>OY978468.1:12828596-15228596 GCA_963854805.1 Plagodis dolabraria | reverse complement strand
AATATAGTCAGCGGTAAAGTTTTTACTTCTTTATCAAAATCTTTGCTTCCATCTCGCCAAGAATTTCCATTTACTAAGTTCCTCAAACTAAAATGATCTTTACAAATACCTTGTTCATAATTTAATATAGTGTCAAGTACATTTGGTACCTCCAAAAATGATTTGAGACTTTTCCGCAATGGAATCATGTAAGAACATCTATTCTTCAACGTCATTTCAACATTACCATGTACAGATTTAGTGTCTTCCGAAACTCCAACTGTTTTTGAAACTGGCTCAGTATATGTATGTAACTTTTTAAAACATTCTATTCTTTTGTAATCAGTTCCTAGATTTTCGAAAGAGCTTTGAAGGACAGACAACATTGACGAATGTACTGGTGATACATTATTCAAGGTTTTCATTAATATTTTAATAGGTTCTGATGTAAATAAATTTTTCACTAACTGTACTATGGTTTGGATCACAGTTTTAGGTAAGCTAGATATACTGTATAGTTGAGACAAAAATGAGAGGAGCAATTTATTTAGTTCAATGTTAAACTTTGTTAATAGTGAACTTTCAATGACATGGTCATTATTGTGTACAGTTGATTGAAAAGCATCAGTAGGTTCATCAACACTACTAGGGTTAACATCCGTTTCTGGAAAACATTGGTCATCCTTAGATTCAAACTTTGTGCTAACATTACTCTCATTATGAACATGTTGAGCCAATATATGCTTCTTCAATGCATATTTTGTGCTATAAACTCGATCACAGTCGTGATAAGAACACTTAAAATAGTCTGTTATATTATGAAAGTAATTTAAATGAATAAAATATGTGTCAAAATCCGAAAATTCAATTTTACATTCTAAACACTGCATTTTAACTAAAATTTAAAGCACATACAGCATAAGCAGTATTAAACACAGGTGTGTTAGCATTTAGCATCTGAAATCAGATCGAGGATGTAAGGTGGGATTACATCATATTTTGTACTAATATCGTATATACATTTTTGGATCAATAAATACATATAGGTGGTAGCCTGATTTTGGATATTGTACATGAAGTGCATGGTAACATTTAAATAATGTATCGAACGTTTTATAGGCTGATTGAAAAACATACCTGACCTTATCGATAATGAGGTAAAATGAACCTCCTATGTCTTTACTGGTGGTGCAGTGAATAATGTATGGCTGAACCGTTTTCTTTTTACCTGATGCGTCAGTGGAAATCTTTTCTATTTTCCTTTGAATATCACCAGGTGTCTGAAAAGTAAATATTTTTATTAGTTTAAGCAATTAAGTTATCTACATGATGTAATTAAACTGAATGTATCTTTAGTACGGTATTTACCTTTACATTGATAATGAAGCTTTCCGTGCACTCCAGTATAGAAAATTTTTGCCGTTTATTCAGGCGTCCCTTTGGAGGGACCAATTGGCACAGGAGCTTTAACTGAGAAGGAAGCTTCTGATCTAAAAAAAATACACACACAACTGGTAACAAACTTGCTAATTCGGGGATGATATGGGTTCAACTCAGGTGAAAAAATAAAGTTGTTAAGGAAAAAATCATCCTAAAGATCTTATGGAGTAATTTTTCCAAACAAGAAAGGTATATCCAATCACCAAACAAGTACTAACCATCATCAGGTAATTTGTTTACATAATCAAGTAATGCCGCAGTATCTTCGTTAGAACGTGCGTTTTTTAAATGTGTTATTTTTTCTATGAAACCATTCCAAAGAAGGTAAAATTTATTTGCCCTGCCCGGATGCATGGAATCAAAGTCTAGATGAATCTGAAAATAGGTGAAGAGTGTCAGTGAGTGAGTCATTGATTTAAAGGACAGGTATTCAAAATAAAAAAAATCAAAATGTATGAATAAATTACATTTAAAAAATTATAAGAGCCATTTAAACAGAAGATATTGATGAAATTTAGTTTCATGTAAGCCAAAATGAAATAATATAGGGGCACTATTATTATTGATGTCAGTAGTAAATCTCAAATTGAATATTAATACTGGTATTACATTATAACATGTTAAAATAATTGACTAACAATTAAAGAATTAGCTACATACTATTAATTAAAAAATTAGGTACTATTTATTCAAGAATTAGTTTTAAGCTATCTTATAGGCAAATATAGGTTAGCCTTTGACGTTGATTGAGATTTTCTACTTGAGGGTAGCTAGCCAAGCGGGCATTCGCAAAATGCCCTACCACCATGCAAAATGTGTGTTACAATTTCATGGGATTTCGTATGTTTTACATCATACATACAGATTTTTGATTACTTACCAAAACATCACTTCTAGTATCACAATATAAAAAAAAAAAACAACTTGACAATCAACGTGACAGGTCAGTAAATTTCAGATTTATATTCAAAAAATAATTAATTTTATTTTCAGATAGTAGATAGGCATTTTCTGCCCATCACCCGCATTCTTCCTAGTGGAATTTTGCGAGGTATTGTTTGTGGGGCTCGTTTGGGCCTCTGTAGTTAGTTTCAGTAGCTTATTTATTCAGTAGCTTTTTGACATTTCTTGTCGAGCTAATTTCTAATCAGTTATTTTTGTTTCCATGGCAACGCTGCCTGCGACATCGGCGCGCGCACTACGACGACGGTGTTGACGCGAGCCTTCATCCGGGTTGAGACGTCACACTAGAGATTCTAAGATAAGCTTTGCCTTATTTTGTAAACAATGCTTTGTGCCCCAACTATGAATGCTGTAACGGGGATCTTTGTATCGCAAGATAGCCAGATGTTGTGTCCGCAGTGCCCCCAGGCTCGTTATTTCAAAGGTCATAAAGGCCTCAAAATTCACCAAACAAGGTGTCATAAACAAATAGAAATTCCCCTTTCGGCACCAATTAATAATCAAAACGTAAGTAGTAGCAGTGTTGCGAGCCCTGCTACGCCTTCCAAACCGTTTTGGGAGGTTTTAAGCTCGTACAAAAATAACATTCCTTTATTAAAACGCATACCTCGGGGTGCAAGAATTTCTGTTGCCCAATCTTTATCTTGTTCCATTAAAAACGTCTTGGCTACTAATACTACGCAAGCCTGGGAGCATCTTCTAGCATTCCCGTACCACGTATTTCACGTGAATTTTGATCCGTCTAACAAAAACTCACTTACTACTAGAGTAAAGGAAAACTGCGTGAAATACAGGGCACGGGAAGAGCAATCTTTTGGCACAACTATAATCATTCCGCCTCTGCGGCGGAATACAAAAACAAATAATTTCGATTCAGCTACTATTAAATTAGTAGAAAACAAAATTACTGATGGTGATATTAAAAACGCGGCACGCATCTTGTTTTCGAGTGATATAATCGCTCCTTTTACATCTGATACGTTGAATTCCCTAATTGAAAAGCATCCGCCTGCAACTGCAGGTCTCCACCTTCCCGAATCTCCTATACAAGACATTGTTGAGGTGACCCCACAGGATGTTTCTGCAGCCGTGGCATCTTTTTTAAGTGGCTCAGCCGGTGGCCTTGATGGCCTCACGCCTCAGCACTTAAAAGATATTTTATCTTTTAGTTCTGGTGAGGTAGGCGAGACACTTTTAAGGGATGTGACGGCTTTGGTTAATTTGATGTTGTCGGGTCAGGTCAACAATGAAATTACCGAAATTCTGTACGGTGCGAATTTATGTGCCCTAAATAAAAAAGATGGTGGTATTAGGCCTATAGCAGTAGGCACCACTTATCGTCGCCTCACAGCCAAATGCGGTTGTAGGAAAAAGGTTGCTTTTTTAAGTAATCTTTTTCAACCACTGCAACTCGGTTTTGGTTCACAGGGTGGCTGTGAGGCTGCTGTACATTCACTTCGCACATTTCTTGATCAAAATTGTGGAGATGTGCTTTTGAAGGTGGATGTTAAAAATGCATTCAACTCTTTAGATAGAGGCACTCTTTTGACTGAAGTGAAAGATAAAATTCCGGAATTATACCCTTTTCTTTGGCAATGCTACGGCAAACCGTCAAAATTAACATACCAAAATAACGTTATTTTATCTTCCGTAGGATGTCAACAGGGTGATCCTCTGGGACCAGCCATTTTTAGCCTTGCGATCCACTCAATAATTCAACGTCTCCAATCAAAACTTAACGTTTGGTATTTGGATGACGGAACCTTAGGAGGCGATGCGAACACGGTTTTGGATGACTTGCGAGTACTTATAGACGATTTTCGTGTTATTGGCCTTGAACTAAATTTTTCTAAATGTGAACTTTTTGTTTGTGATACTTGTCCGGATAAAGTTTCGATTATTGAAAAATTCAACTTACTTGCGCCTAATATAAAATTAGTAGAAAAAAGTTCGCTTCGTCTTTTGGGTTCACCGATTCTTAACGAATCTTTATCACCATTTGTCGAAGAACAAATTCAAAAGTTTAGAAATGCTTCTAGCAGATTATCCAAAATTAACGCCCATATGGCTTTTACAATTATAAGATTTTGCCTTTTCGTTCCTAAATTTACATACTATTTAAGATGTTGTCAGCTGTGGCAACACAGTGAGCTTTTGTTAAGCTTAGACAACTTAGTAAAAGATACGTTAGTGTCGGTTTTGAATGTTGAGATGGATGATAGGGCTTGGGTGCAAGCTTCCCTCCCTGTGAGGTTGGGGGGCATAGGGATACGCAAAATTTCTAGTGTGGCATTACCAGCTTTTTTGTCTTCTGTACACAGTACACACAAATTAGTAGAAAAAATTCTTGCACGATCTTTAGGCTCTTTCGATGTAGCATATTTGGCTGAGGCCAAAAACACATGGAGACTGGCTTGTCCAAATACTGAATTCCCAAAAATGTTGTCATCTCAGAAACAGTGGGATCGGCCCCTATGCGAGCTAACACGGAAAGATCTTTTAAATACATGTTCTAGCATCGCAGATCGTGCTCGTATTCTCGCTGTTTCTGTGTGGGAATCCGGTCTTTGGTTACAGGCCATTCCTTCTTACAAAACTGGTAGCCTTATAGATCCATCCGCTTTTCGTCTAGCTATTAGCTTACGCTTGGGTGCAAGGTGTTGTGTTGCACATCACTGCCAGTGTGGTACTGCAGTTGATCAACTCGGTCACCATGGCCTCTCCTGCTCTCGAAGTGCTGGTCGAATTTCCCGCCACGCCAGCCTTAACGATATCATTCGCCGGGCTTTTACCAGCGCCAATGTTCCAGCTATTCTCGAACCGAATGGTCTGATGCGTGACGATGGTACAAGACCTGACGGCATGACTCTGGTTCCGTGGAAGTTAGGACGGCCCTTAGTGTGGGACGCTACGTGCGTGGACACTTTAGCGCCGTCACATCTTTCTGAAACCAACGTGAGGGCTGGCGCTGCGGCTACTTCGGCGGAGCAACTCAAGCGGCGCAAATATGCTAACCTCGGTATGGGTTACATATTTGAGCCGTTTGGTGTGGAGACGTTGGGTCCGTGGGGACCGGGAGCTCATCGTATTTTCCAAAACCTATCTGAGCGCTTGGTCGATGCGACGCGTGATCAAAATGCTGGCACATATTTGGCTCAACGAATAAGCATTGCAATTCAACGGGGCAATGCTGCCAGCATGCTGGGCACGCTGCCAACTGGAAGTGGGCTGGAGCATTTGGACTGCCTATGAGTCTGCTATGACTTATAGGTGTCTAAATGCTTTTATTGTAGTAGCTGTAGTGTTGTATATAGTTCATAGTATTTTGTTTAATAAAGGACTAGTATCACTTAATATGGGCCAATTTTCTATGAATTCTCCCACAGTTTCATCTACCAGTAACTGTCGGAGTGCACAGGTTCTTTTCCATTTGTTTATTATGTCTTCCCATGGTTCATTGTTGATTTGAAGCCACAATATATCATCTTTATGCAATTCTAAAATAAGAAAAACAGTGAATATCGAAACTAAACCACAATCCACCTATGTAGGTACTATACTGCATGCAACAGCATGGGAGCGTTTCACACACTTTTAGTATATAGAAAAATATCTCTTTAAGATCTGGCTTTTCTTAATGTTATCAAATTAAATGGAAAGATATAAAGGCAAACCATGTCTAGGTTAGGTAGAAAGAGTGCGACATACTTTAAGGACTGGTTTACTTTGCTTTATGCTCAACTTTTTCAGAAGTGCCATTTGTAGGTATTCAGCAGTACAAAAAAGTTTTAAATAGAAGTTGTCATGGGTACTAGAGTTTTTTTATTTAATTGTCTGAACTACACTTATAAAGATCCACAAATTAGTAGTGATATTAACTTACATGAGTCCCATTCTTTCAAACCAAAAACTAATCTAACTCTAAATATTGAGAACGGAAAGCAAACATCACACAGTTACCTACCTATTTATTCAGAAAAAAGAATTGTATATGTTTGCAAACATAGTATTGTAAAGTATTTTCATAAATTTTTGCTCTACATTCTATTAATGAGTCTTAGCCATTATGTCATGTGTCACCTTCCTGAACGGTGAACAAATATTACTTATTTTTCTACTAGCGCCATCTGCCCATTTATCTACCATTAGGAGCAGAATAGAATACCTATCCGTTCTAAAAGAGTTGTGAATGCGTTGCTCGCTGAAGTAGTACATCAATGATCCGAGAGATGTCGCCTATTCTTAAACCAAATCTGGTATATAAACCATATAATATTTTCATAATACAACTTGCTAAATAAATAATAATAAAATCTTAAAATAAATAACGAATTTTAATAGGTCTATATTACAATAAAATAACTATAGGTCCAAACATAGTATCTGACAGAACTAATATACTATGACTATCTGTCACGAACGTCAGATGTCAACCATGTCAATATGGCCTCGGTGATAGTTTTTACTTCCGATTAAAAGCACGTTGTAGTTTTAAATTACAAAATAAAAGTGAACCATTGGTCTATTCAATTACAACGGCCTAGTCACCACTTGCAATACCATATTTGGTAATGGATTACGGAGCAAACTTCCGGGGGTTGAGTGGCTAGGCGCCAAAACGGCAAACCAGCTTCACTTTGCAGCAGACCTCCAGAAGATAAACTTAACTGAGCATCTTTACAAATTGTTGAGCTCAGACTTGATATAATTTTACCAGTTCTTCATAATTGGAATATACCCCAATTAAATCAACAAAACCCCATTTAACGGGTGAGTGAATATGTGTTGACCTATTCCACAAAACTAACCTCTCTTACTTGTAAATTGTTCTTGGTATGTACTCTCATTGTTTTATCTCATTGTGATTACTGTGTTTCCCTATGTTATGTAAATTCCTTTATAAGTAGCACTAGCATATTGCTAACATGTATACAAAGATACATGTAGTAGCAAAGTAAACCAGTTGATACCATAAAAAAAGTAATAAATCTTGTGTTATTTGATATTTTTATGGTAATAGTAACTCCATAATACCTATATCTACTGTTAACTATCTACAGCAAACTACAGACAAATTCTACTATTATAAAAGAAACTTTACTACAGCTCTACCGCAAAATACGGTAAAATAACTATAATGAAACTTTTTTTTTTTTTTTTTATGCCTGATAGATTAGCCTTTGACCACTATCTCACCTGATGGTAAGTGATGATGCGGTCGAAGATGTTGTACAGGCTAACCTAGAATTACTGGCTCTCAAGGACAGCTGCCGGAACACACCGTTAGGTGCTTGGCGACAGATTTTCAACTTGAGGGTGGTAGCTAGCCAGGCGGGCATTCGCAAAGTGCCCTACCACCATGCTGTAACGACTGCCATCCTAAGACAACAACCGGGACCGACGGCTTAACGTGCCCTCCGAAGCACGGAAGCGCTCAGTAGTAATGTCACCAGCGGTCACCCATCCAACTCCTGAGCGCGGCGGACGTTGCTTAACTTTGCTGATCGATTCAGAATGGCCAAGCAAACTTCGCTACGAGCGCTTCAAGACCTTGTAGTTCTTGTATGGTTTTATATCTTTTATTAGAGATCGTAAGGTTGTTTTCTTTATCTTCTGTTTTCCTTCTACGTTCCCCAGATTTGTAAAGGGTATTTGTAAGGGTAAAAACTTTGTTACGTCAATTTCGTTTAATTTACTATCTAGATATGGTACGTAAAGGTTAGATGGTGCTGAATCGCGTTGTTTGAAGACCATTAAGGTGGTTTTGTCCAAATTAATCTTTAAATTATTTGCATTAAGCCATTCAATTAAATATGACAAGGTTATATTAATGTCATTATTTATACAAACGCAGTTCCATCGTATTTTAAGTACCAAGTGTTAGAAAAGTTTGATTTATCTAAACCAATTTTATTACTTTCCTATATTCACCGAGGTATGAAAACACCATATTATGATTTGTGGAGATTTCTTGACCATAATATTTGTAAAATATAATGTGTTACTTACTTCTCCATTTTATTATTTGAGAACAATAGCATCTAGCGGATAAAGGCGGAACTAGAAGGAAACACTGACTTTTTTTATTTTAAAATAGTTCTACCTATTGGTGGGTAGCAGAATTATAATGAAAAGATGCGAGACATTGGGTGAAGAAGTAGAAACAAAAACTTGCGCACAACAGAGTGCGCAGTTCTCAAATAATTTTGCCATCTATAGGCTGTCATATGTAAAAATGTATTGAGACGTTGATTTCGTAAAACTGCCTACATCATGCATTCATCCAGAGGCACGACCACAGTAACAGCAAATATTTATTTATGTGGTAACAGAACACAAATTATATTTTTACATAAAACGTGGTATGTCACCTCCCACGGGAACGGGATAAAAATATCCTATATCCGTCTCCTGGTTCTAAGCTACCTACTTCCCCACCAATTTTCAGCGAAATCGGTTCAGCCCTTAACAAAGCGCAACTATATACATAGAATAACGAAACGTATCAGAAAGAAAAACTAAAAATTTGTCAGATCATCGATCGATATGTATTTGTTTAAAATCCAGCCATGTGCGAGTCGGACTCACGCACCGAGGCCGCGAGGGTTCCGTACAAACCTGTAAGGTATATAAGTGAAAGTTATGGTATTTTTCTTGCTACCGTACCACAAAACTATAAAACGGAACCCTTACAGGATCACTTTGTTGCTCATCTGCCTGTCAAGACCCTTTTTCTGAGGAACGCGTGGATGTATCAAGCTGAAATTCATATCAAATACTCAAATCGACTGTCCTTTATAATATAATAATAATTAAAAATAAGTACTACAGAATTGTATTCCTTAAAAAGACTATTATCTACAAATCAATGGCTTATTTACGAAGCGATTTTTGCAACACAGTATCAATCCTTATTCAATTAAGTACCTCAAATACATTGTGCATTTAATTTAAGTCAATATGGCCCTTTACAGCATGTAATCTATATGAATATTTTCGAAGATATTACAGATTTTGCATTTGCGTAGGCGAGGACTTCAATTATACGAGACAGGCAATTGCCACGTTGTATATAAATTATATTCTGTAGTATATTTAGTATCAGCATTGCACCCGCGCGAAGACGGGGCGGTTTGCTAGTAATTTATAATTACTACTTATTAGTAAATCAACTTATAAGTTCGTGTATCTAAATTAGGTGCACAAGCAACGAGTACTAGAGAGATGGTACTAGGTACATAATACTCGCTATATTATTAGTGTAGATTTTCGAGGAGGGATTAACACAATAATTATATGGAGCTAGGTATCTATTGTAGCATCACTATTTAGCACTCTATATCTCTATATAACACTTTTTTTCTGAACTTGAAAGTCGAATGTAGAATATTTCGATATTATGTTTAGGTAAAGTACTTACGCATAATTGAATAAGATAGTAGGTATACTCAGTTCATTAGGGCACCTTCAAATTTCTCGCTAGAAAAAATTATACAATTGTCTTAGCTCTGTGCTGTTAATTTATATATGTATATCCTATATAATGTGATTTACGCATTTAATAATTAATGGAATGTCAAGTGCTTACTTATTTTTAGAAAAATAATATAAAGTCAAATATAGCAAAATCGTTATTTTTCGGCATTTTTTTTTGGATTTTCGGTCAGCGGTACCCAGTTTTCGGTCGGAACGTTTAATATTGATTTAAAATTAATGTACCCATTAAACGAATAAATAAAAAAATATTTATATTTAATCGTAGACTTTGTATCCATTTAAAATATCCTGCTAGCCAGTTACAAACTATATAGTAACATTTTACAATCATTTATCCCAACGTCCTCATTGTTTTGGCAGTATACATACTTAAACTAAACTTTAATATTTGATTTAAATTAATTTGTTTCACTCTTAGAGTAATACTAGTAATTCTAGGGTATCCTGAACAACATCCTCGACCACATCATAATTTACCATCAGGTTAGATAGTGGTCATAGGCTTGCCTGTCAGCTTTAAATTTTAATAACTATAACTTATCTTTATCCGTCTGGCTGAAACGATCATATTTATCTTAAAGTTATAAAGATATGAAGAAGTTTTTATAACCCTTTTGCTAATTTTTTTTAGAGGCAAGTCCAAGGTGTGTATATAACATATTTATACTACTTAAATATATTAAATTCTAATGACGTCTATGTAAATAACTGATTAAAATTTAGTAACCATAATATTTTTAGGTATACAATTTGCAGTTATCACGTTTGCACTTGTCCTAAGAACAATAAGATTCTACAAGCTGCATTGACATATATTCTTTTAACATGTAGAAGGGATTGTTTTCAAAAAAGAGTTTTAGTTTGAACAAACTGCAAGTTAAGGTGGTAAATTTATTAAAAAAATTACTATACATAGTATTTTCGAATAACGTTGTTATAACCTTGTTTCTGTAGCCCAAGCACGAACATTTCGATAGTCCGTAACGTAAACGTATCGAGTTTACAGTACGTTTACGCAGGAGGCGATGGTTGACAGCACAACGCATCGTTTGTTGGCTAACGTGAACTCGATTGGATTACAAAAGTGACGTCATCCAGCGTAAATCAAATTAAATGTACCTTCTTTCTAAGAGGTAATGATTAATTCAAAAAGAGGTTTGAATTCTTTTTCGCCTATACAAAGTCCTGTACGATACGATTGATATTTGTAAATTTTTGCGTTTTATTTCTGCGAACTTACGTTAAAATTAAGTTTTATGCTCGCGATTTCATACAAACTTTTTACGTGACGAAACGTTCTCGTTAAAATCTCAACACGTTAGATTTCAAAACATTTCAAACTGCCAAAATTTCGTTCCTTTTACGCATTGTAGGGGGGCGTTGATGAAATCCTATACAAAATGGTGACATTTCGATACGTTAACGAAACTGTTACGTTTTCGCAAGTTATTCTTGCTAGGGCTACTGGACTTTAGCTTATTTCATTTTTGGTACAACCCGAATTTCTTCGCTGTTCCCCGTTCAAAAAAAAATCTATAGCTTCAAGGTTAATTTTGTAAAATTGCACAGAGTTTTAACACTTGAAATTTATAACAAAAATTTTATCAAAATAAAAACCTTGTTTATACATTAAAAAAGCATTATTAGAGATAACTCAAATACTACAACTCGACAGAGCTCACTCAAAGGAAAATGGGAGCACATAACAAGCACCAGCTTTCGAATATAAAATAAACAACAACAACGGTACATCCTGTACAGAGCTATGATGTAACAAACAAAACAAAATACAGTCGAAATGAGAACCTCATAGAGTTTATGAAGTCGGTAAAGAATGAGAAAGGTACGTTTGCATTGAGAGCGCTTCCACGCGCTATGCTTACACTGTCCCGTGGCTGTCCGCTTGGTTACAACTTTCGAACGCCTCCTGGTAGAAAGTACCTTATATTATATATACAACCAGCGATCAATACTAGGTATGTGTGTATTATACTATAGCGAAGTGGTCACAGCCATGGACTGCGGTGGCGCAGGTCCTCACTTCGAGCTCCACCGCCCGCCGGTGGCTTGAGTTTCGCCGGGGATTATGGCATTTTGTGAAAGCTCGCCTGGGTAGCTTCCACCTTCAAGTAGAATATCCGTCGCCAAGCACCGAACGGTATGTTCCGACAGCAGCCCTTGTGAACCGGCACATGAGACTCCACAACTGTATATCTCAGGGTGACCGGCGCAATGCAGTTCGTCTCTTGTAATGACATGTACCTATCTGTTATACGCAGAGGTAACCGCCTAACATCCGGTGGGCCTCATGCTTGTTAGGTCACAATCACATAAAAACACACAGGGAACAAAATACATACATTTATGCTAAATATTAGATAACATTGGCAGCTCGTTTGAAGCGCTCGTAGCCATATTTGCTTAGCCATTCTGAATCGATCAGCAAAGTTAAGCAACGTCCGCCGCGGTCATGACTTGGATGGGTGACCGCTGGTGACATTACTAATGAGCGCTTCCGTGCTTCGGAGGGCACGTTAAGCCGTCGGTCCCGGTTGTTGTCTTAGGATAGCAGTCGTTACAGCATGGTGGTAGGGCACCTTGCGAATGCCCGCCTGGCTAGCTACCACCCTCAAGTTGAAAATCTGTCGCAAAGCACCTAACGGTGTGTTCCGGCAGCTGTCCTTGAGAGCCAGTAACTCTAGGTTAGCCTGAACAACATCCTCGACCACATCATCACTTACCATCAGGTGAGATAGTGGTCAAAGGCTAACCTATCAGGCAAAAAAAAAAATTAAAAAAAAATCGTCTAGTAGCCGATTAGCTCGAAAACGAAATAAACTAATCAGAAAATTTATTTCATTCAAGTTCTCCCGTCTAACTATACAAATTAGTATATTCAGACGAGAGATATACCAATTAGTATATTTAGAGACTAAACGATACAAATTGTAATTAAAGTCACAGTTTATTTACATATTTCACGTGATTTCATTCATCGCTTTAAGAGACAATTTTCGATTTATAGCAAAATAATATTGACTGAGATGGTTTGAACAAATATTGGGAATAGCTACATTGATAAACAGTAAATTATACAAATACAATTCGTTTTCGACGAACATTTGCATGGTAGAAGGGCATTTTGCAATCCAGTAATTCTAGGTTAGCCTGAACAACATCTTCGACGACATTCTAGCTCGGCACTCCACGGCCCCAGCGACACTTTAAAAAATATATCTAGTGACGATTCCGCCTAATTCTCCTGTTCAGCAAACGTGACGTCACAAACGCCACGCAGCCAAACCGTTAACACCTTCGACGCTTTTCGATTCTACACGAAGTATCCTCAGTAGGTCTTGACTCTACGAGCGCACAATCGAGAAAGATTGAAGCTCATAGGATCAAGATCAAGACCTCCTAAGGACGCTTCGTATTTCTATAACATTTGCAGTTAGGAATTACCATTGGTTACCGAGTTGAGTTGATCAACTGCAGACTAAGCAACACCACACAGCTCCATCGATGAAAATTTATGTGTAGTAGCTATGCTATCACGATATTTTTAAATTATTCCTTTAAAATTTTAGTAAGTACATATATTTTGTAAAGATGTATTTATTTTTGCTTTAGTCAATCAAAATTAATCCTCTAAATTTTAATTGGACAGTTCATTACATTGAAATGATGTTTATATAAATGAAAGAATATGTGAGGTTCATATTCCTTCATAAAAGCACAAAAATAAAACCTTTCTTTCAGTCTTTCCTGGTTCTCATAATTGATATCGTTATTGATATGATGAAGGTGGAAGAAGCACTTTAATGTATTCTATTATTATGCATTATATTCTTGATTACAATAAGCATAATTTCTATGTAAATAATCTTCTGTCTCCTATTAAAATAAATTTGCTTTCAATTTAATTGCACTACCTAATAATATCTGCAATTGAAATGAACATGTTTTCTTACAAATGAAATATACTTACTCTTCAATTATGCAATTATGCAATTATACAATGATTTATATATATCTTCTAATATATAATCTTCTCATGATCCCTTAAAAATCAACAATATTGTTTTGCAGGAAAAAACTTGCGAAACGCATCTGGGAGTTACTTATAATTATAATATATAATTTGTAAATAATATTAATAATAATTGATTGTATAATTAGGCTTGTTTGATAACTAATGTAATTGGTGATATACTTAACCGTATTAGTTTTAAAATAAATAATAAATAAATAAATTAGACAGCCAATTGACGTGGAATGCGCAGATTAAACTTTCGTCACTTATTGGGTGTCTTCGACGCATTGTCCATTGTATCCCACGTCAAATCCGCTACACTATCTGCAGATAGTGTAGCGGATGGTAGTTTCTCAAAATAAGGAACTCCCACCGAGTGGGGTTGGGGCTGGTTCGATAGTTGTTTATAGTAAGAAGGTTAATTGAAGCCTTGAGTAGGGGGTCCTATACAAAAGAATTTTTCAAACGCAAAGGAGGTTCTTAGTTGAGGCTACTAAAATGTATGTACATACCATAGGTTTCTCCACCATCTCCCGTAGTCGGAGTCTCCTTGCAGAGGCCGCGGTGCAGTCACTTTCCACGCACGTCACGAATATCACGTAGCAACAGTAAAACAGTTTTAAAAGGTAATTAGGGATAACACGGTTTGGTGATGCGGCAATATTTGCACTTATTTAAATTAAGAATGCAACACCGTCGTGGTGTATGGCGCGGGGCGCAGTCCAACGACGACTCTCGGTGGTACTGGTTAGTCACGGCGAAGCGAAGCACATTCGCGGCTCGTTGCGGGTAGTTTGAAAAAACTATGCATGCTTTGATATACAAATTAATTGTAAGTCAAATCATTTATTGTACATTACAAGAAAAAATTAACAGTACATATACTAATACAAAAATAAATAAATAATTTAACTATATCTACTTATGACCTAAAAATATTACACCTAAAAATTCTGAGCTCTGTTTTCTACCAGGAGGCAATCATAAGTAGAAAACAGAACTCAGGTTAAAAAAAATAAAAAAATTAATTCAAATTAATTCAAGTATAAGATTGTCTTGTACAAAAACATTTATTTTATCTTAAATTAATGTAGTTTAAGGTCTGCTGAATTGTGAAATAGAAATAAAAATAATTTAATCTTAAATAGAAATAATTATATTTAGAAGTAAATCGTTTATTCACCGTCAGATTAAATAATATTAGTTTATTCTAAAGTAATAATTCCAAGAACATGTAATTCTGAATTTGAGACATCCATCGCGCTTCGATTTGGTTATATATGAATGAATATTTCATTAATTTAAAGGAATTAGAATTATCAGAAAAAAATATTTTTGTAGCTTATGCTTATTAGTTTATGTAGCTTCAAGGTAAATTGTGTAAAATTTCACCGCGTTTTAATACTTGAAATGTATAACAAAAATTGTATCTCAATAATGAACCGTGTTCAAACATTGAAATACGATATAACTCAAATACTACTCGTACCTACTCGTCAGAGCTCACTCAAATTAAAATGGGAGCACATGACAAGCACCAGCTTTCGAATATAAAACAAACATCAAAAACGGTACATCCTGTGCAGAGCTATGATGTAACAAACAAAAAAAATACAGTCGAAATGAGAACCTCATCCTGTTTTTGAAGTCGGTAAAAAAACTGAGAAAGGTACGTTTGCATTGAGAGCGCTTTGCTTACACTGTCCCGTGGCTGTCCGCTTGGTTACAACTTTCGAACGCCTCCTGGTAGAAGTAACTTATATATAATATACAACCAGCAATGAATACTAGGTATGTGTGTATTATACTATAGCGAAGTGGTCACAGCCATGGACTGCGGTGGCGCAGGTCCTCGGTTCGATCTCCAACGGCCGCCGGTGGCTTGAGTTTCGCCGCGGATTAGGGCATTTTGTGAAAGCTCGCCTGGGTAGCGTCCACCCTCAAGTAGAATATCCGTCGCCAAGCACCTAACGGTATGTTCCGACAGCAGCCCTTGTGAACCAGTCAAGTTACAGGCACATGAGACTCAAGAACTGTATATCTAGGGGTGACGGCGAAGTGCAGTTCGTCTCTTGTAATGAAATGTATCTGTTATACGCAGAGGTTACCGCTTAACATCCGGTGGGCATAATGCTTGTTACGTCACAATTAAGTACATAAAAAACACGCAGGGAACGAAATTCATACATTTATGCTAAATATTAGATAACATTTGCAGCTCATCTCGTAGCCGATTAGCTCGAAAACGAAATAAACTAATCAGAAAATTTATTTCATTCAAGTTCTCCCGTCTAACTATACAAATTAGTATATTGAGACGAGAGATATACCAATTAGTATATTTAGAGAGTAAACAATACAAATTGTAATTAAAGTCACAGTTTATTTACATATTTCACGTGATTTCATTCATCGCTTTATCAGACAATTTTCAATATATAGCAAAATAATATTGACTGAGATGGTTTGTACAAATATTGGGAATAGCTACATTGATAAACAGTAAATTATACAAATATACAATTCGTTTTCGACGAACATTTGCATGGTAGAAGGGCATTTTGCGATCCAGTAATTCTCAGTTAGCCTGAACAACATCTTCGACGACATTCTAGCTCGGCACCCCACGGCCCCAGCGACACCCTCTTTACAGAAACAAGGAGACGGAGGTAGAAAGCGCCTCTTTTTTTTTTTTTATTGCCGATACGCTAGCCTTTGACCACCATCTCACCTGATGGTAAGTGATGATGTGGTCGAAGATGTTGTTCAGGCTAGCCTAGAATGACTGGCTCTCAAGGATAGCTGCCGGAACACACCGTTAGGTGCTTGGCGACAGATTTTCAACTTGAGGGTGGTAGCTAGCCAGGCGGGCATTCGCAAAATGCCCTACCACCATGCTATAACGACTGCCATCCTAAGGCAACAACCGGGACCGACGGCTTAACGTGCCCTCCGAAGCACGGAAGCGCTCAGTAGTATGTCACCACCGGTCACCCATCCAAGTCATGACCGAGGCGGACGTTGCTTAACTTTGCTGATCGATTCAGAACGGCCAAGCTAACTTCGCTACGAGCGCTTCAAAAAGCCTCTACCGCCTTCTACGCACGTCTCGGTTGAAGTGCCTCCAGCACTCCCCCCTCTAGGGCTATAAGAGGGCCTTCCTTCTTCCAAAGTCCGGTGGAGTTGGATGGCCGACAGCGTATGTCCTCCCTAAAAAATTACAATAACTGTCGGTCGCTATAATGCACTCCGTATCAATTTGGTTTTGTCAGAGCTGTCAATTGCGGCCGTATAATGTTCAAACACATTTTACGGTTTTGAAATGACTACCGAATGCCATATTTTTGATGTTTTACCCGCTCGAAAGCCGTTTAATACGGCAATGGCGGAACATCACGTAACTTACCAATTAACATACCATAAACCATTGGTGACAGAGTTCAACATCTACAGCATCATATCACACTGGCAGTGATAAGATGTGACACACCAGTCACGGCGTCGGCAGTCACCACTAGAGGTGGTTGTTAAATAACGTCACGATGAAAAAATCACTGTGATCTGAAGGCAAATAGTATCACCGTGACTTGTCGCAAAGGAACAACGTTCCTCGTCTCATAGTAATAAGTTCCATAGCTCGTTCTCAGTCACTCGCATCACGGCAAGCGGCGACGTGGAACGCTACCGAAAGTACCGAATGACGGGCTCGTGCATCCTCGGCGCATCGTGTGACAGAGAGGGCGAGCGTTAGTAGTGTTGATACGTTCCTTTCGTTCGTTGTGTACCTACCTACATTGAGCGAGTTACAGAGCTATGTATTATGAGTATTAGGTATGTATGTATATGTAAATGGCAGATGAGAACAATCTTAAATCAAACTTTTCCGATAAAATAGATTGAGATAAAGATTATACGGAAGTATTTCATATTGATACATATTAAAAGATCGATTTAATAGGTAAGTAGGTAAAAAAATATTTTAATCTTATCATACATAAAAATATGGGATACAATTTTTTTAATAAACAAAATCAAAAGCTAAAAAATTACTTTAAACATACAAAAAAATAAACAAGAAAAAACAAAATTTATACTGTTAATATAAAATCACTGTAAATAATTGATCCAAATTAATAAACACGCCACATGAGTCTAATAAAGCAAACATTACAAATTTGAAAATATTATAATTGAAATAGAAATTTACTGTAGCCAGTAACGGATGTAGCTCCAATATGCAACAGGCTGAAAGTATGAAGGTATTTCGGATCATTAGAAACCATTGTAACCATATCGGTTTTCGTGACGCCAGTGGTATACGTGACAAAATCACGATTATTTTTCATCGTGATTTTTTTGGAACTGGAACGACAGTCACGGTGATAATAAAATAACGGTTTTCCCCACCTCTAGTCACCACCTTCGTTCGTTGATTAGCGATATTATCAAACATTAAACATTAATTTCAACGTGTCACCACTGATATTAGTGATCTATAGAAGGACACGCTTTCAAAACTTTCTAACGTTACATAATGTAGTTCATATACAATACAAAGAATATTAGTAATAAGCTCGTCAATTATTGAAGTTCATTCAAATAACGCTTGCGCGAGCTAATTTTTCTAGTGCCGCCATCTATTTATAAATATTGGTACTCTGGAGTAAATCTTAGCAGAGTCTTAGCAGAGGGCGCTCTAGTCAATAGGCAGATCGCTTCCCGAAGCGCGTTTCTGCAAGGTCTTGGTCGAATATTGGTCGAGCTAGATTTGATCGATGCTCCTGGAACAACCTTTACAGCTACTGACAAGATATGAAATTGTTTTTAGATGGTAAAATATTTTCAGCATGTTTTGGAAAGCTGGCTCGTTACGTAGTTAAACAATAAAAATTTAGAAATTACTTATCTTGGCTTGTATATGATTTATCGTTTATTGTAAAATCTATCACATTTGACAGCTACCCAAGATTTGGCTGATACAAAAAGTAGTATAATTTTGGCTGAGCAGAGCATAATTAGCTCAGACAGGTCACCCGGATCGGGTAAGATCAAATATTGCCATGATCAAATTAAGCTAGCCGTAGTATGCCGCGTTTAGGCCACAAAAATTGTATTGGCTGAAGGCATGCAAAAACGCACCCACATACAAACGCAGTTCCATCGTATTTTAAGTAGGTACCAAGTTTTAGAAAAGTTTGATATTGGTACCGAAACTCAATTACTCTCCTATATTCACCGAAGTATGAAAACACCACACGATTCGTTGGGTTTGTTCTGGACTTCTTGTTATAATATTTATAAAATTTAATGTGTTACGTCTCCATTGTATTTTATGAGAACAATAGCAAGCATCTAGCAGCTAAGGTAGAGGTGAGTCGTATTTACTAGAACAGATCCGAAGACTAGGTATTTATGAAGACTAGGCGGCACCTATTCCAATTTTCGTAAGACTTAGTCCACCTAGTCTTGTGTATGTTCGCTCGAAGACAGCACTTATGCCTGTCGCATACAACACCCAGTCATTTATATTGTTCTGTCTCACTCACACGTGTTTTGTGTTATGCAATGGCGACAAGACGTGCCTTGTGAACGATTTTTTTCTGCATGTGGGATGGCTCTGCTATGTTCTGCTATTGAATGATAAAAGAACACGACTGGGGCATCGAAAAGTGTAGCAATTGATGTTTCTGAACCAAATTTCTTAAATTCATAACATTGTTCATGTAAAAAGGCAAGAAAAGTAAGTAAAAAAATTAAAAAGAATGAAAGACGAAAAACAGTTAAGTACTTATTATTATTATGTAAATAAAACTTAAAACAAAATATGTAAATAATTGTAAATTATAATGGTCCAATTTGTAAACAATAAACTAAAATCTCTCAAATACGCCAAATTACAAACTCTTGGTTTTAAACTCATAATTAATATTATGACACATTCGTAAGTTGTCAGTCCTGAGCCTGTTAAAGTATGACGGAGGGATTTTAACTCGGTGATTATACTCAATAACAGTGATCTCTTCTATTTTTTCGAGTCTTGATACGTAAAGGACTCGCAACATGAATAATAGTCGATACTAGGTGGAATAGGTATTTGGATCGCGTATTTGTAAGGACTAGGAACAGACAGACTTGATCTTAAATTTACCTATTACAACCCATCTCTAAGCTAAGGGCAGTACTAGAAAGAAACACAGTGATAACTTTTAATTTTAAAAAGTACCACATATTGGCGGGTAGCAGAACTATAATGAAAAGATGCTAGATATTGGACGAATAAGTAGAAACAAAACTTACAGAGTGCGCAGTTGTCAAATAAGAATACTGGCATCTGCAGGCTTTAATTGGGATAAAAGGTTATTGAAACGTTTCCAAGAAAACTACCTATCTGCCCTCACTGCCCTCCCATACATCCGGAGGCACGATACAGTACATATATTGCCATTATATCTACTGTGGCACAGCGGGGCCCCCACTAACCTTGCTTGACTACTTGTGTTTTTTATTGCCGTGGTATAAATTACTTATTATGTTATGACAATACAAACTCTCACAAATATAAATAAAATTATTGATATACATAGTTTATAAATACTACTCACCAGTAAATCAACTAATCTAGTTATCCTCCCATTGGAAGTTCGTATACCTACATTAGGCGCACAACGAGTACTAAAGAGGTGGTACTACATAATATACCTAACATAATACTCGCTATATTATTAGTGAGGATTCTCGAGGAGAGAATAACCACAATAGTTATTTGGAGCTAGGTATCTATTGTAGCATCACTATTTAGCACTCCTTATCTCTGTAACCGGTATACGTACTGCAGATTTTTTAGCTCGTGGCAGTCGAATATAGAATATTTTGTTATTATATGTGCTTGCTCAGCATAAGAGGATAAGAGCATCGTATAAGTGCTATGAATTAATTATTTTGTCTTTGGCTTAACCCAACGAAGACAAAGGTGTGCATTCGCTCCAAAAACAACTATTAGTTACCTCATAACTCTTTACAGGCTGAACCGATTTTGATGATATTTTACGAATACGAAAGCTGGTGCTTGTCGTGTGGTCTCGTTATTATTTTCAAATTTAAAAAATTTTGTTTGAGTATTTGAGTTAGCTGTAATAATGAGATTTTATGTTTGGGAGGCCTTTTTTTAAAATTTTAATTACATTTTATATATATGACTTTTTAGAATGAAATTTTATCTTATTTATGGTATATATATATATATAGTTAGCATGAAGCCGCCATTTTGTGGAGCGATCATATAAAACCGACAGCAGACCTGCGCTGCCCTCCACTGATTCCGACCTGTGCCGCCACGCCGTGCACACCTGTCTACAGCTCCGCCAGTATCTCCCAGTGAGACCGCAATAGTCCCCGCACTATTGCCGTCTCACTCGGGTCATCGTTCCGACGCTAGTTGCAGACCAGTGCCTTGGAATACGCAGTCCTGACGAAGTTTTGTTTTGTGTGCAGAAGCTGAGCAGCCGCCGAACGCCGTGCAACGTGAGCTACGAGCTCGCCGTGCCGGCGCGCAGAGGCGCTCTAAGACGTCAGGCATTACCACCTACCCAAGTCCCTTGTTTCGGAACAACATCATATCGTGCTGGTGGTCTTGTTTTGACCGCACTTTTCGGTGCGCATTTCACAACTTTACTACTCGACACAACATTGTAACAGTGCGCGTAACAACACACTTTGTGCTGTTAAGCGACGTCGTTCAGGCGTGGGGTAGCGTCAGCCAAACCCGTCTGAACGATCAAATCCGCCATTTGCTGCGGTCGCAGTGTGACACCCTACGGTGACAACGGCCACTGTCGAACTTTTGGTTTAACCTTGCACCGTGGCCTTTCCCGCTTCACGGGTCAGCCGAAGCAAGCTGGGCTCCGGGATAACTGGCCTTGGGGTCGCCCCTAGTCAACCCCGGAGTAGCGCTTAGGAGCACCCCTCTCCGCCGAGAAAAAAGCTCGGAGAGGGTACACAACTAGGGCACACCCTAGGTACACACTCCCTCTCACACAGTGAGCTCACAAGGTGTGTGAGGGAATTCAAACCCTTGATAGGGCGTCCTGAGTATTCCCCTCAGGATGCAGTCCCGTCCCTCTAACGGTGAGGTGCAGGTCCTTCAGACCTTCGCCCTCCGCCACCCCGATCTGTATGTTGCTCATATGCAACTCCTCGAAGAGGAAGCGAGTGCCCGCCTCACGGACACTCTTATTGCTCCCTCCGGGACTTCAATCCCGGAGGCCAACGTCCCTCCTCTGACCCGGTCCTTCTCAGAGGACAGTCCGCTTTCGCCCGCTCCGGGCCCAGACAACAGACGCACGGTGGCAGCCCCTCCCCGTGAGAGGTCTCGCTCGCGCTCACCGATCGGGAGGCCAGCGAGCACCCGTCCCTCCATCGCCATTGTCGAGCCCACTTCGGACTCCGAAGCGGAGATGGAGGTAGATCCGAGTCGCGCCTTACGCACCGACTCGGACTCAGATAACGACGGCTACACCGTCGTAGATAGAAAACGCAAGCGTGCTCCTAAAGCCGCTAGTTGCGCAACTTCCGCCCCTCCCGCCAAGGCACCCGCTAAGGCCCCCGCCTCCGGCAAGAAGCCGACCCCCGCCCCGCGCCCCGCGTCTCCTCCCTCCGCTCCGGCCACCACTGCCGCGTCCCCTCAGGACGCGAGCGCGCGCCGCGAAAAACCGCCTCCGCCCCTGTTCATTCAGGACAAAACCAAATGGGACATGCTGTCCCGTTTAGTTTCGGATCGTGGGATCCATTATACTAATGCCCGCTCCACGCAGCAGGGCATTAAAGTCCAAGTGTCCACCATTAGCGACCACAGAGCGCTAACAAAGCTCCTCCGTAAAGAGAGCATAAGTTTTCACACTTATGCGCTCGAAGAGGAGAAAGTCCTCCGAGTTGTCATCCGCGGTGTGCCCAAGGAGGTACATACCGACTCGGTATGTGCCGACCTGAAAGCACAAGACTTCCCCGTACATGCAGTTCACCGCATGTACAGCGGGAAGGACCGCAGTCCCTACGATCTAGTACTCGTAGTACTAGATCGTACACCTGAAGGCAAGGCCATTTTTAATTTAAAAAAGGTCTGTGGCCTCTCAGGACTCGATGTCCAAGCCCCATACAAGAATGGGAGTCCCTCGCAGTGCCATAACTGCCAACTATACGGGCACGCCTCCCGTTTCTGCTTCGCTCGCGCTAGGTGCGTTAAGTGCCTAGGCGATCACGCGACAGCAGCGTGCACTCGCACCCGGGATTCGCCGGACCCACCCAGTTGTGTTCTATGCGGTGCTCAAGGGCATACCGCGAATTACCGTGGTTGCCCTAAAGCACCACGAGTGAACCACAGGGTGGCAAGGCATAGGCCGACCCGTCCCTCTTATGACCGTTACCAACGGGTAAGCCCTAAACTAACGGTAGTACCTGCCTCACAGGTAATACCCGCGCCGCTCCCAGCCCGTAACGCATGGTCTAAACCACCCAGTATGGTTAAGACCGTCGCTACCGCCCGCGCCCCGGCCCGCGCGCCCGCGCCCGCTCCCGCACCCGCCCGCGCCGCGGCCCCTGCCCGCGCACCGGCCCGGCTCGCCCCGCGCTCCCGGCACCCGCTGCCAACACCGTTCGCGCCCCTCCCCGCGCCGCTTCCCGGCCACAAGCTCCCCCTATGCCATTGATGGCTGCCCCTCTTCAAGAGGCAATCAACCTAGTCAGCGATCTGGCTATGTCGGTTGACATCAATGAGGTACAAGAGCTATTCCACAAGATGCAATACGCTCAATCCCCAGCGGACGTGATCCAATACACATTGGAACACGCAAACTTACTAAGCGCCCTTAAGCGCTTCGTCCCCCAGGCCCCTCCCCAGTACAACCACTATGGGTAGTACAACCGAACGCACGAAACCGTACTCAGTTTCGTTAGCGTCATTTAACGCTGACGGCCTCTTCAGACAACGTGACCTCGTCCACGACTTTTGTTGTACCCACCTTATCGATATCATATGCGTGCAGGAAACCTTTCTAAAACCGTGGAAGGCGAACCCTAGGTTTGCCAATTACAGAACGGTACGTGATGATAGAGTGAACTCCCGTGGGGGAGGCACTCTTATCTATTACAAAAGGTCCCTGCACTGCATTCCCCTACCTACCCCGACTCTTGTTAATATGGAAGCATCTTGTTGCCTCCTAGCTATGACTGGTCATCAACCTATAGTCATAGCGTCCTGTTACCAAGCTTGCTCCAAGCCGATCGTCCGAGCTGACTTAGAAGCCTTATTCTCATTAGGAAGCGCCGTCCTTCTGATTGGCGACTTCAACAGTAAGCACATCCTATGGAATTGTAACGTCAACAATCCCAAAGGTATTGCACTTGAAAACCTAATCGCAGAACTTAACTTTGACATAATTGCGCCCACTGAGCCCACTCACTACCCTTATATGGAAGACCACCGATCTGACTTGCTTGACATGGCACTATTCAGAGGCGTAACACTCCGGTTACGCTCCATAGAAGTGGTTCACGAGCTTCACTCTGACCACCGACCCATTATACTGCGACTAGGTCCCGACCCAACGACTGACCTCCCCCGCCCCACTAAGACGATAGTGAACTGGAAGCAAGTAGGCGATGCCCTAAAGGCTATCAGTTCACCGGACCTTGACAAGATCCCTGACGACATCCTGACAAAAGATGACGTAACCCTTGCGATCGATTCGTTCACCAATCACCTCTCCACCGTAGTAGGTGCATCTGCAAAGGAGGTCATAGTGCCGGACGACCGGCGCCTTGTCATTCCAGCGGATGTGAGACGATTGGTGACGGAGAGTAAAGCAGTGACCCGACATTACGACTCTTACCCCAGTAAAGAGAACAAAACTAAGAAACGCCACTTTGAACGCATGGTTCAAAGTCGCATGTCTGAGTTGCGTGATCAACAATGGGGCGATAAACTTTCAAACCTCGTGCCAAGCCACCATGCTTACTGGGACTTGGCGCGAGGTTTGAAAGGAAGTAACCACAACGACATGCCTCCCTTATACAGACCAGTCCCACTAGTCCCAGCGTTCTTTGACGAAGACAAAGCTGAGTGCCTAGCTGATAGCCTAGAGGCTCAGTGTTCCCCTAACGTAGATCACGTTGACCAAGCTCACCTCGATTCGGTGGATGCTGAAGTCGAACGTAAAAGCTCTGTGGTCACCTCTGAACTCCCACCAATCACTTTAGCGACTTACGCTGAGGTGGAGAGACTGATCAAGGCCCTCCGACCGCGCAAGTCCCCCGGTGCCGATGGCATCTCCAACAGGGTTCTTAAAACCCTCTCTCCTCCTCTCATCCATCTCTTAGTCAGCATCTTCAATGCTGCTATGAGCCACTGCTTATTCCCAGACACCTGGAAATGTGCAAATGTCATTGGCATTCACAAACCAGGCAAAAGCTCATCTGACCCCACCAGCTACCGCCCCATCAGCCTCCTCAGTGCCTTAGGCAAACTTTACGAGCGGTTACTTGCAAACCGTCTCCAGTCCCATGCTAAGGAACACCACCTTATCCCAGATGAGCAGTTTGGCTTCAGACCCGGACACTCATGCGTCCAACAGGTGCACCGCCTCACGGAGCACATCATTGAGGGCTTCAATAAGTACCCCAAACCCCAGACTACGCTAGCAGTCTTCCTCGACGTAGCGAAAGCTTTTGACAAAGTCTGGCACAATGGCTTGATCTACAAGCTATACCAATTTGGCGTGCCAGAACGTCTTGTGCTCATCCTACAAGACTTCCTTAAAGCCAGAAGCTTTCGCTATCGCGTGGAAGGCACCCTCTCCTCCCCCCACCCAGTCAGAGCCGGAGTCCCTCAGGGCTCCGTGCTATCACCTATTCTCTTTGCACTGTATACCAGTGACATCCCACGCTCTCAGCCCAAAGTATTCCTAGCCCAATATGCGGACGATACCGCCATTACACCACTGGGTGGCATATCAACAGACAGTCCTATTTCGTCATTCAACGGGCCGTCACCGAGATCGGTGACTGGTTCCGAAAATGGCGCATCGCGGTCAACCCAGCTAAAAGCACAGCTATGTGCTTTACTGAGAAGACACGCTCCCCTTACCCGAAACCGCTTATGTTGTTCGACGAACCCATTCCCTGGGTTCCTAGAACAAAATACCTCGGAGTCACCCTTGATCGTCATCTCACCTTTAACGATCACATAACAACCGTCCGTAACAGAGCGGCCTTCGTAATGGGTCGCCTTGGTCCCCTACTTCGCAAAGAGAGTAAAATGTCTCTTAGTAATAAGAAGACACTTTACACTGCCTGCATCCGCCCCATCATGACTTACGCATCAGTAGTGTTTAGTCATGCTAGTGAGGCCCACCTTCATAAACTTCAAGTCATCCAAAACCGTTTTCTTCGTAATGCAACCGGCGCCCCGTGGTATATCCGGAACACCGAGTTGCATTGCGACTTAAACCTTCCCTCTTTAGCGCAGTTCAATAAGGACTGCGCCCGCCGATACTTTGATCGAGCGCCCCACCACCCGAACCCATTGGTTGTCCAGGCATCGAACTACTCGACTGCCTCTTCTATCCCATTTTTCAAACCCCCCCGTCGCCGACCACGGCAGGTATTAGACGACCCGGATGACCCCATCGCAGCCATTACATTGGCAGCTTTAGCGTTATCCGCAAGTCGTCGAGGTAAAATCCCCAGGTGTGAGGTAATTAGAGGTCACACAATCAAACACCGAGCCCGCCGGCGAGCTCGAGGCAAAAACAAGGTCACGATAAATTGCTCTCCAAATAGTCAAAGAGTATTATTCAGTAGGGCCCAATTGTGCAACACTGCAGTTGCACACAGGCATTTTGCTCCGATCCCCCCATGTCTCTCGACAGCGAGACAAGCCGAGGTCCGAACCACAGTGGTGCCCTTGAGCTCGCTGTCAACCCCTCCTATAGTAGCGGCACGTTTTCGGCGTCCGCAGGAGACGGAGGTAGAAAGCGCTTTTCGCCTTCTACGCCCGTCTCGGGAGAAGTGCCTTCGGCACTTCTCCCTCCCGGGCTATTGTAGGGCCAGGCCCTCGCCCAAAACCCGGTGGAGCTGGACGACCGCACAGGCGGTAGCCAGCATCTATGTCCTCCCTAAACAAACAAACAGCGCTGCCCTCTTTCTGCCTCCAGCCGTCGGCGCGTGAACATGTCCGAAAGTCTGTGTCTCGGGTGACGTCACAACGTTATTTTTATATCCCATCTTTCCATTCAATTATTGATAAATTTGTTCTTTTGTAATTAAATTGTCGATTTCTGTTGTAATTTATTCTTTTTTTTAGTAATTAAAGCTAAAAATTGCTTAATTCAGAAGTGGGATAGGCTCCATTGCCTATCGTTACTTTTCTGTTAAGCTCACAGTACTAAAAGCATTCGATTTTATGAAATTTTAAAATAAAATCATGTCTGAACAATCTAGTTCTCATAGTAGGGTTAGAAAAAGAACTAATCAAACCTCAAATGTTGAAAGCCTACAGGAAACACTTGGTGCTATTTTGTCCCACCTGACTGCGCTTGAAAACAGCGGACGGCCAGCTTCGTGCACCGAGACGCCAGCGTCGGACGCGTGCGCCATTGTGGGGTCTACACCACAGCTGCCACCGCTGCCAGAATCAGTCGCGAGCAATTCTGCGAGTACGTCGCTGGACACCACCGACCGTCTCATTGGAGCGTTAAGTGTATTAACTAAGGTTAGATCCACCCATTATTACATATCAAACTTTGATCCTAGCTTGCATAATATCGATTCTTGGTGTGAAGAAGTCGAAAGGGCACGTAATATTAACAATTGGGATGACAACGAGTGTCTTTCTCGTATTGCCAATTGCCTAAAAGGTGATGACCGTAGTTGGTTAAATGACTGGATTACAAATGACCGTACATGGTCAAACTTTAAAACAAGAGTTCAAACCGTTGTGTTCACGAAGAATCGATATAGCTGGCATTTTATATGACGTTATTAGTATAAATTCCGACAGCTACCCCACTTACGCAGAATATGCTAGACGATCTTTTCTGCGTCTAAACATCGTTAAGGGCTTAAGTGAAGACTTGACAACATCTATTGTAATATGTGGAATAACTGACGCACAGATACGTGCCATGGCGACCAATGCTCATTTAACGACCAAAAATTTGGTTGAGTTTTTGTCTATTTACAAAAAAACCAAACACTCGAGAATCGGTCAGTGGCACAAAACATACTCATGAGAAAGAACTCGATCGTAATCCGCGAAAACACGGTCATAATAATGTGCCTACCCGCGATTTAAAATGTTTTTCGTGTCAATCTACCGATCATGTACAGCGATTGTGTCCCAAACGGTTTAAAACTAGTGCACTGCCTTTACCAACGGAACCTATGACGTGCTCGTTTTGCAAAAGGAAGGGTCATGACGTCAGTGTCTGTTTTGTCAAACAAAAAGTCGAACAACGTAACAAAACGGTTAATTTTTGCAATGATCTGCAAAACGCTTCATCAGACAATGACGTCACGACTGCTGTCTAATAACTAAACTGGGTAACTATTCCGTTTGACGAATAAATTGAAAGACGGTCATATGCTTCCCTTATTTGCGTCTGTGATAAAACAATTAGTGTGCACGACTACCTACATATCATGTTATTTGTTATCAACCAAAAATGTTTTATGTACCGGTGCAAGTATTGATTTGTGATGGTGTAGGATACATTCAACAGAATAATCCTCAGTCTGTTTGTCCGTTCCAGTAAACAGATGCCTGTAAATACCACCTTTCAAGGCTATGATTAAGAAACTTTGTTTGGTATTCTTGATGCATTCATCCCATACCGGATTCTTCGGTAGAAGCCTTTGAAAAGCGTTCTCGAGGTCCTACTTACGTTAACGTTTTTCAAACAAAGCAAAGTACATTTGTGGCCACAGAAGTAGACTATCTAGATCATTCCATTTCTCAAGGTCAGGTGAAACCGAGCGAGCGAAAGATAAAAGCTCTAGTCCATTCTTCTGTGCCCACAAATGTAAAACAGGTCCAAAACCTTCTCGGGTATTAAAACTGCATACATAACTGGCCTGACGCGGACAGGCATTTCATTTTATTGGGGTGCATAACGTGATAATGTTCACCTCGATGATAATGTTTCATAATCGATTGTGTTACGAGTGAATCCGTTTTAGCTATGTATTTTTACGAGTGAATCCGTATTAGCTATTTTTGACCCGTCATTACCGACCGAGCTGCATACGGATGCTAGTTCCATCGGATATGGCGCTGTGTATGTATCTTGCTCAATCAGCGGACAAAGAAACGCGTAAGCCGATTGACAAGGTCAATAACAACGAACTATACAGAATATGTTGTGCGCAATGATTTGCTATATTTCAAATACACTCCTTACCTGTCGGAGAAGAGCCTAGATTACTTTGTTTCATTCCTAAAGAACACCGTCTCAGCTTTTTGAGAATTTTTCACGATCAATATAAACATATCAATGAAGACAAAACTGTAGATCCCATTCTACGTCATTTTTGATTTCCTGGTCTTCGTACTTTTGTAAAAAATATGTTAGTCACTGTTTAGATGTGTCTTCCTCAAAAATAAGTCCCCAGAGCTCCTCACTAGCCAATTTCATCTTGGAACAAACCAGAGACCCAGTTTGATACTGTGCATATAGATGCACTCGGTCCCCTTCCCATTTCAAACGATTACAAGTATGTGTTGCCGACGTTTGACGCATTCTCAAAATACTGCCTAATTTATGCCTTAAAAAGGCAAGACTCATATCAGTTAAGAAGGTTATGAAAATGCAGTTTCGCTCTATGGGATAACTTTTAGTTTGTTATAAAGGACGAATATTTGAAAGTGCAAGCTTTCAGTTTGGCTCCTTATATCTGAAGTCAAATTCACTTCATAACACCTAAGCATAAACAACAAAAACAGCGCCACTACAGCTCCTAACTGGCATCGAGGCAACCACTTGTCCGTGATGACACTGAGATGTTGTCACTGAAAGCTACTTACAAAGACAGCGGGTTAATGCATTGCTCGAGCAAAACTGGTGAAGGCAAGATCAACAAAGGTCGAAAAAGATCTAGAACCTTTAATAATGTAGATGATAAAGTTTTTTTGAAACAAATCTGCTTAGATTACAGGCAAATTGGACTCAGGGATGCGAGGGCCCTACCGTGTGACGCAAGTCTTGCATCGCGACCGGTACTTGCTGCAGCTTGTGCGTGGTTCGCATGGTAAAACTACTCAGGCTGCCGCCGAGCATATAGTTGCTTGGCGAGGAGAGTGGACCCCAGAGTCGTGTGCTGCGTTTTTTGAGAGTAAGTTAACCTTATTTTACTTACGAACCTATTGTTGCCAATACCTAAATTCTATTATTGGTTTGTGACTGCATCGAGCTTAGGCTCTGCCGGTTGTACCTGTTTTGTGTTGTGAGTTTTCAACGCTGGGCTCCACTGTGGGAGCACTAAGCGTTGGACTCTGCTATGTGTGGGCATTGAGCTTCGGCTCTGTCGTGTGTGCATTGAGCTTTGGGCTCTGCTGTGTGGACGTTCAACGCTGGGATCCACTGTGGGATCACTAAGCGTTGGACTCTGCTATGTATGGGTATCGAGCTTCGGTTCTGCCGTGTGTGCATTGAGCTTCGGCTCTGCTGTGTGTGCATTGAGCTTCGGCTCTGCTGTGTGTGCATTGAGCTTCGGCTCTGCTATGTGTGCATTGAGCTCCGGCTCTGCTTTATTCATGACTGTTTGCATCGAGTTTCGGCTCTGCTTGACTAGACTGTTTGCATTGAGCTCCGGCTCTGTTTGACATGACTGTTTGCATTGAGCTCCGGCTCTGCTTAAAATGACTGACTACTTGATGTGACCAACTCGACTATGATATTTTCGCACGAGTTACTTTGACACTTTTTTTAGCATAATACTTACACTTGCTTTCTTTGCTTATAGCTGAACACGAGATCTCTGCTGAGCCTCATAAAACCAACAACCAGCCAAATTCCAGCACAAGAAGTAAAGACGTGGTCCAAGGTCCACTAAATCATGGTACTATAAACAACTTAGATGCAAGCCCCAAGCCCCAAACGAGTCAATTTGCTGATTGTGGCAATGAAAGCATATCAGTCCAAGGAAAAAGCCTGTCTCTCGCTGAGCTACTGAAAAATGCGGTCGAGGACGACCGCTAGTCAGGAGAAGCCGAGTTAGCATGAAGCCGCCATTTTGTGGAGCGATCATATAAAACCGACAGCAGACCTGCGCTGCCCTCTTTCTGCCTCCAGCCGTCGGCGCTTGAACATGTCCGAAAGTCTGTGTCTCGGGTGACGTCACAACGTTATTTTTATATCCCATCTTTCCATTCAATTATTGATAAATTTGTTCTTTTGTAATTAAATTGTCGATTTCTGTTGTAATTTATTCTTTTTTTTAGTAATTAAAGCTAAAAATTGCTTAATATATATATATACCTAAAATCAAATTGCATGAAAGTGTAATGTTTAACTATAACTAAAGACACCATATGGCGGTTCGTTAGGAAGGCGATGGTTGCTAAAATGTTGAACTCGTGTTTCAACATTAAATCTTATCGTTATCTTTTTCTCCACATGCTGCAGGGTCCGTGACTATTTCAATTGAATACATATACTTCATACATACATTTTTTATTTAAAACAAGAAATCAGAAAAAGGAAACATGCAACTTTCTAAGGTGGAACAGTGTTAAAAGAAAAGTTTTTTTCAGGTAATGTCATCAGCACTAGCATCCAGAGCAGACCTCTAGCATCCTCTAGCAGCACCTGTTCACGAGTTGACGCATGTGCGAGCCATCGCCTTCCTCAACCATGTTTTGAGGGAAGATGGCGACCCGACACACAACATCGCCGCTAGACAACACTTTTCTGTGAGCATGACCGCTCCGGATACCCGTGCCAACGATTACAATTATGAAAATAAATTGGGACTAAATAAAATAATATACCCACAGAAGTTTACATTTTTTGTGATTCTCCCACATTTAACAGCTTCCATCGCTTAAACTTTACCTTTATAACCCAGCAAGACCAAAGCAATAATAATAGGGAGTTCCAGGTTGTTGTCAAAAGTAGACTGTGCAATGCTTCCGCGCGTGATCTGCAGTGATGGCTCAGTGGTATGGGGCGAGAACAAATGATACGACTTGATCAAATGAAAGTCCGATTTATTATGTCTAATTAATGCATACAATTTGGATTATATAGTTAGTTCATAGGTACTTAAGAATAGGGTTAGTACATACATCATACGCCCATTTTGAAAGAAAAAAAAAAATGTTGGGCAAATCATTTTTTTTTTTAAATATAATATGGCTTAGTTCTATTTTTATGTACAATTTCTTCTTTACCATTTTTCATAATTTTTACATTAGGTGACATATCAGAAATTACTTTAAAAGGACCTACATACACATTGTCAAATTTAGTTCCAATTTCATTCTTCACTAATAATAAATCATCTTTCTTATACACAACTGGTTTTAAATAAGTATCATAATTATATTTTCGTTTTTGCTTACTACTTATTAAATTATTTCTAGCGTCAAGTTGAGCCTTTTGCAGTCTATATTTTAATTGCAAAGGATAACTGTCAACATTGTATAACGGTTCAACATGATTAATTGTTAAATTACTCGGGATGTTACAACATTTACCAAAAACAAGTTCATACGGTGTGTACTTTGTTTCGGTGTGAACAGATGTATTATAAGAAAAACACCAGTATGGAAGCCAACTGCTCCAGTATTTAGAATCATTATCACATTGAATTCTAAGAAAAGCATTCAGAGATTTGTGTGAATTTTCTAAAGACCCAATTGATTCGTGATGATAAGCTGTGGATGAAATTTGATTAATATTTAGTAATTTACATACCTCTTTCATTGTGGTTGATATAAATTCTGTTCCTCTGTCCGTTGCTATCTCCCGGGGAATGCCATATCTTAAGATAAAGTTCTCTACAAATACTTTAGCTACACTTACGCTATCTTTAGATTCTAAAGGATATGCTTCTACATACTTACTTAGCTCACATTGTAGAGTAAGAATATACGAATAATTATAATAATCTTTATCTAGGGGACCTACAATATCTAAAAATATTTTGTCTAATGCCGACTCTGCAGTAGTCGTTATTGACATAGGTTCTTTAGTATGTAAAGAATGTTTTTGTTTTTGACATTTATCACATTTCTTTACGAACTTTCTTATTACTTTCTTACATTCAATATCCGAAGATTTAATTTTTCCGCTAAGTATATCCTCATCAATTATACCCTTACAACTAATATATTCATTATATAGTGTATTAGCAATAAACAATTTTTCTTCTTTAATTTTAATTGACCTTCTACTTGGCCCAATTTTTACTAAATATTCCTTTAACGATTTTAACTTATCATGCAATTCTTTTAACTGCAAGGCCATAACATGAAATATGTATTACGGTACAATTATATCATAATGTTTACAATTTATAACTATGACTTACCATTTAATTTATAGTCGAGAAAAAAAAACGATGGTAGGGGCTATTTCTTAACATTACCATTACTACGAGTCTCTAAGTCACTTGTTGAAATTGTTCATTGTTCCGATAATATTCCTTTCATCTCGCACAAAATTGTTACACACACGGCACTTTAAACACAAATAATTTGAAAATAGCACAGCACGATATCACTCCTTAAACGACTTCCGAAACTGGGGCTTCTGCACGACGTGATCTCCATCGAAGCGAGTTACGCAGGGAAAGATTATTGAACTCTCGTTGTATCCATTGTTGGTGGCACTTCTTATAGTATCGAGCCAGCAAGTAAATTGCTCCAATTAATAAAATCACGCAAATTAATGCAAGAAGAATCGTTGATATATTCAGATGCCAGATAAACTGCTCAGTCTTCGCGTCGTTATTCCCACCAGCAGCATTTTGGGCTATAATAACTTCTTCTTTTTCCGTTGAATATGTTTTACCCATTTTACTGTTTTATAGTAACCGAAAAGAACTCAAAAAAAATCACGATGAAACGGAACAATTAGTAGGGGACATTGATGCCCAGTGTTAGGAGCGAACGCGAGCAAAGTTCACCGTCCATATTTGGGTAATGGTATGCGCTTCTCAACTATCCTGGCAGGGTCGCCATATGGGGCGAGAACAAATGATACGACTTGATCAAATGAAAGTCCGATTTATTATGTCTAATTAATGCATACAATTTGGATTATACAGTTAGTTCATAGGTACTTAAGAATAGGGTTAGTACATACATCATAGTGGCATTGGCTATAGTCCATGGTTCGAGTCCGGCCGCGGGCTTGAGCTTTCACCGCATGGTGGACACAAGTAGAAAATCTGTCGACCCTCAAGTAGAAAATCTGTCGCCAAGCATTTAACGGTGTGTTCCAGCAGCAGTCCTTGAGAGCCAGTGTAATTACAGACACATGAGACTTAAGAACTATGTCTCAAGGTGACGGGCGCAGTCCAAATCGTGACTTGTGACGAAATGCAACTGTCATAGGAACAGGTTAGTCCGTTTAACATCAGGTGGGCTTCGAGCTTGTCCCGCCTGAATAACATTAAAAAAAAGTTTATTTTGATGGAATCGCTATTCCTTTTCCTATAAAAAATCTGGGAGTAACAATTGTTACTCTGTAGATCCCAGGTCATACAGCTATCAATTGATAGCTGTATGACCTGGGATCTACAGTTACAAGTCACCAGTCGTAAACTATTTGCGTCCGCAGTAAAACTCAATTTTAAAACGACTTCGTAACTTCCTGCCTACAACCACTAAAATTGCTTCAGCTCAATCTCTTGCTGCCCATTCTTGACTACGCTGACGCCTGTAATCTCGATCTGAACTCAGGACCAGCTGACCATACTTGAGCGAATTCAAATGATTCATTATATTTGACTTGCGCAAATATGATCATATATCTCAATATCGTTCTAAGCTCAAGTGGCTAGCAATACGTCTTCGCCGGAATACTCACATTTTCTGTCTTCTTAACTACATATTATATTACATTATAGTAAATATACAATAATTTAACATACTAGATAATGTATTTATCTCGAATGAATATACTGGCTACACAAACATCGAAAATAAATTCATTTGATTATACGAGAGAGAGAGACTATCACTTATAGGCAACTGACGTGCGATCGAACATTGCTATTAAATTAAGCGCAGGCTTCCATACTTCAACATCTTATTTCTTATTCTACGCCATTTTGAAAAATTTACAAAAATTGAATAAACAAAAAAAATTATGGACTTATCAAACCTGCTCACATCATTTCGTGAGAATCGGTTGAGAAATGCGACCTGTAGGGGCTGTAGATAGAAGAGAACAACCGGACATACGAAAGATTTTTTGTGTAGTTAAAGCAGACTTACATTATAGTAAATATAAACGCATCGCTCGAACTAAGTTCTCGCTCGGTCAATTATGTAAACATCTATACATCTATTATACTAATATTATAAAGAGGCAAGATTTGTATGTATCGAATAAACAAATACAATACTGATTTGAAAAATTCTTTAACTATTAGAATCCGACACTATCTATGATGAACTTAGGCTATAGATTATTTTGAAAAACTTAGGTAGCCGTTTGAAATCTTCGATAATATAACACAATGTGTGATTAATATAACAAAAAAATTTTTTTACCAAATAATGGAACATACTTCGGTAAGTTATTTCACACTTTTGAGAGTTGAAGTCGGTTCCATTTTTTGGTTAAACATGTTTTTCACTCTGTCACTAAAAAGTGACCCTTGCTACTAACGGGATCGATTGTCATTTATTGTCAACGACTATATCATCAAGATAGGAAAATATTTTTCAGTTATTGGAGTGTGACTCAAAAACGGTTTGACCGGTTTTGATGAAATTTTAATGGGACTAAACGACAAGCATCAGCATTCAAACAAAAAAAATGATTAATTCGGTTCACCCAGTCAAATGTTCTGGGGTAACAAACATAAAAAAAATACAGACGAATGGCGAACCTCCTCCCTTTTTCTTTGAAGTCGGTTAAAAATCGTTATATCGCATACGCTGCGGAAATTATTGAAAATAGAGCAAAGTGATGAACCCAAACCAATTTTATAGAGGACATCAATATCTACAAGAGAGTTAGCAATACGTCTAACTATTACAGTTATATCGCAATAACTTCTTTAAGGGCCCGTTTCAGAATGTCCTAATAAAGTTGAGGGTTGCTATGCAACACAAAAAATAACTTAATGATAAAAAGCAGCGCGTTTCAAGCTTTAACCGATGCATAGGCTAAATCGATGACTGTGAAACGCAAAGATAGTGTTTTGTTTCATAAATATGTTCTGGGTAGTAAAACCGGAACTTACTCGAATATTCTGAAACAGGCCCTAAGTGTTTCAATTTATAATGTTTGACGGGCCGCTATGTAGTGAATTATTAAATTTAGTTGAGTGCAGGACGCCAAGTCTGCTAATCAATTTTGACAGTTTAGTTAGTCTACTAACTTCATATCGTTCATAATGTTCATATTGAGTCAATATTGATTCAATCTCTGTTTTTTCGTAGTCTGTAAAATGTTTAGTTTGTTGCGTTCGTTTTGGCTCGATTGCGTTTGTAGCAGTTTCAAAAGTGGCATTTGTATCTTAGCGTTCGGAAAGAAGCTTCTTCTATTTTTGACCACCAATAACTGTATGCAATCCGAACGTCTTATACTTATTTTGACAACCGCTGAAAACCAAAATAACGTTTTATGGAACTGCAGCTAAAGATGTAGGTGCAACAACTGAAGCCAAAGATATAGTTCTGTGTCGGAGTCATCGCCAGTTCTATTCTTTATGATAGGAACCACAATATTTCTCATAAAATGTTAAGGTAGATATGAATTTCCAAGTTGTCAAAAAACGATCACAACGATCCCACGGTAAGACGTGGGTCAAAAATAGCACTTTTCTCTGTCATTTGTAGCGTTTTCAAAGCTATCCGAACGGTGAGCGAAAACGATATAAATGCTCACGAAGTCCCAATACGAACGCCCTACGTGATCATTTTTAGCGTTTGTGAGTGTTATTTTTGGAACTGATAGGCTATCCGAACGCCCTATAAAATATAAATCAACGACTCAGCGTGTCATCACTGATATTAGTGAGATTAGATGGACACGCAATCAAAAACTGCAAAAAGGGAATTAATTGTTAAAATACACGGTTCGAGTACTTTGATCGAATACTATTGAATTCATTCAAAAACCGCTTCCGCGAGCTAACTTTTCTAGTGCCGCCATCTATATGTAGGTAGGAGCATCCTGGAGTAAAAGTCTTAACAGAGGGCGCTCTAGCCAATAGGCAGATCGTTTCCCATACAAACGTTTCCATCATATTTTATGTACCACGTGCTAGAAAAGTTTGATTTACCTGAACTCAATTATTTTCATATATTCACCGAGGTATGAAAACACTATTATGATTGGTTGAATTTGTTTGGACTTCTTTATAATATTTGTAAAATATAATGTGTGCCTTATCAATTTTATTATTTGAGAACAATAGCATCTAGCGGATAAGGGCAGTACTAGAAGGAAACACAGTGAGTTTTTTTTATTTTTTAAATAGTTCCATCTTTTGGCGTGTAGCAGAACTATAATGAAAAGTTGCTGGATATTGGGTGAAGGAAGTAGAAACAAAACTTACAGAGTGCGCAGTTAACAAAAATCGGCCAAGTGCGAGTCGGACTCGCGCACGTAAAAACAAAAAGTTAAAACTTTGGCTCACTCAGTGAGCAATTCGCATTTTGCTCTCTGATTTCAGGCTAAGCAAAACCTACATGTTTGAGGTACTGAAGTGGAACATTATTTACATAATCTACAAACACTACTCACTAGTAAATCTACTAATCTATGTTATTTTCCCACACAACGAGTACTAAAGTAATGGTACTACATAATACTCGCTATATTATTAGTGGGGATTCTCGAGGAGAGAATAACCACAATATTTATATGGAGCTAGGTATTCATATCTCAATACTGTATGCCTTCATAGCCAAAACATATCAACTCTTATTTATATAAACGATCAAATTTCATGAAAGTGTAAAATTACTCATAATAATCATAATAATAGGTAATATATATCACAATATTGTGCACATGGTACCGACTTCGACAAGTTATTTCACACTTTTGGGTGTTCAAGTCGGTTCTATTTTTGGATATTTTTTTTAAAATGACGCTCTAGTGGTGCATAGTTAACATAACTAGGTCATACCTGACATAAAACGATAAAACGAAACCCACTTGGTTTGTCTAATTCTAATGAAAAGTTCTGTTATTCGAAAAGTACCACATTATGAAAAGGGGTTACAAACAAGGACCCACATTTTCTGGAAAGATCATACTTCTGCGCTCGTAGCGTAGTTTGCTTAGCCGTTCGTAGAGTTAAGCAACGTCCGCTGCGGCCACGGATTTATAAATCCGTGGCTGCGGCCATGAGTTGGATGGTTGAGTAGCATTTCCTACTACTGTAGCCCAAGCTCGAACATTTCGATAGTCCGTAACGTAAACGTATCGAGTTTACAGTACGTTTACTGAGGAGGCGATGGTTGACAGCACAACGCATCTTTTGTTGGCTAACGTGAACTCGATAAGATTACAAAAGTGACGTCATCCGGCGTAAATCAAGTTTATTGTACCTTCTTTCTAAGCTCTGACAAAATAGAAGAACATTTCTCTGAGTTTCTAAGAGCTAATTAATCATTCCAAAATAGGTTGGAATTCTTTTTCAGCCTATACAAAGTCCTCTATGATTGATATTTGTCAACTTTGGCGTTTGATTTCTTCGAGCTTATGTTAAAATTAGGTTCGTGCTCACGATTTCATACAAAACTTTTTACGCGACGAAACTATCAAGTAAAAATCTGCCAAATTTAGTTCCTTTTACGCACTGTAGGGGCGCTGATCAAATCCTATACAAAATGGTGACATTTCGATACGAGACGTTAACGAAACGGTTATGTTTTTGCAAGTTGTTCCTGCTAGGGCTACTGAACTGAGCGCTTCCGTGCTTCGGAGAGCACGTCAAGCCGTCGGTCTCGCTTGTTGTTTTAGGATGGCAGTCGTTATAGCATGGTGGTAGGGCATTTTGGGCGGGTCTGGGTTTATTCATTAATAGTTGCTTTGCCTAGCTTGCATGCCTTGCGCTGCTTGTTTTGGATAAACTCAGGCCTTCCTTACTCATCCCGGATGGGTAAGGAGGCAACGGTCTTAGGGGAGAGCGCAAGTCGTGATGATCCCTAAGGCAAGTCTGACGGATACCTTCTCGTGGTGCTGCCTGTAATTGGTTTATTTCCTTCCGAAATAAACGCAACAGAACACCGTCAGGCGCCGCGTGTATTGTTATCTATATGTGTATGTATATGTATATATTGTCTCTGTATATATTTGTATTATATGTGTATATTATGTAGTTCACAGGGCTATTTAACCCCTTATTAGTAACCAAATTGAAAATGCTCGGTACAGACCGGGGCCGTAGTTAACTGTCTGTCATCTGTATTATACGTGCTAAGGTGCTTAGCACCTCTTTAAGACAGATGACAGAATAGACTTACGGTGTATAAATTGTAGTTTTAAGGCAAGGCTACAGATAATTTGTCATGTTTATGAGTAGATGAAAAACAGTTTGGCAGTGTGTGTGTTAAAATAGGGACCCCTCTAACTGGCAAACACCAGCGCCTACTACTGTCAAACGTATTGTTACATAATCGAAAATAACCGCTGTCTTTTATTTGGTAGTGACCCCTGTTCCGATAACTCACGTTATTGGAGGCGGGGACAAACTGGCTGGACTAGTTCCAAAACCCCGATGATAAGTGTATCCTTAGACTTCGGGAAAATACCTCCAAGGTATTGTCAGTCTTCTGAACTCTAAACTTCCGGAGGCTTAAGTAGAAAGATTGAAGCCTGTCCATTTCCCAAAAAATGTTTCTTATGGTCACGATTTATAATTATTTTTTATAATTATTCTGTTTTTATTTTGCCTGCATATTGTGATCATGTCGAAAGTCAACAGAGACGCGAAAGGAAAATTTGCAAAAGGCCCTTCTCAGGGCCAACCTATTGTTTTGTCTGAGGGCCGCTCGAGCGGCACTAATGAGAGCCTGAAAAACGGCCCTTCAAGAGATCCGTCGGAGGTCTCCATGGGGGACGAAGTGCGGTCGGACGTGGAGTCCGTATTTGAGGAGTTATGCGACGTGGGTGACAGCCGGAGGAAGCGGCCTTACTCCTCGTTTTACGTGCCCGGCTACCTAGAGTCGGACACTGAAACCGAGGAGACGTCGGCCGCTAAGGTCAATACGGCGCGTAGGGGAAGGGCGAAGGGCACAAAAACAGGCCCGACGCGAGAGGAGTTTGTGAAGCCCAAGCCACTAGTGGAGGAGCTGGTGGAGGTCCTGCAGAGCAGGAAGTTTAAAAAGGGGCCGGCCGCTGTGGCCGCTGGAAGTCTTTTAGACACCGGAAGTGATTCCGATGTCCTTGCCGGTTTCGGTGACCTCAGCGGGCTAAACGCCCAAGAGCTCAGGGCACAAGCAGGAGGGATGCTCGCCTGCATCCTAGAGGTTGCCAAGAAATCTGGCAACCTAAAAGGCGAATTCGTTGCTCGCCTGAAAAGGTCTGCGTCGACCCTGAGGGAGGTTGTCGACGCACTGGCCAGCAGGAGTGAGGCGGAAGAGACGCGGCGGCTGAGAGCCGAAAATAGTCGCGTGCGCCTCGAGTTGGAGGCCTGCAAGGCAGAGGTGAAGGCGCTGCGGCGCGGCTTCACCGAAGCCAAGACCCAAGCGGCTGCCGCCACGTCTGCTGCTACAGTAGCAGCAGCAGCCGCTGCCGCCGAGACGCCGGCCCCCCCTGCCTTTGTACTGGGGGCAGAGTTAGTGGAGGAGATGACGCGCTCCTTAACTACCACGTTCGGGCAAATGCTCAATGCCCGACTCGCTGGTATCGAGGATCGCCTCCTGCCAGCGCCGGTTCTTCGCCCGCCTCTCAGGGCGGACGCGAAGAAGGCTGCAGCAGCGGTTGCGCCCCCACCCCCGAAACCAACTCCACGTAAGCGGGTTGGCCAGGCCTCGCAGGCTACTGCCACGCCCTCGACTGCGGCTCCCATCGCCCCAAAAACTACCGTGCCAACTGCTGTGGCCCAGGCGGAAACCTGGGTTGCAGTAGTAAAAAAGGGAAAAGGCAAAGGGAAGGGCAAATCTTCCTCCCTAGCAACGCCCGCTCCCACTCCTGTCCCAGCAGCTCGTGCCCTTCCCTCTGCCGTGAAGCCTAAACCAAAGAAGGCTTCCGCTGCCGCCGGGCCCAAGAAGGCGAAGGCCATGAAAACCCCCAAATCCGCGGCTGTTGTGCTGACGCTGCAGCCCGAAGCCGCGGAAAAGGGGATGACATACAAAGCCATCGTGGAGGCGGCGCAGGAGAAGGTCGATCTCCAAGGATTGGGTATCGACCGGATCCATTTCCGCCAGACGGCCACGGGAGCCAGGATGCTCGAAATTCCTGGCTCCCAAAGCAGCGACAAAGCGGACAGGCTCGCGGAGAAGCTCCGCGGTGTCCTGTCCGAGGTGGCCAACGTCTCGAGGCCCGTAAAGTCCGTGCAATTGCACGTGACGGGCCTGGACGACGCCGCCACTAAGGAGAAAGTGGCGGCGGCGGTCGCCAAGGTGGGCGGCTGTGACGTTCTCCACGTCAAAGCAGGAGAGGTACAGCGAAGCTTCGGCGGGACCGGCTCCTCCCTTGTTTCCTGCCCGATTGCAGCAGCCAAAGTGTTGCTGGCACAGGGCAGGCTTTTGGTGGGGTGGAGCTCGGTGCGAGTGGTGGCACTGGCGGCGCGTCCCATGCGCTGCTTCAAATGCATGGGACTCGGCCATACGCGCCCCCAGTGTCCCTCGTCGGCGGACAGGGGGGACCTGTGCTTCCGTTGTGGAGGCGCAGGCCACAGGGCGGCTTGCTGCCAGAGGAGGGCCCCACACTGCGCGATATGCGCAGAGTCGGGGCGACCCGCCGAGCACAGGATGGGGGGACAAAACTGTGTCCCCCCAAAGACGAAGGGACAGGCCGCCAGGACCCCGGCCATCCCCCGACCGGCAGCCAATGCCGCACCTGAGGCTGTTCGCCGCGCGGCGAGCATGGAGGTTGTGCCGTCCGATTAATGGATCAAGTCGGACAGCACAATCTCCTCCAGACGAATTTAAACCACTGCGTCAGGGCTCAGGATTTGCTTATGCAGTCCCTGGCGCAGTGGCGGATCGATTTGGCGGTCGCCGCGGAGCCGTACTACATTCCCCAGTCCCATTCCTACTGGGCTGGGGATCTGGACGGCTCCGTAGCGATAATTGGACGTGCCAGTGGCGGCCCCCCCCTCTCGGTGTTAGAGAGGGGTTCGGGGTACGTGGTGGCCAAGTGGGAGAGGTATGCGGTAGTGGGCACATACTTCTCCCCCAATAGGACCGTCGCGGAGCTGGAGGTCTATCTAGACCTCCTGGCCGCGGCGGTGAGAAGGCAGGCACCACGTGAGGTCCTCCTCATGGGGGACCTGAACGCCAAGGCCCAGGCCTGGGGCAACCCCTCCACTGACACTCGCGGGGAGATTGTCGTGGAGTGGGCGGTTGCCGCAGGGCTGACCCTCCTCAACAGGGGGTCGGTCCACACGTGCGTGCGACACAACGGGGGGTCCGTGGTGGACCTTTCGTTCGCCACCCCGGAGGTCGCAGCACGTGTCCAGGCCTGGAGAGTGGAGGCGGAGGTGGCGACTCTCTCGGACCATAACTACATCCGGTTCGAGATCGCCACCTCCCACCAAGGAGGGACTCGGCGCGTGGAGAGGGCGGTTTTTGCGCGCTGGGCGATTGGTCGCCTCGATCCAGAGTTGGCTGAGGAGGCGGCCATCGTACAGTCATGGGTGGCCGCCCCCATGCACCCGGAGGTGGACATCGCGGCGGGCCACTTCCGAGAGGCGGTGACGGCCGTCTGCGACGCCGCCATGCCGAGGTCCCGACGCCGCCCCGAGCGCCGCCAGGTTTATTGGTGGTGCTCGGAGATCGAGGATCTCCGAGCGCTATGCTCGGAGACGCGCCGCCTCTATTATCATTGCAGGAGGCGGCGTCACGGCCGGACGGACGACCAGCTGCCGGCGGAGCAGCTGGCGGCCGAGCAGCTCCTGCATGGCGATGTAAAGTTAGCCAAACAGGAGCTGAAGCTGGCCATCGGCCGGGCTAAGGCCCTAGGCTGGAGTGAGGAGCTGGAGGGCCTCGACAGGGATCCATGGGGGCGCCCGTATAAGGCTGCCCGGAATAAGTTCCGGGGCAGCGCGCCCCCTATCACAGAGTCCCTGGAGCCAGAGCTCCTGGAGAGGGTGCTGGGGGGGCTATTCCCCGACAGCGACCCCCACTACACCCCTCCACCGATGGCCACGCCGTCCTTCCAGGAGGAGGAGGACCCGGCCTCCATTCCGCCTATCTCAGAGGTGGAGATGGAGGTAGCAGTCTCTCGCCTGAGTGGCAAGAAGACTGCCCCGGGACCAGACGGGATTCCCGGGCGGGTCCTCAGGATCGCCCTTAGGGAGATGGGCGGTCAGCTTCGGGAACTGTTCGACGCGTGCCTCACGTCGGGTCAGTTCCCGAAGCTCTGGAAGGACGGGCGATTGTGCCTGTTGCGGAAGGAAGGGCGAGACGCCGACTCGCCCGCCGCATACAGGCCAATCGTGCTGCTGGATGACACGGCGAAGCTGCTGGAGAGAATAGTAGCTTCCCGTGTCATCCGGCATCTGGGGGGAACTGGGCCTGAACTTTCAGAGGCCCAGTTCGGATTCAGAGCAGGGCGGTCGACGATAGACGCCCTGCTCTGGATCAAGAGGTGGACGCAGGACGCGGTCAGCGGGGGGGAAAAGGCGTTGGCTGTCTCGCTGGACATTGCCAACGCCTTCAACAGCCTACCGCACGGAACAATACGGGAGGCGCTCCGCTATCACGGAGTGCCCCTGTATCTGCGTAGGCTGTTGGCTGACTACCTCCAGGACCGCGAGGTCCTGGTGGAGGGACGCGACGGTCTGAGGCGACGTCGCGTGTCCTGCGGGGTTCCGCAGGGGTCGGTGTTGGGACCGCTCCTGTGGAACATTGGCTACGACTGGGTGCTCCGCGGCACGTTTCCCGCAAGTATGCGGGTTGCGTGCTACGCGGATGACACCCTAGTCGTGGTCAAGGGGAGGGACCTCGGGGAGACGGTGCGGCGGGCCACGGTGGCCACGACACTCGTGGTCGGCCGCATACGTGCCCTGGGGCTGGAGGTCGCCCTCTCCAAGACCGAGGCCCTAATGTTCCATGGGCCTCGGGGGGGACCCCCTCCAGGAACGAGGATAGACCTGGACGGGGTCCTGGTCCGGGTTGGGACCCAGATGAGGTACCTGGGTCTCATCCTGGACGGGCGGTGGACTTTTGGGGCCCACTTCACTCAACTGGCCCCAAAAGTCGTAGGCGCCGCTGCCGCCCTTGGGAGGCTGCTGCCCAACGTGGGCGGCCCGAACGCCATTTGTCGTCGCCTGTACTCCGGAGTGATCCGGAGTATGGCCTTGTACGGGGCACCTGTCTGGGTGGACGCCCTCGGTCGCGCCAATAAGACCCTGCTGCGACGTCCGCAGCGGGTCATCGCGACGAGGGCGATACGCGGGTACCGGACGGTGTCCTGGACGGCGGGATGCGTGTTGGCCGGTGATCCCCCCTGGGAGCTCCAAGCGGAGATCCTCGCCGAAGTGTACCACTTCGTGGCGGCGAGGAGATCCCGCGGGGAGCCTCCAGCGTGGGAGGAGGTCACGCGCATGCGACGGCGGGCGCGGGCCGCCCTGTTGAGGCGGTGGACGGAGGACCTGGCTCCACCGGTCCCTGGACAGAGGACGGTGGATGCCATTCGCCCGGTCCTCCGGAGGTGGGTAGGGCGGCGATTCGGGTCGCTGACCTTCCGATTGGTGCAGGTGCTTTCCGGACACGGATGTTTCGGAAGGTACCTGCATCACATCGCAAGACGGGAGGCGACCCCCGCCTGTCACGAGTGTGGAGCGCCAGAAGATACGGCGCTCCACACGCTGGAGGAGTGCGCCGCGTGGAGTCCCATGCGGCACACCCTCACAGCGGTCATTGGCGCAGATCTGTCGCTGCCGAGCGTGGTTAACGCTATGCTCGGCAGCGACGGATCGTGGCAGGCGGTGGTCTCTTTCTGCGAAGCGGTGATGGCGCAGAAGGAGGCCGCGGAGCGGGCGAGGGAGGACGACGTCCTCGCGGACCCGCTCCGGCGTAGACGAACTGGGGGGAGGAGAAGGCGGTTCGGGCGCCTTCTCGCTCTTTCCTAGTGTTGTGCGGATCACCGGTGGAGAGTCGGGGGATTCTCCACTGGCTTGCACGATCCCACACGTCTGGGGGATGGCCCCAATGAGCCGGGTCATCCCTCCATTGGCCGGAGCCCGTCATCGGTGACGGGCCGGCCGCTGGGGCGAGATGGTGACTGCTAACGCTACCCCATTTCGCCCTACTAGGCGGCAGACTGCTCATCCCGGGTTTTTAGTGGGTAACCTCACTTACTACCCCCCCGTGGGGGTAGTAAGGCCCTTCAGGCGAGGACTCCCACATAACCACTCCGCTCCCCCCGGGGCGGGTGGTATCCATAAAGGATTTTCCCGGGTGAAAAAAAAAAAAAAAAAATGGTGGTAGGGCATTTTGCGAATGCTCGCCTGGTGAGTGGAGGTGGTGGAGCTACTGTGTTCCGGCAGAGGTCCTTGATAGCCAGCAATTATTGGTTGACCTGAACAACATCTTCGAACACATCATCACTTACCATCAAACGAAATAGTGTCCTAAGGCTAGCCTATCAATTATTTAAAAAATACAATAACAAGAGTTATCTACATATTCACATGAATTCGAAAGTTTGTCTGTCTGCAGATCGACGTAGACTTGAAATTCGCAGGAGTTGGATGAAGATAGATAAGAGACATTCTCTGTAGCGGTAAAAGGGGGAGGCTTATGTTCAACAGTGGATATCTTCTTATAATATAACAGCCAAGTGCAAGTTGCATTTGCAAACCGATGCTTCAATATTTAAATCATACAAAACAAAAAAAAATGTATCGATATTGATATAAACGTTATTAAGACGAGGCTGCGGAAAAAATACTCTCATTCGACTAGTTTTTTTAAGCAACTGAAATATGCAATCAACACGAAAACTTAAATATTTGATATTTCAAACCTTTTTCTATCAGTTGTACAGTCAGAAACACATTTGAAAGAAATTTACTCGATAGTTTTAATTTTTCAAAATGAAGCCTTTTCTTTATATTATTGGAGTTTTCTTGGAAACTACATCAGTTACATATTAATAATAAACACACATAGAAAGGAAATGTAGTTTATTATCCGCTGTATAAGTAAAATTTACCTAGAGTAATTAGTATTGTCATAATAAATTAAATAGTGTTTTAGACTTACGACCTTTAGTTCTGTGCAGGATTACGGTCAATCGGAAGATTCGATATTCAACCTTATTAGCTTAGGATTACGAAATAAAATCAATGCGTAAGAGCTGTCCTTCAGTGCCGCGCTGTGCGCCGTTGGACGTGGACCTATCGCTCGCGCGCTATCACCTGTGCTGTGCAGTATAAATACGTATCTTGGTAGGTATATCAATCAATATGGGAAAGAGATTCTATACCTACTAGGTTCCTATAGTACTGTAATGGAGCTATAAAATAACTAAATGTCGTACTAATCTAAGTACGATTAGTTGGATACTATAATAATATCTGGTAATGTATAGTTATGGTCTCTTTGATATTTGATTTAGAGACCATAACTATACATTACCAGATATTATTATAGTATCCAACTAATCGTACTTAGATTAGTACGACATTTAGTTATTTTATAGCTCCATTACAGTACTATAGGAACCTAGTAGGTATAGAATCTCTTAGTTCGATAGAGATAATATGTTTCATGAATAGAATAAACACCGAAACACAAACGAATATTAAATTTGCATAGGGTTTTTTATTTTTTAGTTATCTTTATTTCCCATATTGATTGATATACCTACCAAGATACGTATTTATACTGCACAGCACAGGTGATAGCGCGCGAGCGATAGGTCCACGTCCAACGGCGCACAGCGCGGCACTGAAGGACAGCTCTTACGCATTGATTTTATTTCGTAATCCTAAGCTAATAAGGTTGAATATCGAATCTTCCGATTGACCGTAATCCTGCACAGAACTAAAGGTCGTAAGTCTAAAACACTATTTAATTTATTATGACAATACTAATTACTCTAGGTAAATTTTACTTATACAGCGGATAATAAACTACATTTCCTTTCTATGTGTGTTTATTATTAATATGTAACTGATGTAGTTTCCAAGAAAACTCCAATAATATAAAGAAAAGGCTTCATTTTGAAAAATTAAAACTATCGAGTAAATTTCTTTCAAATGTGTTTCTGACTGTACAACTGATAGAAAAAGGTTTGAAATATCAAATATTTAAGTTTTCGTGTTGATTGCATATTTCAGTTGCTTAAAAAAACTAGTCGAATGAGAGTATTTTTTCCGCAGCCTCGTCTTAATAACGTTTATATCAATATCGATACATTTTTTTTTGTTTTGTATGATTTAAATATTGAAGCATCGGTTTGCAAATGCAACTTGCACTTGGCTGTTATATTATAAGAAGATATCCACTGTTGAACATAAGCCTCCCCCTTTTACCGCTACAGAGAATGTCTCTTATCTATCTTCATCCAACTCCTGCGAATTTCAAGTCTACGTCGATCTGCAGACAGACAAACTTTCGAATTCATGTGAATATGTAGATAACTCTTGTTATTGTATTTTTTAAATAATTGATAGGCTAGCCTTAGGACACTATTTCGTTTGATGGTAAGTGATGATGTGTTCGAAGATGTTGTTCAGGTCAACCAATAATTGCTGGCTATCAAGGACCTCTGCCGGAACACAGTAGCTCCACCACCTCCACTCACCAGGCGAGCATTCGCAAAATGCCCTACCACCATGCTATAACGACTGCCATCCTAAAACAACAAGCGAGACCGACGGCTTGACGTGCTCTCCGAAGCACGGAAGCGCTCAGTTCAGTAGCCCTAGCAGGAACAACTTGCAAAAACATAACCGTTTCGTTAACGTCTCGTATCGAAATGTCACCATTTTGTATAGGATTTGATCAGCGCCCCTACAGTGCGTAAAAGGAACTAAATTTGGCAGATTTTTACTTGATAGTTTCGTCGCGTAAAAAGTTTTGTATGAAATCGTGAGCACGAACCTAATTTTAACATAAGCTCGAAGAAATCAAACGCCTGGGTACAGCTGACGTTCAACCGTAAATGGAGTTGAGTGTTGCTAAATAATAATAACACAAGCGTAGCAAATCAAAGCATTTGGTTTGGTGGGTATGTCGCAATAAAACATCGAACATTGTTCATGTCCCTCAAGACTAAATGTAGATTTATATAAATGAAAGAATATTCAGAATCAGGCAAGTAGGTATATATTCAAGAGATTATCTACAAAGTCACCTGCATAGGTACTTTTAAATATACATTTTATCACTTAGACATGTACATATAAGTAACGATTTATACAAATATAATAGAGTGGAATAAATAGATTTTGTACATATATATAATAAAATAGACTGTGCTCATAAAATGCACCTTCTTTCTCAGGAAAAAAAATAATAAATCAGTCAAAGTCCGAGATCACTCGGAACAGGGAGAACTGTCGGAGTCGCCATCTCATATAATAAATTTAGACTGTGTTCTTCCACTATATGAAAATAAGTGAGTAATCTTTGAATAAAGTATTACTAAATTTGCACATTTTATTCACAGGAAATTTGGTAAACGAAATATATTAAATATTATTTCGTTTACGAAATAATATTATTATTAATATTATTATTATTATTATTATTAATATTATTTCGTTTACGAAATAATATTTAATATATTATTTAAATATTATAATACCTATATTAGGCAAAAAAATATTTTGACCTATCCATAGCAGAGCAGCAGGTAAACTTAAATAACAAAAACGTATAAATGTGTATATACATTTTTTTTTTTATTGCTGATAGGTAAGCCTTTAACCACAATCTCACCTGATGGTAAGTGATGATATGATCGAAGGTGTTAACAGGCTTAACCTAGAATTACTGGCTCTCAAGGACAGCTGCCGGAACACACCGTTAGGTGCTTGGCGATAGATTTTCCACTTGAGGGTGGTCGCTAGCCAGGCGGGCATTCGCTAAAATGCCCTTCCACCATGCGGTGAAGCTCAAGCCAGCGGCGGGATTCGAACCATGGACCTGCTGCGCGGCAGTCCATAGCCAAAGCCACCGAGCTATCATGCTTTTTACACTGAAAAAAAAAAACTTTACATTATTATCGCCCTGCACTTGTCACACCTCTGTAGGGTCGGTATAAACAATATATTTTTTCTGAGTACCTTCACAAAAGACAACGCATTGACATAATTGTGCGGAGTAAGACTTAAATTTTATGGCCGGCCTCCTATCTGAAGCAATATGCCTTTGCGTATGCCATCGTTGATATGTATTATACTCGCCTTTGCCCACTTTTCGGTTATTAGTTAGGGTATTAGATAGATGGTAAAGAGCGATGTTTTACTCTTGACGTGCAAAAAATCTGACGTGAAATTATCTGAATTTATGTATTTAAATTCATTTATTCATATTCACTACACCCCCTTTCTGAAGGCCGAGCTTCAGCAGGGGCGGAGCAGTTTGTATGGTGGCCGTCTTGAAATCGCCATTTTGGATTTTTGACAGGTGTCATTCGACTGCTCTCCCGACATTTATCCTTACTTCTACCTTTTAACAAATTCTATCTACACATTCTAACAAATTGTGCGAAATTGATTGTCGGACAAACAGAAATGTACAGTTGCTTTTCTGAAGGCTTCAGGTAACGGATTATCTGTAAAATGTATTTTGCAGGTATATATATCAATCAAAAATTTGATTGATATAATCAAACTGAAGGCTAAATGCACATTTGTAATATAACTAAATGCTTAGGCCTTGTACGTGGCGATGGTAAAAGGCCGGACGGCATGACTTTGGTTCCGTGGAGGATGGGAAGGCCTCTGGTATGGGACGCTACCTGTGTCGATACCTTAGCACCTTCTCATATTCCTGCTACCCAAAAAGTGGCCGGTGCGGCGGCTGAACTAGCAGAAGGCCTCAAAAGGCGCAAATATAGTAATCTCAGTAGTTGTTACATGTTTGTGCCTCTTGGGGTCGAAACGCTGGGACCGTGGGGACCGAGCGCCAAACTATTATTCAAAGACGTCTCAAAACGTCTGGTCGACGCTACTTGTGACCAAAATGCTGGCATATACTTTGGACAAAGGATAAGCATTGCCATACAACGTGGCAATGCGGCACAAAAACACGTATTTTGCAATATCTCAGAAACTATGCGTTTTATAAAAAAATTGTATGAACATAATTTGTAGCAAATTGTGTTGCCCACAAACATATCTATATAACTTTTTGCCCTAAATTAAATATTAAAGAAGTTATAAGCAATAATAAATTTTTTTGCTCTATAACTTTTTTATACATTTTACAAAAAAAATGCCCTAGAACAATGTCGTAGATGATCTGCTCAGGATTTTTTTACGAAACTCGCAGGTTAATTGATAAAACTGAAAATAATATCCACAATTTTCAATACGTTTACACGTTGCAAAAAATGTAGCACAACTAAGAGAATAAAATGAGATTTGAAACAGCTCTAAGCCTACGTATAATAATAATAGTCGTAGCAGGCAGATGTTCCTTTGAACCCAAACGGTTACTCAGACCTTTTCTACCTGCTTATCCTTCCGTAAGTTAAATTTAGTAAGTTCTATGGTAAGGAAAACAGGAATGAAGAAGTAAAGTTGTACGAATTCAACAATTTTTTTTAAGAATATATTTACAATAAAAAATATAATAAGTTAAACATTTCTTTTTGTCTGGATTCTCATGAGCATTGACGAACCTGGTCAACTTTGGAGCGCTGTAACAGTGTGTTAAATGAATTAAAATAAAATAAAAAAATCCTTAAAAGATAATCAAAAATGTTGGTCTGAGGTATTATTTTGTAAAATAAGAAAAAAAAGTTATAGAGCAAGAAAAAAATATGAAAATTTTCTCACTTTTTTGCTTATAACTTCTTAAATTTTTAATTTAGGGCAAAAAGTTATAATAACATATTTGTAGGAAAAATAATTTGCTACAAATTATGTGCAGTGGAATTTTTTGTAGGACACATCGTTTCCGAGATATCGCGAAATAAGTGTTTTCACCCCTTTTATCAAGATGGTGGCCGGGGCACAAGGGTGGCGACCCCACAAACTTAGATTTGTCTCAAAAGTAAAATTGCGCCCTCTAGGAATTGCAATATTCGGTCCTTAAATTGTAACATTTAAATGGACTACTATAATATTTGATTATGTCCTTCTAACCATAATTGTATACATATAGGCAAATAACTTAGTTTTGTAGTTTGTATACCTGCTTTGTGCATGCATACCTTGGTTCATTATATTTGTATAACTGCCCTGTTGGCGGAACGGCTTTAGATAGATAGATACATATCAAACAAATTATTGGAGTACAAAATTTTATGCCCAAGGCGGGAATCGAACCCGCGTCCTCCGATATCGCGTCGGATGCTTAACACCATCTCAGCCACCTGGACATTGGCATTTCTGCCGAAACTTTGTGCTCCAATTGTATTACTTTAACCATCATAGGGGACGGTGCGCGGCCATCAACCAGACTACAAGACTTCATCTGATCGAAAGAAGTGTTTTTTCAAACACTTAAATCTTGGTATGATGTTGCTACCCTTCTATATTTCTAAATATGATTACAAGCACTATCGCGTGCTAAGCGAAATCATATCAAACAAATTATTGGAGTACAAAATTTTATGTCCAAGGCGGGAATCGAACGCGATATCGGAGGACGCGGGTTCGATTCCCGCCTTGGGCATAAAATTTTGTACTCCAATAATTTGTTTGATATGATTTCGCTTAGCACGCGATAGTGCTTGTAATCATATTTAGAAATATAGAAGGGTAGCGACATCATACCGAGAGATTGTTTTGGCTAATGCACTCAATTACAAAAACAATAAACTTTCTTCCTGCATCATTTAAAAAACAAAAACTTTTATACTTTAGCCGCACCAGCCTTGAGAAAAGGGCTGTAAAATGGCTTTGCTGGAATAAGGGCTGTTAACTTAATGTTGTCTTAGGTTTTCGCGATTGTTACACATAGTAATTAAACAACATTAAACGGTTTAAATCTCGTATATTTATCATTATTTTTGTCCTGACGTTTCAAACACTTTGCAGTGATCGTGGTCACGGGGACTGCAAACTTGAAAAAAAACTTGACTTTCCGTTTCTGATACTCGTTATTTCTCACGCACACTTTTGCATATCATTAAAACTGTATAAATTGAAAACAATATATTTTTTATTTTATAAATGATTTTTTGTTAATTTATATACATCTTAACTTAATTTGTCGATAACCTCTGTAGACTATACCACTTACTAACAATCTAAGAATCCACTATTTTTATTTTAAAGTCTAATTTAGTCACCTGTTCCAGTACCTCTCACTTGTCTGCCATGTTTCATTAAAAAAGCCTGTATAACATGTTCCCTACAATGTTTCTGCAGCTGTGTATTTTTTTCATAAAATATCCCAAAGTTTAAGGCCCTTACAATTGCGTATGTAGACTCTTCTGCAAGTTTGGTAAAAAAAAATCTTATCCTGCTGTTAAGAAGTGGCTAGATATATATCTGGTTGGTCTAATTTTTACCATAGTTGGTATATGAAAGCAGAGTGGTAGTAAAATAACACCTTTCTGTTAACCACTGTAACTGAAAAATTAAACGAAATAGGATGTATACGAATTACGAACATATTTTCAACATAAGTAATTAATAGTCAAAAATTATATGATAGCAATAAAAAAAACAACCTGCATTATATTATTATGGGAACGTGTACAGTAGCACAGTTATGAAAAACTATAATTCATATTTGTATGACGAGTCGTGGTAAAACATATTGCCCACAACTAACATTTAATGAAATCAAATCAAATCCATTTATTTCAGGTCAATTGTACCCATATTCACCGAATATAATATAATATTTTGCTCATTCAATTTGATGGTATTTTACTTTATTCTAATGATGTGTAACATGTAATCTGATTGATCACATTCCAAGATACTGAGAACAATGTTGATTCATTCATAAATTATCGTCCACGCGGATGCCAAGTAACATTACTTTCGTTACTACGGAGAATTTAAAAACACCCCATTTATCAATATATATCGTGCCGTTTGGGCTGTTATGTACCACCATCATATTCCGACCCTTGTCTCACTTATGTTGGTTTGGTGCAGTATGTTTTTTTCTATAAACACGGAGACTGCGACGCAACAACATAGCAAAGAAACTTTAAAAAAAAAGACATGAAAACAATTTTTTAAATTAAACAGTCTGAAATAACTGGTTGATATCGGTTCAATATGATCTCAAATTTGTGTTTTTATCACTATTGAACAATAACTTTCATCTATATTCATAGTTGCCACTTACATTAGTTGCTAGAAGCACTGCGATCGTCAAGGCATTTTGGCAAATTACTTTTAGTAAGTTGACTGTAACTGGCAAACCGTTCGCCGGTGTTGATGAAATTAAAATGAAACCAATAAAGAGTTAAACTGTACTAGCAAAAAAATAATCTTCTATATTGTAAGGTTCAGTAAAAAAGTTGTGTGGTCAAACATAAAATAAATAATAGACAAGTCAATTTAAGAACCCTCTTTCTATTGGAAAGTCAGTTAAATATGTATAATATGATATACCAATAATATATACCAATAAAGTCGAGCAGACATGAACATATGGTAATAAGTAATAAGTCTGTCGACCGTAAGAATAATTTTGAAAAGTAAATCAAATAATCAATTTCTTACTAAGAAATATTAGTAATGTTGATAAAAATAAAAACGTGACATCAATTGCAGTATATACAAAGTTACTTTATATATCGAAATTCGTCACGTGAATAAGATTATAAAAAAGTTGAAATCGTCTCAATGGTATCTGTGTTCGCGAATCTAATATCAAGTATACAAATAATATGTTTATAAGCGAGACGCGTGCGCCGCTGCTGCACATCGCCTCGTTCGGTGCAGCGGGGATCGTTGCGCCGCATGGGCGGAGCTAGCGTGGGAATTATTTTTGACTGCCCCCACTTAATAAACAAGCGTTAAGGTTAGGATATTTAATAAAATAATTAAAATCTGCTAAGTGTAAGTAGGAAAGCGCTATTAAGGGTCGCTCACACAATCATTATAAAAACCTTTTTTTAAAGCTTTTCTTTAAAATAATAAACAGCATATACTCGTACAAACAAAAACCAACAACTTCGCCTCGGAAAACCAAGTGGTGCAGTCTGTTGAGACATTTCAAGTCACTTCTAGTCAAAATCTATGTTTATATTCGAACCCGAGATACGCAGAAGGCTCGAGTAGATCTGTTGAAAGAAAACCTGAATGTCTACAAATGCATATTTTAATCCTAAATTATTACTATTCTGGATTTATATAGAGCTGCTCGGCGCGAAAAAATATTCTATTACCTTTATATATAAAAATTACGTGTCACGTTGTTTGTCCGCGGTGGACTCCTAAACTACTAAACCAATTTTAAATTTGAATTAAACACCGTGTGCAATTTAATCCAAATTGAAAGATAGGATAACTTACATCTCAATTTATAGTCGCACCGGGTCGCACGGGTACGAAGCCGGGGCGGGCCGCTAGTTAATTATATGTATTAGGATCTTGTGTACAACCGCGAACGGCAGAAGGTTATGTTTAGTTGTCTGGTGTAATAGGGGACAAGTTTGTTGCCTATCGACATAGTTTCAAGGACTGTTAGTAAGAAGGAATTTGAGACAAAGGCAATGCCCTTCAGCCACTCACTCAAGATGCATCTTCTTTTATTCTTTGAATAATAATTCCGAACTTGTTACTCGAGTCTCGCTCTATCTCTATATGTTAGTAGCAGTAAAACTGTTTGTGAAAGATTTCATCCGGAGAAGTATTGCCTCCATACATATGTCTACCGCGAAGCAGCAATGTCCGCATTACTGTGTTCCGGTTTGAAAGTAATGGGTGACGGTGATTTTACAGGCACATGAGAATTAACAACTTTGTGTCTCAGGGTGATGGGTGCAGTGCAGTCACTTGTGATGAAATTCATCTGTTATAGGTAGAGGATACCGCTTAACACCAAGTGAGCTCCGTGCTTATACCGTCAATTTTTTCATTTTTTTATATTGCTGATAGATTTTGATCACAATCTCACCTGATGGTAACTGATGATGTGGTTGAAGGTGATAACAAGCTTAACCTAGAATTACTGGCTCTCAAGGACAGCTGCCGGAACAGACTTTTAGGTTCACCAATGATTGTTAAAATAGAGAATTCATAATTTTCCTAATTAGCTGATAACTTTGACTGCGCTGTATTTTGCTATTTTTTATTTCCAAAAATGATTTTATAATATATGCTGATGTATAAACTGTTATTTTTTCTATTTTTCACGTGGATTGTAGGCGCCAAAATTAAATGGACTGTTATTCAATTTAAAAAAAATTGTAGTTGTATCAGCTCTGTGTTAATATGTGAAGTTGCAAATGCACCAGTGAATGATTCCACTCGCCAGTCAGTCCGCAATAAGTCTGGATTTGTAAGAGAACACTAACGTTGCTGGCATTGTGAGAAAGTAGCTGATATATGTATTTCCTAGAAAAATAACGTAGGTATAATGAATCCTTACAGATCCTGGCCCTCGAAACAAGACTGTATCATATTATCCCAGTGGATGTTGTTATACAAAACTGTCGTAAGTATTTTGGGTGGGAGGTGTTCGTTGCTTTTAGCAACCTTGTGGTGAGGGGGGAGTAACCCCTTATTAGAAAACTTACTGTTTGTTGCTCCGCGATAGTCAGCGGGCAGCAGCGAGGACTTTATATATGATCAGGCCGTCTGACGATGACGATGGCTATGCTCTTGAAAGAATGTTACAACAACCTAGTGGGGAATGCTTCACCAAGGGTCACACTGATGGAAACTTCAGATATAGAGCAATCAAACAAATTTACTAACGGAAATTGACAGTCTTAACTTGTAGTCCTTCTAATGGGCCGTTCACTATACCTTACTACTACGCGCGAGAGGAATACGATATTTTTAAATGCACCTGGGGGTTATACTTACCTTTGTGTGGGCGGGACAAACCTCCTGTGATTCAAATTGGCCACTCATCATATCCTTCGAAATCTGGTTTCCACATTCCTTGAAATGCTATTTGTTAATTTTTCCCTTTGACCGCCATTTTGAAGGGCCGTACTCTTCTTCGTTTTGGCGGGGAAAACCGCGTGGCGCCGTCCAAGTTGAGCAAAGCGTTAGAATATTTTCGTCGTGACATTCTCTCAACTTTACTGACTAATTTTACTATGCTAGGCTTGATATTTTATATTTAGATTCAGCCATAAAACACTTATCAGCATTCCCTTTTGTTATCAGTACTATATATAATATTATAAATGCGAAAGTAAAATCTGTCTGTCTGTCTATTATACTCTTTCACGTCAATACTACTGGACCGCTTTGAAAGAAATTAGGTATGGAAATAGTTTGAGACCCGGGAAAAAACATAGGATAGTTTTTATCCAACTGCGCAAAAAGAAGTTAATGTTCCTGCGGGATAACCAACATACGCACGGGTGGAGCCGCGGCCGGAAAGTTAGTCATTTATATTTCCCTGAAATTAAGATAGGTTTTTGATGCTATTTTGCCATGCTAGGTACTTTATAGCGTTGCCTGGTTGTATTGTTTAGGCGCCGGCTATACCATGTTCTCTTAGTAAAATGTATATATTTCTTATTGGAAATGTATGCAGTAAGATAATAATACTATACTACTTTTCAACTCGCGGGTTCGAAGGGAATAATACCAGGTGGGCAGCAGCGCCTTCTGAAGAACTGCTATCTCACAGTGCGGCCCCCAAGACGTCTGCCAAGCGAGGGGATTATAGCAAAGGGTTCGATGATGTAGGTCTTCCAGCGCTGTTGATGTGTTGCTAACAATGATCCAAGTATTTGGATTGTAAAGATTTTTGAGTAAAACGTATTATTGGGTATGGCACACCCATCGAACGTATCATCGCAGCGAACTTTGCTAGGCAAGCTCTGCTACAAACTCTTCAAAGAAGTGATACATATGCGAGTTAATCAGTACTATATAATATTATAAATGTGAAAGTAACTCTGTCTGTCTGTCTGTCTGTAACGCTTTCACGCCCAAACTACTGGACCGATTTGAATGAAATTTGGTATGGAAATAGTTTGAGACCCGAGAAAAAACATAGGATAGTTTTTATCCAACTGCGCAAAAAGAGGTTAATGTTTTTGCGCGATAACCGATTACGCGCGGGCGGAGCCGCGCCCGGAAAGCTAGTGTTTTATAAGAAAGAAAACAATTCTCATGATCTGACGCAGCGTTGAGGGACCCAGTAATAACTAATAGAATAGAAATGATCACATGAATGGGCGATGCAATGTGAGAACGAATAAAGTAGATACGAAGGGTCGTTGATCGTATTTCATATCATCTACGAGTATGTGTTGTTTATATTCTGTGGTATAAAGTGTTTAGATAGATACTGGCCGCGCTTTCGTTTGCTTCGACTTTCGTTGACTCCTTCGGGAACATCTAGAGTCTAACAACATACTTTACTAAACATAAGTAATTCAAAATTAATTTTCTTCATCAGACCATTCGATTCGAGAATAACTGCAACATTGGCGCTGGTAAAAGCCCAGCGAATGATATCGTTAAGGCTGACGTGGCGGGAAATTCGACCAGCACTTCGAGAGCAGGAGAGGCCATGGTGATCGAGTTGATCAACTGCAGTACCACACTGGCTTGATGTGCAACACAACACCTTGCACCCAAGCATAAGCTAATAGCGAGACGAAAAGCGGATGGATCTATAAGGCTACCAGTTTTGTAAGAAGGAATGGTCTGCAACCAAAGACCAGATTCCCACAAAGAAACAGCGAGAATACGAGCACGATCTACGATGCTAGGACACGTATTTAGGGCAACCTAGAGATAGGGTTTGGTGTAGACGTTGGGTCCGTGGGGACCCAACATCGACGAGTGAGCATTGCAATTCAACGGGGCAATGCTGCCTGCATGCTGGCCACGCTGCCAACTGGTAGTGGGCTGGAGGTTTAAAATTGATAACAAAATAAAAACCGACTTTTTTAAAGCATAAAGTTTGAATCATTAGGGTTAACTCAAATACTCGTCAGATTGGACTCAAATTTATATAAGACCACTTGTCAAGCACCAACATTCGAATTTAAAAAAAAAACATCAAAAGTGGTAATACACCCTTTGAAGGGTAATGATGTAACACAAACAAAAAAATACAGTCAAATTGAGAACCTCCTCGTGTGATTGAAGTCGGTTAAAATATGGCAAAAGTATGTTTGTATTGAAAGCGCTCCCACGCGCTATGCTTACACTGTCCTTAAGTAATAAATAGGCGTACATGGTACACGCTTGGTAACGACATTCAAACAGTGATAGAAAGTAGGTAGCTTATAACCAATAAGCAACAAATACGATCTTTCTCAGGCTGACGGGCGCAGTGCAGTTAGTCACTTGTGTCGAAATGTATCGGTATACTCAGAGGTTACCGCTTAAAATCCGGTGGGCCTAATGTAACATACCGTTAAACTTACTGTGAAAAAAAAAACACTTTACTTTGTTCCATCATAATCACATAAAAAAACTAGTGTATTTAATACAATCTTTTTCTAAATATCTAACTTTCCAGACCAAATGAACTCCGGCAGATTTACCACATTGCCTGCGACATATCCCCGTAATATGGCTCATGATCCGGGCATTATTGAAAATGAGCATTTTGATCTTAGTGCAAACAATTCCTTGCGCGCCCCCAGACACAATGCAGAACGGCTGATTTTGATATTTATGAGCAACAATAGGGCTTTCGGGTACCTATGCATTGATATAAAAAAATATTGCTTAACCGATTTCCAAAAAAGGAGGTGGCTCTCAATTCGTCCTTTTTTTAATGTTTCCTAACTCAGAACTGTTGACTGGGTGAACTGATTTTGAAAATTCTTATTTCGTTTGAAAGCTGATTCTTGCCGTTTGGTCCCTTTTAAATTTCATCAAAATCGGTCAAGTCGTTTTTGCGTTACACTCCAATAACTGAACAATATTTACATATCTTGATATGGTCGTTGACAATGAATGACAATCGATCCCGTAAGTAGCAAGGGTCAATAAAAGGAGTGAAAAAAATTTTTAACCAGAAAATGGAACCGACTTCAACACTAAAAAATGTGAAATAACTTGTCGAAGTCGGTACCATGCGTACAATATTGTGATAATAGGTACTTTTGAACTATGATGGTACCGACTTCAACAAGTTATTTCACACTTTTGGGTGCTGAAGTCAGTTACATTTTTTGGTTAATTTTTTTTCTTGACAGGTGTTGAATTACACCGGTTGGTGAGTAGTGCTGTGATCGAGGTAAATAATCAGACCTAACTTAGAATGTGCACTGACTCTTAGGGACAACTATTTAACACACTGTTAGCTGCTTTTTTTTTATGCCTGATAGGTTAGCCTTTGACCACTATCTCACCTGATGGTAAGTGATGATGTGGTCGAAGATGTACAGGCTAACCTAGAATTACTGCTTGGTGACAGAATTTCTACTGATAGTGGTATATTATCGCAAAATGCCCTATGAATATCCAGTGTCAGGATTTTAGGCCCCACAGGTGTCCGACATAGCCTAACGACTGCCATCCTAAGCCAACAACTGGGACTAATGTGCCCTCCGAATCATGGAGCCGGTCACCCATCCAAGTTGCGACCGCAGAGAACACTGCCTTACCTAGCTCGATTAAGAAAACGAGTAGGCGAACTCGAAAACTATAGATACAGATCTTTTTTATAACAATAGGTGTTGGTAATGCAATTTGAAATTACTGATATGTTCACAGTAAACCTATGCACAAAATACGATAAGTATACCTAGATAGATACAGGGTGCTACCTGTATACTTGGCTCATTACGCACGCCCCCATGCGAGAACACGCGTCCCCGTGCCCGAGCTAGCTCATTAAGTGCGCGTACATAACCTAGACTTAGTATGTATAGGTATAATATAAGTAACGAGGTTACTGACCTATAACTGTTTATTTGCAACCTTATTAACTAAAATGTTACCTAATGGACATGAATTAATTAATTCACATTTTTTCAGCTCCTAAAAGGGCATTGTTTTCCAACGAATTTTCTAAGGATTTGGTTTAGTAAACAAATATATATAAGTATATGTAAAGTAGGTACACAATGTGATTGTATGCATCAAACTTCATTGGAACTTGAATTTTAAATATCAAAACGAAGTTTTATCGTTCTAGAAAGTTAATAAGCTGTAGAAATTCGTGCGTCTACAATTTTAAGGAAGCAGTAAAGTCGTAAATTTTAAAGAATGTTAAAATTTATTACTGGTTAACATACGTGACGTATCACGTAGTCGTTTAAATAAATTGAACAAATTTCATTAAATTATGACTAAGTTTACAGCAGAAACGGCATAACCTGGCTATTAGGTGGTAGGGCTCTTTGCAAATGCCCGCCTGGCTAGCTACCACCCTCAAGTTGAAAATCTGTCGCCAAGCACTTAACGGTGTGTTCCGACAGCTGTCCTTGAGAGCCAGTTACTCTAGGTTAGTTTGAACAACATCCTCGACCACATCATCACTTACCATCAGGTGAGATAGTGGTCAAAAGCGAAACAATCAAGCATAAAAAATAAATTAGGCATAAAAAACAAAATCGCTAAACCAATGGGCTAAATCAATTCCTAACCTATATTATATATACTTAGCTAATGAGCTAAGTATAAGTTAGGAATTCCTTATTCACCTGAGATAACTGTGTACACTAACATGTGTTTTATTTTATACCAGAATAATTAACTTTTACTTTTTAAGTAAATAAGTAGAAGTTTGTTATTCTACGTTAAGTATTTTTCAATCCGTTAATCAATTTGACTAAAATGTCAAGTCAAGGTCAAGCAAGCTCTAATTAACACAATACTCTTTATAGTAACTAGAAATATCATAGTAGAGTTAAGGCGCGTCTCCTGCTTGTTTTCCTAAGTAATGAACACGAAACCATAAAGCTTCTGTATCCAGTAGAAACAAAATATATGTTTTCACAGGGCGGTCTCTTGCGCGAACGACTCGGAACAAAGTTTTGTACGTAAGTTTATGCTCAATATTTCGAAAAACACTGACAGGAAACGCGTTTTTACACTTGCGTGGTACACTTGGTTCATTATGCACGCGCCCATTCATGTGCACGGGTCCCTGTGCCTGTGTTGTCTCATTATGAATTCGTCCTTGAGGAAAAAAATTGTGTACTTACTTTACTATGTCATATCTTCTTTTGCACCAGTCTAAGCTAAGTAAAGCATTACTAAGTATAAGTCTGTCAGTTAGCGACTAAATCTGTTATACTACAAAATGCCTTGTTCGTCAAAATATCTTGTTGTTGATTGTTATATATTAGATATCTATGTTTAATTATTTATACATAATAATAATATTTGATTACATATATGTATATAAACAAATGTATACATAACTAATGTATTGTATAGTAATCCCACAACTTTTAACGATGTAAATCGCGTAAGTACATAATATATACTATTACTATTAACGTAGTAAAAATTGAGCAGTAATTTTAGTTACGGTTATTGACTAAAAAAAAGACTAATTCATTTGTTTTACTCCGCTAGGAATAAACAGGCAGCTCGTGATATATTCGGATAGACTTTCCTTAAAATCGTTAACTGACAGTTTTAAAATTAACTTAACATTATATTTTCACAGGTCGTTAACCTCTTTAGTATCATATGTAAGTATGCTAAGTCTAGGTTATGTACGCGCACTTAAGGCTCGGAAATTACGAAATAGTGCCAACATGATATGGAAAATCTCATAAACCAGGTACCGGATGGTACTGCAATTTAAATACACGATACTCAAGGATATAAGTAATACTTTCATCGATTTCAAAACATGTTTCCTTATAATTGGCTCGATAGAAAAAAATCTCAAAAACACCTCTGAAAATAGAGGATTCCTACTTTTTCCGCCAGATTTTAGTGTTTTAAAATTTGTTTTTTTTTTCTAAAATATTGATTTTTTAAGTACAATAAATTTCATTGATTATTTTAATCCAAAAAAAGCACAGTTAATGCGTACTGAGCCTGTTTACAAAATGTCACATACGCCCTTTCATTCCGAGAAGCGTTAACATCATGTCGCACTATTTACTCCAGCGATCTACGTATATTGCTATCATCCTCGCTCATATCGCGGTCAGCCGCGTCATGCGTCGGACCTGTGTCACTTTTCTCGGCGATCTCAATTAAAATAAAACATGGGTAAAATTATAAATAAACGCTTTGGGAATGCAAAAAATCGTCAAAAACGCATGATGGACATAATAAGGTAAGCATCTATGGCTTCCTTTCTCCATGTTCCTATGTATATATCTCTTATATTAATGAAATTATGATATGATTGTGAACCCTAACGCAATATAAAAAACACTTCAAACATTTTACAAGACATGGGTACAACTTTAGCTACCTAAAATAATTATTATAAGCAATATTCAGAATTTTTCGTAATGAATGTGTTGTAATTATTTTAGATGGATCATGATTAATTTATACAGTTTCTGACAATAAGACACAAAGGTTATGTACATAATTTTCGACTAATCAATCGTCGTTCAAATAGCGCATAGTAAGTGACATCGCTTCGCAATTGAGAGGCACGTGGATCGAATCCAGCGTAAAGAGATTCTTTTTGGTCAAATTTTAATTTTACGACATAATTCTTAATAATACAATAATAATTTTACGTATGTACGTGGACTAATATAATGTGTCTGACAGTAAGGCATAAACGATATGTGTGTAATTTTCGACACTTTGGTCAATGATTGTATAGTGTGTAACTACTGAAGTCGAATCAGAAGATCGAGTACCGTGGATCGAATCTCACATACCTAGATTCTTTTTGGTGACTTTTTTATTTGTATTACTTTTTATTTGATACGTATTATATTTACGTATAATTAAGTTTTCTGACGCGTATTCAATTTACGATTACAATGCTTGCAAATTTATTAGGTATCTCGAGTTTCCATGTTTTCATATAATTAGAGAGTTTAGTATATCTAATGAACGTGAACATTAAATAGGTACTACCTAATCTAGCTACCTGAACACGTTTTTTCATAGATCTCGAAAAAGTATGTCTTGGATGGACACGAGTTGCCACAGCGTAATAGTTACAGTAGAACAACATTTTCAATTTACTACAAAGCTATGTTGAGTAAACACCGTCCTTCTGTCCACTACTATAGAAAACACAAACTTTCATACATGGAAAGTTATTGAAATATTCATGGTATTATTGAGTACGTAATATATTAGTACATATAAATTAGTAGTAAAAAGATGGCCGTAAACGTTTGATGCGATAGAGATAATGAAATTCTGAAATGAAAACTTAATACAAAAAGATGAAGCCTAAGCTTCTGCTTTAGAATGAGACTTTCCATGGTTTTCTTGAATAGCATAAGAATTAAGAACTGACTAAAAGAAAATGAAATAATTAGCACCATACCAATACTTACGTAAGAACATCGAGTAAGGTGCATTATAGAGGACTTAACTATAACGCCCTTAATAACCAAAGTGTAGCGGATATACTACCAAAGAGAGTATTCCCCAGGACGTTTTGGTGTTAAGGGGCGGCCGGTAATTCAACAAAAGTTAAAATTATACACATTATAGCCATTATGTTTTTAAATGTTACATCTTCTGTGTTGTATAAACAACATATGGTAGCCATATAAACAACCCCATATATTGGATAGGAGGATGCTTCTTGGTTATTGATACTATCCCATAACTTACTTACCAATAAAATTCTTACCCCCGGTTTCTGAAACGCAAATCAGCGACAAATTATTTTAAATACTTGTTAATCCATTGTCATACGCAGATTGGGTTTCTAAAAACTTCATGTGACTGTTTGTCAACACTAATGTCAAATCTCCAACTAATCGACAATTATTTCAATTTTGGGTTTCTGAAAAGCTTTTCGGTACGTTAACGGTTTGTTAAACTGACTAATTCTAATTGCCCAAAATCGACCAATTATTCTAAGATTAACGTGTTGATATCGTAAAAATATATAAAAATAGTTTTAAGCATTCCTACCTACAACGTTTACTCTAATAACTGATAAGATAGAACAAGAACAGAATTATATCAAGTATGATTACTCTAAAAACACATATTGCTATTTTTCATACCGAAGGTACTGGGTAGCACTTCACCACTATCTCGCCTGATGTTAAGTGACGATGCCATCGATGATGCAGCTCGCTTACCCTGAAGATACCTATTCACTCCGGTTTAGAAAACCCCCCCGTAATTAACCAGAATCACAGACTCAGGCAGAGTGTTCCATTCCCTAGCGGTGTGTATGATGAGCGAGTATAGAACAAGAGTCCGATTATAGAACTACGTAAATATATTACTAAAGACTACGTGATTATAGTGTTGCTGCTCATTTGTTACTCAATAGGGTGCTATAACATAACCATAGCAGCCATTAAACAAACCGCAGCTGGGTAGATTGTAATACCAACAAAAGCATTTCCAAGATAAGTAGGTTATGGACCTTCCAAACCCCAACCCTCTTTGAGAAAACACCTTTCGGCTGAGGGCGTTAAGATATGGTTTAAAGCTCTGTTTAGCGCCTGATGTGCGGCTACAACATATTCACGTTGATGTTAGAAGTGGTATTATTTTGTATTGATGCGCAGGAGGTCCATAGTTAGAATCTCGCCGCGGTCTTCCACTTCACCGCATGATGCGAGGGCGGGAGTTTTTAGAATCATTGATAGGCTTGATAGTTGTTGGCCTTCAAGTAGAAAATATATTACCAAGGATCTAATGGTATGTTACGACGGCTGTTCTTGCCTATTCTTCTCTACTGACTTCATCATCATCAGACGTCAATCACTTACCATCAGGTGAGATTATAGTCAAAGCGTAGCCTAGCAGCAATAAAAAATGCCACTCATGATTTTTTTATTTTAATCGATTTTTACGATATAAAGCAACAAGTAAGGGAAGACAAACACGCACATTTTCACGTACGCTAGTGACTTTCACTATCAATAAACTATTACTGACATAATAACTATAAAATTAAAGAGTATTTATAATCATCATGATGGTATTGAGGATAAAGGGATTTTTTTTAATTTAATTTTTTATAGCTGATAGGTAAGCCTTTGACCACAATCTCACGTGATGGTAAGTGATGATGTGGTCGAAGGTGTTAACAGGCTTAACCTAGAATTACTCTGGCTATCAAGGACAGCTGCCGGAACACACCGTTAGGTGCTTGGCGACAGATTTTCTACTTGAGGGTGGTCGCTAGCCAGGCGGGCATTCACAAAATGCCCTTCCACCATGCGGTGAAGCTCAAGCCGCGGCGGGATTCGAACCATGGACCTGCTGCGCGGCAGTCCATAGCCAAAGCCACTGAGCTATCACTGCTGGATTCATAAAAATTAATGAAATTTGATAATTCTACTAGCGATAACCCATCAATGTTGACATTTTAGGTATTAGAGCGTACACTCGCACGACTGGACTCTGTCAGTTAGAAATCCGAGCGCAAATAGTATTGTTGGATGTGAATGCCCAAATCTGCTTGTATTTTGACAAATAGGAACGCTTCGAACTCCTCTCTTTTGTTGTTTTACGTTTACGATCATCCGTCATATTTAATTGGTAACCATAGTAACGGTGGTGATGCCAAAAATGATTTGGGATTAATTTCATGTCAAAACAGAAGAGACAACGCTATGTGTTAAAAAAAGACAGAACACTAGAGAATGAATGAATTTGAACGACATTTTCAAATTTCATGTTATCATAGATAAACAAGCATTTTAATCAGGTGTTCTGTAATTTTTCATTAATATGCGTTCCAGAAACCCGTTGAAAGTTAGCGGATTGTTAATTGTGATGGCTTGTTAGATGAATTGAATTTTGACACGCGTACCGAAAACCGGCGATTAATATCGGACACCAAAAATATTATTTGAAAATCAATAAAAGTTTGTTATTTTTCTAGTATAGAAAATGGAGGAGAAGAACGACGCATTGTTGATATACACTATTACACAAGGAGTATATTAATCTCGAAACATTCACCTTTAGATTATTTTTTTATTAATATGCAGGGTTATTGGTAAAATGCTAAATCCAGGGAAACCCGGACGGATGGCAGCCCTACTCTCATAGAATGTCCGATTTTATGTCGCACTCCGGTGCATCTTCGCAACATAATCTACCTATACAAGTACATACATCAAGTGACGGCACGGGTGTCGTTTACAAACATAAACGTATCTTTCGTAATCTTTGACAAATACAGTTAATAACAGTAATACCACGGTTTTATAATCGATATGTAATATTGTGGTATTACGTATGAATAGTAATACAAAGTAATACATTTTCAAACAAAATACTTATCTTTCTCCTTGGGTGATTTCAATAATGGTATTATTTTGTTAGAAGTTTTGTTGTTCCACTCATCTACACAATAGCATCCACGAGATGTATTTATTATTATTAACAAATTGAAACAATAACTGTACCTACCTACTACATTCTCCATGTGATTTTTTGTTAGTGAAATCTTAATATGACTTGTAGTAATGACACGAGCAGGTACCCTTGATTGTTAGCGGAAACAAAGCCAGGATCTGAATGAACTACGCTACTTGATAAAAAAAAAACAAAAATTGGAACCGACTCCAACACCCAAAAGTGTGAAATAACTTGTTCAAGTCGGTACCAGTATAGTTCAAAAGTACCTATTATCACAATATTGTGCACGTGGTACTAGTGTTGGACTTCGACAAGTTAATTCACACTTTTTGGTGATGAAGTCATTTCCATTTTTATTTAAAAAAAAACACTTCTTTTTATGACCCTTGCTACTTACGGGATCGATCTTCATTCATTGTCAACGACTATATCATCAAGATAAGTAAATATTTTTCAGTTATTGGAGTGTATGTCAAAAACGGCTTGACCGATTTTGATGAAATTTAACTGGAACCAAACAACAAGTATCAGCTTTCAAACAATAAAAGATTTTTTTAAATCGATTCACCCAGTCAAATGTTCTGAGGTAACAAACATATAAGAAAAAACAGACGAATTAAGAACCTCCTCCTTTTTTGAAGTCAGTTAAAAATACCCAATAGTATAACCCGCTATTTGTATTTTGATCAGGGGTAAAAAAGTTTTTTTATGATTTTCTGTGTAAATTTTACACAATATACTTGTTTTTGTAATAAATAAACCATCTATTGTGTAACAGCTTACGCCTTGCATCAAAGTAGATACATAGTTCATGTTCATCAAAACCATAGTTCATGTTCATTAAAAATGAACATACACAAAAACTGCAAAATCAAACAAGTTGGTAATAATCAAGACTAAACTTGTTCTACTGTAGGTATGGTAAATTTAGGCTCGCGGGAACTATGATCGCAAAGGGTTAACTGTGTCACACTATGATATTTACAGCATACAATCAACTAATGGTTGGTATCATGTATGCATACTAGATGGCGCTTCAGCACACATCACATTCGTGTGTGACAAGATAGTTTCTACTAGTTCTACTAGAGAGCGCTCTAAATTTTTAACCAAATAAAATATTACCGTTGACTTGCGGACGTGGCGCCATGTACACCGCGAAGTAAACACGCGAGGAGAAGTGGGGACAAAATCTAACATCTGGTTTTAGAATTCTGTCCCTTAATGAGCTAGCTCGGGCACGGGGACGCGTGTTCTCGCATGGGGACGTGCGTAATGAGCCAAGTATACAGGGAGCATCCTGTATCTAGGCTTTCACCCTTTGTTATTCAGTAAAAAAAATAGTATTCCCTGCCCTATTGTCGTTATCGGGAAAATCGGCAATGTCTTTCCAATATATACATACATCATTCAATTCTTTGAAGTGGGCCCCTACAACCGGCTTAGCATAAATCTGGCAAAATTCGCCTTAGCCGGTAATACTCAACTTTATTGTTGTTTTTAGGGTTCCGTACCCAAGGGGTAAAAACGGGACCCTATTACTGAGACTTCGCTATCCGTCCGTCCGTCCGTCTGTCACCAGGCTATATCTCAAGAACGGTGATAGCTAAACAGTTGAAATTTTCACAAATGATGTATTTCTATTGCCGCTATAACAACAAATACTTAAAATAAAATAAATATTTAAGGGGGGCTCCCATACAACAAACTTGATTTTTTTACCGTTTCTTGCTCGATACTAATAACGGTGACAGGTAGGCTTTAACTATTCACAGAATATTTTTAGTTTTAAGTTCTCTTTAAATATTTTTAATTAAAATAAAATAAAATAAATAATTGAGGGGGCTCCCATACAATGAAAGAGGTTTTCTCGTTTATTTGTTAAACATTATAATAATGAAAACAGGTTGAAACTTGAAATATGCACCGAATATTTAGTTGTATATCCTACTACACAGTTTGTGATTGAAACGAAAAAAATGCTTGGACTATTTCGCCTCTGCCAAGCTATCGCCGGGCATGTCACCTGAGTAATATAAACGAATAGTTTTATCATTTTATTATTTAATATGTAACACATTGTTAAAAGATGTATGATAGAGTGGCCCCGACTTTCTTGCCCGTTCTTCTCGCAGTGGCTCTAAACATTTTTTTGCTGAACGTGGCAGTACAATGTAGAATATTTAAATTTAAAAATTTGGAATCTTTAAATTTAACTTTTTTACTTTGAGTATCTAGAGGAGCAGCTGATAAGCGATTGCCAGTACGGGTTTCGTAGCGGGTGCTGAGCTGGCAAAGCAGTGGTCAATGCCACGAGCGGTCACCCAAAGGTCCAAGTAAACACCGCTGCGGGCGTTGCTGAACCTTTTCAAATTCAAAATCATTTATTCAATTTAGGCGTCTACGACGCTCTTATGAAGGTCAATTATAAATTTTCATATTGAAATATTCTGCCTCGTTCAGCAAAAAAATTTATAGAGCCACTGCGAGAAGAACGGGCAAGAAAACCGGGGTCATTCTTTTAAACGTCTTTTTACAATTAATAAGTTATATACAACATAATACAATTATTACAATATTTGTTTAAATTACGTAGGAGACAGGTGACAGCTTGGCAGAGGCGGAATTAGGAACTTAGTTCATCGGATAATAACTCGGCAAGTTCCTCTACGAGCGCTTCGCAGCTATACTATACAAAATGTGAAGGTTCGTAACAATGTTCACACAATATTGTAAACATAATTGCAGCATTATTCAGTTCATAAGAGAGCAGTTATAAAAGCGGCTCGGAACGCCGACTCACTCAAACGGCATTAGCTAACACCTGAGCCGGCCCGGCTCCACCGAACTAACTGTTGGTTAAACTTTTGTTACTTAACAAGAGAAAATTTGGTGTAAGAAATGTTTGAAACATAAAAAAAACTATTGTGTCCAATATTTTTACGGGATTTATATTCGTAGCGCTTTCCAGGCAAACATAGTTTCATCATATTTGACTGTAAAAAGGAGGAAGTTCTCATTCCAGAGCTTTTTATTTTTTGTGTGTGTTTCTCATACTTATAACTCTTTATAGAGTCGTGTCGATTTAAAATGTGGTCCCTAAAGTCTGGTACTAAAGAAGGCGATGGTTGCGAAGAGCCATCCATGGTTACAACCTCAAAATGGCGATCAAAGATCGAGAACAGCGTGGTAATAGAGACCCTGTTAAAATGTGACATGGGAAAATGACAAAAGAATTAAATTTCTGTATATTATTTTATTGTAGTCCCAAATTATCAATCTGTGTACTAGAATTGTTATCGTTGGCACGGGTATTCGGAGCGGTCATGCTCACAGAAAAGTATTGTCTAACGGCGGAGTTGTGTGTCGGGTCGCCATCTTCCCTCATAATGGTTAGGAAGGCGATGGCTAGTACATGTGTCAACTCGTGAACGGGTGCTGCTCCAGAGGACATCTGTCTGCTCTAGATGCTAGTGCTAATGGCTTTGCTGGAAAAAAAACTTTTCTTTTAACACTGTTCCCCCTTAGAATGTTGCATGTTTCTTATTTATTGTTTCTATTTATTTAAATAAATAAATTACATAATTATAAAAACACACGGACCCTGGAGTCTGTAAAGTGTAGATTTGAAGCAGTGATAGCTCAGTGGCTTTGGCTATGGACTGCCGCCCAGCAGGTCCATGGTTCGAATCCCGCCGCGTTCTTGAGCTTCACCGCATGGTGGAAGGATATTTTTGCAAATGCCCGCCTGGCTAGCGACCACCCTCAAGTAGAAAATCTGTCGCCAAGCACCTAACGGTGTGTTCCGGCAACTGTCCTTGAGAGCCAGTCATTCTAGGATAAGTCTGTTAACACCTTCGACCACATCATCACTTACCATCAGGTGAGATTGTGAAGGATTACCTATCAGCAATAAAAAAAAAAAGATTTATAAAAAAAAATGGTCTCATTTGAATTTGAGGCAGATCTGACTAGTATTACGATAGTTATTCCTAATAATGCGTATTCTATGTTTAAAGTTGTTTTTTTGTTAAAATTTGTTAAATGCCAAGTGCTTACACTTGACAATTTTTTGTATTCATGTCCTTGATCTTAATATAGTACCATCACGTGGTTTGCCAGTTAACTGTGAAGTTATTTATTTTCAAAATTATCTAGGAAGTCTCTATTAGGCTCAAGGACATGCTAGTTTTAACACTTGGTATTTAAAACATATCTAAACTGTGTTTGTATAGAAAGAGCGTAATACATCACAAAATTACAAATTCACGGGAGGAAAAATTATATTCAAATGCGGGATATATTTTATCTCGTAAATTTGTAATTTTGGAATGTAATATGCAGAGCATGCGTTATTGCAAAAAATAATATATTAAATAAAGTATGGATACAAATCTCTTATGCATTTCGGTTGAGTTATTTTGACATAATTTATGATATAATAAAATTAATTATGATATTCATTTGTTAAGTCATAATATTTGTTTTTTTTTATTGTGTGGTCTCTAGGTATTACCTGTTTCACACGGTACAGTAAGTTTTAGTTAGGATTTCAGTTTTTGTTTTCAGTACTGAAATATACCTATCTGGTCTGTATGACGAACCAACAATATCCTCTGGAATATTTTAGTGTTTTTTATATGTGAACATCAAAACAGACCAATAGGAAGCTGTACCTAAGACCAAGGCTTGAATTTAGAATTAGGTACTAGTACTACTGTACATTAATAACAGTAGTACGACGTAAGTTAAACTATAGATGTCGCTCCATCCCAATACGACGGTTAAAGAACGATAGGAGAATTTTGAGTTAGGACTCATTGTCATGTTAGCTCAATTGGAGCATGCAATATTACTGCTCCAATAATTTTATAAACGTGGTTAAAATATTCAGGTTATCTTCCATTTATTTACTGTTTTTTGGCGGTAACATGTGTTTAGGGGAAAAGTATAAAAATATAGGTATACATAGTAAATATAGATGCTTACAGTTTTTTCGCTTTTGTAGCTATTGTAATTTATCGTGGAATTCAAATTCAATCGACATTGAAAATACATTACTCATATTATCTTAAAAATTTAAACGTACCGGGGCGTGTTCCAGTAATTATTGCTCCAAGGCACCTGGAACAACCTATACAGCTCCTTTCAAAATATGGAATTGACAGCGATGTTTTTTGGTGATAAAATACAGTCTACATTTTTAATAAATGGGGCATAATACGTAATTAAGCAATGTTAACACAGTATGTCACTAATCCTTGGCTTAGCTTGTACAAAATCTATTATTCATTGTAGAATCTGTCACATTTGACAGCTGGCCAAGATTTGGCCGATTCAAAAGGTAGTAAAAATTTGGCCAGGCAGAGCAAAATTTGCTCTGACAGGTCGCCCGGAACGGGTATGATCAAATCTTGACAGGATCAAATTAAGTTCGATTAGAGTGCTGGAACGGCGTATATCTGCGTTTAGACCAAAATATGTCTAGGTCGACGGGTAGGAGGAACGCACCCCTGTAACCCTTAATACCATCAATATAAAAAAAATACTTTTAGCCTGTCAACAAGTCATAAGTATTAAAAACAATTAGAAAATGTACTGTCTACTGTGTAATCTCCGAATCTCCCGTAAAATATAACAATAAAATACCCGACTTAAAGTTACATAATCAGCAAAAATATTTTAAAGATTTGATCCCCCCAAAGTCACGAAAATTAAACAAAAAAAAACACGAATATTAGAGGAAATTAGGTACCATCCGGCCTTAAACCACTTAAATGTTTCATTGCATCAAATAATAATATTAAACGTCAGGTTAACCAGAGATAAACTTCTAAACTAAACTCGATCCTTGCATCTCTAACCTTCGCTTAATCAGACAGTTAAATGAAGTTACCTAGATTGTGGCGAGAGATTATCAAGTTAGTTGTTTTTGAGCCTGTTTAGTTTAGTTTGTTTATGTAAATTGTAAACTATGAAAAAGCTGTACTACAGATTAGTTCTTGTCATGTTGTATGTTAAAATGTAGAACTTAGACACGATTTTTCAAATAACTGACTAAAATATCAGATTGATAAAATTGTTGACCGACTAAATTTAAACTTGTGAACTTTTCTTGTAATCAATTAATATTTATTTTCATATGATTGTATATTTAGTGGATCTTACCAAATATTGGACATTAATGATGGACACGTATGTAAAATACTACAATATGGTGGTATTTATTCTGTACATAACAAAATATAACACATAGATATCAAAGAGATTACTGTACCATACGTACGTTAGGCATGCGTTAGAAATCATACAATAAAAATAAACAAATATTACGACTTACGATATATAAATTAACTAAAAACGGTAAAGTTGTTAAATTATTATGCTGTAAAAGTCGAACCTAAAGGTATACTAGTGAAATAATTTTATAACTTACTAAAAGACCTTGGCCAGAACTTCACTCAGTATAAGTCGGATCTTTCCAAATGTTGTTTCGGCAGGGGAGGAGTGGAGAGCAGCATTGATGCATCAAAAAAGGGTCCCTTAGCCCTACTCTATACATATACCTACATATACCTCAGCATTGCTATACCCGGCAAGTATGGTGAAATCCATGGAATATTAAAGCCATACATCTATCACATTTATTCTTATTAGTAACTATCTTATTATCGGACCACCAGACCTTAATTTTTGTACAGATAACTCGTTCCGTAATCAGTTCCCAACACTTAGCCCATCCATGTGAGATCGGCGCAATTTAGCTTCTCCAACAACCTCAAGAACATTTAAAGAAAATAATTTGTTTTCGCTAACTACACACAGGACTACATTTTTGGCTTCGGTTTGATGGAAAGCCACCGTCCTGACTATAAGCGTCCTTGGGAAGCTCACCTTAGTAGTATACTTACTACATATAGGAGGTATTTAGCTCGGTGTCATTCCATTGATTACTTGATAGTTATGTTTAAATGATAAATGAAAAACAATCAAACATCGCAATACTTTTAGTATATAACCTAAATTTCCAAGTCCCTGATACCGAGCATTTCACATGATAATATATATCAACATTATAATTTTATAAATTTTTTCTTCTTTTTCGTCTTACGCACGTATTTCGTTTGATGTCTGTAAATCTGAACCAATGTTTAAAATCTCATTATGCGCACATTTTAGTCTTTCATTTATCATTCAAATAAACTGGTCTGGTTATCAGGAAATATATATCTATGCGTAAATCTTGAATTATCGAAAATCCTAGTTTCATTCAAATCAGTTCAGCCATTTGAGCGTGAACGAATAACAAACATACACACATATACCTTCACTCACACACAAACTTTCGCATTTAGGTATATTATTAGTGTGGTCTGCATAATCACGGAAAGACAAGATATCTTAGAGTTTGTTTTTGACAACATAAGCTAACCGACGATAAAAAATAAAATAAATGTCACCTCGGTTTACAGTACAGCCGGCCCTCACAATGTCACCCGCCCAAGATGGAAAAAGTTTAGCCGCCCGCCATATTTATTTAAGCCATTAATTAGACATAACATTAGCTAAGAGTTTTAGGGGACTTTATTCTGATAATGTTTAAGAGGTTTAACTAACGCATTTAGGTAAAAGCTTGAACTATACTGTGGTCTGCCAGGAACTAGGTACTTACTTTTTTATGAAATGAAAAAAAATCATGAAAAATGAAATTTATTCAACACGCAATTAATAATACAATATATCAGTGTACACAGAGTAAAATAACATTTAGGTACTGTTATCCTAAATAAATCGTACAGAAGCGCTCATAGCGAAGTTTTGTTAGTCGTTCTTAATCGATCAGCTAAGTTAAGCAACGTCCGCCGCGGTCAGGAGTTGGATGGGTGACCGCTAGTGACATTACTACTGAGCGCTTCCGTGCTTCGGAGGGCACGTTAAGCCGTCGGTCCCGGTTGCTGTCTTAGGATGGCAGTCGTTACAGCATGGTGGTAAGGCATTTTGTGAATGCCCGCCTGGCTAGCTACCACCCACAAGTAGAAAATCTCGCCAAGCATCTAACAGTGTGTCCCGGTAGCTGTCCTTGAGAGCCAGTAATTCTAGGGAAGCCTGAACAACATCTTCGACCACATCATTACTTACCATTAGGTGAGATAGTAGTCAATGGCTAGCCTATCTGCTATAAAAAAAACATAGAAATGGTGTTGAAGTTTTTGACATATATAATTATTATGATATTCTTGACACTATTATTATTATTAGTCTGAAAATTGATATTTTTTAATCAGATTTTTTAAAGTGATTTTTAATTTATATTCAACATAATTATTTTATTAAGGCCACCAAATTCACATGCCGAGGAACGGCAAAATAGGAGAGCTTAATTTAAAATACCTCAGACCAATGTAATACCCTAATTTTCGTGAATTATATTCATTTCATTTTCTTCCTATATTGGCCTTCCCCCGAAGCGCACGTCTTATCGGTCCAGGGACCAGATGTTGCCACTAGATTCATATCATAGTCAGAGATCAAATCAATTTGTAAAACTGTAACAAGTTGGATATACTTGTAAACCTTTTTTTTTTTTTTTCGCTAGGAAAAATGCATCACGCATACTCCACCCATGGGGAATGGGGGGGTTATGTGGGACTCCCCGGTAGAAGACCGGTATACCCACTAAACGACCCAGCGGCATTCCAGCATCGTCTGTATGGAGGAGGACTGGGAGACTGGCAGAGCCTTTACGTTCAGTCCTCCGCCGACGACCGCGCTTTACAGCGGGGCCTACACGCCAACCTTCCCGAGGACGGCAGTGCTAGGGTGGCACGCCGCCATTTTCATTATCATCATCAGGCATCAGTAATTGGAGCACACGTTAGCTCCTTTCTCAAGTGGGCTAACAGATCTTCGCTTCGAACCCGCCGTCATCGTGTTTCATACCACAGCACAAACGCGGTGTTGGTCAGGGCCTCAGGGGTAAGAATTCGGTCGTCCAGGGCGGGCGCTCGATTTGAAAATAACCCCACGCCTTTTCTTATATATTAATGTTACATACAGTACTACAATAACATGTTAAATGTGATCGCTAGTAGGCAGTAGTAGTTGCAAATACTCTAAAAATATGTGAAGGTACGTGCTTTCTTGAGTGGAAAGTTCTAAAACTCGTTGATCTCTGCAAATATTGATAGTACTTTTCGCTTTTGAACTCCGTCTTGGTAGGGCATTGCTAATGTCCGTCTCACTAGCTATCCACCCACAAGTAGAAAATATGTCGCGAAGCACCTAGCGGTGTGTCCGGCAGCGGTACCTGAGGGCAAGTAATTCTAGGTTAGCCTGAACAACACCTTCGACCACATCATCACTAACCATCAGGTGAGATAGTCGTCAAAGGGTAGCCTATCAGATATAAATAAAAGAAGATAACTTTTAGGACTTTTAAGGGGAGACAATTAAGGGGTAAAATATTAACTACAAAGTTTTACCCAAACAAATGCGCAACAAAGAAGCAAGCTAAATAAAATCGTCGAAAAACAATCACTAATTTCCATTCTCATGCTCGTAAAGCTTTTTTTATGTTCGGTGTACGCAAATTTTAAGCCCTAGTGCATAAAAGCCTGCTTTTTAAGCACAACAGCAGAAAAGTGATTATTTTATTTAAATTTTGGAAGAAGGTTGAGTTTGTTATATATTTTGTGTAGGAAGCTTGCCTGGGTATTTAGTAATTTTTTTTATACCTGATAGGGTAGCCGTTGACCACTATCTCACCTGATAGATAGCAAGTGATGATGTGGTCGAAGATGTTGTTCACGCTAACCTATAATTACTGGCTCTCAAGGACAGCTGCCGGAACACACCGTTAGGTGCTTGGCGACAGATTTTCTACTTGAGGGTGGTAGCTAGCCAGGTGGGCATTCGCAAAATGTCCTACCACTATGCTATAACGACTGCTATCCTAAGACAACAACCGGGACCGACGGCTCCGTAGCACGAAAGCGCTCCGTAGTAATGTCACCAGCGGTCACCCATCCAACTCATGACCGCGGCGGACGTTGCTTAACTTTGCTGATCGTATCAGAACGGCTAAGCAGACTATGCTACGAGCGCTTCAAATAATCATACATCGGGGTAATCAACCAAAATACATATATGTCTGGGTCTTAAATAATCTCCATTGTCTATGGGTATTAAGAAACACCCAAGCAGATAGTATTTTATACAAAAAATATGACACTCAAATAGAACATTGTTGAAATATCAGAGTAATCCTTCTGGTATTTTTTTTCTATGCCTTAGGGATCAAAATGTAAATGGAAGATCTTCAGAAGGCGCTGCTGCCTAACTTCTGGTATTTATCGTCTCTTCTGACAAGGAAAATAAAAGAGGTGCATTTCTATCTCAGTATCACACGGTGAATTATCCATACAAACCCAGTAAATTACAGTTCAGAGTCAAGCTAGACTAGAAGGGACTAGCACTTACAAAATGCGCTTCCACAAGGGTTTGAAGTTCAAATCTGCTGCAGCACTTGACATAAATGGACCCTAAGCTCAGCAGTCGACAAACACTGCCACTGTGCTACCATCGCAAAAGTATTACGACAGCTCTACGACATGACATGACGAAGTCGCGACAATCTAACGACATCGAGCTCGTTACATCTACACCCTGTTAATAAATATTCTAGACATAATCTAGCGATAATATAGGGTTGTGCCTCGCTGCTTGTCGACAATGGCTCGGTGAGGCGGAACTCGCTAATTGGTACAGCCCTGGGCTGTTTCGAGTCAACGGATGCGCATTTTTATGGACTAAGGAACGACTAGAGACTTCTTTACTGAAATTTTAATTTTTCATTGTTATATAAAAAATCTTATACAAAATACAAAACATTATTCAGAACACCACTGTTACAGGTCAACAAAACAGTTCATCAAACGTATGATTCCATAATTAATATAATATGTTGCTGCTTTAATTGATGCGAAAAATTACAAACAACTACATAATTAAACTATGTTTTTATACATATTTTTCGATTTGACTTTTGAAGACTTACTTTTTGAAGGCTTACTTTCCTGGATGTCAAAATATTTTAAGGACAAAGAACTCAAGCGTTCGCTTAATTTTTTTCTAGAAAGAGATCTTTAAACATATTGAACGGAAAATTGTTTTAGATATTATGATATTCCGCTCTGATCGCCAAAAACCGGAGATTCTTGGTTTCGACAAAGGTTTTTTTCCACTCGCACGTAACTGCTTTCAATTACAGAATAATATAATTATTTAAGTAACTATTTTGTCAGTATTTAACAGTTAATGATTCAGACTGGAGCCGGAATCGGTAAAACTTGACCAATAAGAAGCAAAAGCGGTTTTAGAAATACCACGGTTGAAAAGAGATGTAACTTAAAAACATAATATTATTGAGACGATTATACCAAATGGACTGAAAAAGAAACGAAATCTTGTCATGATCAAGTAAAGTACAGTGTTCAATTTGAGTATAAGTCATTACATATATACCCGATTATTACGTCTCAGTAGCAGCTTCAATATCTCAAGCGTAATAGGTTACCTCCCTAGTTTAAAAATATACCAGGTAAAATCACGTTTTAGGCGACTCCACTCATTTTCTTGTGCTATCAAAGTTCAGTAAAGTATGTTTTTCTTCTTATAAAAAAATATCTCCGCGACAAATAAGATCTATACATAATATAAATACTTACACATATATGTATTACAACAAAGGGAACTTGTTTGTGTAATATGCGAAAACTTTTCGATTTCTTGCTTTCATATATTAGTTTTTGAAAACTTGGTAGACTTGCTATTGTTAGTTTGGTTTTTTCGAATATGTGCATATTTTTAAGGATCCGTCCTAATAAGGGACCCTGTTTCTAAACCTACGCTGGCTGTATCTCAGAAATATAGTCGATTGAAATGGGCGCAGGATGTGTCTCTAAAACACTGTCATCTATGTATAGGATCATATAGTTACCGCTGCGTTCGCTCAAACAAAAGTTGCTTACTTCAAAAATTTCCACCAAACAAATGTTTGCCATTCAACCCTTTTGGTGTCGATTTTTGCAGAAAATTGGGCCCAACATTTCTATCCCCAACATTTTCGAATTTACAAAAATCAAAATTTTAAGATTATATATTATTATTTTTACTAATTGAATACCTAATATTAAGTTTTGTTTAATATAGTTTATTTTTTTATTTTCACTGAGCTAAGGTTCATCTATTCCAGTATTGAGTAATCCTATATTATATACAGCTTTAACAATGATCTTATATTATATTATAAAGATAAAGCATCTGTTTCTAGCGTATATAAATGATCTGCCGTGCATGGTCAAAGATTTCTGCGATATAATTTTATTCGCAGATGATACCTCCCTGATTTCTAAAATAGATAGGAAATATAGTGAACTCATTTATGTAAATAAAATCTTTTTACATAAATGGTTTTCTTTACCAAATGTTCCTTATGTTGAACCAAACATTAAGCTTGGCCTAGATAAACTCTCTATTGACAATGCGACAGTCTTCCTGGGTAATAAATTAGATTCAACTTTTGAAAATATTATATATGTTCGTAAAAATTTAGTAAATTTAAATTAAACAGTGACAATCACGATTATAACACTAGGAATAAAGATAAAATAGCGGTGCCAGGTTTTAGATTAGCAAAGACAAATAAAAGGTCCTTCTTAGGCAATTGTGTGCGGTTTTATAATAAAGTGCCCAAACATATTACAACGCTCACAGAAAGAAAATTCAAGTTGCATGTGAAGAACATTTTGATAAAGAAATCTTACTACACAGTTTGTGATTACTTAAACGACAAAAATGTTTGGACTGGTTCGCCTCTGCCAAGCTAGCGCCTGACACCTACTTAATGTAAATAAATATTGTAATCATTTTACTATATAGTATGTAACACATTGTTAAAAAACGTTTAAAAGAATGGCCCCGAGTTTCTTACCCGTTCTTCTCGCAGTGGCTCTATTTTTTTTTACTGAACGCAGTACAATGTAGAATATTTCAATATTAAAATTTGTAATTGACCTTCATAAGAGCGTCCTAGACGCCTAAATTGAATTAATGATTTTGACTTTGACTTTGAAATAGAGAAATATTGTATTATGAAAACTAACGTGGTTTTCACTCATTTTAGTAAATACGGTATGATAACTCACTTGAAAATATCTGGTGCAGGGCACTACATCCGCTTCGACAAAACTCGGGTCTTGTCGAGAAAAAAGTTCTTCATCCCTCGCAAGATCCGAGAATCTATTGAAAATAGTAACAACTTCCAAACTTATATAGAGACGGAGGATGGTTCTTGTCACCTAATTGGAAGCCGTGTCGTCATGGAACTGATTTGGATGCTATGGATGGGTCTAGTGGAGATGCAGTGAGCTCCTTTTGCTGGGACTATTCCCATGCCAGCCGGGTTTTCACTAGCGACGAAGAGGACTCGCATCAGATCTTGACGACACGACCAACTGCAACACACCCGTTACACCAACCTATGACGTCACGCGCGCTACGAGCTGCCGCCCGCAGTGCTACGCGAGACATCAAAGGGTGCTACGCGAGACATCAACGGGGCGTCCCGAGCTCTTCTTGTAGAAGACCACCGGATGGGGTTGAAACTATGTATAGTTATAGAGCTATCGGACTTATTCACGTGAGTATTTACTAAAATATAGAGAAATACCCTAAATGAACTGAATACGATATAGACTCATAAAATAGGTACAATAATAATTTGAAACATAATCATTGGTCACATTTCATGAAATTAAAATAATAATTAAGTCGAAAGAATACCAGCTTATTTGCCACATGTGAAAGGAGTGACTGATAAGGTCGCAAATATGCTAAACAAGTACAGTATAAAAACTATCTTCACCTCTTTCATTAAAGTAGCTCATATGCTGCGTTAACTGAAGGATAACTTTCCTTTGGAAAAGCTTGGCTGTGGTGAGTCCTACAGCGGTCAGACAAAGCTTACAATATCTTGTCGTATTCAGGAGCATATAAGAGCAGTCAAAAATAATGTATATTATAATAGTCACTATTACACACCTTCTGGAGTCTGGTTCTAATCACTGGATTGAGTTACACAACCCACAGGTACTCTCGACAGAAGGCCACAACATACCGAAAATGGTAAGAGAAGCGATCGAAATAACAATTTCAATTTATTTATTAAATTAGTACCGCTTTCACGAATTACACTAATGACAATGATAATTATTAGAGAATTATATAAAATGAATGTAAAAAATATAAATATGTCAAAAAAATAAAATTATCAAAATTGAGACAAAGAAATCACAAAAATAATAGTAATATATACAAATGTCAATGATAAAAAAAGATTTTAATACAATACCTAATTGCTATGTCACGACCTACCTAAATATACTAGATTGTTTCTGTGATGCGACAGACTCACAGTAATGTAAACAATCTTTCATTACAACGTTCCACTCGCCCGCTAGCACATCACAATCGAGGAGAGCATTAAGTGCAGCAAGGGATCGCGGTATCGGGGAGGCCGCATGACCCACCGTTCTACAGCGTGGTACATCAAACAATTTATGTTTCCTAGCTCGAAGATAGTTGTCGGGAGTATAGAGGCGGCATAACTGCTCGCTGAGCTCCGGTACGTCAACCTTACCGCGCAAGAGAACAAAGTATCGAAATGTCAATAGGGAAGATGGGTTTCAACTATCGAGAACATGGAATCCAGTGGTTAACCTATGCAAGAGCCGAAGAAATGTTACAAATAGTTCACGACCTGATATCGTTAGTTTTGTATGTCGAAATTTAAATAGTGGTGTGAGCACAGATTACCCCCTCTAGATACCACATTACAAGATTTTTATTCGTATCCGAGCTCACCAAAGTTAGAGGTAGGTGCGGGTTGCGGGGACTAAAACAAAAGCGCTCTCATTGGCTATTTCAAGGTCACGCTAGTTATTATACCAAGCGGACACTCGCCGTAGGGATGGGCTTAGTCGTAGGAACATATTACACTTGCGATAATTACGTTTGAATCTTGTCGATAAAAATACTATTTATATTTTTACCTAGACTTCTCTGAACAATCAAGGTAGTTTTCTTCTGCATATTTAAAAAATAATATAGTTAATATTGTATTTTCTGCAAATACCTACTTGTTGACTTAGATGCGTATATACCTACGTATATATATATTTTTTTTAAATAAATTAACCAAAAAACGGAATCTACTTCAACACCCAAAAGTGTGAAATAACTTGTTGAAGTCGGTACCATGATTGTTCAAAAGTATCTATTATCACAATATTGTGCGCATGGTACCGACTTCGACATGTCGGTACCATTTAATTTTATAATGCTCTAGAGACAGTTAGTGAAAATTTAACAGTAGAAAAAGTTAAAATATCGTTGTTAGATGCAGAGTCGAAGTTTAACGACAAATATTCAAAATTAACATATCATGAAAATGCATTCAACGTTTCGAATCTAGAATGCTGGAATTGTCACAAAAAAGGGCATAAGGCAGTATATTGCAGAAATGTTAAAGCAGAATATGTGAGAAAAGGACAAGCTGGTCGAGGTTCATATAGACCAAGAGATGGTGCTTTGGTAGGAGGAATAAGATATGAGGAAAATGCTAACGATGAGATTGGCTGTGTTATAGACGGAGAGCTTAACTTAACATGTAACATATTAACTTGTCAATATTATATATCTTTCATAATAGATTCTGGTGCTTCCCAAAATTTTATTTCAGACGTTTATTTTTCTTATATGACAAATGTAAAAAAATTAGACTATTTTATAAACATCAACATGGCTAATGGTGAAAAGTTAATAGCTAATTATGAGGGTAATTTATTAATCAAATGCGGAGGTATAAATATATTTATATAAGGATTTATCGTGCAAAATTTGGCTTGCAACTTGTTGTCTGTAAGAAAATTACTTGAGCAGCCAAATGAAATAGTTTTTAGGAATAACTATGCAAAAATTTCTTTTTTCGACGGATCTGTTATATGGGCACGTAATAATGGTAAACTTTATGTATTACAGGGTGAATTATTATCAGAGAACGGAGCTGCAGCTATACAATCTTAAAAAGGTATTTTATGGCATAGACGATTGGGACATGCTTGTTCGAAAACATTACAAAGGTTACAATTACCAATTAATAGTAACATATGCAATATATGCATGAAAGGTAAGTCGACCAGGTTACCATTTAAAACATTAGAAAGTCCAAGATCCCATCAAGTTTTCGAACTAATCCACAGTGATATTGCGAGTCCATCAAATGTACCTACAATACAGGGTGAAGTATATTTCCAAACTGTTGTTGATGACTACTCACATTTTTGTGTTGTATTTTTGTTAAAACATAAATCTGAGGCTGCTATTAATATTATAAATTATATACATAGATACGAAAACGAATTTGAGAAAAAGGTGAAAAGGATTAGATGTGACAATGGAGGTGAGTATACGTGCAAAACATTACGGCAATTCTGTGATGACAAAGGAATAGTTTTAGAATATAGTTTACCATATTCACCAGCTAGTAATGGTGTTGCTGAAAGAATGGACAGAAGTGTGTTTAATAAAGCAAGAACGATGCTTATAGAAACTAATTTGCCCAAATACTTGTGGGGCGAAGCTATAAAATGTGCAGCGTTTCAACTGAACCAATGTACCTCTTCGGCTATTAATTACAAATCTCCATGTGAAGTTTAACAAAAGATCTAACTAAACTACGTGTATTCGGAGCGAAAGCGTGGGCATGTATTTTACCAAAACTTGACAAATTTTCCGAAAGAGCGCGCGAGGCTAGAATGGTAGGATATAACCGAACTGGATACAATTTATGGGATCCTAAAGAAAACAAAATTGTTATATCAAGAGACGTAAAATTTGATGAAACTGATATAATCTATCAAGACAGTAATGAATTAAGCAATGAACATGAGATTATAGTTAATGATACTATTTCGGAACCCTTAGCAGAACATAACGATGAAGACTTAAGAGACGAAGTAGTTACGGACAGTACTAGTGATAATCAAGAAAATTTTGAAAGAGAAGAGAGGTTTGAGGATTGTACAGAAGAAAATATAGTAGAAACAAATGAAGAGACAAATAATAACGAGACAAGAACAAGAAGTGGTAGAATTGTTAAGCCACCTATATATTTACAAGATTATGAAGCACATGCAGCCTATTGCTATTGCACTGGCGATCCAATTTCATATAAAGAGGCGCTACAAAAGGGCGAAGAATGGCAAGAAGCAATAGACAAAGAATTAAATTCGTTGAATATGTTGGAAAAATGGGAAGAATCTGAATTACCGAAAGGAAAGCGAGCTATTGACACAAAATGGGTTTTCACCACTAAGAGAGATGGTACCAAAAAAGCCAGACTAGTAGCGAAAGGATTTCAAGAAGAGACATATTTTAATGTATATTCTCCAGTGGCTCGTATGCCTACCATAAGAATGATGTTGAGCATTGGGTTACAATATGATATGCATATGAAGCAATTCGATGTACCATCAGCTTTTTTAAATGGATTTTTAAAAGAAGACGTTTATATCAAACCACCGTTGGGAGTGAAAATTGGAAAAGGTAAAGTACTAAAGTTAAAAAGATCACTTTACGGATTGAAACAAGCACCAAAATGTTGGAATGAAAGATTACATGGTTTTTTAAATTCAAAAGGATTTATTCAGAGTAAACATGATTATTGTTTATATGTTTTGGAAGAAAACATTTATTTGTTGGTTTATGTTGATGATATAATTATAATGTCAAAATCTTATGACAATTTGAACAAAGTTTATGAATCGTTAAAGCAAGAATTTAATGTAAAAGATCTTGGTGTTGTAGAAAGTTATTTGGGACTAGATATAACTAGGAAGCCAGAACTTATTTAATTAAAACAAGAAGTTACAATTGACAGAATATTAGAAAAATTTAATATGATCAATTGCAAAGGAGCTGAAACACCAATGGAAGCGAATTTCATATATGATGATAGTGAGGAAATTATCTCGGATAAGCCATATCGCGAGTTGATAGGATGTCTTTTCTATGTATCCACGGCAAGTAGGCCTGATATTTGTTTTGCTGTATCATTTTTGAGCAGATTTTTAGATAAACCTACAATATCATTGTGGAAAGCAGCTAAACGTATATTGCGTTATTTGAAACAAACCAAATCAAAGTCTCTTATATATGTACAAGCGCGGCACTAATTATGACTTAATTTATTATTCTGATGCGGACTGGGCAGGCGATAGAAGTGACAGGAAAAGTGTTAGTGGATCTGTGGTTTTTCATGGTAATAATTTGGTGGCCTGGTTCTGTAAAAAACAAAATGTAGTGGCATTATCGACTGCCGAAGCAGAATATATAGCTGCCGCTCTGGCCTCTGCCGAAATGATATATTTTAAAGGTTTGTTGAAAGATTTTAAGTGTTGTTTTAATTCCTATTTATATGTGGATAATCAGAGTGCAATAAAACTAATAGAATCAAATGAAAATAGTAAGAGGTCAAAACATATTGACATCAAGTATCATTTTATAAAAGATTTGATAACTAAGAGGGAAATGACACTACAGTATGTAAGCACGGTTGAAAATGTAGCTGATATATTTACTAAACCTTTAACAAAACCAAAACATGTTTACTTAGTGCAATGTTTGGGTTTTAATTGATTTTGTTTTGTTTTATTGTAGGTATTGTATGTAATTACCTATATGATTTATGATTGTAATACTAGAGTTAAGTTTTATTTATTTTGTTCTATGAGATCGTGTATGTGTTATGTTACAATTCATATTTTTATTTACATTATTGAGAAAATTCGAATTGCGGGGGGATGAAGAGTATTTATGTTTGTCTATGAGAGTTTTTATGTTGATTACATATGTAAAATATCTATCAGAAAATAAACAATTATGGTGAGCTTTGTAAATACAATGTTTTATTAACTAAATCAGGAATATGGAGTCTTCCTCGTGGAATAGTGTGTAGATCAGGTTCCAATACAAATATGGAGGGAGGCTCGCAGGTAGATGTGGTCTATACTGATTTTGAGAAGGCTTTTGATCGTGTAGACCACATCATATTGCTGCAAAAACTTTACGAATTAGGTATTCGCGGTAATTTATTGAGATGGTTAGAGTCATATCTGTGGAAACGTTCTCAAGCAGTTATTGTGGGAGGCTATTGTTCCAACTACATAAACATAACATCAGGCGTGCTGCAAGGCTCAATCCTTGGTCCCTTGCTTTATGCTTGCTATTTGTATGATATAGATAAATGCTTTCAACATGCTAAATATCTAATGTATGCTGACGACACAAAAATTTTTATGAAAATAACTAGATATTCGGACTGTATTATGCTGCAAGCTGACCTTGATCGCCTTAGTGAATATTACTCACTAAATCATATCGGAGTCAACGTGAGCAAGTGCAAACATGTAACGCTTACGAGAAAGAGAGCTCCTATAGCGTTCGATTATAAAATAACTCACATCATTATACCAAGAGAGCATGTTGTACGAGATTTAGGAATTCTAGTAGATAATAAATTAACCTTTTCGGAACATATAGACTTAATGATAAATAAGGCTTACATAAGTCTTGGTTTTATCTTACGTGTTAGTAAAGTATTTTCTGATATTAATTGCATAAAGTTACTCTACTATACATATGTTAGAAGCATTCTAGAATATTGCAGTACGGTCTGGAACCCCCACTACGTAACTTATATTAGAAGTTTGGAAAATATTCAACATAAATTTATAAAACATCTCAACTATAGGAAACATATTACATATTCACTAAACTACAAAGATTCATGTAATTATCACAATGTCACAAGTCTCGAAAATCGACGTACTATTTTGGACATGGCCTTCCTACATGGTCTATGTAATGGATATATAGACAGCCCCGACCTCAGCAATAGAGTTTTGCATTTTTGTACTCCAAGAATTCGTACAAGACACACTAATTTATTTGCAACTACACTAACGAGTACAAATTACGCGCAAAATTCTATAGTTAGTCGCCTGCAGATTACTTACAACAAAAAGTTTAAAAAGACAGACATCTTTCATGATACAAAGGGAGTCTTTAAAAGTGAGGTATGTAAGGTTATACATGGTGACGGTTTAATTTAGGAATGCTATGCATGGATCCTTAATTGACCCTTCAAACATAATCATTATTGTTATTTTTTTATTTTTTTTATTATTATAATTTCAACATTTTACTCAGCAATAATACAACAATCAACATAATATATTTTCAAATATTAAAATTCAAAATATCTACTCCTCATCTAATACATTGATAAAACTTCACTTATATATATTATTATAGTTATATATATATTCATAAACACAGATATACCCATGCACACAAAACCTCACACACCTTCATACACTCTCTCACACACACTCACACACCCTCACACTCTCTCACACACACACACACACACACAAAGTGAGGGACACTCACTTACATAATTATGCTTGAAGAATTCACACAAGTGACTGTTTGTTTTTAATAATAATAAAGTTTTTATTCAGACAACAGATATACAATTGTATGTTTTACACAATTATTTTTTTAGCGCTCGTAGCCAAGTTTGCATAGCCATTCTGAATCGATCAGCAAAGTTAAGCAACGTCCGCCGCGGTCATGACTTGGATGGGTGACCGCTGGTTGGGCATTACTACTGTGCGCTTCCGTGCTTCGGAGGGCACGTTAAGCCGTCGGTCCCGGTTGTTGTCTTAGGATAGCAGTCGTTACAGCATGGTGGTAGGGCACTTTGCAAATGCCCGCCTGGCTAGCTACCACCCTCAAGTTGAAAATCTGTCGCCAAGCACCTAACGGTGTGTTCCGGCAGCTGTCCTTGAGAGCCAGTTACTCTAGGTTAGTCTGAACAACATCCTCGACCACATCATCACTTACCATCAGGTGAGATAGTGGTCAAAGGCTATCCTATCAGGCATAAAAAAAAATAAAAAGAAATTAAAATATTCGTGAATTTGGTGCTTCTTTACTCTCTGTATGTCCGTTTGCCAGGCCTCCCCCAACCTACTCCATTCTGATCTCTCTCTGGCTACTCTGCTCCATGTTGATGCCTGATATCATCGTCCCATCTTCTTTGCTGTCTACCTCTTTTCAATATAGGTAGAATGCAGAATTTGTTCTTTGTTGCTATTTGAAGGTTTTTGTCTTTCATTACTTCCCTTAGGCTCCAATACCTTTTCCAACTGTTTGCTATTCTTCTTTCTATTTCTTTATTTATGTTCTCCTTTGGTGATATCAGCTGTCGGAGGTATATATTCTTCAACATAGTTAAATTGTACCTACATTTATGCTGTTTTTATTTCCATTAGTCATTACTTTTGTTTTTTCGGGATTTAATTTTAGTCCTATTTTTTCACTCGCAGATGCTAGTTCGTATAACATTATATTAAGGCCTTCTGATGTTTTTGCGAATAAAACAATATCATCGGCAAATCTTGAGTTTGCGACCGTCGATATTTTAACCCAGATTTTCCCATTCAAAGCTTCTAAAGATAATTTCCAAAACGGCGAAGAAAAGTTTTGGAGATAGAGGATCTCCTTGCTTTACTCCTTTTTGTAGATTTTTGATTTTATGTGACTGTTTTCGCAATATTTTTCCTGTGTTGTTGGAGGGTTGTGGTCTCTATCCCCCACGAGGACCAGTCGGCTTGGGAGAGTTTGTGTTATTTCTTTTGCTTGGTTTTCGTTAAGTGGTTGGGTTGTCCGTGTTCCGGTTGTTAATTGCTATTGTTTTTTGAATATGTCAGTGAGAGAGTTTGATCGGGTTCTCATATAATCGAAGGCGTTTCTCCTATTAGTTTTGATAGAATTTATCGTTTGTTGCTTGTTGGGTTAGTGGTTGAAGTCGCTTGAGGTGAAGTAGATAGTTCTCTTTTCCTTTTGTCGGAGTAGGGTCCGTTTACTACCAGTTGATCATATTTTAGAAAAGCGGTATTTCCCTTTTTCTTCTCCTCCAGTAGCTGTGGCAGCAAAGCCTTTCTTTTTTCTATGACTTCTTTAGAGTAGTCTTCTGATATATAGATTCCCTTTAAACTTTTTTTATTCCTTACAATTTGATCTTTTTTCCACCCGTTTGTAGATGAGAATAGCACAGGTCTATGTTTGTTCTCGACTTTATTTTTTCCTTGACGGTATAATCTGTTTACTTCATTTTCTTCCACAGATAAATTTAAGTCTCTTTTAAAGATCTCCTTAACGGTTAGAAATAGCTCTGATGACGATTTTTCGCTCTCTTTTAATCCATACATAACTATGTTGTTACTTTTCTTCTCTTTTATTAAATATTTAATCTCGTTCTCCAGGTTAAAAATTTTTTGTTTAAATTTTTCATTTTCTTCAAGTATAGGAGTTAGTTTTTTATCTATACGATCCATTATATTCTTTGTTAGAGATTCTTTCAGATCGTTTATCTGTTTCTCTAAATCTTAATTGTATCGAATAATAATTGAAATTGCTCATCCATGTTATCAAATGAAATTGTTTAAAACGAAACGTAAAAGCGAATCGGTAAAAATTATTTGTTAGTGATGGCAACACTTAAGGTAGTTGACAGCCTAGCCGACTGACAGTTCTGGTTGACTGATGTTTGTTTTACCAGCTGTCAGGTTGACGTTGAACAAATAGATGATGTAGTTTATTTCTGAAATTCTAACCTCAATTATCGTGGATGTATACTTGAGCTTCACTTTTAATGAGTGGATAATATCCAAGGATTATTTATTCTATATCTTCCGATGTTGTTTTGCTTACGTTGGTAGCCCCACAGTTTCCCAAGTGCAACTTTAACTATTTTTAATAAGTGTTTTATTGACAAAGAACTGCACAACCTGTTGACACTTTAACGACCCAACAAATGAACTTTTTAATAGAAAACCTAAATAATGTAAATCCTTAATTGGCCGTTAGTTATGTTTGAAGAAAAAATGTACATTTAATTAATGGCTGTGGATTTTGTTTAATAAATAAAATAAAAAATAATAAAAAATAATAACTATAGTTTCTGAAGCAGTGATGGCTCAGTGGCATTGACTATGGACAGCCGCGCAGCAGGTCCATGGTTCGAATCCCGCCGCGGGCTTGAGCTTCACCGCATGGTGGAAGGGCTTTTTGCGAATGCCCGCCTGGCTAGCGACCACCCTCAAGTAGAGAATCTGTCGTCAAGCACCTAACGGTGTGTTCCGGCAGCAGTCCTTGAGAGCCAGTGAAATTACAGGCACATGAGACTTACAACTGTCTCAAAGTGACGGGCGCAATGCAATTCGTGACATGTGACGAAATGCATCTGTTATAGGCAGAGGTTAGTCCGCTTAACATCAGGTGGGCCTCGAGCTAGTTCCGCCACAATAACATAAAAAAAAAAAGTTTAAATGACATTGAAAGTTCATACGACAACATTTTTTTTTTTTTTTATGCCTGATAGGATAGCCCTTGACCACTATCTCACCTGATGGTAAGTGATGATGTGGTCGAGGATGTTGTTCAGACTAACCTAGAGTTACTGGCTCTCAAGGACAGCTGCCGGACCACACCTTTAGGTGCTTGGCGACAGATTTTCAACTTGAGGGTGGTAGCTAGCCAAGCGGGCATTTGCAAAGTGCCCTACCACCATGCTGTAACGACTGCTATCCTAAGACAACAACCGGGACCGACGGCTTAACGTGCCCTCCGAAGCACGGAAGCGCTCAGTAGTAATGCCCAACCAGCGGTCACCCATCCAAGTCATGACCGCGGCGGGCGTTGCTTAACTTTGCTGATCGATTCAGAATGGCTAAGCAAACTTGGCTACGAGCGCTTCAAAAAGAGAGACTTGTTGAATGTTTTTGGTTCCGACGTTTTCGTTCTGGAAATTTTGATAGAACGAACCCCGTGGACGGCCAGAAACTCTAATTGACAAAAAGTGACCGTGGAAGCGGATCAGTATGCGATTTATTTCGTTCTGCTACAGAAAAATCTAAAACACATACTGAACTACTTTTTCAGAGTAACGCCATATCTTTACACTTTTGAATGAACGTATATTTCAAAAAGGTAGTTTTTTTTTAATTCAAAATAAACCCAAGTGTTTGTATAAACACGAAACATTCGCGAAAATATTATGTTTTTATTTTATTTTGTGAATAGGGAATATTTTGCGAACGGCTCGCGTTGAGTGGCTGAAATAAATTAGAGACGAGATAGGATTCGTGACGTTATCGATAGATCAAATTTTATCGATAAATTTTAAGAAATCAGTCTGGAAATATTATTAATATTTTACTATCTAGCTTCTGCCTTCGACTTCGTCCACGTGTGTCATACGCCCTCGGAAACTAAATGGTAAATTAAGATTTTAATTGAATTGTACGATGTGTTATTCTATGCAAGCGCCTTGATAAACTTGCCTTACGCAAATGCTACGATTACCTAGTCGATATTTTTGTAGGAGTAACATAGTGTAACTGTCTAAAATTGACAAATGTCAGTTTGTTGATAGTTTAACGTTGATTGTGTAAGAATGAAATAATTTTGTCTAAGTACATTTTTCACATAGGTATTATGTGTTCATTGTTTCGTTAGGATTTTTTTTTTATTTTTTTTTATGCCTGATAGGGTTAGCCTTTGACCACTATCTCACCTGATGGTAAGTGATGATGTGGTCGAGGATGTTGTTCAGACTAACCTAGAGTTACTGGTTGTCAAGGACAGCTGCCGGAACACACCGTTTGGTGCTTGGCGACAGATTTTCAACTTGAGGGTGGTAGCTAGCCAGGCGGGCATTTGCAAAGTGCCCTACCACCATGCTGCAACGACTGCTATCCTAAGACAACAACCGGGACCGACGGCTTAACGTGCCCTCCGAAGCACGGAAGCGCTCAGTAGTAATGCCCAACCAGCGGTCACCCATCCAAGTCATGACCGCCGCGGGCGTAGCTTAACTTTGCTGATCGATTCAGAATGGGTAAGCAAACTTGGCTACGAGCGCTTCATTCTATATACGATTTTGTGTTCTTTTTGTGCTCACCGTAGTAAAAAACAAATCATCGTGGCTATAATACCCAATTCATCTATGAAACATGCAGCCCTAACGGAGTTCATAGTCAAGTTTGCCTTAATAATGTTAATATGATTGCGGGTGGCATGTTACGTTTGTACATTATCATTACCAACAATATAATATAATTACCTGTTCGTCACTCATTTCAACTTATACTTAGACTTGGTTTGATGTCCAACCAAAACACGACCAGACCAATCCTAGTAATTCTGCCATCATAGAGAAATAAGAAGTTTCAAAAAGCCAAAAATAGAGAATATATAAATGATTTATAAGTACTTTACAAGTTCAGAAATTACTGTGTACAAGAAAATAGAAGATTTCATATATTAAAAGATGAGGTATATAAACTTGACATTATAATCCACTTTTGTAAATAGTGTGAAATAAATTATACCTATAAGAAAAAAAATGCAATTGGTTATATTCATCTTTTCAAGCATGTTTTGGTGTTGTCTTTGAAGTAATATTATCATCATCCCTAACGATTACCGTTGAACAAAGCCTCAGGGAGGATTTACCGTAACCTCCAAGCTTCGCAGGCCTCTTAGATATGTCAGTGTCAGATGGCAGATTTTCAGAAGACGCTGCTGCCCACCATTTAGCCCAGCACTCCACGGGACACGGGACGACACGAAAAGTATTTTTTTCTAAATCTTATTCATATCATTTTATCGACCACTCATGAATAGGATATGTGTAGGAACATGATGACAACGATGATGATTTTAATTATTATACCAAATCTCAGAAAAATCATTTGACTTTGCCTCTATAACTACAGTGCATAGTATCAGTTGAAAGATTTTCATAAGTCGTACTGTCAAATATTTCATCCCATTCTATACTTTATAATGATAGTGGCAGAGTGGAAAATGGTTTGACGAAAATTGCCGCTGCCACTTCGGTTTGAACTGAGCCTTACTGTATTATACTTACTTTATTTACAATATCTATCATGTAGATAAGAGGTTGCTGAGCTATTTTCGTGGCTCACGTGCTCAAGTCAACACCATCCAACTTTATCGATACCTTATTTCTTGTATAGCTTCATCTCTACTCTAATATGGAGTGAATGCCAAAAGTGCATATTTGTTCATATTCCGGCAGTGTACCTCCGCGTATTATAAAACGTAATATTTGAACTATTTCTGAATTTTCATGTTACTTTTTAAAAGCATATTCAGTCAGATATTTCAATTCAAAAGGGTGCACTAGTTACTCAACTGAAAAAAATTACTAACAATAATATGACCAGTAAGCTACTAATGAATTATGTACAGAAATGTAAGTCAAGCTCAACAACAGCAATAAGAAAACTCAACCGCGGCGGGAATGCTTTTAAAACGACATTGACCCGACCAATCGGATGCGATCATTCCTAAGCGCCAAATAATTGAATTTGGAAGATTGTGCGTTTGTGTGTGTTTTGTTTGTGAACTCGATGAGTCCGAAATCAAAGATTGATTATTCGTAGTCAAATGAGGTTAGTTACATTGAGATATTATTACTAACGTAGTACCATATCTCAATGGTTAGTTATGAAAATAATTCGCTCGGCGTTGCGTTGTCTTAACTGGGTCTTGCACCATGTTGCAACATTTGTGTCGAGATGCCTGTTCCTCTTATAGGCTAGGTATATTTTAATATATATTAATATTTTTATATATATTAAGCCAAAATTATATTTTCAAAATTGGAGCACAAAATTTTATGCCCCAAGCGGGAACCCGCGTTCGATTTCGCGCCGGATAATTAATATTCATTTATTTTAAAATATTTATTAAGTTATTATATTTATATGTATCAAATGCTACAGAAACATAATTCTGCGAGTTAGACCCGCATTTAGATCTTTTCATGTTCTTTTGCGTATAAACATTTGTGGTGATGATACGAATTCATATAAACGGTAAAGTGCATTCAATTGTTAATTTGGTGTCGGCCTCAGGGGCCCTCAATGCGGTAAAACGTTTCGACATTGTTATTCGATTACAGGAACATTTAAATTTAGTCTTTTCCCGAAAAACAGATAGTTTTGTATCAGTAGGGAGGTAATAATATCGTATTTTAAACAGATTTTATAAGCGTTTTTTAAGATTATATATTTATAATTTTAATATTAAATTTTTTAAGCGCTCGTAGCGAAGTTTGTTTAGCCATTCTGAACCGATCAGCAAAGTTAAGCAACGTCCGCCTCGGTCATGACATGGAGGGGTGACCGCTGGTGACATTACTACTGAGCGCTTCCGTGCTTCGGAGGGCACGTTAAGCCGTCGGTCCCGGTTGTTGTCTTAGGATGGCAGTCGTTATAGCATGGTGGTAGGGCATTTTGCGAATGCCCGCCTGGCTAGCTACCACCCTCAAGTGGAAAATCTGCCGCCAAGCACCTAACGGTGCGTACCGGCAGCTGTAATATCCCTGTGTAGGTATACATACATAATATTATATAAATAATAGCTACTTTCATAGATAAATGTGGTGACTTTCAAAAATACATTAACCAAATTGTTAATAGAGAAAGCTTACTTATACATATACAGGGTTATTGGTAAAATGCTAACAACCTCTTAGGGTTGACTTCTGCTAGTCCTAACAAACATTTTGAGATATAATTTTTTTTTTTTTTTTGTGTTTTTTTAATGCCTACTCTGAGCCAAGAGAGCCCGCCGCGGAGGCACTGCACTGGACCGCGCCGTGCTCCCTTTGAAAAGAGTTTTGAATATTTATATCGAGCAAAGTAATGAAAAATATGAAATAATACATTACAGGCACCAGAGACTTTAATAGTTGATATCTGAGTCAAGTGTATGATGTAAGTATTCAATGTCGGTTGGCTGTTGATTTCGAAATATAATGTTACGAATCGGATTTAGACGTTTCATTTTATGAATAATGATATTTCTAACATATGTATCAGTCGGATTGTCCACTGCTGAACATACCCCCCATTAAGGGGAGGATTTGCCATAATCCCCACGCTTGGCAGACGTCTTGGGGATCGCAGATTAAGATATCAATTCCTCAGAAGGCGCTGCTGCCCACCTTCCGGCATTTTACCTTTAGTCGTCTCTTACGACACCCACAGGTAGCAATGGGGTGGTGACATTCTAGCCCGGCACCCCACGGTCATCTATAGTTATTACGTCGATAATATTTTAACGTTAGTGGAAATCCAAGCGTACTTGATGATGTCGGTTAGGCGCTGCACTTAACAACAGGCTAGCTGCTTGCTCGTTACTTACACCGCTCTTACCCCCTCACAAATAAAATTAGTTTCATTTATGTAGATATAAACCACACCCATATAATTTCCTAAGGGGTTAATGTAGGCCCCGCTTCAAGGAGTGGCCTTCGGTTGCCATGGTGATCATTGCCACAACAAACCAAACATAGTTATTTTAAAGAAGTTAACATCGTATTGGACAGGTTTGGACGCCATTTTGAATTGTTGAACAATTATGATAAAATAGTCGGTACTAAGAGTTGCTAGTATTTTCAACTTAATCTACTGGAAAATAACTTTTTGAAGTCGGTACCATGACAGTTCAAAAGTACCTATTATCACAATATTGTGCGCATGGTACCTTCTTCGACAAGTTATTTCACACTTTTGAGTGTTGAAGTCGGTTCCAAATATGGAAAGAAAAAAAAAATAAAAAAACCCTCTTGTTAGTGACCCTTGCTGCTTACGGGATCGACTGTCATTAATTGTCACCGACTTTATCAAAAACGGCTTGACCGATATTGATGAAATTTATAGAGGACCAAACAACAAGCATTAGCTTTTAACTAAAAACAGAATTATCAAAATCGGTTCACCCAGTCAAAAGTTCTGAGGTAACAAACATAAAAAAAATACAGACGAATTGAGAACCTTCTTCATTTTTTCAAATTGGTTAAAAAAGTAGTGTACTATAGTATTACTGCATTGAATGTATCAATGTTTATTTCATCAAATGTTTAATATATAATTATAATTATGCATGTATAATAAATAATATTGACTAAAATATTTATCCAGTAAAGTGGCGAGCATATTATAAGATTGTATATATACTAAAGTAGAAAAACATTTGACACAAATGACACGGCGCTAACTGGTGGAGACAGAAGACAGATGCCACATAATAGTATTAAAAAAAGGTGCCGGCGCCATTCGATGATCTTGATACTTTTAATTATACCTTTATGAAAATAATGTTTTTATTACTATAGAAGTAAATGGATACATTTTGAAGTTCTTACTGGATCTGATTTAAGGTAAAGAATTCTTCTTATCCTCATGAGTGAGAGACATGATTATGGCGTGCAGCCTGCGCCACCACTGCTCACCAAGCTGACCTATCCTGTGCCATCTGAATGGCGGCCTGAAGGGTTGATTGTGTTGCACCCTGAGTAGCATCTGTCCATCGTGTTGACGAGCGTCCTCTACTTCTCTTGCACTCAACACAGCCAGTAATCATAAGCCTTTCCAGACTGTATGGGTCTCGCCTGACTGCGTGTCCCAAGAACTTCAAAACTCTCCGCATGCAGATAGTTGACAGTCTTTACTTAATTTTGAGCTTTCTGAGGAGTGACTCATTAGTCCGGCGTTATGTCCAGGATACTCGGAGCAGTTTTACGCCAGCACCACATTTCATATGCGTCAATCCTCGAGCGCACACAAGACTTTAATATCCAGGTTTCAGATGCCTATAGAAAAATCGATAAGGGTCTGCATAAGTTTTATTTTGATTTTTAAAAAATATTTTAAAGAATAACGATTTTATTCAAACATTAGTGTAAATTAATAATGTTACATTTAATTGTACCTAATTAATGGAAAATACCTAAGTTAATAAATATTTTTCAAAACGATATCGAAACATATGTACATGTCATAATATAACAATCGCTTATAGTAGGTGAGTCAGAGAGTTGAAATACTTAGAGTAGTTATATCCGTTCACCACTGCTCTAAAAGCTTACTAGAATTTACCTACGTACATACCTATGCACATGTATATGCAGTTTGTAATGACAAGGAAAGAACGTTCAAATATTATGCGTCATATCTGTTGAGAGAAAGAGATAAATAAGCAATTCGTGTTACCACCGAATCACCACGAGACGTTCCAATCACCATTATGCTGCGATCTCTTTCACTCTCTCACACCAAACGATACACATATCTCGCTCATTCATTTCATTGAGATTCGTTCCTAAGATAAAACAAAATAACGATATTTTATATTTCAACAATAAAAGCAATAATTATGTACGCGTGAAATAAAGAGTATTCTTATCTCACTGTGCCTGTGTAATTGGTGCAGAGTCTAAAGACACAAGGAAGGTGTATTGTCCACAGATTATTCCGAAAAAACACGATTAGCGGCGATGTATTCACCGGATGCTCGGAAGTGCTAGACTGGTAGTAACTCAGGCAATTACCCTCAATTCGTCTAGTAAATATGGAGGGTATACAACTGATCTAAAGTTAAAAAAATCTTAGAGGTGAGTACATATTTTATCAATAGTATAAAAATAGTATGAAGAATAATTAATAGTGATTAATTGCAATTTAACTGAATTTAATTACATTTATAACATTACGATCAAAAAAATATTTTTCTAACGCCTATTTTGTGTATGTAGCCCGCAATATCGTAATATCAACAAATGTTTGATGACCGATTCTTACACCAAAATGAAGAAAATTTAGTAAACATGTAATATGAAAACTGTTGTGATAACTTTTTTATATGTCACTTTTTGGACGAATATTCTTATTAACATAATTGCCACTTCAGTGTCCGCACTGAAATAATCTCTATTTGAACGCTAGTTTGTTTGATTTCGTGCTCGTTGACAGCGTGCTGCTAATTTAGCAGTTGATAAGCCTCTACACCGTAGGTACCTATTGGTTTGCCAACACTACTTACATTTTCAAAACAGCAGTAAAATATTCGTTTCCTTTCTTCACATCGCCACTACCGTCAACAATTTGAAATTTAAACTTACTTTATTATTATAAGAACTACAGCTTTCTTGATACATCATCGTAGACGTTCGCTTCACCACAAATTAGCTAATTATGTTTTAGAGTCGTACGATTTCTTGTAGCACGCGTAACTGACGCTGAACGTAGTTACTACAAAAGCCAATAGATGGCGCTAAAGAGAATTTGCCTTACATATCGTACCTTTAAAAGTTATTTATGTAGGTACATTGATATTATTGGAAGCAAGACTTCTAAATTAGTAAGAACGTTGCATTGTCATATCGAGGATCTAGATTCGATACCCGGCTTAGACAGTTATTGGGTTATGCAGTGTCTCAAACTGTCTAACCTTCTTATAACATGTCTGACGATACGTGGTTGTTTATGGCCACATCTGTTCTCTATGGTCTACATGAGTACTGTATTAGCTGGATTTTCCTCTGCTGAACATAGGCTCCGCAATTATAGAGGGTTTTGCCATAATTTCTACGCTTGGCAGACGTCTTGTAGATCGCAGTGTGAGATATCAGTTCTTCAGAAAGCGCTGCTGCCCACCTTTTGGTGTGTTACCCTTAGTCGCCTTTTACAACAACCACGGGTAGAGATGGGAGGGCACATTCTAGCCCGGCACCCCACGGAGGACATATCCTAAATATCGTTTAGATTGCTATACCTACCAAGTTAAAGGTAAGTAAGTATTTGTAAGTTTTGCATAGTGTTAGGTCATTTTGCGAATGCCCGCCTACCTACGGAACCCTCAAGCAGAAAATCTGTTGCCAAGTACCTAACGGTAAGTTCCAATCCAACAGCTTGAGAGCCAGTAATTATTCTAGTTTAGCCCGAAGAACATCTTCGACCACATCATCGCTTACCATCGGTTAGTGATCAAAGAATAGTATATCAACTACAATTATAAATATATATACAAAAAAACCGACTAAGGACTGCTATACTTGAGCGAAGAGATGGAAAAATTATCCATGGATCCAAATTTGGAGTTTGATAGTGGATGCCAGTGAACTTTGGGAGATATTCTGCTACACGTAGGTACTATTAGGTACCTACATTTTGTTAAAGTAGGTACCTATATTATGTACGTATCGCCAGGCAAATGTAAATAGATTTACTGTTAATTTGTATGTTTTCGCGCTCTTTCAAAAGTCAATAGTCTATATAATTTACTTAATATATGCGTACTACGCTCATTACAAATTTTTATATTGAAATATTCTAGATTGTGCTGCCACGTTCAGCAAAAAAGTTATAAAGCCACTGCGAGAAGAACGGGCAAGAAACTCAGAGCAATGCTTTTAACGTCTTCTAAGATCTAACAATGTGTTACGAAACGTTTCCTAACAAAAAATTATATTATAGAATTATTACAATATTTGTTTAAAAATTAGTGACAGGCGACAGCTTGTCAGAGGCGGAATTATACAAATATTTTTTCGTTTAATTAATAACAAACTGTGTAGTACGATTTCTAAATCAAAATGTTTTTCAAGTGCAACTTGATTTTTCCTTCTGTGAGCGTTGGGAACTTTATTAAAAAACTAATATACTAGTCAAATAAAAAAATAGCTTCATCGATTTGGTGTAGTGTTGATTGTATATCAACCTACCAGTCTATGTAGTCTTCTAGTTTTTAGGTAGATGTCGCCAATGTCAAAAGGACGTGTATTCAAACAGATGGAGAAAATTCTACTGACCTGGACCCCTACCAGCGTCGTTTAGCAAACGGTCTATTTGCAAGGCAGTGTAAAGGCAGCGCTTCTAATCAACTACACTAAAATGGTACCAGGGTCTTTAAATAGCAGCGCTGCGTTTATACAGTTTGACGACCGAATGAATGAATGAATACGGATTTTTAGCCAGTTGTAAAACGTTTGAGCAAAAGGGATAAAACTATTGCTACGTGTGTCTATTTCGCTCTCTCAATTTTTTTCGTCAGAAAACCCGAATATTTATGCATTGGCTTTTACCAGGTAATTAAATTATTTTTTTGAATTTAATAAATGTAACATATTTTTAGTCTAGGAATTATGTTTTTCTTCTGTTCATATGTATTTTATATACTCTGTTGACATATATTCCTAAATAAACGTACTTTTGTATAAAATGTTAGTTTCGCATATCAAGACAATATTTAATGATGGGTTTTAAAACGAAGGCGTGTGTTACCAGGATACATCCTAATATTAATGAATGTGCCATGATGCTGCGCCATCGGTAACATTTTCACAGCCTATTTATTCATACAGTCGTTAAATTAAACGAAAGCGTCTAGCTAACTTTTCATTTTTAAATTTTAAGTCTTTTTACTTTAACTATCATGTAATTTTCAATACATTATCTGGTTTATTACAAACCTTTTTCACAAATTTTGTTCCTTTTTTGCGTTAAAATATCTTCCTACTGCTGGCAGCACTTTAGCAGTATTGGCGCCATTTATGATTTTAAAACAGTTTCTTTCACTGCGGAATAAAGTTTGTTTATGTACTTACAAAAACCAACTCTTGTTATTTGTTTTGGAGTTAGTGTAGTGCGTGAATCATAGTTTTTCAATGCCGTAAGTACAAACGCAGTGCTATTTTGCATAATGTATTCTTCAGCTAAGCTAACTTATGGGACACCTCAATTTACATTGGAAAAGCTCATGCTTTTCAGTAGCTACTTATTTCATTAATTCTGTTGTTTTACTATTTTAGTAAGGAGCAAAGGCGTCGACGAGTGACTCGGTCAGCTCAAAATTATGAGGGAGTACCTGAGGCATAATCGTAGTCTTGCTGTCGGGAGGAATAAATCAACACAGGCACGCGAGTACTCCCGCAGAATGTGGACGACGCTGGCGCAGGCCCTCAACGCACACGGGGAAGGGGCAACAAAAGATTGGAAAGAGTGGGCCAAAGTAAGACCAAATATGTAGTCTCTTCTCTAGTTATCAGTAATTTGTTTATATTGCTATCCTATGGCAACAACCTAATCAAAATTTTTTTAACAAATAATGGAGCCGACTTTAACACTCAAAAGTGGAAATACCTAACTTGTTGAAGTGGGAACGATTGTCATTCACCATCAACAATCCAATTATCAAGATAGGCTTAACACTTTTCAATTATTGGAGTGTAATTCAAAAACAGCTTGACTGATTTAGATGGAACCACCCTTATGAAGTAAAAAAGATTTTTTTATATCACTTCACAATTGAAATGTATTTTTCTAGGTAAATATCATAACCTAAAAAGTAATTGTTTGCCCAATTTAGTCAATTTGTGATATTAATGGAGCCAAAACGAAATTACGTATGTTACGACTATACAATAACCAAAACATTACTTACTTTGCTTGCGACTATCTCTGTCAACACAATTTTACTGCAAATTGAATACAAAAAGTACGAACAATAGTAACTTTTTATGATTCACTTAAGTTCCATAAAATTGACAACTAGCCGTCAAACTAGCAGTAAAGAACCTGTCAGATAACAGACGATGGTACGAAAACACCCATAAAATGAATGAACAAAATCATAAGCGGAGTATAAGCAGCGCTGCTTAGGATACAACGTGATGTGTGCGGATTGTGTGACACTATGGTACGAATTAGTGGAACGGTTCATTTCAAGTCTTACAATAAACTGCAATAAGAGACGCTGGTAGGCCAGCAGCACCCGCTTCCATAGTATAATTGGAAATGCTTCAGGACTCCAACTCCCACCTCTTGTAGATAATTATGAAAAACATACGTCATTATTTCAAGGTTAAAATATGAATACTGATATTAGTACCATGGCCGTCATGAAACAATACTGTGCATATAGCGCTTTCTCTGTCACATCAATAACTTGTTTCAATGCGTTCATCCCGCTCTCACGTTGCAGTTATAATGTAAGTTTACTTTCTTAATATGTACTTGGGAGTAACGAAATAAAATTTAAAATGTAAGATTGTATTAAGACTCAATTAAGATATGGTAATAGGCCCGCCCCTTGGGGTGCCGGGTTAGAATTGCACCTCCCCATATCATCCCGTGGGTGTCGTAAGAGGCGACTAAGGGAAAATACTGGAAGGTGGGCAGCAGCGCCTTCTAAAGAACTGCCAACTTACACTGCGATCGCCAAGACGCCTGCGAAGCGTGGGGATTATGGCAAATACCTCCTTCATAGGGGAAGCTGTGTTCAGCAGTGGACTATCCAGCTGTTACAGTACAGTACAGATGGCCCACGGGGGAGTATTAGTATAGTCGATAGTAACACTACGTGCTTTAAGAGTCATGACTTGGATGGGTGACCGCTATTGGCATTTAGTAAAGAATATAATCAGACTAACAGCAACGATGGCCGAGTGGTGATAAAACTGCCACAAGTCCATGGTTCGAATCCCGCCGTCGCCGTCGGCTTGAGCTTTACGGCATAGTAGAAGGACATTTTAAGAATGTCCGCCTGGCTAGCTACCACCCTCAAGTAGAAAATCTATCACCAGTGTAACAGTGTGTTCCGGCAGCAGTCCTTGAGAGCCACTATAATTACAGGCACATGAGACTAAACAACTGTATGTCTGAAGGTGTCGTGCAATTCGTCACTGTGACGAAATGCATCTGCTATAGGCAGAGTTTAGTCCACTTAACATCAGGTGGGCTAAGATAACGAATAGATTCAGGCGTTACTTTGCGGAAATACATATTTAATAAATAGAAATATTTTAAAAATAATTTCAAGAAAACACTATATTAATAATTTAATTAAACACTTATAAAATATATCTAGTGACAATTCCGTCTAATTTTCCTGCTAGGCCGACGAGACGTCACAAACAACAAGTCTTCTGAGTCAAGATCTCCTGAGGATGGTTCGTGTAGAAGCGAACGCGGAATTGTCACTAGATTTTTTTTTATATTCATGCATTCGCAAAATGCTCTTCCACCATGCGGTGAAGCCCAAGCCCGCGGCGGGATTCGAACCATGGACCGGCTGCGCGACATTAAATAGCCAATGCCACTGAGCCATCACTGCTTCATTTGTTGTCTTATGATGGCAGTCGTTATTTCATAGTGGTAGGGCATTTTGCGAGTGCACGCCTGCCTAGCTACCTACCACACTCAAGTAGAAAACCTGTTACCAAGCACCTAACTCTGTGTTCTGCTAGCTGTCCAGGTGAGCCAGTTCCCATTCTAGGTTGCGTCTAGGTAACCTGTTGACCATCCTCGACCGCATCATCACTTACCATCAGGTGAAATTGTGGTCGAAGAAAACTAAAGTACACATTTACCAACAGTGGTATAAAACAGTCTGTCAGCCATGTATAGAAAATGGACGTTACAATAAAAATTTTGTTTTAAAATATATATTATGTAAAACAATAATTATATAATAATTATCTTTAAGGGTAAGTTATGATTACAAACAAAAAAAAAACATAATGAAAAAGTTGTAAAAAAAAATTTAAAAATTAAGTAAGTATGTAATAAATAAAATACTTTTTATAAAATCTCATACGGTAATGTTCTAATTATGAAATGAAATACAGACGTTTATTGGCATATTTTATTTACATACTTCTTTGAGAAAATTAAAAAATTAAATTAAAACATTATTCTCCTAACAAAACAATGCTTTAAAACAATGTTTTAACTATTAAAGTACAATGTGTCCCGACCAAGGAGGTTTCAATTCAATTTAAGTACACATTATCTGTGGTGAACGTGCTGGTTCCGAGCCAATAGACCAATATCAGACTTTCCATTTGGCGCTATTTCGTACAAACGAATTTGAGTAATATTTTGTTGGATAAAACTTAAGTAGCAAAAATGTCAAGCAACACCCACGATACTGATGAAAATTTAACTCCACCTGACATTCTAGAAACAGCTACGAAACTGACGAATAGTCTTTTGCCAGAAAAATCAATAAAAGCGTATAGCCATGAGATTAAATAAAGTAGTGTATGCAACTGCATATAATTAGGTATTACAACACTCGTGTAATCTTATTTTGAAACTTGCCTGCGGCTCGTTTCAAAAAACTACTAATGTTTTAATACCCTCTATTATATGACAGTTGTATAAACTACTATATTTTTTAGAAGCGGGCTTTTCAAGCAACAGGTAGTGTTATTTTAATTTTTTTTTAACTGCGGTGGTATACCTTTATTAACAAAATACTACAAACTATATACAACACCACAGCTACTACAGTAAAAGCACTTAGACGACCTATAAGTTATTGCAGACTCTCAGGCAGTCCAAACGCTCCAGGCCAGTAGCATTGGCAGCGTGCTCAGAATGCTGGCAGCATTGTCCCGTTGAATTGCAATGCTTATTCGCTTAGCCAAATAGGTGCCAGCATTTTGATCTTGCGTCGCATCGACACCTAATACGTTTTTGACCGTATACAAAAAAGGATAAGGTTCTCAATTCGAATGTATCTTTTTGTTGTTTTTTGGTCCCATTTATATTTGAGTGAGATATTTCGAGTAGTATTTGAGTTATCCCTAATAATGCGTATTTAATTGAGTTAGACTACATTGATGACGTTCTCATATTCACTTGTCGATGTAAAATGTACAAAAAAACAGTGTAGGTACGATGGCTGGTAGATGGGATGATGTAAGTGCACTGCTTGTTTTAGAATATTTTCAGTTCGATTAGAAGTCAGTTTTTTTTGACTCGTTGACAAAATAAATGCTACATTTTAGACCTCAACATAAAGGCGTTAAGCTCCGTTGTGCTAAAACACAATCTAATATATGACAAGACCCCGCTCACATCGACGTTAGTGGTGGCATGCCGCATGATGCACATTAGGCGCATTTTCCTCGTGCTTAGAAAAAAAATAAGGTCGCAATTGAGCGTAACAAAAGCTCCAAGTGTTCGCAACACATTCGTCTATAGGGCAAAGCCTATTTTCTTTTAGCAGTTTTTAATAGCCTGTGGCATTATGAAGCGAGTAATTTATGTAGGTACTATTGCAAAATATGACACATAGAAAATCTGTCGCCAGGTACAACGGTGCGTTCTGACACGATCTGATCTTCGACCACATCATCATTACCATCAGGTGAGATAGGGGTCAAAGGCTAGCCTACCAGATATATAAAAAGCCAGTACATAGGCGATGGTGTTAGCTTTCTATCATGCTGCTCGTCTGCTTGTTTTTCTCCTACGGCGTGTAAAACCTTCCTATTGGTCGAATAGTCATGTAAGACCTCCTTTCAAGGTGTGGCTTAGCGGTTGCCATGGTGATATAACTAACAACAGTACGTTATATATATTAACAAGATGTCTAATATACTTAGAAGGTAAGGTTATACATGATTATTTAAAAAATCATTAACATAATATTTATTTATTTATTATAATAAGCACGGCAGTTACCAATTACACTTATTACTATGACAATTTAGAAATTATTATAAACATAAAGCATACATAACATTGACTTAATTCATTTAAATTAATACATATCATTATTCTTGAATGTCACTTAATCAAATAAATTTAGCTACAAACATTTTAATGAAAAATTATGAAAATGCATTTCAAATCAAATGTCATTAAAATTAAATTATATACATGTCAATTATACCAATAAATAATAATAAAAATTATTTTAAATATAATAAGCATGATAATTATGAGGTATCACATTTTTCACAAAATGTCAGTAGAAGTTTATAATATATGCGCATTTATGACCTTGTATCTAAAACAATAAGTTCCTAATGAATTACATGAGTAATTATTAGTCTATAGTCAATCCTACGGATAAATATGTAAAGAAGTGTAACTTTCATACAAGTCACCGCTTTGATTTCGGACTCATCAAGTTCACAACAAAAAACGTACAATCTTCAAATGGTTCATTGATTTGACCCTTAGAAATACTCTCATCCGATTGGTTGCGTTGCGGTAATGTCACTGTAATATTACTTATATATAAAATATTACCGTGGTAATGTTGTTGCCCCGCACGGTACAGTTCAAACCACGCCCGCCGCGGTAAGGTTTGCATTCTGCTGTTTTTGAGCTTCATTTCTTCACTTACATTTCTTGACATATTTATTCGTAGTCAATCATATCAATTTATAGCTTCAGGTGTAATATGAATTAATGTAACCGCCAAAGTGACGAAATTGAGTTACATAAATATGTTTCCATCTTCTTTCCAACAACGACGAAAGAGTAATGATCATGCCCTTATCAGTTCTCCGTCCAGTAGTATAAAGCACACGGGGCCGAAAAATGACAAGGGCGCGACACATTACATCTTTACCCCTTTTCAGAGCGTTTTCTTCGATTTCTTCACTTTTCCACCTTATTTACCTTTAAGGCCAATTTACTGCTCTCTAGCGTCAAGTAGTAGAAGCTGTAGTCTTCAAAAGGAGCGATAGATGGCGCTATCTACAATCCTGCATTGAAAGAATCGTAAGATTTCACAGGTTTCAATGCAGAGTTGCAATTTCAATGATGTGAATGTGTTTGAAATTATCTGTGGAAGAAAAATAACTTTAAGTAACGTAATAGTTTATCCCGATGTCTTAGAACATATAATAATACTGCCGATGTTGGTACTCTCAGCTACTATATGCTCAAAATACAGTAAAACAAAAAATTATACATATCATATTCTTGTTTCTATCGTGATTTGTCAAACGTGCCCTTTGCGAATGCACGCCTATCTAGCTCAAGAAGAAAATCGTTCACTCAATACCTAACACTGTTACAATACAATTTTAAGTGATTTTTGACAAACATAAAAAACATAACTCGGTTAAACAGTATTATTAATGATACCCTACTGACTATTGAACCTAAATTTTCCACGAAACGCCACCGCAAAGATCCTATGGTATAGACTATAGAGTATGGAGGTATGGAGTATCGAGGTTCTGTATAGAGATTATTGGTTCCAGCAGTTACCTATATATTACATTATCAATGTTGTGCATAAAAACTATACCTACCAAACTATCCTAAAAAATATCCATCCATCTCATTATTAGTAATTGCTGATGAATGATTGCATAACAAAATGTCGTTTATACGTTATCAAATGAGGAAAAATATAGCCGTCAATTTCATATACTTTACTACACCGATAGAAGTAAATTTGAAACCAATGAATCAGACAAGACCCGGAATATTTATTCATAGACTTAGTGACATCCGAACATCAACAAAAACAAGACTTTGAGCTCACAGTTCTACCAAATAATCGAACTTTCACCAACTTCCATGTCGAATACTTAGCTGTTGTCAACTTTAGCAAAATTTATGAAGTTCAAATAAACACCCTATGTGCATCTTCCAGCTGGCACGAAAAATTTAACAATTACAATTTGGCTATGATTGTTTTAGTCCGTTATATACTAAGTATTTGTCAAACGCTAATAAAATTGATCGCCCGTCATCTTGAGATTCGCACCGACACATATCATCTTACATAACCCAAACAACCTTCTCCGATCCCCCATAACTACTATTAAATGCCCTCACCACTCCAATCTGTTAATTCTTTTTTTTTTAATATCAAGCGTATTAAAACCTTTCCTTTCGTAACACTTCAAACACTCATTCCTAATCATAACGGTCCCTAAGTTACTCCATATACCTATCCTTCTTAACATTCCCATCTTATCTGTAAGCAACCTTCTTTCATTTTTGCTGACCCAAAACACAGTTCCATGTAGCAGCATGACCAGTCTTATAATCGATTTGTGTTTCCTTTATGTATATTTTAAGGAAAAATCACATGATATTCGTGTGACCGATCACCATTTCAACCATTTGTCGCTTATTGAAAAGTGTAGAAGGCGATTGTTTGCGATTCGATTCGGCGAGTACGACGCTGCGGCAAAAGCTCCTCCTGAACTCTGTTCAATCTTCATCTCCACAACAATGGCATCTGTAACAAAAGAGAATAATTATCAATTAAAACATAAAAGAACATCTTGGCGGATGGCATTGTGAAATATTATAATTGTGTTTGTCAAAATAAAACTCAACATTTTTTTAAAAAGTACAACAATAAAACATTGGCTTTCATAAATTTGTGTTTATAATAAAAAAAAACTAGGTACCACAGCGTATAAAAAAACTTGCTTATAAAGTACATTTAGTACTGAGTTGAGTTTGGAAAGGTTTTAAAACAGTAAAATAAACGGGTACAAGGCTCACAAGGAATCCTGCTAGGAGGTATGACCATTCAATGGCAGGTATACAAATCACGTAAGGTTAACGACGAAATAAAAAAAAAACTTCAAATGAAAACTTCAGCAAGCTTGCAACCTTCCCACACTTGATAAAACACCCTCAGTGCTGCCAACATGCGGTCAAGCTGTCGTCGACAGCGCCACGATTTATTAGAATAAACCGGCCGATGTGTAATGATACGAGAGAACCGGTATTTTTCATGTAACGCTTGATTGGAAATGTCGTTTAGGACGCTGGAGCTAGCCAGCGCTGGACGAGAAATTGTTGTTTTTTCAGGACTAAAATAATAATGATTTAGAACTGTAAAAGAACTTATTTCGCGGCCATTTTTAGAGAGTCTAAAATAGCACTACACGACAGTGTATGGTATTCGGCTATTTTAATAGTTGTTTATTGTTTTTAAAGCTAAGTAAGTATATAATTATTTGTAAAATTTAAGTTGATCCCATATTTCTCGGTAAATCATACACTTGAGAACTCTTCTTTACGTTTTAGCATTACATCGGTTTGTTTTGTTGGTGCTTACAATATTTTTGCGTTTAAAAATATCGTCATTTTTTTAAGTGCACAATACTAAATATTGTTATAGAAGGTTATATTGAATTGTTACTTTCTAATTTAGTTTAAATTCGATCAAACCTTCTGTATATCTTGCAAATAATTTCTTTAACTATTATTGCTATACATACTTAGATATATAATTTGGGTGTCAAATGTTTTGAGATTACGTGAATAGTGTTGTCTATTGCTATGCAGGATGAATGTTATATACAACTACACTGCTCTTTGTGTATACACCACAAAGACCGTTAGGGTAATATCGCAATTATCGATGTTACAATTATTAGAGCTATGAATTTTTATAAACCATATAGTTGTTATCAATATTTTTTTGTAAATTTTCTAAGACATACAGCATCATCCAAACGGTAAAATAAACCACTTAAGCCATAATACGTCTAAGTACTTATGATACTGTGCATGTTGTCAGAGAGAACATAAATCTTCACTTGTTATCGTAGCAGAATACCATGCCATTCGTCAATTGAGGACACAAGAGGGGAATGCGACAGTCGATTGGGAAGATACTTAGATTCCTTTGATCTGGATACAAATTTAGAAAGATAATGGTGTTTCTGAGTATTTGAATATAGTTAATATATGATACGAAATACGTTCTTTTACTACATACTAGTGGTGATAGGTTATTTTAAAAGGTCTCTTCGGCAAGTGATTGCCTTGGTGGGTACCATCCCCATTGATAAATATTCTGTTTCCAAGCAGAAGTGTGCTACACCACTGTGTTTATGTGTAAAGAGCACTGTAGCAAGTGAAATCACTGGGCAAACAATACATAAGAACTTAAGTCTGATGACAGTGCAGTGTCAAGCATAAGGAGGACGGTAACACTGCCTCTTTTACAGACAGGCGTGTCCCCATACCATAAGGATATCGATTTATCCGCCTCAGAGAAGATGAACTTTGAATGAATATATTATATAACATACCTTCTTAAAGATGTAGGTACCTATATGTTAAGGCACAACAAATTTTACTATATATTGGTTAGATCCGTGAAAACCTTGCAATATTCACCAACAGAAAAATAAAATTCACATTTAATACATTACATAGGTAATAATAATAAGTCAGCGATTTCGTTCTCGTATCATTAGTTAAAACCAAGATTACAATTATACACTTTAAAAACTAAGCACGTCTAATAGACCTATCTTCTAAAGATAGTAGACAGATGTGCCTAAACACTATGTTCAATATTTTATGTGTTATTAAAAATTATTAATTATCACATTGATAAGTAATAATAAAACCTATACGTAGAAGACCGATTGACTAATCCGCCTGGAAAATCTTTCAATTACCGTAGCTACTGCATGTTGCATAAGTAATTGATAGAGCGATTGACAAATTTCTCCAGAAAAGGCTATAGGATTTTTTGAGAAAAATGGAGAGTGACTAGTGTAGAATCCTTTTTGCCAGTTCTGGCAATAATTGTATTTTCTTTGGTTTGATCGGTACACGGTATTTATTATTGTTCAGTAATTAGATTCGAAGTAAATAAATAACGAATATTTTAAAGCGATTGTTTATTGAAGGCCAACAATATATCACAACTGGGTCACTTAGTATAAAGTAATATGGTCTTTAACCCCACTATATGATAAACCAAAGGTCAGATTAAATGTAGAGGCTTCAGAAATCATCCAACAGAAATTCCAATAACAAAACTGTCCACAAAAAGGACAGTCAACACACAATACCGCAGATTTGAAGCACAAATTAAACAAGCTTCAGATTAAATCCGCGAACAAACCCCGCCGATTCACCGTAGAGTGCGCCGAACGACCCCGGGATTTACGGCCACCCGCTCAAATCGACCGTAGTGCGGTCAAATCCACTGTATTCGACAGTTTTGCAGCTAAACATTGTGGTTTGTTATGTACTTTTAATAAAATTTTAACGGGTAACAATATTTTAAATTGTTTAACAATATTTAGAAAAAGTGATGTACTAGCACAATTTGTATTTTTATCGATAATTGATATCTATACCATATTACATATAAATTATAATAACGTATACGTTAATAACCAGCCGTGTAGACAGTTTAGATTTCAATTTTACTTTGTACATTAAGATTTTTTAAAGTGGAGCAGTAAATAAGTAAGAGAACTTTGGAGTCAGCGCAATTACAGTACAGCACCGATGGAATCGAATTATCTGCTCAAAGCTAGGTTTGACGTGAGAATCCACGAGCAGCACTATTTGCATTACACCTAGGGCGGAGGCTGGACTTCAGCATATCTGGCTAAAAACTTTTTTTCAAACCTTGATACATCAGGAAACTGTAAAGACTTCATCAGATTACTACACTTTCACGATAGGTGCTGGGATTCATAGCGAAAGAAACGTGGAATGTTTCCCACCACCATTAATAATTCAGCTGGCAAGCAGCGATTACACTACCATCTGAATATTAACGTGTAAAAAAAATTATAATAAATAATAATCTAAACTTAGTATTTGTTATTGGCGGAGACAGTAACTAAAGATCTGGCTAGTTAATTCGTTTATAACATTATTCGATTTGAATTACCTTATGATCGCACCATGTTCCGATTATTTTATAAAGGGTAGTGTCTCTATAAAGTAATATATTAACAAGCTATCAACGTTTATAAAGAATCATCATAATATTATATCAAATCATGGCACTGAATATTATTTTTATGATTTTCTGCTAGGGGCTCATAACGTGGGTAGTAAAATTTATCGAAATTCCATTATATCCACATTACGTAATGGATACAAGATACTTACTTTTAAAACTTGGTAAGTATGAAACGCAAACTGATAATTTAAAAGGCAAGTTTTTTACTGAAATTCGTCAGATTTTTACAGTAATAAATTAAAATATATTGAGGAAATATTTTTATGTTCATTATTGCCATCATTACATGACCTAAAATAAATATTTTTTATTACATGACATAATTTGAGCCCATGTGCACAATAAGTCCCTAAAAGCTGCTTAAACTTATGGAGTTGGGCTTGACTTACGTACAGTTCAGTTAATAGTTTTAGCATTAGTAACTCATATCCGCCCATTGCTTGTTATAAATGGCAACCCAGGAACGTTACTTATAATGTGCCAAATGCGCAGAATACCAAGAAAATTTTACGTTATGGTAATTTATAACTACAACAGGGATCTCATGCCTTTACTAGACAAAAATAGTAATGAAAATTAACTCCATTTTGATATTTGAACTCCCTAATGGGGTTTTTAAAGGTAAAATGTCAAAATAAAGTTCATCTCCATGGCAATTTTAGTTAGACAATAGGACTTTAAATATTTCCTATTTAGCAGGTAGGTTTATATTACCAACGAAAATTAATTTCCATAATGTGGCAGGGTCGGGTTGCGGTCAGCTATCAAGTTAGAAACAAAATCTTTGCAATATGTCTTGCTAAGATTTTGTTTACTAGCAGAAGATGTTGCTACCGATTGAACCTGTTCGGATAAAAGTTAGCTAAAAATTATAATATATAGGAAAGATATCTGAGTTTTATGGGAACAGCTACTCGGTTCATAAAATTTGTAAATATTACAGCTTTTATATCTACACAATATTATGAAATTAAAACAATGAAATAAATTTAGCCTAAAATAAAAAAAAAAACAGTTAACTTTCCATAAAAAGCACTAAGTAAAAGCTTACCAACTTAAATTAATATAAGTGTCACTTATTAAAAATTGATTTAGAGCCTGGCCCGGACCAATAACGGCCTCTAACGACCTCTGGGCTCGTTCCGTCTTATTAATGACCTCTTATGACCTTTTACTGTCATCGCTAAGTACCTCAAGTAATTAATAGACGGTAATAAGTTTCATTATTTTTTGGAGATTTCTTATACCTTTTTTTCAGTTAATATCTATAAAGTGTATAAAAACTATTCAAACATAATTATAATCACGCTGACGTAACACCCACTTTTTGCTACAGATGATTTGGTACTGTTTATTAAGGGCGAGTCTATTGACATCTATATCACTGAATTCAAGATATCGAGGTTCAAAGCGGCGCTTTATGCCACTTGCAAAAGTTTCACCTAATGTATACTGGTTAACTGACAAACCATTTATTAATATTTTTATTTAATTACGAGAGGAAAAATTGTACATGACAATAATTTTCCTATAGTAATTTTGTTATATATCAGAATCTATCTTTAGACATATATTGAACATAAATTAATGAGTAAGCAACAACTAAAAAATATTGTAAAATATCGAACAAATAATTAAATCAATGTATTATAAATTGCAACAAAAATCTTTACAAATACCTACAATATAGGTTATTAGTAAAATATTGAGTACCTTCAGTATTCTGTCATCTGTGCTACAGGTAAAATTATATTTTATTCAGTTACAATCAATGTGTTGACTGTTATTGTATAGAATGTCATTTTCTCATCTATTACAGACTATGATATAATTCTTAATTATTATTATTTGCTATCTTTTCGAACCATGATTTTATTCCTGAATTTTAAATAATTAATTGAAAGACTTAAAAAGGTCATGGTAATATAATAGCTATGTAAAAATGGTACGCCATAATAATTATTTCGATGAATACTATTAAAGTTTACAAAATTACAATAGATGGAAAAAATTCAACTGTGTTTTTATAAGGTAATTTTATTATATCATGCGCTTAGCGGGCTATGATGCCTAAATTATAATGTGAAGAGTGTTATTAGGCTATTTATAAAAGTTAATTAAATAGTCTATAACTCGAACGACAATAAAAACTCAAGACACACAACTGCTACTTTCAGATTATACATAGTAAGTTAAATTTCATCTATAGCATAGTTAAAATTAATAACAAAGATCGTTTAAATATGATAAATAGCTATTTTAAACTATAATAACGTGAACGTTTCCACGTTACGTGTGATGGTGTGACTAATGAGAAAATGTCCAAATACTCATTAAGTCACACAACTGACGAGGGTTCAGCTATCTGTTATTCGGGAAGAGCCATGGGTTCTAAATAGTAGTGTTCAAAAGAGTTGAAACTGATGGAAAAGCAAAATAAACCATTTAGACAATTTTATTTTCAATAATGTCATAATACTGTTAAAATTAAAACGAATAAGATTTGTTAATAGTTTTTATTCCTTGTCAAATAAAAATATGGAATAAAATAGTATTTTAGGAAGTCGAACGTTATTGTGCAAAAGGGAAAATGACAACGTAGGTAATTAGATTTTACCTCATTGATTTATTTTAGAAGATATACATTATCACATCAATAAATGACATGAACCACTGGAAGTCCACTGTTAAACAAATGACTCAATCTCAGTATTGCCCCCAGTGTGAAAGAATTCTCACAGGATATCAACACATTTATTATTTCAATTAACTACCGATAAATAGCGGATAATTCCAACGCTTGGCAGCGGTACGACGCAGTGTAAGATGGCACTTCTCCAGAAGGCACTGCTGCCCAGAAGATATAGGGAGGAGAAAGATTCTAGGCACCCAACGGACAGTCATAAAATCCAGGGGCAGTATTAAGAAATGGCTTTAATTAAAAATTAAGGTTACATTTATTACATAATTATGGCATGATAAAGTTTGATCAAATTGCAACTGTATCCTACAGTATTCCTGCTAACAAAATTTGGCGTAATGTATTTTTCGCCTTGAATCATTAAGTGAGATATAAGCAAAACTCGGCTTATAAATAAAACTGTTTGTGACAAAGCAATATTAGTATCGATGCTAGGATGCTTATGTGTGTAGTTACTAGTTATAGAACGCTACTGAAGTTTCACTTCGGTTTGCCTGATGACCATCAATTCAGAACTGGCTCGAGCACTGTATTGTTAACTCCTTGCGGTATGCACGATCCGTCAATGTAAGTCAGATGAATGGTCGCTCAGAATTTCTAAGGCGAAATGCAGTTGCTTTCGATTCAGTCATTGAATACCTGGCTACCAAAGCCTCAACCAAAGACCAAAATATCTCAGGTATATATGCAACATACTACCGTCGTTATGGCTTATTTTTTTAATTTTTATAATAATTTTCTAAGAGTCGCAACTCTATTACGTACACAGTTACGTATGATACAGAAATACAATTTTAAGTATAAATAAAAAAATATTAAAAATTTTGCCAAACCATTATGTTTGCAGACGTAATAACGTTTTTGGAATTCAATTATGCCTTAATGTTTTGATATATCATGAAATATGATACACATTATGAAAAAGAGCCATTGCTTATAATCAGAAAGTACCTAAATACTTAGTTACGAGTAGGTTCGTATTCGAGATAAAATTTGAGAAAATCTTGGGAGGTTAGGACCGAATAAATATATTATTAACAAACTGGGCCCATTTGTACGCTTAGAGCATTTCACGGTTGAAGAAGATGTTAAACCTATGACAGTATTAAAACTTTTTTTATCGACTCAAGACAATTTCCCAACACTATCAACTACCAAGTCCAAGTACCAACATAATAAACCCAACACATAAAAACTGAAAAGCGCGCCAAAACCCACCTAACCTACGTCCATCGTTCATTATGGCGCGAAACAAAAGCAGTTACCGTGCCACTGAATATTTTAGACACCATTCCGTGGCGGAGATGGCAATTTGATGATATATCCCGCTGTGGGAGCGTGTTATGATGCCCTTCTATACTTATAAACTATGCATGGATGTTGTATTGACGCGGCCGTGATTCTGTAGAGCGCCATCTATGCATTGTAGAGGGACTTAGTTATTATTAGCTACTCTACAATAGATAGCAGTAGGCGTCGAAAGTTAGTAAGCTCAATAGTAGATTTTGTATACTTTTTATTCAACGAGCTGTTACGTAGAAATACTCAGGTATAAATAAATTAAACATTTTTATGTGAAAATAGAAGTAAACTGTCGACCTAATGATACCAACCGCGCGATGTACCAATTATAATTACATATTATTGCCATGTTTTAATTATATAGGCACTTAAAGGTATAAATAGTTATCGTGTAACGTATATCTCAATGTAGTTATCATGTTGATACAACAATATATACCTCCAATATTTGAATTTTTACACTTTTTAATTATTGATAAACTTCTTCATGGAGCCGGTATTAGCTCAAAATTACTTATTACTGAGATAAGTGAGAGATTCAATTATAATTAAATAATTTCTTACTCCCTAAATAATATTATATAAGAATATCCTGAATCAAAGTGCATTATATACATATTAGGTAGTTTTCTAATAATCGTCAACAATATTACATTTCAATGATAAACAAACTCCATTCCTACAAACGCAATTCTTCACGAGTAATCATCGTTTGTTAGCCACAAAGACCTAACTTGATCAAATATATACAATTTCTCATATTATTAAGTAATTTGTTTTTCTAATCCAATATTTCCAGTCCCAGATAACGTTGTAATTAATATGGGAGCGGAGCGGGTAATGAAAAATTACTTCCGCTACTCGCCGCATCGTGGCGCTGCTTAATCTCATTACGAAATGCACGAAGCCGTTGATGGCTCGAGACGAAAAGAAAAAAAATAACCGGATGAAAATCGCTACAAACGCTGAAAATGCAAGCATTTTTCATTCGCTAAAAACAGTTCAAAAGAATATCAGATCTGTAACATCATGGGCTGTGTGAAGAATGAAAGATACCGCCTTTGCCGATTGGGGGGGAAGTTGAAAAGCGCGGGATTTCAAGCGTTCGATTTTTTAAAACAAAAGCGCGCTTTGTTGTGTTTTAATTGTTCTATTTTTGAAAGCTTTATTTTTATGCGGCTGTTTAGTTTTTACTTTGAGGATTTTTCTAGATTTCTTGCATTAACTTTGAAAACATTTTCGTAGGTGTTGCACAAAAAAACTGCACGCTGCAGAATGACGATTATTAATTGATTATAGGTAAGTAAGATTAATCTTATGTTCTCATTTATGATCTACACAAACATTGCCCGTGAAGCTGTAGAGAAAACCATGCGTTTATAACGATTTTGAGACATATTTTACCAAATTTCCTGAACAGTTAGCTCCAAGCTTTTATGTTTCCCGCTTAAACGGGAAAACTGCATGAGACTTTGAAAACACGCCTACCCTAAGATTTTTTAGATTAAGATTATATAGCTGCTCTATGCATTTCACTCTCTGCGCCTACCTCGAATGATAATAGTTCCATTTTGGTTCGAACGAGACAAAATGTGACTATTAAAATTATAAGGTTGCGTCATCATTTACAAGTTTAAAACCAATTGCAAAATTGGTCTTGTATGTAGTACAACGCAAGTTGAACTATAGTTGTCGCTCCATCCCGATACGATGGTTGAAGAACGAGAGCAAGAATTAAAGTTATGAGTCATTGTGTCATGTCAGCTCAATTGGTTAGAGCATACCCCGGCTAAAGGGGTGGATGGACGCGGGTTCGAATCCCGCACATGACTATAATATTTTCTCTCGTAAATTTGTAATTTTGTAATAAAACAAATGTGAGGAGTTGGATCCCGCCTGATACGCGTCACGAGAGTCCCTTACAGCGGCAGTGTCACCATCCTCATTCTACTTGACATTGCACTGCGTTTATCACTCCGAGACTTAGTTATTTTGGTGGTCTTTTAAAAATGTCAGACTGAGGGAACGGAGAGACCTCGTTTCGCATGTGAGAGAGCGAAACAGAACTACGCAATATTGCGTTTGTGAATTTTTTACACGACTGCCCAAAAAGAGGAGTCTTATGTTTGCAGGTTTCATGTATGTTATGTATGTTTGTGCTTTCTTAATGCGACCCTTACTTCTAAACGGATTAACCGATAATTTACCGACTTCAAAAAAAGGAGCTGGTTAATTTGTCTGTATTTTTAGGGTTCCGTACCGGGACCGTAAAACCGGGACCCTATTACTGACGTCGCGTCGCTGTCCGTCCGTCTGTCACCAGGCTGTATCTCAAGAACGGTGATAGCTAGACAGTTGAAATTTTCACAGATGAAGTATTTCTGTTGCCGCTATAACAACAAATACAAAAATTGGCCAAGTGCAAGTCGGACTCGCGCACGTTAAAAGAAAAAAAAGGTTAAAATATGAAGTCTAATGTTGTACAGCTTGGTACGGAACTCTTCGTCCGCGAGTTCGACTCGCACTTGGCCGATTTTTTTACCCTTGTTACCTTAGAACTTTTGACTGGGGTAACCGATTATAATTCTTTTTTTTTAAAGCTGATGCTTGTTTGCTATGGCACCTGCGGTCACCCATCCAAGTCATGACCGCAGCGGACGTTGCTTAACTAAACTGATTAGTTAAAAAACACTAGGTAAGCGTCGCCAGGGGTGCTTCTAATGATGGGCGTAAATACGTACCTACTCATTCTAAAATAGGGGACAGATGTCCATATGGCGCCCGCATTGAAGGGTGCAATTATTGAATTAGGGGTATCTTTACGATGAGTCATAACAATCAGAGGGCCTGTATGGCTCTGCGATTACTTCTGCTTTCTATACTGACGCATCTGGGTTCGATTTCTAATTTGGACTATCTTTTTTTTATGCCTTATAAATTAGCCTTTGACCACTTCCAAACACAACCCTCACATCTTCACTCTCACACCAACTTTCGCATATTATTATTTTTTATACTATGTGAGATAGTGGTCAAAGGCTAAACCATCTTTGACCATTATCTCACCTAATGGTAAGTGATGATGTGGTCGAAGATGTTGTTCAGACTAACCTAGAATTACTGTCTCTCAAGGACAGCTGGCGGAACACACCGTTAGGTGTTTGGGGCAGGTTTTCTACTTAAGGGTGGTAGCTAGCCAGGCGGGCATTCGCAAAAATGACCTACCACCATGCCATAACAACTGCCATCCTAAGACATCTGATATAATACATCTCTGTTAAACATCTGATACACTTACCTTATCACAATCGTACTAATATTAACTTTTAATTTGGATGGTGGTAGGGCATTTTGCGAATGCCTGCCTGGCTACCACCCTCAAGTAGAAAATCTGTCGCCAAGCACCTAGCGGTGTATTCCAGCATGTTAGCCTGAACAACAGCTTCGACCACATCGTCAGTTACCATCAGGTGAGATAATGGTCAAAGGTGGGTTAGCCTTTGCCCACTATCTCACATAGTAAAAAAAAATAATGCGAAATTTTGTGTGTGAGTGAAGATGTGTTTGGAACTCTTTTACGCTGTAACAGCTGAACCAATTTGGAAGAAAATTGGAATAAAGACAGTTTAGATCCTGGTTTCACAAATTGAATACATTTATCATCACCAAATTTCATCACTGCCTACCCGGGTGAAACCGCGAGACGCAGCTAGTACCTACTATAAATGCAGATGTTTGTGCGTATGTTAGTCATTCATTCACGGCTAAACCGATTTGGATGGAACTTGGAATACAGACACATTATGTGTATAATAGAAGGCGAGCCTATTGCCGCTTACCGTGCATAGCTCGAGAGCCTGGATTGCTACTGATTTTTGACCGACTTCAATAAAAGGAGGAGGTTCTTGTTTCGACTGTATTTTTTTTTGTGTCCTCAATATATATAACCTTTATATATAAACTCAATATATATAAATCTTTACAGGATGTACCGATTTTGATGATATTTTACGGATACGAAAGCTGATCCTTGTCATGTAGTCCCATTTCAATTTGAGTGAGATCTGACGAGTAGTATTTACTGTACTGTATCAGCCGGATCGTCCACTGCTGAACACAGCCTCCCCTATTAAGGGGGTATTTGCTATAATCCCCACGCTTGGCAGGCGTCTTGGGGATCGCAGTGTAATTTGGTAGTTCTTTAGAAGGCGCTGCTGTCCACCTTCCCGTATAATTATTCCTGTAGTCGCCTCTTACGACACCCACTCACCCACGGGATGATATGGGGAGGTGCAATTCCAACCCGGCACCCCACGGTGTAAAAAATGCATTTTATAAATTAAAAGTGTTATATCCTATAAGAAAATACGTTTCTGAAGAGGTTAGAGTTTACTTTGTGACAATTTAGTGCTCTCCATAGAGTAGTATTTGAGTTAGCCCTAATAATACGTATTTTATGAAAAAATAACATACTTTTTTTTTTAATTTTAAGTACTTTTTTGTCTTTCAATAACTTGTAGTGGGGTTAGAACCTGGGAGCTTAAAATTCCATATTAGCCCACACATAGCTGGGAGATATTTAGTTACAAAATCTAACGCACTCTGTAATTTCATTCGCCACTCGGCCGCCCAAACCGGAACATATCAATGTAAATACTCCGTGATAGTAACTACAACGTAATCTGTACATGGTGTCCTACAAAACAATTCCTGGGCAAATACCGCCCTGCCCTTTGTCCTTTGTAGGCAAAAGGGCAGCGGTATGTGCACAGTGTAAACACAGTAAGAAAAGTTCATATATCTATTTACCTGTAATTAGACAAAAAAGTTCTTTAACGACATACATGCAACAGCAGCTTATGGAACAGGTTTTGTATTTTTATTATGTAACTTTTTCTATAATTAATTTTTAAATTAAAAAATAATATTTGACATGCCTCATATATCAGTCTAGTTCAGTCGCGTTAAAATATCTACTACTCTTTGCACCGGATATTTCATATTTATAAATGTGTATTTATATGATTTGTTTTATTATTAATTAAGTTATACTACAATTTCAATTTCTTATTATTATTTTCAATTCTATCATAATATGTAGGTAATTGTGTCAATGATATGAGTCCTAAGTAGTTCGAAATAAATGAATTTGAATTTGAATAAACCCATGCACATCATAGATATTGATAACAATTGATTTACATTCATAAGTGGACGATATTGGCTCCGCTGAAACGTAAGGGTAATACATTTTAAACGGTTTAAATCGCGTATTTATCATTATTTTTGTCCCGACGTTTTAAACACAGCAGTGATCGTGGTCACGAGGTCATTATTGAAACATATAATTACTTGAAATATTAAACTTTTGGTTGCTGTTTTTTTCTTTGTTTTATTATCGTAACGTAAAAATTTGACAACCATCTTTCCTATTGGTAAGTGATGATGTGGTCAAAGGCATCAACAGGCTAAACCTACAATAACTGGCTTTCAAGGATAGCTAGAGGAACAAACCATAGTCCATTAGCGACACATTTTGTTTCAGCACGCAGCAAAAGTTTGTCGTCAAACTTTGACATTAATTTTTCTAGTACGTATATCATTAAATTGCATCAAACACAACAGCAATGCTATAATAATAATAAAATCTTGGTTGAAAAACATATACTTTAGGTACAAAATTTGTTGTAACTCTGCCTTTTATTTTTATTAAAAACTGTGTTATGTAACTATGAAATAATTACATGTAACATTTTTTAAAGATTTTATCTCACATATCATTAATCAGTCATATATATCGATTATGTCACACGGTGGATCTATTGGTTACTACCTGGTAGAATCAGCGTAGGCTGAGGTGAGCACTATTTTTATCAATTTAGCATTAAATTGATTATTTTTACAAAACTTTTTGTTGGGTATATTTTATATAAATAAATCATATATTTATTCACTTGCGAGAATAGGTAAACAACATTTTATAAACATTGAGGTCTTAATAAGTTATTCTAGTTTCCTTTATATCTCCGCTAATATCATGCAATGGTTATTTATACATGTGAAATATTGTTTTCAGATAACATTAAAACAAATTGGTAGGTATATTGTAAATAATATACACATATAAATTAATACATAATTTAACTATAAATTATATTCACTTAGGTAAAAAGTGGTCAAAGGATAGCCAAAATGCTGTGGAGATGTCCTACTGCGTATTTATCTGCACTGTGCCAGAGCACCTATACTTCACCGCAAATTAGGACAAACCGCTGTACAGACAATCTCAGTCGACAGTTTGTGTGTTTTGGACTACTGCCTACCTTTATTGTTACTGTAGGATTTTTACATGTGTTTTATTTTGTGCAAATGGCGTCGCTTCATGCACTTCGTTCGGTGACAATCACGCCTAGTATGCGCCATCTTTCATTAATAATAATAAAAAAATAAATTAACCAAAAATGGAACCGACTTCAACACCCAAAAGTGTCAAATAACTTGTTGAAGTTGGTACCATGTAAGTTCAAAAGTACCTATTATCAAAATATTGTGCGCGTGGTACCGACTTCGACAAGTTATTTGTCACTTTTGAGTGTCGACGTCGGTTTCATTTTTTGGTAAAAAATTTTTTCCCTCCCTTTAGTGGCCTTTGCTACTACGGGATCGATTGTCATTCATCTTCAACGACTGTATCATCAAGATAGGTACATATTTTTTAGTTATTGGTAACAACCCTTTTCTAGAAGTCGGTTAAAAACGAATTGTTTATTACTCAAAATTAGAACTGTGTGTTACACATTAGCATAAGGAGAATAATATTTGAGAGTCAGTAATTCTGAGCCTGTACAACATCTTCGACCACATCATCACTTACCATCAGGTGAGATAGTAGTCTAAGGCTAGCCTATCAACTAGAAATAAGAAAAAATAAAAACAGAAACCAGGCATAAATTTTGTCGAAACAGTTCATATATCAGATTTACTTTTTTTTTTTTAATTTTTACCCGTTGAACAATAGCATTTATTTGATTTTTTTTAAATTTTGACAGCTATTCAAGCATTTTATGAACTTTTTTAATTTTGACAGAAACACTCTTTAAGCATTTATTTGACTTTTTTAATTTTGACAGCTGTCATAAATGTCAACTAACTACTTCGTGTGTAGCTCCGCATTGGCATCAAAATATCTTGGGTTCAATCTTCATTCTGGTTTTTCTGACAAAAGAAATATTAGTAGTAATCGTAAGTATGAAACTGTTCCCGGTAAATGTCTATCATATCCTCGCCCCCTATTACATGTCTAGTGAAACGTGGGAGCTACGCACCTCTGCCTACCCCTTCGGGAAATGAAGCCGCGTGACAATATGTTGTGTGTAAAATTTTCCACACACGTCACAATGTACCGACTCATTAGCGGGCAAAATGTTTCTTTCCTGTGACACAGAATAAATAGCAGTTACTGTATACGTACAATTTCAGAGTGCTCGACCATGGAGTTAAATTTAGTGGATATGATCTTTTTTTTTATGCCTGACAGGTTAGCCTTTGACCACTAACTCACCTGATGGTAAGTGATGATGTGGTCCAAGATGTTGTTCAAGCTAACCTAGAATTACTGGCTCTCAAGGACAGCTGCCGGAACACACCGTTAGGTGCTTGGAGACAGATTTTCTACTTGAGCGTGGTAGCTAGCCAGGCGGGCATTCGCAAAATGCCCTACCATGCTATAACGAATGCCATCCTAAGACAACAACCGGGACCGCGGCGGACGTTGCTTAATTTTGCTGATCGGTTCAGACTTCAGAATGGCTAAGCAAACTTCGCTACTAGTTTAAGGGAACTGATTTAAGATATTCCCCGTGGGGTGCCGGAATATCACCCCTCCATTCTTGCCTGTGGGTGTCAAAGAAGCGACTAAATGTAAAATACCGGAACGTGGGCAGCAACGCCTTCTGTGGAACTGATATCTTAAACTGCGATCCCAAGACGCCTGCCAAGCGTGGGGTTATGGCAAATACCCCTTAAGTGGGGGAGGCTGTGTTCAGCAGCGGACAATCCGGCTGTTATAGGTTTAAAATATATAATAAATACATATGGTTTTATACCCTGTCTTCTTTTTTTGGGTATCTTATCATATTAAAAAACGGGATCTTCTTTCTTTTCATTTACAAGTGACGAATTGCACTGCGTCCGTCACACTCAGACATACAGTTGTAAAGGTTCACGTGCCTGCAGTTTTGCTGGCTTTCAAGATGCTCGGCGACAGATTTTCTACTTAAAGGTGGTAACTAGCCAGGCAAGCCTTCGCAAAATGCCTCACCCCCACCATTTAAAATGTCCTAATACGGCACCCTCGACGTATGCAAGTCTAAATCGAACATGGCCATTTTTATTTTGACTATCTTGTGATCTTTGTTATTGGTAAAATTTAAACTTTACCTAAAGTAAAAGTTTTTGGCTTCAGTCTCACGACAAGCTTCCCGTCTGATGCCAACATTATCTTACCTATTGTGACATTTTGAGATATATCGAAAAAACATTTCAACGCCATTTCAGGTTCGATTCCAGCTGTTTTATCGCTATACAGTTTGACCACACCCTGGTTAATAGGAGGGGTGGGTGACATCACAAATATTACGAGTTGAGGGTGGTTCTATCTATCATCGTTAGGTTTTATTGACTGAGCGAAGCGAAGGCTTTATGGGCATCTAGGGCATATGGGATTTTAGAAGTTAGAAGTTTTTTTTAAATAAAATCCAAAGGGGAAAACGGGGCCCTATTAACCCTTACATATCGGTATCTAATTCACAGCAATATAAATTTATTGTTATCATGTGAGTATAGTCACAGCCGATCTTCAGCGGTTAGTAATAATAATAAAATTACACTGTTAATGACCATTTTTTGGAATTTACATACATATTGGATATAGTTTGTAATTACATGCACTTAAAACAAGTATACAAGTTGTAAAAACTATCTAATTGGATCGTTGATGCCTGTTGTAGTTGTAGTAGTTGATGAGACTCCGTTGTATGTTAGTCCATCCGTATGTCACGGGACAGAAAAAGAAAAAGGATCACTCCGCAAAGCCATTCCAATAAATAAGCAACTTTAGATTCGAAGCAATAAAATGTACTTTAGCTCGCAAAGCACGGAGTAACTAATATTTATATTCACCTACAAGACGTCTCTCTTTCTATCGCATAGCCACGAATAGTTCTGATCTCTTCCGACGCGGCACGCACGTACAATAATCCCGTCCGGACGGGTTCGTCTATGTACCTATAGCGATGTACCTATGAAGTGCGGAGTGAGCCAGGGCTGACACGGGTCTATATCTCGTAAATGAAATGAGTTACACATCAGATTTTTGATATTATGTGTAAATCGTTAACCCCTCGTTGAATCAAAATATCTGAGTTCTAAACTGTTGTAACATAAATTCAATTGAATTATTTTATGTTGAGACTCCAGTACATGACAAGGTAGCAGAAAAACTATTATTATTTGTTTTACAAAGCTGCAAAATTGCTTTTTCTTGCGAGTACTGTATTAAAACCTGAATCGAAGGAACCTAGCATTGAACAGTTGCTTTTTCTCATCGATTTTAATAAAAAAAGAAGATAGGATACGCTGTAATATCACGAAAATATAATGTGGAAAAAATTTAACACAAGCATACAATGCACACAGCTACACTTTCATTGTATATGATACGTTTTAATTAATTACAAAGACAGGAAGACAAGCATGCAGTAGACGAACATACGCACACTACTAAGACTCAATCAGGAGGCGTCGCGCCTGATTTTTCATTGCCATATTCGTACGGGTGCCATTTCTCCCGTTTTTTATAAATTCAACGGAGGAAATTAATAACTAAGTAGCTATTTATGGCTTACAATCTAAGCTTGAGGTAGTTAATTCTCAATCTACCCGCATCGGCGCGAATCTAATCAATTATGGTGCAGACTCCAGGGGCTTGCCGCCGCCGGCAGACGGTTGCAGAGATGTCTTGATACTTGAGGACTAGTATATTATTGATACTTTGGGAATAGATATACCCAAGGGATTAGTTCTTTTTTATACGCGAGTCTACATCGATCCGGTTATTCGCGGTTTAAAAATGGAAAATGGATACAGCCACCTCATAACTCTATATAGGGTGTACCGATTTTGATGTCCTTTTTTCATTCGAAAGCTGGCCTTTTGGCGTTCTATTGAATTTTAAGTAGGATCTGACGATTTTTCCTAACAAGGGTACTATGAACCCCAGCCTACCCCTCCGGGGAATATAAGCGAGACTTAATTTTTTTTTATATATCGTGTATACCGGGCTGTTGTCATACTAGAGGGTGGATAACTGCGATCCACAACCCGCTTGACAAGCGTAGGTATTATGGCAAACCCCCCAATGGGGGGAGGCAACGTGCAGTACTGAACGTCTATACTTACTCGGAAACATTTGATTTGTTTTAAAGTATATCTTTTAAACTATTGATTGCAAACATAATCATATGACTGAAAAAATAATTCTAGGTAAGCCTGAACAACATCTTCGACCACATCATCACTTACCATCAGGTGAGATGGTGGTTAAAGGCTAAACTATAAGGCATAAAAAAAACACTAAACCTACTTCGGGAACCGAAAAGTATAGAACGCGATTTCATGTTCGTAATAAAAACTAAATACTTAACTGGTTTTGATGAAATTTGTATGGAACTTGGTACAGACATAGAACATACAGTACACTGAATGTCCTTTCAAAAAATATGTTTTTTTAATCAGTACTAATATTATAAATGCGAAAGTAACTCTGTCTGTCTGTCTGTTACACTTTCACGCCAAAACTACTGGACCGATTTGAATGAAATTTGGTATGGAAATAGTTTGAGAACCGGGAAAAAACATAGGATAGTTTTTATCTAACTGCGCAAAAAGATGTTAATGTTTTTGCGCGATAACCGACATACTCGCGGGCGGAGCCACGCCCGGAATGCTAGTGGTTTATAAATGACGGAGGTAAAAGTGAAACTAACATTAAAAATAAAACTAATTTAGAAAAACTTTTAGGCGTCGGTTATTTTATGCAAATGAAAACGACTTACCTCAGCTCCAACCGTTGTAACTCGATATGCACTCGATCTCGCTAGAAACTGTCGAGTTGCGTTCGACATTCCACTCAGCACACGTGCACGCATCTGTAAACAATAGAGAATGTATTTTAAAACGATTTAAAAATAATACTTACTTTAAAAGTATGTAAACGACTACGTTACTATCGACTCCTAATGGCATATGGCGGGAAATACTACATTTTAATATATTTTTGGTTTTGTTGCTAGTTGTCTATGTTACTTGATGAGCTACTAAGCGAGGTGTACTAAGAATATTTTATGCATTATCATAAACAATTATGTTTAATAAAAAAATGTTAGGAATAGGAACGAAACAATTGTTGACAGTTGTGACAGGTTTTTTAGTAACTTTGAAATAATGATTTCTTTTGTTCAATATCTTTTCGACGCAGGTGGTTTTTAAATGACGGCCCAAAAATCAAAGACAAAGTCAAAATCATTTGTCTACGACGCTTGAAAATCAATTACAGGATCACCTCAATTTTAATATTGAAATATTCAACATTGTACTGCCACGTTACAAAGTACAAAAAAGGAGTGGAGTTTTAGGATTCAGTTCAGGTATGTATGTCTGTTTGTTTCTTTATTCCACTATAACTTCTAAACGGCTTAATCGATTTTGATGTATAATATATCATTAGATTCGTCTTGAAAGCGCAAGTGACACTAGGTACTTAAAAAAAAATAACAAACGAGTGGATTTTAAAGGCCACATCGTTAGAAAAGAATGATTTTTCTTCCAAGCCCATCGTTTAGTGTAAGAATGATGGGCTTTAAAAAAACGATTCTATAAATATATAACTTGCAGTTTTAAACTAATTGTAACGATAAAACGCTTAATGCAAATAAATAATTTGCATTCGGGTTTTTTAATTTTTTAAATGATTTATACTTGAGTCTTAATAGAGAAGCATAATCGCAATAGCGATATATATATCTCTATAAGCTCTATAAATAAAGATTTAATATATTGATAAAAAGAGCAATATTATTTTAAATTCTTATAAGAAATACTATGATCATGGAATATAGAATGGTTACCAAACAAATGCGGAAATACTGTAAAAATTACGGATTTCCCGCTAAAAACGTGAGTTTTCGCCTCAAAAAAGTTTTCTGTAGAAACTTTAGTTAATAAACTAGTATCTCCCTACCATATAGAAAGTACTAGCATAGATAAAAGAGTACTTTTCTCTATGCTACCTATACTTAAGTACTTTTTTTTACAAAAACATAAACAATATACATAATATAATAAACTTTTTTTAATAAAACTGTCGTTCTTTTTACAGTAGCAATTTTTTTTCTGGTATTGAGACTCATTTATAGTTCTCTATTTTATATTTTGAGTAACTAATTAAGTAGCTAGTGTTATTACCAATACACGTGGGTATGGTATGGTAACACACATATTGGTATGGTAACACATGCTACGTCCCAACGAGAAAAAATAAAGTAAGACTGTTATCTTAAAAACATCTCCAAACCACGATAAACCAACAAATAACAATAAACATAGGCCAAAAAAAAAACTAAAAATAAACATCACAAAGCGCGCCCTGAAAAAACTTTTGTCTCGAAAATATTCATTGCGCCGTTCAAATTTGAATTTCGAACGGGGCCGTTCCATTTTTGAAATTAGAGTTTTTAATTAAAAGGGTCGCATTCTCACGATATCATCGCGCTTTGTCGTCGTTTCGCGGGTTTTTATTTACTTTTTTTCTGTATTTTTTTCTCTTTCACTCATAAAGCAAAGGCAAGCAGAGGTAAAGAGCCTGTGATTATGCGAATTTTTTAAAGCTTTCACTGGTTGTGAAAAGCTCTGTTTATTGTAGACGTAGTTTTATGACGTTTAAATTGTGTGCTTTAGGAAAATAATGACTGGAGTCAAAGACTGGGTACTTATGACTAGGATAGGCCAAGATCTACCATTAAGTAAAGACCTAGGACTATAGGGTATAATATACAAAGGCAATGACGATTTCACTTTGCTTTTTAGGGTTCCGTGCGAGATATCGGGATCCTATTAAGTACACAAAATCTCGGCTGTACGACCATTCGTATGTCTGTATAGCCAGTTAAAACTTTCACAAAATACGTGTTAGTTATATGGATTGCCTCACAAATAATTAAAAATAATAGGGTGGATTCCCCATACGGGAACTGTATATTTTTTAATACTTTTTTGTTTTTATTTTTGGTCTATAGTAATAAGACAATAATTATGGTAGGTAACACGTTCACTCAATCGTTAAAAATAATAATAATAATCGTGCGGTCTCTTGCCAAGGATCTTTAACTGTATGAGAAAAATAATATTTTTTTGGTACATTCTAGTGTTGGTACGGTACGGAACCATCGATGAGCTATTCCAACTCGCACTTGGGCGGTTTTATTAACAAATCCTTTAAAAAAACAATGAAGCTGGGTGTGTGCATGCCCTTTTACAGAAGCACTGATGGTTTTACTTAGATATAACCTGTTCCGTGCTGATTGTTTTGTAAGTGATTATAATATAAACATCACCGTGTATTGTGTATCACTATGTTCACTCGTCCAATTTGTTAAGTATTTAAGGGATCCACTATAAATGAAAGTATCGTGATAACTCACTTGATATTTGTATTGTCGACGAATTAATTAGTATTGTAGACGAATTAATTCGTAATGTAGACGAATTAATGCGTAATGTAGACGAATTAATTTGTAATGTAGACGAATTTTTAGGATTATAAATGTTTATTTCAATTATATAATTTATTTGCATTTGGTACAAACTATATTCTGATATTATAATTTTATTTTTTATTAAATAATAAGTTTATGATAAAATTATTATGTTATGTGCTTTATTTATGTAAAATATGAAAACACTTCGTGACCTGTAATTTTTATAACCAATAAAATTATAATTGTCCTTTATATACTGTTTTGGTTCCACATCACTGAGATTTTTGTATATATTGTACGAGCACATGTGGCATGTTGGCTGATACGAGATGAGAGAGCGAGACAGCTTTACTACACTACACATTTTTTGGTATTCTTAAACACAATTAAAAGCAAATTCAATGAGTAAACGTTTTTGGCCTTCACTTATCGCCGGTTAATTACTAACCTTGTATATGTCAAAGGTGTAATGTAGATTGAATTATTTTATTATTTTAACGCGTTTTCGAGCGTTTCGGCCTTTGGAAGTCTATGGGAAAATAAACCTATAGAATTATACGTGTTAAATGACATTTCAAATTGACGGAACCGACTCCGAAGTACCTTAAAACATGGTGGCTATTACGGGTCGTTCAGAAACCTTCTTCTTTATAAAAGTCGTTTAAAAACTTGGCGCGTTTATCCCAATAATTTGACTCACACATCTGGAGTGCTATAGAAGTGGTGAACGAAACACATGTTGATGACGTCATGCTATGACGTAACCCATAGACTACTCTGCCATGTGAGCTTACATCATATTAACCAATAAGTCAGTATATCTATAACTACTTATTAGATGTTTTTAGAAGCTGTATATACCTACTAACTTTGTGAATTAAACTTTCGTGGCGTCCGTCCACCTTACCAATAATGGCAGCACAGTTTTTTAACCGTAACAAAATATTTGCTTAAATCGTTATTCGTTACAAATACTTAATTAATAAAATCGGTATACCTCTGCCTCTTCGGGCTATCAAGATGTAATGATGTTGGACCACAGATCTTTGAGAATTTTAGAAACAAAAGTGCACGGCTTTATTATTCAACACTGTTTAAAATCAAAATCAATTCACAAATACAACATAATCCTTATGACGTAGTGAAGAAGAAAATAAAGATATCGTTTCCGATACTAAAATTAGAATTTAGAACACTTACGTCGACCGTTTAAATCAGCATATTTTTTATAACATTTCAACCAAAGTATCGAAATAGAACAAAAATTTATTAAAAATTCCGATTTGACCTGTGACGTTCCTAATACGAAATTGAAATTCGAATGTAAAATGCTTCGACGGGACGGACGTCCGCGGAGCGCGGAGTTCAATTTGCGGCAGGATGCAGCCAATCGTACCCTTTCCCGCCTCCCGACGCGACTGCGAACCATAGTGTGGCGTCATAAATGTCATAATGTATCTGTGAGAGAAATGCACGCAATAATTTGAACTGAAAACACTACCAGTGTCTCCTGATCCTGATCATAGATGTCGCAGAAACATAGTAAATACCAATTCGGTCAGTTACCCAATGTAATCTCTAAGGTCCTCATAGATCTGTATGTATTATAAATATACTTGAAGATAGTAAATTTAATTTATATAAAGATAGGTAAAACAAAACTAAAATGAACAACCACGTTGCTGCCAGCGATTTTTGTTATCGCGAGCCACAATTTGCTAATGTACCCTCCCTCATTTAGGCAAAGATTATTTTGGGAGCAGTGAATATGACTGACAAGGTTATTCAATCATAAGATAAAACTATCAGACTGATAAAATATTAACCGAAAGTTAAAAACAAATGAACATTATACTACCTAAGCGTTAACTGGCCGGTCATATGTCCATACAAACGTCGAACGGTGATTACTCCCTTATTTGAGGATTTAGGTCCAGAAATACAAAAGGCATCGATTGATCTCTTCAACCCTAGATAAGGCTTGTAAAAATATGATTCAGTTGAAAGTTACGAGCCATAAAAAATATATGAAAATGTTTCGAGGCTTACAACTCTTAAGTAACTTATCTTTTTAAAAATATTTTACGATATAAGCCTAGAAATAGTAGAGATCAATCGATATCACGCTTAGTCCTGGAAATAAAACCTCAAATAAGCGAGTAATCACCCTTCAACATTTGTATAGAAACATGAGCGGCCAATTCCCCCTTAATATTGGTTGCATGTAAATAATTACAATTCTACTTATACAAGTTTTTAAAGCGTTTGTCAATTTTTCCATGGGATTATAATCAAACGCGCACCTTAGGTCATTCCTAAAGTTTTAAAATTAATTTCCCCCCTGCCTAAAGCAAATGCATTCCTTCACAAGTAATGAATTACACTGCACCTATCCCCCTGATACATATAATGGTTGTTAAGTCGCATGGGCCCGTAGTTACATAGCCTACAGAATATTGTCTCTCAAGGACTGCTGCCGGAACACACCGTTAGGTGCTTGGCGACAGATTTTCTACTTGAGGGTGGTGGCTAGCCAGGCGGGCATTCGCAAAATGCCCTACCACCATGCAAACCTACAAATAAACATATAAATTCACACCTATGTATATATGTTACAGTAATAATACTATAAGTACTATAATATATTTATACTATTAATCTAATTTAAGAATCTTATCTATTAATTTTTTTTCTAAATATAAATATTGTCAAGTGCTATTGCTTAATTAAGCGAATGTGTAAAAGAAATCACTAAGAAATTTTGTTGTGATTGTATGATTTGATTTTGTTTGTCGTACTGTGCATATCTTTACATATAAAAAATATATTTTAAAGAAAATTATAATATATATTACAATAAAATTAAAAATTGATTAAAATAAAATACTGCGTAGTCAATTTGTCACTCAAATCCAACCAATAATCAAAGTTTCAAGACTGTAGAAGTCTTCGAAGTTAGTTAAAAATAGATTATGACCTAAAAGAATATAAAACTGACAGCTACATATAAGTATATTAAAAAAAATACGATCTGTCAGGAGATACGATCCAACATGATCTGCAATACACAATAACTGGGAAAGCGAGACAGCGAAGCAGCATCGCTCTTCTCTCTCGCATCAATTAGGACCTCCCCTCGCAGCTTCCGCTCGCTCTCTAATGGCCGTTAGAACGAATTGAAATGGGGTTCCAAATGTTTGAATGTAGAACGTCGATTGACATTTTTGAATCATCTTTTTCGGTCGTTAATGTTGGGCGTTGGTTATAATTACGGGTAGCCTGAAAAGGTATTATTATACACCCGAGGGATACATCCCAACGTATATTTTCTGAGTAGTTAAATAACCTTATAAGTAAGTTATACCTATATTAAATAGAGAAATAATGTTACATAGAAAATTAAAATTAATGTAATATAATGTTAAAAGGTTATAAATGTACTCGTAAAATGCATTAATGTATTATATCTCTGATTTCGATGGTATAGAATTTGTTTATTTACGCCTTTGTTACGTTCATAGTTTGGTGATGTACTCTTTTTTATTATATAAGTACACATATTATTTATAAACCGTCCAGTTGATTCGACGAAAATGTAGTTTGAAAATCAATGTATTGGAATTAAAAAATAATAGTTAGAATAATTTTAAACTTTAAAAATATGGACTCAAGTCTCACTCAAGATATTAGAGAGTCTAGAATGTTTTTCCATAGTACGTATCAAAACTAGGTTTTTATAAATTAGGTACTAGGTAGGTTTTTAGGTACATCATACAGATTCCAAAAAAAATATTCATAGACTAAAAGTCCTTATTCAAACCAATACCAATATTTATTCATAGCAATACTAACATTTATTCATACAATAAAACTATTTATTTATACAATAACAAACCCAACTGAATCATGCAAACTGCAACGATATATGAATAGAAAATCGTGGTTTTATATTCAAGGAAAAATCTGGGGCACAGCAGACAGCACTTAAATTTTAAATTCAAAATTTAACTTTGTAATTCATATTGAGGAACTATTCTTCCATAAATAAAAACCGGGAGTATCGTATTATAACACAATACAATGATATCTGTTTGTATGTTTTACCCAAAAATCGTTATTTTTTCGTTTCGTTTCGTCGTTCGGTTCGGTATCGATATCGATCGAAAGGGAACCGACTTCAACACCCGATCAGAAAGTTCGAGTAAGTTCCTGTTACTCTACTCAGAACATATTTAATAAACAAAACACTATCTTTGTGTTTCACAGTCATCGATTTAGCCTATCCATCGGTTAAAGCTTGAAACGCGCTGCATGTTAGCTGTCATTTCTATCATTCAGTTATTTTATGTGTTGGTTAGCAACCCGAAACATTATTAGGACATTCTGAAACGGACCCTAAGGCTCGTTAATAAATGCATTTCAAAGTTAAGATCGATCTCAAGATGCAGCTTTTGATAGATGTTGCATACTTTGAATATTTTTATGTTCCCAATAACGCTTGCTCTCATGCTATAGGGGTGGATGGCGCGGGTTCGAATCCCGCACATGACAATTTTGTTTCCCCGTAATCTTGTAAATTATATTATAATTATATTTATTATATTATAATATAGTATATTATAATTAATAATAAATTATCTTATATTGATATTTTTATTATTTACAGTAACAAAAGGCACCTTTAAAATATAGACGGTTTATGTGTAGGTATATTGTTGCACAATTGGTTACAAATTTATAAAATGGGTCGCAAGTAAACCCAAGCTACAACACAGTGCGTCAACACTCTTAAGAAGCATAGAGTGAAAAACACTATGGTAAATCGGTTGGTGTTCGAAATTTGAAATTTAAATTCGGAACGATGCGTCACCGATATAACAGTCCGGTATTGTGGTTGACAGTAGACTCTTTGTACAGTATAATCTGATTTTTTTATATATGAATTGACGTTTTTTCTACATCCTTCCTGCCCTTGTAGTACTTAAGTAACACGTGACTTTGAATTAGTTCAATGGAAACTCTTTAGATTCGACCTCATTCATATCGGAACTTTTTAAAGTTTATTCTTTATGTATTACTTCTTAGAAAGAAGAGGTAATAATTAATATTAGTTTACGTGTCTTTCAATACATTTTAACAGCGCTCCTAGCGGATACTTGAAAAACTAACAAATGTTGCAAGAATATTAGTAGGTATAGTTTATGCATAATTTAAGCACGAAATGTTAACCTTAGTCAAAGTAAAATTTCGGAATTTGACATTCATTAATATGCAGAAAGTCAATACCTTACCTACTCGATACTCTGTGATGAAAAAAAAAACCATTTATCATTTACTTGTTTCACGATTATGCTCGCCTAGTACCTTTTATTTAAATTAATACCTACTACCATATTTTGCTTTTTAAATATTTCTGAGTTGACTTAAAAGCTTGTACCGTCTCCTAAAATCGTAAAAACTCTCGATTATGAACCTCTTTCAGGGTTATGTTCACCTAGTACCATTTAAATTAAAACTATATCCATAAATACCTTTTACTAAGTTCAGTTTACTAACTTAGCACTTTAAAGATAATAAAACAAAGATTCTGTATTCATAATCAGTACTAATATTATAAATGCGAAAGTAACTCTGTCTGTCTGTCTGTTACGTTTTCACGCCTAAACTACAGGACCGATTTGAATGAAATTTGGTATGGAAATAGTTTGAGACCCGGGAAAAACATATATGATAGTATTTATCCAACTGCGCAAGAAGAGGTTAATGTTTTTGCGTGATAACCGAATTTTTTTTTTATGCCTGATAGGTTAGCCTTTATTTATTTATTTATTTATTTATTCAAAAAAACAATGTGGCTGACAGACTATAATGTCCAAAACGCCAACATGTCTAAAACATAAGTTGCAAACACAAAACATTATTACTCAAATCTACATTATACATTATATATCAGTTATTATACCATTCTATACACTTATTATTATTAATATTTACTAACATTCAATGTCATACTAAATTAAAATACAGTCACAAGAAAAGTAATACAAAGAAGAGATATACAAAATGTCAATAAAATCGATAAATGTCAATTTATAATATAATATTTAAATTAAGTGAGGATTACATTAAATTTTATGATAATTCAAATTTAAGTACAAATATGCATGTCTTATTAGGGTTCCTATGTTGTCAGCAAATATATCAACATTCTCGTCATAGAGAAGCAAGTCACCGAGCAAGGCGCGCGCACGAGCTGTGGGCGCATTTTGTGCGCGGCGGGTACGTGTGAGCGGCCGCGCTATGAGCCGCGGTATATTACTTTGACCACTATCACACCTGATGGTAAGTGATGATGTGGTCGAGGATGTTGTTCAGACTAACCTAGAGTTACTGGCTCTCAAGGACAGCTGCCGGAACACACCGTTAGGTGCTTGGCGACAGATTTTCAACTTGAGGGTGGTAGCTAGCCAGGCGGGCATTTGCAAAGTGCCCTACCACCATGCAAAGCGCATATATACGCGCGGGCGGAGCCGCGCCCGGAAAGCTAGTGTAATAATAAGTTAGTAAATCCACAAATCATTAATAATGTTGCTGACTTTGTTGTACCTTGTACTGGTTTGAACGTGCCCTCTTATCAGTGGCTCGGGTCAGCCCTTCCTATCGACCATCGCTCTCTTCCGTTTCATTAACCAATGTGTTTGTTTAGAAATTACACTAAAATACGTTTTATTTTTAAATGTTTTTATGAAGTTTGATTATGTATTTGGACTACACCCGCCTCTATTGTTTTATTCGTTCAACTCCATCCTAAGGTTGCCTGGTAGAGATCACTTTTAGTGATAAGGCCGCCCATTGTAACACTATGTTATTATAATTTATTGTGTAATCTTTTATATTTCTAAAGTGGTGTAACAATAAAGAGTTTTCTATATATCTATTTTATTATGATAAAAAGTGGATGTGTATTCAAGAAATAATTAAAAGTTTAACAGAAAACCGACTTCAAACTTAAAATACTCATTATTAGGGCTAACTCTATATTATCTATAATAGTCGTCAGATCTCACTCAAATTTAAATGGGACTACAAGACAAACACCAGTTTCCGAAAGTAAAAAAAATATCAAAATCGGGGCATCTTGTAAAGAGTTATTAGGTAATACACTCAAAAGAACAACAGTCAAATAGAGGAGGAACCTTCTCCTTTATTGAAGTCGGTTAAAGACGGCCATATATGACTCCGACTAGCACACACTGAGATCTGCGTGTACATACGCTATTTTTCATTAATATTTTTTTCGATTCAATTCGGGATAACTTTTTTTATGTTATTGTGATGGGGCAAGCTCGAACTAAATATATTTTCCTAAATAATTGTTCAAGTAACGCTATTTTGAAATTGACAGCATCTTAAATACACTTTACTTGCTCTTAACAAAACATCTTATCACCTCAACTCAATTTTACCGCTTCTCTACCGCTTTTCAGAAATTTGTAAGTAATTTATTTATTCATGAATCGATGATAAACTTATAATCTGTAATTATTATCTTGTATGACCTCCATATCATCAATATTTCAGAATCCAAAATCGAACCGGAATTTAAATACTCGTAAGTTAAATTTGGAACAGATTTTCAGAATCCATCAGGTAAAGACCTTTTTTACGATACAGTAAGAACAAAAAAGGTTGAATAAACACGTTTCTTATTGATATGGACTCCTTTACTTTGTAATGTGCCCCCGTTATCAACGGCCGCTGCCTGGGGTCAGCCATTGCTATCTCTCTCCTTCCTGCTCGTTAATATATTGAATATTTCCTTTTAATATGTATATATACACTTTTATTTTTTATTTTCTTCACAGTTTATTTTTTAGACTCAAGGCTCAAGGACTCAGATATACTTCCAAAAAAGAAGAGAGCTTTTTTTTGAGAGCCAGTAACTGTAGGTTAGTCTGAACAGCATCCTCGACCACATCATCACTTACCTTCAGGTGAGATAGTGGTCAAAGGCTAACCTAACAGGCATAAAAAAAAAAAAAAGAGAGTTCAATTCGATGCGTATTTTTTTAAATATAATCATACGCGTGATCATATAAAAAAACCTTTTACCGAGTAGCCCGATTTTGATAACTATTTTTTTATTTGAAAGAGTATACTTTTGAGGTGTTCCCATATAAATTTCATCAAAATCGTTTGAGTAGTTTATAAGCTTTCCAGCCGCGACTCCGCCCGCGCATATTTCGGTTATCGCGCAAGCGCACTTGGATAAAACTATCCTATGTCCTTTCTCAGGTCTCAAACTACTACCATGTCAAATTTCATCCAAATAGGTCCAGTAGTTTTTAAGTTTATTTGTTGCATATAAAAATACATATCTTCCTTCTTTATAATCTTAGTATAAATAGTCAATTAACTGAAAAATGTATTCGCTTACCATTATATGGCTGTTGTCAACGAAGAACACTATTTTAAGCGAGTAAATAACATTGTAAGGAGTCTCAATTAAAAAAAGTTTTCTTTTTTTAACCGACTATCAAAAAAGGAGGAGGTTCTCAATTCGTCTGTTTTTTTTTTAATGTTTGTTACATCAGAGCTCTGTACTGGGTGAACCGATTTAGAAAATTCTTTTTTTGTTTGAAAGGTGATGCTTTTCTTAAATTTCATCAAAATAGATTAAGCCGTTTTTGAGTTACACTAAAATACCTGAAAAATATTTAAGTACCTATCTTGATGATATAGTCGTTAACAATGAATCATAATTGATCCCGTAAGATCACTAAAAAGTGAAAACAATTTTTTTTGCAAATAAAAGGAACCTACTTGAACACCCAAAAGTGTGAAATAACTTGTCGAAGTCGGTACCATGCGCACAGTATTGTGATAATAGGTACTTTTGAACTATCATGGTACCGACTTCAACAAGTTATTTCACACTTTTGGGTGTTAAAGTCGGTTCCATTTTTTGCAAAAAAAAAATTCAAATATAAATGGAACGGATTTCCAACACTGACAAGTATGAAACAACTTGTTGAAGTCGAAATATATTTTTATTGTATAAATATAATATAATTAAATATTTTTTTAAATATAACGACACTACATTTTATCGAATGCTATGAAAACACTAACCTTAATAACACACCCATAATTGTAAACTATACAATGCAGAAGCATTAAGTCAGTAGGGTTGCCCAAGTCAATATTACAATCTATGTTTGACCAGATGAACAAACATTATAGCCTTAATGATTTGGGATAAGTACACGGACGAGACACCCCTATTAGTAGTTGAAATATATATTCGAGATTTTTAATATTGAAATATACGTTGACACTCATGTTTTCAAATATATTTTAGATATAAGTATAAAGGCCAGGAGTACCCTAATCCGACGCTTATGTATGAAAGAATTGATGAGTGTAGATGAAGCGAAAGAGAAATGTAAGTATCGTAGCAAGTGGAAATCTGTGGTCTCTGTCTACCCCTACGGGAAAAATGCGTATTTTACGTATGTATGTTTAAACAAAATTATATTATCTTAATAATCAGAATAATATGGTTTGATTATACGATAAGTACATACTGTCCTTGATAGTAAACACGACTTTAGGAAGCCAAATTGTGACTTGACAATATTTCTAACTAAACACGTTTCGCCGGACATGTTTCGATCCATTAATAAGCGGCGAGCCTACTTCCATTTACCAGTTATATAGTACCAAGACTCCAAAGTACCAGTAGAGCATTTTGCAGAATACAAGCTCGTAACCACACTCACAAAAAAAACTGTCACCAAAACACAAAATAAAAAGGACCCAAGCTCCTAACATCGTGTTCCGGCAGTGGTCCTTGAGGGCTAGTAGGTACTTCTATGATAGCCTAAACAACAGCACACCATGACTTAGTACAACGTCATATAGTGGTCAAATGTTACCCTATACTAAAAATCATAAACTTACAGTTATTTTATAGTACCAGAACTCAATAAAAGTATCTATACATCAATCCAAACACCGAATCAAACTACCTACATATATAATAGATAACATATATGTATATAAACCGTCGTCATGCGCCAGACTCAACTAGATAAGAGTTCCGGAAACCACAACCATTTTAGATACAAGTCCGATACACAGCAAAAAAGTTCCCAACTTTATCTCCGACCAGATTGCCGGGAGAAATATTGGGTGTCTAGTGCAGAATCTTGATTTTAGTGGCCTTTTAGTGCAGCTCGGAACGGATTAGCCATTATTGCCAATTGCGCCATCTATGTTCAGTATATGTAAGCTTTAGTAGCAGTACCACAACTTGCACAGAAAAAACTCAGTGTAGCAAAGGTGCATAGGTTTGTTTATTAATAAATCATTTATAAAGAATAACCGATCTTTTCACTCACATATATTAATATGAAATGCTACTGTAATTTTGAAGGCAAAAACCGTTATTTGCTATCGCGTGTTAAGTTTTTGTACTAACCGCTTGTATTTTTGTTCCAGTTTATTAGTTTGCAGCCAGAGACGTATTTGATATAGGTATTACACACTGTTTTAACTCTGTTAATTTCTGAATATATAGAGTGTGGTATCCCTTAGGTTAATCTAGACTGAAAAATGCAGTAGGTATTTTACTTATATATCCAAAAGTATGGCACAGTTTGCTCTCTTAGTAAAGCATTTTGACTAACATCGACGAGCCTTGGTCACGAGCGGAAAATAAATTAAGTACGTAACACCAACTATTACACAAAGACAGGTAATAAGCTAATTTTTAATATCTTTTTTTTATAATGTGTGATGTGTGATGTAACGCATTTATTAGATGACTAGCAGTCCGCCCTGGCTTCGCATGGGTATTAAACAAAAATTATAAGTTTAAACTCCTAAAAAAGTAGTTATTGTGTTGTGACGGAACTGTAACAGTGAGACGTACAGTATTGAGGACTTTTTTATAGATATTGATGTTGTCTAGAATAGAATAGAATAGAAATATTTATTCACCATATAACTTTGGATGTTATACAAGGCAAGTCGAATTACATTATAAATACAATTTAAACAACTACTTAATAACAATCCTGCTAGGAATATGCAAGTACATTAACACCTTTAAAGTATAAAATACAAGTAAAAAGTAGAGTGAAGGTATATAATATAAGGTTGTATTTAGTTCCAATCTTCTTTCGTCACCAATTTAAATATTATTCATAATCGTCATTATAAAACATGGATTCAGTTAGGGACATCGTCATAAATTCGTTCAAACAGTAAAATGGATTAGACAGAAAAAAATATTTTGTTTTACGTTTAAAGTTAGTTTGATTTAGTTTTGTAATATTTAAAGGCAGTTTATTGTACATAGCTATTTTATTATAAATGCCTTGTTTTTTCACTTTTACCAGTCTTATCTTGGGCTGATGAAGTTTTTCTTTATTGCGCAAGTTATAGGGCGTACAGTCCATAACTTTAACATAATTATCTTTTTCACTATGTATTTCTATGAGGCTCTTGAATATATACAAAGAAATTACCGTCATGATCCCACTTTCTGCAAAGTGTGATTTTGCAGACATTTTGTTTTGTAAACCATTTATAATTCTGATTGATCTTTTCTATAAAATTGTAGAACATAACTTTGCTCTATTTTCAATAATTCCGCAGCGTACGCGATATAACGGTTTTTATTGGTATTTTTTCGCACTTTGGGTTACACATAGATAATTATCTATGTTGAAAACATAGATAATTTTACTCATCCCTTACTTTTGTAAATTTTTCTATAGCCTATGTTTATCAGGGATGGTGTAGGATTCTAATGGTGAAAGAATTTTTCAAATCGGTTCTGTAGTTTCAGAGCCTATTAAATGCAAACTAACTAACAATGAAATCTTACCTCTTTTATTATAGGTATTATAAAAGGCTTATAAAATATAATTATAGGCATGACTTGACATATACTTAATTATTTTGAGAGGTCGGATTTTCTGAGAGTTTATTTGTGTAATAAATAATGTCGATTGTAGAAGTTGTGAGTTTCCGTAGTAGGGACCTTCATTCGGACGATTATACGTCTGTAGCATGTTTTCAGATTTCAGATAAATCCTTTTCGAACGAGAAATAGTTCCATAGCTTATTGTATTGGTATAAAAGATTTTAATCTGAAATTTGTAACGTGGAATTTAGAAGTTTGTGAAATTGAATTTAAGAAATAGCGGATTTGTTCACTAAAATCTTATTTAGAATTAGGTGTCTACACGCACGCAAGGAGATTTCCATTTTTATTACGAAAACCATTGTGGTTTTCAATGTTTTTGAAAATTTTATTGAGTTTTAATTGCAAAAGTTGGTCATTAGCCTTTTTAAAAACAATATGGATTAATATAAGTGCAAAAACACAGGGTTCTGTATGAACACACTATTTTATTTCCACGTGTATAACCTTTCCCTAAAACCGTTCATTTAGTTTTTTCCATGTTTTTTTTTTCTGGTATTTTAGCGCGAATGTTGCGTCACCATGGACCGGTTTTTATATTCAGATTATTTACTTTATGTAATTACTAATGATTTATAAAATAATTGTTATTTATATATATTTTTACATTATTTTAAAACCAATTAATGCCTGTGACGTATTTATTAATTACTTTAATGTTTGTAACCCAGTATACTCAAGCCAAGATATAATATAAAAAAAATTGTATATACAATTCCTGATTTTATAGTTTTTTAGGTTATAGATTTTTAAGGATACTAAAGCCTTAATTTTTAAATATTTACTTTATTCATACTGTGAAAATGGCATTCTAATGCAGTTCCAAAGAAAAGACATAGCGTGCTTTTAGGGCAAATTGCGATAGGTCGCCTACCCTTTAAGACAAAATCTGTTGCCAAGCACCAACACGTGTGTTTCGACTATCTTTTACAGGCAGTTCCTTCCAAGTTCAGTTTGATCACCACCTCACATCCTTAATTAAATCGTCTCTTACCACTATTTGTGATGGTCAAAGACCTACCAGCAATCAATTATAAACCTTCTTCTTATTCGAAATACTTAGACCTAGTAAAATGACCTAATTTGTAACCTCTCCCATACGAGCCCCTACCATAAAACTGTATTATCACCCGCGAGGCGACACAAAGACGGTGAAATATCAATGTCAAAATGTAATATAACGCCCGGTCACTTGTAAACCCTAGGACAGTTGATGCAGTACATGATGTAGATACAAAAGTAACCTATGATTGATGAGAATAAAATTGACCGAGCAAAGCGGACTCTGAACTTCTGTGTTAGTCTGTATGTTTGTCCAAAGATAACTTCCAAATGCCTTATTTGATCTTACTGAAATTTGGTGGGATGGAAGTTGATTTTAATAAAATTTCTGGGATTTTTTATGACCCTTAGGGGTTTTTATAATAATATTATAAAAACCCCTAATTATAAGGCTAAAGATTAAAAAAGAAAGGTTTCATTTTTAAGCGACAAAAATTGGTCATGTGTGTTGAGCATTAATGAAAGGGGTACAAAAGTACAACGAGAGGAACCCGCACCATCCGCCCTCTAGCCGGGGCATGCACTTTAGCAAAATTAAAAAGTATTATAAAAATATATGAAAGGGTTTAATAATTATGTCTTACTTGTTTTACTCGAATGTTTGCTTAAGCCAAGTCTTGTACAATTAAGTTCGTAGTGAACTACTAGCTGCTACTAAAGGTGAAAAGAAAATCATCAGCAAGAATCAGTTAATTTTTATTTAATTAATTGTATGAATAAACCACACGAGGCTTGTAACTGTAGTTTATTGAATGAGGATCCGAAAATGAAGAAATATGCTACAGAACTCTTCACTTACCAAAATGACTGTAGTATGGAGTCTGAACATTAGTGGTTCTATTGATAACTATTATATGAAATATGGATTCTAAACATTGAAAAAAAAAACAGGAAACTATCATCCCTCAAACTATTCTTATTACTTTTGAGATACCCCATGTACTTTAAACTTGAATTTGTTTTTATAAATATTCTTTCCACAAATTTTATAGCTATAAATATTACACCTCTGGCAGTGTAGAATCTACGTCCTGGAGGTTCTAGGAGCTATTGAAATTCTTTCCATCTTGGCAACCGTGAGCACCGAGAACGTTAAAAGAGGCTTGAATATCACAGTATTTTTGAAACATCCTAGGACGGTGCTTCAATCTAGAAGACTACTGGGCTTCGTCCGAACAAAAGAAATATTTTTGTAAACGCTCAGACTTTCGAAATAACATCTCTTCTTAATATAATCGCATGTTTAGTGAATATCTCACCTACAATAAATAAACATTCCACATTTACAACAAAGAATACGGACATGTGAAAGCATCGTTATGTATAAAGATGGGTCACTGCTGGCACTCAATACGGTCCCTGAAGCGTTCTGCGTGCCATTAGCCCGCGAATTGGGGTCAATTGCTGTTTGTCCATTCGACTCGTTACGGCGGCCATATTTGAAATAATTTGGAAATGGAACGCGCGTCCATTTTGGCGGGAATTGAGCTGGCGGTGTTTATTTTTTCTTCTGTTTCCGTGGAATCGGCTATATTTGGTTTGGTTTTTATTTTGTGGCTGTAGCTTTAGGGCAGTTGAAAGGGTGTATTTGATTTTTAATGACTGAGTACATCATTTCAATTTATCTTATTTGACACGTTACAGTAGCCATATTTTGAATAATTTGGAAAAGGAACAAGCGTTCATTTTACCAGGCTTTGCAATATTTATAATATGTTTTTAATATGAACATTTTATTATTACATCATGAAATCATATGTTTTATCGCAATCGCTTCAATTGCGTTTGCTGTGATAATGTTTTCATAATATATATTACATAACTTTTGATGAAAATAAATTAAATTATTCAGTTACTTATCTTCATTTCGTACTTCTTTAATTGTTACTAAATTATTGTAATAACCAATTGTTTTTGATATTAAAGAAAAAAAAAAGAAGAATATTGAATTTGAGATTAGAAATATGGTAATAACATTTCTTTTAAAATAATCGACTATCATCTCGAAGGAAATCATTTGATTGTTACGTCAAAAAATGTCCGAATGTAATTTTAAGCATGAAAATTGTGTCATTTTCTGAGCATTAAATACTCCTTGAATAAAATGTCGTTATAATCTGTCAGATCTATCACGCAAAAAGTTTTGTTGATAATGTATAAAAAATATTATACAGCTTTAAACACGAGTGATTGTGGCCATTAGAAATATAACACTGGCAATGTACACGATGCCAGATCAATAATATCGCACGCTTAATAATAAACCGGAATAAGTCAAAAATTCACTTTTTTGGGAAATCGCGTTCAAAGTTTTGAGTATCTACCTTGTTGAAAACATTTTGATGGTTTTCACGTGTTTTTAGTGTTATTTCTACTTTCTTGGTCTTAAATTAAAGCCAGATGTATAGCGAATATAGCTCACATAACAATATAATTATTTTATTTATATCAAATGAATAAATGAAGTTTATTTTCTACTGTTTCGACTTATGTCAGTTTAGTATAAAAATCAATTATCGAGTTTCAAAAAATGTGAAAACTAATATGTCATAATTCTGTACAGTATTAATAAATAATATAATCTTATCAGATGTATAATTTTTATTACACTTTAAAATTAAAATGGAAACAAAAATATAGAAATATTTTGCAATATACCTATAATTTGATAATGTAAAATACATTTTAAAAGTCATTGTAACTGCTTTCTTAACCTAATCATATTATTATAATAATCAGTCGTATTAGAAACTTATAATAAATGTCTACTTTGAATTATTTGTCGTAGATTTTACCTATTCGTCGTAATCAGTCTCGTGAGTTGTGACATCTCAAAATATTAATCAAAACTTATCAAAAAAGTTTAAGAATTGAGTTGTAAAAACATGCATAACATAAGATGAAATCAGCCTCTTTGCAATTAAGTCTGAGTCTTTATGTTTATAAGCACTTATCTTCTGTTTTTGCGTATATGCTGCCTTCATGGTTATTTCTATGACTGATTTCATCTGCTTTGGTTTATTTCGCCTATTAAGTTGTATTCTATCTATCCTATCTTTAAGTAAAATAATACTTTTATATCATTGCAGTTCACATTTTGGTTGCTTTCGTCTGTACAAACATTTAAGTCCAATGGATTTTAAAAAGATACACAGCAAACATATAAATTGTCATTATAAAATTATATTTATTCTGACCTGCACATTATCAGAATCAAAAATAATGTTCAATGGTTCTTGTGCGTCCTTACCAATGTGCTCCAAGTATTTCCAAATGCACGTACCTATTTCAATCAAGCTTCGCATCCGATTCCTCCAAAAAATGCTATTTAGAAATTCAAAAGCGCCTTTTTTATCTGTTTGAAACGACTCAGTTACTACCAACTAGCCTCTGAGGCCTATTGTCAGTCAGATAGATGCACCTACATACAAACAGTCTCTATACTTAGCAAATGTCCTGCAACAGTTACAAGCAATCCTACGTAAAGGATTCCAGACATTTTGTTAACTTGCTAGCAGATGTACGTATACTGCCGATGGAAATAATTATAAGTTTCGATGTGACATCACTTATCACAAATGTGTTCTTGAAAGAAGCTATAAAAATCATTGCTGACCTACTCCACGGAGCTGATATGCCCAATGACTACACAGAGCTGAGTGAATGTTTTGTGTCAAACGGTTCTTTAGCGAATTAATTATAACATGCAAATGGAAGGAGCCACCTAGGCTCTCCTAAAGCGCCAGTTGTGGCCAATATTTATATGGAACATTTCAGAGGGAGATCATGAGGAGCGATAGTGAAAAACCATGTTACTGGTGGCATTATGTGGATGATGTTTTCGATGGCCAAAGAAGAGTTGCCGTTATTTAACACCCATTTAATTTCATCACACTCAAAAATATAGGTAACGGTTAAAGAAAATCGTGACGGTAGTTTGTGTTTCCTAGATATACAGGTATATCATGAACCAGGCAGTATTTTTTTATCAGATTTTTTTTTCGATCAATCTTTTATTCATCTCTTCTCAGTATCTTGTACTCACGATGTTGGTCATATTTTTGCTAAGCCCATGTGCTTGCTCCAAAGTTGAATTTTTATAGGACAAACAAAGATGATATATACATTTTTTTAGATCGGAAGAAAGATATATTTATTTGCTCTTTAATAAACTTTTTATCAATTTGGGATTATTTTTTTATAATTACCATTTTTTCCACGTTCTATTAAGTTATTGCTATTTTTTGCTGTGTTCACCACACATCTCTTTCGGATTAAATTGTTCAAGGTAGCTTTGAAAAAAAGTTTAAAGAATCTAATTTGTTAATTACCAATAATAAAATAATAGTCTAAATAATAGGTTGGGTTTTCGGACATACCTAATCTGTGTTTGTATTTTGATATCTTGTTACGTAAACGTTTGGCTAACTTTTGTTTCCACTTTGAAGTACCGCTTACTAATTTTCGTGGTGGTATGATGACGCTGGCAACCTGAACTTTCTGAATGGTGGTAATTTTGACGTGGCGGCCTTGATTTCTTCCATCGTGAGCTGGAGATCTTGTGTTTTTGTATGCTGTGTTGGACTTGATCGTTTGTTTCATTAAACAAACTCTTAAATACTTTATACGCAACATTAAATAAAAAGGTAAAACTTTCAATTAATTCAGAGAAACTAACGTGGTTAACACTTAATTTAGAAAATAATACGGGATAACTCACGTGATTCAGTCAAACTGCTCCAACTATAGTTTCAACCACATGCGGTGGTCTTTTTCAAGGGGAACCCGCGTTGACGTTTCGCTTAGTAAATTTTTTTTATGCGGCTACTACGCCCCACCGCCACGACGGGGCGGGAACCGTCGGGGGGCGCATAGCTAACCTAACCTAACCTGCTAAGCGAGACGTCAACGCCGGCTTCCGGAGCTTCCGTTGGAAAAGACCACCTATTGTGGTTAAAACTATAGTCGGAGCTATCTGTTTCACGTGAGCTATCCCGTATTATTTACTAAAATAATTCAGAGAATATAACGTGAAAATGTATTATTGATACTGTACCCCGAGGAGTGTAAGATTGAAAGAAAGTAAACTTAACTATTTCGTTTGCGTTAAAATTTTACTCAAAGATCATGATGCAAAAAAATAAAGGTGATAATAAAAATCTTAACGCAAACGTGATAGTACGGTTACTAGTTTGTAAATTTACAGTCAGGGGTAATGCACACGTAAGTACGTAATCACGACGTTATTTATATTTCGGCTGGCTTAGAATTATTCGTAACAGTCCATTCAACATTATATCCTTCAGTACATCAAGCATTAACACTTATAACAAAAAGTTTTAGGCGGTGCTGGTTCCTATTTTCAGGTGTCCTCTACAGGATTTAAACTATGGAACTAGTGATTTAATACTTTTATTAATCAGTATTTAAAATAAAATTAAAGGACATTTTGTAATAAACTGCAGCAATGGCTAGAGTACTTTTAGACTTTAGAATCATTTTAAATGTAAACCGAAATAAATACAAGTATTATATAAATGTAGCGATAGCTTTGGCAATAAAGTGATGTAAAATTAATTAATTCTCGAATAAAAGTAATAATCTAATGCTAAAACGCACTAATACGCAATTTTTCTTAACTATACAATTATAATTTAATAATAAACTGCAACAAGTCCAAATAGTACATGCGGTATTGTAACACCGTTTTCAACTGAAGTGAAGTAAAACGAAAACATGACAGTCTATAAAAAAATGAAGTAAAATAGTTTCACCTGTGTTTGAAAATAAACCGAATTATTTTACCTTACTCCACTATAGTCACAAAACAACGCTACATTTCACACAACACGATTGCCGCATCACTGAATGATTCTTTATGGTATGAAATGACTTTTCGCGTGCTTTTGTAATAAAGAGAGGGGTGATCTAAAAATCGGCCATTATGGTTTGTTTAGCATGGCGGGATTTTACCGATAGATTCTTCAATCGGAGTTAGTTCGTTTTATTAACAAAAGTGAGAATCCTTAATTTTTGACTTATTCCGGTTTATTATTAAACGTGCGATATATATATATACATATATTCAAAAATGGAACGCACCGCGAAAAAGCGTTTTGCCAGTTTCACGCCAGTCTATGTTCAAAATGCTGTTACGATAACTTAATTTTTATCGGATGTTACATCCTTTATTTTATGGTGATTCGGTTTAAAAATGAATATGGATATGACATAAAAGTTTATGGAAAGAAATCTATTTTAGTACCTGTGCATTTTATAGACGCTTTGATATAAATTTAAATACATATATGTAAATATTTTGGCTGGTAACTACTTACCTCAATTTTACTGCTGAAGGATGCGTGGGGATTTAGCTGTTATCTGCAACAATAAAAATAAATAGTTATATAATAAGTATAAGGTATGTTCTTAGTAAAAATATTTTGAATGAAATTTAAATTTAGATATTAAATTGCTACTATATGTAATTGTATTTTATAAATCAAAATTTCTAAAATTATCCTCGTGTACATTACTTCAGTATTGTTAGGTGTGCATTTTATTGCTTCGTAGCTAAATCGCTAATTTATTAGGGTGCCGTACCCAAAGGGTAAAAACGGGACCCTATTACTGAGACTTCGCTGTCCGTCCGTCCGTCCGTCTATCACCAGGCTGTATCTCAAGAAAGGTTACACAGTTGGTCTCAAGAAAGCTAGACAGTTGAAATTTTCATAGATGATGTATTTCTGTTGCCGCTATAACAAGAAATACAAAAAGTTGGCCAAGTGCGAGCCGGGCTCGCGCACGTTAAAGCAAAAAAAGGTTTAAATATGAAGTCTAATGGTGTATAGCTAATGGTACGGCACCCTTCGTGCGCGAAGCGAGTCCGACTCGCATTTGGCCGATTTTAGATTAGTTTTGCAGAGTGATGCTTCTGGTGTTTTTTTATTCTGTGCTATTGGCTTATAAATATGCTGATTGTTACATGACTTTGTGTGTTGAACAACAATGACGCATAGTAGCAAGAATCACTAAAGCACTGTGAAATTCACTGTCACTAGGCAAAAGCATTTCAGCTTTTGCCTAATTTATTTAAAATTTGTCTCTATTTTTATATTCCTGATAGGATTGCCTTTGACCATTATCCCACCTGATGGTAAGTGATGATGTGGTCGAGGATGTTGTTCAGGCTAACCTAGAATTACTGGATCTCATGGATACAAAGTATAGTGTGGAAAAAATTAACCACAAGCATATAACGCACACAGCAACACTTCCATTGTACATGATACGTTTGAAGACAGGAAGACGAGCATGAAGTGCACACACATACGCATAGAAACTGGGACTCAATCAGGAGATATCGCCTGATTTGACATTGCCAGAGGTTCGTGTGCCGTTTCTTCCGTTTTTTTATAATTTCAATGGTTTTTATGCTAATATTTCTATTGTTAGTGAAAACATATTGTCCCCATATGAGTGAGAAACCTACTGTACGGGACGGCAAGAAATTGAATAAATAAAAAAAACGTATTTGTTAATGGGATTCTTGCAGACGCATGTGGCCCACCTGTTGTTAAGCCGTAACCTCTGCCTATCATCATGCCTAACATCACCCTGAGGCATACAGTTGATAAGTGTCATGTGCTTGAATTTCATAAATTACTGGCTTTAAAGAACTGCTGCTGGAAGTAACTGATTAGGTGCATGGCGACAGATTTTCTATTTGAGGTAGCTAGCCTAGCATAGTGGAAGGGCGAAAAATGCCATTCCATCATGCGGTGAAGCTCAAGACGGCGGTAGGAATCGAACCATGTACCTGCAGCACGACAGTTAATAGCTATTACCACTCGGCTATCACTATTTGAAATTATTATTTTGACATAATAAATAAATGTGTCATATTTTGTAACTGAAAATAAGGTGAATCCAACCCTATATAAAATATCATTGTAAAATATGAAAAAAATAATAATACAAGACAGATGTCATTGCAAAAATCACTTCCGAAAACGTCCGTTACGCGTATTGTTCGAATAACAATAAAAAAAAACACACTTTTGTCCGACAAACGATTGTTAAGAGCAGCTGAGTTCATTGAATACCCGTACAAAACTTTTATTCTTTCGAGTTTGCGTATAGTCGAGTTAGCGACAAAGAGTAGGGTCTTTTCATTTAACGTTACAGTGCGTCAAGCGATTCTTGTACTAACTGCTCTTATTACAGAGTTTACTTTCATGTGAGCATACTTTTTACATATAATAATGGTTAATATCTCGAAGTGATTTAAACAATTTTGATCCTTTAGCAGTTTACATAGGCATGATATTTTGTGTGTGTGTAAAAAGATTTTCAAGTCAAGCAACTTTGATGCTTTAACTTCAAAGTAATAGGAGCTTTTGTGCGTAAGGGTGATTTTTGCGTAAAAGACTGTAAAAATAGAAGAGAATTATGTATGAATAGAGGGTAAAGAATAGCAAGCTGATTTGGTCTGGGGATCGTGTGTGAAATTAAAGTGCTTGCCTTTGGGAATATAGACTTGGAAAGGTCACCGAACTTATTGACCTACATAGAAAGCGCTTGAAGCGTTGTAGCTCTGATGAAGTCATCCAGTGCCTATATTTCTATATACCTTCTCGTAATTACTCGTGCGGGTTCGTAGTTTGTAATGAAATTATTGCAGAAACTTCAAGTAAACCAAATAAATAAACTACAATGACAAATTTGAAATGTTTTATACTACATTTACATAAAGAAGCCAACAACGCTAACTACCAGTCTATGGTAAAATGTATTGAATATAGTGAATTGTTTAATTCAAATAACTTTCTGATAAATTTGCACTGAATTTAATGATAATAACAACGCGCGGTCTTATTGCCTAAAGCAATCTCCTCAGTTCATCGAGAGTCTAAAATGGTGACTTCGTCGGAAGTACTTAAAAAACAACGTATGCAATATAAAATCTAGACTGATTATTTTTTCATAGACAGCAAATAAATGATACCTGTTTTATATTGGACGTGAGTGTGAAATAAGTGACAATTTAAGATTTTTTTTGCAAAAGTATGAAGATCTCAGAGAACATTTATTATTTTTGTCCATGCATGCAGTTGCAAACAATAGCTTGTTAAATAAAACAGTTAATTAGACCTGGCAGCTCCTTTTACTACCCCATTCCATGAAAAGGGACCTTCAGGAAGTAAATAACCCATATTGCGTAATTTATAGATCAAAGCGAACGGGAAACAGATTTCTTGGACAGAGATTCATATTACTTAACTGATTCTTTGATAATTTTACACCTGATTAAGTAATTACAAGTTGCGAACCATCTTTGACATTTAAGATTATGAGGACAGTTCTTGAGATTGTTAGAATTTGTCAGTTTCTTGTTGCAAAACTTTACAATTTGATGTAATATGTATATACTTAAATTAAAACCTATTGTCTGTTTAGTGTCAACCTTATTTATTTCATGTTTATCGCGTATTCTATTAATTTGATTCTGTTTATTAAAACTAATATATTGTCAAACGATACCATTACGATTACGACCCAAAATTTTCTTGATTGGTTGTTTGTGAAATATGAATTTGTTGAACAAGTGCCACAAGATAATTCATCACATACCTAATAATCGTGTTACCTATTCGGGTATTACGATATAGTTTTGCATATTATAAAAACCATGGAATAACAGTAACATAATAATGTTGGAAGTTGGAACCATGAACATGCTACTTTTCACCTACCAATACGTTTTAAAAAAGATGACACTGTTAATTGTGTAATATTTATTTTCATATTTTTGCTATTAAATCTCCTACTCATAAAAGAATTACCCTTTATTATTTTAGAAGTTTGTCTCAATCCATACATATAATTTTCGTAGAAAAATTTAAACAAAGAGGCTGCGTATTTTCATATTTTATACTATTGCTTAGCCTCAATTCAAGCTTACGGTTCAAAAATAAGCAATGCAATAAATTTACGATAACAACAGTCGTTGAAACAAAATGGCGTCACGTGTCGACTTGTTTAATTACTTTGATTATTTCATGAGAAATTTATAATGAAACAAACAAGTAAAAGGACTTACATAATATACTATAGTGTGCAATTGATGTTTTATTTCTACGTACCTATCGAAGTATCATTTATTATTTTCAAAAATAAATAATGCAATAGTCAATATGCAAACAGATTCATCAATGCCATCATGTTTAAATAGTAAACCATGTTTATAGTTCAAATCGCGTTAAGTTTAAATTATTTTTAGTCCAACGTTTATGTTGAAACTTTAGCAGCAAGTAGGTATATATCTACTTACATTCAAGACCCACAATGGTTATTAAACTCTTTAAGAACCAAGTCTATTAGATTATATATAGGTGTGTACATTTTTATCATATTTTATTAAATTTACACGCCAATTTCATTCACAAAATAGAACCCGCAAAGAAAATAGACAAAATAAGCAATGAAATTATTTAAAATATAAGTGACATAAGTTTCTTGGATATGTATATATCATATAATACTATTTCAATCAATTTTAAGTTGGTACAGTTTTATATTGAAAGTAAAGAAGATATCAATCGAATCAAAGGTTCAGTATGAATAAAAAAATATCAAAGATTAAGCTGGACTAGTTTTATATGTTTACAGGTACCGCAACCAGTTTGACAAGTGAAACAACACCATTATTCAAGTATCAAGACTAGGCAATCCTCAAAAGCATCGATTTGAAATTTCACACACCTTTGAGTCCGAAAATCGATTTTTCTAAGCTCCGGAATCCGGATTTCGGAATAAGTGGCTATAGAACGGAAATTCGGGCGAGTGAAGTGGCCATCAGAATAGGCGCCTTTGTGTTGGCAATGCGACGCCTCTTGTGACAATGTCGAAGAGCTCCGAGTAAATACTTTTTACGTTTTAGAGGATTAGGAAGTATCGAGTGATCATATCGAGTGACGTGAGAATGGTGCCCTCTAGAGAAAAGTGACATTAATCGATTTTTCCATTCTGCTTTCATCTATATTTTATTAGGTACATATATGTATATGTTTTAACGACTTTAAGTAGTAGTGGAGCTTTTTTTGAACGAGTTCCTCCGGGGAAGTACTGCTACCCTGTTTATACCGCCAAGCAGGAATATTCGCATTACTGTGTTCCGGTTTGAAAGGTATGGGTGACGGTGAAATTACAGACACATGGGAATTAACAACTTTATGTCATATGACATAAAGTTGTCATATGGGTGTTAGGCTCAGTGCATTTCGTCACTTGTGACGAAATCCATACTTTTCGGAAACCTATATTTAATAATAACAAATACTTGCAAAATATTTGTGTGAGATATTAAATTTATATTTTAGAAAATATAAAAATATATCTAGTGACAATTCCGCCTACTTTTCCTGTTTCGAAAACTTCTCGATCGTGCGCTCGAATAGTCGAGACCTCCTGAGGATGCTTCGTGTAGAAGCGCGTTGCGTCGAAAATTCTCCCAGTTTGACTACGTGGCGTTTGTGACGTCACGTCGACTTAGCAGAAAAATTATGCGGAATCGTCACTAGATATAATTTTAATATTTTTAAGTGTTTTCCTAAAATATAAATTTAATGTTACGTTAAAATATTTGTTATTATTAATTATATGACGTACGACTTCTCCTTACCTCCATGCCTTTTATCTCAGGGCTGGAAGTCATTATGTTTAAGAGCTAGATGTCTACAACATAATATTCTGTACTCGAACAAACAGTGCGACAACAGTCACCTTAATTAAGCTCCATTGTGCCCTATGGGTACGGAACCCTACAAACCGAACGCCAGTGTTTACTACTAGTAAAAAGTTGAGCTTTGTGAGGTCTCGCGTTTATTTTACAACCTAAATCGTTGTAATTTTTTAATGATTATAAAATTACTATTCTTTTGTCATTAAGATATGAAGATAAATTTGTAGGATAAAAATAGCCCAAATTTACAGACGTGATAGTTTTTCAGTAAAGTGTGCCACAATATGTTAATGTCGTGGAATAGAAATGCGTAGGGCCTGTTTCAGAATGTTCGAGTAAGTTCCGGTTATAATACCCAGAACATATTTAATAAACAAAACACTATCTTAGCGTTTCACAGTCATCGATTTACCCTATCCATCGGTTAAAACTTGAAACGCGCTGCATGTCAACTGTCATTTTTATCATTCAGTTATTTTATGTGTTGCATAGCAACCCGAAACTTTATTAGGACATTCTGAAACGGGCCCTTAGTCAATTATAGTAAATAGTAAAAAAGCCAGCTAGTTCGGGCATGTCTAAGCCCTTAACACTAATAAAAACTACACATTCAGTTTTAAAATTACACAATCCAGTGTTCATTTATGTACGCACAGCTTTGCCGTTTGTAAAAGTTTATAATTTATTTCTTATTATCCATCCAAATCACACCTTTCTTACATGCAGCGTCGTAGACTAATCATGTTTTTACTAAGTTCAGTATCGAATTTCATCAATTTGCATCAGCATTCGATATAATCTTGAATAGACGACACAGCGAATTCCTGGCCTTTAGAATAGGTACCTATATTAAACAATGTATTCATAGCATTGAACTTTGAAAAAATGGTTGAAACGGCACCACACTCACACATTATCCCATTCCATCATGCACAGATTCGTATTTTCTCAACTGTAAATTATCTCTTTTTTTTTAATACAACACTTTGCATTTATTTTTTCTATTTATATAGCTGTTTTGTTTGTGTTTGTACATATATTAATGTATATTTATTATTTTTTAAATCTACCCCAATCGGTCATAGCCATGTTTCTAGCTCGACGAACACCTGCTCCAGCACAGGGGATCACTGAAAAACAGCGTCTGTGCACATGTGTAATAACATCTGTACGGACTTTATGCTGAGTTTTCTCCTTTTGCCCACAATATTTGTTTATATCATATATTATCATCTTTTTGTTTTATATTTCTTTATTAACATAGCTACTAATTATTTTAAAGTTTTTCTTGTGTATTGGTTGTCAATGTTGTTTCTATCTATAAATATATAAAGATATATATATATATATATGTGTGGCAATAAACTAATTTTGATTTCATTTGATCTGTACCTCGAACCAGAGAACATAGCAATGTCAAATCAGGCGATGTCTCATGTCATGATTGAGTCTCAGTAGCTCAGTAGTGTGCGTATATATATCATATACAATGGAAGACTTGCTATGAGCATTATATGCTTGAGTTCAATTTTCTCCATATTATATTTTCGTGATATTAAAGCGTAGATACCTTATCTTCCTTTTTATTTATATCGTTGATTTACAGTTTAGTTTCTTACAGTTACCGGCTTTGGCATATAAGGACTTTTTCTTATACTCTTTTTGGAAATCGTGAAACACGGAGTAAAATATGCGACCAATAAGCTGCAGACCACCACTAATGTCTATGTTAGTAGGTCGCTGCTGCACTTTGGGCGCACAACATGGAGCCACAAATTACTCGAATAGTAGCGGTAATCTGCCTTCTCGCACTCTACACCAACCAGTAGAAAATCTGTTGTCCAGCACCAAACAGTGTGTTCCGGCAGTAGTCTATGAAAGCCAGTAAAATAACAGGCACTTGAGACTCAACTGTATGTCTCAGAGTGACGGGCGCAGCGCAGTTCATAACTTGTAACAAAATCAAAATCGGTACACTCTGTCAGGGGTTATGTTATGAGACTTATCAGGGAATACAAAAAAATATACCGTCGAATTGAAGACCTCCTCTTTTTTTGATTAATTATAGTTTTACTATAAATTGTGATACGTTGAAAACCAGTCCGTTATCTCTTATCAGTATCTGCTGTTATCAATAGGCGAAGGCCAGCGTTATCAGTCAGCCAGTTTCAATTGCTTTGCGTAATATTAAAATGTACATATAATGTAATACGCAATGATAATTTTACTAATGTTATTTTAAGGCTCCATTTCAGAATGTCCTAATAAAGTTTCGGGTTGCTAACCAACACATACAATAACTGAATGATAAAAATGACAGTTAACATGCAACGCGTTGCAAGTTTTAACCGATGGATAGGCTAAATCGATGACTGTGAAACGCAAAGATAGTGTTTTGTTTAATAAATACGTTCTGGGTAGTTAAACCGGAACCTACTCGAACATTCTGAAACAGGCCCTTAATGGCATAGAACACAATGTCATATTTCATTATATGGGATTTGGAAGGTTATAGCGGGAGGTAGAAGAGAAAGGTGACCCAGAACTTGTAATGATGGCCGAGCGGTTATGGCTATGGACTGCCATGGGCAGGTCCCTGGTTCGAACCCACCGCCGCGCCGGCTTGAGCTTCACCGCATGGTGGAAGGGCATTTTTCGAATGCTCACCTAGATAGCTACCACCCTCAAGTAGAAAATCTGTCGCCAAGCATCTAACAGTGTGTTCCGGCAGCAGTTATTAGATTTATATGAAAAAATGTTGTAACCAAAAAATTGAACCGACTTCTACACTCAAAAGTGTGAAATAACTTGTCGAAGTCAATTAAGCCATGCGCACAATATTGTGATAATAAGTACTTTTGATCTATCATGGAACCGACTTTAACAAGTTATTTCACACTTTTGGGTGTTGAAGTCGGTTCCATTTTTTGGTTACAACATTTTTTCATATAAATCTAATAACTAGTCCGAGCCGGGGAACGAACCCAGGACCTGAGATCCCACACATTAACGAGGTAGTCACACAGTGGCTCTAATCTTACAATGCATGTCTCCGTGAATAAGCCGGGAACAGTACATAACCGGACCAGCAGCATAGAGCCCATTCAGGGAGTGAATAGGGAGTTTTTACAAACACCCGGACGTGCCCACTGCATCTGCTTACTTCGATCGATGACAAGATGTGCGGGTGACCACGTTCAAGCATTTTGTGGGACATCTTATGAATATGTTACATAAAAAAACAATGTAAATCAACTAAATTATAATTAATACAACAGTAACTGTATGTCAAATATATCAAACAATGATAATGTAAGTTTTAGTTTGAAAATATAAGAACAGCCGGTTATTTGAACATTATTATGTAATTTATTTTATTTATGAGCTTGCCGGGCGCGGCTCCGCCCGCGCCTATGTCGGCTATCGCGCAAAAACATTTACCTCTTTTTGCGCAGTTGGATAAAAACTATCCTATGTTTTATCCCGAGTCTCAAACTATTTCCATACCAAATTTCATTCAAATCGGTCCAGTAGTTTTGGCGTGAAAGCGTAACAGACAGACAGACAGAGTTACTTTCGCATTTATAATATTAGTACTGAAGTACTGATTATCAAATTCATATATTTCATAATAACGATATTGTTACATGTACAAATCAGTATATATTTAATAGATAAGTAATTAACTAAGTATGTATGACAAAGGGAGGTTATACAAAAGAATAATAATCACAATAGAAGGTTACATCAGGTTTTCTATTCTAAAAAAAATCTGAGGAAAATGTGATTTGGATTGATAATGAAAGTTTTTATTTTTATATTTACTTATCAAGGTATTATATTCAAGTTTGATCCCCTAGGGGTACGAAGAGTTGTGTAAACACCACAATTCTCTAAAACGTGTTTGCTTCTGCGTTAGAAGAGATATGCCTATTCCTTCTTTAGCAAGAGTTACCTTAGTGTGTACCACTGCAGTTTAAGATATTTTGCCTCAAAGCAGTAGTTTACAAACACTACTGTGTCAAGAATGTCAAGGCCTGAAGGGCCTATTTCTCGCAGTTGAGCGCAGTGTTATGTTTATGTAAAGCAGTATGATGAAGGTGAAACTGCAATTATAATGGACAGGCGAGACTCTTAACACCAAGCGAGTGCCATATTCGTCTCATCGCTTTTTAACATGAAAAGAATCTAGGACTAAGACTGCTCCTGAAAGTGTATTTTATTAGAATAGCCTAAGAACTGGTTGACACAGACATAGAACAGGGAGCCTTGGAATGTCAAAATGGAGTTTACGCTAATCCTGATTATGTTAATATCATATATTGTAAAATATGTGTGTATGCGTAAATATGAGAAAACAATTCGATACGGTAGGATTGCTTTAAAATCGTTGAAAAGAAAAATATCTTCAATATATCAAGTTCTTGAAATACATGATTGACATGGTATATGAACATAATACTGTTAGTAATTTCGTAAAATCTATCTTATTTATTTTATTTTTGTTAAATGAATAAAAAATAATAAATAAAGAAAAAGTTTAATTAATAAAATACCGTGTTCTACCAAACCTCACATTATAAGCTTGAGACGAATATATCCAAATGTTCCCTTCCTCATGGTCACCGCAACACAAATAAAGCCATAACATCTGCCGCGCACGTGGGCCAACACAATGCGGTATGGGAACGCATGGGGTTCTATGGAATTTGCAGACCAAGGACAGATGTACGGGATTCAGATTTGAGAGCAATTTTAGAAAATGTGTTTTAAAATTTGCGTCTAAATAAACAGTATAAATATATTTATAACAACGATTTGTAGGCCAAATCGAAATACCAAGAAGGTATTTCGATTTTTCTAACCTTAACAGCAGAAAGGAGCAAAAATAAACTATGTCAGTTTTGTGTTTTAAACAAACTATTTTTATATGGTTATGACTCATTTTGAAATTTGTTTGTAATTTATTTGTAGGTATTTATTGCAACTATTTTGTAGAAAATATTACATATGTACAAGGTCATTTTTGAAACGTCAGTTCTAACATATTTATGTACCTAAGCTTGACATATTAGCCCTACAGCTAAAGCACTTTAAAATAACTAATAATTTTAAAGTTTGTAAGATCTTCCAAAAGTATTTTATCCTGATAATCAATGGTTTACCTAATAATAATAACAAAAATACAAAAGTACTTAAAATGTTCACTGCTATATATTTTTAAATTTATAGCTGATAGGCTAGCCTTTGACCACTATCTCACCTGATGGTAAGTGATGATGTGATCGAAGATGTTGTTCAGGCTAACCTAGAATTACAGGCTTTCAAAAAAACCGCTGGAACACACCGTTAGGTTCTTGGTGACAGATTGGCGACTACTTGATGGTGGTAGGCTGGTAGCTAGGCAGAAGAGCATTGGCAAAATACCCTACTACCATACTATAATGACTGCCATCCTGAGACAACAACCGGGACCGACAACTTAACATGCCCTCCGAAGCACGTGCACGCTGAATAAAATGTCACTACCGATCACCCACCATTCACGACCGCGGCAGACGTTGCTTAACATAGCTGATCGGTTATGAACTGCTTAGCAAACATCGCTACGAGCGCTTCGAAAATTGCAAGCAATTGAGCATCATAACGGCCGTGGCGCATTTATTGGTAATCCAAATAATACTAGCGTGCTCAGTATGCTTGCTGATTATATTTCCTCACTGAACACTTTTGTATCTTACCAGCATTTTGATAAAGCATCGCATGCATCGACTCTGAAAAATACGCCTTCAATTTTCATATGTATAGTAAAGGTAAATTTACATTACAAAGCAAGCATTCGGAGTAGATATTTACGAAGTTCGTACACTAGGTGTAGAGTATTATGATAAGACGTCACATGCCGGTCAAGGGTCGGGCGATTGTGTAAATTGGGCGTATACGAACGAACGGTTTCTGAATATAATAGCTTCCTTATTTAGTTTAAATAATAGTGGCAATTGTTATTTTAATCTACCAGTTAGATCTACACAGATTATCATTGTTAAGACTAACTCAAACATGGAGACTTCGGATAGTCAGTCCTGCTGAGAAAGACATTTGTATGTGTAAAACATGTTAATATTATTTAAATCACAATTGTAATATGTATTCCTCTTTCCCCCGGAAGGGATAGAAAGAGGTGTCAAAGTACCCAGGATTTACCAGACAACATGTTTTTTGGATTCACTCTATCTGCCTTTCACAAATCAAGATAGGTACCTGAAATCTCGAAGAAATATCTTATAAAATCCGAGATTCAGATTCTGAGGCTCATAGACGCAGTAAACTCTTTGGACAAAGAAGATGGTGAGTAGTAGTTTACGTATAGGTAGAATATATATTAAACTTATCAGCTCTTCCTGATTGCATATAGGGCAATACTTGTGACTATATTTTGCTATCTAACAGTTCCTACAAAATACTGATGTATGGCATTCTTTGTCAGCGTCAGATGAATCAGTTCTGTAATAAGAAACGGTATAATAATTTATTTCTATATACTTATAAATAGAAGAGTGAAAGGTGATCATACAACGTGCAGTCTGCTACGCGCAATGTGACCGCAAATGCAAGTTTTATTGATTTGATTGCAAGTTTATACTGAGCCTTCAAGAAGATCTTATGTATATAGCGATCTAGCATGGATTTAGGCTATTTTTCAGCTTATATTTAGTAGATGTTTAGGTGAAAGCTAGTAAGTTAGACTTGGCAGACAAAGGGTAATATCTGCTAAATCTAAGCACTGTTTTGATTTACGCATAATCTGGGGTTTTCAAGAAAATTCAGTTTGGATTTGGGGATCAGTGATCTTGGAGACAAATTCGATATGAAGATATGTGAATTTGTTCCGAGATTTGTAATTTCTAGCTACCTCAAAATAAGCTAAGGAATATAACCGATAAATCATATCCTGACCAAGCCAAAGATGATTATTATAATCGCGTTGAACGCTTTAAATCGACTTCCGCCATCTTCTTCCGAGATATTTAAAAATTAATACAAATTAGTTAACAGTAAGTGCTTAGGTAAGATTGGCTAAAAATGTTTTATTAAAGGTAGGTACTGGAAGACTAAACATTGCAGCTAAATATACTCATTCTATTAATATCAAATGAACAATAGGTGCGTGGTGTTAGTTCTTAGAAAAATATTTCTGCTTAGTTGCAAATAATATTGATAAATATTAAAAAAAAGTGTTTTGCTCGTTTTCCTTGTGACCAGTAGATACAATCCTGGGAGAAAATACCTCAATGGTCTTTTTGGAACCTTGTGATCTTCGGTTCAATCTTTTAATGCCTTCTGAGACTGTTTTCGATAGCAAAAGACTCGTAGGTACACGCATTCTGTAAGGAATACGCGCTTTTCAATAAGCTTATAGTTACACAGCAGGTCATAATAGGTCTCTATTCTTAGAGTTTCTTTGCACGACATAATCTAAGAAGAAGGAATTAGAATAACATTACTCTTGGATGTGTGATAAGATCAACCAGAAGAGGTTGTCCCCTTCACCGTATGGTGAGAGTCACGGGAAATTGACGAATACAAGAAGCTTTTTTTGTATAGCTTATAACCTAACCTTTGACCACAATCTCACCTGATGGTAAGTGATGATGTGTCGAAGATGTTGTTTAGGCTAGCCTAGAATTACTGGCTCTCAAGAAAAACTGGCGGAATACACCGTCAGGTGTAGCGACATATTTTGTACTTGAGGGTGGTAGCTAGCCGTGCGGGCATTCGCAAATTGCCCTACCACCATGCTGTAACAACTGCCATCGTAAGACAACAACCGGGACCGACGGTTTAACGTGCTCTCCGAAGCACGGAAGCGCTTAACTTAGCTGATCGATTACGAACGGCTAAAAGCAACTTCACTACGAGCGCTTCAAACAGCTATAGCTGGTCGTTGTGGCGTTTAAAGGGGAGGTATATGTTCAACAGAGATGTTTACCTGATGATGATAGCACAGAACTTGGACAAGAGATTAATGACACAGTTTGTTAACACTACAACAAAATATTGCTGTTACACCGCCGGTAAGAAGGAAAGAGGAAATGTTAATCAACAAATTACAGCTGGTTAAATGCATGAGTTTTTGTATGAGCCGTAGTGGTGAGTCAGACTGTCGCTGGTATAAAAAAGTAAATTTTAGAGTAGGGTAACAAATATTTTTAAAATATTTTAAGAAAACATCAAATTAATATTTTAATAAAACACATAAAAAATACAAAAATATATCTAGTGACAATTCCGCCTAATTTTCCTGCTAAGCCGACGTGACGTCACAAACGCCACGCAGCCAAACCGGAAGAATTTTTCGACGCGTGTCGCTTCTACACGAGGCATCCTCAGGAGATCTTGACTCTGCGAGCACACGATCGAGAATTCTCGATTACGAACTAATTGTCACTACATATATTTTTGTATTTTTTAAGTGTTTTATTAAATATTATTTTGATGTTTTCTTAAAATATTTTAAAATATTTGTTATTATTAAATATGGATTTCCGCTAAGTAACGCCTGAATCTATTCATTATTTTAGAGTAGGTTTTTAAAGTATTGTGTTGGAACACGCGCGAGGCCTAGCTGATTTTATGTGGTAACCTTTGCTAATAACACATGCATTTCGGTGAACTACACCTTTCTTATCATCCTAACACATACAGTTGTTAGGTCTCGTATGCCTGTATTTTCATAATTACTTACTGGCTATAAAGGACTGCTGCCGGAACACTATTAAGTGTATCTACTTGAGGATGGTAGCTAGCCGGGCATTCGAAAAACATCCTTCCACAATCGGTGAAGCTCGAGCCAGTGGTGAGTGTGGGGACCGAACCATGCTTCAAAAAGAGCTACCTATTTTGTAGTAACTCATAGTTGACATAATATTACTCCTGTAGGACTACACTTGGATATTTAGGAAGTAGTCGGTAAGCAACCACATTTCAGCCCTTTTGCTGTAAGTCTCAGGTAGGTAATGACGTTTTAGTCAGAATTCCCTAAAAGTAATAAACTTATTCCTTACCAATACATTCGCATAGTTGCGTATATGTTTATAAGTAAGTTCCAACCGTAAGTTGTAAACTTCATGAAATTTGGCAATTAGTTTATAATTATAACCTTAGGAGCCGTAGCACCTCAAGAGGCTGGTAAGAAATGAGGCCCAAAAGGAAAATTAATTTTATGAGGTTTAAAATGAAATTGAGTATTGAATATATTGCAAATTGTTGTCTTAGGTTTTCGCGATTGTTACACATAGTAATTAAACAACTTTAAACGGTTTAAATCGCAGTGTTTGAAACTTCGGGACTTAAATAATAATAAATATACGCGATTGAAACCGTTTAAAGTACATTAATTACTATATATAACAAATAATGATTATTATATTTATTGTTTTATTAATTTACTGAAATGGGTCTAACTGAAAAAAAAGAAAAGTGTGAGTTATAATACACTTATTCAGGATTGTGACTTTATACAAAATAAAATAATTCATGAATGCTAAAAGTACAAACTGTACGGATCCAAATGCAAAATATATAAATTGATAAAAGAAAAAACAGACAAATACAACGGTTGACATTCCAACAAACAAAATGAATGGAGGAATCGACTCTGTTATCTATCAACATTGTATAAATAACGCTAGTACTACTTTATTATCTCGTATTTTATCATGTCAGAGCGGGCGTGGAGTATAACAATAATAATATTTTACTTTATAGTTGAAACTTTCCATATATTTCATGATATTAATTACAAAAGGCACAGCAAGCATGTGGTACAAACAGAACCGGAGGCAGTTCATAGAGAAATGATGGTAGGTATATTCTATGGCTTATGTATGGTGACCATGTCAACACAAACGGGCAACGTTTTCAATATGTATGGGATAACAAATTGTAAATGGCGACAAAACGTCAAATTTTTACACATAAAAGAGACGAGCGTTATTTCATGTTTTAAATTTGATTATGTTACAGGAATGAGTGGAAGAAGTGTTGTTTTTTTCTATTTATAGCTAATAGGCTGATGTTAAGTGGTGATGTAGTCGAAGATGTTGTTCAGGCTGACCAAGAATTACTGGCTCTCAAGAACAGCTGCACCGTTAGGTACTTGGCGACAGATTTTCTACTTGAGTCTGGTAGCTAGCCCCGGCGGGCATCGCAAAATGTCCTCCTACCATGCTGTAACGACTGCAACCCTAAGACAACAACAACGACCGACGGCTTTACGTGCCTTCCGAAGCACGGAAGCGCTCAGTTGCAATGCCACTAGCGGTCACCCATCCAAGTCATGACAGCGGCGGACGTCGCTTAACTTAGCTGATCGGTTGAAAACGGCTAAGCAAACTTCGCTACGAGCGCTTCAAAAGATAGAGCAAAAGGCAAAATTAACCTTCTTACTAAACACGTTCTTGCGTACAACTTACATACATTGGAGTCACATAACGATAAGTGTGCGAGAAAACATGAAAAAGTTATAGTGCGGCGTCTTGTTATACTAATAGCTAAGACACGGGTTAAGAATAGGGTTACTGTGAGACACATCGTTCTCTCAAAATTTTAGTACTACATAAAACCGCCTTTTTTCTTCATCTTGGATGGGTCTTCGTTCTCGTATGTACATACTTCAATACCTACCTCCTACTCCAGTACCTACTTTACTTTGCGCACAACGTCACTACTTACATGTGGAAACTTTGCACTCGATGGATACTAGATTATTTCACTGAAGATCCGAAACGACTGCGTGTCAAATGGTGCAGTAAAATGATAAAAAAGTTTGATGGAGGACAGTGGCGTCGCTTCGCTTAAAACGTGAGCCTGAATAGAACATTTGTAAGATGAAGGCTACGAATAAGTATACTGATTTAATTGAACCCGTTCAAGCCCACCCAACAGTAGTTAATTTATATAACACAATCTCTTTATAGCTGACATGCGTGTACCCATAGAGAGTGACTATAACAAGGGAAGTAGGTATAAGCCTATACATCCGGTGTGCCAGACGTAACGTTACATATACGTAATTTAAACAGTAATTAAGAGTATTATATTTTTACAAATTATTGGAGCACAAAAGTTTATGCCCCGGGCGGGAAGCGAACCCGCGTCTTCCGATTTTGCGATGCATGCCTAAACCACTTGGCTCACATTTTTTCTCATTTCACTCTGCTTTTTGTGCTCCAATAATTTAAAAAAATAGGATTTTCTATTAGCACGCGATAAGTAGTGCTAGGAATAATATTTAGAAAATTTGTGAGTAGGTATAAGTTGATGACGAACCTAAAAAGAAATGTATGGAAGATATATTTATTTAATATTTCGTTACATTCCTATAATTTATAAATTAGATTTAGAAATTGTTACTCTGTAATTCAATTTATTATTAAGAATAACAAAAGAACTCATTGCAATTCCGTGGTCTAAGGTCAATTTACTTAATTAATAATAAACTATTTTCAATAATCATCAATTGGATAAATTAAACTTTACAAAATAAATAGGTGTTAGGTATGTCACTAACCAAAGTCCGCCAGTATTTCTGACTCATGGTCACCCTAGCGCAAGCTTTCAGTTACCTAGCTTAGCAACAATATACCTACTGATAATAATTAATGCTTTCAGACATTAACACCCTACTTTATCATGGCAACACATTCAAGGCCATTCTCAATCCTGAAATAAAACTCTAATAATAATACAATGTTTCATTTCAACTCACCGTTTTCCTTCTACGAAAACACAACTGGGAACACATACGGCCATTTTCGCAAAACGTCAAATTTAAAAATAGAATGGATTGACACACGCGCCGGAATTTTTCCCTTTTAATTTGGTTGGGGAATTTGAAACGTTCTCTCTTATTATTTTTTTACTTATTTTGGAAGAGGATTTGCGTGCACGTCCGCCGTGTATGGTTGTCGGAATAAAACTGACAGAAGTGAGTGACGGACTGATTTGAATGGAGCGGTAATGACTATCAGAAATAGTTAAAGGGAGGAATCGGAGTTTTGCTCGCTAGCCGCTGCAGCGCTTGGGTTTTGCTACGTACCTATGTATCGGTATTTTAATTTCATAGTTTTGCTTACAAAATTGTGGTATGGTTTTGTCACGGTAATGTTATCTATATAATATTACCGTGGTTTTGTTGACGCCTTCTCGACGTAAAAATACAGTAAGTTTAATTCGGTTCAAAATGTCTTTCAGTATGTGTCAAACTTACGTTAGTTTTAATCAATTATGGTTTTGTTGGTTACAATTATTATAAGTCCTTATGAAACGTAGCAATAATATGAATGTAAATATAATGTAATAAAGTATGTGTAATGTAAATTATATGTATTTAAATTTTATTTACATAGCTACAGGTAGGTATATGTAACCAATTGTTTTATTCGTTGGATTATTTCAAAATGAGCGTGCGCTTCGAAAGTGCTATGAAGGCTTACCCTTTTACAAAATAATTTTATTTACAGTTATTAGGAAACCTATCTACAGTAGGTACCTACTGACACAGAATAAAAAGCTACTGATTCACTAGATACCTATGTACCAAGATTGACGTGATTAGTATGAATGATGAAAAATAGGCAACATTAGAATTGACAAATATTTAAAAATTCCAAAAAAATCTCCACCATTTTATGTTGTTATAATTAATATATATACATTTTATAATAACCTTTTATTTTTTAGGTCTCAGTCTCTGACAAACTACAGCTCTGAGGTCTCACTCACTACATTACTCGTACAGTCTAAGTACCTGGGACTTAGTGAACGTGACTGGCCATTTTGGAATTTTTTGAAATAAATGTTTGGATTTTTCTTTTACTCGTATTACACTGCTATTGTGTTTTTAGTAGACCTACTTATGTATTAGGTATTTAAGTTTTCATTTTTATACAATAATTTTATTGTACCTAAATACTGTTTATTTGACTAGATCGTAAATAGTTCTAAGAAAAGTCATGTAAACTTTAGAACTTGATAGTTATTTTTTTAGTATATGTATGTTATTTTCATGAACATTAATGAAGCCTATAAAGTAAATTAGCAAAAGTATATATTATCTTTAAGTATTAAAGAGCACTAAAGCAAAAGTCTAGAACTCCACATTCACTGCCGCGTATGTCACCGGTGGTTTACGTGGCGGTTAAGTTAGCAAGAGTAGTGTTGTATAGTCATATACATATACTTTAATAATACAAATACTTACAAAGTAATCGCGCTACTGAAGTTAAGTACATACTTGATAATGGTAGATGCCTATAACCTACAGATATAAGAATTTAAATATTGCGAATATGGGCATTATGAGCGCCTCACCAGTAGAAAAACCCTACGCTTAGGTCTGTTTTCGGTAAAAATTTTGAGGCCCGCTCTTTGACCCCCTAAATTTTAAAATTTATAAAAATCTAAATTTTTATGGTTATTTATTCTTATATTCAATGAGCGAGAATATATCTATTCCGATTCTGATATAAAAATGTCTTAAAGTATATAAAAATTAAATAAAAACTAGGTAGCCGTAAACACCGCAGGTAAATAATAATAAATACAATTTTTGCGTGAGATCCGTTTATATTTAGTGTATGAGCAAGCTAACATACATTTTTGTAATGTCATCATTTTGCACTTCGACCTAGTTTACCAATAATTCACAATTCATTATATCTAATCAGTTCGCAATTGGCCATCAAGAGCGCCGCGCGTACTCAATCATTCATTTTCATTCCGTATTTTATCTAGTTTTTGTCTCTTAAATATACACCAGTTTGATCTGTACCAAGTTTTATCATTTAATCATCATACTGTTTCGGCGCAGCCAGAAAATTTAGAAATACGAGCTTAGTTCACCAAAGTTTAAATATCAGTAATGTAGGTAAATTATGCAATCCAATTTATCTTATACATTGCCTTGGCGATTAATTCAAACCACCCATTCATTACATATTATAAGTCAGCATAAAATATACCAAAAATAGATGTCAAACAAAAATACTACCTACATTAAAAAAAAAAAAACATTTGTAAAGCAAACACACATTCCCCTAGATTTATAAGATACAAATATATTATCAAATTCCACAACCTCACTAAAAAGCGCTGCAGCGGCTTTCGTGTCGTTGCGACTCCGAACGCGCCCGCACCGAGCGACCAATCACGCGCGTTCACGGATTCGAATAGTTATGGAGGACTGGCAGCTGTCAAACTTAGGTTATGTATTTAGCATAGACCACATATACACTTAAGTATAAGAGCCATTTTGTTTACGTTAACAATATATATAGTTTTTTATTAGTTAAGCTAGTGCTTGATATAAAATATTTTTCGAATTTCGTATCCATTATCAAGTTCAGCAATATTTACACAATCTTTTTTATGTTATAGTGACGGAAAAAGCGTGAACCCACCTGTTGTTAAGCGGATTATCCTCTGTCTATAACAGATGCATTTCGTCATGTGACGAATTGCACTACGCCCATCACCTTGAGACATAGTTATAAGTCTCATGTGCCTGTAATTTTTCTGGCTCTCTAAGACAGTTGCCGGAACACATCGTTAGGTGCTTGGCGACAGATTATGTACTTGAGGGCTAGCTAGGCGAGCATTCGCAAAATGCCCTTCCACCATGCAGTGAATCTCAAGCTGGCGGCGCGTGGCAGTGGGTTCGAACCAGGGATCTGCGGCACGGCAGTCCATATCTATTAGTACCACTCGGTCATTATTGCTTCAAAAATATTTGTTTTTGAAAGCCTTAACATTATGTTCAGTGCTCTGGTATATAGGTATTGCTTGGATTTCTATAAATCCTTTTCTAAGACAAGATGCAATAGGTAAGTAGGTATATGCTTTTGCTCCTGGATATTTAGTTTTTAATGGATGTAGGTAGAAAATACGAGTACTTATTGCATTCTGTTTCACAAACGAATTCGGATACATTTGTGAGTGTTAAGTAAATATTAACCACCCGCATGAATTTACGTGTTTCGTCAACGAGGGGTGAAATTGTATTGAAACACTATCACTAACTTTATATCGTATTGAACAATCAGTATCACCCATTCGAGCTTTTGAATTTCGAACGCAATATGCACTACATATTTTCGAGTATTGTTATTATAAAAACATTTCATTCGAGTGAATGTACATCGTATAATATTTTATATCAACGACATCTAACTCATTGCATTTTATTTTGTTCTAACTCATTGCATTTGATTTTGATTTTTCATATGTAAGATACTCGTGTAATCGGCCACAGGGCTTGAAATACCGGTATAATAGAAGAGTAGGTAACATATATCTATTGTACCGGTATTTAATTAATAGCCAAAATTTATACATTGAACCCAAACTGATGTTTGCCGTCCATGGCGCAAATTTTATCACACAAATAAGAAGAAATTTTTGCTGAGCTCTTTCTTAAATTTCGAATAATTAGAGATGATTCTTGACCTTACGTTAGACCGTCCAGATGTTCATAATTACATCGTAACAAATATCTATAAGTTACAATTCTTAACCATTAAAATTGGTTGTTATAAAATTGTAACCACACATTAATAAGACACACTAAATTATAGAGAGTATTTTATAATTAACTTTTTAACTTGCTATTTAATAATAGTAAGTTAAGCATTTTCTAGGTATCAATCGGACAAACCAATACTTTTGTGTAATAGCTACACATTTTTGATTTTATTTGCAGCTTTTTAATTCAATGTGTATGCTTATAGTATAATGTTACATTATAATATATGTACTAATAGATTTATAGTGTTTACTACGACAGTCACAATAACAATTTAAAAAAACACAAATTCTGTCATTAATGTCATATTCATGTTAGATGTGGTTGCAACTTTATAACAAACAGTTTTAATGGTTAGAAGGTGAAACTTTTAGAGGTTTCTAATTATCAAATAATAAACACCTAAACGCTCCTATCTCAGGTTACGAACGACATTAGTGTAAAAAGTTGCATTTAAGTTCATGTTAACGTAAGCACCGAGTCTCCACAAACATGGGGATAAGTAGCAGTTTTTATTCTTATTTAGTCACAGCAAAACTAAAAATTAACTGTTTTTATTAAAAAGTCTTTGCAAACTGCAAAATTTTAGTCTTGAAATTCGCTAAGCATGTGGTAGTGCTTGAAAAATAATTTAGATGTTCTGAAGGGTAACGACATCATAACTTTTTTTATGCTTAATAGATTAGTCTTTGACCACTATATCACCTGATGGTAAGTGATAGTCGAAAATATTAACCAGAATCAGGCTAACCTAGAATTGAAATTAAAGTAAAATTTCAGATTTCACAAAAATAGTTCTTTCGTTCAGACTGTCTGAAGTCTGATGGTCTTTCGGTAGTGAAGAAGGAAACGTATCCAGTGCGTAGCTGGAAATTGTGAGTTTGCTGATTCAAACTGCGTACAACCCAAAAACTTTGCACTCTAAAATTTGTAGATGTCTCTTTTACTATGTACATAGTTTTGAAAATACTACATATTCTATAATAAAAGCATTTAAGGGTATATTTTAGACGAACGCCCCCATACAAATGCAGTTCCAATCTCATTTTATAATAATAGCGAATAAAACTCGATGATTTTTTACCTATGTAAACACCATCTTAATATCTAGGTTTGTGGTGCATCAGATTTTTATTAAATTATACAGTTATGAAATTACACTAGCTCAAAAACTCATAATTTTAGATAAAAGAAAGACCCAACTTTATGCACCTCTTTAAAGAAAAATAAGCATGTTTTTAATATTTCTATTGCACTACAAACATGGGGAATATAATAAACTTTCTATAATGGGAAGTTATTTATACACTATATAGTTATTTATGTACTATATTTTACACGACTAAAAGTGGCTTCAGTCCTTTATACGCTGTAGTAAGTTCACTGTATAAATTTCAGTCTAAAAATGACTAGCGTTTAAACATCGAAAACCAAACAGAAACAGTTTATAAAAGAGCAGGTGTACCACTTACTCAAACACCGTTTCAGCTACATTTACCCAAGAACTGGGGTAAATTTTGCCGCAGTGGTTCCGCCCGAGAGCATAATTACACAGCCTTTTGCTGGCAGCACTGTATTTGCATCACGTCACAGAAGAGACAGTTGGAAAGTTTGCTAAGTGAGATATATTCGTTTTTATGTTTTTTTTATTCTATTTAGAAGCGCTCGTAGCGTAGCGGAGTTTGCTTATCAGTTCTTACTTAACCAGTCAATAAGATAAAGCAATATTCCTGATAACGAAGGCCTCCGGACGGCCTGAAACATCTAATAATTTACATGGTGGTAAGGCCTTTCGTGAATGCCTGCTTGGCTAACGTCAAGTTGGTAATTGACGCCAAGCACCTAATTGGTTTATTCTACAGTCCGTGACACCCAGTTCCCATTCAAGACCTTCTTTGATCACATCATCAGAGAAAATCATATGAGATATATTTTTATTCATTAGAAATGAAACCTGAATATTATACGCATTTTTATTGAGTTCATTTATTAGAGTCATTATTTATTTTTTCTATTTTATCAACATAATATATTACATTATTGTTGAATACAAAGTAAATTATTTTTCAAATATATATCCTATCTTATAAAACACGTTGCATTCATTATGATTTGGATTATAATGAAACGTAACAACACTGTAAATAATGAAAAGACCATTAATAAGAAAACAAACTCAATTATTTAAACCTAACCTCAAATTTCGCGAGGCTAAGCGGAAACACATTGTTTTAAACATTCACAAGCTTATATAGGCAAAAAGGGGAGGCAATATACCGCCAGGTAAAGGTCTCCCATTACTGAGGTCAGAGTAAGCCTGCTAATCTGGCCCCATAAAACCACATTTCACTATATTAAACAGAGTTTTTTTTCTCTTTTTCGGGGAAAATTAAATTAAAATATAATTAATGGCAGTTTAGGGTTAAATATTTTTGTGTTTTTGTAAAATATGATACTTTGTAATTTTTGATATTATTAAATGAAATGGAAAATAAAAGATTTTTCGTTATTTTGTATCTGTGTTAAAATTTGAGTGTTATTAAAATTCTGGAAGGTAATTTTGAATATTTACGTGTGCATAATAAATTGTGTTATTTAATTATTATCAGGGTTTTTAATTTTTGTATTCCGCAGTCAATAGAGTAAAAAACTTCTGTTACTCTTTTAATAAATATGCACCCCGTGCGTTTTCACCCGCGTGGTCAATATTGCAAATGGTTAATCTAGAACTTACACTATATATATATATATATATATATAACTCCATCCAAATCAGTTTTGCCGCTTCCGCATGAAGAAGTAGTAAACACACACACTCACATCTTCACTTATCTACTCGCACACATTCGCATATGATAACATTATTGCATTTTTTCTGAATAAAGCTCTCAAAGTAGAAAATATTATAATCAATCATAATTTATCATTTATGTATAAATTTTAACTATTTTTCGTACATTGTGGTAACCTATATTCGAATAAAAAATTTGAATAATGTCTCCTAAAAGATCAGTATAATTTCGCACATAGCAACCCAGTCCCTCAATTTGAAATAAGAATTCCTCATCCAAACAGAAGTATTTTGACGACACGAGCCGCAAAGACACGTTAAAACTTTTTTTTCATCAAAATATCTTTGAAGACGGTAACTTAAAATATTTCTCCTTGTCATCCAAAATGTCACGTGAATTTTCTCGGGGAGGAATTCCGAGATTGTTACGTATTTTTGTTACAAAATAGACTGAAAGTGATTTATAAACGTGGCAACTTTTATTTTGGCATGGATATAAAAGGAACCCATAGATCGTATATAATTAAATAATTTCAAGAACAATCAGGACAATTAATGACTTTTTTTAAAAGTGTGAAGAGATATAAAACAGAAAAATACGATTTTAAATTGCCACTGGAGGAAGCGGTCAAACTTATAAGTGTTTTTCTGTGTAAGTGATAAGTTTGGGAAGAGTTAGATGGTGTTTTCCTATTTTTTCACAATTCAGCGACAAGATTGTCATGGGGCAAGTATGGAATAAAATATTGTTGAAAAGGCGTTTTATCACGAAGATTTAAATTTTCTTTTCCTTATAATCTTGGAAGTTTTCTGCTCTGCAGTTAGTATATTTCTTGGTGTGCTGAAAAGATTGTATACCTATTACCTACCATGCACTCTATCATCTGATTATTATTATTTAAACTTTGACCACGATAAGACTTCATTGGAATACAATGAATCATAATTAGTTATTTGATTAATAGGCTACCATAAAATTCTTATATATGTGCTAGATATACTGATGTTTTGCAAAACATTTACATTCTTTTTATAAACATATTTATCTTTAATAAATGAAAATAAACAGACGGATGCTTAAGTACTCTAACAGGAAACATATAAAATAGAGACATTCAGATTATGTTACAAAATCACTACTACTCTGCTGAAAGACTTCAAATAACATGTAATCAGGAGTCCCGAAAACACCAAGCTCTCATTATTTGCGGGTACGGAAACGTCGATAAAGTGGCAACCCATACTGCGGGAAAAGTGACCGGATGTGATTAAAAAGCATACATAATCACACAATGTGTTCTTACGAGCCGCAATCTACAAACTGAGTTTATATATCACTGCCTCACCTTATCTCAAAATGTTCTGAGTACTTATTTGCTATTACTATTTACTACTATAGTACATTTTTGAAGCGCTCGTAGCGAAGTTTGCTTAGCCATTCTGAACTGATCAGCAAAGTTAAGCAACGTCCGCCGCGGTCATGACTTGGATGGGTGACCGCTGGTGACATTACTACTGAGTGCTTTTGTGCTTCGGAGGGCACAGCCGCCGGCCCCGGTTGTTGTCTTAGGATGGCAGTCGTTATAGCATGGTGGTAGGGCATTTTGCGAATGCTCACCTGGCTAGCTACCACCTTCAAGTAAAAAATCTGTCACCATGCACCGAACGGTGTGTTCCGGCAGCTGTCCTTGAGTCCCAGTAATTCTAGGTTAGCCTGAACAACATCTTCGACCACATCATCACTTACCATCAGGTGAGATAGTGGTCAAAGGCTAACCTATCATAGTTGATAACGGATTGATAGTCCTAAAAAGCATAGCTTTTGATAAACGTCAACTCAATGCTTTGACATGAATTAACATTGGTTGAATGGTTTTCTATTGTACGATTTAATTCGCCGTAAAGATAGCTCTCAGTTCCCCAATGTTTCAGCTTACGAAAAAAGTCATTGAGATATCTATCCATGCAGGCTTTTAACTAACGATAAAAATGATGGTAGATTGTAGCAGGACAGATCTGAATTGGAGTTGGCTCTTGCATACGAGACAAACTACACACCTAATTATACTGGGTGCTTAACGATATAACTTTTTTCTAGGTTTCTAGGTTTGCCCGGAAGAGTTGTATTATCGCAGTGGCAAACAGCATCTAAGTCCATTATAAATAAATAAAAAATTACAGTCTTTCTGATCAAACCACAGATTTGGATGCTCGTCTCCATTCATACCGATATCTACCAGACAACTATAGTGATGATACAAACATCATTAATGTCAATATCGCAGACTTTATATTCTCAGCATCATTAAAATATGCAACAGTCTATTTATAATCCACAAGCTCTTTTGTGCAGGTCACGTTACGGTAAATACGACACAAAATAAAATTAAAAACAAACAGCAGAGCTGAGGTGAGCTGAATATTTCGTTATAAAGTAGGAACCTACCACACCATGCAGAATCTATCAGTGACAGAGATTGGTGGTTTTCTGACAATTATTTTACCAGATAGATAAACTCTTTACCGATGTAAAAACATGTTGGTTTATAACTTGATAAGACTGAACTTAACCTGAGAGTTTAACAAATGATTGTTTTCTTATGATAGTAGGCGTATTCGTTTAGCTGGCGTTAGAGAAAAAAAAACTTTAAAAATACGTCTCATCGGAGGCCATGTTAAATTATCTTCATGTTCCATTATTTTTTTCAAGATATTGTTTGCAATGAAAAATCAGATTATACATACTTAGTATTATAATTTAATTTTAGAGTTGTGAACAAATTTGCGGGGAAATTATGGGCTTTTGCCCTGATTATATCGAGTAACTAAAATTGCCAGCATGCTGGGCACGCTGCCAACTGGTACTGCCTCTGAGTCTGCAATGACTTATAAGTAATCTAAATGCTTTTATTGTAGTAGCTGTTGTATTTTATATAGCTCATAGTATTTTCTTATTAAAGGCACACCGCAGGTAAAAAAAACTAAAGTTTATATAACACATTTATGTTTGTTATAAGCTCCATTGACACATGGAAAGTGAGACTTTCACTCATGTATTTCTAACTGATAACCCAAAAGCCAGGAAATCAGTTTGAAAGTTATGGAGATATGCAAATTTGACAAAGCTTGTACGCTAGCAAAATTTAAGCTATGGGAGAAAATTCTAAACGTAAATTACAAGGCCTGAATAACCGCTTAATCAAACTATTGGTATATTACATTGATTGGTTTCAAGTTTGCGTATTGTTCCTATGCTCTTATAAAAATGAAGTAAATACTTACATAATATATAACATGATTATAATAATATTATTGTTTTTTTTATGTAATGGTGTGGCAAACAAGCAGACGGCCCACCTGATGATAAGCGGTTAAAGTCGCCTATGAACATTTGCAACACAAGGGGCGTTACCAATACGTTGCCCACCCTTACATACCGACCAATATATACGGCATTACCATAGATTATTTGTAATGTATATTATATGTTACAATTTATTATCTTAAACTATCAGTTAGGTAAGCTGAACACCTAAGTCGAGATATAAAACGAGTTACGTATATCGGTACTGTGATTTTACAGAAACACTTACCTTTAATTATAGCAACACTGGAGTCCTCACAACCACATCGAAACGAAACAAACATCCGGCCAGGAGAGTACTTTGCATTTTTTATAGCAGCTTTTTATCCGGATCCATGCCGCAGTAGAATTAAGGACAGTACCTAAGTATTTTTATTAGGTTAAGGCCGATATCTGTAAACAAAATGTTGGCTTATCTCTGCTTTAAAAGAGGCCCTTCTTTATTAAAAACGTCAGGGTTCTCACGCTTTTCAATTCAGAGTATAGAGGTATTAACAATTCGCTTGCCGGATAAATGCATGAAAAAAGCGGTATAGTACCTATCTGGATTTATTCTGTACAAGTATTCCTTCTATATGAATTACATTGTACTTACCAATAATGTTTTATCCTTCCAACAACAAAAATCCCACCACACTCACTCATTTAACCCCGAGAACATTAAAAGCCTCAGATTTGCGTAGCATCTAATCTTTATTATGTATTTAGGCTGTTTACACACCGGACACAGTCCTACTACCGATAAAAACACATGGACACCCCATAAACGCGGTTTCGACCGGTCGGATCCCGCAATAACCGGTTTAGGGGTGCCGCAAAATGTTTTACATAAAATTAGATAGCTTTTAGAATTAACTAACTGACCCGTGCTGTTGCTAACTCGGGGTATTATTGAAACTTTTATTATTATACATGTGGTTTTTGGAGGGTTTGTGGTTTTTTACGGGTAATATTTAAAGGTTTGTTGTGAATATAGCAAGGTATTATTTAATGATTGATAAGTTGTGATATGTAACTACTAATTATCACTTTTATATGGTTATTTTAATAAAGAAGTATAAAGCTTTCAATGTTGCATTTTTAATGGTTTGACTGAGTAATATTTTTTTGATACCACCATTTAGTAAGATCGAAAACAATATGATTTTTAAAACCATAAGGTTTTAAAACAAAATGCTTTGAAAAGTGATAGGCTAGGCTACGTGGGGATTAAAAGCTCACGTCGGCAGGGAATTTAGGAGAAATTGTTACTAGATATAGGTATTACAATTATTTTTGTATAAAATATAAATTTAAAGTTTACATAAATTAAAATAATTATTGATTTACCTACGTGCTCAAATCCTGTATCTATAATATGATTATCACACTAGTTAATAAACTGGACAACTTATTTTCTTACACCGGGAGTCAATTAGCGCCCTCCTATCGCGTTCCCTTTCGTTAAATCTGTAAAAGTTTGGATGCAATTGAATTCAAATTAAAGTACCTAGTTGAAAAGTACGAATCGGTCGCCAAAGTGACAATGACTACTCGACCGGTAGAAACCGGTTAATTCCGAACTAATAACGAACCCGTTAAGAGTCTTGGGGAGGCAAAAAGCTGTTTTTTTTAAATCAATCGTAAACTGGCCAATTAGAGCTTATTGAAAACTTGTCAAGTTACTCAATTAAAAGTTTGATTTTTTTGCGATTTGTTAACCAATATGACGGTAGCTTCTTTTTATGTAGGTAGGTAAGGACTATACTAACCTGCAACGGCTAAGATTTTTTTATGGCCTAGATGGCTAGGCTATAGATGTGTTGTATGGCCTCCATATTTACTAGACGAATTCAGGGTAATCACCTGAGTCACTACCAGTCTTGCACTTCCGAGCGTCCGGTGAATACATCTCCGCTAATCGTGTTTTTTAGTAATAATCTGTGGACAATATGCCTTTCTTGTGTCTTTAGACTCTGCACCAATTATGCAGGCACTGTGAGAGATAAGAAAACTGTTTAATTTCACGCGTAATTATTGCTTTTATTGTTGAAATAGAAAATATCGTCATTTTGTTTTATCTTAAGAACTAATTTCAATGAAATGGATGAGCGAGATATGTGTATCGTTTGATGAGAGAGAGTGAAAGAGATCGCAGCATAATGGTGATCGGAACGTCTCGTGGCGGTTCGGTGGTAACACGAATTGCTTATTTATCTCTTTCTAACAACAGATATGACGCATAATATTTGAGCGTTCTTTCCTTGTCATTACAAACTGCATATACATGTGCGTAGGTATGTAGGTATATAGGTAAATTCTAGTAAGCTTTTAGAGCAGTGGTGTTCGGATATAACTAATCTATATATTTCAAATCTCTGTGCAACGGTGATTTTTTCGGTACTTAGGTGTTGTTTTAATCTAAATAAATTTTTATAATTATTTTGTTAGAGATTTCTGTAACTTAATAAAACTTTGGCCAAATATAACATATCACAATATCCATATTCTTTTAAGGTTTTTTAAACCGGTGGTAGTTAAGTCCTTAATCTCTTTGTTTTTACAAAATACCGATATTTATTAGAAAAAGATATGCGCCTACTTCATGTATTTAGTAAAAATATGAAGTAGGCACCTACCTTTATTTAATAAATATCGGTACCTATATAAAGTAAGTAGGTATATTATAGGAGTATTAAATCAATATTTAACATTTTCAAATATCAAATACGAATTTTTCAAACCAATATATACCTAAGTGATATATTGGAATGTCCTTGAACCTAATAAGTATAAGTCTAAGCTTCTGGTTTGCCTTTACAAAAACATTTGGAAAAATCGTTAGAAAAAATCATGACATAAAATAAACATTGAAACGAAAAAGAACTGCCTACCAGAAGCATACATATTAGGCTAAAGCACTAAGAATCCCCTCCCCTTAAGGGAGAAACTCACGTGTATGGTTTTATCACACTTTTTTGGTCATTGATCATGATATTCCGTGTATTCTAAATCACATTGCTCGCAAATTCATTATTGAACAGTCAGTAAACATCAATGCACATAATTCTCCTAAAACCTTGTGAAAAGTGTGTATAAAAATAATGATGACCAATGACCAAAGTAATCAATTCAATAAGTGTTACCTAAATAGGTAAACAAGTATTTATCGTAAGAATATTCTCAGAATCTCAAGTTACCTACGTGATCATGATCAAATACAATATTTCTTCTTCTTCTTCTTCTTCTTCTTCTGATTATGTCTACAACGAGCTATCAAATCAACCAACTAATTTCAATGTCAGATTTTTTTTTGAATTTTGATATTCCAGCTGTAGCGTAAACGGCGTTCTTTTAAAAATGTGAGTTTGCAAATTATAATAGTTATGAGTGCGTTAGGAGACTATTTAATAATTTCAGACAATTACTCACAGCCCGGCTAGCTCAGTCGGTAGAGCATGAGACTCTTAATCTCAGGGTCGTGGGTTCGAGCCCCACGTTGGGCGAAAATTTTTGTACGGTTTCTTAACTTTTTTGACTTTTATTACTTACTGGCCACAGAATTAAACGAATCCTGTAGTTATTAAAATAGTAATAATTTAATGTTTCTTCTTATGAAATTTGAGTATGACAGATGGATGATCGTTGATTTACAGGTAGTAGGTACTAATTATGGAAATACGTATAATTTATTTATCTCTTTAACTGGGGTACTTTTAGTTGTTTTTAGTTATCGGCAGATTACGCTTTTGTCAGATTTAAATCACTAAAACTGAATTTGTGATTACCGAAGAAATAAGAAAACAAAATAATAGGTTAAATTCTAGTATCACAGTGTTTGTAGCAAACTTTTCCGAAACGGCTTACTTCGACCGAGTCCTACGAAATTTTGCGTGTAGGTAGCGATGCGCAGTAGGTCTGAGAATGGGACAAACTATTTTCAAATAAGTACATTAGTTTTTTCATTTTATTAGCCTTTATGGCAAAACAGCGTTTGTCGGGTCAGCTACTAAATTTATATTTTATTATTATCATCGGCCATGTTTGCTCGTATTCAATAATTGTTACGTAATTTCAACTTAGCAGCCATCGGGGGCGTAGCTCAGATGGTAGAGCGCTCGCTTAGCATGCGAGAGGTACCGGGATCGATACCCGGCGCCTCCAACGATTATTTTTGTCGTTAAATCGGATAGAAATGTATACGGTTTTAAGGAATACATAATATGTTAGAATATTTTCATTTCACTTCGTTTCTTTCATCTGCTACTCAACGCTAGATGGCACTATTGCGAAAATGTTAGGTGACCGTCTTTTACATGACTGCCAAATGGAGTGTAATGTTTGTAAGTTATTTTATTCCAACATAACTTTTAAATATTATCTTACCAGCTTGTTACAGGCCTGTGCGAAAATCAAACCAATTGTCGTTGAAATAAAGCTCATATTAACGCACGTTTCAACGTGACATTTAGGTACAGCAATTATATACAATTTACATGGACGCCGCCGTAGAGTATACTTTTAAAATAAAATTAAGTCAGGGTTCTGACGATTATACCAACAATTTATTGATATTATGTAAGTAGATATTATGACTAGAACGTTCACACAAAAATGCATTCAAACTAAATTACAATAGACTAGAATGTAAACTGTTTAAATTTTTAATTGTCAAGTGTTATTATGATGTAGATGAATTCTTAAAAGATAAACTGACTCAAATGATGTATCCAATAATGTCAATTTTGTACTATAATATATAATAATGATTTACAAGTACAATTTATTAGGGGCTTATTTCAGAATGTTCGAGTAAGTTCCGGCTTTACTACCCAGAACATATTTATTAAATAACACACTATCTTTGCGTTTCACAGTCATCGATTTAGCCTATCCATCGGTTAAAGCTTGAAACGCGCTGTCATGTTAACTGTCATTTTTATTATTCAGTTATTTTATGTGTTGTATAGCAAACCGAAACTTTAATAGGACATTCTGAAACGGGCCTTAAGTGTTGTATATAGTTGTATTTTGTTTAATAAAGGCGTTCCACATTTTTTTATAATAATTTCAGATAAACTTAACATTTGTGCACCTGATAAAGGTAGAATATTTGAAACTTTTAATATCTTGACATGTATTGTAAGACAATATTCTGGCAAAAAAAGGATTTTGATTTGCATAGGTAATATCCGGGAGTGTTCAAAGCAATGGTGGCCGAGCGGTATTAGCTATGGACAGCCGTGGCGCAGGTTCAATCCCCACCGAGCATTTTGCGAATGCTCACCTGACTACCTACCACCCTCAATTAAAATATCTGTCGTCAAGCATCTAACAGTGAGTTCCGGTAGCAGTCCTTAAAATTACAGGCACATGAGAGTTTAACACCCGTATGTCTCAGGGTGACGGGCGCAGTGCAATTCATCGCTTGCGACTAAGCCATCTTTATAGAAATATATATAAATGCGCCTACTAATCGGGCGCGTATTGTTTGCTGACAGTATCACTATAATAATCAGACATGCTTATTGGTATTTAAATTTTAATTTATTAATGGAATTTGATTTCTAATAATTTTATTTCAATACGACTTCATTTGTATTTATGTTATTTGAATGTTATTTTTTATTTCTATTATTATAATGTAATTTAATTTGGTGTAACTTATCTGTACTTGCATTTATTCTTCATAATATTATTTATTGATTACCTACGCTATATATTATCTCTGTATTATTAATTGACATGATGGTGTTTTGGATTTAGTCTGTAAGCCACATTGACTGTTTTTAAATAAATAAAATATAAAAATAAATAGGTAGAGATTAGCCCGCTAATATCAGGTGGGCAGCGTGCTTGCTCCGCCACACATTAAAAATAGAGTAAAAAATATTTCAATCCATGAGAAGGTGGCTCAAGAAAAAAATTTTTTTTTCATCCTAGCATGTGTAGTGCCATTGTTTTCTATCTGTGAAGTCTCCTTGTAGAAGAAAGAGTTCACAATTAGAGTTATTAAAATTTATAATTCTTATGCTTTTGATTTTTAGTAATGAGACTTAACTAAACATTCTTGAAATTTGTCAAAGTCAAATTCCATCATGTTGAAATTGAGTCTCGGCATATATGTATTATTTTAGTAAAGTGGTGGACTTGAATAATATAATGAATAGAATAGAATATATTTATTGGCCTTATAACATTGATTCTCATACTGGGCAAGTCAGGAGTACAATTTTGGATAATATTCATTTAAGTTCTCACTTAATACAAAACAGCAATAAATAACTACCAAGGTAACAAAAATTATTATATACTCCTAAAAAAAAAACATAGTAAAATAATTATAAATGGAATGTCTTGAATTGGTTCAATACACAAAATAATTTAAAAAAAAATGATATTATTTTATATGAATTACTTTTATAAATCTCATTTTAAGCATATGCAGTCAAGTGTACTTTAATAAATAATTACATACATTAAAATTCATTAATTAATGTAATTTAATAAGAATACTTACAACGACGCACCCATATATTATGAACGTAAGCTACAGGCGAGAGCTATACCTAATAAAATTATCGAAGCACGAGTGTTATTTATGTATTTTCCAAACATTTTTAAGTAAAACTTATTAGTTTTCGAAATTACACTGTATCCATTTTAATACACATGCGCAAGAAGGATTCATATAAAAAGGAAAAGGTCTTCAACTCGCAGTAGGTATAATGCTGCCATTAAGGAGGCTATAACATAAGTTTCGTATCTCCTAAGGCATATACCTAATATTATGTTCTGTGCCGAATGTAAGAATCTCTTTAGTTTGTTTTTGTGAGGAAAATTAATGTATTAACTAACCTAATGAAATGATTTATAAAATTAAAGTCACAATTTTGTATTCTTAATGTCCTTTTTACAATAAATGTTGACTTTAATCCAAATCTAAATAATAAAAGAATATGTACGTACTTTTCATTATAAAATACTAACTGGTTCATTCACGCATAGTGAATAGTTTAAAGAACAGTAACCTATATATATATATACCACCTACCTATTAGGAATCTTTTGATCCTAGACTATATTTTAAACTTTATATTCATAAAGCGTCAAAATTCTCAGAAAAAAATATAAACAACTTCCATTGCGAAATGAATTAAAATATTATAAAACAAAAATCATTTTTGCTTCTAAAAGTTATTGAATATTTGCTACACAACCATATCAATCGGTAGGAACCTACATTTTCTCTAATTTTCACGAACTTCAATCAGAGCTATAACCACGTTGCAGCGTGCATTTCTGTGCATATCATGATTACAGGATAAACCATTCAATGGTTATTGTTCAATATTTTATGCAAACAAGATGCCGGTCATTTCAATGGGCAAAAATGTCCTTCGATTCTGTCATCCTAATAATTTAGACAACCCAGGTTTGCCAGCAGACTATAATAATTCGCAGACGAGACTAATAATTGAGAATCTTCGAACAATGCCTACATAAATCTGCCTTTTAAGTTATCCCCGCTACTCGGTAGATGGCGTTGTTAACAAATTCCAAGCACAGAGCGCTTTGCATAGTTTCATTGGAACTTTGAATTTATGCCAAAATAGATATTTAGTTCGCGAAGTTTTGCTTTGGCGTCGGTAGATTAAAGTTTGCAGAATTTGCCTGTAGAAGACGCCTGCCAGTTCTGATAGCAAAAAGGTTGCGTTTTGGAAAGACTAAGGCGATACAATTGGAAAGAATAGCGTGCAATAAAAAGACAATGAAGGTTTGTAGTGAACCTTGTAAAATGTTTACTTTCATATCTGTTTCTGCGTAAAAAAATGAAGTAGATGTATGGTAATATTATGCAAGTTATTTCTTATAAGAAGCAAACAGAATAATATAAAGAAAACAGTAAAAATAGAACTAAAATTTTATTATGAACGAACGAGTATAAATACTTATACTCGTATGTACGTTACCTACAAATATTTTTATACTGCTTTACTGTTGAAAACTGCTCCACTAAACAAACCAAACAATCAAACCCAGTCTGGATAACATTTTGCAAATGTCAAATTTTCACTGACGAAACGTAATGGGGGCATATCTTGACATTTTGGAAATGTCAGTTTTCACGGTCCGTTATTTCGAGGGAGTAAAAGTTTATAATAGGAGTACCATTCTTCTTCCATTTAAAACTTTATAATTTTATACCTATCGGATTTTTCTAAAATAAGTCTCTTAAATTGGCACGCAGAGAGATGTTTTACGAAATATGTTAAAGGGACTTAAGATTCAGGTTTGTAATATATTTTTCTTTTCGGTCTCATACATTTTTACTACTAGCGACCCGTCCGCATGGGTGCAATGCTGATACTAAATAATCTTTAATATCTTCGAAAAAACTATAAAGAACATTATAATTATAAAAAACGTACTAGAAAGAGGGTAGACCGGTTAGTCTGCTCTTAGTGCCTACCATCCACTCGCATAGACTTCAGTTTACTCGTGATCATGGCGCTTGCAACAGTGCCCAAATATCAGGAGCTCAAAACTAACCAAAAACACGGTAAATATCCCTTTGGTAATAATAATTATAATTTTAATAACCGTGACAGTTTAAAAACTCATATTAAGTATAAAGAACATATTGTAAAGGGTCATATTGATCTATATTAAATGTATATAAGGTATTTATTTGAATAAAGATTGATGCTGTATTGCTTAAAATCGCTTCGTAAATAAGCCATTACTTCTTATAAAAAGTAAAGGATAAAAATGGTTATTGTGGGTTATTCCTAAGAGATAGACATATACCATTGCAGAATTTTTTGTAGCCCTTTTTAAAGTGTACAATACTGTAGTACATTAATTTCATCTATCTCGTAGAGTTCGGCCAGCGTTTGCAATGGAAGCGCAAAAAAAGTGTATATTTACGACATCACACGCAACAGAGCATGTATTTTTACCAATTTCATGTCAACGTCTGGGACTCCACAACCATGTGTTCTACCTCGCACTGCCTATGTGGAACCAGCTGCCATGACAAGTATATCCGAACTGGTACATGAAGAAAACAGAGTTCTTATGAACTATCAAGAAAACAACATATTTTTTAAGAACTGGCCACGCATCCATGCACCTGCTGTTGCTAATACCATGATTTCTTGACGTGGAACTCTACAAGCTGAGCGGGCTAGCTATTTCGCTAATAATTGCTAAGTCGGAAATCATTCCCAAATATCTATGGCACATGCCATGTTAGCTTAGCGGTTAAAGCATACATATAAGGGTGGATGGCGTAAGTTCTAATCCCGCACATGACTGTAATGTTTCCTGTCATTGTTTTTGTAACAGCATTGAAGCTCAAGCTTGCACTATGGTTTGGGTCGGGGATGGCCTAAACGGCAGCGCATACTTACTTTCGTCTCTTCAATTAACGGGTGTGACAATCCATATTAGCTCAATTGACTTGGTGTATACAGGGTTATTGGTAATAAGCTAACAACCTCTTAGGTTTGACATCTGCTAGTCCTAAGAAACATTTTGAGATAGTATTTTTTCGTGTCTTTTTATGTCTTTTTGACGGAATAAGTACGAGACCCATCTAATGTTAAAGGTCTCTTGTGCATGTAATGTATTATTTCATTTTTTTTACTTTAATCGACGTAAATATTCAAAACTCTATTCAAAGGAAGCACGGCGCGCTCCAGTGTTGCCGTGGTGAATGCTCTTGGATTGGGGTAGGCATTAAAACAAAAATATATATATAATGAATAGATTCAGGCGTTACTTTGCGGAAATCCATATTTAATAATAAATACTTTTAAAAGTATCCTAAAAAACATTAAATAATATTTAAATAAAACACTTAAAAAAGCAAAAAATTATATATCTAGTGACAATTCCGCCTAATTTTCCTGTCATCTATCGATGATCGATTCTCGATCGTGCGCTCGGTGAGTCAAGACCTCCTGAAGATGCTTCGTTTAGAAGCGAAACTAGTCGGGTATTCTTCCGGTTAGGCTGCGTGATGTTTGTGACGTCACGTAGATGACAGGAAAATTAGGCGGAATTGTCACTAGATATATAATTTTATTCTTTTTTAAGTGTTTTATTTAAATATTATTTAATGTTTTTTAGGATACTTTTAAAAGTATTTATTATTAAATATATATATACACAAATAACCTTGTATACAGATTTAAAAGAATAACCAACGATAAACACCACATTTGAGAGAAGCAGCATGAGATCAGAATACCACGACAAATCAAATCTAACGCTCAAAGATTAAAAAGATGTAGAGATAGCCCAGAATCCACCACAAAAGCTGCCTACGGTAAAAAAACTTAATCAATTGTAGTACTTACAGGTAAAAGAGGGGTCGGAATGGGGTGTGGGTAGACATCTTTGTTGGCCGAGAGTAATTTGCGACCTGTTTGAGATAAGGTTTTCCGTTATAACCGTTGCTTAAATGACGTTTGTGAGGTTACTAGAATAACGATAGGGAGAAAGTTAAAAATAACGATTATATTTAACGATGTAGCTTTAGTGTGGCGATTTTTATAGACACTATTGAAAATGAAAAAAAATAAAAGAATACTAAAATTATTTATAAAGTTGAATATATTTCCGAGCTTACAGTTACTTTAGGTTGAGCTTGCATCAGGTGAGATTTTGGTCAAATGCGACCCTGTACTGTAACAGCCGGATCGTCTACTGCTGAACACGGCTTCCTCTATTAAGGGGGTATTTACCATAATCCCCACGCTTTGCAGACGTCTTGGGGATCGCAGTGTAAGTTGGCAGTTCTTTAGGAGGCGCTGCTACCCATCTTCGTATTTTCCCTTAGTCGCCTCTTACGACACCCACTGGATGATATCCCCATATCATCAGGTGCAATTCTAACCCGGCACCCGACGAGGCGAGCCTACCGGCAGTTAAATAATAATATTACTAGTATTTGTGCTATTAACATAAATACACTAAGTCTAATACTCATAATAACTTTTAAAAATTAGTAAAACATTTTCAGCAAACCTGCATATTTAATTCAAAACTCCACACAACAATTAAGTCCCTGCTAGACTTTATTAGAACATTTTTTTAATTATTAACTTTGGAACCGAATTATAGTAGAAAACTGTTCCTCGTTATTATATTTTCATAACAAAATGTATAACCTATACCTATAAGTTGTTGCTCATTGCTACTAAAATTAGTTTTATTTATATATCCATGTTCATGTGTACAGTAAATCTAGATTAATGTAATATGTACTAACAATATGAAACCCCGGTGGGCACTCTAGAGTTTAGTGGACTCTGGGTAGGACCAAATTTTAATAACTATTATCTTAATTAAAATTAGTTTTTTTGAAGACCCAAATAGCGCGGTAATGGAGGCCCTGTTAAAATGTGACGTGGGAGAATAACAAAATATGTAAATTTCTGTAGGTATATTATTTTATTGTAGTCCCTCATTATTTTTATAATTGTAATATTTGGCACGCTCACAGAAAGGTGTTGTCTAGCGGCGGTGTTGTGTGTCGGGTCGCCAACTTCCCTCAAAAATGGTTGAGGAAGGCGATGGCTGGCACATGCGTCAACTCGTGAACGGGTGCTGCTAGAGGATACTGGTCTGCTCTGGATGCTAGTGCTAATGACATTAACGAAAAAAAAACTTTTAACGCTGTTCCCCCTTAGAACGTTGCATGTTTCCTTTTTCATATTTCTTGTTTTTAAATAAATAAATGTCATAATGGAAAAAAGTCACGGAGCCTGGAGTCTGTGGAGTGTAGATTTATAAAATAAAAAAAAATAAAAAGAAGTCTTGTAACGAGTAGTAACATTTTCTAATAAGATACTATATTTATGATACTTTACTTTGAGACAATCGAAACAGGTTGAATCTTTTTCAATATCTTTTAGATGTTTCGGGATATGATTGTATATTTTGGTTGTTATATTTGACAAATAGTGGCTTGCTACATCCACAATCTTTGTACCAAAACTAAGATAACATCTCATTGTACCTAATTTCATGTATAAAATATTATAATACAATATACTATAATCTATTTCAATCAGTTATATATACAGAATTGTACAAAATATGTTATTAATATTTAACTGCGTTCGTAGGTACTTTAGCTGCCTATATACATTTTAAATTACAATTTCCTCTTATACCATAGGATGTCGGACCCTCCTGACGCACACATAGACATGTTTATGTATGTACGCGTGTAGGAATGTGCATACAATATGAAGGGGGCATACGATAGTGCTGGGACAGCACACGGATAAAAAGCGATTAAAATAATGTATTTTCAAATGCATTTTTTATTTGACAGTATAATATATACGTATTTGTGTACAATGACTTTTAACTACGACAAAACTGAAATACGATTTGAAAAATAAATTACTCTCTAAGAGAGAAAAGTACCTCCAAAAATACGATTACTTTTGGTGTCCCTATAATTTGTTTTTTTTTTGAGAAAATGTTATCAAGAACAATATAAAATCAAAAAATTTTGAAATCTAAATAACGAAAGTTCGAGGTTAGTTATAAATGTTACATGTCCTGTGATTTTAATTTATTCCAAATTAGACCCAAATGTGTTATTTAAACTTGAATACGCGAAAGTAATTAAAAATACAATTTGTTCAATGTAGGTATTTAACCTATAGGAACAGGATTTTATTAAAATTAAAAGTCTTTTACTGGATAAAGTCGATTATTAATTTATAGTAGGTATCGATTAGGGATTAAGTGAGTTAATCAACCTTCACTTGAGTCAACAGAATTGAAATACAAAACTTAGATGTAATCAATAGCTTTCCTTTTAAATATTAAATTTATTCCTTAAATGTAATTTAACTTATTTTAAAAGCTTCAGTTATCAGGAGTTGAGATGGGGTGCCATAATAGAATTTGTTTGAGGCGCGTCGTCACTACTTCAATTAGTGAGACATTAATTGATTATAATTGCACATTTATCGTACAAATGTCCTTAATGAAAATGTTAAGGCGGAAGAAGAAAATGCTTTTTCACTACCTCCTTTGTTAGGGTTCCGTACCCAAAGGGTTAAAACGAGACTTCACTGTCCGTCCGTCCGTCGGTCTGTCACCAAGCTGTATCTCAAGAACGGTGATAGCGAGACAGTTGAAATTTTCACGGATGATGTATTTCTATTGCCGCTATTACAACAAATACTAAAAATAAAATAACATTTTAAGGGGGGCCCCATACAACAAACTTGATTTTTTTACCGTTTCTTGCGAGAAGTGTCTGTAACTTGCAAGATTAGGTTACAGATAATGGACAGTACGGAACCCTTCATGTGCGAGTCTCACTCGCACTTGGACGGTTTTATTTTTATCATTTGCAAGGGTACCTATCAACCAACGTAAAACATTATTTGAACACTTTTACGGGCTACTGATTTGACTTTCATCAGTATGAGAAGTATGATACTGTTAAAAGATACAGCCCCCTAAAGGTAACACAGACGGACGGACATTGTGGGTTTCGAAAATAGATCTCGGTTTCTTGTATGGAACGTAAGGTTTTACTAGTCTAAATGATAATAACAGGCAAGATCGTTTACGGATATAATAAATAACGATCTGTAAAAAGAAATCGAAATCAAGATTCAAATTTCAATCTATTTCCAAAACAGTGTCGGTACAATCACAAATCTCTTGACAGTCATTTAACTTAAAGTCCCAAATCTTAAACTACCGTCAAGTTTACAAATTTCAATTACAGAATCCGGGGAGTCCATCAACTGGTTTAATAGCCTGAAAATTGTGGATAGCCGGTTAATCCTTGGTTAAACGCCACGCCCGGTTAGGTATTGGTTACCAGACTAGTGCAGGATTAGTTAACTATTAGATTAGAAAGCAGATTCGGAAAGATGTGGAGCTAATGGGATCTTTAAGTACTAAAACATTTTAATAATTATTTTAGTTAGTTTCAAAGATTTAAGGTAAATATGTCTCTATTATATGACAAATACCTTTGCTTTAATATTGAATTGGATTGCTTGTATACAGAAATATGTGATTATTGTAATTATTGAGTGAAGCATTCAGATTATACTTCTCAGTCTTTCTCATACACACGAATCACTTTATAATAATGTTGTAAAGATTAACTGAAACTCAGCCAGACGATTTTATTAAACTAAGACAATGTTATATGATTGTGCATAATTTTATTGGTAATTGCATCGCTTTACATACTTCATATTACGTACTCGTGTATAAAATGTAAGTTATTTAAAAGAAGGCCGGATTATACAAATGGCCTACATGTACATAAATGATTTCATCATTGTCATATAGTATTAGTATCGACGTATTTATAAAATGAGAACTCGTGTATTCCCGAAAAGGAAGGCAGTACACAGTACATTTCCGTTTGGTTTCATATGTTCATATGTCAAATTTATAGGTAGCGAGCATATTTTTGATACTAAAATTTTTCACATTGTTTAAAAATCACATTCCGTAAATGAAATTGTCATTATTATTGAAAATCGTTTGAGTTTTATTATGATTGAATTAAAGAAAAAAAATATTTCAAGAAGAAAGTTTCATCGCAATATTTCTACAATTATATTTACCATGTTTTTTTTATTAAAAAAATAATAAGTACCACAATTTGAACTATCGATAACTATTCCCGTCTGTACACCACCACATCTCTACGCCCTCAGACGTCTCTATCGATCCAGCATCCAAGCGCTGGCTGTTATCACCTTTTGCGTCCGACGGTAACGTTCGATGACCCCCTGACCTTTTTGTCGATATATTTTTGGTCGCACTAGTGTTATTGCACTAATTGGTTAATGGTTTGGTGTGAAAGAGATACTTAACTGAGTTTTTAGGGAGTGCAAAAATCGGTATAATTTTATGTGGCCAGAAACGCTACACCCAGTATTATTATGTTTATGAAGTAATTTCACAAGTAAATATCATTGGTTGAGTTCCATACATTATAAGGCACCGAAGCGTTACGTTGCGTACTATCCATGTTCGGCTTAAAGACAATTGATAGCTGTCAACCATACGTAAAATTTCACCTCAAAATGTAACCGACTTCAACACTCAAAAACGTGAATTAACTTGTCGAAGTCGGTACTATGCGCACAATATTGTGATAATGGGTACTTTTGAACCAGATTTCAACAAGTTCATTCACACTTTTGAGTGTTGAAGTCGGTTACATTTTGAAGAAAAAAAATTGTTTAGTCCTTTTTAGTGACCATTACGGGATTGATTGTCATTCACTGTCAATGACTGCATCATCAAGATAGAAAACACTTTTCAGTTATTGGAGTGTAACTCAAAAACGGCTTAAACGATTTCGATGAAATTTATTTAGAGGAAATTTCCCCGACTTAATGAAACTATGTAAAATCACTCCAATTTTGAAGTCGGGGGCCGCATCTGACCCTTGCAATTATAGACCTATTTCCATCTTACCTGTTCTGAGTAAAGTATTCGAAAAAATTATGCTCAAACAACTATTATCTCATTTTAATGAGCATAATATATTGAATGAGAATCAGTTTGGTTTTACTAAGAGCAGATCCACTACAGATGCAGGTGTTCAATTGATGTCACATATATTTAAAGCCTGGGAGAGTTCACATGATGCTATTGGCGTATTTTGTGATCTTTCCAAGGCATTCGACTGTGTAGAACACTGCACTCTGATTCGTAAGCTTTCACACTATGGTGTTCGTGGAAAAGCTTTGAATCTAATAGAGTCATATCTGTCTGACAGGCTACAGAGGGTTGGAATAAATGGCAATACTTCTTCCGGGTCTTTCGTAAAAATAGGTGTACCGCAGGGATCAATTTTGGGACCTTTTCTGTTCCTAGCGTATATTAATGATCTGCCTTGCATGGTCAAAGATTTCTGTGATATTGTTTTATTCGCGGATGATACCTCTCTGATTTTTAAAGTAGATAGGAAAGATAGTGAACTCATTCATGTAAATAATGTGTTATCTATGATCTCTGGATGGTTCGCCGCTAATAATCTTCTGTTAAATTCAAAAAAGACCAAATGTTTAAAGTTTTCATTACCAAATGTTCCTTATGTTGAACCAAACATTAAGCTTGGCCTAGATAAACTCTCTATTGACAAAGCGACAGTCTTTCTGGGAATCAAAATGGATTCAACTTTACAGTGGGATCCACATATACATGATCTAGCCGGAAGACTTAGTTCTGCTGCATATGCAGTTTGTAAGATAAGACAGTTAACGGATGTAGCTACTGCACGGCTAGTTTATTTCGCATACTTCCACAGTATTATGTCGTATGGTGTATTGCTGTGGGGAGCTGCTGCTGAGATAGAGACAATCTTTATCTTACAAAAGCGTGCAATTCGAGCCATATATGAAATGGATCCTAGGGAATCTCTAAGGGATCTTTTTAAAGAAATTGATATATTAACTTTACCGAGTCTGTATATATTTGAAAATATTATGTATGTTCGGAAAAATTTGAGTAAATTTAAATTAAACAGTGACAACCATCATTACAACACTAGGAACAAATATAAATTAACGGTACCATGTTTTAGATTAGCAAAGACAAATAAAAGGTCCTTTTTAGGTAATTGTGTGCGGTTTTATAATAAAATTCCCGAACATATTACAATGCTCACAGAAGGAAAATTCAAATTGCACGTGAAAAATATTTTGATGAAGAAATCCTACTACACAGTTTGTGATTACTTAAACGACAAAAATGCTTGGAAAATTCCACCTCTGCCAAGCCATCACATGTCTCCTACGTAATTTAAACAAATATTGTAATAATTGTATTATATTGTTTATAACACATTGTAAAAAGACGTTTAAAAGAATGGCCCCGAGTTTCTTGCCCGTTCTTCTCGCAGTGGCTCTATAAACTTTTTTTTGCTGAACGTGGCAGTACAATGTAGAATATTTTAATATTAAAATTTGTAATTGACCTTCATAAGAGCGTCGTAGACGCCTAAATTGAATAAATGATTTTGAATTTGAATTTAATGGGACTACACAGGAAGCACTAGCTTTCAAATAAAAAATCATCAAAATCGGTTCTCCCTGTCGGTAACAAACATAAAAAAATACAGAGGAATTGAAAGCTCCTCCTTTTTTGAAGTTGGATGATTTTTATTCTATTTTTTTTATGTTATTGTGACGAACAAGCTCGAGGCCCACCTGATGTTAAGCGGACTAACCTCTGCCTATTGCAGATTATGTCAGTGAAACAAAAATAGAAAATAAAATGTTAAAATGTATCATTTAAAAAGCCATTTATTTTTGTAGTAGTCAGTATATTTTCAATGTCCTTTTAATAAATTATAAATATTAGGCGCAATTCCTAATATCATTTGCGGAATATACTACTTTTTCTTGGATGTGTAGACAATTTTAAATTATCTCGTCTATTACGCGTGACGGCATCTGATTCTTTTAAGAATAAATCAGGATTGGTTCTTACAAACATTGCTACGTCAAAAATTTTGAATGACGCAAGTGATGGCTTAGTGGCATTGGCTACGGACTGCCGCGCAGCAGGTCCATGGTTCGAAGCCCGCAAGGGCATTTTGCGAATGCCCGCCTGGCTAGTGAACCTCAAGTAGAAAATCAGTTGCCAAGCACCTATCGGTGTGTTCCGACAGCTTTCCTTGAGAGCCAGTAATTCTAGACCTAGACTAGATCTAGACCTAGTCAAAGACTTAACTACATATAAGCAATAAAAAAAACTGTTAAAAAAGCAACAAAAACCGTTTCATTCTACATTCTGTTTGACCGGTGTCACTCTTGACAGGAAAGAGGGAAGAGATATTTTTTCATTCAATACAATTTTCTCAGGAGATGTTTTCCTTTATTTTCTATTTTCTGTTGTAAAATCATCAATCTCATCGAGTTGTCGAATTTTCATAAATAAATATTTTATACAGTGTTATTTTCTTCTATCAATCTAGTTTTGACTAAACAGGTATACGTGGGACAAGTGAACGGAAGTGTTGGAAGGGGAAGATCTAGGCGAACGTTCCGAAATCAGATTGAAGACGTTCTGAAAAAAGGCCAGGTCAGGAGTACCCTAAACCGACGCTTTTGAAAGAATTGATGAGTATAGATGAAGCGGAAGAGATTTGTAAGGATCGTAGCAAGTGGAAATCTGTGGTCTCTGTCTACCCCTACGGGAAAGATGCGTGATTTTATGTATGTATGTATCAATCTATGCAGTATATCGGTTAGGTGGGAAAGAATATTTTGTATAAATGGTACTGATTAAAACCCTTTGCAGACAGATAGTGGGTATCCATTTTTCCAGAGTTTATTTTTAAATTGTTATATTAGAGGGAACGATTTTTAGTTAAATATAAATGGAACGATTTCTTTAGTTATACTAACCTCTGCCTATAACAGATGCATTTCGTCACAAATCACAAATTGCACTGCACCCGTCACCTTGATACATATATAGTTGTAAAGTCTCACGTGCCTGTAATTTCACTGGCTCTCAAGGACTGCCGCCGGAACACACCGTTAGGTGCTTGGCGACAGATTTTCTACTTAAGGGTGGTCGCTAGCGAGGCGGGCATTCGCAAAATGCCCTTTCACCATGCAGTGAAGATCAAGCCCGCGGTGGGATTCAAACCATGGACCTTCTGCGCGACAGTCCATAGCCAATGCCACTGAACCATCACTGCTTCAAAAAAGATAAATATACGAAACGATTTTTAATAAGATGGATATAGATGGGGAACGATTTTAAGTATATTAGTTAAATTGTCTCTCATTATAATGAACGGCAATTGAAGGACAACAAAAAATAAGACGTCATTTTCTGGTTAATGTTTAGCGTTGAATAGATTTTTTTTTCTAATAATTTTTACCGTTAGGTATATTTAATGATAATAATAACTTTGGCAGCCGCATTGTTTACGGCTAAATACAGCTTTTCCCGTTTGGGAGGGTTTTGCCATAATCCCCACGCTTGGCAGGCGTCTTGGGGATCGCAATGTAAGATGTCAGTTCTTTAGAAAGCGCTGCTGTCCACCTTCTGGTGTGTTAACCGTAGTCGCCTCTTACGACACTCACGGGTGGAGATAGGGGGTGATATTCAAGCCCAGTACCCCACGGTCATGCAGTCAGTAGATGCAGATGGTATAAAAGCCATTTCTGTGGCCTTCAAGGTGGAGGCATAATATGTTTAAAAGTGGTCATTTTCCAGCTGACGGTGATATAATACGTTATTTAGTTTTTAAAATATTTTAATTCGTTTCTAGAGAGACAATAAAACGGATATATAAAAATAACAAATATTTAATAAAAAATTATCTGAAAAACATTTACAACAATTTATTGTAGGTATATTTTTATATCTTTAAATGATTTTCTAAAATATTAATATAAAATGTTCTTGAATATTTTAAAAATGTTCGTAATTATTTTACATGGATATCCGCAATGTAACGTCTGAATCTAATAATTATATTGAACGCAGATATATTTTATTTATCAATATACAAGAAAAAAAACGCGTTGGGTGCCGGGCTAGAAACGCACGAGAGGCTAAAACAGGAAAAATACCGAAAGGTAAAAGCAGCGCCTCCCAAAGATCTTCTATCTTACACTTTGATGCCAAAGACGCCTGCCAAGCGTAGGGAATATGGCAAACTGCTCCTAATGGGGGTGAATTTTGTTTGAATGTGGAAGTGAAGGTCATTGAAGTTAAGGAAAAGAAAACGGGGGTAGAAGATGTACTAGAACGGTAAACTTGAAGGACAAATTGTATGATTACGTCAACTCAACTGTGCTTACAGGTTTTTCTAAAAAATAACCTACTATAGTTTAATTTTAAGAAAAAGAGTTTTGAGAATTGAGATAAAAACTAAACGGTGAAGTTTGAATACTAAAAGTATGTACATAAAGTTTCAGAGAAATAATTAGTCCCACGTTGGGCGCCAAAATTGTTCTTGAACAACTTTTTACGTGTTCAGGATTTTTTACGAAACTACTGATTCATTTTGTTAGAAAACTAATATGCTTCGAACAAATTACAGGATTTTTGTTGTGTATAAAATTATTTATCAATAATGTCTCTTTTTTTAAAGTTTAAGACTCTCGTAATTAATAGGTACCTATTTTTTGATCTTCTTATCAGATCAAATTACCATTTTTAGTCTATCCGACCATTATGTATTCGTCATTATTCGATCCTAATATAGACTAAGATTTAACGAACCCTACTTCGGCTTGGAATTAATCAAATGAATGAAACAGTGGCATCTTTGACTACAGCTGGCCTTTCTTGATTAAAGGGGCGTTAGGTGTCAAATTAGGAGCTCGACGCAAATCGGTAATGTATACGAATATCGGCGAAATATCTTCGGATTCAATTTGAAATAACGTTCAAATCAGCGTGAGCTGCATCGTGAATGTTGAGAACATCGCTTCAACTGAATAGTCGACTTCAACTGAATCTATTTTATTAAAAATAAACTCTTTATTGAAAAACTTACGTGGTACAGATTTTTTTTAAACTCTGCCTTTTACTATAGTGAATCCTGTGTTGCAACTTGCAACAAGCAGTCACAATGAATTTGAAATAACGTTAAGATTAGCATGAGCTTAAACGTGAATTTTCAAAACATCACTTTAACTGAATAGTTGACAACATTAATCTCTACTTAAAAAAAATATTTTTTAGAAAAACTTTCACAAAGCATACGTTGTTGAAACTCTGCTTCCTGCAAAAGACTGTTTTGCAGAGAGCAGTCTCTTCCTGATAATAATATATAAGTTCAGCAATAGAAACATATTCAAGAATGTTAACATACATTGGTATTAAGCCGCCTACCCTTTCGAGGATATACTGGCGTGCAAGAACATTATGCTTTAAATTGTTCGGTGTTGAAAATTATGTTGAAAGTTTTATATTTCATAAGGATTTTAGACTGATTTAAAACATATTATTTAATGAAATAAATTTTCAATTGGTAGTTGGAAAATTATTATTATTGATTCTGAATTAAATGACCGATTGCGAGACATTTACAATATTGGAGGATTTTTTTAATTTGCATTATTGTAGTAATTAAACCTCTATTTTTTAAACATTAGAAAAAATGTGGAGCGAGAGTATGTTAACAAGAACAAACGCAGGCATTTAAGAAATTTTCCATTGCTACTAAGGAGCAGCAATTTAGTCAAAAACTTCGTCGACACCAACGCACGCATAAATTCAGAGCTAGAATACAAAACCATACAAGAAACAGTTAAATATGAAATCCTTCTCTTACCTGTAGATAAAAGATTGTTAATAACTAGAAATATGCTGCCGTTGGTTATTTACTCAAACATTTTCCATACTTTCCCAAAGAAAATCGAATTTGAGTAGGACAATATAGCAGTCGATCTCGTTTCTTAAAAAAGAAGATAATTCTTAGAAGCGGCACGCAAATTTGGAGCAGGACTTTACTTGTTCATACAAAACATAGCAGCTAAGCGAAAACATTTCTCCAAAATCTATTTGCCTGTTAACTAATTTTCTAGAACATCGCCTTCTTTCTTTTTCACTGAAAGGTAGGTACTTGAAACTGTCTAAAAATCGTACACCTGTCAGTATTACAACTGTCAGAAATATTATCTTCAGGTTTCTGGTTTCTTCAAGTTTAAAATCTTCAAAAGATGACAAACTCAACGAATTCTCCATCACGGCACCAGTCACAATCAATTTGAACATTAATAATTTTCGCATTCTGACGCTACGAAGGTAGCAAGTTGAGAAAACATCAAAGAATTTTCAGCTCTAGCACTTTAGTCTTAAAGCTGGTTTTTGTTGGACAATACCAAGACTAGAGCGGCTCGGCTATTTTTACCCCCCTCAGACCTGCAGAATCAATAAGAACCCACATTTTGCACGTGCTCAAAATTCCCAACGAATAACCTTTTAAAAACGTCAAACTTTACTTAACGCCTGAAACTAAGTACTATCTCTTACCTTTTACAGGAGCCGCTGCAACCACGAGCACAGAAGATAAAAAAGGAAAAAACCAAAAATGAACTGAAAAATATATGCATTTATTGAAATAAAAATTAAACTCGAAAGCGCGGAAGAGTTTAACGAAGGGTTACAGTTAGCAAAGGCGGAAATGAAATAAAAATCGAGTTGTCTCTGAGAAAAGGAAACGCGCAATACGTGCGCTAAGCCCAAGATGCACTGGCTCTCTGAGGAAGGAGATCCGAGGGCGCGTTTTTATACCCACTGGCGGGAGAGGCGGGGGGTGTGGCAGCCATTTTGCGCGGTTGCCATGACGACGAGGAGATGGCCTATTACGCGAGGGTGGCGGAGATTAGTTGTAGAGTTTGCATAAAAAGTGAGTGAGAGTAAAATATCAACTCAACTTTAAGGAGATTTTTACACTGCTTATATTGAGTTTAGTTTTAAGTTAAATTTATTTTATTTTAACTTGTCCTATCTTGTCCTCCAGCAAGATTTTTTTCTTCAAAACAAAAAATAAGTTACACAGACCAAACGTTGGGCGCCAATTACTTAAAATAGAGATTTATCATTTATTTATATTTAAGCAACAGGTTAGCGACAGTTTTTTTCATCATATTACCTAGGGGAGCAAACTTACCGGTGGCTCATCTGGTGGTACTTAAGTAATCGCCACGAAGCCGCCGTCGCCCACAAACATCCGCAACACCAGAAGACTCGTTGTACCTCTGAGCTTCGACAGTTCTTTATTTCGACATGACACTACTTCGAAAAATATAGTTCGATAAGTCATACTAACCTAATTATTATTATCAGAATCTCTTATAATTATATTATTTATTAAATATATTATTAGAGACTTGCTAAGTAATTAGTTTCTGATGCTTTATCGCGCTAATTAATATATTTCGAACTATTAAATCTGTTTGCAACCTCAATATGGATATTAATAATATATCCGTGGACAAAGCGCTCGTAGCGGAGTATGCCTAGTCGTTCTGAATTACTCAACTTGGGCATGTTTGCTGCAGTTTTTTAGCATGTGACAATGTGGTTAAAGACGAACTTGTCCCATATAATTAATAATAATTGTAATATTGTCACGAATTTTAAGTTAGAATACCCACTTAACTAATATCTGTTAATTTTTTGATATCTCGCTATTCACGTGCGATTCGACTATAATCAGATCTTGGTGCATGGACTGAAGATGGAGTGTTGACCTAATCAAACCTTAAACACTAACTGATATACACACTGCCTAAATCAGTGGATCTAGAAGGCATACTTTGCATAATAGCTCATCATATGTAACATAGAATAAGCACCAAAGATGGGTGTTTAAATATTCATCCCCTAAGGAGTTAAAATAGGGGCTTAAACATTAATTATGGACTTCCCTATTCAATGTATATTCTGTCTTGTCAATTTAATATTTAAAAAATATTACAGTTTCTGTCTTTAAATAAAAATCGGTTATATTTCGTCTTCTAAAATTTCATTCTCAAAAGGGCTTAAAGTAAAAAAAATCATTCCCAAAGCGCTTCCGTGCTTTGGAGGGCAATTTAAGCCGTCGGACTTCGTTGTTGTCTCAGGATGTCGTAATAGAATGGTGGTTTTTAGAGATTTCATGCCTGGATAGCTAAGTTGGCACTAGCGAAAAGAAAATCAATCGCCAAACACCGATGTGTCGGGCAGCTGTCCTTGAGAGTCAGTTTCCATTCTAGTTTAAGCATATTTACCAATATCATTACTTTCCATCAGGTGATTCGAGATTGTGGTCAAAAACTAATAAGCGCTAAAATAATAAAAGTCATCAATCAATTTAGTCGATAGAATACTAAAACTAATACAAATAAATATTTTGAAGCAGTGATAGTCAAGCGGTAATTTCTATGGACTGCTGCGCTGCAGATGGATGGTTCGATCTCTACTGCCGGTAACTTTTGAGTAGAAAATCTGTCGGCAAGCAATTAACAGTGTCTTTCGACAGCAGTCCTTGAGAGTCAGAAAATAATTTTGAAATTACAGACACACAAGTCATATCAATTAAATGTCTCAGGACACTCTTTGTGTGCAGTTTGTCACTTGTGACGTAATGCATCTATTAGGTCAGTATATTATGGGCCTCGCAGGTGTTCCTTCACAATCCTATAAGAAAAAAAACATGCTACGCCGAGAACACAAAGAGTTTAATTTATTGTTATTGCTCTCTGGCAAGTTCAAGAACACTTATAACACACACAAAATATTAGAAATTCACTACTATAATTTCCTAACAACATTCGTAGAAACACAAAGATTTGACATAACATACTTACTCTGAAATATGTCACATAGAAGATTTTTCCGTCGAAACTCATTTATTAACTGAAAGCACGTATGTCTATTAAATTCACTTCAATACCAAATTTAAAAATAATAAGAAGCACTTTTTTTGCTGGCCGTATTCCCGCTGCGTCCGTTCTCAACCCTCCGCCCACGCACACATGCACAAAACGCATACAAACACATACAAACGGCCGGCCCCGTCTACGTGCCACACTAAAACAACCTTCTAATGTTTTCCAACTACCAACACAGAGAGCGCTACCCGTCTGAAACTACCCCTAGCCCAGACACAGTGTCGGAAAATAATAACCATGCGCGTCTGTCTTTGTCTCACACAAAGTATATCGATGTAAAGCCGTCTCTCTCCCTCTGTATAGGTTTGGAAACTGTATAAGTATCTCTTTCATGCATAGTAGACGGGTAATTTTAGTTTGCAATCACCGATAGTAGGTATACAAATTGAGGCATTTGCCACTTCAGAAAAAAAAAATGGGCTTTTGCTTTGGCGGTAAAAATATTTTTCTTTCTAATAACGTGGTTTGGGAATTCTTTTCTATTACAGCCGAAACGGACCAAATAAAATAATTAAGTGTGCAAACACTCTTTCGTTGGAGCTGAAACGATATCCGTATTTCAAGCTACTGACTCCACGCTAAATTATTTAGTGATGTTATTCCTTAATGTACTTTAAGATTTAATATTTTACTCTATGGCTTAGGAAACAAAGTGGGTTTTGCTATGGATGACTCAATTTGTGTAACGTAGTAACTTTCCGGCGGTGCTGAATATTTTATTAAATTTTTAGTTTCGCTACTTAATCATAGATGACACTAGCTGCAATATAAATAGAGAACATTCATTTAAATGGATACTTAAACATACTTGATGTTATAACATAAAAAATAAATCTGGATTAGATATAAAATATCAAAAATAAATTTCGTGTTACTCGGGTACATATTTTATTATGGCAGTAATAGTTTTGCTACTCGCTTAGAGATGGCGCTAGTATCAAAAAAGCAACATCTTTCATGAATAAATTTATAATAACGACATCATACCTTAATTTCTTATATACCCGAAGGGGTTCGTAGAAGCGAAAAAGCGTGCACAGTTTTGCGGTTCAACATAGTAATACCTAGGTACATAGGTACTTATGAACAAAAAGCACAATATGCTCTTAATATTTATTCATGTGATTTAAATGAACACAGGTCATGGAGCATTCACTTTTTAGTAGATAAAAAAGTGATTATTAAATAAAACATACCTTTGCCGTTGAATGTGAAACATCACCAATAAATAGATATATAATATATAAAGAACTGGACGTATGTTTTTTTAAAATATATTTGCTGTTACAAATAAAATGGTCTTTTTTTTGTGTTGTTATAAAAATACACTCTATAGGAAAACATAGATATTAAACAATTATTACAATTATCGAAATGTTATAAAAGAAAGAGGAGAGATTTGATTGTTTGTTTGTTTGCATTGAATAGGCTCTGAAGCTACTGGAATGATTTGAAAAATTCTTTCACCAGGAGAATCCTACACTATCCCTGATGAACAAAGGCTATAGAAGATTTTCAAAATAGTTAGGGATCCGTATGAAAACTTCGATATGTAACCCAAAGTGCGAAAAAAATACCAAATAAAGTCCTTAAGTTGCGTACGCTGCGGAAATTATTGTAAATAGAGCAAAGATGTACTACAATTTTATATACAACATCAATATCTACAAAAAAGTCCATAGTACCATATGTCTAATTATTACAGTTACGTCATAATACCAACTTTTTTAAGATTTAATAAGATATTAAAAAATTAAATGGTTCACATAGGATTATTTAAAACATTTGAAATATATTAATTATATTTTACTTTTTTAAAATATATTAATAACTAGCTTTCCGGGCGCGGCTCCGCCCGCGCGTATGTCGGTTATCGCGCGAAAACATTAACCTCTTTTTGCGCAGTCGGATAAAAAACTATCCTATGTTTTTTCCCGGGTCTCAAACTATCTCCATACCAAATTTCATTCAAATCGGTCCAGTAGTTTTGGCGTGAAAGCGTAACAGACAGACAGACAGAGTTACTTTCGCATTTATAATATTATAGTACTGATTTTTTAAGTTTTTGTTAAATACCCGTGCGAAGCCGGGGGGACCGCTAGTATTCATTAAATGTACACTACTTCAATTCTTGAGGATGCCCCTCTGTGGCAGTAGTGGACTTATATTTTTTTTGTATACTATAAGATCATTTACATTACGTATACTTGTCATACACATTACTTGTCAATGACAGCTTTACCACTTGCAAAATCAGTAAATGTCTAATTCTAGGTTAAAGGCCTGTTTCAGAATGTTCGAGTAAGTACCGGTTTTACTACGCAGAACATATTTATTAAACATAACACTATCTTTGCGTTTCACAGTCATCGATTTAGCCTATCCATCGGTTAAAGCTCGAAACGCGCTGCATGTTAACCGTCATTTTTATCATTCAGTTATTTTATGTGTTGCATAGCAACCCGAATCATTATACGGACATTCTGAAACGGACACTAAGTCTGTTAAGTGCTTCGGCCACATCATCACTTACCATAAGGTGAGATTGTGGTCAAAGGCCTAACAATCAGCAGTCCAGATAAAAAATTATAAAGGGGCAAGCTTCAGATAACGGTAAAGTTTTTACCAAAAAAAACGACTTAAAAAAACATTTCTGAGTAAACGTTTTTTTTTCATATTTTTATTGGTAATTAACCCTAAGTAATTAGGAGGTCCTCAATTCAACTGATTTTTTTTTGTGTTACCACGCAACATTTTACATGGTGTACCGATTTTGATGTTTTTTTTTTAAATATATAAAGCTGGTGCTTGTTTTGTAGTCCCATATAAATTTGAGTGAGATCTGACGAGTAGTATTTGATTTATCCCCAATTATGCGTATTAAATTGACTTTGACTACATTGATGACGTTCTCATATTCACATGTCGACGTAAAATTAACAAAAAAAAGTATGTGATAGTTTTGTTTGTTTACTATTTATTGCATTTTGTTTTAGTATATTTTTTTCTTAGAGGTGGTTTTCAATCACTTTTCAAGGTAATACGAGCATTAAGCTCGCGATAACCATTATCACATAGAAATGTCGAATCGCTTCACTTCCACTTTTCTCGTGCGTACTGCGAAAGAGTGGAACTATTTACCATGGTCTCTTTTTCCCAATGAATACAACATGGGTGTCTTCAAATCGAGAGTAAATAGGTTTCTTCTAGGTAAGCGTGCTCCATCTTAGACCACATATTGATGTGCTTAACATCAGGCAGGGTGTGGTCAAGCGTGAAACTATTTTGATCAAAAAAAAATATTGTTACCAATTGTATCAGAAACAGAAATCTTTATTGACCATTATAACAGTTAACGTTACACTAGGCAAGTCATTTTACAATAGGTTGTTAGCATGGTAATATACTAGAAAATTATGATAACAAAGTACTTAATCTAACATGTTCCAGGAAATTCATAATTGCAATATGATATAATAATGACAATTAAAAATTTGTTTTTAAACTTAAATTTTAAAAATCAAATAATAACAATTTAAAATTAATATACATAATAAATATTATTTATCTATGTGCAACAAAATAAAGATTAAGATGATGTCAATAATATTTTGTGAAATTAAACGCGATAAATTCAAGAGTACTAAAAAAAAATGGCAGTATATAGTGTAGCGCGATAGAACTGTTTTAATTTCTGATTTCTCGACAAAGACGCAACTTTCTCTAACGGTTGAATTAGCTGGTCACTTTTTCAAACAAACGTCGAAGAGATAGAAATCCCTTAATTGAGGTTTTAGGTCCCGAACCAAGCCCGATATCGAATGATCTTTTTAACCAACTTAGAAAAAAGGAGGATGTTCTCAATTCGACAGTTATATTGTGTTTGGGTTACCTACATTACTGTTTACAGGGTGTACAAAAATCGATATTTTTTTATATTCGTAAGCACGTGCTGGTCATGAGGTCCCATTTAAATTTTAATTATAATATTTAATAATAATAATAATATTTAAATTATAATTTTATTTAAATATTATAATTTGATTAACTTAAATTTTAATATTTAAATTTGAATCTGATGAATTTGAGATGTTCTTAATAATGCATATTTGAATGGTTTCGACTACATTGACGATGTTCTCATCTTCGTTTGTCGAAACGAAACCGTAAAATGAACAAAAAAACGGGGCAATGCTGCCAGCATGCTGGGCACGCTGCCAACTGGGAGTGGGCTGGAGCATTTGGACTGCCTATGAGTCTGCTATGACTTATAGGTTGTCTAAATGCTTTTATTGTAGTAGCTGTAGTGTTGTATATAGTTCATAGTATTTTGTTTAATAAAGGCATACCGCCGGTACAAAAAAAATATACAAAAAAACTGTATACGATAGTTTGGATTATTATTCTAAAGCGCTAAAAGCGAAGTTTGCTCCATTCTGAACCGATCAGCAAAGTTAAGCAACGTCCGCCTCGGTCATGAATTGGATGGGTGACCCCTGGTGACATTACTACTGAGCCCATCCGTGCTTCGGAGGGCACGATGAGCCATCGGTCCCAGTTGTTGTCTTAGGATGGTAGTCATTATAGCATGGTGGTAGGGCATTTTGCGAATGCCCGCCTGGCTAGCGACCACCCTCAAATGGAAAATCTGTCGCCAAGCACTTAACGGTGTGTTCCGGCAGCTGTACTTGAGAGCCAGTAATTCTATGTTAGCCTGAACAACATCTTCGAACACATCATCACTTACCATCAGGTGAGATAGTGGTCAAAGGCTAATCTATCAGGCATAAAAAAATACCAAAGGAAAAAAACTTATTTGCTTCTAAAGCAAGTAGATTCATTAGATTTTTTAATATTACAAGCACTATCGTGTGCTGAACAAAATTCATATAATTATTGGAGTACAATTTTTTGTCCCCGGAACAAAATTGCCGCAACAATTTGTAAATTAATTTTATTACGTGTTTTAAATACTAAAATACTGTCTAACTTTTCAACAGTCAAGTAGGTACACAAAATATAATGCAAACAAAATGTCGTGTACACATGAAGGTGGTGTAAAGAACAAGCATTTCTCTAGTAGATAGGGCCATCGATATGAAACTTATGGCTTCAAAGGCTCTATTACCACCGAAGTGGCAGCTACTGGCAGCGCAGCGGCAGGTAGTTCTACTGTCAAATCATTTCCGACTGTGTTTTTTCTTATCAAACAAATTATTGGAGTACAAAATTTTTTTTTATGCCCAAGGCGGGAATCGAACCCGAGTCCTCCGATATCGCGTCGGATGCTTAACACCGTCTCAGCCACCTGGACATTGGCATTTCTGCCGAAACTTTGTGCTCCAATTGTATTACTTTAACCGTCATAGGGGACGGTGCGCCTTGGGCATAAAAAAAAAAATGTGTACTCCAATAATTTGTTTGATATGATTTTCGCTTAGCACGCGATAGTGCTTGTAATCATATTTAGAAATATAAGGGATAATATCGCTTGAAAGATTTACATAAGTCGCGCGGCAGCTCGTAGCGCATCGGGCGGCCGCGCGTCTGTCTTTAGCTATGGACTGCGGTGCCACGGGTCCATGGTTCGATTCACACAACCAGCTTGATCTCCACAGCATAGTGGAAAGCCATTTTGCGAATGCTGGCCTGGCTAAGTACAACCCTCAAGAATATTTGTCGCCAAGACCTAACAATGTGTTCGGGCAGCTGTCCTTAAGAGTTAGTAAAATAACAGTAACATTAGAGTACAATTCATTCCGCTCTGCCTACCCATTTGGGGAGATACAGGAATGAAGCTGTTGAAATAACTGCAAGGATTTTAATTTTCAATTCAAAGTTCTAAAAGCTTACTCTGCAATGCAATAACGTGAACTTTTACAAGTCATTAACTGTATTTCAACGGACAGACAGACGTGAGGGCTTCATTATTTGGCATACCCGATGGTTCTACTGGAATTACAATTAGGAAATTTGTAGCCAAGCACGACCCTGTTTGTTGTGCAGCTATTTTAAAGTACACTTAAAAGTAGTACCTAGTTTAGTTAATTAATCGAACCTCGCTGTGAAAAGTTGTGGATTCTGTACCAAAGCAATAATATATTATTTATTATAACGATTTTTTTTGTAATTTTTTCCCAACTCGTTGGAAAGTTTTCTGCAGCCTATGATCATCAGGGATAATGTTCGATTCTAATGGTGAAAGAATTTTTCAAATCGGTCAAGTAGTTTCAGAGCCTATTCAATGCAAACAAACAATCAAATCTTTCTACTTTATTATATTAGCTTAGATAACATAACAAATATATACATTAACAAGTTTATTATACATTAATAAAAAAAACTAAAAAGTCGACTGCGAATTATATATTATTAAACGAAAGTTCCATTGATATTAAAACTGCAAGATATATATTTTTTTTTTATGTGTGTGGAGTGGCAAACAAGCGGACGGCCCACCTCATGGTAAGCGGTTACCGTCGCCTATGGACATTTGCAACACTTGGGGTGTTACCATTGCGTTGCCGACCCTGTAAGACTCATTTAACACCCTTTTTAAGGTGGAGGCGACGAGGAGAGGAGCCAAATAAGGTTCTTTTAAAAAATAAGTTGAGCCGTACTATTACGTTTGTGGCAAAACTAAAAATATATGTAAATTTTGATCATATTTATGAGATTCCTATTGATCCCAAAACGTGATCACAATTAATTTACGTGATAAAAAAAATTATGAACATAGCTCTAAAAATTTACTTCTAGCAGTTATAACTCTAGTATTTATCAACATATCTTCATAAGTTTTATACAAGCGGCGTATTGCATTTAATTACAAATTCCTATTGTTTTATTTTTTTAGTTTTGTGTAATATTCATTTATTTAATTATTTTACTCGAGCACACCAGCGCGCAGCGCGGCGGTTCCGAGGTGCTCTGCGCGGATGCGGGCGGCAGTGTTGCGCAAGCGTTGGCACGGGGAGGTTGTGTCGCTCGTAGCTCCGCTCGCGCTTTCGACTGACAAAGATTTTGTCTTTGAATTCATAATGTAGCTCTGCGGGAAAACGCTGGTTGGAAGATCATTCCACATTTATGGAATCGTTATTCAAATCCCCTCATTTTGATAAACCACTCGATGGGTATGAAAGAAACAAAAAAAATCACATTATGGCATCTAGAATCCGCCAGATTTTTATTTTTTTATGTACCAAGTGTCACTTGCTCTAACAAGACGAATCTAACGATATCTCATACATTAAAATCAGTTAAGCAGTTTAGAAGTTATGGTGGCATAAGGAAACTCATAAACGTACATACATACATGAACCCTGAAAACTGAACACTCATTTTGAACCCTTAAAGGATCACTCTGTTGTTCGTCTGTCCGTCTGTGTCCCTTTTACTCAGGAACGCGTGGAGGTATCTAGCTGAAATTAATATCAAATAATCAGGTCAATCTCCCTTGGAGCTGTGTAAAAATCAAACTTCTAAGCCAACGCAATCAAAAGATACTGCCGTTTTTGCCGCAAATTTTCGACACTCGCAAAGGAAAACCTACACGGTACTTCTCGTGAACTCAGAATCTTGAAATTTGGTACGAAGCAACGTCTTATAGCACAGATAAAGGAAAAATAGCGAAAAGCGTACATTTTTAGTTACATATAATAAAAATATGATACCTAAAAATATTTTTAATAATTTTAAAATCATTCTTCAATCAATTGTTATGGATTTCATTTAGCAATAACAATACTATATCTTTTAGTTATATATTTCTATATATTATGATTACAAGCACTACCGCGTACTAAGCGAAAATCATAAATTTACAAATTATTGGAATACAGAATGTTTCGCCCCGGGCGGGAATTGAACCCGCGTCCTTCCGATTTCGCGCCGGATGCTTTATCTATTAAGCTACCGGGGGTACGGCTGTGTCGCCGAAATTTCGTACTCCAATCGTATTTCTTAAACCGTCATAGGGGACGGTGCGCGGCTATCAACCAGACTACTAGACTTCATCTGATCGAAAGAAGTGTTTTTTCAAACACTTAACTCTCGGAATGATGTCGCTACCCTTCTATATTTCTATATATTATGATTACAAGCACTACCGCGTACTAAGCGAAAATCATAAATTTACAAATTATTGGAATCCGGCGCGAAATCGGAAGGACGCGGGTTCAATTCCCGCCCGGGGCAAAACATTTTAGTTATATACCTACAGGTTTGTACGGAACCCTCGGTGCATGAGTCCGACGCATTTGGACGGTATCTATTACAATCAACAAAATAAATTGGTATCACTTATTTATTAATAGTATCTTTGATGTTGTAAGCGAGAGTCGTCTTTGCATAATACTGCTTTGAGGTAAAATATGTCACTGCGGTGGAACACACCAAGACGAACACTTGCTAACGAGGTTACTACCTGGTTGAAGCAGTGATGGCTCAGTGGCATTAGCTATGGACTGATGCGCAGCAGGTCCATGGTTCGAATCCCGCCGCGGGCTTGAGTTTCACCGCATGGTGGAAGGGCATTTTGTAAATGTCCGCCTGGCTAGCGACCACCCTCAAGTAGAAAATCAGTCACCTAACGGTGCGTTCCGGCAGCAGTCCTTGAGAGCAAGAGAAATTACAGGCACATTAGACTTAATAACTATGTCTCAAGGTGACGGGCAAAGTGCAATTCGTGAATTGTGGCGAAATGCATCTGTTACAGGCAGAGGTTAGTCCGCTTAACATCAGGTGGGCCTCGAGTTTGTTCCGTCACAATAACATTAAAAAAACTGGTTTATAAACTTCCCTTCCTAAGTATTCTTTATTTTCCAAAATAACCAGCGTCGTTGCCCTGTGGAATGTGCAAAAAAAGTTCATTAACGGTGTAGGTACAGTCAGACAAAAAACGATAACTGCACGCGGGTACCGGTCGCAAACAAATTGACCTATACGTCATGAGACGCAAAATTAATTTTTGAACTGCTTTAAAAAAATCAAGAGTGAGTTGGACTTGAGAATTCCTAATGACACTACAATATATATTCATTTATAAAGTTTTGTTAAAAAACAGTTCCTTTCATATGGCTATTATTTTTCTCATTGTAATTTTATGTAATGTAATCCGTGGTGCAGGCGTCATAATTTTTTTTTACAGATTATTACAGAGAACTGACTTCAACACTCAAAAGAAAATACACACGAATTAAGATCCTCCTACTTTTTTTGAACAAAAAATTTTATAAAGTGTTTTTGGTTAAAAAGTGTGAACTTGTTGAAGTCGGTTCTATTTTTAGGTGAATTTTTTTTTTCACCTTTTTCAGCGTTCTTTGCTACTTACGAGATAGATTGTCACTGACAATGACTTGATGGGAAAAAACTTTTCAGTTATTGGATTGGTGTAACTCAAAAACGGTTTGACCAATTATGATTAAATTTATATGGGACCACACCACAAATTTTCTGCGTGAGGAAGAACTATACCGGCGAGAGAGAGAGTATAAGCCGGATTGTCCATTGCAGAACACATCCTCAACCATTAAGTGGGGGGAGGGTTCGCCATAATCCCCACGCTTGGCAGGCGTCTAGGGGATCGCAGTTTATGATATTAGTTGCTCAAAAGGCTGCCCAGCTTCCAGTATTTTACGTATTTTACATTTACTCGTCTCTTACGACGCCTGGGAAAGGGAGGGGTGACATTGTAACCTGGTAACCCCACGGGCAGACAGAGAGTTAAGAAAGGTATTTTAATTTAACTTAAGATATTTTTTTTTATCTGGTTTTATTCATTTTCCACAGACTCCGGGGTCCGTGGCATTTTTGAAGTTAACAGAGAATTTATTGAGTAATTACATTAATAGGGGGAGCATTCTTACATACTAAGATAGCATAAGAAGCAACTTAAGATATTTTAATTTTTTCTCTACCACTTCAAGCCATATTTGTTAAGCATTTCCGCAACTGGATTGCTTTTTTCATGCATTTTTCTGTGTAAGTTTTTTAATAAACTGCCCACCTGCTCGTGCCAGGCGTGGAATTCCTACAGCAACCCAGAGATTCTCAAATTGCTGAGCCGTTTTATTCGTCTAGGGTTTAATGACCCTAAAACATAATTGAATAGTATAAAATTTTAATAAACCTAAATTATTTTAATAATTGAATAGTATAAAATTTTAATAAACCGATTTTAATTATAAAATACGCTTTATTAAAGTCTGTCTTTTTTAACAAAGAGTAAGTACTGAAAATTTCACTGCGTTGCTATTGGCCCACGTAATCAACATAAAGTCCGTTCCACACGAACTCTGTAGTTACATGTAGTGACATTCAGTTGAGTCTTCGACTACCTGCGTGTCGAAAAATATTGCTTGTAACAAATCACTAAAATTGCAACTTTTGAATTAGGGTAATCAACACAACGATCGTTTGGAAAAAAATGTTGTAGCTAAGTCCACAAATCGTCTCGTCATAAGTTTGCCGAAGTATCAGCGTGAGCTCAACCCAATTGAGACTTGAGACTCAACTTGTTTGGTCACAAGTGAAAGGCTATGGCAGGAAATAACAAAAATTATAAAATTTATGAAGTCTGAACTAATGGTGGTCATGTTTCAGAAGTAGAGTTGAAGTAGAATTATTTGATTTATTTGATCTAGTGCAAAATATATATAACTATTACAATATTATATAATTATATTGTTTTATATCATAAACGAGAACAGAAAATGTTGCTACGAATATACTAAGTATGCTGATTTAAATCATGAAATAATTACGTAATTTTTCTACAGTAAGAGTATTCAATATGAACGGGCCTTAACAATTTCAAAACGTGAACAAAGGCATCGACCAATGACGGCAATGACCCATCTCACTCTGTCAATATCGGAAATGTGCGAGAGACATACTCAGTACTCGTTTGTTAAAAAAAACAGACTATAGGGATAACTCAAATACTACTCGTCAGATGTCACTCAAATTGAAATGGAACCTCATGACAAGCACCAGCTTTCGAATATTAAAAAATCACCAAATCAGTAAAATCGGTACAGAGTTATGAGGTAACACGAAAATGTACAGAATTGAGAACCTCCTCCTTTTTACGGTTCCGTACCCAAAGGGTAAAAACGGGACCCCTATTACTGAGACTTCGCTGTCCATCCGTCCGTCCGTCTGTCACCAGCCTGTATCTTAAGAACGGCGATAGCTAGACAGTTGAAATTTTCACAGATGATGTATTTCTGTTACCACTATAACAACAAATACAAAAAGTTGGCAAAGTGCGACTCGGACTCGCGCACGTTAAAACAAAAAAGGTTTAACTATGAAGTCTAATGCTGTATAGCTGATGGTACGAACCCTTCGTGCGGGAGTCCGACTTGCACTTTTTTGAATTCGGTTAAAAATTATAGTTGTTTTAATAGAATTTAACTTATCGCTTATAGTTATTACATTAATAATAGAAACATATAGTTTACGAATGAGGAGGTCGGCATTATTGTTTGTTTTTAGTTTTTTTTCTCTTTGTTTAAGCCCGCGGCGGAATTCGAACCATGGACCTGCTGCGCGGCAGTCCATGACCAAAGCCACTTGACCCATCACTGCTTCAAAACTCTTAAATACTCGTTCTTACTCGTAATTAAACGCGTCGAAAATTCTTCCGGTTTGACTGCGTGGTGTTTGTGACGTCACGTCGGCTTAGCAGGAAAATTAGGAGGAATGGACACTAGATATAATTTTAAAGTGTTTTATTAAAATATTAATTTAATGTATTCCTAAAATATTTTTATGATATTTGTTATTATTTAAATTCACATGTTGAGAACCTGTGGTAGGAAGACTGAAGTATGCATCGTTGATTGCTCAACTCTGTCTGTCTGTCCGTCTAGTGAGTATATTATATTTTATTTATTATTTATATTGTACAGAGAGTATATTATGTTTTGCAAGTCAATTTGTATCCTAGACGTCTTGTTTTAACTGCAAGCCAACGGGAATGGATGAGCAGAAAACAATGTTGAAAACAAACCTATGCATTTTTATTAAATTCCATAGCTCATGGTGATGTGAATATTCTCGCATGAAGTTTGAAACAGTGATGGCTCAGTGCCATTGGCTATGGACTGCTGTGCAGCAGGTCCACGGTTCGAATCCAGCAGCGGGCTTGAACTTTTCATCGCATGGTGGAATGGCATTTTGCGAATGCCCGCCTGGCTAGCTACCACCCTCAAGTTGAAAATCTGTCGCCAAGCACTTAAACGTTGTGTTCCGGCAGCTGTCCTTGAGAGCCAGTAATTCTAGGTTAGCCTGAACAACATCTGCGACCACATCGTCACTTACCATCAGGTGAGATAGTGGGCAAAGGCTAACCTGAGGCATAAAAAAAAACTGGTATCGATAATATACTTTTAAGTGCATTTTTGTTTTAGAATATTTTCTAGGAAGTTAGTTATTTTGCAAATTTTTTTTATGTCACACACATTACTATATATGTGTCTGTGGTCATGGCTAGGATTATTCTCATTGTACCTATGAACATACGACAGGTTATTAATAGGTACTCTCACCACAAAAGATTTGAAGGTCACATCTTGGTGACATGGGAAATTATTTTATGTCGTATGTTGTATTGCTGTGGGGAGCTGCTGCTGAGATAGAGACAATTTTAACTAACAAAAGCTTGCAATTCGAGCGATATATGGAATGGATCCTAAGGAACCTTTAAGGAATATTTTTAAAGAAATTGATTACAACACTAGGTATAAATGTAAAATAACGGTGCCAGGTTTTAGATTAGCAAAGACAAATAAAAGTTCATTTGTAGGTGATTGTGTGCGGTTTTATAATAAAGTTCCCAAACATATTACAATGCTCACAGAAGAAAAAATCAAGTTGCACGTGAAGAACATTACATAGTTTGTGATTATTTAAACGCCAAAAATGCTTGGACAATTCCGCCTCTGCCAAGCTATCGCCTGTCACCTACGCAATTGAAACATTGTTAAAAGACGTTTAAAAAAATGGCCCCGAGTCTCTTGCCCGTTCTTCTCACAGCGGCTCTACACATTTTATTTTTGCTGAACGTGGCAGTACAATATAGAATATTTCAATATAAAAAAATGCGATTGACCTTCATAAGAACGTCGTAGTCGCCTAAATTGAATAAATGATTTTGAATTGAATTGAAACGCTCAAAATCATATACTGAAATTATTCATTGACATTTTTAAGCCTTCTCACATGGCAATCCTAAGTCTGGAACATATTGTCGCCTTTGAAACATATTACTGTCTTCATGGCCACACTCTGTCACTGTCAGAAAAACGCCAAGTAGCGTTTAAAAGTCATCTTAAGAAGAAGAAGAAGATTGTCTTTGGTAGAGAGTAGTATATACAGTAGTATATATTCTTTGCTCTTCTCAAAGTAAACAAACCATAAATCAGCAGAAAATTTGGACGTAATTTCTAAATTATTAATAAATTATTAATATTTCGGCATGTTTAAACAAAATGTGCACATTATGCTGTGAATTTTGGACGTGGCGTATCGTCTCACTTGCTATATCACTAGTTCTGATTATATTTTCATTCATGTTTGGACCTATGATCACTATGTTTTACGCAATAGGTAAGTTTATGTAGACATGAAATATATGGTGATGAGGACGAAGTGTTTCACTTATATTTTATGAATGGTTGGTAGGCTAGCCATCGATTACAATCTCACTTGATCAATCAATCAATTATCAATCTTTATATATTGGAATGGTATGCAACGCGCACCCGCGCCGAACGACCCGCATTTTTATTGTGCGAATACTTTCATTTAAACCTGATGAAGCGAAGGATTCTAGGATTCAATATATTTGTTTGTTACCTCAGAACTCTTGACTGGGTGAACCGATTTTAAAAAATCTTTTTTTAGTTTGAAAGCTGATGTTTGTCGTTTGATCCCATTTTAAATTTCATGAAAATCTGTCAAGCCATTTTTGAGTTATACTCTAATAACTGAAATATAGTCGTTGACAATCGATCCCGTAAGTAACACAGGTCACTAAAAAGAGTGAAAAAAAATGTTTACCAAAAAATGGAACCGACTTCAACAAGTTATTTCACACTTTTGGGTTCAACACCAGTTCCATTTTTTGGTATTTTTTTTTTTCTAGACGTAATATACCTTTCCTGTCGATAATTTTTCAGCTTACTATACAGCGAGGAGAATGCTAGGTGCAACAAAGAGCTTAAAATAATAGCGGAAATTTGCCATAATATATAGTAAAAATTAAATTACTAAAATTGATAGTATTGAAATTATGCAAGCAATTTTGCATGATGTTAGGGAATTTCGAGAATTCCCACCTGGCTAGCTACCACCCTCAGGTAGCAAAATCTGTCACCTCGTTACCTTGCTGTGTGTGGCAGCTGTCCTTGAGAGCCAGTATTTCTAGATTACCCTGAAAATCTTCTTTGACCACATCATCACTTACCATCGGGTGAGATAGTGGTCAAAAGCTAACCCTATTATAAAAAATACTTTTTTTGGAATTCTTAAGTTCGAAATTCAATAACCATTTCCACGCTGATGAAAAGCAATTTTCCATACGGTTTTTTTATATTATTGTGACGGGCCAAGCACGAGTCCCCCCGAGATGCATTTCGTCATGTGACGAATTACACTGCGCCCGTCACATTGAGACATACAGTTGTTAAGTCTCATGAGCCTGTAACTTTTATGGCTCTCAAGGACTGCTGCCGGTACACGCTCACGCTTATACAGTACTTGGCGACAGATTTTCTACTTGAGGGTGGTAGCTAGCCAGACAGGCATTTGCAAAATGCCCTTCCATCATGCGGTGAAGCTCAATTGGTGGGAATCGAACCCAGGGACCTGCGGCACGGCAGTCCGTAGCTATACCCCCTCTGCCATCATTGATTCTTCATTTCGAACGATAAACAATACCTTTCAAACCTTGTGAGGTAAAACAATATAAATATAACAAATATTTTTTAAAGTATCCTAAGAAAACATTAAATAATATTTAAATAAAACACTTAAAAAGTATAAAATTATATATCTAGTGACAATTCCGCCTAATTTTCCTGTTATCTACGTGACGTCACAAACATCACGCAGCCTAACTGGAAGAATAAATCCAGACTCGATCGTGCGCTCGGTGAGTCAAGACCTCCTGAAGATGACGTTTAGAAGCGAAACTAGTCGGGTATTCTTCCGGTTAGGCTGCGTCATGTTTGTGACGTCACGTAGATAACAGGAAAATTAGGCGGAATTGTCACTGGATATATATTTAAATACTTTTTTAAGTGTTTTATTTAATGTTTTCTTAAGATACTTTAAAAAATATTTGATATGGATTTCCGCAAAGCAACGCCTGAATCTATTAATTTTAAAAGAATATTTTTTTCACCCAGTATTTCTTCTTCTAGGTTGGCGTGGAGAACTAGACAATTACATCAAGACGGAACCCCATTTCGGCGTGCTCCTCTCCTTCTTCCTTGGCATTCTATGGCTGATATTTGTGTCAAACCTCATTCTTCTGATAGCATGCTGCTACAGAGCACCGAACTTTCTAGATTTCTACATATTCCTCCTCATAATAAACATGCTTACAGTGCTTGCACTGTGTGTGTATTACGCGGTTTATTGTGGGATATTCGATAAGCACTGCTTTGATCATTCTAAAGGTAGGGTCGGTGATGATGTTGGTGCGTCATTGTGGATGTTTTTTGCGGGTATTTTGTATATTATATTGTGTTTTGTTATAATGTTTGTTGTTTGTAATTATAAGTTGGCTATGTTGAGATAGATTTTGTTTTACTTTATACTAGCGGTCCGCCCCGACTTTACACGAGGATTTACACAAACATTATCAATTTAAACACATAAAAAAGTGGTTGTTGTGACATAATTGTAATAGTTAAACTTATATTATGGCGGACTTCTTTGTAGATCTTGATGACTTTTAGAAAATTGTAGTACATCATTCTGCTCTATTATAAAAAAAAATTGCGGCGTATGCGAAATAACGTTATTTTTGTATTTTTTTCGCACTTTGGGTTTCATTATCGAAGTGTTCTTACGGATCCCTAACTCTTTGAAAATCCTATTTAGCCTGTATTCATCAAGGATAGTGTAGGATTCTAATGGTGAAAGAATTTTTCAAATCGGTCCAGTAGTTTTAGAGCCTATTCAGTACAAACAAACAATCAAATCTTTCCCCTTTATTGTATTATAGTTTAGAAAGACAACCTTGTGTGAACGTGGGGTGCCGGGTTAGAATGTCACTCCGTCATTTTTTTGAGGCGATTTTTGTATGTAACTTTGATGGGACAAGAAATAGGCCCACTTGATGGTAGGTGGATTAACTTGTGCCCATAACAGATGCATTTTAAAAAATATGATGAGCAAGCATTTGAAAGAGTCAATTTCGTCACAAGTCAGAAATGGCACTGCGCCTGTCACCCTGATACATAGGTTAAGTTGTCAAGTCAACATTTTTATGTCTCCTCGCTTCCGGTCACGTGGCTGGGCCGCGATCCCCGATCATTTAGTGTTTGTTTGAGCGATCGGAGCTATGGGTATTATAACTAAACAACTTTTTGTAATTTTCATATAAAAGAATAGAATAGAATTATTTATTGGCCTTATAACATCAACAGCTACACTAGGCAAGTCAATTTACACTATAAATTTGAAAATGATAAGATATTAAACTAATTAAACAATGAATAATTAAAAATTTTATATCAATGGTTCACAATATTGATATAAAATAAAATATAAATACAATTTCAAAATAACATAATAGGATTAATAGTAACAATGTTTCAAATTATCTTTTAATAAAATATGTCCAAATATTTAAATTAATTAAAATGTCAACAATACATAACAGTTATTATTTCATACAATAATTATAGTAATTTAAATTCTGATTTACATAAAATATACGTTATTATTATTAGTCCCATATATTATACTCATTAAGATAAATTTCTAATATATAATTTGTTACACAAGGCTTATTTGTGGCGAGAAAGAAGATTCTATTAGATGCGTCTTCATAAATTCATTTAAAGAATAATAAGGGTTTAATTCAAAAAATAGCTTTATCTTTCTTTTAAATTGATTTGCGAGTAAGACTCTTATACTAGATGGCAACTTGTTGAACATGCAAATTTTGGTATAGATACCCTGCTTTTTTACTTTTACTAATCTAGTACTTGGTTTAGATAGATTCTCTTTGTTTCGTAGGTCATATGTATGTACTTCTTTGTTTTTTGTCAAATTAGCATCATATATTTCAAGTAGACAGTTATATATATACATCGATATTACTGTCATGATTTTGTTATTTTTAAAGTGTTCTCTCACTGATGTGCGTTTCCTTAAGCCCAGCATTATTCTTAATGCCCTTTTTTGAGATCTTAATACTCTTTTTATGTCTGCCCCATTACCCCAGACCGTGATAGCATATTTTATTATTGAATGTACATATGCAAAATATACAGATTTAATAGCTTTTTTATCTATTAAAGGTTTCAGTTTCAGAAGTGCATAATTGGTACTGGCAATTTTTTTACACAATTTTTTAATGTGAGGTGTATGACTGATTGTGTGGTCTATTGTATAGCCCAAGAATACATTTTCTTTAATATCAGATTCACAGTTCAGACTCTTTCGCGTTTGATAATGTATAATGACACTTTTACTATCGTTGAGAATTATCCCGTTTGCATTGAACCATTCTTTTAGAGCATGCATTGCGTCATTTATTTTTATTTTTAAATTGTCTTTAGATTTGTCATTAACTCCTACATGTGTGTCATCGGCAAATAAGTTAATGTAAGTCCAGTCTGGCATAGATTTCACAAGGTCATTTATGTAAATTAGAAACAAAACTGGTCCCAACACTGAACCTTGGGGTACCCCTATATCAACATAGCCCAGAGATGATTGAGCTTGATTTACTGATACAATTTGACATCGATTCTGCAGATATGTACGCATTATATTTAGTTCAGGCCCTTCAAAGCCATAATATTGTAATTTTAAAATAAGTATATCGTGTCTTAGACAGTCAAAAGCTTTGGACAAATCGCAGAAAACACTTGCGCATTTTTGCGATTTGTCCATTGATTCAAGAATGTAGTAAATAACTTTTCTGATTGCCATTTCCGTCGATCGACCTGGACGGAAACCAAATTGAGAGGCAGTAAATAAATTGTTACGTTCAAAGTGATCTAGAATCCTCTTTTTAATAATAGATTCGAATATTTTTGACATAGTCGGTAATATACAGATGGGTCTATAGTTATCGAGTTCATTACTATCCCCTTTCTTGTATATCGGGATAACTCTTCCTGTTTTAAGGCAGTTAGGAAATACTCCTTTTTCAATACAATAATTAATAAGTTCAAAGAGTCCAAAGGTCAACTTATTATAAATAATGCGGTAGGAGAATAACGTGTTGTTTATTTGCAATTAACACTAGAAATCCGGGATATTTTTCACTAGAATTTACCACATTTCACATTCTGTAAGAGACACTATTGTTTAGCGATATATTTATAAAACTTTTTATAAATTTGACACTAATTGTAACTGTTGTGTATTTTGATTTTGATTTCAAGTCACCTCTTGTTATTTCACTTTGATAACACTTCCGTCACTGAATTTGGCCTATTATGAGCACGTTTAGCTTAGTTTTGACTTATTTTGTGCACGGAAATATTTTAAATTAATTTTTAAATGCGGAACTAGTGTTGACTCAGGCAGCGCCCTCTCGGTGTTCCTGGTTTGTGTGATAAATCCACCTTAGTCCACCTAAAGTGGATTACACTCCCCATACATAATGAAAATAACAGAGTTAATTTAACGTTGTGATATAAAGTGTAAAAAAAGTTATTTATTAATTATTATAATACTTTTTTGGTATTATTATTATTATTAGTATTATTTATTTTACTAACCAAAAGTTGCGTACTAGTAGTCTACTATTAAACGATAAAAATAGACCAGTTTTGTACTAAATTTAATACCCGACGGCAAAAAACTCTTTTTGCTTCATTTTTCAGTATATTTCAAAATTCAAATTCAAATTAATTTATTAGCCTTATAACATGTGTTACACTAGGCAAGTCAGCATACATTTTATATTTTTTTTATTTTAGGTAAGGTTAACTAATTGTTATGCCTTATGTGCCTGTAATTTTACTGACTTTCAAGGACAGCTGCCGGAACACGCTGTTAGGTGCTTTGCGACAGATTTTCCACTTGAGGGTGTGTAATTTTTTTTATTGATTGTTATTGAATTGATTATCTTAATATGGGAGAAAGTAATTTTTAACATATTTGACAGTTTGAGAGGTAACTTATGGAATCATATGCATTGATGTTCAATAACTTTTCAGAATAATACGATTAAATTACATATTTACAACAAAAAATTTTGTCAGTTGTGACATTCGAACCTGCACCATTCACTCCTATAGCCCTATAATCTGACCGCTAAGCCAACATGACGTGTGAAGTTTGGTTCTTATTTGTATTTTCGTTTTCAACAATCGTATGGGGATAGAGCGACATCTATAGTTCAACTTACGTATAATAATATGCTGTACAACAGACTAGACTATTTTTTTCATTTAGTTTAAAACTTGTTTACTATGACGACCATCACTTTTTTATTAAACACTTATACCATTATCATATAGCATTCATATCAAGTCTAGCTGCAAGCGCGATAAAACTGTTTAAATTACGCATTTCACGCAAATTCAGACGCGAGTATTCACCTTAAAGAAGCAATTTTTGAAGAAATAATAGCCGAGTATTTACAGTTACGAACTGCGGTGCCGCAAGTCCATGGTTCGATACCCATTGCCAAAGTGAGCTTCACCGAATGGTGGAAGAGCAATTTGCGAATGTTCGCCTGGTTAGCTATCACACTCAAGTAGGAAGCTGTCTGCACTCTACAGTGTTCCGGCCGCAGTCCTTGAGAGCCTGTTAAATTACAGGCTCATGAGACAACTGTGCCTCTCAGGGGGACGGGCGCAGTGCAGTACGTCACTTGTGATGAAATTCATCTGTAATAGACAGATGTTATCGCTTAAAATCAGGTAGGCCTCGCGCTTATTCCATCACAATTCCATCAAAAAGACAACAAATTCAAGTACCCGGCTGCAACGTCACTCCAATAAAATGAAAGCTGTAAATATCACAGTCCTCTTTTAACACAGTCGGACAAGCAAGCCTCCAAGAAATGATAATCTACCCCCATTGTGTTGTGGGATGTTCACCGCGGCGTGAACAGATAGTTTCTTTCGCAAATCGAAACGTCGTCTACAGAATATCTTGGAACGTTGCCAGGTTTAACTCAAAACTGTTTTTAAACATTATATTTTTCTCAATCTGTACATTGATCGTTTTCTTACGCTTCTCTGTAACTTAAGACGCTGACAACTGCTAAATAGCTTTACAGATTTTTAGCAAAATATATTTAGTTTGTAGCTGTAAGAAAATTATATGTTAATATTGATCACATTATCTAAGGCCAAGAAAATGCCGAAACACGTTTCCTTAAAATTTTCTAGATAGAATTAAATTGCAAAGTTGACTCTAAATTACGCTTGTAACTTAAATATCTTAATTATTTACGTATGAATGTGTATGAAAATATATTAATAAAATAGCAAAACCTTATCAAGAGGGACAAGAAAAGTTACATTTTCGATTTACGTTACTAGTATTGTGTTATTAAGCTTACTTTCGGATCTTACCTAAACTGATCGCTATTTCACCATCGCTGCCTCTATTTCACTCCTATGCAGTCCGATAGTGAAAAATTATCAGCTCTTGACAGCGTCTTAATGTGGAAACTCAAGAAAATTTAAAATTGTAATATATAAAACATTTAACGAAAATAAATTATTTGCAGTCGAGCTTTTAATTTTTTTAATTAAAAATTATATTGTGCGTATTATTTTGAACAGTTATTGGATACCAATACACATGATTCCACAATATACTCCTAAAACTGACAAAAATATTAATTATTACCCATACCTGTAACAAATGTAAATAATTATCGAAAAATACACGGCGCATGCGTCATTGCAAAAATAAAAATATTAAAAAGATATACAGGCTGATATTTCTGTTTAGAGTGACTTCTAAATAAACGGGGAAGCATTCAATCTCACGAATAAATATATTTATTCGTAGTTCAATCTAAAAGAAGGGGACCTTGAGAGATATTTACTTCTAGCTCCTATAAATTCAAAAATTGCTCAGCCTGGCGTCTATTTGCCTAACACTGACCTTTTCGTTATTGGAAGTCGTTTGTTTACAAGTGTCCGGCAAACAGTTGGTGTCAACACAATATTGGAGACAACGTGTAGTTGTTTCTGCATTTTTGCGACACTCTTTATGTTGAGTCTACTTTATTCTATGGTTTGGCGTGGTACTGGTAGGCCATTTTAAAATTACTACTCCAAAGGAAATTATTTAGATGAAGTCGTCTTTGAAAAGTAGTTCGGAGCGCTCGTAGCGAAGTTTGCTTAACCATTCTGAATCGATCAGCAAAGTTAAGCAACGTCCGCCGCGGTCATGAGTTTGATGGGTGACCGTGACATTACTACTGAGCGCTTCCGTGCTTCGGAGGGCACGTTAAGCCGTCGGTCCTGGTTGTTGTCTTAGCATGGCAGTCGTTATAGCATGGTAGGGCACTTTGCGAATGCCCGCCTGGCTAGCTACCACCCTCAAGTTGAAAATCTGTCGCCAAGCACCTAACGGTGTGTTCCGGCAGCTGTCCTTGAGAGCCAGTAATTCTAGGTTAGCCTGAACAACATCTTCGACCACATCATCACTTACCATCAGGTGAGATAGTGGTCAAAGGATAACCTACCAGGCATAAAAAAAAAAAAAAAAAAAACTATCAGACTGAGGGCTAGACAGTGAGACAAGTTTGCAAGCGTCAGCAAAACAGAATATTAGAATATTTTAAAAACTGTTTTGAAAACCTTAAGTATTTTTTTTATGTACCCACCATTTAGAAATGATCTCTTTATAGACGGAATAAATCTTTCAGGTACAGTATTACGTGGCTGCTATGTAATAATTAAAATATAATTTGATTACAAAACTTACTTCAATTAAATTTTAGTGCTGCATCCATGATCTTTGTCTATCAATACAAACATGTGTAATCGTATTTTTGGATCAAGCATAGTATTTGATATTATAACATTTGACGTAATTATTCTCTACAATTTTATATATTTTGTTTATTTCTGTAAGGCATACACTGTTTCTAAAAACGTATGAGTTTTTAAACCTACCATCCACTCGCATATACTTCTAAATAAATACTTACTTGGGATCATGACGCTTGCAACAGAGCCGAAATATCTAGGGCTCAAAAGCAACCAAAAAAAACACGGTAAATATCCCGTTGGTAATAATAATTTCTAAAAACATGTGTGCCTTGTGACGACTCACTTCGCCTTATTGCACATTTGTACGAGTAATTTTTTTTACCTATTTATCAATCGTTATGAAAAAACTATGTGACCAAATTCAGGGGATCACCCCCTTAAACAACGTCCGCTGCGGTCATGGCTTCGGAGGGACGTTGAGCTGTCGCGTCGGTCCCGGTTGTTGTCTTAGGATGGCAGTCGTTATAGCATACCATAGGTAGGTCATTTTGTGAATACCCACCTGGCTAGCATGGTAATAACCCTTAACACGCTGACAAATGTTGACATTCCATCACTAGGAGTGAAAGAGAGGCAATTATTGTAATAATATTATTAAAACAAATATTGCAATAATTTATTAATATAGTTTGTTACCTATTGTTCAAAAATTAATAAAGAATGGCCACAAGTTTCTTGCCCGATCTTTCAGTGGCTCTGTATATTTTTTTGCTGAAAGTATATATTGAAGAATATTTCAATATTAAAATTTGTAATTGGCTTCATAAGAGCGTCGTAGACAAGTTAGTAGATGACTTTGACTTTTGACTATTTTTTGTGGAGCCGGAAATCTGAGGTTTACGGACAGATACATAGGAGACATTGGAATCTCATTAAAAGGTTTCCGTTTCGCCCTCTGCGTACGGAACCCTAAAACGATGTTAGGGACAAATATTGTACTGCAAGTACTGACCCCAAAAACTGCGTGATAAGGGTAAGATGTTGGCGTATGTCACAACACAGACATAGTCACAGTTTAAATGACAGTAGCTTTTATATTGAAGCTAGACGAGACGAGGTGCGGTGTTGATATCGTTCACAATGCACGGGAAATCGAGTTTTGCGTGTTTTACCGCAACGCGGGTTGCATTATAAAGTGTGAAGTACGGACAATTTTATGAAAAAGAAAATAGTTTTTGACTTAAGACTAGCGTCTTCATGTTTTTGACCCTAATAAAAAAGGAGGAGGTTCTCAAGTGGTCGTGATTTTTTTTATGTATGACCACGCATAACTTTTGACAGAGTATTCCAATTTTGATAATTCTTTTTTTACTGAAAAGGTACCCAAAATCCTGCAAAATGGAACCATACAAATATAATCAAAATCGGAATGATCTTGTGTTGTTACCTTAATTTATTTTGTAAACAGTCTTCATCACTAAAAAGAGAAAAAAATCATTGTAAGAGAAATAGAACCGATTTTCTACATTTTAAATACCAAATGTTCAAAGTCGGTGAAAATGTGTATGCAGTTTTGTTTATTTTAAAATCTATGCTTCTGGTTTGTCATTCGATCACGGTAGTTAAATCTAGCGTAGCTCTGTTTCGCTCACTCGCATGCGCATCGGGGTCTATCTGTCCTACGCCCTCAGTCTGACATTTTTCAAAACCACTTCTTCTTCATTTTGCATTAAAGATTTTAGTCATGTCAATTATTCAAAGTCGTGTTCAAGTCATGCTTTAGTAAGGTTGATACATGGACCCCCAGTTTCGGAAAGTGTATCAAAGCCTTGATAATTGTGGGTTAAATACTGAACGCTTATTGGCCAATAGCATCATTGACGTGTTATGTGACCAATGAGCGTTCGGTATTCAGTCTGGTGAGTAAGGGATACTCTAATTCATTGATATTTAGAACTTCGGGTCCGAAAGAAAGATATCCGGAAAACACTTTTTGGCTTATTTTTGTTTAAGTTCGTTCGTAGCATAGACTAACAAGTATTTGCCTGTATAGATTCTGAATAACATTTTTTATCGGGTTCGAATGGTTTGTACATTTCCCAAATATCAAACAATAATTGCTTTTGTGTAGTCAAACTTCAATGTCGAGTTCTAAATATACAGATATAAATAGTCGTATCAAAGTTATTATTTAGTGCTACCTATGGTTACATGACTGAATATTGATAGGGAATTTAGGTGAGAACACGAAGAGCATGGTACAAATATGATTTCTTGGATCAAGACGAAAAGTACTAAGTGTAGCGTTGAGAATATATAAATTGCCTAAACACTATACTGTGAACGGATTGATATGGAGAGAAAGTATTGTAAAAAATAAAATAAAAATATTATGTTGTTGCCCAATACGTTTATACTCTTTATGACTGATGAACGATGTGGTCCGACTATAGACTATATCAAACAACGAACTACGTACCGCAAATTCCATTTTATTTGTCTAACGTGTCGCTTGAAACACGAAACTTCTGAGGTTCGGATCCCGCTCGTAGTTAAAAATTTTCCTTTCCTTGTAATTTTGAGAGTAAACATTTGTTATATTTTTCGTTTTAGTATTTGTACAAGTCCACAGTTTACAGAGGGCGCAACAAGTTTCCTCGCCAGGTGAAACAATAGAAATGAAACTAATTTAACTTGCGAACACTATTCAATAATACAATTTAAGTTAAAGTTGTCTTCTCTTTGTACCTGCCACGGGGTTATGGCAATACATAAATATAATTACTACTTAGTTGAATGCTGACGTATCTGGCTGGAAATTTAAATAGTAACTTTAAAAAAATTACAAAATTTCTCACCGCAATTGGGAGTCAAAGTGATTAATTGCATTCATGAGTACACAAAGTGACGCAAACTAGGAGCAAGTATGGTAGAGATACTTCCTCATCTGACACAAACATTATGAGAGCATACATGAAACCCATTTGTTTATAGCAATATTACCTAGGGGGCCCTAGCCCCGTGGGGTGCCGGGTTAGAATTGCACCTCCCCATATCATCTCGTGGGTGTCGTAAGAGGCGACTAAGGGAAAAATACTGGAAGGTGGCATATACAGCAGCGCCTTCTAAAGAACTGCCAGCTTACATTGCGATCCCTAAGACGCCTGCCAAGCGTGGGGATTATGGCAAATACCCCCTTAAAGAGGGAGGCTGTGTTCAGCAGTGGACTATCCGGCTGTGACAGTACCTGTACATAGTATCACTGATATATACATATTTGAAGATGTATTTTTATCAAGCGTGTAACAGACATAGATTTTTAAACAGTGATTGTGGAGAAATATTATTGATATATTATTTTATATTATATCATTATTATTATCAGGAAGTGCTTGCATAAAATCTAATTAATATTCATGTCAATTTAAAACTTGAAATTCAATCAGGGATGAATATTCAATCGAATCCACGTCCTCGATTTTATGCAACAGGGGCCTTAACTTGATACATACGAGTAGATACACCAGGTATGGGCTACCTTTGGAGTGTTCCGTGCTAAACTTGACGAAGTAGGCAGTCGGGGGCAAAAAAAATTACATGACAGCCTAAAAAAAAGAAGTGTCGTGTTTTCAGGGTTCATATATGTATCTTTATTCATATCTTGTAAACGGCTGAACCGATTTTAATATATGTATCGATAGATTCTGATAGCGCAACTGAAACTAGGTACGTATAAAAACTAGCGCATGTTAGACGCTATATTGTGAGATTATTTTTATTCGAAACCCATATATGTGAAACTATATTTATAAAAGGTTTTAAATTCAATGGAACAATAAAACATTTAACGAAAATAAATTATTTGCAGTCGAGCTTTTAATTTTTTTAATTTATTTAGTTTTGCATATATATGAGGTTACTTTGAAGTTAATTCAAGTGTAACGGTAATTATATATTATATATATATATTATACTTGATTCTGAACTTCGGAAACATGTTTATCTATAAATTTTCCTAAAGTCGGAAAATCTGTAAGTAAATTATTCACACAATAAGTAAATGTCGCGAAATTTTTAAAATATCTAGCGGGCCGGCTCAGATCCTAAGGAGGGCCGGATTCGGCCCGCGGGCCGTACGTTGCCTACATATGACATACACCATCCGTATACTCTATGGCCGTACATCATCCCCTATGACGATTAAAGTAATACAATAAGAGTACAAAATTTGGCCTCAGTCGAGCGAACCCGTTAGCCCAGGGGCTACTACCCGTTCCGTAAAATCGGGGGACGTCAGTTCGATTCCTACACGAGGTGAAAAATATTGTGCTCTAATAATGTAAATGTGATTTTTGCTTAGCACACATTATTGCTTCTTATCACATTTAGAAATAAAGCAACTTTTTGTACCAAGTTATTCATGTGATACGGCAAAATCGTAAATATTTTGGTAAGTACATAATTTATAAGAGTTTTATTATGAGACGAATAACTTAGCATTCCATGGATTCACCGTGCGGGTGCAGGGTCCATAGCGTTGCAGAGGAAGAGGCTAGAGGGGCCTGGGACTTGCAACCCAGGAGTAGGGTTAAGAGGCCTCTTTATGATATAACAATGCTCCCTTTCCCGCTCGAGCCTCCTCCTCTACCTAACCAAATTTGGTAAGATCCTACTAATGCCGCCTTAGATGCACATTCTAGGATGGAAGTTACGGTTGTTCTTGGCAGGCCGAGGTCTTTAAGTAGGTTATATAGGGATTTCGCTGGTATACCCCTTGCTCCAACTTCTACAGCATATAAATTAACCACATAACCGGTTTTGGTTAATACATTTGTTAGGTCATAATATTTGTTTGTTTTTAATGTATGGTCTTTAGGTATGTTCGTTTCCCACGGCACAGTAAGTTCTATAAGTAGGTACTATGTGTTTTAGTTTATGCTTTAACCAGTACGAATACGTAATTGTCAAGATTTAAAATGGGTTTTATAATATGTATGCAATAACCTTTCAAAGAAGCATTGATAGCCCAGCGGTAACAGCTATGGACTTCCGCGACGCAGGTCCATGGTTCGATACCCATACCGCGCCGGCTTGAGCTTCACCGGAAGGTGGAAGGGCATTTTTCGAAATTCGAATTTTGCAAATGCTCGCCTAGCTAGTTACCACCCTCAAGTAGAAAATCTGTCACCAAGCACCTCACAGTGTGTTCCGGCGGCTGTCTTAGAGATCCAGTAAAATTATAGGGACATGAGACTTTATAGCTGTATGACTCAGGGTGACGGCGCAGTGCAATTCGTCACTTGTGACAAAATGCATATGTTGTAGGCAGAGGCTAGTCCGCGCTTAACATCAAATAGGCCTCGTGCTTATTCCGTCACAATAACATAAAAAAAATTACTACATTCCTTACATACCAATGCTTGTAATTTTTTTTGTAAAAAAAAGAATATTAAATATTTTTATTTTTACTATGATACATGCTCTGCGAATTCCATCACAAAATTATTACGAGAGGAAAAATATAATCATGTGAGGGATTCGTACCCGGGCCATCCAGCACTATAGCAGTGGTATGCTCTACATTAAAATATACATTTAAAAAATATATCTGATTCCAAATACGTTTAAATTTTCTGTTAAGGCGACGTCACGTGAATACTCCACGTTGCTAGAGTGGTAAATGTATTTAAAATTAGAATCATTGTATGAATTAAAAAAAATATTGAAATTAATTTTACCAATTGTAGTCATATTTCATTTAGGGCATGTTTCAGCATGTTCGAGTAAGTTCCGGTTATACTACCCAGAACATATTTAATAAATAAAACACTTATCTCCGCGTTTCACAGTCATCGATTTAGCGTATCCATCGGTTAAAGCTTGAAAAGCGCTGCATGTTAAATTTTACTTTCACGGGTTCTCACGACTCGCCCTTGTACGGAATTTTTAATGAAACAAGATTTTAATGAACTAAATTATATTGATCAAATTTGTGCATATGTTAAAAGCTTTGACTAATTTTGACACTTTAAAAAATACTTTTAATTACCTAAATGTTGTCGTTATTGAGAGTGAATGTAATGCTATATAAAGTGTATCATTGTATGGAACACGAGATTAAACAACCAAAGCCAAATGATTTCGACGTATATCGTCAAATCGTAGCCTGAAACTGTACAATGCCTTATTTGAATAAACTTTTTTTTTTATGCCTGATAGGTTAGCCTTTGACCACTATTTCACCTGATGGTAAGTGATGATGTGGTCGAAGATGTTGTTCAAGCTAACCTAGAATTACTGGCTCTCAAGGACAGCTGCCGAAACACACCGTTAGGTGCTTGGCGACAGATTTTCTGCTCGAGGGTGGTCGGGCATTTTTCATGCAAGGGCATTTTTGTGAATGCCCGCCTGGCTAGCCAGGCCATTCACAAAAATGCCTTTCCACCCTGCGGTGAATCTCAAGCCCGCGGCGGGATTCGAACCATGGACCTGCTGCTCGGCAGTCCATAGCCAAAGCCACTGCTTCAAGATTTTATTCATGTTTAACTTTTACGGGTTTTCACGATTCACGAATTTTAACGAAAGCTGTTTTGAATGAGCTAAATTATATTGATCAAATTTGTGAATATTTTAATAGGTCCACCTTGATTCATTTTAAATTCCTATTTTAACTCATAGAGACACTGAAAACGATCTTAGATTTTAGATAGAGCACGAAGCCGCCATCTTTGAAACCGTTTTGCGCTCAAACTGCTGTCATGTGTCAAATTTGGCAGTTCGATTTGGCGGGAACGACGTAACCCTATCTTTTAAAATGAGGTTTGAAATTTATAAACAGAATATTGGTGTAAATAAGTTTGCAACGTGTGCAAATATGGTTACGAAAAAGTCTCAGAGTCACTTGAGGGCAAATTTTGAACATATTTTTTAGAAATAATAAATAATTAAATCATTTATTTGGCAAAACAAGGCATGTTGCACATAAAATAGAAAGGAGCCCCTGGTTCCTAAACTAGGCTCAAGACCCGTCGCATAGGTAAGAGAAGAGGAGTGTATGCCCTACAGATATGAATCCATACTTGAATCCATTTGAAGCGCTCGTAGCAAAGTTTACTTAGCCATTCTGAACCAATCAGCAAAGTTAAGCAACGTCCGCCGCGGTCATGAGTTGGATGGGTGACCGCTGGTAATTTATTGCATGCATTACTACTGAGCGTGCACGTGCTTCGGAGGGCACGTTAAGCCGTCGGTCCCGGTTGTTGTCTTAGGATTGCCGTGGTTATAGCATGGTGGTCGGGCATTTTGCGAATGCCCGCCTGGCTAGCTACCACCCTCAAGTAGAAAATCTGTCGCCAAGCACCTAGCGGTGTGTTCCGGCAGCTGTCCTTGAGAGCCAGTAATTCTAGGTTAGCCTGAACAACATCTTCGACCACATTATCACTTACCATCAGGTGAGATAGTGGTCGAAAGCTAACCTATTAGCAATAAAAACAAAACTTAATAATATAAATATTATAAATGCGAAAGTAACTCTGTTCGTCTATCTGTCTGTCTGTCTCGCTTTCACGCAAAAACTACTGGATCTATTTGGATAAATTTAGTATGAAAATAGTTTGAGACCCGGGGAAGGACATGTAATAGTTTTTATTCAACTGCGCAAAAAGAATGGTCAATGTTTTTGCGCAATAACCGAGATACGAGCGGGCGGAGCCGCCGCCGGAAAGCTAGTACCTATATCACCTATAACAAATACTATGCCTAAATACGATTTTATATATTTCTCTCGATGGTAAAAAAATATGAATACCACTTTAAAATTTTGCTATCAAGGTGTCTATATAGTAAATCGTATCAATACAAATTTTATTCCTAATCATCATCTAGCAACCACGTCATAACCGGAAAGATTTATTCCGTTTTTAAAAAGCTTTATATGAATATTTCACCCTCAAGTTGAAAATCTGTCGCCAAGCACCTAACGGTGTGTTCCGGCAGCTGTCATTGAGAGCCAGTAATTCTAGCTTAAGCCTGCTATCACCTTCGACCACATCATCACTTACCATCAGGTGAGATTGTGGTCAAAGGCTTACCTATCATGAATAAAAAAAAAAAATATTTTCAAAAAATTCGCTCATTCTTTTTAAATATTGCGTCGTTCTGTGTCGCTCACTCGCATGCGAAAAGGGGTCTGTCCGTTATACGCCCTCAGTCTGATATTTTCAAGAGACCACTTATTTTTACATTAAGTGGTTATGTAGGTCATTTAAATTCATGTATTATTTTAGACAAACTATAAAATTATTCTTAAATAAAATATCATTTCACAGAAAAAGTTACGTTATGTACCTACATAAAATAAAACCTGTCATCTATGAGGTGGAAAATTTAAGGTATGATATATTTTTGGTTTAGTTTTTAGGTCGTGAAACTATTGTAGGTACTTAATCACGTAATACGCGATGTTTGGTTGGTATTAGTTACGATATCCAATATTATGTTAATACTTAATATACATTTTGTTAATTCTTTATCGAATTAATGAAATATGATTGATGGATTTTGTAAATAAATCGACTTTTGTCCAGTTCCAGTGTTTTAATAATGATATTTAGAAATATTACAGTTTTATGAACCGAACACGGTCGTTGAATTTAGAGAAGACAATTATAAAAGGCCTACCCTTTATTATACACATATGAAATAAATTGTCACATGGCACATTTAAAGTTGCTATACGTAAAATAGTAGGCGCGCCAACACATTGTAGGTATGTACATTTGGGATAATATATGGGATCAAACTCGCCAAAATAATATTAGCTTTAGGACCCGTTTCAGAATGTCCTAATAATGTTTCGGGTTGCTAAGCAACACATAAAATAACTGAATGATAAAAATGACAGTTGACATGCAGCGCGTTTCAAGCTGTAACCGATGGATAGGCTAAATCGATGACTGTGAAACGCAAAGATAGGGTTTTGTTTAATAAATATGTTCTGGGTGGTAAAACCGGAACTTACTAGAACATTCTGGGTTATAGACTTTCATAAATACCATGATAACGTAAAATTATTACGAAACCAGCGACTAGCGCGCTGAAACTGTAATAATTTAATTAAATAAAATTTAATAATTTTCACTGATTGACATAAGTTTCTATCTTAAAATTTCAGCTATCAGGAAAAATCTAATTAGATCTTGCCCAGAACAAGTATTCGATAGTTGAAGGGTGTTGATGGAACTTTACAATATACATATCTATGTATGTTTAACGAGTATAAACGTTGTGAAGCGTTCGTAGCTTCGTTTGCTTAGCTGTTCTTAACCGATCAGCTAAGTTAAGCAACGGCAACGCCGCGGTCAGGACTTGGATGGGTGGCCGCTAGTGGCACTACTACAGAGCGCGCACGTGGTTCGGAGCCGTCGGTCCAGTTGTTGTCTTAGGATGGTAGTCGTGATGGTAAAGCATTTTGTGAATGCCCGTCTGGCTAACTACCACCCTCAAGTAGAAAATCTGTCACCAAGCACCTAACGGTGTATTCCGGCAGCTGTACTTGAGAGCCAGTAATTCTAGAGTAGCCTGTATAACATCTCCAATCACATTACTACTTACCATCAGGTGAGATAGTAGTCAAAGGCTAAATAAAAGAATAATACTAACTTCCGTATTTCAGTTGTGTTTGGAGTAGTTACTGATGAGATGGATTATAGCAATTTATTGTTGTTTTATGTTATTCCCTGGAAACTAACCACTAATGTTCATCCAGGTAAGTTCAGGTTATCATACTCCTCGAAATCAATTTCCTGACTCAACCGGCGACACGTCCGCCCTCAACAAAAGTCTGGCGCGGAGTGCGCTATCAGTTCGAAATTCAAATTTCACGGTTGACCGGAAATGCGACGTCTGCTATTTCCGGCTGCGTCCGTTTTGCACGCTGTCGATGTTTTGTTGTTAGGTGGAGTATCGGTTAGCATTGAATTTCATGTTGTGGACTTACTCTGCTATAAAGTTAGTATTCAATGTTGGGGTTGGGTTTCATATCAATAGACTGGAGCTATGGAAGCGGGCTGCGGATTGCCTGCAAGCATTTAGAATGGAGAAACGTGTCTGAGCTGCAAAAATCTCACAGTGACTTCGCACGTCATATTCAAAGAGGTTCGGTACACTGACGCTACATTCACTTGTTATATTTTAAGTTTTAAGTATCTGTATGAGTAAGGCAGTTGTCTCACCGGCAACGATGAACGAGCAACGAGTAGAGCTAGAATTAGATACGAGTTGACGAGCCGCGGTGAGCAAATGCGTAGTTCCGATAGTTGTGTAGCTCGGCTATAAGCGAGTGTGCGAGTGAGGCGAGCGATTACTCGCCTCACTCGCTGTATTCTTTTCTGAAATAATTTATATTTTCTCTTCTGGTTGCTCTCTCGGCGTGTTCTAATCGCTTAGTGAGCACCGCTGAACGAGTGTTATCTTTCATAGCTCTCGTCGCTCAGCGACAAACTAGTCAAGCGGGTGCCCGCTGGCAGTGTGAACAGTCAGCGATCAACTAATTGTTTATGCATCTCTTTATTTACACGGAATGTATATCTATTGTACGTTTCTTGAGCGAGAAAATAGTCGATAGTTACACGTTTTCTCGTCAAGGGTGGGACAAGTGCCTTAGGCAGTTGTCTCACCAGCAACGATGAACGAGTAACGAGTAGAGCTAGAATTAGAAACGAGTTGGCGAGCCGCGAGGAGCGAGTACGTAATTCCGATAGATGTGTAGCTCGGCTATAAGAGAGTGAGGCGAGCGATTTCTCGCATATTTTTTCTTCCATTTTTTCAGAATTGCCGCTGCTACTACAAATCCTATCATATAATTCATCATCATCGTCGTCATCTGAACTAGATAATAATGATACGAGTAATTCAAATGATAGTTCGATATTCATAATAAATAAAAAAACGTGTACTTTCAGATCCGCACTGTAGAGAAATGACCGCTGGTTGCTCTCCAAGAGGGGTGCCTCGTAGATATACAAAGGAGGTAATGTTAAAATTTTAAGTCTTATAATCAGTCTTGTGTAGCTTTTTTTGTGCCTTGAAGACTGTTTCGTTCTTTGCAGAATTGGCCCAGAAAAAAACTCCATATCTTAAGATAGATCCGACGTAAGCGTGGTGTTGTATCTCTGATTATAATATGATTAATATAATTTTATTTTCATATTTTTATTTCCTGTATTTAAGAAATTATAACAAAATATAGTAGCCTGTGTAGTATTATATACAAGAACATTTGATTTATAACAAGTTATTGTATGCCTGGATGTATAATTGTTGTAATAACTAATAACAATAAACAAGTGCGTGAAGTTGTTTATTACAATCGAGACGGGTTTTAGGCCTGAGATCGAAGAGATTGTAATAAACAACGTGCACGAGTTTCATACGACGTTTATCAACACACTTGCGAGGAACGAATACGAAAATTTCGGTACGAAAATATTTTCTTGATCTTTTTGATAGCAACAATAATCTGATTAAGAAGGTTTATAATTCAATCTTATAAAGTTCTACTTCAGTAGGTAAAAAACTCTTTGGTTTGTTTTTATATGAAAAAAGAACGAAACAAACTACAATCTCCTTGGTGAGAAGTGTGGAAACGTTTTTTTTTTGTGTGGTAAAGAAATCAAAAAGCGAGTGCGTAATAGACTATAATCTTATTACACTATGCATTTAAAGGTTATCGATGCATTTAAATGCCCGTTACGAGCGAGTGTGTTGAAAATTACTTTATGATTCACCAATGTGCAGGACGTACTCGTATTTATGCAGGAAATTATGCTTTTAGACATAGTATGCTTGCCATCATTTTAAAAGATTAACATTGTGTAATTTGTAAAAGATAAAATGTGCCTTTCACAGTCTCAATGGATGAGATTGGATTGCAGGCCTCGGATGCTAAAGAGGAGAACACGGATCCATTGGGAAACCTTTGTCTGGAGTGTGGTTAGACTCTAAAAACAAGGGGATTATGAACGTCAATGGAGTCTTCTCCTACGATCGTCACAAGATGGCGCATTTACAATATATTTCAAAAGCAGTCGAGCCAGTCTTTCATTTGTATATAGTTACCAGAACCAGACTACTTGAGCCATTTACTATCTGTGGCAGCAATGCAGAAATGTTCCTCTGATCACCAGTATTACATAGTAACCGATTGATTAAAAGTAAAATTAAAAGTAAGGAACATTAACACTTGGAAGAGCACACATTTTAATTATACCTATCATATGAGTCATGTCACATTTTCAATTTTCCCGCCAAAACTCCTGTCAATACTTTATCATTAATACTTAGGTTCAATTTCAATGATTAAGTCACTTATACTAAGGGTCCCAACTTCTGGACTCTAATTAAAACTTTGCACATACGTTAAAAGATGTCACTCGTCAGATAAACTTATGAAATGTCCTGTCAGCGAGACAACGAGATGTGCTCTTTGAAAACAGAACAATCGGAGTTCCTGTGTTACCAACGCGAACGCGCCGCCATTTTGTTTTTCATATAGGAGGGGTTACTTTTGGTCACAGCAAATTAAATGAATATTAATGTATTATTATTATTATTCACATGAATGTAAATTGCTGTACAAAAAAAGAATTACCTCTCAAGTGACATGAAAAACGTACAAATTAAACTGCAATTAAATCTTAGCCATAACAGTTCAACCTGTTGAAGGGTTTAACTCAACGTAAGTTTTTAACGCGTGAAAATAGAACTACTCATTGAATTGTGGTAAAAATCCTATGATTTTATTCAGAACCAAAGAAAAATATGTATCAAATTTCATGAATTTCCGTTCAGCCGTTTTGGATGTGAGTGGCAACATTCACACATTATATAAAATTTGGTACGACTGTGCCAGAGTTTTATTGGGCACAACAAAATGTGATACAAACAAATTTCAGTACAGTTTGAAGTTTTTCTAAACGAGACGTAACTTTTCCTGATTGGGTATAGTTTTGGGCATAATAAGTAATGTATTACTATCCGCAAAGATCAAATTTACCCTTTTGATGGTCTTTCTCACTTTAACTACTCAAGATTCTCCTTTTCTGGATATTGCAAATTGGTGAAGAGAAAATTATTTACTTTTTAAAAATGATACGGAACAAAAACAAAATAAAACTTAATGTCGTATTTTAAATTTTAATAACAATCACGTATTCTAATCGTGAACATAGAGTACCACCCCAACACGTATCGTTTCCGCTCAATCTCACGTTTGTTTTACATTGTCACTACCCTCGTAGTAGCAGCCCTTCAACAGATGACATACTTCGATTGCACCCTTGAAAGGTCATGCAGACCATTTTAAACCACGAATCATTTAGGAATAGACATATCAACTTTCGTTTCAAAGATTTTCAAACTAGGCTTGGCTAAAAATCGACGCCACAGATTTCTAAAGCATTATTATGTTCTTCTGTCGTCCCTTCTGTGGACTTTCGTTATAATTACTCCGTCGGTAAAGACGGATTTAAGATAATCACGTACTTAATCTCACAGTCGCGGAAGCCGCGCTACCTGAAATGAGCGATTTCGGGTAATTCTATTGTTTTGTTGCTAGTGTAATGATTTTGGAGGTCATGACTATGCATTATGTGTTTTTAGAAAGCTAACAGTGTGTACTTTAATATAATTTAAGTTATATTTGCAACCAACATATAATTAAAAAAATATTTAAGGTCAAAGTGAAAATGTAGGGGGTGTGCGATTTCTGTGCTCTCGAGTGTATTTGTAAAATATATTGAATGCGTTTTAATAATCTATAATTGACTCTGTGGGTAAAAACGCACTTACACACACCACTAGTTTTTAACTAATTTCAAGTCTATTCCGTATATACCTATCAAGACGTTATTTAGACTGTTTACTTTACTAACAATTATAATGAATGTGGACTTTGGATTAAAAACAAAAACAACAGTCAGTTGGCTCTTAAATTTTAAATTTCTTTGCGAGCCACAATGTATTATGTATTTAATTTCAGTAGGATTTTTAAGTTTATTAAGAAGGAATTTCAATAATGATACACAATAAACTTCCTATCTACCACTATCCCACCCGTTTGAAATCGGCACAATGAATGTTCTAGTAGGTTTAGGTAGGTAGCTAATACTAATGATAAGTATCTACCTACTACATGATATAGAAAATATGTTTTCGCTAGCAACACATAGGACAACTGAACATAAAGATGTACTTAGGTACTCAAACTCTGTAGACCCCGAGAGAGCTTTCAAAGTTTAAAAAAGGTGTGCCAGAGTTTTGAACAAGGCGTTTTTTTTAGATAGTTGCAAACCATTATTTAAGAAATGAATTCTATTTCCTTGTATGTACATTAGGGAAGCATGTGTTTTTGTCAGAACTCATCCGAAATAGTTTCAAAATTATAACGAGATTTACGTAAGGTAAAAAAGAGCTTAGTTTCAAATACAAATACAAAATACAAAATACTTTATTTACCAAAAGCACATATACATTTACAGATTACCTATAGTCATCACACTAGACGTTTCGGTCTGTATCGTGATGGCCAATTTAGTTTTACAATGAAGTATTTATGCTAAGTTGACAAATTGAATAAAATTGCAAATTAAAAGCTTCAATTACAAATATGGTAACCAAAGATAGTTAACTGTAATATAGGATATAGAAAACATATATAAATTCTTAATAAAAGTATGCACAAATCATCATTGCTTATCTAATATAACACAATTAAATTAGGTACATATACATAAAATAAATATTTGATGCATAATATATATTCAATACATAAATATTTGTAATATATATAAATATCTATTTATGATAAGCTAACTAAACATAACGAGGCTGCATTCGTAAATGTATTAACTATTTTTCCAATATATGTTCAGTCTGTTCGTAAGTAAGTGAACCCAACCATTTGGTAATAGCACGTTTAGCTTCGAACACTGAGTGGTTTTTAATAGCACATTGTTCTAGTATTTTGTTATATATACGTGTTTCTACAAATGGGCTAAATCTTCTAGCAAATGCAGTGTTTATAGTTGGTAATTTAACTCTAAAAACCCGACGCTTTAACATATGATCATGGTTATCTGAGTTCTTGACGGCTTTGTGTTTAGAAACAGCAACGTTTACTATGAATAGTTGACGAACATTCAGTAATTGCGTCTCTCTATACAATTTGGAGGTAGGGTATGTGTATTTCTTTTTGAGCATGACTTTTAAAACCGAGCGCTGTGCCCTCTCAACATTGATCATCACTGTTTTAGCTGCACTTCCCCAACTGGAGATGCAATATGATAGAAGGGACTGACACAAGGCATAATAAACACATTTGAGAGTATTCAGGCATGCTGAGTTTCGTAGTAGTCGCATAATGCGTGTTATATTACGAACCCTGCCTGATAGCGTAGAGATATGAGCTTTAAAGTTTAGATTATGATCCAATATAATTCCCAAATATTTAAGCGTATCGGTCGCCGCTATATCTTCGCAAGAACACGAATAGTCTTTGCCGTTGCAACCATTTAAATGGATTTTAATGTTTTTGTGAGAAGGCGGGGCAGAGGCACGTGTTTTATGGAAGCATATGTATTTAGATTTTTTAATGTTCAGTGTTAGAAGGTTTCGTTGGAGCCACTGGGCCACCTGGGACATACCTTCTTCTGCAATATTGAACACATCAGGCCAGTTGATTCCGTTATATAATATGACAGTATCATCAGCGTAACAAATAATTTCTGCATTTCTGATAGAAAGGTCATGCATGTCATTTATATACAAATTGAACAAGGTAGGTCCCAGTATACTGCCCTGGGGAACTCCAAAATTTACTGTCTGTAAATCACTATAATGTTGGCCCACCCTAACACACTGTTTCCGCTCCCGAAGGTAACTCACAAACCAGTCTAGGGAGATCCCTCTTATCCCAGCTCGTTCAAGTTTTTTGATTAATACGGGAACAGAAACAGTGTCGAAGGCCTTGGCCAAGTCTATGAAAACTCCTATGCAACTCATATTACGGTCTAAATAAGATGAAACAGTTGATGTTAGTAATGATACAGCGTCATTCGTAGACTTCCCATGACGAAAACCAAACTGACGAGAAGAAAGAATATTTTGAGACTCCAGGAATGTAACTAGCCTTTTGTTCATTAGTTTTTCTAATAGTTTTGAAAAAACCCCCAACAAGGATATGGGTCGATAATTGTCAGGCATACTTCTATTGCCATTTTTATGGATGGGATATATTGATGCCGTTTTCCATGGTTCGGGGAAAACTCCACTAGAAAAACTCAGATTAAAAATTGATGTTAATGGTTCAATAATAAAGTTTTTTCGTTTTTTTATCAGCGTGTTATCAATGTTATCTACACCTGGAGCCTTATCGTTTTGTAGTTGCATAATTAATTGTTCTATCTCACCTGTATCTGTTGGTTGCATGAAAAATGAATTCTGAACGCTTTTTTGTGTAATGTTAGATGCAAGGTCGTCCTCACTCTTATTTATCTGTTGCAGAATTTCACTAGCCAATTTATGCCCAACTGTAGAAAAATGTGTGTTTGTTGGCTGGTAAAGTAGTTTAATAATCTACTTTACCAGCCAACTTGCCATAGACAAATATATAAAAAAAATGTTTACAACATGTTCATAATTATTTATAATAAATTACCACAAAATATCAAATTGTTACAAGGCTATAAGTTTAAGTTTAAACTGAAAGAAGCACTCGTAGCGAAGTTTGCTTAGCCATTCTGAAACGATCAGCAAAGTTAAGCAACGTCCGCCTCGGTCAGGAGTTGGATGGGTGACCGCTGGTGACATTACTACTGAGCGCTTCCGTGCTTCGGAGTGCACGTTAAGCTGTCAGTCCCGATTGTTGTCTTAGGATGGCTGTCGTTATAGCATGGTGGTAGGGCATTTTGCGAATGCCCGCCTGGCTAGTTACCACCCTCAAGTAGCAAATTCGTCGCCAAGCACCTGACAGTGTGTTCCGACAGAGAATTCAAGGTTAGTCTGAACAACATCCTCGACCACATCATCACTTACCATCAGGTGAGATAGTGGTCAAAGGCTAATCTATCAGGCATAAAAAAAAAAAAAAAAAAAACCTGATAGGATGATGAAGCGAACGATTTCAAGATTTGGTATTACGGTATTGTTGTATAGAAATACATATATAATACTAGTCGGATAGCGATTTGGTAATGGCAACACTAAAACGATATTAGCGCCACCAGATAATAAGTTAGGCATAAGGACTAAGTATCCAGTTGCCAATAAATTAAAAAAAATGCGTCACTATTTCATGGAATAAAACACTCGGTGATTGGCTGGGTGATTTCCCACTAAAACGAGTGACGATACAAAGTGAAGAGCCGGGCATTCTTGAGATTAAATACACGCTGGAAACATTGGACTCAAAAGGCTGTTCTGTTCATTATAATATTAGTGACGTTTTCAAATCGAAAATATGTAGTACCACCCCATATACGTATCGTTTCCGCTCAATCTCACGTTTGTTCCTCATTGTAATTCTACCCTCCCGTGGTAGCACCCTTCATTAGATGACATACTTCGATGATATCTCTGAAGAGGGATATATAATAAGGTCATGGATACCATTCTAAATGAATATAACAAACAAACCTTGACAATCCTCCCCCTCTCATGTTAGACCAACGCAGCAGGACGTAGCACTAATCTTGTGTGAAGAAACGCCCCGATCTATTCAGGACTCTGTTTATGGGAACTAAACTTAATAATACTCTCGATGTAGTCTCCTTGGTTCAGATAACAATGGATATCCATGCCAAGGAAAACTAGCCACACTTACAAACGTCAAATTTAGTATGCTTAGGGCCTGTTTCAGAATGTTCGAGTAAGTTCCGGTTATACTACCCAGAACATATTTATTAAACAAAACACTATCTTTGCGTTTTACTGTCGTCGATTTAGCCTATCCATAGGTTAAGGCGAGGCTTTCCACGGACTTTAGGTATTTTATGCGAGCGCGACGTATTTATTTACGCGACACAGAGTTGTGTGCGATGCGCCGCGTGCACGCTTTTAGCTCTCCAGGTAAGGTACAGTACAGTCCTACCTACGTAGCGGAGATCACGTCAGTATGACATTTTAGAATGGAATTAACATTTGTCGTGTATTGGTACATACGCCGGAAAAATAATCGGGTCTTGTAGGGGTTCGATCAGTACAGTAGTGTTTATATATCTATACAGTTTATTGTGTACCTACGGTTATTTTAGATGGGTAAATTATCATTCTTAAGAAAAACATTTTTATTTGTGAGAACTACATTAAATTAATATATTAAGGTTCTATTATATTTTTACTAGCTTTCCAGGCGCGGCTCCGCCCGCGCGTTTGTCGGTTATCGCGCAAAAACATTAACCTCTTTTTGCGCAGTTGGATACAAACTATCCCATGTTTTTCCCGGGTCTTAAACTATTTCCATACCAAATTTCATTCAAATCAGTCCAGTAGTTTTGGCGTGAAAGCCTAACAGACAGACAGAGTTACTTTCGCATTTATAATATTAGTACTGATTATAGAGAAAGCCGTTTAATGCACCTATTCATAAATGGTAATTTGGTAATATTATTATATTTTAAATAAATATATATATACATAAACTTCATTAAAAGAACACATTAAATTTTTTTTTTTTTTTTTTTTTTTATGCCTGATAGGTTAGCCTTTGACCACTATCTCACTTGATGGTAAGTGATGATGTGGTCGAAGATGTTGTTCAGGCTAACCTAGAATTACTGGCTCTCAAGGACAGCTGCCGGAACACACTGTTAGGTGCTTGGCGACAGATTTTCAACTTGAGGGTGGTAGCTAGCCAGGCGGGCATTTGCAAAGTGCCCTACCACCATGCTATAACGACTGCCATCCTAAGACAACAACCGGGACCGACGGCTTAACGTGCCCTCCGAAGCACGGAAGCGCTCAGTAGTAATGTCACCAGCGGTCACCCATCCAAGTCATGACCGCGGCGGACGTTGCTTAACTTTGCTGATCGATTCAGAACTGTTAAGCAAACTTCGCTACGAGCGCTTCATTATTATCGCTGTTATTATTTTCTGACAATGTCACAACCATGTCATGTGAGATTCCCAGAATTCAGTAACAAGTCTGTCTGTCACAGTTGTCCTATTAATTAATGGCGTCGAGTGATATAGCTGCGTAAAAATAAGTTTGATATTAGTTATTTTGTAAAACGAGCACCCTTATGCTGTCAAGACCGTGGCTCTTAAAATATGTATTTATGAATATGTCTTCGCAGATTTTTATTAATTTGGTGTGTTTAATAACAATTAATCTAGTGATTGTTTTAAGATGGCTACTTTTGTTTAATCTTTGTAGTTATAGCACGGTGCGAACATTTCACATCCATGGACGTCACAACCGTGGTTTTCATAGAACCACGGTTGTGGCGAGTGACCCATGGTCGAGACAGAATCGTTTAGTTTTAGTTAAGTTTTTTTAAATTATTATTTTCTGACCATGTATTCAACATAATAACAAATCTCAAAGAATTATATCTCGCGTTTAAAATAAAACCAAATTTCACAATATTTTTGATATAATTTAAGCTCATTCCAATGAACTGTTTTGCAAGTTTAATAAAAAAGATATTATCCAAAACGATACTTGTTAAGTTGAGCGCTTATAGAGAGCATTTTTGAAACTAAAAATATGTATCAATTGTCTTGGTTGTGACAGGAGCCCCATTGTAATAAATTTCATAAAGCTGTCCTGTACAGAGAGCTCAATTCAAAGTCAATGAGTACAAATCTTACTTCATAATCATCGCTCATTAAGGCAACCATCTTCAGGCAGATATTTGCCTTCTAGCAAAATTGGCCAGAAATAAAAATAAAATTTGCCAGATAGTGTCCATTATTGAAGATACAGTAGAACCATATCCCGTAAAACTAAAAAAAATTAAGTCATAAAACAGGGCAACAGATACTATATTTAGATATAATGTGTCTATACGCACACTGTTATAAATCAAAATGTTATTTGGAATTAAAAATTAATAAATGAATTTTAAGTTACTATATAAAAGTAGTTTATGAAAATTGTAAGATAAGGTTTTTAACATATTTCTAATAAACTCAGTTAGTTAGTATGTGTGTTAGCTTCTGAACCGACTTCAAAAAGTAGGAGGTTCGCAATTAGTCTATATTTTTTATTATGTGTGTTACCTCAGAACTTTTGACTGGGTGAACCGATTTTGATAATTTTTTTTTTATTTAAGCTGATACTTGTCGTTTGATTTTTAAATGAAATTGAACGACAAGTATCATGCATGACACTCCAATAACTGAAAAATATTTTCCTATCTTGATGATATTATAGTCTTTGACAGTGAATGACAATCGATCCAGTAAGTAACAAGAATCACTAAAAAGAGTTTAATTTTTTTTTAACAAAAAATGGAACCAACTTCAGCACTCAAGTGTGAAATAACTTGTCGAAGTCGGTTTCATGCGCAAAATATTGTTATACTAGGTACTTTTGAACTATTATGGCACCGACTTCAACAAGTTATTTCACACTTTGGAGTGTTGATGTCGGTTTCATTTTTCGGTAAACATTTTTTTATATTGAGAAATTGCATTAGTATTGGATTTGTTAGTAAATTTAAGTAGTATTTTTTTATAACTATAGAAGTAATATGTAACATTAAGTGATTTTTAATACTAGATGGATATAAATTGAATTATAAGTAAAAACGTAAATCTGGCTGTATGGAAACTCATGTTACGTCACGACTATGGTACTCAATGTCACACCCGAGACTTTGAACTAGTATTTTAATATTTTTCTAGGTTCAATGAGCTTGCGAAAATGTAAAGAGTTTTTATGTGTGATATACATAAAAAAAATCTAAATATATATTTTATTTCAGTTGAGTTGAGGATTCCCCAGATAACAAGTATAAAGAGATACAACAGAATAAATTGAACTCATATTTTTTGGCATTGGACCTAACAATAGTGATAACAATTTAATAACCTTAATTAACCATTGTGTACATATTAATAGTATATGGTTCGCAAATTGCGTTAAAAACTACACGAGTTAGATATAGTTTTAAACAATCAATTACAACATATCTAGATTCCATTCATCAAAATTGGTTTTCCTGATCCTTCAGGAACCGTTCGGAAAATCGAGATAAAAATTAGAATACGTTTTATGATATATCATCTTAATCCATTCAGCGGTGTTAAGCAAATTTTTGGCGAAAAATGGGCTTGAATTCAGCACTCAAAGGTGCAAAATAACTTGTCGAAGTCGGTACCATGATAGGTCAAAAGTACATATTATTACAATATTGTGCGCATGGTCCCGACTTCAACAAGTTATTTCACACCCTTGAGTGTTAAAGTCGGTTCAATTTTTGGGGTAAAAAAAATTCCCCCATTTTAGTGTCCCTTGCTACTTGCGGATTCGATTGTCATTAATTAGCAATAACTATATCATCAAGATAGGAAAAAACCTTTCAGTTATTGGAGTGTAACTAAAAAACAGATAAGAGTACAACTACACCGCGGTTTCCACAGACGAGTGAAACTAATTCTACATGGTCGTGAACTACAAATATTTGTTAAAGAAGTTGGAGTTGGTTACCCCTCACTATGCTTAAGTTGGTGGGGTGGGCACCTAAAACGTGTTCACTAAAATAGAGCAAAATTTTTGAGTTCGTCCGATATGTACCTTACTAATAGGCGTGCGCCTAGAGCGCTTGTTATGACTAGTAGTATCCTAATAGATGCAGTGTTCATTATGGCAGACTAAGGGCATCTCGTTTGTGACTGAGGTTAATTAACTATCAGTAATACATAATTAATGATCGATTAAGTGGCTACTGCGGGCTTGCCACAAAGGTGCTAAAATGAATGTTGATGATTTCATTTAATCATAGTCACTGACAACTTTGTGTATCATTCTACTACGAGTATTAATAAATGCATGTTTTTTTTATAATTATTGTTAGGCTAGCCTTGGACTACTATCTCACTTGATGGTTATTAAAGATGTGGTCTAGGATGTTGTTCAGGTTACCCTAGAATTACTCCTAGAACACTCAAGGACAGCTGCCGGAACACACCGTTAGGTGCTTGGCGACAGATTTTCTTCTTAAGGGTGGTAGCTAGCCAGGCGGGCATTCAAAATGCAAAACGCCCTACTACCATGCTGATACTACTGCCATCGTGAGACAACAACCGGGGCCGACGGCTTAAAAAACGGCTTGACCAATTTTGATGAAATTTAAATAGGACCATACGACAAACATTCAAATATAAAAAGAATCATATAAATCGGTTTATCAGTAAAAAGTTCTGAGGTAACAAACATTTAAAATAAATATACGAATTGAAAACCTCCTCCTTTTTTGAAGTCGATTAAGAAGCTAAAACAAATACTAACTTTTGAATTTATAATATATATATTATTATTATCATATAATAATTAAAAAAGGGTGGAGTAAATCTATACTAAAAATTATAAAGTACAGATTTGATTATATATGGTAATGAAGTTAATACTCAAAGCCCAGTGTATACCCATACACTGGGCTTTGATTATTAACTTCATTATCTTAGACCCTGGGTACGAAATACTAGGCATTCGGCTAAAACTAGATATAAAAACAATAATTTCATTGCATTTTAGCAAGCTTATTGAACCTAGAAAGTTGTCAAAAAACTAGTTCAAGTCACGGGTGTGACATCGCATATCATGGTCGTGACGTGACATGAGTTTCCATACAGCCAGATTTATGTTTTTACTTATAATTTAATTTATATCCATCCAGTTTTAAAAATCGCTTAATGTCACTTATTATTTCTATAATCATAAAAAAGACGACTCAAATTTACTAACAAATTCAATACTAAATTCAATATATTTTTTTTTACCGACAAATGGGCTTGACTTCAACACTCAAAAGTGCGAAATAACTTGTTGAAGTCGGTACTGTGATAGTTCAAAAGTACCTATTATCACAATATTGTGCATATGGTCCCGACTTCGAAGAGTTATTTCACACTTTTGGGTGTTGAAGTAGGTTTGATAAATAAAAATACTCACCCGTTTTAGTGTCCGTTGCTACTTGCGGGACCGATTGTCATTCATTGGCAATGACTATATCATCAAGATAGGAAAAAACCTTTCAGTTATTGGAGTGTAACTCAAAAAACGGCTAGATCGATTTTGATGAAATTTAAATAAAATCACACGACAATCATCAACATTCAAATCAAATAAATCATCAAAATCGGTTCGGTAAAAAAAACGAACAAATTGAGGACCTCCCCCTTTTTTAACTGACTTCCAAAAAAGGAGGAGGTTCTCAATTCGTCTGTTTTTTTTACGTTTGTTACCTCCGCAACTCTTGACTGTGTGAACCGATTTCAAAAATTCTTTTTTGTTTGAAAGCTGATGCTTGTCGTCTAGTCTTATTTAAATTTTATCAAAATCGTTCAAGTCGTTTTTGAGTTACACTCCAATAACTGAAACATATTGACCTATCTTGATGATATAGTCATTGACAATGAATGACAATCGATCCCGTAAGTAGCAAGGGTAACTAAAAAAATTCAAAAATATTTTTTTTACCAAAAAATGGAACCGACTTCAACACCCAAAAGTACAAAATAACCTTTCGAAGAATATTTTGCGCTACTGTGATAATAGGTACTTTGGAACTATCACAGTACCGAGTTCGACAAGTTATTTCAAAGTTCCATTTATTTGTAAAATAAAACAGCCCTTTTCTTAATATTAACACACATATTAACCTTCACGATACTAACTTTCACTACTTACGAAATCAATTGTCATTCACCGTCAATCAGGAAGTCATCAAGATAAGCGTAACGAGTCGAAAGTTAGCCCAGAGCATGTTTTATTTTGTTGTTTGATATTCATTTTGATCCTGTTCTGTGTGGCGCTGCGTAGATCGAAAAAATTGACACAGGTCCTACGTCGACGAGCTCTGCGAGCGCACTGGCGGTCAAGTGAGCGAGCTCTGATGCCATGAATTCATGTTAAAAAATCATATAAAATTAACATGATAACTTTTTTACATTTTTATTTATGATTTAATTACTTTTATTGATAAGTAATGTATAAAAAAATAATTTAAAATTAAAGATTGGTAAAAAGGGAGTCAAAAATCGTTTTTAAATTCGAAATAGAGGTAACTTTAGGATTTTTTTCTATCGAGTGAAGTAATTTATTATGTGGATCAGATTTATGAATTAACTCAAGAATATGCTTAAAAATAACATATATTTTTTTCAATTTAATAACCGAGTTTTTTCTTTGAGAAAAGTTAATTCTTGTATGGCGTTTTTTGGCCAGGATCGCCTGCTGCATGTTAATTGTCGTTTTTATCAGTCAGTTATTTTATGTGATGCATCGCAACCCGAAACTTTATTCTTCTGAAAAGTGATATTTATAAGGTAAAATAATGTTTAGTAAAAAAAACATTTATCAAATAAATGGAACCGACTCCACCACAGAAAACTGTGAAATAACTTGTGGAAGTCGGTACTATGTTTAAAACACCAACCTCACATTAGCATTGTCCGACTTCCACAAGTTATTTCATAGTTTTCAGTGTTTGAAGTCAGGCCGTTTTTAAATATCTTTCATTTCTCTTTTTAGTGAAAATGACTGATTACATGATCATTCATTCGCTTGAAATAGTGTTCATCGTCGACAACAGCAAATACCATTAAATTATCCAGGTAAGAGAACACATTTTTCAATTTTTTTTTACCGGTTATATGCCTTTATTTAACAAAATACTACGAACTATATACAACACTACAACAACTACAATAAAAGCACTTAGACAACCTATAAGTCATAGCAGACTCACTACCTACTGTCCTACCATGGAACCCTCGGAGCCAAACTTACTGCACTATTTCAAATAATAATTATGATTCCTATATCTACTTTAATGAATAAATAAAATAAAAAAATAGCCTTTATTTCCTACATTTTTTTTTATCATTGTAGTAGTTGTATTATTTTATATAATTAAATGAATTATATGTTTTTTGAATGTTTTTATATTAAAAGTTTTTATGTAAGAACCCCAGATTGGGTGAAGGCCTCCTCCAAATTTGCCCATAGCCAAGACATGACAAGTCTTAAGCTATTTGGCTCCATTTGTGCCTGCTGTTCTTTTATCTCGTCTTCCCATCGTGTAACTGTCTGCCTTCACCCCTTTTGCCTTGTGGGTCTCTCCATGGGTTTTTCACTTGAAAGAATATGAAAGAAAAATATTTTTTATCAGTCGGTTGTACTTCTCTTCATTCTCTGCCCTGGCACTAACCAACTTTTTAACCCTCATATTGCCATATCCTGGGACTTAAAAATATGGAATACAATAAGGTAAGTAAGCGACATTTAAGTTAAGATTCGAATACAAAATAAAGCTGTAAAACGGCGAGTAGTTACAAATAATTGGTATTTTATACGGAGAGTGCCCGGTTGCCGGCTGCGGCAATGTCTTAGGGGCAGCTTATAGTGGACATGCCTTTAAAATGCAATGTAGTTACCATGAAATTTTGGTTAGGCATTAACTAAGAGCAGGGTCGCTACTACAATTCAGCGAGGTTTAGTTTTTTCGTGTTTCGAGCGACACTTTAGACAACGAAAATTTAATTTGTGGTAGTTCCTTGTTTGATATAGTCTATGGTCGCACCGTATCGTTCATCAGTCATAAAGAGTATAGATCTAGCTGACAACAACAAAATATAAATTATAATTCTTTTTAAGTGTATAATATAGGCAATTAAATTATTATTGATGGCATATGTACTTTTCGTCATGCTCCAAGAAAGCATAATTGTACTATGTTTTTCGTGGTCTCACCTCAACTCCCTGTGAAGATTTAATAATGTAGACATAGCCAACATATCGCTATAAAATGACTTTGACACTACTTTGGTTTATTTATTTTATTTCTGCTTATTTATAACACGATTTTGACTACGTATATGCCAACGAATATATTATTGTTTCATATTTGGGAAATTTACAAACCACACGAATCCAATATTATTCAGAATGTATGGCCGTATTCCACTTGACGCCAATAACGTTGTTTTCGATAATTTTGACCACAGCGTTGTTGGAGTCGAGTGGAATACGGCATATAATAATATAAGCGAACACTTGCTAGTCTATGTTACGAACGAAGATAAAAAAAAGAAAGCCAAATCTTTCTTTCGGACCCGAATTTCAAAACATCGACGGCCCAGATACAAGACTAAGGGCCTGTTTCAGAATGTTCGAGTAATATGTTCGTGTAAGTTCCGGTTTTACTACCCAGAATATATTTTATAAATAAAACACTATCTTTGCGTTTCACAGTCATTGATTTAGCCTATCCATCGGTTAAAGCTTGAAACGCGCTACATATTAACTGTCATTTTTATCATTCGGTTATTTTATGTGTTGCATAGCAACCCGAAACTTTATTGGGACATTCTGAAACGGGCCCTAAGTGATTTAACAAGCATGACATAAAGAGATCTCAAAGGCAGTTCTTTATATTTCAAAGGAATGTATGGCTTCAGATATCTCCTCATACATAGCCTCTACTTCATCGTCTGAGCGTGTCGAGGTCGATGCGAAAACCGGTATGATCTTCAGCGAATACAGTTTGGTGATTCTGAGTATATGGTACCGATGGTACGCTACCCTGCTCGACACACATTTGACTTACAACAAGGGGCTTCTTTAGGGATTAGCGCACCGCAGTATTTTTTTTTTGCGTGATTGTGAAGGATCACTTTTTTTACATTTAATATTGGTTGGTCGTATCCATACTAAGACTCTTAATCTCCATATTTTTAAATCCATGCCCAGCGCCGTTTATTCAAATGAGACATTCCCCTCAGACAAACAGACATTTGTATATATATATTGGTCTGTTTGTCCCGATGTACTTGTTGCTTTGTTTTCGTTTAGATGGCTATTGTTATGAGTGCTGTTTGCATCTGGTATTTGATATCGTAGAAAATGAAAAGCTGTTCTGTGTAAAAAGCGCATCTTGCGAGCACTTTTTGAAGCGCTCGTAGCCAAGTTTGCTTAGCCATTCTGAATCGATCAGCAAAGTTAAGCAACGTCCGCCGCGGTCATGACTTGGATGGGTGACCGCTGGTGACATTACTACTGAGCGCTCCCGTGCTTCGGAGGGCACGTTAAGCCGTCGGTCCCGGTTGTTGTCTTAGGATAGCAGTCGTTACAGCATGGTGGTAGGGCACTTTGCAAATGCCCGCCTGGCTAGCTACCACCCTCAAGTTGAAAATCTGTCGCCAAGCACCTAACGGTGTGTTCCGGCAGCTGTCCTTGAGAAACAGTAACTCTAGGTTAGTCTGAACAACATCCTCGATCACATCATCACTTACCATCAGGTGATATAGTGGTCAAAGGCTAATCTATCAGGCATAAAAAAAAAAATACTTTAGAATTTTGTAGTTCTGGGTTATCCATAGGGTTTATGTGACAAAAATGTTCAGTAAAATGTAGAATCGGATGAGGATAAAGGATGACTCACGCTAGACCGTGTCGGGTCCGAGCCGAGTGTCGGCCGTAGCACGGTCACCGAGCTGGTCCCATACCTGTAATTACAAAGACGGGTCTCGACCGAGCAATGACCGATGCGCCGTGATGCAGTATACTCGCCCGAGCAAAAATAGTGATGTAACTAGAATACAATCATGTTGAATTTTGACGATCTGGAATTAGCTATTGCGATCGCAGTGGACGTTGAAGAATCTGAAAACATTTCAACTCCAAGGAAATGGAGTGTGCTACCACTTTGGAAAAAAAAAAATTTGCTCTTAAGAATAGCTAAGCGTACACACGTTAGCTGCTTGGCATAAGATTAGCTAGCCAGGCAGGTATTTGCAAAATGCCCTATTATAATGACTGCCATTCTAAGATATATATCAGGACCGACGACTTAACGTGCCCTCCAAGGCACGGAAACACTGAGTAATAATGCCACTAGCTGTCACTCATCCCAGTCATGAACGCAGTAAAGGTTGTTTTACTTATTTGATCAATTAAGATCGACTTTGTCAGTGATGTCAGCGCTTTGCCATCTACATTCCATTAACGAGCTGAAGACCCGAAACATACAGCTAGACAGTCGACAGACCAGGGGGCCAAGTCTCACCTCTTATAGTAATAATAACTTGATCTTACTGCTAAACTTTATACCTCCACGTCAATCAAGCAGTCTTACAAGCGGTAAAGGAATCGCTCGGCGCTCTGATGACGTCACAACAAATAGTTCACTCTTTTCGCGAACCCTGACGTGACATTTAATACGAAGTATAAAATATACTTTGCTTAATATTACGTATACTTTGCTTATTTGGACCCATAATGAAGACTTATAATTGGAGTCCATACATTTCCCATCGCTCATATATCATATAATGCTGGATATTTCCTCACAGCTTCAATCAAACGTTCGTTGTTCATTTTCCAATGTCGAAAAAAAACAGTGCACTTGCATAGCACCACTATGACTGCTCGGGCGCAGCTCGGCGGCACTGTATACATGTAACGGGCCGTGGCCGAGCCGAGGCGGGACCGAGTTGTTTCCGAGCGTTGTCCGTTGCTCGTCCGTCACTCGGTTGCCGCTCGGTATAGCGTGAGTGTGTCCATACGTAATATAGGTAATATTATTTGACCGTGCTCCGGCCGACACTCGGCTCGGACCCGACACGGTCTAGCGTGAGTCATCCTTAATCGGATAAGTAATGCTTAAATAATATCATGTATAAGTAAGTGACTTTTAAAAATGTGTTGTGTATATGGACTGTAATATTTCATAATGTAATGTAGTCTGAAATAAATAAATTTTGATTTGATTTGATTTGAAAAGCTGCATTCTATAAAATGTTTTTGAATTTTAAAGTACCGAGATTTCAGTAATTTTTTTAGGGGTGTACATGAACTTGTGTCAATCATTCTTTAAGTTCGTACGAATGTTTTCATTTTACATTTCTTCGAACAGAATTATAAGAGTAAAGCTGTTTGCATATACTAAAACATAACTACTATTTGAGTCGAAAACCAACTTCGTCAGGCAGCGAGCCGTCTATTGATTTATTCATGCACTTCTTGTTAAACAATTTAGGTACACGCAAGCGACCGCTAAATGCACAAAATCAACTGGCGTTACCAACTTACCTTTCACCTTTATGCAAAAATAATAATGTTAGAAATATAAACTTTATTTATAAAGTACGAAATTGTACATATTATTATATTATAAATTTTATAATAATAATTTCAGGCGACATGTCAGTATTGGATACATCTGCATCCCTTTATGTACCTACATAAATAAAAGCTAATTTGTATGCAAAAACCACGTTAAGTTCAAGTTAGAGTTTTTCATTCAGTCTGCACTTGTCGTAATCTTATTTTATAGACTGTAGTACTTAATTCTAGCCATAACTTCAAGATATTGTTAAGTCTCTTAGTTTAGTTTTATGTGTACTTTTGTGTCGTTAAATTTGTAGACAGAGTTATTGTTTTTTAAATAACTGAAAGGATAAAATGTGTGAGACTTTAAAACAATTTTATTTCTACACCAACGTAGCTTTTTAGGGTTCCGTACCCAAGGGGTAAAAAGCAGGACCCTATTACTGTGACTTCGCTGTCCGTCCGTCAGTCCGTCTGTCACAAGGCTGTATCTCAAGAACGGTGTTAACTGTCTAGCTATCACCGTTCTTGATATATTCACAGATAATATTGTATTTCTATTGCCGCTATTACAAAAAATACTTAAAATAACATAAAATAAATATTTAAGGGGGCTTTAAAAATTAAGTTTGTTGTAAGGGACAACAAACTTAATTTTTTTACCGTTTCTTGCTCGATATTAATAACGGTGACAGGTAGACGCTTTCTTGCATGATTACGTTACAGATAATGGTACGGAACCCTTCATGCGCGAGTCCCACTCGCACTTGGCCGGTTTTTCATAATATTAATGCCAAATGTTTAAGTGAAGTGTATTCATAGCGTTTTGCATATAAAGTTAGTTTATTCATCAGTACTATATAATATTATAAATGCGAAAGTGACTCTGTCTGTCTGTCTGTCTGTCTGTTACGCTTTCACGCCAAAACTACTGGACCGATTTGAATGAAATTTGGTATGGAGATAGTTTGAGACCCGGGAAAAACATAGGATAGTTTTTATCCGACTGCGCAAAAAGAGGTTAATGTTTTCGCGCGATAACCGACATACGCGCGGGCGGAGCCGCACCCGGAAAGCTAGTATTTCATATACGAAGTACAAATAATACAAATACAAATAAATTTATTAGATCCTTATTGTGATATATTTATGTTGAGTCTCTGACTCTTAAACTTGGCTGGTGGCCTGTATTTCAAGAACCAGGTCCTTGCTGGCTTTAGTAAATCTGTTACACATCTATATTTTTTCATTATATACTATTAGGGGTTAAGGTATGAAATTGCTGATATGTACAGAAAAATTGTTTTTTTTTTTAATTTAACATATTTATTTAATCAAAATAATTACCAATAATAACAAATATTTATAAAAGTATCTTAAAAAAACATTACGAATATTTAAATAAAATACTTAAAAAAAGTAATAAATCAGTCTCGATCGTGCGGTCGGTGAGTCAAGACCTTCTGAAGATGCTTCGTTCAGAAGCGAGACTAGTCGGATATTCTTCCGGTTAGGCTGCGTGATGTTTGTGACGTCACGTAGATTACAGGAAAATTAGGCGGAATTGTCACTAGATATATGATGTTATACTTTTTTAAGTGTTTTATTTAAATATTATTTACTGTTTTTTTTAGATACTTTTAAAAATATTTGTTATTATTAAATATGAATTTCCGCAAAGTAATGCCTGAATCTATTCATTAAAATAATTACCATTATTATCAATACATTGCTGCCATCTGCTGGGAGAATCATATATGCCTTTGCGATAGAACTCTGGTGATCTAAATTCGAAAAAACTGTGAGAATTGTTTTGTGAATGGAGCATTTTGTACTGCCTCCTGGGAAGATAACTTTTTATCACGTAGAAAATTGTCCAAATCACGAAAAAAATGGTAGTCCGTTGGAGCGAGGTCTGGCAAATACGGAGGGAGACTAATGGTTTCTTAGTGCAGTTCCTGTAGAGTTAAAACGGTTTCTCGTGTTGTATGAGGTCTCGCGTTATCATGATGCAATAATGAAGATCTATTCATGAGTCGGGGCAGTTTCGCTGCTAGTTTTGCTATTATGTTCGGAGTTCGGCACAGTAGATATCTGCCGTTATTGCTTGACCAGATCAGAGAAAGGTATAGTGAATAACACCATTCTGAGACCACCGAACAGTTACCATTACCTTTTTATTGGTCAACTTTGGTTTAGGACGTTTGACCTGGGGTCAGCCATTACATTTTTTTCTTACGGTTATCGTAAAGAATCCACTTTTCATTACATGTCACAATTAAATCTACTGTGTACTAGGAAGAATTAGAATTAAGGATTCGAGAGCTCAATGACACACAAGACGTTGGCAGTAACTGATTTATTATTACATCTTTTTACACTCCTACCCTACGTAACTAGGCTACCCTCATTATAATATACTACAATCCTTCACCCTTAAATTTAAACTAGGTGCGACTTAAATTAACATAACATCCTATACCTATACATTACTTTAAACAACATGTGGGTATATCGCTACAGATTATAAGTTTTTGTTTGATTACTCATATGTAATTGGTGACATTACTATATTAGTTCAAATAAATAATTAATACAATTAAAATTAAATAAATAATTAATACAATTAAAATTAAATAAAGACAAAGCGCCAGCAATAAAAGAATATTTACAAATACAGTAATTGAAATTTGTTATGATGACTAATCGAATTCGAATCCATATCTTATTACAGGTTTTCGAATTCGTTTCGGGGTGTCACCGTCATCTACGCTATGGGGACCTGATTCAGGAACGGGAGGTGGACACACATCGTGCGGATATTGTTCTACATCGTCATTAAAAGCGCACTCTCCTGAATGCGATCCCAATCTTTTTGCCCTTACTGACCCAGACGATGCCCCTGCGGAGTACCCGTCACCATAGAGTGGCGAGTGCCCGGACTCGACCACGTCACCGCTTTTGTCAGTACCTTCAGACGGAAAAACGCACGTGCTTCTCCGCTTTAACTGGTCGATATGCCTATGCGCTGCCGAGCCATCGTAAGTTCTGACCGAATAGTTACTTCTGCCAAAACGTTCCACTATTTGCCCTTCTGACCATTTAGATTGAGTACCAAAATTCCTGTACCACACAGCATCCCCTGGACTCAGCTGCCGCGAACCATTTCCGCTCTCGAGCACCGTTAATTCCTTTTCCCGTAACCTGCTGCCGTGATCGGGCTTAATAAGGTCTAGCCGAGTTCTTAATCGCCTGCCTTGCAGTAGTTGAGCGGGACTCTCGCCTGTCGAACAGTGTGGGGTATTGTGGTATATTTATAAAAATCTTTGTATCGCTAACTCGGGATCTATACCGTCCCGTCTAGCCTTTCTTATGACATTCTTTATCAGTTTGACCGTATTCTCCGCCGCGCTGTTCGATGACGGATGGTAGGGCGCTGTAAATGTTGAATATATTCCGTTACTTTGTAAAAAAACTTTGAACGCCTTACTGGAGAATGGCGGGCCGTTATCTGAGACCACTTGCTTAGGAATACCCCACCGTGACCACGACTCTCGTAACTTAGCGATGGTAGCATCCGCTGTCGTCCGCGTCATCTTAAAAGCTTCTACCCATTTTGACCTAGCATCAACTGTAATTAAATACGTTTGACCGTCGATTGGCCCAAGGAAGTCAAGATGCACTCGCTCGTAGGGGAAACTCGGCCAACGCCACGGAACAACCGGCGCGGCTGGCGGCGCGGGTGCCACTGCAGCACAGGTCACACAGGACTTACACCGCTCCGTAATGGCTTCGTCCAACCCCGGCCACCACACATATGAGCGCGCATAAGCCTTGGTTTTTACTATGCCCATGTGTGCCTCGTGTAGCTCTCGCAATACCAATAACCTACAGGACTCCGGGATCACCAACCTGTGGCCCCACATGATACATCCTACTTCTATATATAGTTCATTTCGTCGAGCAAAATAGGGTTCTAGCTGTTTCATATCAACTTCCCTAAATATACACGGCTAAGTATGGGATCACGTGTCGTTTCCTTTTTTATTTTATTGTTATCTAATAACAAGGCTTCGGTTGCGAAATGCAAGTACGTTTGCTCAGGTGGGTCGTCTCTATTCTCCTCGACTACGGGTAAACGCGATAAAATATCCGCCCCGTTACTAATAGTGTTTACATATCGTATTTCAAAATCGTATGCAGAAAGTATCAAGGCCCATCGTTGCATTCGACTGGCTGCCTTTGTAGGTATACCTTTATGTGGCCCAAAAATGCTAACTAGAGGTTTGTGATCTGTTTTTAGATTGAATCGTCTGCCGTAAAGATACTGATGAAATTTTTTGACACTGTATACGATGGCGAGCGCTTCTCTGTGTATTTGTGCATACGCCTGCTCCGCTTCCGTAAGTTTCCGCGAGACGTACGCGACCGGTCGCTCTTCGCCTCGCTCGTCACGTTGAGATAGAATCCCGCCGATGCCGACGCCACTCGCGTCGCACGTGAGTGTGAGTTCCCGCCGCGGATCGTAGTGCGCCAGCACGCGGCTACTCGCTAGCAGCTGCTTTACGCGGTCGAACGCCCTCGCATGCCTCGAAGACCACTCCCAACGAACGCCACTCCGCATTAACTCATGAAGTGGATGAAGTATGTCGCTAAGATTTTTAACAAATCGCGCGTAAAAATTAACCATACCTAAAAACGATTTTAACTCGGTTATGGTACTCGGATTCGGCATATTTACTATAGCGCGCAGCTTCTCCGGGTCTGGCCTAATACCATTTTTATCTACAATGAATCCTAAATATTTTACTTCCCCCTTTAAGAACTTGCACTTGTCGCGTCTAATTTTAAGTCCTGCTGCGTCCAGCTTTTGCAGCAGAACTTCGAGCGACCGCAGATGAGTGTCTCTATTTTTAGCGGTTAAAATCAAATCGTCAGCAAAACACTGAACCCCCGGTATATCCTTGACCACATTGCTGATAATACGTTGAAAAATTCCACTACTTGACGCAAGTCCATATACTAATCTATTGTATTTCAGCAAACCACGATGCGTATTGATAACACAACATTTTGTTGATTCCTCTGACAGGCAAATTTGTGCGTAGGCCTGGGACAAATCAATTTTTGTGAATTCCTCTCCCCCAGCCAGATTAGCAAGCAACTCATCTATCCTTGGCAGCGGATACCTATCGACCAGAAGTACGGGATTAAGCGTTACCTTAAAATCGGCGCATAAGCGCAGCGCACCATCACTCTTAGGTACCACCACTAACGGCGTAGCCCAGTCCGACGATGCCGTCGCGCAGCATGGCGTCCAGCTCCGCATCAACGCGCTCCCTCAGCGCGAAGGGTACAGGCCGCGCGCGGTAGAATACCGGTACCGCGCCCTCGCGCACCCGCAGCGTCGCCGCACCTCCCGTATACCGTCCCAGCCCGCCGCTTAACACATTTTTATATCTGTCGAGAATATCACAGAGTTTGTCATTGGTAGGCTCGATCTTAAAATTGTTTTTTACTACAGACGGATATTGCAAGACGGGAATTTGAATTTGCAATTCTGAAAGCCACTGCCGACCTATCAATGACGTCACTCCTTTATCTATTACAAATAAATCTAATGTTTTCTTTACACCACCATATTCTACATTTACTTCTAACTGGCCATATGGTCTTACTTTAGATTTCCCATCGTAAAAGAGGAATACGTACTTTGATTGCTTTAATTTAACACCACTGAACAATATCTCATACGTAACTTTGCTAATGCACGAACAGGGAGTTCCAGTGTCTACTTCCATTTTCAATAGGGAACCATTAACACGGACGTTTAGACTCACCGGTGTGTAATCACCTAAAACCATTTGGTATAAAGGTTCTACTTCGTCATCTGATGCTGTAGAACTGCCGCCTCTGCTAGCGGCTGCTTCAGCCACCGTTGGCTGCACGTAGTACGCATCCTGGGTGCGCGCACTGTCATAACGTTTGGACTTCGATGCCTGCCAGCGTTTTCCTCCATACGAGCCCTTGAATGGGCAGACCTTCCTTAGGTGCCCCTTATTTTTGCACATATTGCACATAAAGTTTTTGTATCGGCACCCCTCCGGGTGATGATTCCCACCACAGGCTTCACATGCACCGCTTATTTTCTTCACCGCCATCGTGGCCGCTGCCCTCCTGTCACTGGTGGGGCCGGTTGCTTGGCGCGGCCGGCCTTGTGCCGACGTCACGCGGAGTGCATGCACCGCGCTCGTGATAGCGGCTGCCCCGCTGCTAGACGGTGCCGATGAATCCACGGCCGCCGCGTCCCTTTCCGCAGCCTCCAGGGCCGTAGCCAACGCCACTGCTTTTGCATACGTCAATTCTGGTTCGGAAAACAATCTTTGACGTATTAAGTCACTGCTCACCCCGCACACGAACTGATCACGTAAATTTTCGTTTAATGCACTTTTAAAATCACAATCTTTCGCCATTTTTTTTAATGTCGCCATATATTGCACGATGCTTTCGCTGCACTCTTGCCGTCTCTGTCGGAATTTGTACCGCTCCGCCATTATGGATGGCTTAGGTTGTAAATGCCCACGCACCAACGCAACGACTTCATGGTAGGTTAAGTCTGTAGGTTTCCTTGGACTGGCGAGATTTACCATTAATTCGTATGCTTCATCTCCAACTAATGATATTAACGTAGGCAATTTCAGTTCCTCCTTTATTCCATTTGCTAGGAAATACATCTCCACGCGATCACAATACAGTGCCCAATTGCCGGCACCGACGTCAAACTCCTTTATCTTGCCGTAGGACATTTTCACTATTCGCTCAAACACGCGTATATTATTTGTATTTGCCTCGTCGCCAGTTACTGTGTACTAGGAAGAATTAGAATTAAGGATTCGAGAGCTCAATGACACACAAGACGTTGGCAGTAACTGATTTATTATTACATCTTTTTACACTCCTACCCTACGTAACTAGGCTACCCTCATTATAATATACTACAATATCCAATATTCCTTAATTTCTGTATCGATTCAACAAGGCAAGACCAGTTTCAATACACGTTTCTTTCTGCAGATTTTCACCGACTTCCATAAAAGGTGGAGGTTCTCATTCGAGGCGTATTTTTTTATTTTATGTATGACTATAACTTTTTACAGATTACAGAGTAGTCCGAGTTTGATAATTATTTTTAAGGTTCCGTACCCAAAGGGTAAAAACGGGACCCTATTACTGAGACTTCATTGTCCGTCCGTCCGTCCATCTGTCACCAGGTTGTATCTCAAGAACGGTGATAGCTAGACAGTTGAAATTTTCACAGATGATGTATTTCTGTTGCCGCTATAACAATAATTACTAAAGTTGGCCAAGTGCGAGTCGGACTCGCGCACGTTAAAACAAAAAAGGTTAAAATATGAAGTCTAATGTTGTATAGCTAATGGTACGGAACCCTTCGTGCGCGAGTTCGACTCGCACTTGGCCGATATTTTTATTGAAAATGATACAGTTGTGAGGTGGTCCCAAATACTCATCAAAATCAGTCCAGTAGTTTTTAAGTTACACTCGACTAAGTGAAAAATGGTTGACACACCTAGGTAACTTGATAGTTGCAGATGGTGACCAGTATTGTAGGTGAGTGAAAAGTGATCGTTTAACCAGTATGTATCCCAAAAATGCCGATAATTTTTAACAAAAAATAGAACCGATACTTTACAGTAATATAGATATTACTGTAAAGTATGAAATAACATGTTGGAGAAATATGTTTATTTATTTATTTATTATTATATAATTACCATAAAAATATGATCATACAGTAATGTTGTCTTAGGTTTTCGCGATTGTTACACATAGTAATAAACAACTTTAAACGGTTTAAATCGCGTATATTTGTCATTATTTTATCCCGACGTTTCAAACACTTTGCAGTGATCGTGGTCACGGGGTGATTGGGATAAAATACTGAAATATATACGCGATTTAAACCGTTTCAAGTTAATATATGAAGAACACGGGTGTTTGAGCGTGAACTTACTATGAGTCGATATCGCTATCGACAATGTTTCGGCTTCTACCGGAAGCCTTCCTCAGGATTTTGAGTGTGGTACATGGGCCGGTGTCGCGTCACGCTTCACACTGCGGGCGGCAGCTCGCTGTGCTCGAGCCGACGGCGCTGGCGGCGGGGGTCGTTGCGGGGAGTGTTGTGGCGAACGCTGTGTCTTCGGTAAAGGATGCGATGCACCATCTTCATCATTCTACTGCTTTCTTTAGATGACACCATCGCAGTCCGACAAGCAAAACTAACTGTGTCCACCATCTCCTGCTTCACATTCTTCAAAACTCAATGAAGACAAGTTCTCGAGCTTTGTGACAGCGCCCACCCTTTATCTCTGTTAAAATTAGGACGTTAATTTAGGACTAACAGAGATAGAGGGTGGGCGCAGTCACAAAGCTCGAGAACTTGTCTTCATGGAGTTTTGAAGAATGTGAAGCAGGAGATGGTGGACACAGTTAGTTTTGCTTGTCGGACTTAACTTTACTTGACGACGTAAGTTTTTATAATGTGACCGTTTAAAGTTGTTTAATTACTATGATCATACAGTGTTTTGTATCATCATGGGGCCGACTTTAACAAGTTATTACATACATTTCAGTGTGAGAAGTCGGTTCTATTTTGAGTAAAAATGTAAACTTCATATTATACGTTTTATTAAAAAAAACATTTGTATGAGTCGCTTTTTTAATTAATTTTTTTAATTGATTACAGCCTTTGATTGTGAAGCCTTTGACCACAATCTCACCTGATGGTAAGTGATGATGTGGTCGAAGGTATTAACATGCTTAAGCTAGAATTACTGGCTCTCAAGGACTCCTGACAGAACACACCGTTAGGTGCTTGGCGGGAGATTTTCTACTTGAGGGTGGTAGCTAGCCAGCCGGGCATTCGCAAAATGCCCTTCCACCATGCGGTGAAGCTCAAGCCCGCGGCGGATACGTATGCACATTTATTACTTACCTACCTAAAAATCTATATATGAACTAGCTTTCTGGGCGCGGCTCCGCCCGCGCGTATGTCGGTTATCGCGCAAAAACAATAACCTCTTTTTGCGCAGTTGGATAAAAACTACCCTATGTTTTTTCCCGGGTATCAAACTATTTTCATACCAAATTTCATTCAAATCGGTCCAGTAGTTTTGGCGTGAAAGCGTAACAGACAGACAGAGTTACTTTCGCATTTATAATATTATACTGATAACAACTTTAGTTAGCAACGATAACAGTATTAGTAATGAAGAAACCGAAATTAATTTATGATTTCATTCAGTTATTGTTATGAACGATTAACATAATTGCTCTGCTGGTGCAAATATAATGGCAATAAAGATATTGATTTAAAACAGCGAAAACAAGTATAGGTAAATTTATTAAAAAAGTATTACCTGACTGCAAATTATTTAAGCATTTAATCGTTCCATTGCAACTAAAACTGCAATTTATATATATTTATGTAATTGTCCTTTAAAGCCTTTCATTGTAATATACTACTCGATGGGTTTGGAAGAAAAATATTGTTTTACTCACAATATGGCGCTTAAACTACGCCACTTTGTTTTTTTCTATGTAACTAGTGTCATTGCACTGTCAAGACGAATCTAATGATATATCGTACATTAAAATAGGTTAAACTGTTTATTAGTTATGGTGGAATAAAGAAACTCACAAACATACATACATGAACACTGAAACATCACACTTCTTTTTTTGGGCAGTCGTGTAAAGAGACTCAAAGATTGTCAAGAGTTAAAAAAAAGAATTAGTAAATGTATGAGTAAAATGATTATGAAAAGATCATTCGCCCTACCATTAAAACTGTTCCCATACCCAAAACATTATTTGTTTCGTAGACCCAAAATAAGTTATATTTATTACTTTTGTAAATGTGTATTTAAAACTTGCATGTACACTACATATTATTATGTTTCAATAAAGAATTAAAATTGAAATGCTAGCCAATAAAAAATAAAAAAATCATTATTCACTCCATACGCAATAAGGTAGTCAAGTACATATTTCCTGTCACAAGAACATGTAAAATGTTTCAAACAATTCAAATAACCAAACAGAAATATTCCAAAATTCATGCCCAATTCCACGCCTCAACTTCCGGGGCATAATAAAAACCGGCAAGTTACAGGTTGGTATAAAACATTCATAAAACTGCCTGGGAGCCCTGAAGCCTGGAAAAGCTGCAGTATTGATTTTGGCTGAAGAGTTTCAGCCAATAAGGATATGGTTGGACGCCTACGTAAGATAAGTCTGATGTCAGAAAGGTTTGAGCAGAGTTACTTTGCTCGGATTTTTCGGATGTGGCATTTATCGGTGCGCCTAAAAAAATCAATACTATTTTTGACTTAAAATTGTACTTAATATATGTTTTTGCTATATAGCAATGCTCCACGGATTACATTACAATATTACATTATAGTCATGTGCGGGATTAGAACCCGCTTCATCCACTTCTATAGCCGAAGTAGCTCTGAGCGCTAATCTCTCCATCCCCATACGATGGTTAAGAAATTATTAGGGTTATGAGTCATACGTCTCGTTAGCACACATGCAACGTGAGCGCAATTTTATGATATTGCAAAAGTAGCCTCATGCGCTCAGTTGCCTCACCACGTGGGTACCGAGCGTCCGTACTTCAGCCTACTTCTTTAGTGTAACCTTTTATGTAACTAAAATAGTAATTCTGACGGAGTAATAATTAACGGTGATCACCGAAATGTAGTACTTTTATTAACCCTTCCCAGTAGACAGTGAAGAACACGCATATGGAAGACATTAGGGCGCACACATAAACCTTGATAGGTGACGTGCGCTACGATAGCAGACAACATTTCATAGAACCTTACGCAGCAGTCAGAGCATAACCCAGCTATAGGAGTGGATGGTGTGGGTTCGAATACCGCACATTACTATATTTTCCTCTCGTTGCAATTAGTACCTAATACTTAGGACTAAGCTTTCGATATGTTATAAGTAATTTAACTATGGTACTTGGTAGTTAAATTCCTTGAGATGAAGATTTCTAGAAAGGTATTGAACATACGAGAATGGCGGTAGTCCATCATTTTATTTATCAATGTTCAACTTAATTCCGTAGGCAAAATGTTCTGATCCATTTCTGACTTTATGTGTCAGATGCAAATGGAGTAAGAATCATACCACAGATAATTAAACTTTAATAATAATTTGTGTTTTATCTGTCATGTTATCGTAGTAATAGGTAATAGCGGAAATGGCATGGTGTCCTGAATTGAGAGTGTACCGCGCAAGTATAGCGTACCGAAGGTTCCGAAGGTACAAGACGCAAAATAACTTTGCTGTGGAGCGCAATAGGTACACAATTTTTCACCTCATTCCAGCGAAAGAAAGCTAGGTGCAAGAAAATCAGCTTATGTAATGTAGTTAATTTGCGTTATTATATAGTAAAAATTACAAGTAAAATTTATAAATGGGTAATATTTAAAGTCAGTTCATGATTCTGAAACTTTTGTAGAGGCTCGAATTTCAAGTATTTTCTACGCTAGCTATAAAAAGCATTTATCTACGCAGATTTCGAATGATAAACAAGAAATTTCCGAGTGTATGAGATGAAATAGTTATTTGTTAAAGTTGTTATTTGGAGCCAGTAATTTTATCAAATTTTGAGCTTAACGAAGTTTTAAAACTGACAAATGACAACATGTGATGTCAAGGTGACAAATGGTGTGTAGGTACATTTAAATGTACACACCATTTGTCACCTCCTTACATCAGGAAAATTCTAGCTACGGCTTAAATCATTACCGTAAATCAGTGTTTATTTACATTAAAAACTAAAGGTACAATTACTACAATTTTGCTGAGATGTCATGAAGGTTCAAATTTTAAAAATCTTGTCCATGCTAGCAGATAAAAAGCATTTTCCATGCAGATTTTCAATGATAAGCGGCACATTGTTTTGATAAACAAAACACTTCTTATATTCTATGTTTTCATCCTTGTCTGGACGATCACAGGTTCGGCAATATGACACAGCTTAGTGAAGATTCCAAATGATAGAAGAATTCATACTTTGTGTCTTCGAAGTAAGTATTCATTAAGTGTTGCCCAATTGTGAATCTTGTTTATCTTGACGGGTATTTTATAGAAGTAGTCAGCAAAGTGGCCACTGCAATCAGATACATGAAGTATGGGAACTAATATCCCGGATGGAGAACACAATGCAGTACCGGGCAGAACAAGTAAGTACATGCACTGAACAGCCTGAACTTGTCTATAGTGACTCGATTTATCACTCTGTAATACAATATACTCCTCTTTTTTTAAATTGTTTGAAACAGTAAGGTTTAGACGAGCGTGTCTCTTTGTCAGCTGAATCCGTAATTAGCATTAGCTAAGATGGCACCCAAGGGAAGATTATCTAAATGGTTATCTAATATTATTTTCTATTATTAAATTAAATTTATAAATATTAATTTTCTGTTATATTATAATACGAGTAAAATTATCGACTTCATAGCAGTGCTTTAGTATGTATTTGTCTTATTGGTAATGCCAGGCAAAACATACAAATGTGCTTTGGCTCATAAGGACAGCAGCTAAATTACCACTTAGTGCTTGGTGATAGATTTTTCTAAGTAACGACGGTAGCTAATCATGTATACAATCGCAAAACGACCTACTATACCATATGTAAACATCATTTCACTCACTCATGTTTCTTAAAACAACAATCTTATTCTCTAAGTTAAAAAATAGACAATGCAGATGACACCAATAGATAATACCACATCTATTTTTCCCACTTCTCGGTTGAGAGCCACGCCTACGCTCCGCCTACTCCACTAGGCGTGTCCACTGTCAGTAAATAGCCCATGTTACTGTCACCATATCCGGTACCGACTTGGTAAAGTTGCGCTTTGAATGCCTTTAGAAATAGATAGCATTTTCAAATTGACATTTATGGAGCGTCAATAGCCCCGCAGTAGTTTTTTATTTGAATCATTGACTATCCAGATTATCTGAAGAAATGATGGCTCAATGGCTATGGACTGACGCGCAGCAGTTCTATGGTTCTAATCCCGGCGCAGGCTTGAGCTTCTCCGCATGGTGGAAGGGTATTTTGCGAATGGCCGCCTGGCTAGCGACCACACTCAAGTAGAAAATCTGTCGCCAAGCACCTAACGGTGTGTTCCAGCAGCTGTCTTTTAGAGCCAGTGAAATTATAGGCACATGAGACTTAACAACTTTGTCTCAAAGTGACGGGCGCAGTGCATTAGGTTGGCCTCGAGCTTGTTTCGTCACAAAAACAAACAAAAACCAGTCGAGTATTCACCTGATGGAAACGACGATGACAGAGTTCCTGCATGTAAGCGTATCCAGTAATAGCCCAATGGCAGACATAGGCCTAAGATATCCAAGGCAATGACTGTGGACCGCTGCGCAGCAGGTATAGTTTGAATTCAGTCAGAGACTTGAGCAGCACTGCGTGGTAGTAAGGTGTTTTGCGAATGGTCTCCGATTGCTGTCCTCGAGTCTTGAAGAGAAGAATATGTTGTTAAGCACCAACAAGTGAGTTCCGGCTGCCGTCTTTGATAGCCCCCATGGGGACTATGGGGGCTATTCTAGATTAACATCCTGCTAAGCATATCATCATTAACTAACAGCTGAGATAGCCTGGTTCGTTTTGAAGGCATTTTTAGGCAATACAAAAATGTTCCTTAATCAATGAGCTGTTGATATAGATATATAGATACATATTCTTTTTCGTTTTAAAATACGAAATTCTAAATTTTTAAGGCTCCTTCAGTAAGTAAAGTAGGTACCTACCGAGTTCAGGTCTTTTAGATTTTAAAAAGAAAAAAGAAGCCCGGTCTGTAAAATATTGTTGCATATTTCTCATCCATTAATCAATATGTAATATAAAGGATTTAAATATTACAAAAAAGAAACCGGATTCGAACACTGAAAAGTAAGAATTGGTTTTTTAGTTTTTTTTTAATATTATTTTTTCTGTCTGTATGTTTCACTCGCATATAACACCGTTCCTCATTGAGAAGCGTTGATTTATTAACATTAAATCATCCATATGCAGATACATTTTTAGTATAAAAACTTCAAAATGAGTTCGTAATTAGTGGAGTAGTCGCGTCACAAAACAAAAATATACTGTCGAATTGAAACTTTCCTCTTTTTTTTGGAAGTTGATAAAAAATAAAATATTTTAACTAAAACAGAAGAGCGAGTTATAGCAACGAAGGTACAGACAATATATATATATATATATATAAAATTAAACGCTGCAGAAATAAAATGCTTAATCTGCTACTGGATATCGAAAAACATAAATTAAAGCATATGCTTTTCTCATATCCTTAAATATTATCATATTGATTACCATGAAATATTAAATGCTATCGTCATTAAATATTAACATTAAATATTATCATATTACTGTGTGAAATCTATCAATTATAATAAAACAATAATGTCAACAAATGTGATTAAGAAATATATAAAACATTCTCCTTACATTTCTCTAAAGTATCTTGTTGCACACAGTTTTGAGCAGTATCTGCCAATGCTTCAGATCCTTAATAAATCAAATCAAAATCAAATAATTTATTTATTTGCTGGAATACATGTCAAGAGGATCTGAATATTAGTCATGAAGATACAATAAATTCAGTCTGAAAAACGTGCAAATGTTTTTATGAAACTAAATCATATTAATTATATTATACCATAAAATACCAAAAATATAGTTATATATCTACATCTACACTAATATTATAAAGAGGAAAGATTTGTATTTTGGTATGTAACGAATAAACTTAAAAGCTCGATTTGAAAAACTTTTTCACCATTATAATCCTACATCATCCCTAAAGAACATAGGCTATACAATATTTTCAAAAAAAATAGAGATCTGTTTCAAAAATTCGATATTGTAACCCAACGTATGAAAAAAGTTGTAATATCGCTTATGCTGCGGAAATTGTTGACAATCAAATCAAATCAAAGTATTTATTTTTCAACCAACAAGGATCATGTTACAATATTTATAATTATATCAATAATAGATTTATTGAGACAAATTAATAATTGTATGTCAAAATTATTACAATTCATCAAAATGTAGGATCAAAACTAAAATGTAATCAGTACTAATATTATAAATGCGAAAGTAACTCTGTCTGTCTGTTACGCTTTCACGCCAAAACTACTGGACCGATTTGAATGAAATTTGGTATGGAAATAGTTTGAGACCCGGGAAAAAACATAGGATAGTTTTTATCCAACTGCGCAAAAAGAGGTTAATGTTTTTGCGCGATAACCGACATACGCGCGGGTGGAGCCGCGCCCGGAAAGTTAGTTAATAATCTTCTATACTTATAATAAAACTGTAACAGGTCCAATTCTGTACATGGAAGATATTTTGAAAAAAATAAATGTACAGTACTCTGTAGCTGATACTGATGCCGAATCTGTATTTTTTTTTATTTTTGTCTGTCTGTCTGTCTGTCTGTCTGTCTGTATCCCGGCCGCGTATCACTCCAAAACTACTGAATGGATTTCAATGAAACTTAGCATGATTGGAGTTCATACAACAAGGTAGGATAATTTAGCTTTTTATCCCGAAATTCAGCATGGTTCCTTTGGGAGAGGGGATGAAAGTCAAAATATACAGTTAGTTGTAATTTATTAACGCGTAGTCCGATTTCATACGTTCTTTTTAGGGTTCCATACCCACAGGGTAAATACGGTCTGTCCAGCTGTCCGTCCGTCCGTCCGTCCATCCGTCCGTCCGTCTGTCACCGGGCTGTATCTCAAGAACGGTGATAGCTAGAAAGTTGAAATTTTCACAGATGATGTATTTCTGTTGGCGCTATAACAACAAATACAAAAAGTTGGCCAAGTGCGAGTAGGACTCGCGCACGTTACAACAAAAAAAGGTTAAAATATGAAGTCTAATGTTGTACGGAACCCTTCGTGCGCGAGTCCGACTCGAACTTGGCCGATTTTTTTAATTAGAATAGTGGTGCTTTAAAAATTATCACGTAAATATTTCAAAGTCATCGGGTTTGCAGTTCAGAAATTACAGATATCACAACCTAAATATTACGTTCCAAATAACTTGACACCCAAAATGTATAGAAACCTTTGAACATACGGCTCATCTTAAGCTGGCGTTTGCACTTTATCGTATATAATAGATAGGTCTGTAGTCGGACCTCTCCAACAGACTGATTTTTCAAACAATAAAACAGTTTTTTTTTATTACGATAACCACAACTTCCCTACGAATATTTTTCATGACATGCAATGCTCTAATCAGTCTAATCTATACCTATAACAGGTTGCAGAAAGCGGGTAGGGAAGCGCGAGGGGTAAGACGCTTACATTTATCTATTTATACTTATAACAATACTGTAACAGGTCCAATTCTGTACATTGCAGATATTTCGAAAATATGTTTTGAGAGCAATCTGTAGCTGTTAATGATGCAAAAACTGTTATTTTTTTTTCTGGCTGTCTGTCTGTATCCCGGCCGCGCATCACTCCAAAACTACTGAATGGATTTGAATGAAACAGCACGATTCGAGTTCATACTACGAAGAAGGACATACGATACTTTTATCCCGAAATTCAGTACGGTTCTCTTGGGAAAGGGGATGAAAGTCAAAATGTACACTTAGTTGTAATTTATTAACGCGTAGTCCGATTTCAATCATTCTTTTTGGTACGATAGTGGTAATTTAATTTTTTCCCGTAAATATTTCAAAGTCCTCAGTTTTGCAATTAAGAAATTACAGATATCACAAACTAAATATTTCGTTTTAAATAACTTGAACCGCGGAATATTGAGAAACCCTTGAACGTACGACTCATCTTAAGCCCACAGGCAGCCCGGAACCCCACGGGAAGCCCGACACCCCACGGACAGACCGGCATCCCACGGGCATCCCCGACAGTCACCCCGTGACCACGATCACTACAAAGTGTTTGAAACGTCCGGACAAAAATAATGATAAATATACGTGATTTTAACCGTTTAAAGTTGTTTAATTACTAAGTGTAGCAATCGCGAAAACCTAAGAAAACATTGTGAACTTAGGAACGTTAACTACTGTCTTCTGGAAAATACAACCCGGTAATTTTGAAATCCAAAGTAGAAAGCTCCATTCTGAGCTATGGTTTACTATAAGAGTGCTTCACCGCAGACCACAATGTTGCTTAATATGAGATAAACAGTGCACAAATGTGAATAATTAGTCTGCAGGTACGGCAATCGCGAACGAAGTCGCGGGTACAGCTAGTAAACAATAAAATTAATACAATAGATCAAAGTGAAGTACCACAATTTTATAGAGGACATTAATATCTAAAAAAAAAAACGCAATACCATATGTATCTCTTACTATTACTGTTATGTCACAATAACTACTTTTTATGCGTTTCAATTTATAATTTTTGTTAAATACGAAATGCATCTGTAATAGGCAGAGGTTAATCCGCTTATCATCAGGTGGGCCTCGAGCTTGTACCGTGACAATAAAAAAAAAAAAAAAAAATAGTGCGCTAATTCAGGGCGGGCCCGCAATTTTTTTAATCATCTAAAATAAAAACCATTGCTAAGAAGCCAGTCAGTTAAACATTTCATAAATTTCCTTTTATTCAATATCCTAATGTCATAAGGTACGCATATATATATACATTTTTATAGACATATTATAAATGTTTCTTTTATATAAATCTTTTCAGGCAATAGGTTCTTATAATAAGTTACTGAACTTGTACTTTCGACGGCGCATAAAGACTTGGGAAAGTTGTACAAAAAAATTAGGGTGTTGTTATTGCTTCGAAAAAAGATTGTAAAATAAGATTATTATATTACTTATTAGAACTACGTTATTGTAGCACATATCATACAACTATGTGTTTTCAATAGAATTTCTTCAATATTAATAAATCGTTGAATTAAAAACGCGTGCGCAGATTAAACAAAAAAATGGGTAAAAGTCTATTGTCTTTGGTAACTTATCACAACAAACCGCGAATAGCAAAGAGAATAAATAGTAGCTGTCTGTATATCAAAAGGTGAGAAACTCCTTGGTTTCAACAAAACTCAACAATAAAGCTCGCTTTGTATATATAGCTTAGAAGTAAACGAGTGTGAGGTGGGCAACGCATCAAAAGGGCAAGAGCTTTTTCGTTGCTAACCATATATGACTTTCAACAAAATATGGTCGGGTTGATAGGTAAATCAGATTTATTGGGGTGCATCTTGATAAATTTCACCAAAAAAGTTTTTTTTTTTTTTTTTATGCATGGTAGGTTAGCCTTTGACCACTATCTCACCTGATGGTAAGTGATGATGTGGTCGAAGATGTTGTACAGGCTAACCTAGAATTAGTGGCTCTCAAGGACAGCTGCCGGAACACACCGTTAGGTGCTTGGCGACAGATTTTCAACTTGAGGGTGGTAGCTAGCCAGGCAGGCATTCGCAAAGTGCCCTACCACCATGCTGTAACGACTGCCATCCTAAGACAACAACCGGGACCGACGGCTTAACGTGCCCTCCGAAGCACGGAAGCGCTGAGTAGTAATGTCACCAGCGGTCACCCATATAACTCCTGACCGCGGCGGGCGTTGCTTAACTTTGCTGATCGATTCAGAATGGCCAAGCAAACTTCGCTACGAGCGCTTCAAAAAAATTGTGGATGTCAACTCTAAGTGGTTGTGAGCATTTTTCCTATAACACGTGTGTAGGTGTCGTCACGTCCTTATCCGTACGTATACTTACAATACAAAAAGAACTTAATAAAACTTCTCTAAAAAAAATTAACCAAAAAATTGAACAGACTTCAACTCACAAAAGTGTGAAATAACTTGTTGAAATCAATTGTCATTCATTGTCGACGACTATATCATCAAGATAGGTAAGTTTTAAGTTATTAGACCGATTTTGATGAAATTTAAATGGGACCAAACGGAAAGCAACAGCTTTCAAACTTGGAATTTTCAAAATCGGTTCACTCAGTCAAAAGTACTGAGGTAACAAAAGAAATATAAAGAAGAATTGCAGAAATTGAATAATTGAAGCAGTGATAGACTGAGCTATCACTGCTTCAATTATTCAATTTCTTGGGTATGGACTGCCGCGCAGCAGGTCCATGGTTCGAATCCCGCCGCGGGCTTGAGCTTCACCGCATGGTGGAAGGGCATTTTTGCGAATGCCCGCCTGGCTAGCGACCACCCTCAAGTTGAAAATCTGTCGCCAAGCACCTAACGGTGTGTTCCGGCAGCTGTCCTTGAGAGCCAGTCATTCTAGGTTAAGCCTGTTAACACCTTCGACCACATCATCACATACCATCACGTGAGATTGTGGTCAAAGGGTTACCTATCAGCAATAAAAAAAAAAAAAAAAATTGCGAACCTCCTTCTTTTGTGGAAGTCGGTTAAAAAACAAAGAAGGAAGGGTAGTAAATAACAATACCTTTCTTGAAATTGGTCAGTCTAGTTAAACAAGACTTTAAGAGTAACAGAATGTCATTTTTGCAACTCGACTTACAGAGTGTAAGCTGATGCAATTGAAACTTTGGAATTTATAGCTAAAGTTTGACCCATGGCGCAGGCGGTCCCATGTGCAACAGTCTAAAGAAGTTAAACGAAATTGCTTATTATAATTTACCAGTATTTTTACGTCCTTTAAAGATATGCTTGCTTTGTGTAGAATTTCCAAAATATTCAGAATTCAAAGTAACGTCTCATTTCACTTTTTTTTATGATATCGGACTGGAATATGGACGAGGCCTAACTGGTATTAAGCGGTAAACTCTGCCTATGATTTTGCTTATGCATTTCGTCATAATTGACGAAGTGCACTGCGCTAGTAACTCTGAGTCATATATATATATTTTTTTATTTCTGATAGTTTAGCCTTCGACCACTATCTCACCTGATGGTAAGTGATGATGTGGTCGAAGATGTTGTTCAGGCTAACCTAGAATTACTGGCTCTCAAGGACAGCTGCCGGAACACACCGTTAGGTGCTTGGTGACAGATTTTCTGCTTGGGTGGTAGCTAGCCAGGCGGGCATTCGCAAAATGCCCTACCACCATGCTGTAACGACTGCCATCATAAAACAACAACCGAGACCGACGGCTTAACGCGCCCTCCGAAGCACGTGCACGCTCAGTAGTAATGTCACCAGCGGTCACCCATCCAACTCCCACCGCGGCGGACCTTAGCTGATCGATTCAGAATGGCAAAGCAAACCACGCTACGAGCGCTTCATCAAGCTTCATCAATCAACATAGTATAAAACAAGTCGCTTACCGCTGTCTGATCCTATGTATGCTTAGATTTTTAAAACTACGCAGCGGATTTTGATGCGTGTTGGTAGATAGAGTGTTTAGTGCTTAAGATTTTTCAATTCAAGAGGAAGGTTTATTTGTTATAGTACATGCATAATATACTAGAAAAACACTGATAATTTTAGAGATTTATAATGTGATGTCGTAAATAATAGTACATTGTTCACCGAGAGGAGAAAGTGACCGATTACCGTCGAGGGTGTCGTTTGAAGCCCGAGCCGTAGGCGAGGGCTTTAAAACACCCGAGATCGGGAATCGCACCTTATCTCGAGTGATACATACCTAGTGCTTTATACTACACCTACCTTTTATTTTACTTTTCTACGAAAACTGAATCCTCAAACAACACACAAATTGAAAATGGCGCCAATGGCGTCTGCAATTTTCACATGTTCTTTTTTCAAATTGTTTGACACCATCCAACACACAGCTAGTGGCCAACGTCATTTTGCGAACTTGGAGATAAAAACTCACTGTAAAAACTTTTTGGCTTTTGATATTTAGGTTACCAGCGCATAGTCTTACCCAAAATTAAAAAAGAAAAACCACGTAAGAAATGGATTTTCACACAATGTTCTCTCCCGCTCAGATGCGTTTTCTCCCCGCATATTTGTTCGATATGCAATGACGTACTTTCTACCGTATATTAAAGTATCAAGGTACTTTCCGAGCAGGTGTAGTATAAACACTTTTTTTGCGCTTGCATTGCAAACGCTCGCTGGCTGAACCCAACGAGACAGATCAAAATAATGTTCTACAGAATTGTACACATTGAAAAGGGCTACAAAAAAATGTGCAATGGTATATGTCTATCTATGCGGAATAACCCGCAATAACAATTTTTTATCCTTTACTTTTTATGAGAATTAATGGCTTATTTACCAAACGATTTTAAGCAATACAGCATTCAAATTCATCCTTATCCAATTAAGTACATTAAGGGCCCGTTTCAGAATGTCTTAATAAAGTTTCGGGTTGCCATGCAACACATAAAAGAACTGAATGATAAAAATGACAGTTAACATGCAGCGCGTTTCGAGCTTTAACCGATGGATAGGCTAAATCGATGACTGTGAAACGCAAAGATAGTGTTTTATTTATTAAATATGTTCTGGGTAGTAAAACCGGAACTTACTCGAACATTCTGAAACAGGCCGTTAATACATTTTGCATTTAATATAGATCAATATGGCCCTTTATAATATGTTATTAAAATGATTTTTTTAGAAGATATTACAGATTATTTAGTATCAGATTTGGACCCGTGCGAAGCCGGGGCGGGTCGCTAGTAATTTTTAAAATATTGGTAAAACACTAGATTTTCCATACACTAAAATTCACTTTAGGTGTACTACTCCCAATATATTCGAAAATAATAATAGCGTGTAATATGTATATCAAAAATTGCGTCTCCTGTAGCGTAGACTACTAAACAATTTTTAACCGACTTCCAAAAAAGGAGGAGGTTCTCAATTCGACTGTTTTTTTTTTTTTTATTTTTTTTTTATGTTTGTTACCTTAGATCTCTTGACTGGGTGAACCGATTTTGAAAATTCATTTTTGTTTGAAAGCTGATGCTTGTCGTTTGGTCCCATTTTAAACTTCATAGAAATCGGTCAAGCCGTTTTTGAGTTACACTAAAAAGATTGAAAAAATTTTTTTAACAAAAAATGGAACCGACTTCAACACCCAAAAGTGTGAAATAACTTGTCAAAGTCGGTACCATGCGCACAATATTGTGATAATAGGTACTTTTGTACCATCATGGTACCGACTTCAACAAGTTATTTCACACTTTTGGGTGTTGAAGTCGGTTCCATTTATTGTTAAAAAAAATTTTATAGTTTAAGTTAAACGTTTTACGAACCGCTATAGTTTTTCGCTATTTACCCTCACCCGCCATATATCTTGATTCGTAAAATGCTGTATAGGTATTTTACGTTTACTATATAAAAAAACAGCGGTCCAATATTAGGGACTCTTTTAATTGGTCGGGTTATAGACGCTAACTTTAGGCCGCTAACTTCACATCGGTCAAAAATACACTCGCTCAGTACTACATTTTTTCACCCGACGGCAAAAAACTGTTTTAGCTTCAAAATTACAGGAGATTTTCGTTGACATATATTCGACTTTTTTAATATTGTTATGTTTGCAATAACGCCAGTGTTTTTTAAAATTTTCATGATGTGATTTTACGAAAATATTTTTTTATGTTATTGTGACGGAACAAGCCCGAGGCCCACCTGATGTTAAGCGGACTAACCTCTGCTATAACAGATGCATTTCGTCACAAGTCACAAATTGCACTGCGCCCGTCACCTTGAGACATAGTAGTTAAGTCTCATGTGCCTGTAATTTCACTGGCTGTCAAGGACTGCTGCCGGAACACACTGCTAGGTGATTGGCGATAGATTTTCTACTTGAATGAGATAACTAGCCAGGCGGCATTTGTAAAATGTCCTTCTTCTATGCGGTGAAGGTCAAACCGGGATGGTGAGGTTCGAAGCTAGACCTGCAGCACGACAGTCCACAGAGCTATTATCGTTCGGCCATAACTGCTTCAATACCTAATCAGTGGGCGGAAACTTAAAAATAAGGTTAGCCTGAACAACATCTTCGACCACATCATCACTTACCATCAGGTGAGATAGTGGTCAACGGATAACCTATCAAGCATAAAAAAAAAAATGGCGGCGGGTCGATATCCCACAATGGTTTTACCTACTTTCGTATTTCTTATATTCCGTATTTTTTCACAATAGTAGGAAAAACATACATAAATTCGAGTTCTCATAGTAGGGTTCCGCTTTTCTAGTATTATACTAATTATTTTGAATAGGTACTTATCGCTTGATCCAGGCGGGAATTCGCAAAATGCCCTTCCATTATGCGGTGCAGCTCAAGCCCGCAGCGGGATTCGAACTATAGACCTGCTGCGCGGCAGTCCATTGTCAATGCTACTGAGCCAGCACTGCTTCAAAAACTCCACATTACTCCAACGTAGAGGCAAGGTGTGTACCTTTAAAATAGCTGAGACTTACTACGCTACAGAGGCACCAAAGGCAAGGTGAGGTATCTCACCCTATACCTGACCACATGCCAATAACTCGACATCGGGCCACATTACGGCTCAGTTTACGACCCAGCAGGGTAGGGGGGAGTTAATATTTTATTCGGCACTGCCAAAGACTTTTATTGACCGGCCCCGTCTGGGGGCATCGATTGCGAGGATTAAAACTTTTCGATGCAAGAATTTTGAGTTCTTCCGATATAAGAGGTTTTTTTTTATGCCTGATAGGTTAGTCCTTGACCACTATCTCACCTGATGGTAAGTGATGATGTGGTTGAGGATGTTGTTCAGACTAACCTAGAGCTACTGGCTCTCAAGGACAGCTGCCGGAACACACCGTTAGGTACTTGGCGACAGATTTTCAACTTGAGGGTGGTAGCTAGCCAGGCGGGCATTTGCAAAGAGCCCTACCACCATGCTGTAACGACTGCTATCCTAAGACAACAACCGGGACCAACAGCTTAACGTGCCCTCCGAAGCACGGAATATAGAATTATATCTAACCAGCAATTAGAGCCAGTAAAATGACTGGCACATGAGACCTAACAACTGTATGTTTCAGTATAACGGGCGCAGTGCATTTCGTCAATTGTGATGCATCTGTTAATTCTGTTATAGGTAGTGGTTCATTAGTAAGTTTATAGGAGAAGCCCGTGGGGTGCAGGGATAGCATGTTACCTTACCCCCCATCTCTACCCTTGGCCGTCGTAAGAGGTGACTAAGGTTAGCACACCAGAAGGTAGGCAGTAGTACTTTCTGAGGAACTGATATCTCATACTATAATCCCTAAGACGCCTGCCAAGCTTGGGGGTTGTAGCACACTGTGTTCAGCAGTGGAGAATTCGGCTGATACAGTGCAGTGCAGCAGTCCGTTTAACATCAGGAGGCCTCCGTCACAGTCCCATAGAAATACTAGTTTAATTTTTTATTGCCATTGGTCTTATTCATAACTTCACCTGTTGGTAAATGATGATGCTGTCGAAGATGATAAACAAGCTTTACCTAGGATGGTAACTGAATTTGTAGGACAGTTTGTTGAATACTATTCGGAGCTTTGAAACAGAGTTTCTATGTTCTGTACTTATTGCTAACGATGGGTTTCAAACTGGCGCTGGATTCAAAAGGCAATACTCACTGCCATTGGTTCATCAGTGCTTCTAGTTTTTTTAATGAGATCTGTTTTTTTAATGGAACTGGTACGAGTCCCTACCCTTTGTTAAGTAACCTCTGCCTTGTTACAGATGCATTTAGACCCAATCGAACTGCAGTGTACTCATCATCCTGAGATATAGAGACGTCTCATCTGCCCGTAATTATCACATCGGCACCCAAAACTTTAGCAAAGTAATGTGAAATGAGGGTACCACCATGCTATAACTACTGTCATCCTAAGACAACAACCGCGACCGACGGATTAACGTGCCTTCCGAAGCACGATAGCGCTCAGTAGTAATGTCACCAGCGGTCACCCATCCAACTCATGACCGCGGCGGACGTTGCTTAGCTTTGATGATCGATTCAGAATGGCTAAGCACACTTCGCTTCGAGCGCTTCAAATACCTTCTCAAGTGTTTCTAACTATTATCTAAGCAGTGGCGCGTTGGCCTTAAGAACGTAAGCGACGATACACGCTCTCTACCGGTATATCAACTCATATTAATATAATCAACAATACTGTTGATATATTAATGTTTACATTTTAAAGCACATAATATACCAATGTATCCCGATTTACTACCAAAAACTTCAAGAAACGCTAGCTTACAAGTTCCACGCGGGCGAAGTCGCGCGTAGACGCTAGTCGTAAATAATGTTTTCTTTAGACAGATTGTCCGAAATAGCCTCAAAAACATATTTTATCGCCAAACTATTGTAAGGCCAGACTTGTACTTCATTTCAGTAATTCGTTAGGTCCCAAGATGCTATAAAGTGCATGTAATTCGGTAAAAGCTTTGCTGTACGGTGCTATCTACGTTTAATATTTCATCTTAGTCTGCAATGTGTTGAGTAGGTATGTGCTGAAATCCGGCCATTTTTTTATACCTGATAATTTTTTGGTTGGTCCTTTTTAATTCAAACTAAGAATTTTTTTTTTCTAAATACGATTACAAGCACTATCGCGTGCTAGGCGAAAATCATATCAAACAAATTATTGGAGTACAAAATTTTATGCCCAAGGCGGGAAACGAACCGGCGTCCTCCGATATCGCGTCGGATGCCTAGATGGTATTAGGCATAGGTAGGAGGTATTAGGTAGGAATTATCTATAGCCTATGTTTATCAAGGATAATTAAGGATTCTAAAGGTGATAAGGATTCAAAATCGGTCCAGTAGTTTAATTCGTTACATACAAAAATACAAAACTTTCCTCTTTATAATATTAGTGTAGGTATATGAAGAAGATGTAGAAGAGAGGTAAGTGTAGAAGATCTTAGTAACAGTTGTTAAACACACTGTCATCGCTTCATATAAGTTTACATATTCTACATTTTCCACTTTTCTGCATACATATACAATAAAAAGGTACAGTCAACCTTAGTCGGTTTTTTTTTTAAATGTTGATAGGTTAGCATTTGACCACAATCTCACGTGATGGTAAGCGATGATATGGTCAAAGGTGTTAACAGGCTTAACCTAGAATGACTGGCTTGGCGACAGATTTTCAACTTGAGGGTGGACGCTAGCCAGGCGGGCATTCGCAAAAATGCCCTTCCACCATGCGGTGAAGCTCAAGCCCGCAGCGGGATTCGAACCATGGACCTGCTGCGCAGCAGTCCATAGCTAAAGCCACTGAGCTATCACTGCTTTAAATTGCCAACAATCACATCGACCGCAGGCCGGTAGCGCCATGAGTCCACAGTCTGCATATGGGCTGTCTTGTTATAATTTACAAATTGTTGGAGTACAAAATTTTATGCCCAAGGCGGGAATCGAACCCGCATCCTCCTAATGCCTAAACCTCCTCGGCCACCTGGACTCGGCATTTCTAGCCGAAATTTCGTGCTCCAATTGTATTACTTTAACCGTCATAGGGGACGGTGCGCGGCCATCAACTAGACTACTATACTTCATCTGATCAAAAGAAGTCTTTTACAAACACTCTACTTTCTCCTGTTCGTTGTTTTTAACAGATCATTTTCAAACTGGAAGCTGAAGACAACTTCCCTGAAACTGGACTTCAGCAGCAACGCGAGCAAAGCCACGGACCGACTCTATCAGTTTATAAATGTGATGCAATTATAAATTTTAGTCTTTTTGTTTTTTATATCCAAATAACACGCATCATATAAAAACAAATACTTAAATATTTACATCAGCTAAATATCTATGGATGCCACGCCAATGGATTGAATTGTCCGTAAGTCGCCAGTTTATCCGTCCAGCCGGCACATTTAGCACCGGTAACATCCCTAATCTGCAATGTGTAGGCAATAAAATGCAGGGACCTGTATTATTAACTAGTTTTCGTCTGAAACAGCATTTCGGAAGTGCAATGAGAATTATATAGATAGTTTCTTTTATTTCATCTGTTTAAGACCTTAGAGAAATCTAATAAGAAATGGTTGGCAAAGGAAATCTTCAGTGGTTATAGTTGTGTGGTAAAAAAAGTGTCGGTTGTCAATCAAGTTGTGAAGCAATGATAGATCAGTGGTATTGGCTATGGACTGCCGCACAGCAGGTCCATGGTTCGAATCCCGCCGCGGGCTTGAGCTTCTCCGCATGGTGGAAGGGCATATTCCAAATGCCGCCTGGCTAACGACCCTGGCACCCCCAAGAAAATTAATAATATCTCAAGGTGGCGAGCGCATTTGCTTTCCTTGTGACGAAATGCATCTGTTAGAGGCAGAGGTTTGTCCGCTTAGCATCAGGTCGGCCTTGAGCTTGTTCCATCACAATAACATAAAAAAAAGAATCAGAATCATGTATTTGTCATTTGACAGTCGGTCGTATGTTCGAATCCAACCACAGGTTTGGACTTTACAACCTAGTGGTACCTAGTTAGACCTCAATAATCTCAATAATCTACCCGAAGCACAATTGCTACAACTCAAGCTGTTCAAAGTATTCTTTGTGTGTAACTTCAATGTGGTATACCATGGTCTTGCCAGTAGGAAAAAGAAGTGGGACACGGGCCCTTCACTTACAAGATCTTTTTTTTAATTGCTGATAATTATAGTTTTTTTTTTTTTATTGCTGATAGGTAAGCCTTTGACCACAATGGTGGTAAGTGATGATGTGGTCGAAGGTATTAACAGGCTTAACCTAGAATTACTGGCTCTCAAGGACAGCTGCCGGAACACACCGTTAGGTGCTTGGCGACAGATTTTCTACTTGAGGGTGGTCGCTAGCCAGGCGGGCATTCGCAAAAATGCCTTTCCACCATGCAGTGAAGCTCAAGCCCGCGGCGGGATTCGAACCATGGACCTGCTGCGCGGCAGTCCATAGCCAAAGCCACTGAGCTATCATTGCTCCTCACCTGATGGTAAGTGATGATGTGGGAGAAGGTGTTCACATCAATCAACGTTTTATCGGCTTAGTTTTGACTCGGGACAAGCTTTTACCAGGTGCAGATGTTCTGCACAAGTCGGTGTTGGTTAACTCCGCCGCAGTTTCAGACTCTGTCTCAAAAGTAGTTAACAAATACTTTAGGCTTGAAGGGCACTGCAAGTGAAATAACGAGTCAGACGAAAGGTAAGGGACAGATAGTGAACTCATTCATGTAAATAATATGTTATCTATGATCTCTAAATAGTTCGCCGCTAGTAATCTACTCTTAAATTTAAAAAAGAAAAAAGTTAAAATTTTCTTTACTAAATTTAAAGTTGAACCAAATATTAAGCTTGGCCTAGATATACTCTCTATTGGCAATGCGACAGTATTCCTGGGAATCATAATGGATTTACTTAACTTTACAGTGGGATCGACGTTAAAAGATTTATCCGGAAGACTTAGTTCTGCTGCATATGCAGTTCGTAAGATAAGACAGCTAACAGACGTAGCTACTGCTAGGCTCGTTTATTTTGCGTACTTCCACACAGTAATATGTCATATGGTGTATTGCTATGGGGAGCTGCTGCTGAGATAGATACAATCTTTATCTTACAAAAGCGTGCAATTCGAGCCATATATGAAATTGATCTTTCTAAAGAAGATATTGAATTTTAGCGAGTCTGTATATATAGTTGAAAATATTATGTATGTTCGTAAAAAAATAAGTAAATTTAAACTAAACAGTGACAATTACGATCACAATACTAGGAATAAAAATAAAATAGCGGTACCAGGTTTACAAAAAATAAAATGACCTTCTTAGGTAATTGTGAGCGGTTTTATATTAAAATTCCCAATCATATGATTACAACGCTCACAGAAGGAAAATTCAAGTTGCACATGAAAAACATTTTGTATAAGAAATCCTACTACAAAGTCGTGATTACTTAAACGCCAAGTATGCTTGTTTAATTCCACCTCTGCCAAGTTATTTCTTGTTACCTACGTAATTTAAACAAGTAATATAATAATTTTATTATATAGTATATAACACATTGTTATAAGTCGTTGAAAACAATGGCCCCGAGTTTCTTGCCCGTTTTTCTCGCAGTGGCTCTATAGGTATTTTTTTATGCTAAACGTGGCAATACAATTTGAAATATTTCAAGTAATTGACTTTCATAAGAGCATCGTAAACGCTTAAATTGAATAAATGATTTTGACTTTGACTTTGTAAGAATATGTCTTGGAGTGAAGAGCGCAGTGCAGTGTCAAGTTGAAGAAGGGTGGTGACACTGCAACTGTAAAGGACAGAAGGGATGTTTACCAACAGGCGGCGACTTCGATAAGTTATTTCATATTTTAACCGATTTCCAAAAAAGGAGGAGGTTTCAATTGGTCTGTATTTTTTTTATTTTTTTATGTTTGTTAACATAGAACTCTTGACTGGGTGAACCGATTTTCTTAATTCTTTTTTGTTTAAAAGCTGATGATTATCGTTTGGTCCCATTTTAAATTTCATCAAAATCGGTCAAGTCGTTTTTGAGTTACGCTCCAATAACTGAAAAATATTCACCTATCTTGATGATATACTCGTTGACAATGAATGAGAATCGATCCCGTAAGTAGCAAGGGTCACTATAAAGAGTGAAAAAATTTTTTTTTCATTTTTTGGTAAAAAAAAGTTTCTATGTTGGATTTAGTCTAAATTTTAGTCGGTGAAAAATAACGTATCATACAAAGTACAATAGAAACGAATGGTCGTTTCTTAGTTGTGGGTATCATCGTAAACTGTTCAGGCGTTTAGCAGTTAGCGTACCTTTTACTGAGTTTCGTTTAGGGTGTACTAGAGTGACAATCGTTCTTGGAACAAAATGGAATTTCATGTGAAATTATATGGTTCTACTAGGCCTGACTCACTCCACACTTTATGTACTACGCTACGTCGGCGTATCCGTTCGGACGGTTTTTTTTTTATACTGAACTGGGTAGCACTTGACCACTATCTCACCTGATGTTAAGTGATGATGCGGTCGATGGTGGAGCGCGCTTACCCAGAAGATACCTGTTCACTCGCGTTTTGAAGACCCCCATATTGTACTTAACCGGAAACACAAACTCAGGCAGGGTATTCCATTCCCTAGCGGTTCGTATAATGAACGAAAAAGCAAATCGCTTTGTTCGGGTAAATGGAATATCTACCATATAGCGGTGGCGCTTCTGAGTATCCCTGGATGTCCGGTTATAGAATGGGGATGGCGGAATCAGATCATGTAGTTCTGTGGCACACTCCCCGAAATAGGGTTTATTCTACGGTGAGTGCTGCGTCAGAAGAGATCAGAGCTTTGTATAGCTATGCAATGGAAACATAGACGCCTTTTCTCTCTGTAGTCGTCCCCTCATGACTGAGGATCGTGGTCATCATTAGATGATCTGTACTTAGATCGGATGATCTGTCTCCATCCTTTTTTCTTCATTGCTTTTCAAAACGCCTTTTAGGTGAATATAAATAGGTAACCTTCTGGACCAAAATGTTGAATTTGCAAAATGTTGGATTTTTATATATAACCGCCTGAGTCATGGTTATCCTAACAATTAAGGTCGTGATAAACGCTCATGTACCGTGGACACGAAAGTGTTGCGACATATAATTATCTTTTCAGTACAGTATCACTTGCTGCAGGTGACAAAGATATTATGATTGAATTTTCCTGGATATAGTATCTATAAACTGTATTTTTTGTAGGTCTAGAAGAGCTCGTAATAAACTTGGCGTAGTTTTAACCTTTTGATTGAGTTAAGCAACGTCCGCTGCGGTCATGACTTGGATGGGTGACCGCTAGTGCCATTTCTTTATGTTATGGTGACGGAACAAGTACGAGGCTCAGATAATGTTAAGCGATACCAGTTTATCCGTCCTCTCTGCCTCCGATGAACTTCATCACAAGTGACGAACTGCACTGCGCCCGTCACCCTGAGACAGTTGTTAAGTCTCATTTGCCTGTAATTGTACTGGCTCTCAAGAACTGCGGCCGGAAAGCACAATTTTCTAATTGAAGGCCACGTAATCATACGCAAAATACCCTTCCACTTTTTTATGTTATTGTGACGGAACAAGCACGAGGCCCACCTGATGTTAAGCGGATTTACCATTGCCTATAACAGATGCATTTCGTGCACTGCGCCCGTCTCATTAAGACATACAGTTGGTAAGTCTCATGTGCCTATATTTTTTCTGGCTCTTAAGGACTGCTGCAGGAAGAAACTGTGAAGGGCTTGGCGACAGATTTTCTACTTGAGGGTAGTAGCTAGCCAGACGGACATTCGCAAGATGCCCTTCCACATAGCAACTATACTGAAAAATATGGAGGAAGTCTTTGTGATGTACAAGGTCTGTATATTTGTGAAATAATAGAGAATGAAAAAAAGAATTCAACTAAGTTCCACGTTTTGTAGCCCGCCCGGGCTACGATAGCTAAAAAGATATTATCATATGTAGGATACCAATAGTGCACGAGTTCTTGTTAATGATAATGACATAAATTTAAGGGAAGTGTGCGCTATCCAACAAACGTAGTGTCTAAATTATTTGTAATTTAAATATATATATTTTAACCGACAGCATAGAACATACGGTATACGTACCGGCAGTATGTCTTTAATATATTACGTACTATAAACAACACTACAGCTACAACAATGTAAGCATTTAAACAATCTACAAGCCATTGCAGATTTACAGGCAGCCCAAATGCTCAGTACGTACTACCCACTACTTCCGGCAGCGTGACCAGCATGCTGGCAGCATTGTTGGATGCAATGCTTATTCGCTGAGCCAAATAGATGACAGCATTTTGATACATTTCATATATAAAATGTATATGATATATGTAAATGTATTGAAATTTTGTATGTCCATGAAATATATAGAGAATATCTATATTGTTTGTAATTTGGTTACGCGGAATTATGTTTATTTGTGACCAATTCAAAGTTCAAATACTTTTTAAAACCAGAAAGAGGATTTGAATACGTGGAACTCACCGTTTTTCACACATTTCGCCCCGCAGGCAAAACATCACATTGCATTTAGAATGATTTCTACTTATATCATATGGAATTATTATTATTTGATCAAAACATCCACAAAATTAAATATTTATTATCAAAATATCATAATAATTCACCCAAACATCCCGCCTAAGATCTTAAGCCTCCCCTAATGGTCTAGTGATGGCAACTCGCATATCGATACCGTACGATAAGTACAGTACGATAATTAGTGCGGTAAATAGTCGAGGTTATGGCAGCGAGACGGCACTTTCGTTGGACTATTAGTGTAGGGATGCGAAAGTTAATGTTTTTGGGTCGTTTGTCGAAGCTTTTTTAAATTTGACTGAATAACTAACATGACTGATTTTGAAGGTGACCCAAGTTGGAGAAAAAATTACTTAGCTTCTGGATATATTCGTACAGATATATCTGTTTTGAATATAATTATAATTATAGCCTCATTATGGCATGCTATCCATCACAATATCCTATATATACGATACGATATCCTACTATCGATATAGCGTTTTATTCGGAACTCTGCCTTAACAATTAACAATAAGTAATATATTTTGTAGTAAACGTAAAATAACAAACAAAACTATGCATATAGTAATCAATATCTTATGAAGTATTGAATGTTGGTTTTATCACATTTGATCATCCATTATTGTATAAGGAAATCATAACTTCCATAAATTGCCTTATTTCACTCTTTTACCAATTCATAATGAAAAAATTGTAAGTGATAAAGTATTTTTATTAATAACATAATTTTCTGTAAGTTATACATCAACAGACGAGATCTACCATTGAAAAAATGTCTCTCTCATTTGGGGGTGGACATAATCCTCACGCTGGAAGGCGCTTAGGGGATCGCAGTCCAGATGGCGCTGCTACCCACCTTTTGATGTTTTTTCCCTTATTTTCTAGCCAGGCACTCGACGGAGGTATAAAAACATATAATTTGATAAAAACAACTGTAGACAGAGGTGCACCAATAAACATCTATGTTGTACCAGTTGTTTATAGGTACCTTATATCATTTGCTGAGACTACAATACAATTATATCAGTGTAATTTATGTAACTTATTAAAATTAATACTTATATAAGTTAACGTTATTTTATTTTTTAAGTTACTTAGTTCTTTGTCAAGTTGGTGGTCCTAAATGTTGGATATCGTTAGCAAAGAGTAAAATTTTTACTGAGCATTTATCGAGCTAAAACCTTGCTGTTATTTCTGACGGGTATTTTGCTTTTTTCGCTAAAGGATTAACAAGTCGCAATGACTAATAAATAATAATGTCTGTAGAATACAGATATACTTACCACGAAAAGGATTCATCATAGGGCTTCAGGCTTGAGTTTCTTACGTTTAAAAATAGTTTAAAAATCATATAACCGGAAAAGTTCGTAACCTTAGCATATGTTTCAAAACGGTTTCTACATATAAAATGATATCTTAAACCAACAAATAGCTAGACATTACTCGACATCGACAGTATTTTACTTCTCCCATCCCTATAGTACAGCACTGCTATAATTTTCGTACAAAATACAGCACTTACATCGCTGGATACTTTCGATACTAACCGCTTACCAGCATTTAGATACAGGATGGTTTGTTTTTTGTATGTGCACAAGATTTTAACGAATGCTGATATTTAGGTATACTAGATAGGAGCGTGAAGCGTCACCATTTGTATCTCAAAGGTTCAATCTCCAGGTTGATCATTAATTGGGGTTTCTCATCTTTATTTTTTTATTGCCTTTGACTACAATCTCACCTGATGGCCAGTGAGGATGTGGTCGAAGGTGTTAACAGGCTTAATCTAGAATTGCTGGCTCTCAAAGACAGCTGCCGGTACACACTGTTAGGTGCTTGGCGACAGATTTTCTACTTGAGGGTGGTCGCTAGCCAGGCGGGCATTCGCAAAATGCCCTACCACCATGCCGTGAAGCTCAAGCCGGCGATGGGGGGTTGGGGTGTGGGAGACCGTGGTCTTCCGTAGCTATAACCACTCGACTATCACAGCTTCAATAATCTTATCAATAAACAAGGTTAATCAATCAAATCGAATAATGAAGTATAAAGATGAAATGCAAAAAAAATACTCGCGTCTACTTGTGAACCTTCCTCCAATTTTTTGTAAATCGGTAAAAAAATGCAGTTGGTATTACAGCGTTGCGACTGTGCTTGACTTTGAGAAGTACAGTGAGTACACATCTTTATACATATCTTCTAATATATAATGCATAGTATATGCACCATTTATGTGCTTTGAGCTTTATTAGGCACTATTTATTGGCATAGTTATAACCATTATTTAGTAACCGGCTAGGACTCGCGTAATATTTACCGGATATTGCCCCGACCAGTTACAAACTTATTTGAAGTTCTTCGTCTGGGAGTCACGATTGTGCCTATCACAATATTACGCGAGTCCTAGCCGTTTACTAAATAATTATGATGGACAAAACTCGCGATAGTTTTTTAGCTCAAAGTTATAACTACTGAAATGGTATGCCACCATAGATGTGCTTTGAGCACTATAAGCGCTATTTATTGGCATAATTGAAACTATACCGTTATAACCCAGTGTTCTAAGAAAGCAGAAGAATGAGAAAAAAGTGATATCTTTTCCTTATTTTTTGTGTTGACGATACAACATCCTGTGTAGTAATGAGCGAGCACGTACACTCGGATGTATATTTAAATGTGATACCCTGCAACAAATATATTCACCTGTACCAGGCAGGTACATACAGACGTACTAACATCCATATATATGATTATTTATCCAGACTTGTTGGTTTGAAGCGGGAGGGAGGCGTGAGATGAATTTTTAGTAGGCGAAGAAATGAGTTTGTACAAATTTTGCCGTAAGATGTTTTGGGGAATTTCAGTTAGAGGTAAGTATAGACGAGAAAAAATATCTCAAAAAAATTAAATACCTTGTGGAAGTCAGTACTATGCTGATTTAAAACACCAACCTCACATTAGCATGGTCCGACTTCCAAAAGTTATTTCATACTTTTCAGTGTTTGAAATCGGTTCCGTTTTCATTTTTTTTCTACTTAAAAGATCATTCACTCACCTAAAATAGTGTTCATCGTTGAAAACGTCTAATACGCCACACTACAAACTATGCACTCCGCAGTGCACGCACACATTCTCAGGTGCACCTTACAACTTCATATTCACGCACACGAGCACCAATACAACACACGTACACCGACACAACACATGTACACTTTAAACTTGGAATTACTCTGATAGCCTTGTTTAAAACTACCTTCACAATTTCATAGAACATATAATAATACAATATGTTGCAAAATAGTTATATTAACTTTGTATAAAACCAATTACTAGTTATGAGTTATAGTCTAATACTTAATTAAGATGTCAGATCCGTTGAGGGGGGCCTGGTGACCTGTGATACAGACTATTTATGACTACTTCAGGCACCAGTCCTTGCAATGCGAGTTTACATAACTGCAATATTAGTATAGCTTGTATGATATTTATTATGAATTGTAGACCTATATGCAAGGAAAATAAACGCATTTATTATTTATTATTATAATACCAATCCAGTTATAGTTTTTTCAGTATATTAACTGCTCAACTGATTTTGATAAAATTTATATGGGACCACCTCGGAAGTATGTGTACGTATAGATGACCTGATATTATGTTAGTTAGAGCATACCAGACCCGCCTGCATTCACATTCGTATGAGTTGTGCAAATTCGACTAAGTTCATAACATTTTACTTACATTCGACTGGCATGTGATAGAAATGGATAATGTTTTGTGGTTACAACCAAAAAAAAAACTAAATAAAATTTCTGAATCGAGACATTTCTAAAAGTATCGGTATTGCAAAAACACAGTGTGACAAGTGTCAACGATTGTAGTGTCTCACACTGCACTAATTATCATGGAGCTAAAATCATACCATGAGGTATTTCACTAAGGGCTTGTTTCAGAATATTCGAATAAGTTCCGGATATACTACCCAGAATATATTTATTAAACAAAACACTATCTTTGCGTTTCACAGTCATCAATTTAGCCTATCCATCGGTTGAAGCTTGAAACGCGCTGCATGTTAGCTATCATTTATATCATCCAGTTATTTTATATGTTGCAGAGCAACCCAAAACTTTATTAGGACATTCTGAAACGGGCCCTAAACCTAATTTGAGAATTGCTACAATGAAATACATGTTCTCTTAGTAGTTGAGAGGCTTGAGCTTCAATGCAGACCGAAGGTGATTGTGGAACGAGCGCCTTTAGCGAATGCCCGACTGGCTAGCTACCACCCTCAAGTAGAACATTCTGTCCTAAGCACGTTCCGGCACTGCAGTTCTTGTAAATGCAGTAAAATTACAGGCATATAATGTTCAGTTTGTTACTTGTGCTGAAATGCTTCTGTTATAGATAGAGGATACTGCTTAACATCAGGTGGGCCCCGTGCTTGTTCCGTCACAATAACATACAATTTTTTTTTCCACTTCAATGACATTTCAACGCTGTCGAAATTACAGTGGAATATGACTTTTGATGTGTTATACTACAAATTCTAGAATTCGTCCTACGAAATATTTAACTTTGCTACTAAATAAGAGCATGAGTTTCGTTTTACAATCTGGAGTGTTTTTTTTATGCTTGATAGGGGTTAGCCTTTGACCACTATTTCACCTGATGGTAAGTGATGATGCGGTCGAAGATGTTGTTCAGGCTAACCTAGAATTACTGGCTCTCAAGGACAGCTGTCGGAACACACTGTTAGGTGCTTGGCGACAGATTTTCTACTTGAGGGTGGTGGCTAGCCAGGCGCGCATTCGCAAAATGCCCTACCACCATGCTATAACGACTGCCATCCTAAGACAACAACCGGGACCGACGGCTTAACGTGCCCTCCGAAGCACGGAAGCGCTCAGTAGTAATATATGCCACCAGCAGTCACCCATCCAACTCCTGACCGAGGCGGACGTTGCATAACTTTGCATAACTTTGATCGTTTCAGAATGGCTAAGCCAACTTCGCTACGAGCGCTCCTCAATGCATACGGACATCAATTTATCTAACCTATTAACATCACATTTTGTGTCATCACAACTTAGTGCCAAGTCCTTCTGCAAGTGGGAATTCTTTTGGAAACACTTTCTTTTTGCCACTTATTGTTTTGTATAGTTACTTAAGTCAAATTTCATTTAAGAGTGCGCCCAATGCCGGAAAAAAAACATTTTTCATTCCCGCTTGTTCCATAGCACGAAAGTCGAAAATTGCCCGTTTTAGTTGATGATTGAAGTTTAGGGTACAGTTTTTAGTGAAGTTTTACGTAACTGTTCCAAACATAAACATGTAATAAAATAATTAACCGATTATTCGAGTAAAATTAGTCTAGCTATTATTTTCATAAAAAATGAAGTGGGGTTGTCGCTGATAATTCTGAGCATTCGAATTGAAACAGTTTTTTTAGCCCAGTTTCTGTTATTTTTTTTACCCATACTATGAGGTTTTTTTAAACTTCTGTTCAATTACTGTACTTCTACAAGATTATCCCCTGCGTCCTATATTTTTTTTATTGCAATATTTACGTTCGTTACCATCAAAAAGTGTGTTTGAAAATACTTCTTTTGCGTAATTTTGGCATTGGGCCCACCCTTAATAATATGATTATTCATGCCCCACTCCACCTTATGTCTACACTAATCCCTCACAGATAGCTCACGCGTGTTACATCGCTCAGGTGCCAATGTTATTTACAAAATACAACGTTTATCCCAACGTAAGTGGTTGAGGATGAATTGCAATTTTATATTGAAACCACTTCTCTTGTCCTTAGCCCACGTTAAGTGTGGTCGGCGATATAACTATCATATTTTGATAGCTTCTAAAACATACTATGACTTTATAGGATCATAATAAGTTAAAGTATATAACATGATTGTTCATATCACTTATGTACACCCCCGACATAGTTCCTGTATTTCCTCTCCATACAAAGGTTGCCTGGAAGATAATGCTATTTAGATAAGGCCGCCGATTGTGAAACTTTAGTCAAAGTTTTTTGTTTGTAATTATTGAATTTGTATTTTATTGGTGTAACAATAAAGAATTATCTATCTTTCTATCTAAAGTACCTACGAAATTGGCGTTTTATTGTAATAGGTACTTCGAATTGACATAAAACCTTCATGGTTTGAAAATTTTGAGTGAAACTTTTTCACATGGTAACTACCTCTGAGGTTTTTCTTTCAAAAATGTTTCTTTTTTAATTCAGCGTAGACAAGAAAGACGGACACTTCGAAACTTCCAGTAATTTTTGAATAAGAGTTCCAACCCGGAACTAGCGCGGCAGATACAGCTCGCAATATCAATGTTGCGTTTGGAGAGCGGACTGCTAATGAACGCACCGTACGATTTTGGTTTCAACGCTTTCGTGATGGAAACTGCTTTAAATAACGATCCACGTGGAAGACCGCCCACACAGGAGTATAACAATGAATTGATGGTGGAAGCCGATCATGATTTTACATAATTTGCTTTACCAACAATATTAACTCATTTGCGTCAAATCAATAAAATAAAAAATATGGAAAATGGATGCATCATGATTTGACTGATCTGCAGAAAGAAATACACGTGTTGAAACTTGTGTTGCCTTGTTGAATCAATACAGAAATTAAGGAATATTGGATCGAATTGTGACATGTAAAGTGGATTTACAATAACCCTAAGCGAAAAATGCAATGACTGACCCCAGGTCAAATGCAACAGTGTCCTAAAGCAAAGCATACCAATAAAAAGGTAATGGTAACTGTTTGGTGGTCTCAGCGTGGTGTTATTCACTATAGCTTTCTCTGATCTGGTCGAGCAATAACGGCAGATATCTACTGTGCCGAACTCCGAACAATTACTGCAAAACTAGCAGCGAAACAGCCCCTACTCATGAATCGATCTTCACCATTATTATTTCACGATAACGCGAGACCTCATACAGCACGAGAAACCGTTTAACTGTACAGGAACTGCAATTAGAAACCATTTGTCACACCCCATATTTGCCTTGCTCCAACAGACTACTTTTTTTGTGATTTGAACAATTTTCTACGTGAAAAAAGTTTTCTTCCCAGAAGGCAGTACAAAATGCTTTCATACAGTTTGTTCATTCTCGATCCAACATAATTTCTTGAAGAGCAAAATAAATAGGTAAGAAGTAAAACCAAGCACAACTACGTGCAACAACTTGGTCCTGTCATTAAAACACAACAAATAAATATTAAAATTCATAATCATTTTATTTCATTGACACATAAATCCTAAAAACAAACACTTTTAACAAATTAAAACAATAATATTAGCTTGTCACATATATCATAAAAATCTTGACCCTGAAATATCCCTTCTCCAATTTATTTTGTTTACTTAGATGTCACAGGCAAAAAATATTTAGACAAATTAGTCAAAAATTAATCAGAAATATTATTTCATAATTTACTGCACTTGAAACAAATCTCAAACTATCACATTCAATGCATTTTTGTAAAGAAGTTCCAATGAAACAGTCTTACAACAAAGATGTGATTGGTATATTCCCTCCCTGATATAATAAGGTCGTATGAAACGTCACCCCTCCATAGAAGTGATACAAAAACGCAATACTTTAAAAATAACCTTAAAATAATCAAAAACAACTTTAGTTATTAGTTGACTATACGATAGTTTCATAGTCTATAGTAACGACTGAAAAGTCCCTAAAACAGAAAGGGCCTAACGCTGTTTTTTCAAACTACCCACATTTGTAAATTATAATACATAACTTTTAAATGTACCCACATTGGGTAGCAAAAACCTTTAATGTTTGATCTGAATTCGGTTCGCCATAGATAATCAAAATAAAAGAGTGCTTGGCTGGTTTTCATTCCAACATTGTGTCTAGGATTGTCATTAAAACCTACTTTCACATCTCTAACCTATCGCAATACTTAAGTCTTCTCAAATAACTCGCTATCACGTCTATGGCTGCTTTTTACTGTTGATATTTTCTTAGCTTCTTCGACTGCTTTGAAATACACGTCTTTGATATTTCTTTGATCTCTGTCACTAGACTGTTCATCTTCACTTTTAGATTTTTGTTTATCTTCACTGTCATCAGTGTGTTTATCTTTATCTTTTGCATGTACTTTATCTTTATCATGCTTGTGATGCATCTTATCTTTCAGATGGTCTTTATCTTTGACATGAACTTTATCTTTATTGTGTGCGTGATCTTTTTCTTGCGAGATTTGAATGTTTTTTTCACGGTGATGATGGTGTCGCTTTTCTGAACAATCTTTGCAACTTTCTTTACATTTGTCACTATTTTTATGAATCTTCTGTTTACATTTAGGTTTGATAACTTGACCTATTTTCTTGGTGACTGTTGATGCAGCTTCTTTTACACTAGCTGTGGTTTTGCCAGCTTGTTTCGAAGCATGTTTTATTTTATCCTTGCACTTGTGATAGATTTGCTTGATGTGATTGTATCCGTTTTCTACTGTACGTGCTGTTGCATCTATAGCTGTTGCGATTTTATGTCCAGCCTCGGTAATCACATCTCTTCTGTATCTTGCGTCTTTATTATAAGACTGAAAATAATTCAAACTATTGTTTATTATAATAATATAATAATATTACTGTGTTACATTGTATTACGTAAAGCTAATTCAAGTAAAGTTTGTAATAAATCATTTTTTTGACACTTATATTATAACGCCGCGCAGGTTTATGATAGACGAGCGGTTACAGCTATGGACTGCGGTGCCGCAGGTCCCCACTGCCGGCTCGAGCTTCACTACATGATGGGAGTACATTTTACGAATGTAGCCAGGCTAACCTAACAGTGTGTTCCGGCAGCAGTCCTTGAGAGCCATTAAAATTACAGGCACATGAGACTCAACAACTATATGTGTCACTCTGCGCAGTTCGTCACTTATGAAGAAATGCATCTGTCATAGGCAGCTGTTACCGCTAGGCCTCGTACTTGTTCCATTACGATAGTATAAAACCCTTTTACGCCTAATGTATTGCGCTAGGGCTGTATGGATGTAGGGTGCACGCTCGCCTGGTTAGCAACTACCTTCAACTAGAAATTGAGTAGCCAGGCACTAAACGGTGTGCCAGCAGCTCTCCATGAGCGCCAGTGACTCTTGGTTAGTCTGAACAGCGTCTTCGACTACATCATCATTTACCATCAAGTTAGGTAGTCTAGCTAGGCTATCAGCTATAGAATAATGAACTCTATATGGGGTTATTTAGAACATAGTGGTTAGACTTACGTCTCGTCCGTCTATAGAAGTAATCTGCCGTTGTAGGAAGTTTATCTGGTTCTCTAAATAGGTCTTCACACCCGGCATTGTGTTCTGAAAAGTTAAGTTTTAGTTTTGCAATTTACTTAGTAATTTTCTGTTACGTTCTGAAGAATGATATAACCGCATGACGGAAAATATGTATAACCACTTTTATCCTCTTACTGGCAGCATGGTAGTTGCAATTACATTTAATAAAAACTCAAAAAAGAAATGTTAAATCATCTCTTGTGGATTTCTGTTATCCTGGTACTTGGAAAGACTTTACAACAACTCATTTATGTCACCGACTGTCCAAAACATAAATATTTTTGAGAGTACCATTGATAGCTTGATTTTAAACAATTTAAACAGTAATACGACGTCATGTGGTCTATTTCTCGACCTGAGTAAAGCATTTGATTTTGTTAATCACGATATTTTGCTAAATAAACTGTATAGATATGGTATTCGAGGTCCTGCTCATGATTGGTTCTTTTCCTATCTACTTTGCTTTTTCTTTTATTTATCAATGACTTCCCAAGTGCTATCGAACACAGCAGCATCCTCTTTGCTGATGACACGACTGTTTTAATAAAATGTGATGATAAAATAAATATAACTAATGACATAAACAATTGCCTCAGTAAAATTATGGAATGGCTAGATATGAATCATTTAAAAATAAATTTAAATAAAACAAAATTAATACAATTTCAGACTCATCAGCGCACAAAAAAAAATATTACTATAAATTATGGAAATGACATTATTGAACAGGTGACTTTTACTAAATTTTTAGGGATAAATATTGATGCTCATTTATCATGGGGTAATCACATTGACATGATTTGTAACAAGCTCCATAGCTTCGCATTTGCACTTAAAAGATTGAAGCGATGCGCTCCTCTGCATTCGGTTCTGGGAGTATATCATGCTTATGTTTGCTCGGTGATTCGTTATGGGATTATTGCCTGGGGAAATTCTAAGCACTTGAACAAAGTGTTCAAAGCACAGAAAAAATGTGTTCGTGCTGTATATAATCTGAAATGGACTGAATCATGTAAGCCTGTTTTTAAATCAAAGCATCTGTTGACAGTAGTAGGCATTTATATATATGAATTGGCGAAGTTTGTAAGATGTAACTCTGCCTTATTTCCCGAATATAATAGCTTAGGTAAGAGGAAAGTTACACAAGAACAGCTCAAAATGCCCATCCCTAAACTAGAACTGTTTAGGAATAACTGCACCTACATGACGCCTCTCGTTTACAATGCGATTCCAAAAACTATAACAGAGTTACCTAATTATAAGTTCTACCCGGAGTTAAAAAAGTGGTTGGTTAACCAAAGTTTCTATACAGTTAAGGATTTCTTGCAGACGACTTCTAATCGCTACTACATTTACCACGCTAAATAATTGAATTGTAATTAGGTATTTAATAGATTATGACAATTTAAAAAAATATTTGACATCGTTATTATTATTAAGTCTCAATTTCATTGTATAATAATATATTTACATGACATTTGCACACCTCGTATGAGGTTGTTTATGGTGAAACTGTTGTACTTCCTACATATTTTATATCTTTTGTACCTGTACTCAAGCAAATAAATGAATTGAATTGAATAGCACATGTTGACTGAGTAAATAACGTGTGTGACTGTAAGTGACCATATGTATATATTTAGAAGGTACTAATATAATGCTAACTGTAAACATAAAATGTTGTCCGTAAATGCCAATATAGCCGAGGGTCCCGCTGGCTTACAGGTAGTTTTGTACATAAAAAAACTAAGAATACTATTGAGTTTTATTTTTAATAATGACTGTTTTGGTAGGTACTAATACAGTTCTACTTGAGAATATAGGTATCTGAACTGAAGGATTCATATTAACTTAGGGTCCCGCTGGAGAGCACGATTGATTTTTTGCATTTTATTCTATAACCTAATAGGTACTAGAAATAAACGTATTAAATTCGTAAGGTACTAATACACACCAATCATCACACAGAGTCTGAAACTGCTGCGATAAAGGGTCCTGCAGGGCATACCGCGGTTTTATCACCGCACTGGCCGCTATCGCCAAAAAGCTCATCTAACTGTGAAGCAGTGATGGCTCAGTGGAATTGGCTATGGACTGCCGCGCAGCAGGTCCATGGTTCGAATTCCGCCGCGGGCTTGAGCTTCATCGTATAGTGGAAAGGTATTTTGCGAATGCCCGCCTGGCTAGCGACAACCCTTAAGTAAAAAATCTGTAGCCAAGCATCTAACGGTATGTTCCGGCAGCAGTCCTTGCGAGAGCCAGTGAAATTACAGGTACATTACGTAATAAATACAACATAATAATACAACTATTACACAATCTGGGATTTAAAGGTCCTGAATTTAACCCATTTTACTTAACATTAGTGTTGTTTAATGAAAAACAAAATAAATAATACGTTATTCACTGTCACTTTCAATAGCTGTCACATCCTATACTTGTATGTATACAGAAATAAAAGCACAAAAAAGATATGACATCAATTGTCAGTGTAACCGCTGTCAAATATAAGATAGCTGTCACATATAAATCAGGCTTTTTTTCGCTTTCCAATTATTAACCTTGCAGCTTCCTATCCTCTTTATGTCGCTTTCAGGATATTGTTTTCCAAATCCAGGATATTTTGGCAGTAATTAGTGCCGAAATCATCTTTGATAGCTATCAATGGCCTGAATTACGCTCGTAAAAGTTCTAAGATAAGTTAAAAGATATTTCGGGAACTATCCACAGAGTTTATCCTGCTTACGATTAACATAACTATACTGTTACGGTTTTTTGTGAGGGTCGGAACGATTTGTTTGTTCCATCAAGTGAGGTTCTGAACGCACCCCTTGCACAGAGTATTAATCCGTTTTCTTGTGATTGAGAGGAATATTATCTGTTTTTTTTGCCTCCCCTCTGATGGAAGGTTCGAGAGATCCCGAAACTTATAAATAGGCCTGCAAAGGCCCGTTACACTTCTTTTTCCGCTTGGAACTTTAAGCAGCCCCCAATCGACGCACTGCCTGAAGCGAGGGCTGCAAAACGAAGCCAGGCAGTGCTCCTTTCGACGTCCGCCTTCCAGGGGATATAATAGACCTACCGGCTGAGAAAAAGAAACAATTTAACCGAATACAAGGAGGCGACTTCGTTCCTGGACTCGTGACGCATCCACGTGGCGTCCTCCGAAAGCCTTCGAACCTCCCCAAAAATAAAGGAGTTCTTGGTTAGGGCTGGTAAAATACCCAACCATACCCACGTCTACCATAGCCCCAACTCCGGTAGACAGCCAGAGCAGTACCTGTGGTCAGCGCTCTGCCTGACATCCCGGACTGCTCGCCTTAACTGAGTCTTCGGTCCAAGGCTGTGAATCTCCACGCTGCACCGGTATTTATGAATTTCCCGGTCTCCTATAACCGGGTGGCGCCCTTTTCTTCTTTTTTTACTTTGCGGAATTCATCTTTCACCCTTTGCGACTCACGACCTTACCCTGAGATCTATTTAGAATTTTCTGAGCAAGCTGGTTTATATTTTTTTTTACCTACACTTATATACTAAACTATAGAATAATATCTTCCTATTAAACTTAAATTTTGTGGATCTACGTTGCTGGCACACAGAAATTGTAAATTAAGTAGTTAAACCTAAGACCTAATAACTTAAGTAAATTGTTGTTCGCTAGTACCAGTGATTGCTATCAAATTTCCATGTTCTAAGTTACTCTTTGTACCTGGTACTAACGGATAACCCGACCTAATTAAGGAAATTGTTCTAGATGTATCTATTCCTTTTTTAAATAAGTTTTGGTGAAAATTTTAATTTTAAATAAATATATTTAAAAAATTGTTGAACGCTTCAATATTGTTTTTATTGGTGTATCTGTCGACATCCTAAAGTAGGTAGGTAAGTGTAGTTAGGTGTCTGGAGGCTTCTCTTCCTCACCTGGAGAGTGGAACCCTCCGTCCTCTCTCCCCTTAATTTTTTTAATTTTTTATTTCATAACCCCATCTGTACACAAAATCGTAACAATACTAGTTTTTGTAAAACTAGAACCTTTTTTTTTCTGATAGGTAAGCCTTTGACCACTATCTCACATGATGGTAATTGATGACGTGGTCGAAGGTATTAACAGGGTTAACCTAGAATCTGTAACAGCCAGATCGTCCACTGCTGAACACAGCCTCCCCCATTGAGAGGGTATTTGCCATAATCCCCACACTTGGCAGGCGTCTTGGGGATCGCAGTGTTAAGTTGTCAGTTCTTTAGAAGACGCTGCTGCCTGCCTTCCAGTAGTTTTCCCTTAGTCGCCTCTTACGACACCCACTGGATAATATGGGGAGGTGCAATTCTAACCCTGTACCACACGGGACTGAGCAAGCAGAGCTTCAATAATTGCTAGCCTATGAGCAACAAAAATAATTAGTTGACCTTATCATCGTCACTCATGTGATCGTACTGCAGCATCAAGTCCTGTACAGCATGTAAGGTGCCGAGGCAGTCTGTTCTCGAGTTGCTGTTCTCGCCGGCCTGCACCAGGTCCTGTTCCCGTTCGCGTTCAGTCGACTTGTCTAAAATCAACAACATTATACAATTCATAACTAAATAAAAGCATTTCATTATCAGGTTTAAGAGAGAAATGCTCAACCACTATGCTACAACGACTGACAACCGACACGCGAGACTTAACGCGCCCTCCGAAGCAAATGCACGTCTAGTAGTAATGTCACTAGCGGTCATCCATCCAACTCATGACCGCGGCGGACGTTGCTCATCCTACTTATGAATTAACAAGCTACGCTATATGATCGCTTCAAAAAACTAATAATATAAAGTTATAAGTAGCACACTTAGGGTCTGTTTCAGAATGTCCAAATAAAGTTTCGGGTTGCTAACAAACACATTAAATAACTTAATGTCAAAAATGACAGTTAACATGCAGCGCGTTTCAAGCTTTAACATGATAGGCTAAATCGATGACTGTGAAACGCAAAGATAGTGTTTCGTTTAATAAATATGTTTTGGGTAGTTAAACCGGAACTTACTCGAAAAATCTGAAACAGGCCCTAAATATTGATAATAAGTATATTACCGAAATGGTCAGAGATCTCCGATTCCTTAACGTCAGGTGAATAAGGTTCAGAATCTGTTTCTTCATCAGACTTAGCAGACGTCAGCCATTCTAGAAAGCTCTGAAGATCTTGTGGCAATTCTGCGGACAAATAAAAACGTTGGAGTAACAGGTTTAGAAGACGATGCATCATCGTCACATTTGTATATTAAAGGAGGCAAATTTGATTGAACACCCAGTGTATTTAACGGCCATGTTAAATACACTGGGTCGATATACTGGGGCGAGTCTATTGCCACCTTAAATGCATAAAGACAATCTCTGGACTGTTTAGAAGGCTGCGTAAAGGAGTTTGCAAGTTTATTAAAAGTTGAGTTGTATACGTCAAACGATATATAACTCGGATTTACTGCTTGATTTCGAAGGTCATGTGCCCGATGGCTATTTCCCCGAAGTCATTAGCTCGAGCGTCCGAATTGCCGAAATTCCATATCATCGATAGTCCTTTCCTTCTAATTTGAATTGGCTCAACGTGCCAGCAACTCAAGAGCTATTCCACAGACATAAAATATTAAAAGGATTGTGATGATTTTGTAAATTTTGTTCAGTATTTTTGGTATTTTTATAGTTATTTGTAGTATTTTAAGATTTACAAATAGATAAAAGTTGCTGATTTGTCTTTTATCGAATGTGTCAAGTACCAGTAAGTCTATTGATTAAGTACTATGCTACCTTCTGATTGGTCGGCCCCACCTTTCTGGATATCTTCCGATGACATGTTTAGCTGGGTGGGGAGAACGATCGGTTAATTCAGTCTGTCGGTAGAACTCGATGGAGGAACATCTATTACCAGTGTATTCTTGAAGTTAATAATTTACAGTGTGATTCTGTTTATATACGTATTGACCAATTACTGTGTGAACCGTAAGTGAAATGTATCAAAGCAGAATAAATTGTATCAAGGTTCGTACTTGAGGTGTCTGATTTTATCACATCTCAGAGGTGGGATAGCGCCCAAATAAAGGTATGTGATTCTGATTTCTTGAAATGATTATTATTTTAGTGAAATAGTTGAACAGTTCAGAACATCTTCAAAAATTCAAATTCTCTCTAAGCCATGTGTGCTTAGAATAGATGGTGGCTATGTACGCTACTGCAGGCCATGTGTGCATAGAATAGATGGTGGCTATGTACGCTACTACAAGCCATGTGTGCTTAGAATAGATGGTGGCTATGTACGCTACTGCAAGCCATGTGTGCTTAGAATAGATGGTGGCTATGAACGATACTGCAGGCCATGTGTGCCTAGAAAAGATGATGGCTATGTGTGCTGCCATAAATGTTCTTGGTAAATAAATGAATTTGAATTTGGAATAAATTACAAGTTTTTAATATTTCCCAGGCCATGTGCGCTAAGGAAGGCCATACAGGCTAAGTGTTCTCAGGATAGATAAAAGCTATGTATGCCTTCCCAGTCCAAGTATGCTTAGTACAGAAAGTCTTTGTATACCTCACTAGGTCATGTGAGCCAGAATATTTTTGGTAAATGTATAACATGCAGAAGCATATATATTTTTTATATGATCTGAAATTTTTCACTGGAACCTGGAGCTCTGTTAGCTGTGAGCTGTATTGTTATCAATGTTTTATAGTTGAATCATATTATTGACAACAAGTTCAAAAAGTCAGAAGACAACATAGAACATGAAAATCTTTTGCAACAATCTCTACTTGCAATGTAATAACACATTTTTTTTCTACAGATTGAGGTTAATAATCAAAATTTTGTGGCTTTCATTGAAAGTGCAGTTTGATGCGAGAGTCTGATGCTGAAGCAGACAGAATGAGGCCGTGGATAATTATGGAACGAAGGAGTCTTCTAGCAGCAGTTTTTCTGGAAGTGATGATAAGAATAGTGAATCAAATTACAATAATTAAAACCACGAAGGAAACCAATTTTATAATTAGTGAGCTAATGCATAGTTATTTAAGATTTAAGCTAATGTAATTAATTTATTGTATTCTATTTGAGATATAAGATAATGTTATACTATTCATATTATCTGACTTTCCGAATGTGATGATATTGTGACAAATTTTTATTACTTTTGTTTGTGTATATTAGAATTTAGTCGTGCGTCAGGAGCACGCACGACGCCGTAGGCCAAATGTGATGATTTTGTAAATTATGTTCAGTATTTTTGGTATTTTTATAGTTATTTGTAGTATTTTAAGATTTACAAATAGTTAAAAGTTGCTCATTTGTCTTTTATCGAATGTGTCAAGTACCAGTAAGTCTATTGATTAAGTACTATGCTGCCCTCTGATTGATCGGCCCCACCTATCTGGATATCTTCCGATGACATGTTTAGCTGGGTGGGGAGAACGATCGGCTAAGTCAGTCTGTCGGTAGAACTCGATGGAGTAACATCTATTACCAGTGTATTCTTGAAGTTAATAATTTACAGTGTGATTCTGTTTATATACGTATTGATTTGTTGTTTTTTTTCAATTACTGTGTTTACCAAAGGTGAAGTATATCAAAGCAGAATAAATTGTATCAAGGTTTGTATATGAGATGTTTGATTTTATCACAGGATGAAAGAAGGGATGTGATAAAAACACAAACCGGCAGGGTTTAATCAACCATTTATTATTACTATACGAACATATTAAAGACACTTTAAGTTTATGAACAAAAAAAATGGATAAACACACTAGTAGCACATGAATAAAGAACCGTACAGAAGGAAAGCTTCACCACTACACGCTCAGATATATGTGTGCAAAGAAAGCAAAGGACTATCGTTTGGACAATCGTTTTATGAAGCAGTGATAGCTCAGTGGCTTTGGCTATGAACTGCCACGCATCAGGTCCATGGTTCGAATTCATATGCGTATGCCCTGCAGGACCCTTTATCGCAGCAGTTTCAGACTCTGTGTGATGATTGGTGTGTATTATTATTGTACCTTACGAATTTAATACGTTTATTTCTAGTACCTATTAGGTTATAGAATAAAATGCAAAAAATCAATCGTGCTCTCCAGCGGGACCCTAAGTTAGTATGAATCCTTCAGTTCAGATACCTATATTCTCAAGTAGAACTGTATTAGTACCTACCAAAACAGTCATTATTAAAAATAAAACTTAGTAGTATTGTTAGTTTTTTTTAAGTACAAAATTACCTGTGAGCCAGCGGGACCCTCGGCTATATTGGCATTTACGGATAACATTTTATATTTACAGTTAGCATTGTACAATGTACTAAAACTAGTTTTAACCTAAAAAATTATGAAAGGGTCGCAGAGTGACGTCACGTCTCCCAAATCTTTTTGTATAGTAACTGGTTCGATTGCTTTGCCTTCTAGGTAGTATGCGACTCTGGGATTAGAAATGCCTAGGTGCAAGACACTGCATTTTGCTGAGTTCAGACTAATGATCCAGTCTTTGGTCCAACCCTGTATTCTGTTAAGGTCTTCTTGTAACTGACCAGAGCTGACTATTGGGTTAGCGAAGAATTTTCCATAATCAGCAAAGAAGGCAGATTCAGAATTTATCAGTTTAATTAGGTCAGTTACAAAAATTCCAAACAGAGTCGGAGCGAGCACTGATCCCTACGGTACACCACTTAGGACTTGTTTCTCATATGATAAGGAGTTATACCAACTCTAACTTGGAATGTTCTGTCTGAAAGGTAGTTTTCTATCCAGGTGAGTAAGGCACCACGTATTCCAAAGTGCTCCAATTTCATTATAAGTCGTTTATGGGGAACTTTGTCAAAAGCACGTTCAAAATCCAAGTATATAACATCAACAGGATTTTTTTTATCTAATTCTTTCGCCCATGAATGTACACAGGACAGTAAATTTGTAACAGTTGACCACATGATCCACAAATCCATGTTGTTTTACCGATATTATACATTCTTTATTAAGAAATTCAGTCAGCCTATTATTTATGATCTTTTCCATAATTTTAATAACTTTGCTAGTGAGGCTAATAGGGCGAAAGTTACTAGGTTGGATCTTGTCTCCTTTTTTGTAGATAGGGGTCACTATGGCATGTTTCCAGTCTTGTGGTAGGTACCCATTTTCAAAGGAGTTATTCATTAAGATGGCAAGGGCTGGAGCAAGGACCTTAACACAATTTTTAAGAATGCAGCTTGGTATTTTGTCTGGTCCAGGGGAAGAGTGATCTTTCAGGTTCAGAATGGTTTTTTCAACATCTTTAACAGTAAATTATATATTGGATAAGCTTTTTTCTACGCGGGCAGCAGCAGTTATGTCAATATGTTGAGTAATGACTGGCTCTTCTGAGTATGCTTTCTGGAATTCATTAGCGAATACATTGGCTATATCATCAGGTTTAGTTACAAGGTCTCCATTAGGACTTCTAATGGCTGGTGGAATGGTGACTTTGGATGAGCTACACCGACGAATGTAAGAATAAAAAGCTTTTTCCCCATATACTAATATTTGAGCTTCGTACGCGCTTCTCTGTTGCCTGGTTAGTGCAACACATCTATTGTTTACTTCACGATATTTTTTATAGTCTTTTTCTAAGCCAGAAGTTCTGTATATATCCCAAAGTTCCTTTTTAATAGAAACTAATTTTATAATATTTTCTTTTACCCAGGGCTTATTCTGAATTTTACACTTTACTTTCTTTTCAGGAGCATGTATGTCAGTGGTATTGTTTATTGCTTTTAAGATGTCTGACCAAAGTTTTTCTGAGTCACTGTATAAGTCAAGATTCTCAAGATTTTTCAATAAGTCAGAGTTATATCTGTCAAAGTCGATGAACTGGTAATATTGTTTAAGCTTTTGTGTTAAATTGGATTTTAGGTGAAGAAATTGAAGGCTGAATTCCAGCACACAATGGTCACTTTTTCCTATAGGTGGTTTGTAACTTATTTCACTGACAAGAGTTTCCACATTGACCATTATCAGGTCTAATAGTGATGGTGCCTGAGCTGCTGACTAATTGGAAGAGGTTGCTGTTGAGGAACATATTAACAAAGAGCTCCTCCGGACCAGATCTGTATTGACCTGCCTGTATAGGCCACTTAATAGATGGGTAGTTGAAATCGCCAGCAATAATAATAGTGTTGTTGTTTGCAGCTGCCTCAATATGTTCCAATAATTTTGCATCCCGTTGCCTCCATATAGCTTCATTGTTAGAATCTGGACGATAAGCACCTACTACAAGACAGTGAAAGGTACCACATTGAATGTCTACATAAAGAGTTTCCACTTTATCGCACATATAATTTTTGTTTTTTCTAGCAATAATAGGTATACCATCCACATTATCTCTAACATATACACCTCCGCCCCTGGTCTTGCCTTCTGACTTATTTTTCTTATAATTACGATCTAATCTAAATAAGGTATAACCAGTTTTGTTATATGTACTGTTGCGGTCTTTACTATTAAGCCATGTTTCTGTAACAATTGCTATAGATGGTCTATAATTGTTTATGTAAAGCAGGAACAGATAAAATTTTGGTGGTAATGAGAACAAGTTGGTATACATAAATGTGAGGTCAATGTATGGATTTCTACAAGCATGAATTAGTTTTTTTGGTTGACTATTTTACGGTTGCCTTTAACATATTTTATAGTAAGGTTGGTCTCACCATTTTCAATTCTGGCTTTTAGAGTGTCACGAAGTCTGTTTAGCTCCTCACGCTGTATTGGTGTCTTATCGTCATAAATCCCCACAGGCCTTACTTTTATTCTTCAGTATCCTGAGAGCATCTAGACGTGACTTGGATGTCACTTTTATTGGTCTCTGTTTGCTAGAATTGTCACTTTCACGACGACCAAGACGTTGCACTGAGATCACCTTGTCAGAATAGTCACAGTCAATGTCCAAAAATATCTTTTTTACGGATGATTCATCATGAGCTTTTCTATCATTGCCAATATCTGAGGCACCTTCTTTTATTCCAACTATAATGACATTGTTGGCTCTTCGCTCACGCTCCACTAATTCATCCAATTGTGTGTTGGTGTCAGGGGGTGGCGCCGCTGCCGTTGATGCAGCCACCACTGCCGGTGCCTGGGTGGGTATTTTTGATACATTCTGCAGTAGCTTATTCATATCATCAAGCTCTGCACGCATTCCATCATAAGATTTAATTAATTTAGGCACTTGAAATAAGGCCTCGCGACATGGTGGACATAGGTACAGTAAGGTGCGTTTGCCTTTCAGACCCATGACGCGCACCTCACTACTTGTTAGATTGCTGCATTGCAAACAGATGTCACGCTTGCAGCCATCACATTGCACTAAATTCTCATCATTATGATCGTTTTCACACTGGAGGCACATCATTTTTGCGAAAAGTACGAAACTGGCACGAAAAAAAGTTGTTAAACATGTTTCACTTTTTTTCACTTCACCACGCGATTTTGTTCACTAATTAATAGTTATTCACAATTCTTGCCTGCTATTACACACAATTAGTGAAGTTTTAGCGACAATGGCACGTTTTTACTATTTTTAATAAGATTTTTAAATGCGACACTAATTTCGAAACTGCTTGTTCATCCGAGGGTAGGAGAGAGAAAAAACTAGTCGGGTATTCTTCCGGTTAGGTTGCGTGATGTTTGTGACGTCACGTTGATAACAGGAAAATTAGGCGGAATTGTCACTAGATATATAATTTTATGATACTTTTAAAGTATTTGTTATTATTAAATATGGATTTCCGCAAAGTAACGCCTGAATCTATACATTACATTTTATTCTATAACCCAATAATTGGTACTAGAAATAAACGTATTAAATTCGTAAGGTACTAATACGCACCAATCATCACACAGAGTCTGAAACTGCTGCCATAAAGGGTCCTGCAGGGCATACGCATATTTCGAATCCCGCCGCGGGCTTGAGCTTCACCGCATGGTGGAAGGGCATTTTTGCGAATGCCCGCCTGGCTAGCGACCACCCTCAAGTTGAAAATCTGTCGCCAAGGATCTAACGGTGTGTTCCGGCAGCTGTCCTTGAGAGCCAGTCATTCTAGGTTAAGCCTGTTAACACCTTCGACCACATCATCACTTACCATCACGTGAGATTGTGGTCAAAGGCTTACCTATCAGCCTATCAGCAATAAAAAAAAAAACAAAAAAAAACAATGGCTTTTCGGTGAAACGGACGCTCGAGCTAATGACTTCGGGAAAATAGCCATCGGGCACATGACATTCGAAATCAAGCAGTAAGCCCATATAACTCCTCTAGTGAAACCACATCTTGAATATTGTTTTGTGGATTAGAAATAAAGTTTTATGTAAAAAAAAAGTTTTTTTAAATAAAGTTTTTTTTTAATAACTTAACTTAATTTTGAAATACCTAATTTTGGTTTTGTTTTAAAGTGATTCTCACTATGGGGTAAACATTTAAAACTGAAAATCTATTTCATTACATACACATTAAATAATACGACCCCAAGTAAAAAATGGATTTTATTGGACCTCCGTTTTTTGTACACTAAAATTTACGTACTTCGGCAAGTCCTCTCCTGGACCTGGAAATCCACCAGATCAGTCATGAGGCGCACCAGCTGCTGCATCAGCGATGAAGCCACGTGGTCTTCTTTGTTCTCTTCTCTTACTTCGTGTAGAGTTTAAAGAAGATATTATGAAGTATCAGATTTTATTAGAAAATTATAAAGAGAAAAAAATGTACTGTGCAGGTTCGAATACTGTAACAGCCGGATCGTCCACTGCTGAACACAGCCTCCCATATTAAGGGGGTATTTCCCACAGTCCCCACGCTTGGCAGGCGTCTTGGGGATCGCAGTGTTAAGTTGGCAGTTCTTTAGAAGGCGTTGCTGCCCACCTTCCAGAATTTTTCCCTCAGTCGCCTCTTACGGCACCCACGGGATGACATGGGGAGGTGTCATTCTGACCCGGCACCCCACGGGGCATTTAGCAGGTTCGAATAAATGACTATAATTTTCCCACTAATAATTAGTCATCCTTGGACCGCTATCTCACCTATTGGTATTAAGTCGATAGATCTAAACCCAAGAATCTCGATTCCCAGGTATTTCCACATAACATTAGGCTAGACAGCATTTTCAATCAAATAAAAAAAAATGCGGATCCCAAAAACACAAATTTCAGACTTTTCCACGTAGTGTGGCCTGATCGCATTCCCAAAATTTAAATATTTTATTGTGTCTAAAGAAACAAATTTAAGATTTTTTCCAGCCATTATCAGCCAAAGAGATTTTTCTAAAAGGCCTCAATTAATATTGCTAATTACAATTGTTTTTATAAATGAATTGTGATGCATCTAAAATGCTGAAAACATGTTTTTAATAAGGCAATAACGTGGCGCTGTTATATATAAACAATGAAAACTAAGTGACCATCTGAAAAAAAAATACATAGTGGAGCTATTTAAAAAGGTCGAAACTGAATTTTTGGATTAAAAAATACACGAAATTTTGAAAAATATGACTATAAAATGGTGACAACTTTTTTACTATTGACACTAATGACCTAAAAAAAACGCAGGACGGTCCGCTACCAGCGCCTGCAAATTACCAAATACAAAAACAACACACAATTAGGAAACAGACAAAGACAACACGAAAATATGAAATTTCTTACAAAAATATTTGCAAAAACAGGTATTTGCTGTCTGGTGTAAGATTTTACTATAGCACGATGCTATTTAGACTGTCTAGTTGATTTGCGCTACCAGAGACGCAAATTTTGGTAGGCTACACTCTATATTAGGACGTGAAATTGACTATGTCGTATTCCTAAAGTATGGGGAGCGGTACACCTTAGGTAAATTTTCTAGTGAAATTTACTAAGATTTTGCTATATTTAAAAAAGTATAGCTCCGATCGCGCTCAATCCAACGGGAAACGATTGGGGATCGCGGCCCGCGTGTTTAGATGTATTTAATATACATATTTTATATTATACATAAATAAAAAGCATTATTGCAATACGTCTGCAAACGTAACTGAAAATTGAATTAGGATCAGTTGATGCAAAACAATAATTCTGATAAAAAGCATGCGTAACTTTGAGATCATTTTGAACATATCGTTTCTTTATACTGTTTAGTAAACATCATTGCGTATGAAAACTGTTGAAATTATACAATTGGTTGCGAATAGCTAAATAAAAATTGTGTTAGATAAATTTAATTGCAGCACTTTTACTTTAATCTGGCCAAATGTCGATGCTTACAATATCAATCTTAGGATTTACATAGAATTCAAGGGATATAAAGATAAGATAAGATAAGATAAGATACTTTTATTTGCAAAAACATGTGATGTCATACAATATATATACATGCATGTGGTCTTAAACTAGGTCTGTGTCAACATGTTTTGCCTGTTTTAGGCGTACAAATGTGTTGAGATGGCCGTCATTACAATAATAATAATAATCACATTAGAAATAACATTAAAATTGATTGCTGTTACAAAAATGTTGAAAGGTTATATAGGTACATTAATAATGTCATGTCAAGGTATCAGTAGCAATAAGAAATACATTGTCAGTTAAAAATTCGCTTACGCTGTAATAGCATTTTTTTACTAATATATTTCTTATATTGACTTTGAAACTTTTAGAGTTCAGATCTCTGAGACATCGCGGTAGCCTGTTGTAGATAACAGGACCCATGCAAAAGATGCTATTGCGCATTAGCTTTTTCTTGGCTGGATGCAGATTAAGTTTATGTTTATTTTGGTAGCGTCGGTTTCGTTGAACTGTGTCTGATTGTTGTGTGAATAGTTGCGGATTAGTTTTAACAAATAGTGATACTTCTAAGATATATAGTGACGGAAGTGTTAAAATATTATTCTCAATAAATTTTGATTTACAACTGTCAGTTACTTTTAGGCCAAACATAGATCGAATACATCGTTTTTGTGCTTTGAAAACTAGGTTGACGTTGGTTGAGTTCCCCCAAAATAGTAAGCCATATCTTAGTATAGAAGCTACAAGGCCATGATACGCCGTTTTGAGAACTTCTTTCCCAACTATGTAACTGAGTTTGTGGAGCGCGTAAGCAGAACTACTCAATTTTTTGCTTAGGTCAGTTGTGTGGGCTTTCCAGTCTAATTTTTTATCAATTGTTAGACCAAGAAACTTTGCCGTGTCTACTTCATTTATCTTAATGTCTTGATATGTTATATTGATGTCAGGGATATAATTAAATCGTTGAGAAAATTGCATTATATTTGTTTTATTGCTATTAATTTTTAAATTATTGTTATTGAGCCACATTATTATTGAATTTAAAGTATTATTAATGTCAGTTTCATAAATTAGTCTATTGTCACATGAGATTGTAACTGTACTGTCATCTGCAAAAAGAGAAAATGGGTGTTTTGATACTCTGGGTAAATCATTTATATAAATAATACAGAGGAGTGGTCCTATTACGCTTCCCTGTGGCACTCCAAACTCTACTATACGTTCCGTGGATGTGTAAACTTCTTCAGTTTTAGTCTTTAGGTTAATCTTATTAATTTTGGTTACTTGCTTCCTATTTGTTAAATATGATGTAATTAAATCCAACACGTTACCCCTTACGCCATATGCTTCTAATTTGTTAAAAAGAATGTCATGGTTCACGTAGTCGAAAGCTTGAGTCATATCGCAATAGATGGAGCATACTGCATTGTTTTTGTCTACATTTGTCATTACTTTATTGAGAAAGTCATGGATGGCCAAATTTATTGTCTTGTTCTGTCTAAACCCTTTTTGCTCATCACAAAGAATATTATGTTTTTCGAAATAGTAATTAAGCTTTTGATATAAATACTTTTCAAAGATTTTTGAAATTATTGGTATTAAGGCTATCGGTCTGTAGTATTCCATAAGTTCCCTGTTTTCCTTTTTAAACAATGGTATAACAACACTCTTTTTTAGTTCTTCCGGAAACGTTCCTGTGCTAATGCAAAGATTTAGTATGTGGCTTAGGTGGCTACAAATAGCAATATTAGCAGATTTAATAATTTTTGTAGCTACTCCATCATATCCCACACTATTGGTATTTTTTAAGTTATTTATTATTTTATATATGTCATAAGGTATAGATGGTGCCAAAAACATTGAGTTGTTGCGTTTGGTTATATGTCGCGTTACCCTTTCTCCCGAACTTGGTATCGGTGATATTTTATCTATGAAGTAATTGTTAAATGCATTTGCTATATCATTGGGATTTGTAATATTTTTGTCATTCATTTTTATGTTTGTTATTTGAGACTTAGGTATATTATTTCGCATGTTATTTATTATTTGCCAGGTTGCTTTTGAGGTATTGTCAGATGTCTTAATTTTGTTATTATTCTGGGCTTTTTGAGTCAGTTTTATAATTTTTTTGAAACGCTTAGAATATTCTTTATATTTTATTTTGTTGGCTGTTGTCGGTTTAGTTCTAGAGATATTTAGAAGATGTCGTTTATTTTTACTACAGGTTTTAATTCCCCGGGACAACCACTTCACTTTTTTTTGTACTTTTATGGTTATAGTCTTATAAGGAAAGCAGAGGTCATATATTAACATAAATGTACTCATAAATGCTCTATATGCCATGTTCGGGTCTGATGTATTGTAAATTTCTGAGAAAGACAATTTTTTAATGTATTCTTTAAATTTTGTTATATTTTCGGGACTGTAATCTCTTTTTATTTTACGCCAATATTTAAGGAGACAAATTTTTTTAATCGGACATCGTATAATTTGTGCAGTGTGATCTGACAATGCTAATTCTAACACTTCCGTCTTAAGTTTTTTTTTAAAAGTATGTGCGAAATTATCAATACATGTTTGGCTTTCTAATCTAGTTGGTTGTTTCAGTGCTAATGTATAATTATAGTTTAATAAAAGACATTCAAAATCTAATGTGAGATTGTTACATTTTAGCGTGTCAATATTAAAATCACCGGCAATTACAGTGTGTTCATACTTTTTCTTTTGTAAACATTGCATAATCAATTCAAGTTTACTGAAAAATAAATTTAAATTCTTGAATTTTGGTACTCTGTATACACACAATATCGTTATTTTGTAATCTAACAATTCAATTGCACAACATTCTATCACTCCCGACACCGAAAAATTACGTATTTCATCCAGCTCTTTCCATTTAAGTCCGTTTCTTAGCAAAATGCAAGATCCCCCTCTCTTTGTATTTGTCCGACAGAAACTAGATGCTAATGAGTAATTTGGTACATGCAAATATTGTTCGTAGCCTGACATAATAAAATGTTCCGATATACATAAGACGTCTACAGGTAAGTTCTTTTTTTCTAATTCATTTAGAGATACTAATAGTTGATCAGATTTATTTATGAGTCCTGCTATATTTTGGTGCATTACATGGAGATATTTGCTAACGAAAAAACTGTGTATTTATCTCTTTTTCTTCTTGCGTGTATATTTGGTTACTGTTGTGTATATATTGTGTCTCTATATCTTCAATTAATTTGTACATTCCTTGGATAACGGCGCGCATTCCCTTATTATTCAGTGTGCCCGATATCTTATAGATCATGCTTGAGTTATATTTCACGTCTTTGTTTGGGTTGAAGATGAATACATGTTTAAGTGATTGCAGCTCTAGACAAATAATGTTGTTAAAGTTATTTATACTCCAGTTGTATGTATTCATTTCATGATTAATTGAGTAGCAATGTTTAAGTTTAGGGAGGCATATTACGATATTCGTATGTTCCACTTTATGAAGTATTTCTTGGATTTGACGCGCTATGGAAAAATGGTCTCTAGGGGCTACAAAATCTTCCTCGCCTATAATTATTAAACAGTAATCATTTTTAGTTAAATGTGATATTTTGGTGCCAAGTCCTTTAAGCATCTGTTTTGAGTCAACGTTGGGTGTAAGATAATGACATATTTGGTATTTTTTATTTGCGGGTACATTATTTTCTGCAACTGATAATATCTTGCTTTTTTTGTCCGTACTTAAAATACACACTCGTTTATCGTTTACATTTTGAGGTTCTATTCTTTCCAATGTATATTTAAGGTTTCCTTGTATGGATTCAAATGTCTGTTGTATATGTTTATCTTCAGGTATTAGTCTTAGTTCAGTTTGTGTATGTTGTGTTGATTTGATTATTGTAGTCTGATCATTCATTTGAGCTGGTTCTGATTGTGTTTGTTTGTTATATGATATCGTGTGTTGTTTCTTTTTCTTTGGTGTTGTAGTTCTTACTTTGCTTGGACTATGGGTAACTTTTTTGTACAATTCATTTTTCTTTAATAATTCCTCATTACTGCATTTTAAGTCTTTATTTTCTAATAATAATATCTCAATTTCTTGGTGGGCACTTTTTACTTCTAATTCTAACATTTCTATGCGTTCTTGCAGTTGTTTTGATAGCTCAGTTTCATCGTTAGAAATATCTGGCAAGCTACTAGTAGTGCCATCTAGGATTTCTGACGAAACTTCACTTACATCAGTTTTGTTACAGTCTGAGTTACTGCGCTTGCGTCTAAATGTGATGTTGTCGAAGAAATTCATCTTGCGAAATAATTTTATATATACAGAAAGAAATGTAGTCTCTTGAGATTCGTACTAGACGTTACCTATATCGTGATATTTTAGTCGATTATTTATCTCGATTATTCTTAACTCTGTTGTTTTTTTTTTCTTACTGGCAACTACACAATAGCAGTTTGTGTTTGAAATGTGTGATTAGTCACCCACCGATGTAAACAAACTTTGTTGTGGTATGTTTTCAGTTAATATTGTGGAATAATTACTTACTGCGTGGTTTTTTCAGTGGATGGAGTTGTTTAAAGTAGTGTACTGAGTGTTTTCGTGAAATTCTTTATGTATTTGTACCATAATATGCAGCATCATTCTCAGTGTTCCAAAATATTTTAATTCGTCGTATTTCAATTATCACTTACTTTATGAAGTCACAAACGATATCACACACTTATTGCACTATTATAAACATTTGTTTGCCATTTTTATATATATTAGGCGTTTTCTATAATTTTTAAAACACAGAAATAGCGTAGTTACTTTGTTATGTGACGGTGGCGCCACCTCAATCCTCTAAAGAAATAAAATCTTCATAAGAACTATATAAGAAATTCTTACTACGACTGATTTCCTTGCGCAATGCGGTGCTCATTAAATGATAATTTCCAGACCTCAAGAGACTTGAACACGGTTACGAATCCCGCTAATGGTTTTTTGTTTATATTTTAAAATGACATTAATCAAAAGGCATACCTTGAATATTTTTTGTTTGTTGAACAATTTTTGCAGTCTTCTTGCATACGTCCTTCATCTTGGCTGTCAAAGCCACAAAGTCAACTCTTTCGCTTTTGCCAGACTCCTCTTCCTGTGTGTATAATTTTTTTTTGTCACGGAAAATACTAATTCTACAAGCCAATGAAATTTCGCGTTTTCTTCAGCAACTATCTAGTAAATCATAATTAAATATTTTAGCCGATCGTGCAGTCACTTTTTGCTTAATTGACCGACCAATAATAAACGGTTTTGGGGTCTGCGATGAACATGACGAAGGTTAGAATTTTACTATTAAAAGATTCTACTGCCACGTTCGAATAGGGATAAAGAGCCACTGCTAAAAGAACGCGGAAACAAGATGGTACCTTTATTTTTATATCATAGTTTTTACTCCTCAACAATAATTATGTACAGAATTACAGTTATGAGTCATTGTGTCATGTTAGCTCAATTGGTTAGAGCATACCCCGGCTAAAGGGGTGGATGGACGCGGGTTCGAATCCCGCACATGACTATAATTTTTTCTCTCGTAAATTTGTAATTTAGTAATGTACTTCGCCTAGCAGGCGTCATTGCAAACTTAACAATATTAAAATTATAAGGTTGCGTCATCATTTACAAGTTTAAAACCAATTGCGAAATTGGACTTGTTTGTAGTACAACGCAAGTTGAACTATAGGTGTCACTCCATCTCAATACGATGGTTGCATGAAGAACGAGAGCAAGAATTACAGTTATGAGTCATTGTGTCATGTTAGCTCAATTGGTTAGAGCATACCCCGGCTAAACGGGTGGATGGACGCGGGTTCGAATCCCGCACATGACTATAATTTTTTCCCTCGTAAATTTCTAATTTTGTAAAATAATTATGTAGCATAAGTCTCTTGAAATCATCAAAATAAATGTCGTAAAAAGACCTATATGGAGAATGGCCCCTCATATTCTTTCACATTCCTTTTCATTAAGCTCGGTAAACAATCTAAATAAAAATAAAATACAATATTACAGCTTTGGAGGCTCCCAAATTAAATAAGATAATTGTTCTAAAGCTTGGCACCAACCAACGATTAAACCTAAAACACTAAAATTCCACGATAGACAATATCCTCCGTGTTATTCCATTGTATTTACTATATGTTTTTAAAATGAAAAGTAATCAAAAGCCGCTTAGGTATATGCGCACACACCACCTTTCGCATTTGTAGAATGCTATAGTCTATTTTTTTTAACAAACGAGTACCGAAAATTTTACTGCTTTGCCATTGGCCCACATAATCAATATAAAGTCCGTTCCACACGAACTCTGTTGTTACATGTAGGTACTGTAGTTACATTCAGTTGAGCCTTCGACTATTTGCGCGTCGATAGATATTGCTTGTAACGAATCAATTACAACTATTGAATTAGGGTACGCAAAACAAAGATAGTTTTGAAAAAAATGTTGTAGCTAAGATAAAAAATCGTCTCGTCATACGTTTGCCGAAGTATCACCGTGAGCTCAACCCAATTGAACTCGTTTGGTCTCAAGTGAAGGGCTAGTATGGCAGGAAATTATACAATTTATGAAGTCTGAACTTTTTTGTTACAAGAAGTAGCTAAAGATGATAGATAAAAGTGGTGGTCATGTATCAAACATGTGAAAACCAAGATAGAAACAAAAATGTACGGAGTCGAGAATAATGTACAAAATATGTTAGAGCATTTTATTATTGACGTACTGCATCAGAAGGATGAAGATATTTTTTTAAATTACAAGAATTGTAGTAGAATTATTTGATTTATACGTTCTAGTGCATGATATATACCTATACTATTACAATACTGTTTTATATCATAAACGCGAACAAAACATTTTGTTACAAATATACTATGTATACAAGTTTAAATCATAAAATAATAACGTATTTTTTCTACAGTAAATTTTAGAAGTATGCAATAAGAACGGGCCTTGACAATCTCAAAACAAGAACAAAGACATTGACCAATGACGGCAATGACCCATCTCACTCTGTCAATATCGGAAATGTGCGAGAGACATACTCAGTACTCGTTTGTTAAAAAAAATAGACTATAGTAATATTTTCTGAAATGAATAATGTACAATAAAATGTTTTATATACTATAAGAAAAACATTCTAAATACATACATCTTCAATACTTCTGGGGATTCTTTTAACGTTTTCTGTTCTGAAAAATAAAGAAATTATTAGGTAAACAATAAATATTATCACAAAATTCTACGATACAGCAACAGCCTCAAACTGTTATTATCTTGTAACTCGTTGGTAGTTCCGTTTATTTTGATTCAAGTACATTTACAGTACTTACCCTTCTCTCTTATCCTGACGAGAAAACCTTCTTGCATTTCTAAAATTTAACTTATTAGTAAACGTTTTGACTTTATCTTGAATCCACGTATTCGATCTCTTTATAAAATCATTTTTGTCCACAGAATGTTTATCTCTTATATTCGTTTCAAACGGATCTAGTTTGACCCCATACTCGTCGTCATAAAGATCATTCCAAAATATAAGGTTGCTATCGTCCGTTGCTTGCCTTTTGACTTTACGGTTTTCAGTGTTGTTTTCATTTGTTATTTCATTTGATACGGTTTCAGTGGTTAACTGCATTGATATTGTGGTATTTGTATTCATTGGTTCTGAAAGAAATCTTTTTTTAAGGTTATAAGAATCTTTTTTTCAATTTTAGCCATCAAATTATAGACTCTTTACAATATTAGATTTTAAGGTTTCAAGATAATTTTTAATTGTTATTTATACAACTATATGCATTAAAATTTAATAAACAGACCAGTATAGCTTCGGTAAAATTCTAAACAAAGGAAATTTATTATTATGTCGTGAATACATATACAGCCAATCCTCAAGGATTAAATAGCGTTTATTTTACATCATTTTTATAAGGATTTTTCATACTATTTGCTTTGATTTGTCCACCCGATCATTGCACCTTGGATAATGCAAAATAATTGAAACTTCGCATGTTGGGATAAAAAATAGTGCAGTGATTTTACTGTGGACTTGAAAACTCCACGCATTCTACACATATACCACGATGACTGAAGAACCAGTGGTATTGTCAAGGTGGCGTGTATGGCGTCTATACATTACTTTGCATGTTTAGTAAAGGCATTACAGGGGCGTAAATTTTTAGACTGAAAGATCTCTACCTGTTCTTGAAGATAATTCAACATTTTGATCGTCTTCATCCTTTGAAATAGTATCTTCTTCTGTAGTGTGATTGTTTTCTTCAATTGAAAATAGTACTCTAGATCTGTGACCAATATTTTCAATCATGTCCGAGTCGTATTCCGGGAGAGAAATCGCTGTTGTCAAATTATTAATGTTGTTTCTTTTTTCAAGGATTGCATGTTGCCCCCTGTTAAAAATAGTAATAAATTTTCCTTTTTGTAACTTTTATAAATTGGTTAAACAATCACCACACTTTCACATCAATATTGTATATGCAAAACTGATCTGTGAGTGAGTGAGAATGTGACTGTGTATGTTTTTGTAAATCCTTCACACTGAAATAACTAAACCGATTTAGATGAGACTTGGAATAATATAAAGAAATTTATGTCATTGATTAACACAAAGGATACTTTTTATCATCACCATCACTTATCAACATTGTCTACACGGATGAAACCGTCGAGCTCAACTAGAAATTTTAGTCAATAAAGTTAGAATAAAGTTAAGGTATATAAATAAAAATTTTACTCATTAAAGTCTTAAAAAATTACTACCAGTCATATAACATTTAATTTGACTACTAATAAAGACCCTATGTAACTTTTGAAGACTTTGTACATTTTTTTTAAAAGTAGATCGATATGTCGATGTGCGTATCAAGTAAGGGATTAATTTACATTATTACATACACAGTTATTTACTTTAAAATCCATCAAAAAAAAATCTTATCTTATTTTTGGTACATACCTTGGTATAATCGCATACGGTGCAGTCGTTTTCTTTTCTTGAGCTGCATCCATAGCACTGAACCAGTCCGAAAGAAGCATAAAAAAATCGCTTATTGTCATGTTACCTTTTTTAAGTAACCTCTGTTTTACTTCATTTTCCTTCGAAGTATTTGGAAATTTATTTTTTAAAGCCATATCATCAACATTTAATTTATTGGGAGATTTTGGTTCGTTTGCTTGTTTCACTTTGCTTAGGGTATTTATAGTATCTCTTTTAAATTTACTCTTTTCAATTTCAGCCGTGTCATAAACATCAGTCATTATGGTCGTATCATCATTGAAACTTTCGTAATTATTTCTATAGTCAATAGATTTCAGAGTTCTTTTCTTATGTACAGTGAATACAACGCCTTCGTTATCCATTTGTTGAACACCTTTCTCGAGTTTTGCTTTATTATCCTCATTGACCTTTGACGCTGTTTGATGAAACTCGGTAAGAGGCATGGTTGGTGTTGTTGGTATAAAGGAACTGAATCTATTTGCTTTGCCTCCATGTGGTATATTAGTAATTTTGACATGTTTTTGTAGCAATTTATACAAATCTGACGTATCGTCGTCTCTGGCTGATGTTGTTGGGTGTATTTCTATTCGTATACCTTCTGCTATGTTTGTACCTGTATTCAAAAATATTGTTACGTAAAAAGGGTTAAAAAAGTCTAAAAGTATTGAACTATGTAACTGTGTAAGACTATATACACATCAACTACCAGATACTATTAGTTGATAATAAATTATAAGGTAACCTTTTTTAAGCCTCTCAAAATTCTTATGAAAGCCATGCTTGAACCCGTGTTTAAATCTGTCCATCGACGTTCGCGCTTTTCTTTCATCCAACTTATGTTCGGCCTTTTCCTCAACCTTCTTCTCTGTATCGGTGTCTTTCTTTTCATTCAGAACTCCGTAATCACTATATGCTTGAGCTAGTTTGACTAATTTCTCATATCCATTATCTAAGTAGTCTTCAACATATTGTACATCGGTTAACCCTATCTCTAATTCATCAATTTCTGGAGCAGAGTCCACGTTGTGCACGGGAATTTCAACTTTGTTATCTGCATAAGGACGTTCTTTCACAACCTGGTGTAGTTCTTCAGGATATAAAGGCATAGGACCTTTCCAGTTGGGGTTATGCACTTCGTTTGGAAAGTGTTTCATTTCTGGTTCAACTGTGCTTGCATGTGACGCATCCTATTATAAAAAATCAAACATTAATATAAAATAACATTGATTTCAGTTTTTGGATTATTAGAGCTGGAATATTTGATAGTCAACCATGTCTTCCATCATAAGTGCCCAGAATATTTTGACATTTCTGTTTTTTGTGCCTTGACCGACATAAAATAAGGACATGACTTGAATTAACCTTTAACTTGATTCGCGATAAGATGTGCTTGGCCACACTTGTCGCGACAGTACATATATATGCGTTATCATTAGTTTTTTTTTATGTTATTGTGACGGAAAAACCTCGAGGCCCACCTAATGTTAAGCGGACTAGCCTCTGCCTATAACAGATGCATTTCGTCACAATTCACGACTTGCACTGCGCCCGTCACCTTGACACATAGCTGTTAAGTCTCATGTGCCTGTAATTTCACTGTCTCTCAAGGACTGCTGCCGGAACACACCGTTAAGTGCGAAACACCAGGCGGGCATGCGCAAAATGCCCTTGCACCATGCGGTGAAGCTCAAGCCCGCGGTGGGATTCGAACCATGGACCTGCTGCGCGGCAGTCCATAGCTAATGCCACTGAGCCATCACTGTTTCAATATAGTATAGTCGCAGCATAATGATTCAAATGCTTACATTTCTCTTCTTCCTGTCACTCTCCTTATCATTATCGTCGTGACCTTCTTTATCATCCGCAAGCACCTCCTTTAGGTCTTCGTAGCCTATACCTTCATCTTCCTTCATATCTACTTGCATCAGCTTTCGAAGATTTGGGACTCTATCCACGAGGACATCACTGGGGAAGCTGGTCGTCCTTTTTATGACAGGGTTACTGTAACACTTCAATTTATTGAACACTAGCGGTCTGCCCCGGCTTAGCAGGGGTATTTAACACAAATTTCAAATTTATATAAAAAAGTAGTTATTGTGAAATAACTGTAATAGTAAGACATATAGTATTGCGCCCTTTTTTATAGATATTGATGTCCTCTATAAAATTGTAGCATATCACTTTGCTCAGAAAGATTGTTGGTTTCAGAGAGATGTGACGGCGATAAAGTGTCTACGCAAGTAGCGTCCGACGAATTTTATCCGTCAGCTGCCTTTTGCAATATTTACTCATACATTCTAAAACTAAAACTTCAAGAATAATATGTATTAAATTACTAGTAATATTGTAATATTATGGAGCCATAAACTGCTTATGATTTTATGATCTTCACCATATAGTATACTAGCGACCCGCCCCGAATTCGCATGGGTGCAACGCTGATACTAAATAATTTGTAATATCTTCGGAAATATCCACCCTCAAGTTGAAAATCTGTCGCCAAGCACCTAACGGTGTGTTCCGGCAGCTGTCCTTGAGAGCCAGTAACTCTAGGTTAGTCTGAACAACATCCTCGACCACATCATCACTTACCATCAGGTGAGATAGTGGGCAAAGGCTAACCATCAGGCATAAAAAAAAATCATTTAAATAACATGTAGTAAAGGGCCATATTGATCTATATTAAACGCACAATGTATTTAAGGTACCTAATTGGATAAGGATTATTCCTGTATTGCTAAAATTCGCTTCGTAAATAAGCCATTATTTCTGGTAACAAGTAAAGGATATAAAATGGTTATTGTAGGTTATCCCTAAAGCTGGTGATAGACGGCGCGGGCTAGCGCGAGCCGGACGACGGACGACGCGTCGTCCGCCACATCACGCACCGTCTAGCACGTGGGCGCGGCTCGCGGCGCGCGTCCACCGTCCGCGTCCGCGCGATCCATCGTGCGTCGGTTTGTCGACACGAACCAAAGGCGCGCGCGCGGCCTGCGGCGCGGCTCGCGCTAGCACGCGCCGTGTATCACCTCTGACGAGCCGAGCCTCTAGACGGTGCAGAGCCATGGTGCCCATTTGGAGTTTAATTTTCTATTTGAAACACATATACGTGAATTAAATGATTATGGACTTTATTCAACTCTATGAAAAGGAACCGTTTATATGAAGTCATAAAGATACAGGTCACAAAAACCACATCCGCGGACATCGCGGGCGGATGGCGCGGTCTGCGCTATCACGCGTCGTCTATCACCACAGGCTCGGGTCCGCGCTAGGACGAGCCGAGCCTACACGGTCGGCGATCCGTCGTCCGTGGAGGCTTGGCTCGCGCTAGCCCGCGCCGTCTATCACCAGCTTAAGAGATAGACATATTAGACATATACCATTGCGGATTTTTTTGAAGCTCCTTTCGAGGTGTACTATGTGTAGGTTCCTTATTGTCTATTGGTAGGCTTAGTAAAATTACTGTTACCTTAATGTAATAATTGACTATTGTAAAAGAATTGAGTTCTACATGTGCTTACATAATAGTAGAGATGCTAAGCAAAATATCATAAGCGCTTGAAGAACTTCTCTCTTTCTTCTTCTCAACCCCGTCTGAATCATCAAAAAAATCATTTTCAATAGTATCGATGTCAGTTTTAGCATTTTCAGCATTTTCAGTGCTTTCAATCTTAGTTTCTTGTTTGACGACGTTTTTGTCAGCAGGCAATTTAATAAGTACTTCTTTTCCAGTCGCAGAACTTATGTCACCGTTTTTTATAGTAACAGGCTCTTCGGTTTGAGGATGTTTACATTTTATCTTTTGATCATTCATCATTGTCACATCAAAAGTATCTGACATTAGGTCAGGCAATTTTTTGTCCATAATCTGATCTAATAATTCATCTAGCCGTTGAGTGTTTTTGTAAAATGGATGCTTCAATTGAGCCTCGTGAGAATTTGAGTCTTTTGGTGTATGGGAACATTTTGCTACAAGTCTATTCGGTATTGGCTTATATTGTATCACAACTTGATTTTTTTCTATAACAAAACCTTCAGTACCGTTAAATCCATCGAATCTTTTGTTTCTTGCTTTCGTTGTTTTTTTATTTGTAGTCATTATCACTGTTGTTTTAGTGACTACTTTTCCGTTGTCTATTATAGGTTTAGTTGCTCGATCTCTTCTTTTGAAGTAAAATAGCTTTGGGCGATGAAATAGCTTTAGAGATCTCTTAGTTCTATCTTGGTTTGTGTTAAAGTCGATATTATTGCTGAAGTCAATTTGGTTGTTTACGTCCATTTGATTGTTGAAGTCGACTTGGCTGTTGAAATCATTATTATTGTTGACGTCATAGCGATTAGCACTAGCGTAAGAGTTTTCATTAAAACTTTTCCTCAGATTTCTTATTGCAGCATCAGTCTGTATGAGTTTTTTGTAAAAATCTGTAATAGTAAAGGAGTGATATGACACATTTACAAATATAACTTACTTTTGAAGCAATGATGGCCCAGCGGTTATAGCTATGGACTGCCGTGACGCATATCCTTGGTTCGATCCCCAACGCCAGCTTGAGCTGCACCGCATGGTGGAAGGGCTTTTTGCGAATGCTCACCTGACTAGCTACCACCCTCATGAAGAAAATCTTTTACCAAGCACCTAACAGTGTGTTCCGGCCGCAGTCCTTGCGAGCCAGTAAAATTACAGGCTTACTTAACAACAGCTGTATGTCCCAGGGTGACGGACGCAGTGCAATTCGTCTTGAGACAAAATGCATCTGTGCAATAGGCAGAGGTAAGTCCACATAACATCAGGTGGGCCTCATGCTTATTCGGTTGGTCGAGTCCCAGCAAATTTTCCGTCACATATTCACAGCTGGGACACGAGTCTTGCTCCTAGATGAGAGAGAATGAGAGAACCGGCACGGCACACGGAACGTCAGTCTACGATATTAAAATCGAGAAAAATACTAAATCTATTCTATGTGCTGTGAAAGTTATTATAGTAGACTAATTATATGGAGAATAAGTACCAACAGTGTTTTCACCATATTAAATAACGTATTTACAAGTGAAAATTGAAGCAACTGTTCTGAAGTTCTATTTGTAAGCATCGTGAAACCGCGGGTACGCCAAATAAAGTTACTCCGCTAAATTTATGGTTTTGTGTGGTGATCGAGTTTATATACCTACAGAAGAATGAATTGCATTGGATGTAAACAATCAATATCACGAGGTGAGCTACTAAAATGCCTTTGTGGTGACACATTTCACTATCGCTGTTTAAATATTCCAATTGCACATTACACTCATATGAAAAAGTCGTTTGTGAATACTTGGCGTTGTCCTAAATGCACTAATGTAAGTAGAAAGACAAAAAAAGATGATACCCCTGTGCGAAGCCAGTATGAATCGCCTCAGAATGAGTCATCCATCTCAATTGATGACCTAACACCTAAACCAGACACTGACAGTCCAATATGCCGTACTCCACCAAAAAGTAATATAATACAATCACATTATGATAACCCACCAAAAGTGCAGAGCGAAGAAAAAATTTCATTAGACAACTTTAGCCGTTTATTAGTTTCTAAGTTAGACGAAAAGCTTGAACAAAATAAACATGTTATTATATCAGAAATTAAAACCGCGTTCCGATGTGAAATAACTAACGCAATAGAAACTTTGAGAGCAGAAATGATACAAAACACGGAAGGAATACAACTTAGACAAACAAAACTTGAAGAAAATTTTAACTCAGCGAACGAAAAAATCTACGAGTTAGAAGCAGAAAAAAATAAACTAAAATGTGAAATAGAAAAACTACAAATATTAACTAAAAATAAGACACATATGGAAATGAGTGACGATACGTCTAAGAAACTGGTAATATATGGACTAAACATGGAAACCGAAATTGACCTTGAAGGTAGAATAATCTATGCTTTTATGGACATATTGGGAGTAAACCTCACTGGATACATCGAGGAAGCTACAAGAATAGGAAAAAAAGGATCGCGTAGACCAGTTCAAGTGGAACTTATCAGTAAAAAAATGACCAAATATATTTTAAAAAACTCCCGCCATTTTAAATCTACAGGGTTGTATGTTACCGAATACTTAAAAAAAACAGCATATATTGAAAGAAAAGAAAGATATCTACAAACTAAAACAAATGCGAATAAGCCATTCACTAATACTCAGAGTAGAACTTCATTTGTACCGACACAAAATAGACCCCGTCTAACCTCAGGCACCCCAGCAGCTGACACACCCAGCCTCAGAAATGGCATTACTGACACAAACTACGATACCTTTCGATTTCAAAGTCTTTCTCCAAAACATGCAAAGTGTTAAAAATAAAATACACTCACTCGAGGAGCTGCTAGAAGAAGAGCAGTACAATATTGTGTGTCTGTGTGAAACATGGATTCAAGAGCTGGAGAAGCACCTTATTACTATAAAGGGCTATAATTTTGGATCAATGTTCTGCCGAAGTGAGCATCGTGGAGGAGGTGCTGCTATCCTGGTGCACAAGAACATGGACTATATAGACCTGCCAGCATTTGCTTCACTTTCAGTTGAGTACACTGTTGAGTGCTGTGCGTTGGAGGTAAAGTCACAAAATACGATAATTGTCAATGTTTATAGGCTCGACCGCAACATTGAAACATTTTTCACTGTACTTTATAAGATATTAGAAGTAATAAAACCCATGTTCTTAAAAAAACGTATAATTATAACTGGGGATTTCAACATAGATATGATGTCGAACTCTAAAGATTGCCTTAGATTGAATAATACTATGCTAGAGTACAATTTCCACCATATAGTTAAGGTACCAACTCGAGTGACCACTACCACTTCTACATGTATTGACCTGATATTTACCAACCATAAAAACTACTCTTTAGACGTCAAGGACTATGGGCTTTCTGATCACAAAAGTATAATTTACGGGCAAAGTATGTCGAAAATTAAACCCATTAAATATTCATACTTCACACATAAAAGGATATTTAATGAAAAAAATATATAAAATTTTAAATCAGACTTAATTTCTGTCGACTGGTCCAGAAATATTTTAAACGAAAATAACATAAATATAGGGGATCGTAGTGGAACGAGCGATAAAAATTATGTAACTTTCCACGAAACACTACAAAACATACTTAATAAAAACATACCAAAAAAAACGAATAAGAATAGTACCTAGAATAAACAAAACCTACTTGACTAAAGGACTTAAAAAGTCTTGTAAACAAAAGATTACTGAAATTACTGTGTTGTCAAACAAAAAACAAAGTGCTTAGAAACCATTGCAAAAATTACGGAAGAATATTAAAAAAGTGTGTAAAATTATCTAAAAAACTGAACCATATAAATAACATCAAACACTCAAAAAACAAAACTAAAACTATGTGGAATATAATAAAACAAGTATCTAAGCCAAACACGCATGAAAAACTAAAGTATAAGAACATATCCCTTAACATAAATAATAATTACATAAAGTCACCGTTATCAGTTGCTAACTCGTTCAATACATACTTCGCGTCAATAGGCGAACAGAGGACTAACGGTACAGCGTCTGGCCCGCGCCCAGTGCACACGTACTCAATAAACTCTATTTATAATAAACCAGCCACTGAACAAGAAATTTTTAATTGCATACGGAACATGAGTAACAAACGTAGCTTCGGCGCAGATGACATACCACAAGTACTAATTAAGAAATGCATTAATGAACTAACGCCACTTATTACTTTTCTAGTAAACCAATCCTTCGATCAAGGCTGTTTTCAAGACAGGCTCAAAATAGCCAAAATAAAACCTATACCAAAAAAATGCGGAAAACTTGACGATTTAAGCAGTTACAGGCCTATAGCTCTACTGCCAACTATTTCAAAAATATTTGAAACAATTGTCGATCCTTATATCGGCAACACGTAAGTGTTAAATATCACGTGAATAACCTGTTTGAATCAATTAATATTTGAAAAGATAATGACTAGACGCGTAAATAACTTTTTAGAAAAATTTAATATTCTACATAATAGCCAATATGGATTTCGAAAAAATAGGTCAACAACTCTGGCGGTCTATGAATATATACAAAAAATATATGAGTGTATCAATTCGCAAAAGTATGCAGTTGGACTATTCCTCGACATGACAAAGGCATACGACAAAGTCTCTCATAAAATTCTCCTGGAAAAGCTATACAACGCAGGGATAAGAGGTCAGGCACATAAATGGTTCCGTTCATATTTAAGTAACCGCACTCAGTATGTAGAAATTGAATATCTGGATGAAAAACAGAATGAATCCAAAGAAGTACCTTCAGACACTATAATAATAAACAACTCCATACCTCACGGTAGCGTAGTAGGATGTATTATTTTTTTAGTTTACATTAACGACCTACCTAAGGCGATAAACTCCCCCAGTGTTCTTTTCACAGACGACACTTTCACTCTTATTCGACACCACCGCCGAGATAGACTATTCTAAGTGTGAAAGGACCTTTAGTCAGACTGAACATTGGTTAAAAACCCATAATTTAGAAGTCAACCTTAATAAGACGAAAATTTTACAATTTAGAACTTACCAAAGAAAACCACTTGACCTCACTCAACTAAAACAAAAACTTAATTTAAAAGAAACGTCAGAATTTACTTTATTAGGACTTACTTTAGATACGTACCTAAATTGGAAAGACCATCTTGCAAAACTAAAAATAAAGCTATCGCAATTTATATACGCGTTAAAAATATTAAAAGCGAACACAAATTATGACACTGCTTTATCAGCATATTACGGATATATTGTGGGGAGTTAGTACTGACATTATGGACATCTTCATCATGCAAAAAAAATTTATCAGAATTTTAGTCAATATAAAACAGGAAGATAGTTGTAAGCCGCATTTTATAGAAAGAAAAATGTTAACCTTACCATGTCTATATATACTTCAAGTAGGTATATTTGTCAGGAAGAATAGGCAATTATTTAAATCAAACTCGGATTTTGACTTAAGACTATAATAGACGTAATAAAGGAAAACTTATTTTACCTACAAGGAAAAAAATTAAACATATTTGGCAAAAGTCCACACATCAGGTTCATTAAAATCTATAATCAAATTCCTGAACACATAAAAAGCCATAAAAGGGACAACCAGTATTACCTGAAACTTAAATCATTTTTATTGCAAAAATGCTACTAGTCTGTTGAAGAATTTTTACTTGATAAAATATCTAACGAAAATGTTTCGATGATGTGAAATATCACCTCTCGGTGCTTAGTGTAATTAATGATCCGCTTGTACTCGTAGGTAATGAACTAAGAATGACTTGTGCTCAGTCACGTGTAACAATAATAGGTATATGTTATAAAATGTATTTATTGACTTTGTTTATTCTATAATAACTATAAAAGAAAATAATCAAAATTTGAAGCAATTAATTATGATAATTGAGTAATATTTATGATACCTTATTAATCAAGATTTTTATTCTTATAAATGCGTCACTTAATTAATTATGTATACTCAAGCTTGCAATGCCCTTACAGGGCACATAATTATCACTAGCCTAAGACACATATAACTGTCTGTAACCACCTAAATTATGTTGCATGAATAAATGAATAAATAAATGAATAAATGAATACTTAGATACTAACTATTTACTAAGTTGTGGCGTGTTGGCTGTATAAGCGACGGTGACGAAGCGATACATTTTTTTTATGCCTGATAGGTTAGCCTTTGACCACTATCTCTCCTGATGGTAAGTGATGATGTGGTCGAGGATGTTGTTCAGGCTAACCTAGAGTTACTGGCTCTCAAGGACAGCTGCTGGAACACACCGTTAGGTGCTTGGTGACAGATTTTCAACTTGAGGGTGGTAGCTAGACAGGCGGAAACTCACAAAGTGCCCTACCACCATGCTGTAACGACTGCTATCCTAAGACAACAACCGGGACCGACGGCTTAACGTGCCCTCCGAAGCACGGAAGTGCTCAGTAGTAATGTCACCAGCGGTCACCCATCCAAGTCATGACCGCGGCGGACGTTGCTTAACTTTGCTGATCGATTCAGAATGGCTAAGCAAACTTGGCTACGAGCGCTTCAAGACATGTTCAGTTTTGATAATTTTCTTATCTTCCTTCACATACATTAGCGAAAATTATGAACATAATGAATTGAAGCGAACTTAAAAATCTCATTTTGATGGTTGTAACCTGTTTTAGGTGAAATAATATTACATGGGGCCTGAGAAGATAAATATTTGGTGAAACGTAGGTGTTCCAATATCTGTGCATAACTTAAAGTCTGGCAGTACTACAAAAAAGTATGGTATTATCTGAAAATGTTTGAGGTTTTAAGTAAAATCTTAGAACAAAAGTTATTTGTTATGTTACACGGAGGCAGTTCACGAGATGTTTTTAGCATTTTCCCAATAACCTTGTATATATATATAATAAAATGTATGTAGTCAAAAACAAACATAACCTCTTAACTGATCACTGCTTTGTATTTCGCTCATCTTGTCAGCGTCTAGAATTTTCGACAAATCGTTCTCGGACTCGTCGAGGCTCTAAAACAAGAGAAAACATATTTAAATAAAAATATTTTTAATAAATGCTTTGCAGCAGCGATGGCTCAGTCGCAGTTGCTATGGACTGCCGCGCAGCTTGTCCATGGTTCGAATCCCGCCGCGGGCTTGTAAGGTAGAAAGACATTTTGGGAATACCCGACTGAGTCGCGAACACCCTCAATTACAAAATAAGTCACCAAGCGCTTAACGGTTTGCTGCGGTAGTTGTCTTTGAGAGCCAGTAATTCTAGGCTAAGTCTGTTAACACCTTCGACCACATCATCACTTACCATCAGGTGAGATTGTGGTCAAAGGCTTACGTATCAGCAATAAAAAAATAAAAATGTTTTATATTTAGTTAGGTAAGTTGCAATGTTTCCTTTAAAACTGGCAACCGAAATTATGACTAAACAATTAACGACCAACCATTAGCTTAAAAAGGGTTCCTTTCACCCCCATTTTGTATATTAACCATTCACTTTAATATACACCCATTCACTATAAAGAACCGTTGAGCAGTATCTCAACTTCAACAGTCCGAAGAAATATTTTACACTTGAAAAAAAAACAGTCATTAGCGTGTGGGAATCGCATACCATAGGTATTTAAAAAAAATACGCTATTTTTCATTAAGTTCGGGATTCTCAGAAGGATATACACTCGAGTTTGTCCAGATTATATTCGTTGTTTTATATTTAAGAGTCAGAACTATATTCACATGAGTTTGACACTTGTGTGAACGTTTTTACGAATGAGCAAACACCAACCACTTTTGTATTAGAAAAACGTCTCTTTTTCTTAGTATTAGGTTGGTAAGCCACTATAATTATAAATATACTGTATACATTTTCAATGGATACCATTGACACATGACGGTTCAAAATGTAAAGACAGACAAAAAGAACAATAGTAATGTATTCGTATTAATAATATCGCTTGGGCCACCCGTTACTCAAAGAGGATAAATATATAAAAAACTAGCTTTCCGGGCGTGGCTCCGCCCGCGCGTATGTCGGTTATCGCGCGAAAACATTAACCTCTTTTTGCGCAGTCGGATAAAAACTATCCTATGTTTTTTCCCGGGTCTCAAACTATCTCCATACCAAATTTCATTCAAATCAGTCCAGTAGTTTTGGCGTGAAAGCGTAACAGACAGACAGACAGACAGACAGACAGACAGACAGACAGACAGACAGACAGAGTAACTTTCGCATTTATAATATTAGTACTGATTAATGGATGGCCAGTTTTTATTTGTTTTGACGGGGTTATGCTTATCCATGAATAAGTTATTACAATTATTAATGAACCTAAACCTGCATTTAATTTACTAATAAAAAAAGATAAGTTTTTCAATTCATTGCGCAATTGCAATTAAGAATTTTTGCTTTACAAAGTAGGTATTTGATTTATCACATTACATATATAGGTAAACATATTCACTATACTTTCTTAAAATGATGAGATATTATACAAAAATAATGATTGACGAAAATGCGCTGAAACTGAGTTACTATAGAAATTTTTTATGCGATAGCACCTCCAAACTCTTTGTTTAGGCATCGCGCAGACGTCTGTTTTTACACGACTGTCCAAAAAAGGAGTATTATATTTTTAAGGGTTTATGTATGTAGGTATGTATTTATGTTTGTGAGTTTGTCTATTCGACCATAATATCTAAACGGCTTAACCGACTTTAATCTACAGGTATCGTTAGATTTGTCTTGATAGCGTTAGTGACACTAGGTACAAAATAACTGGCGGATTTTGTTATATACATTTTTTTTCATAAACCTTTGAATGGTATTTTAAAATAATGGGATTTAAAAAACGATTCCATAAATATACTACTTGCCGTTTTAATGACAACGGAACCATAAAACAAACGAAAATTAATAATTTGCAGTCAGGTTTTAAATTAATTAATAAATATTAAACTTTTTAAATTAATTTACACTTGTTTTATAGTCAGTTACGAGTTATATCTAGCTTAAAATAAGGTTGATCTAAATGAACTGAATAATAAAAATGACAGTTGACATGCAGCGCGTTTCAAGCTTTAACCGATGGATAGGCTAAATCGATGACTGTGAAACGCAAAGATATTGTTTTATTTATTAAATTTGTTCTGGGTAGTAAAACCGATACTTACTCGAACATTCTGAAACAGGCCCTTAGACTCCCATATTTATAACACAAAGAGAACAATACAATTATGCTATGAAAATATTTTTCAATATGTATATCTTTTCATTAATATTTATTTTATTCTGTTTCCACAATGTACAAATGCAAATCTTAAATATATTATATTTTGTTATGAGATAACTATGTGGACCCTGGTGGGCGCTACAGAGGCTACAGCGAGCTATAATTCTAAATTGTAGGTAAGCTTGAACAACATCATCGACCACATTATCACTTGCCATCAAGTAAAAGTGTTCAAAGGCTAGCCTATGAAAAACGAAATAAAAAAATTAAATTAATTGTCATCGATGTATCTTTCTCAGATTTGGCTGTTGATGTATTGTGAATAGTTATGTTCTGCCGGATGAGGCTAACCTATATTTAGATATTATATTTAAATGTAGGTTTAAATTTCGACATGCAAAACTAACGATATCAAATCGTGAACTATTTGTAACACTTCTTCGGCTCTTGCATAGGTTAACCACTGGATTCCATGTTCTCGACAGTTGAAACCCATCTTTCCTATTTAAATTTCGATACTTTGTGCGTCTCTTACCATTCTCGGTATGTAGTGGCGTTCTGTCGAGAGTATCTGTGAATTGTGTAACTCAATCCAGTAGTTAGAACCAAACTCCAGAAGGTGTAGAGCTATGGCAGATTTTTCGATATTATTATTTTTGACTGCCCTTATAATTGTGCTCGTTAATACGACAAGATATTGTCAGCTTTGTCTGACCGATGTAGGACTCAACACAGCTACAATTGACTTTGTATACCTTTGCAAGCAGTAGTGTTCAAATACTACTGTTTTTAGTGTGAAGGGAACTTTATCAAGTGACATTACTGAGTGAACGAGGCAAAAGAAATAACGTCTCGGAGTGATGAGCACAATGCGGTGTAACACTTAAACTGTAATAGAAAAGCGTGCGTGACACTTACCAATTTGTCTGTCTCGTCACTTCAAAATGTCAAAAAATAGTTATTATATAGTTAATTAATAGAACAACGTTCTACAAAGTTCTGCCAGTTCATCTAAATTAGCTGTGATCATCTGCGACGCGCCTAACCGTGCCCAGGTGCCGACTTCGCGACTACGGTGACAACTAAAATTATTCGCCCATTTTTCCGCTAAATTGTTAACTAATGAACCACATTTTAACTAAATGGACCACTTTGAAGTTATGCAACAACGAAAACGCTGTTTTTAATACTATTTTCAAGGTTTCATGGTAACGAGTTTCGATACAAAATTTTTTAAAAATACAAACCGATTTCACACATAAAATACGCATTATTCGGAATAATTCAAATACTACTCGTCAGATCGCATTCAAACTTAAATGGGAACAAATGACAAACACCGATTAAAAATAACAAAATTGGTACACCCAGTAGAGATTTATGAGGTAACAAACACACAAAAAAAAACTGTCGAATTGAGCACCACCTCATTCTATTTTAAGCCGGTTTACCAGCAAATAATAATTTGTCAAAAACTAAAATCATGACTGCGGTCAGTAGACAGTAATCATATAGATTGAATATATTTTCGTAATTGCTTTTTAAAGCTCTTTATTTTGATACCTCACTCGCGAGGTCAAAAATATGTATTTTTAGTCCGCTCATTAAATAAAATCTGCCATTTTGTTTTTTGAGCATTATATCCACACTCGCGCTATGTGGATTTTAACGAGTATGTTTCTGATATGTTGTTCTGAGCATTATTAAATCTTTTTTTAATGACTATGACTCGACACAACAACCGCTCAAGAGTTTTTTTATACTTTTTTTATACTGAACTGGGTAGCACTTGACCACTATCTCACCTGATGTTAAGCGATGATGCGGTCGATGATGGAGCGCGCTTACCCAGGAGGCAGTGCAGGAATATGCTTATAAATAGCGCACCAATTTCCTGTGAAAAGGAAACACTGCCGGAAAGGAAAAACTGAGCATAACCCTATTGCCTATAATCATTTCACTTTTATGATAATATAGTAATCAGGTAACTTTAGAAGGTAATAAATATATGTTGAGTCTCGATCGTGCGCTCGGTAAGTCAAGACCTCCTGAAGATGCTTCGTTTAGAAGCGAAACTAGTCGGGTATTCTTCCGGTTAGGCTGCGTGATGTTTATGACGTCACGTAGATAACAGGAAAATTAGGCGGAATTGTCACTAGATATATAATTTTATGCTTTTTTAAGTGTTTTATTTAAATATTATTTAATGTTTTTTAGGATACTTTTAAAAGTATTTGTTATTATTAAATATATGTTTAATATTTTAAAGTATATAATATTCCTTGATCAAGGAATAAACTGTATTTTTCATGATGTAATGAGTTATTCCAAGTATCTAGGTCGTTGTCGACGGTGCATGCTCCGACTTAAAGCCGATTAATGCTGGCGTTCCGCAAGGCTGTGTGCTATCTCCGAGTCTATTTCTCTTGCACATCAATGACATGCTGCAACTCAGCGATATTCATTGTTATGCAGATGACAGCACCGGAGATGCCTCATACACCGGCCGCGCTAATATTTCTCGGGAAAGCGTTGTCGAGAGTCGGAACAAACTTGTGACTTCAGTCGAGACCATGCTGTCAAATGTTTCGAAGTGGGGCCAAATGAACTTAGTCCAATTTAACCCCAAGAAGACACAAGTTTGTGCGTTTACCGCTAAGATATCCCCCTTTGTCGTATCCCTCCGTTGTGAAGACACTCCCCTTGCCACCTCTACTAGCATCGGAGTACTTGGCGTCGACATATCGAACGTCGTCCAATTTCGCTGTCACTTGGAAGATAAGGCTAAGTTAGCCTCTAAGAAGCTCGGTGTGCTCGGAAAGGCGAGGCGGTACTTCACGTCGGCCCATCGCTTGCAACTTTATAAGGCTCAGGTTCGACCTCACATGGAGTACTGCTCTCACCTCTGGGCGGGAGCTCCCCAGTACCAGCTTCTTCCATTTGACCGCGTTCAACGCAGAGCGATTCGAATCATTGACGATCAAGTTCTCTCCGGTCGGCTCGACCCTTTGGCTTTGCGTCGAGATGTTGGATCACTCTGCATCTTTTACCGTATATATCACGGGGAGTGTTCTGAGGAACTGTTCGATTTACTACCTGCAGCTCAATTTCGCCACCGGACTTCCCTACAAAGCGTGATGTTTCATCAATTTCATGTCGACGTCTGGAAGTCACAACCTTGCGATTTTCACGGCATTTTCTACCTCGCACTGCCACATTATGGAACCAGCTGCCAGGTGAAGTATTTCCGAGCAGTTACGACTTAGGAACCTTCAAGAAAAGAGCATATTCCCTCCTTAAAGGCCGGCAACGCATCCTCGAGACCTCTGGTGTTGCGGATGTTTGTGGGCGACGGTGATCACTTACCATCAGGTGAGCCGCCTGCTCGTTTGCCCTCCTATCCCATAAAAAAAAAAAAACTAGCCAGTTCTTAAGAGAAAATTGCTCGCCGAAATGGTCATAAGAAATAATGTATTTGAATGATGAGTGCAGTAAGTACAGCAGAACGAAGACACTGTAACTGTGATGTGCAAGTATAATGTTACCCATAGCGCTTATCGCTCGTACACTGAGAAAAAAAATAGGTAACGCAACTCTAATATTTAACCTAATATTAGGGTTTGGTCGGACAACGTAACGTGTCTAGTATCTACAACCGAGTGCGCTAGGTACTACGTGTTCTTTGTTTTACCTACTTACTGGGTAAATATTAACGTTACTCTCTAAGGTAACGTTTACCTATTAATAGGGTGTCCGACCATTAACGTAACGTTAGGTTAAATATGTAATACCAAATAATTAGGTATGAATAGAATACCTACTAAAGTTTACCGATACCTTACGACTAACGTTAAAAATACGTACCAAAACGTCAAACGTTACCATTGATAGCAGATTAAATACATATAATTTATAGGTTAGAATTACTGAATGTATTTTGTATCACTGACCGAGTATGATGAATTAAAAATACCTGTTGTGTGTTATCAAATAGTTTAACCTATACTGTTACGCAATAATACGTAATTCTAACCATATCGATTAGGCTGCGGTTAATTTGGTAATACGTAATTGCACCATGGATTCTGGTAGATCGACCTAGCTAATAGATTGTAGTAAAGTAGTGTGTTTGTAATTATTACCTAATAAATGCTTTTAAAAAAACCCACTCGACAGGTCATCTGTACCTTTTGAAAGAATGCAATTAGCCGTATCAAAAGGTTAAGTATACGCGTAATAGTTGGTAGGAGTTACTTTTTTATTATGATACAACAATATTATTAATGAGTAATTGTAAACAAATTACATACGCAAGTAATACGTAGTTGTGCGTAAATGATACCCACTTAGACGGTCTCAAGTACCTTAACATATGTGTTGTTCTAATCTAATTGGAATGCTTTTAGTTAAGCGCTAACCAGTTCTTAGGTTATTGTGACCAAGGCAATGGGGCTCTGCAATATTCTGTATACGTTTTGGTTACCTAATAAAATGTTTCAACGACGTCATGGCTACCATACTATAGGTTCAAGGTACTTAATGTAAAAGGTATTAGTAACTATCTACTAGGTTGTATCAGACTATTGAATTATTTACGGTAACGAACTATGTGCGTACCGGTTACGTTACCTGAACGGTGAACAAAACCTTGTTGATAGGTTTATGTACCTTTTTAATAAGTAGTTGTAAACTAATTGATAAGTGTGCGGTCAAATGACTGGTATGTTATTGTAACCAGATATTCGGTTGTAACCGTTTAATTAGTAGTTAACGATAAGTAGACATAATCTACTGTTAGGTATAATATATGTGATAAAAAAAATTGTACAGACCTATTTGACTAGTGAAATATATCTAGTCAGTAAGTTATGGGTACCCAGTTTTATGTTAGGTAACCAACAATCGAGCAAAAATCATAATTATTTTTCACTCAAGTAGTGAACTTAATTACAAAGTTACAGATTTACGAGAGGAAAGTAGTCATGCGATAAATAAAGTGCAAGGTTTGCGTACAATATGGGTTTTGCATAATGTTTGTTAACTAAAATAGTTGAGGATACCCGTAACCCACAGACTAGGCTTTATCACGATAATCAATTAGGTCCAAAAACTTATTTACTAGTTTATACTTTACCGACAACAGACTTATCGTTAACTGTTAATTAAATTACATCAACGGAATAGCTGATTATTATAATACACAAATCACTGCACAATTCTCAATAAAAAAATATACATATGAAAAAGGTCCTTAATCTGAACTTAATTAATTTATAGAGACTGAGAGACAGATTTGTACACATAGTTCAACTTTTTTTTTACACAGTACATAGTGTATATCGTATATCTATAATTACAAAACTACCAACTTGCTACCTTTAAGGTTGTTATTTCTACTGATGTGACAAGTACAGAATGCATCGATAAGGAACAATAAACGGAATAGATCACAATTAATATATATTTATTTGTTTCTAATTTCATTGCTTTAGAACTAATCATTACAAAAAAACACAAAAATTTAAATACGATAATAAGTTAACCAGTCAAATTTAAAAAACAAATTAACTAATTTTTCTAGCCTATTGAATTTATTTTTATGGATAGGAACTATCTAATGATAGAAAAGCCGGGCATCAATCAAAATAATTCTTGTCGTCAGACAAACTTATAATCTTTTTTTTTTTTTTTTTATTAATATTGCTGATCGGTAAGCCTTTGATCACAATCTCACCTGATGGTAAGTGATGATGTGGTCGAAGGTGATAGCAGGCTTAACCTAGAATTGCTGGCTCTCAAGGACAGCTGCCGGAACACACCGTTAGGTGCTTGGGGACAGATTTTCAACTTGAGGGTGGTCGCTAGCCAGGCGGGCATTAAGTTCAGATTAAGGACCTTTTTCATATGTATATGAAAAAGGTCCTTAATCTGAACTTAATTAATTTATAGAGACTGAGAAACAGATTTGTACACATAGTTCAACTTTTTTTTTACACAGTACATAGTGTATATCGTATATCTATAATTACAAAACTACCAACTTGCTACCTTTAAGGTTGTTATTTCTACTGATGTGACAAGTACAGAATGCATCGATAAGGAACAATAAACGGAATAGATCACAATTAATATATATTTATTTGTTTCTAATTTCATTGCTTTAGAACTAATCATTACAAAAAAACACAAAAATTTAAATACGATAATAAGTTAACCAGTCAAATTTAAAAAACAAATTAACTAATTTTTCTAGCCTATTGAATTTATTTTTATGGATAGGAACTATCTAATGATAGAAAAGCCGGGCATCAATCAAAATAATTCTTGCCGTCAGACAAACTTATAATCTTTTTTTTTTTTTTTTTATTAATATTGCTGATCGGTAAGCCTTTGATCACAATCTCACCTGATGGTAAGTGATGATGTGGTCGAAGGTGATAGCAGGCTTAACCTAGAATTGCTGGCTCTCAAGGACAGCTGCCGGAACACACCGTTAGGTGCTTGGGGACAGATTTTCAACTTGAGGGTGGTCGCTAGCCAGGCGGGCATTCGCAAAAATGCCCTACCACCATGCGGTGAAGCTCAAGCCCGCGGCGGGATTCAAACCATGGACCTGCTGCGCGGCAGTCCATAGCCAAAGCCACTGAGCCATCACTGCTTCAATCATTACACTAATGCTTACAATCGATAAGTAAGTATAATATCAAATACAATATTAAAATTCTTAATAATATAAACAGCGAATTATTCAGGAACAACGCGACTACAATCACTGGTGTTGATACTGGTGGTACTTTTCCGCCAGTGGAAAATAAATATGGCAGCAGAAGCAGGGCAGCCGTCAATTTGTTGTTTTCATTGTGTACAGTGTCGTAAGTACTGTACATGTGAAGTTAGAGTAGAGTTGAGTTGCGGAGTGCTGGTAGTGGAGTTGAGGTTTTGAAGTAGTTGGAGTCAAACACTGCGTTCACCGTTATTTTTAATTATTAGTTATTAAGTAAGTAGAATTACATTAAAAGTAAGTAGGCAATTCACAATGGGTGCGCGTGTGTGTAGTTCGGCGTTCTATTGAGCACTCCTCGTAGTATTTTACCGATTGACGTATAAATGCAATGTGCGCTGCATATATATATACAACACAGATTGCATCACAGTTAATATGTAGTAAGAAATGTACGTTGGATCGTACACATTGTCTGTAAAATTAAATAAATACCACGGTAACGATTACTTGCACAGAAAAGTATAATTCAGAAGACTTTAATAAAAGGATTACGACGTCAATAATTTATATACAACAATAATTCTCTGGTAAAATAATGGATACTAACAACATTTTTATACAGCTAATAGGCTAGATCTTGACGGCTTTGCCCGGGAACCATTTGTAGGGTATTGAGATAAAGGTACTTGGACCCTTGGACGAAGGTGACTCATCCGCCAAAAAACTTAAGATGTTTATCATATATTCAATAATGAAAGAGACTAAGTAGTTAAATCTATGTATGTACGTATACACAGATAGACCATGAGCTGGAATAAAACAGGATAATATTTATGACACCATTGATACAACAAGTAAAAGGTTCCAGTATTCAAAAGTTAGGTAAAAAAACAGTACTATAAGCATGAAAATATACAATAACAATACATTCCTGCGTAAAAGACGCTATTGTATAAGTTTCAGTTCTTTTTTAATATACATATAGGTACCTACACAGGAACTAAGAATAAAATGTTATGTGGGTGTACCCAAAGCTAGATTCTTAAATTCCAATTTAGGTATACCTATACACCAAGAAATATGCCTAACTACTGCGAGTATGAATCATACCATTACCTTACAAGTACTTTATAAGAAACTAATGTTAGGTAAACGTATGTAACAATTAGGCAAATTCATAATCATGTCTTCGTAGTAATTGTATCCTTTTTGATGAAAATTTAGCGGAATCATAGATAGGACCGACTACAAATTTGAAACATTTTATATAACTAACCGCATTCGTCGCTAGCTGGTAGCTAAATCCAACAAGTAGTAAGTAGTAGGTTAGGTATAACTAGAAGTTCCAGTTCAGTTGTATGCATCAAAAAAACTGTTAACTATAAAACCTGATTGGTAATCAATGGCAATCGCCATCTTAATTGAAAATGTGAAAAGCAACGAAACACCTATGCCAAACTTCCAACTGAAATTAAATAGATGAAAATAATTCTCACTTACCAGTAAATCTTTTAATTATGTCATCAGGCATCTCAAAATCTTTTAGTAGTTCTTCCATGGAACATAACACTATCAAACCACAATTCATTAATTTATTCGTCCGTGACTCCGATGGATTTTACTTTGTCGAAACGAATGAAATCAGAAATGAAGTGCGTGTACCTGCGCCGCGCTTTCTAGTCTATAGTGTAACCAGATGTTTATGTGAAATTTCCTCCTATTTTTTTTCAATATAACCCCAAATATTAGCATTTTGAAAATAAAACTGAAAGAGTTTTCATTTTTACCATAGAAAGAATACAAAACAAAATATAGTCTTATCATTTTAAACAAACATAGCTTCAACTATCAAGGCCATTATGTAATAAGTACCTATATTAAGTATATATTTTTCTACAATCCGTCTTTGAATGATCGCATATAATTTTCTGTTGCAATCAACTATTCTACCACCGCCGATACAATTTGAAAATAAGTCGTCGGCATAATATGTCGCTGCGCGCTTAATTTAATAGTGCTATGTTATACAAACTTAAAATTAGGTTTTTTAATGTTATTGTAAAATATTTTTATAACCTTATAATGTTTCCTTGGCAAAAACCAATTCGTACGCTGAGACTTCTTAGTTTTTTCTAGTTTGATCATCCATTCCATTGTGGTTTTCAGCTCTCATAATGATTTCAATGTAAAGAAAAACTTACAATTTAGCAACATTATCTTTAAATGTAAGCAATATTTAACAATAAGCAACCCTGGCAACACACCTGAATGGCAGAGGGGAGTAACGACGTGAAGTATAAAATTAGGTATATCTATAAATGGCGGCCTTTGGGACACAGTTGAAGAATGTTCCGTTGTGTTCTGTTATTTTATTATTTATTCTTATGCTCTTGGTAAAGTTTTGAAGACCTACAGTACCAGTATAGATAGTATTAACTGCGTATTAGGATACTTAATAATACTTCAAAAGAACCTAATCAATTTCATTAATACGTTTCAGTAACCGCTTTATTGATGCAACGTACGTAACGGTTTGGTTGTAGCTACTATTTATTTGGTCGTATTAGTTGCGATAGTTGTAAGTTTAAGTACCTAAATTTATGAGATAACTAACAAAAATATGTATATTTAGCACACGGAGAGATGATACTACATTATAATAAATTGTACATATTATGGCTACGTGAGGATATGAACCTTGAGTTGAGACGTAGGTACCTAGCTGATTTTACTTATGACTCGTGCAAGCATTTACATTTCTTTGTGTGTAACGTAAGTATCAGGATACTGCTTACATTATTTACCCAAAAAATGCCTTGCTAAACAGTTCTTCCTTTATAGTAAAGCTAATGGCAATCTTCATGAGTGGCCTTCATCTAGCAGGTAATCAATAATAAAAATCTAAAACAGGCTGAAGATAACAACAGGTATACTTGCTTACTCAATTTCAAATATAACTCACACATATCATAATATAGATACGCTTATATGTATTAATAATATACATATAATATTTATATGAATATATATAATTATTATACCACACAGCAATTAAGCAATATCACAGTTTATAATGAAAAGTGGTAGGTATATGGACTGATAGAACTTTTTTATTTGGTCCTATGTCTCACGTCGTAATGAGACGGGTAGAGGATTCCATAGACAGGCAGATTAAATAGTGAAAGCAGACTAATTCAATAATTATCGAGACTTAATTATATATGGACCTAGCTAATTTTAACTCTCGGTAACGTTCTGATTAGGTATAGTTACCTAACAATGCTTCAAAAGAACCTAATTGATTTGATTAGTGCGTAAATACTTTGTTCTAATCGCATTATTGGTGCAAGTTACGTAACGAGTAGGGAACCAGTAACTATTTGTTAGGTTGTATCAGTTGCTATATTGAGCTGATATATAAATTAAATTATAATAGGTAATGAACCCGCGTCCTTCCGATTTCGCGCCGGATGCTTTATCTATTAAGCTACCGGGGGTACGGCTGTGTCGCCAAAATTTCGTACTCCAATCGTATTTCTTAAACCGTCATAGGGGACGGTGCGCGGCCATCAACCAGACTACTAGACTTCATCTGACCGAAAGAAGTGTTTTTTCAAACACTTAACTCTCGGAATGATGTCGCTACCCTTCTATATTTCTATATATTATGATTACAAGCACTACCGCGTACTAAGCGAAAATCATAAATTTACAAATTATTGGAATTCAAAATGTTTTGCCCCGGGCGGGAATAGGTACTTTAGATAACAAACAAACATAAGAATTCACACTCTTTATTGTTCTGCGGGGTACAACGTGACGGGGGCTGCTTGCAAAACAAAGCGATGCTATAATCATATTATCTTTGCCACCCCACGAACCCTGTGCCTATTATAGTATACCTAGGATCCTACTATTAAGATATATGAATGGGAAAATAAGACCGCAGGGTAGGTTAGTTATGGATATAGGCTGTTAGGAATGTTCGTGTAGGCCGAGTAACATCCACACATAGAACTTATGTACCTATGACACGAGTAGGTAGCAGTCGCTGTTTTGGTTTGTTCGTATCAGAATAGTAACGACTATTTGATATCCTGGGTTAGGTGGTAGTGGCCATAGTAGTTAGGTGAATTATAGTCATGTTAGGTTCAAAAACTTAAAATTTATTTAAAGAAACTAAATATGTAGTTGTATTTCACCACATGTTGGTATTTTTTTATTCATGCTTAGTAACAGAGAGTTGAAAAAAATCTTAGCTTAGTAACAGTCGTTTCTTTTACCTTTTGTCATTTTGTCAAGAATACGTTTAAGTGAACATTTACAGTAAGTACGGTAAATTTTACATACCTAGTACCATAGTACATGTGTACACCTAACTGTATGTTACCATTATACAGGTGCATACCTACCTGCTAAACAGATGGCTATTATTACGGTAAACGCTACGAGGTTTCAAAACTGCGAGCAATAAGGTAGGTACATCTAACTACCTATTTTGAACTGGTCAGATAGGTTCATCGTGTTTTAAAAAATAATTGAGTTATTTTTACCTAGATTTGCTTTCAACATTGATGTAATAAATTAGGTTTTGACTAGATAAAACGTTCGCATGGTAGTCAAAACCTAGTAGTAAGGTTGATTTCAAAGTATTTGAATAAGTTCCGATAACCTAAGAAAATATTTGTTGTAATGGGTATATATTACGTAATCACCTAATCACACAATTTTAAAGCCATATTAGCTTATATATGGCTTTAAAGTTGTTTAAAGCAACTGAATATGTTCGTTTGATTGTACCTAATTATTTTGTTACATAGGCCGGCGTCAGGTGTCTGTGTCGGCGTTGGTGTCTGTGTCGGCGTCGGTGTCTGTGTCAGCGTCGGTGTCTGTGTCGACGTCGGTATCTGTGTCGGCGTCGGTGTCTGTGTCGGCGTCGGTGTCTGTGTCGGCGTCGGTGTCTGTGCTAGCGTCGGTGTCTGTGCCGGCGTCGGTGTCGGTGTCGGCGTCGGCGTCGGTGTCTGTGCCGGCGTCGCTGTCTGTGTCGGCGTTGGTGTCTGTGTCGGCGTCGGTGTCTGTGTCAGCGTCGGTGTGTGTGTCGGCGTCGGAGTCTGTGTCGGCGTCGGTGTCTGTGTCGGCGTTGGTGTCTGTGTCGGCGTCGGTGTCTGTGTCAGCGTCGGTGTCTGTGTCGACGTCGGTATCTGTGTCGGCGTCGGTGTCTGTGTTGGCGTCGGTGTCTGTGCCGGCGTCGCTGTCTGTGTCGGCGTTGGTGTCTGTGTCGGCGTCGGTGTCTGTGTCAGCGTCGGTGTGTGTGTCGGCGTCGGTGTCTGTGTCGGCGTCGGAGTCTGTGTCGGCGTCGGAGTCTGTGTCGGCGTCGGTGTCTGTGCCGGCGTCGGAGTCTGTGTCGGCGTCGGAGTCTGTGTCGGCGTCGGTGTCTGTGCCGGCGTCGGAGTCTGTGTCGGCGTCGGTGTCTGTGCCGGCGTCGGTGTCTGTGCCGGCGTCGGTGTCCGAGTCGGCGTCGGTATCTGTGTCGGCGACGGTGTCTGTGCCGGCGTCGGTGTCTGTGTCGGCGTCGGTGTCTGTGTCAGCGTCGGTGTCTGTGTCGGCGTCGGTGTCTGTGCCGGCGTCGGTGTCTGTGTCGGCGTCGGTGTCTGTGTCGGCGTCGGTGTCTGTGTCGGCGTCGGTGTCTGTGCCGGCGTCGGTGTCTGTGCCGGCGTCGGTGTCTGTGTCGGCGTCGGTGTCTGTGTCAGCGTCGGTGTCGGCGTCGGTGTCTGTGCTAGCGTCGGTGTCTGTGCCGGCGTCGGTGTCGGTGTCGGCGTCGGCGTCGGTGTCTGTGCCGGCGTCGCTGTCTGTGTCGGCGTTGGTGTCTGTGTCGGCGTCGGTGTCTGTGTCAGCGTCGGTGTGTGTGTCGGCGTCGGAGTCTGTGTCGGCGTCGGTGTCTGTGTCGGCGTTGGTGTCTGTGTCGGCGTCGGTGTCTGTGTCAGCGTCGGTGTCTGTGTCGACGTCGGTATCTGTGTCGGCGTCGGTGTCTGTGCCGGCGTCGGTGTCTGTGCCGGCGTCGGTGTCTGTGTCGGCGTCGGTGTCTGTGTCAGCGTCGGTGTCTGTGTTGGCGTTGGTGTCTGTGTCGGCGTCGGTGTCTGTGTCAGCGTCGGTATCTGTGTCGGCGTCGGTGTCTGTGTCGGCGTCGGTGTCTGTGTCGGCGTCGGTGTCTGTGCTAGCGTCGGTGTCTGTGCCGGCGTCGGTGTCGGTGTCGGCGTCGGCGTCGGTGTCTGTGCCGGCGTCGCTGTCTGTGTCGGCGTTGGTGTCTGTGTCGGCGTCGGTGTCTGTGTCAGCGTCGGTGTGTGTGTCGGCGTCGGAGTCTGTGTCGGCGTCGGAGTCTGTGTCGGCGTCGGTGTCTGTGTCGGCGTTGGTGTCTGTGTCGGCGTCGGTGTCTGTGTCGACGTCGGTATCTGTGTCGGCGTCGGTGTCTGTGCTAGCGTCGGTGTCTGTGCCGGCGTCGGTGTCGGTATCGGCGTTGGTGTCTGTGTCGGCGTCGGTGTCTGTGTCAGCGTCGGTGTGTGTGTCGGCGTCGGAGTCTGTGTCGGCGTCGGTGTCTGTGTCGGCGTTGGTGTCTGTGTCGGCGTCGGTGTCTGTGTCAGCGTCGGTGTCTGTGTCGACGTCGGTATCTGTGTCGGCGTCGGTGTCTGTGCCGGCGTCGGTGTCTGTGCCGGCGTCGGTGTCTGTGTCGGCGTCGGTGTCTGTGTCAGCGTCGGTGTCTGTGTCGGCGTTGGTGTCTGTGTCGGCGTCGGTGTCTGTGTCAGCGTCGGTATCTGTGTCGGCGTCGGTGTCTGTGTCGGCGTCGGTGTCTGTGTCGGCGTCGGTGTCTGTGCTAGCGTCGGTGTCTGTGCCGGCGTCGGTGTCGGTGTCGGCGTCGGCGTCGGTGTCTGTGCCGGCGTTGCTGTCTGTGTCGGCGTTGGTGTCTGTGTCGGCGTCGGTGTCTGTGTCAGCGTCGGTGTGTGTGTCGGCGTCGGAGTCTGTGTCGGCGTCGGAGTCTGTGTCGGCGTCGGTGTCTGTGTCGGCGTTGGTGTCTGTGTCGGCGTCGGTGTCTGTGTCGACGTCGGTATCTGTGTCGGCGTCGGTGTCTGTGCTAGCGTCGGTGTCTGTGCCGGCGTCGGTGTCGGTGTCGGCGTCGGCGTCGGTGTCTGTGCCGGCGTCGCTGTCTGTGTCGGCGTCGGTGTGTGTGTCGGCGTCGGTGTCGGCGTCGGCGTCGGTGTCTGTGCCGGCGTCGCTGTCTGTGTCGGCGTTGGTGTCTGTGTCGGCGTCGGTGTCTGTGTCAGCGTCGGTGTGTGTGTCGGCGTCGGAGTCTGTGTCGGCGTCGGTGTCTGTGTCGGCGTTGGTGTCTGTGTCGGCGTCGGTGTCTGTGTCAGCGTCGGTGTCTGTGTCGACGTCGGTATCTGTGTCGGCGTCGGTGTCTGTGCTAGCGTCGGTGTCTGTGCCGGCGTCGGTGTCGGTGTCGGCGTCGGCGTCGGTGTCTGTGCCGGCGTCGCTGTCTGTGTCGGCGTTGGTGTCTGTGTCGGCGTCGGTGTCTGTGTCAGCGTCGGTGTGTGTGTCGGCGTCGGTGTCTGTGTCGGCGTCGGAGTCTGTGTCGGCGTCGGAGTCTGTGTCGGCGTCGGTGTCTGTGCCGGCGTCGGAGTCTGTGTCGGCGTCGGTGTCTGTGCCGGCGTCGGTGTCTGTGCCGGCGTCGGTGTCCGAGTCGGCGTCGGTATCTGTGTCGGCGACGGTGTCTGTGCCGGCGTCGGTGTCTGTGTCGGCGTCGGTGTCTGTGTCAGCGTCGGTGTCTGTGTCGGCGTCGGTGTCTGTGCCGGCGTCGGTGTCTGTGTCGGCGTCGGTGTCTGTGTCGGCGTCGGTGTCTGTGCCGGCGTCGGTGTCTGTGCCGGCGTCGGTGTCTGTGCCGGCGTCGGTGTCTGTGTCGGCGTTGGTGTCTGTGTCAGCGTCGGTGTCTGTGTCGGCGTTGGTGTCTGTGTCGGCGTCGGTGTCTGTGTCAGCGTCGGTGTCTGTGTCGACGTCGGTATCTGTGTCGGCGTCGGTGTCTGTGCTAGCGTCGGTGTCTGTGCCGGCGTCGGTGTCGGTGTCGGCGTCGGCGTCGGTGTCTGTGCCGGCGTCGCTGTCTGTGTCGGCGTTGGTGTCTGTGTCGGCGTCGGTGTCTGTGTCAGCGTCGGTGTGTGTGTCGGCGTCGGTGTCTGTGTCGGCGTCGGAGTCTGTGTCGGCGTCGGAGTCTGTGTCGGCGTCGGTGTCTGTGCCGGCGTCGGAGTCTGTGTCGGCGTCGGTGTCTGTGCCGGCGTCGGTGTCTGTGCCGGCGTCGGTGTCCGAGTCGGCGTCGGTATCTGTGTCGGCGACGGTGTCTGTGCCGGCGTCGGTGTCTGTGTCGGCGTCGGTGTCTGTGTCAGCGTCGGTGTCTGTGTCAGCGTCGGTGTCTGTGTCGACGTCGGTATCTGTGTCGGCGTCGGTGTCTGTGCTAGCGTCGGTGTCTGTGCCGGCGTCGGTGTCGGTGTCGGCGTCGGCGTCGGTGTCGGCGTCGGCGTCGGTGTCTGTGCCGGCGTCGCTGTCTGTGTCGGCGTTGGTGTCTGTGTCGGCGTCGGTGTCTGTGTCAGCGTCGGTGTGTGTGTCGGCGTCGGTGTCTGTGTCGGCGTCGGAGTCTGTGTCGGCGTCGGAGTCTGTGTCGGCGTCGGTGTCTGTGCCGGCGTCGGAGTCTGTGTCGGCGTCGGAGTCTGTGTCGGCGTCGGTGTCTGTGCCGGCGTCGGAGTCTGTGTCGGCGTCGGTGTCTGTGCCGGCGTCGGAGTCTGTGTCGGCGTCGGTGTCTGTGCCGGCGTCGGTGTCTGTGCCGGCGTCGGTGTCCGAGTCGGCGTCGGTATCTGTGTCGGCGACGGTGTCTGTGCCGGCGTCGGTGTCTGTGTCGGCGTCGGTGTCTGTGTCAGCGTCGGTGTCTGTGTCGGCGTCGGTGTCTGTGCCGGCGTCGGTGTCTGTGTCGGCGTCGGTGTCTGTGTCGGCGTCGGTGTCTGTGTCGGCGTCGGTGTCTGTGCCGGCGTCGGTGTCTGTGCCGGCGTCGGTGTCTGTGCCGGCGTCGGTGTCTGTGTCGGCGTCGGTGTCTGTGTCAGCGTCGGTGTCTGTGTCGGCGTTGGTGTCTGTGTCGGCGTCGGTGTCTGTGTCAGCGTCGGTGTCTGTGTCGACGTCGGTATCTGTGTCGGCGTCGGTGTCTGTGCTAGCGTCGGTGTCTGTGCCGGCGTCGGTGTCGGTGTCGGCGTCGGCGTCGGTGTCTGTGCCGGCGTCGCTGTCTGTGTCGGCGTTGGTGTCTGTGTCGGCGTCGGTGTCTGTGTCAGCGTCGGTGTGTGTGTCGGCGTCGGTGTCTGTGTCGGCGTCGGAGTCTGTGTCGGCGTCGGAGTCTGTGTCGGCGTCGGTGTCTGTGCCGGCGTCGGAGTCTGTGTCGGCGTCGGTGTCTGTGCCGGCGTCGGTGTCTGTGCCGGCGTCGGTGTCCGAGTCGGCGTCGGTATCTGTGTCGGCGACGGTGTCTGTGCCGGCGTCGGTGTCTGTGTCGGCGTCGGTGTCTGTGTCAGCGTCGGTGTCTGTGTCGGCGTCGGTTTCTGTGCCGGCGTCGGTGTCTGTGTCGGCGTCGGTGTCTGTGTCGGCGTCGGTGTCTGTGTCGGCGTCGGTGTCTGTGCCGGCGTCGGTGTCTGTGCCGGCGTCGGTGTCTGTGCCGGCGTCGGTGTCTGTGTCAGCGTCGGTGTCTGTGTCAGCGTCGGTGTCTGTGTCGGCGTTGGTGTCTGTGTCGGCGTCGGTGTCTGTGTCAGCGTCGGTGTCTGTGTCGACGTCGGTATCTGTGTCGGCGTCGGTGTCTGTGCTAGCGTCGGTGTCTGTGCCGGCGTCGGTGTCGGTGTCGGCGTCGGCGTCGGTGTCTGTGCCGGCGTCGCTGTCTGTGTCGGCGTTGGTGTCTGTGTCGGCGTCGGTGTCTGTGTCAGCGTCGGTGTGTGTGTCGGCGTCGGAGTCTGTGTCGGCGTCGGTGTCTGTGCCGGCGTCGGTGTCTGTGTCGGCGTCGGTGTCTGTGCCGGCGTCGGTGTCTGTGCCGGCGTCGGTGTCTGTGTCGGCGTCGGTGTCTGTGCCGGCGTCGGTGTCTGTGTCAGCGTCGGTGTCTGTGTCGGCGTCGGTGTCTGTGTCGGCGTCGGTGTCTGTGCCGGCAATAAGCTAATATGGCTTTAAAATTGTTTAAAGCAAATGTTCGTTTGATTTTGTACCTAATTATTATGTTACATAGCATCAACTTAATATTAGGTGTTTTTAAGTCATGTATATTTTCTGAGTGTAAAATTTACCAAATTTGATTAGTTTAACGTACTTTTACGATTAGGTAACGGCTCATTCACTTAGCGATTAGGTAAAAAAAAAGGTATGTGTGACCTAAAGTAGGTGAAATACACCTGGTATTTGTTCCTACCTAACGCTGCACGTGGTGCTTAGCTATCGCCAGGTAAATATATTACCTTTTGCTACGTTCAGACAAACTAAGTTAGTTAAAATTAAACAATTTATTGCATTACCTACAGAATTAGGTTTTGAGTTACCTAATTTTTTCTCAGTGTAGCGAAGTTTGCTTAGTCGTTCTGAACGATCAGAAAAGTTAAGCAACGTTCGCCGCGGTCATGACTTGGATGAGACCACTGTTGACATTATTACTGAGCGTGCACGTGCTTTGGAGAGCACGTTAAGAGTGCGCCCAATGCCAGGAAAAAAACATTTTTTTCTCCCGCTTGTTCCATAGCACGAAAGTCGAAAATTGCCCGTTTTAGTTGATGATTGAAGTTTAGGGTACAGTTTTATGTGATCTTTTATGTAGTTGTTCGAAATATAAACATGCAATAAAATAATTAACCGATTATTCGAGTAAAACATTAGTAGTAGTGGGGTTGCCGCTGATAATTCTGAGCATTCGAATTAAAACAGTTTTTTTAGCGCAGTTTCTGTTAATTTTTTTAACTATGCTATGAGGTTTTTTTTAAACTTCTGTTCGATTACTGTACTTCTACAAGTTTATCTCCTGCCTGCTGTTTTTTTTTTTTTTTTTTTTTTGTTTTATTATTCTTAAAATTATAATATAAACCTAAGCAGTGTTTACAATGTGCCCCAAACTAGGCATAGCCTGTATCTTGGGCGCACATGTCACTTGTTGTATAGATTTATAATTAAAATATAATTATAATTATTATATTGCGAATATAATTAATTTTAATTGTAATATTTACGTGTGTTACCATCAGAAAGTGTGTTTGAAAATACTTCTTTTGCGTAATTTTGGCATCGGGCCCACCCGCCGTCGATCCCGGTTGTTATTTCAAAATATTTGTTATTAGTAAAATTGGATTTCCATATGCCTGAATCTTAAATCGGGCCGTTAACATGTGTAGTGCACGACTAATGTTGGTCAATGTTTCCCTTGCAGCGGGGCTCGGTTGCTTACTAGCATTATCGGAATGACGCTTTCAATCAGATATTGTGAATAACAATTAATTAAGTGATAGTCATTTTCTAAGTGATAAAAAGTTTTCTTCCCAGGACGCAGTGCGAAATGCTTAAACACAGTTTGTTGAATTTGGATCACCAGAGTTCTATTGCAAAGGCATAAATGACCTTCCTATTAGATGGCAGCAATGTATGGATGTTAATAGTCATTATTTTGATTTAATAAATTATGTCAAATTAAAAATTAACATTTCAATTTCTTATTTTAACCCCTAATATATATATATATTTCTATAATAGGTATATATTATATTTTCTAGTGCGCCGTCAGAAGTGATCAGTTCAATGCAAGGCTGTGCGATAGGAAGAGGCCTTAGGGGTGAATAAATAATTAGGTCCAGACCAAAAACTAAATGCAGTAATTAATTAATAATTCCGCCGTGGGATGCTGGGTTAGAATTGCACCTCCTCATTCCTTCCCGTGTGGGTGTCGTAAAAGTCGACTAAAGAAAAATGCTAGAAGGTGGGCAGCAGCGCCTTCTTAAGAACTATGCTAGCTTGCACTGCGGTCCCCAAACCGCCTGCCAAGCGTGGGGATTATGGCAAATACCCCTTACAACATAGGGGAGGCTATGTTTAGCAGTAGACGGTCAGTCTGATACGGGTACAGGTAATTAATACTGATCATTATTTCATATGTATATTTTTTTAAAAGGTTCTTTATGAGATTTTTTTCCTATAGAACATAATATCGTTCAAAATGGTTGTGCAAACTCTATGCTTGATATCAGATAATAACATGAAGGACAACATAATATACATATCAGCAAAGATGTCTACAATACTTTATGCGATATTGAGAGAGAACACAATAGACCAGTCGGTATAAAACTAGTATGGACGTACTCAAGCCAGTCGCCGAGCAAAGCAGTTTTAGGAGTGGAGCTAACCTCTTTATGTCTAAGGTCACTTATTCCAGACTCGGTAATTTTTATAAATGTATTTTTTTTAGTCGATCAAGTAGTTTGCTTAGTAAGCGTTACGTCTGTCTATTTTTTACTACTAGTGTAGTGCTTGCATTGTACTGCTTGGATTTTGAATATTAGAGACTGCAGTGATATCAAAACTAGGAATAAAGAGACCCGCACCTGGTATTTATTTATTTTTTTACTTAACTAATACAGTATAACCAATTACATTAGCTAGTGCATAGAAGTCTTAAATATAGATATACAAATAAAAATATGAGAAATATTAACAGAAACCAAAATTACATACAAAAAATAATAATAACACATTTGAAGATAAAGTCACGTCAGAATACAATATCAATAAAATATATATAGTACATCAAATTATATCATGTCACCAATTGAAATATACAGTTAACGATTTAAAATATAGAAATAAAATATTTAACCTAAAATTACAATACAAAATAAAAAGTTGAAAGAGAGAAGGTATATCTATGGATCAGTTGTGATAATAGTATTTTAATAAATTATATGTTACGGATAACAAAAAAAATTTAAAATATCATGGGCATGTGCAAATGATATTATATTTTTCTGAAAGTCGAAATTAAGTGAACTCATTATGAAAAACTGTTTTTCATAACGTCGCTCATCTAGTTACCCTTAGTAGTACCCTTAGAAATGTAATGTCGTCTATCATCAGTACTAATATTATAAATGCGAAAGTAACTCTGTCTGTCTGTCTGTCTGTTACGCTTTCACGCCAAAACTCCTGGACCGATTTGAATGAAATTTGGTATGGAAATAGTTTGAGACCCGGGAAAAAACATAGAATAGTTTTTATCCGACTGCGCTAAAAGAGGTTAATGTTTTTGCGTGATAACCGACATACGCGCGGGCGGAGCCGCGCCCGGAAAGCTAGTACTATATATTTTCACTAAAATCACAAAATAATGACATAAATAATACTAGCTAAGCTAGTTCCACCCGCGTAGACAATAATGTCTTTGTCTCAATGCAGGCTCTAGAAAATACATATTCCAAACAACTACTTTTGTGATATACTTAAAGTATTTATATTGGCATGCCATTGCTCCACGAATTTGCACGCCTTAGGGCAAAACACGGTTTAAATACACTAATCTTTCTTTTCTGTCTGTTTTTAACATGCAAATGTGTTAGTCATAATATGTATGTATAATCGTGTTTTGAGCAAATAAATTGTTTATATTATTATTCAAAGGTTTATCCAAAGCAGTTCAGTCTGTTGAGAGTTACAAACATACACACCCACACTTACAAACTTTCGCATTTATTTTTAATATAAGTGTGACGTTTTCTATAACATCACTCCCACATACGTGAGATAAAGGTGAGAAACCAATAAAATACAAATATTAATGCTTAGGAGAAACTATTAGTTTAATACAATTTTAATGTTGAAATTTGTGTATATAGTTTTGATGATGTCATCAATATTACGGGAACACTATTTTGGGAATAATCGTAGAAAAAAATATTATTTTTTTACACAGATAGAAGAGCTAAGAAAAACTGTTAGTAGTTTGGCTTACACCTTTTTTAAACTTTCTGATATATTAAACACTGACGCATTGATTTGTGTTTACTATGGTTTGGTTAAATCTGTTATTAGATATGGAGTAATTTTTTGGGGAAAATCAACTAATATATTTATAAATGGGTTATTAGATATGGAGTAATTTTTTGGGGAAAATCAACTAATAAAGAAGTCATCTTCAAAATGCAAAAACGCTGTATTAGACAATAATATAGTATGCCCATATTCAGGCAGTATTACTCTTCTGGGAAAGAGTGCAGTCTGTATGGCACCACGAATTTATAACATAATCCCAAAACTGTCGAGAGATTTCAATATCAACATATTCAAAGCAAAATTTACAAATTTATTGGTTGATAAATGTTATTATAATATCTATTACTTTCTAAATGATAAAATTTAAAAAACAATGATATAATAAATTACAATTATCCTATGACATAATCAATATATTTATAAAATTAAATTGAAATACAATTTTCATATTGTTAAGTTTGCAATGACGCCTGCTAGGCGAATAACATTACAAAATTACAAATTTACGAGAGAAAAAATTATAGTCATGTGCGGGATTCGAACCCGCGTCCATCCACCCCTTTAGCCGGGGTATGCTCTAACCAATTGAGCTAACATGACACAATGGCTCATAACTGTAATTCTTGCTCTCGTTCTTCATGCAACCCCGGCTAAAGGGGTGGATGGACGCGGGTTTGAATCCCGCACATGACTATAATTTTTTCTCTCGTAAATTTGTAATTTTGTAATTGAAATACAATTTTAAAATATGACATTATATATATTCGTGATGATATTAATATTATATAATTGTATTTATTGTAGTATAAAATAATAATGTTAAAATTTTAATAGGTGTAATAATGTTATAATTGTTTAATTCTATATTATTTTTTTCTCAATATTGATTTACGGTTGCTCCATCTCTTCAAAATAGTACGCCTGCACAGGCAAAACATGGTGGAACGTTAATTTTAAAACCATGTGCATAACCATGAAATTATGCATAACTTACCCATGTTTTGAACAATTAATACATCTTTATCTTTTTCTTACGTGGTATTAAAAACGGGAACCAAACGTCTTAGTGCCGGCGACTACCTGTATCCTAGACTATAACATTACGAAAGAAGGGGTCCCGCAAATGACACAAAAAGTCAACAATTTCGCCACAATCACGGGCAGACCGCATTTAACAGGTACCGAGTGCAGTGCTGAAATATCTCCGTTTATTACTTTTAAAGTACAAATGCATACCTTTTAAAGGGCGGGTATGCAGTACTCTTAATGAAAAGCAGATTTTTAGGGTTACACAATTTCGAAATTAGATCTGAAACATATTTACATTCGTCTTGCTAATGTGAACTACTGCATCGTTTAGATTACATGGTGGTTGGGTGTTATGAGAATGCCTGGATAGCTACCACCTTCAAGTATAAAATATGTCGCCAAGCATCTAATGGCATGTTCCAGTAGCTCTCCTTAAGAGCCCAGTTTAGACAATGTTAATACAAAAAAATAAGCGTATAGAATGATTGGCGTATTGAATTTCTTCCATTTAAACATTTCACTTGTAAGTTTAGCGTTTTAGGTATCGGACGAATTGAGAAATTTTAAACGAAATGTTTCTGAACGGTAATAAGTAGCTACCTGTTTTATTTAAATTTAGGATTTGGGGAAGTAATTGTGTTAAAAAGTCAAAACGAGAGCAAAATATAGTCATATGCGGCGTTGGAACCCGCATCATCGACCCCAATAGCTGATGATTATGAACGAGAGTATAAATTAGATTCATGAGTCATAAATGTCCGGCTATTGGCTTAGCGGTCAGAGCATACTCCAGCTATAGAGGTAGATGGGCGGGTTCAAATCCCGCACATGACTATATTTTTTTCCTCTCATTGTGATTTTGTAATCCAAGGTGCATGCTCCATTGCAAAAATAAAAAGTAATGTGCTATGTGTTTGAGTTTCCAATTAAATTCATAGCCTCTAAAATAAAATACTTGTCTTTTTTAACCAACCTAGCGCGAGACAGTAAAGGTTCCGTACTAAAGGGTGGGTATGCAGTACTCTTAATGAAAAGCATTAAATGGATGGGGTTGCATCGTTTCTTTCCTGAGTTCTTATGACCACCTTCCAGCTCCATCATCACATCAGACCCTGGTAACCATCTAAAAATAAAGTACTCGCCAAGTCGAATCAAACGAGCCGAAGTTCAATGGGGTCGCGTCGTTTCATTACAGAGTTCCTATGACAACCTTCCAGCTACATCATCAGACCCGTGTTACCATTGAATGACAAACTACTCGTTAAGACGATTCCAATGAGCTCAAACTCGATGAAATTGTGTCGTTTCATTGCGAAGTTCCTTTGGCCACCTTCCAATTCCATGATCAGATAAGCACCATGTCATCATAATATTGCATTGTCACGCCATTTACACATATGTGCAAAATTTCAGCTCAATCGGTAACCGGCAAGTGAAACAAATGTAATTTGCAAGATTTGATGACAAACATCGGGACAGGTGAAACTAAATAAAAGCTTGTGTGTGGCCTCACTTATTTTTTTACGTTTGGTTACAGCCAGACGGAATTTCATTCGGTTTTGTCGGATGTTCGGATCCCGATCTTTTTACATTTAGTTACGACATAGAATTAAATATTAGTAACTAACGAAGTCGTCAATAGTGTATACTTTAAATATAGAATTACTAACAAAAACAGGTGCTGGGCACACCGCTCGATGGTTTACGCTGGCTCGTTTTTTTTTCTTTAAGCTTCAGACACTTTGCTTTGAACAGAATTTATTGATAAAAATTGGATTTTTAATTTTATGTTGCTCTACAAATAATAAAAGATTATTTATTTGATGATTGATTAGAAATGTGACAATGAATAATATAAAATATACTACGGAACTCTGTCTCTGAAACTTACAAAACGCTCTCCTCCGTTTTGTCCTATAATGGACAAAATGTTTCAGTTTACTTACAAAATATAACACAATTTTTTGAAGAGATTTTAAACACAGACACACTTAAGTACAGATGTATTTAACGCTTTCAAAGGTAACACATACATAACTATATTTATTGTTAGATAATATTAGAACTTAGCGGTTAGGGTACAAAATTACTACGAGATCGCATTTATTAATGAATTCGGTGACTTCGGCGCGTTCTGCTCCTGCGGTACTTCTAGATGCGCATTCACTTAAATGTGACTTGTTATACGTTATAACGTATAAGTTTTATACGAATACACGTCAACGCGATCACAGCGTTACCGCATGGTGAAAGGGCATTTTGCGAATGTTCGCCTGGCTAGCTACCGCACTCTAGTACAACATCTGTCACCAAGCACCTAACAGTGTGTTCCGGCAGCAGTCCAGTTAAATAACAGTCACATGAGACTTCACAACTGTATGTCTCAGGATGACGGACGCAGTGCGATTCGGTTTTTCGTCCAAATGCATATATTATAGGCAGAAATTAGTCTACCTACCATCAGGTGGACCCAGTGCTTATCCTAACACAGTCAAAAAACTAACCTACATACTGGTCATACGTATATAACGTAAATACGCATCGCCGAAACACCTGATTGATAAAAATGTTTCCCGCAGTATCAAAGGCTTCGCCGCCGTTACTATTTATGGGACCGTTTTGTCCTTGGGGGGCTCTAAGTCAGCGGATGGCTCCTTATTCCCGACCCCCGCGAGGATTCGCGGAGACATTGTTTTGGCAGCTCAGTATGATATAAAGGTCGTGGGGGATTTTTTAAGTTATTGTTTTTGAGAAGGCAATTAATTAATGTCATATAATAAAAGTATCTTCGACTGCTTCTTTGGATCAGTGACATAAAGATAAAGATAAGTTTATTGTTGAACATTGAGTAATTTTACACTTTCATGAAATTTTTTGGTACTTAATAAATAAGAGACCACCAACAAATTTGCTAGCTTCGCCTATGAAGCCGTACAATGCGGAGAGATGATGTCTTAATTACAAAAAAAGAAAAATACTAAATTCATTGAAATAATAACAACAAAAATATTATTGTGGTGTTTAATTATAACAATTATAGAATATAATATGTCATTGAAAATTATTCATAATTAATTAGAAATAAATTGTTATCGTTAGCTAAGGTCATACATATAAAATAAAATGTCGATATTTACAATTTGTCATTTAAATGTGTGTTCTAGGTTAGCCTGAACAACACCTTCGACCACATCATCACTTACCATCAGGTGAGATAGTGGTCAAAGGCTAACCTATCAAGCATAAAAAAAGTCCCGAATATCATTATAAAATTTTTGGACTAATAGTGCTTTGAGCGTAGAACATAATATAATAATAATATTTGAGCCTAGACCTGATTAAATTAATATTTAACTTTATGTATGTAACACATTGGAAGTTTGTTAAAAATGAGTGATGCCATGCTGTATATATACGCATAATAATCACATCTAAGCTGCAAGGTCCTGGATTCCTTCAAGAATAAGCCAGGATTAGTTTCAGATGGTGGTATAAGGCATTTTGAAAATGTCCGCCTAGCTAGTTATAACCCTTAAGTAGAAAATCTGTAGCAAGCACATAACGGTGTGTTCCGGCAGCTGTCCTTGAGAACCAGTAATTCTAGGTTAGCCTAAACAACATCTTCGACCGCATAATCACTTGCCATTTAGATGAGATGGTGGTCAAAGGATAGTCTATCAGCTAGAAAAACAAAAAACTCGCCAAGTACCGAATGGTGTGTTCCGGCAGGCTAGCTAGCCAGGCAAGGTATTCGCAAAATGCCTTTCTACTATATGTGGTAAAGATCAAACCACGGACCGGCGGCACTGCAGCCCATAGATCTAATTTTCGAAGCGCTCGTAGCGAAGTTTGCTTAGCCATTCTGAATCGATCAGCAAAGTTAAACAACGCCCGCCTCGGTCATGACTTGGATGGGTGACCGCTGGTTGGACATTACTACTGAGCGCTTCCGTGCTTCGGAGGCCACGTTAAGCCGTCGGTCCCGGTTGTTGTCTTAGGATGGCAGTCGTTATAGCATGGTGGTAGGGCATTTTGCGAATGCCCGCCTGGCTAGCTACCATCCTCAAGTTGAAAATCTGTCGCCAAGCACCTAACGGTGTGCTCCGGCAGCTGTCCTTGAGAGCTAGTTATTCTAGGTTAGCCTGAACAACATCTTCGACCACATCATCACTTACCATCAGGTGAGATAGTGATCAAAGGCTAACCTATCAGGCATAAAAAAATGATCTTATCTCTCGGCTATCACTGCATCAAGAGTTTCACACAAATGTACGTATTCAATCCCTAAAAATCATTGTTATATCAGTTATTCTTTATTATATAAAAATTACATTGTTTGTCCGCGATGGACTCCTAAACCACTTAACCGATTTTCAATTTAATTTGCACACCGTGTGCTATTTGATCCAAATTAAAAGATAGGATACCTTACATCTCAATTTATAGTCGTAATTACCCGTGCGAAGCCGGGTCGCGCCGCTAGTTTATAATATATTTTCAATACGCATAGCTCGAAATATGTCCTTAGTAAGATCTGAGTTCACTCTGTAAAAGTAAGCTGTCGCCTATACTATATGAAAACGTGCAATCACTGGCGACGGGATAGTGCTATATGTTTTTTTATTCATGTTCAGCTTTTCTGTTTCATTAGTAAGAGGCAATGACCTCAATAAGATCGATACTTCCATGGTGACCACTTAATGTGTATAAAAAATACAATTATATTGGAGAATTGGGTCACAGTTAAAATGATTTATTCAATTAAGACCTCTACGATGCTCTTATGAAGGTCAATTACAAATTTAATATTGAAATATTCTACATTTTATTGCCACGTTCAGCAAAAAAATTATAGTCACTGCGAGAAGAACGGGCAAAAAACTCGGGGCTGTTTTATAAACCGTATTTTAACAATGATTTAAATATTATAAAATTAAAATAATGTTTGTTTAAATCTGCATGTATAAATCCACAGTCGAATCCGTATATACAGGGTTATTGGTAAAATGCTAACAACCTCTTAGGGTTGACTTCTGCTAGGCCCAATAAACATTTTGAGATAAATTTTTTTGAACAGTTTTTTTATATATAAAAATATTACCTTTATGTTTTTTTTTGTATTTTAATGCCTGAGCCAAGCCAAGAGCGCCCGCCACGGCAACACTGGACCGCGCCGTACTCCCATTAAAGTTTTGAATATTACATCGAGGAAAGTAATAAATAATATGTTTTTTTTTTTTTTTTTTTTTTTTTTTATGCCTGATAGTTTAGCCTTTGACCACTATCTCACCTGATGGTAAGTGATGATGTGGTCGAGGATGTTGTTCAGACTAACCTAGAGTTACTGGCTCTCAAGGACAGCGGCCGGAAAACACCGTTAGGTGCTTGGCGACAGATTTTCAACTTGAGGGTGGTAGCTAGCCAGGCGGGCATTCGCAAAGTGCACCATGCTGTAACGACTGCTATCCTAAGACAACAACCGGGACCGACGGCTTAACGTGCCCTCCGAAGCACGGAAGCGCTCAGTAGTAATGTCACCAGCGGTCACCCATCCAAGTCATGACCGAGGCGGACGTTGCTTAACTTTGCTGATCGATTCAGAATGGCTAAGCAAACTTGGCTACGAGCGCTTCAAAAAAATATTGCTTAAATTAATATCGCTTGAAATAATACATTACAGACACAAGAGCCTTATAACATCAGGTGGTTCTCGTACTAATTAGTCAAAAAACCATAAAAAACACAAAAAAAAAATTTACTACATAAAAAAACATCTCAAAATGTTTGTTAGGACTAGTAGAAGTCAACCCTAAGAGGTTGTTAGCCTTTTTTCAATAACCCTGTATATACATAACTAACTGTCTAGCATGACAAACTCTGTTCTATTATTTTGTTCTGTATCCAAGTTGCATTGTTTAGGTGCATTACTTCCCCCGACTTCCCCTCGCCGACGACGACGCTTTGTTCGCCGTGATGTATTAACCAAGCGACAAATTTGAAATGGCTTTTGAGAAAACTTTTCAATCATTCTAATATTGCGGTTATGAAAAAAAATGTCTAGGTTTTCGGTGTTGTCCCCTTTTGAGTTTTGATTTCAAATCTAGAAAGATATAACACGGTCTTTTTTTTGTGTAGTTAAGTGCGGACTTCACTGCGTTTCAGAATATAGTTAGGGTTTTTTTTAAATGCTGATAGGCTAGCCTTTGACCACTATCTTAACCGACGGTAAGTGATGTTGTGGTCGAAGATGTTGTTCAGGCTATCCTAGAATTACTGGCTCTCAAGGACAGCTGCCGGAACTCACCGTTAGGTGCCTGGCGACAGAGTTTCTACTCGAGGGTGGTAGCTAGCCAGGCGGACATTAGCAAAACGCCCTACCACCATGCTGTAACGACTGCCATCGTAAGCCAAAAGCCGGGACCGACGGCTTAACGTGTCCTCCGAAGCACGTGCACGCTCAGTAGTAATGTCACTAGCGGTCACCTATCCATCTCCTGACCGCAGCGGTCGTTGCATAACCTAGCAGATCGATTAAGAACGGCTAAGCAAACTTCGCTACAAGCGCTTCAAAACTTCGCTTTGCGCTAACCTAGTTTTTTGAAGAAACAAATACAAACATCATAGAGGAATTAGTCGCATTTTTTTAATATAAGCTTACAGCGGTCAAGAATCCAAGCTATATTAATAACCTCACACAACGTTTCTAAATCATAAATATCGGTTTAACTCAAACGAGTCACCCCACATTAAAAGCTTACCAATATACAGTCGATGTTTCCACGGAACCTTCGGTGTAACTTAACAGGTCCAACACGCATAAAAAAGCTTTTTGACAGCTGTCACATGACAATTTACACAATTTACAATAGTCACTTTCGTCAGTTTTTCACAACAACACTAATCTGAGTGCATTTTACATGCTTTTATTTAGTTTCACCTGTCCCGATGTTTATCCTCAAATCTTGTAAATTAAATTGATCCACTTCTTGTCGATCATATTTTCTTGTTATCAAATTTTCGTGTCGATCATAATACCGCGTGACAATGCAATATTATGATGACAAAGTGCTGATCTGATGATGGAGCTGGAAGGTGGCCAAAGGAACTTCGCAATGAAACGATACAATCTCATGGAATTTGGATTCATTTGAATCGTCTTGATTCCATTGTCCTTCTTTCAATAATAACCAGTGTCTGATGATGGAGCTGGAAGGTGGTCATAGGAAGTCTGTAATAAAATGACGCAACGTCAGCTGGTTTCGGCTCGTTTTACTTGTATTGGCGAGTACTTTATTTTTAGATGGTTACCAGGGTCTGATCTGATGATAAGCTGGAAGGTGGTCAAAGGAACTCAGTAAAGAAACGATACAACCTAATCGATTTTTATTATTAATAAGAACATAATAAAACCTTGTTTTGAAAATGTTTTTATCTCGATTCTTGTTTATAGTTTACTTGTATTTAAATCTTATTAGGTAAGCTCACATAGAGAATCATACAACAACTGTTAAACATTTTTTTTTTATTTATATTAAAATTAGTCTCATCCCATAGAATAATGTTTATCAGTCATGATATGTCTAAGATGTGACACCTGTCATGTCCCATCTTAGAAGTATTGTGGGAAGTAAAAGGAAAATTCGTCTTGCCGGTTTCCGTCTACAATGGTGACCTATTAGGCAGCATTATATTATAATATCAATTATGTGTAACTTAGAGACGTTTGCCTACGTCTTATTGAAACAACTTATATCTCATTAACCTAACATGCCACAGGGTAAGTCACTTAAGTACAATTGTAAATCGTTAAGTACATAAATACAACTTGACTTAATTACATCTCAGGTGCGGGCCCTAAAGTTGGGGTGGATCGGTTTTAAATTATTTTAAATTACGGTTATTTAATAAAGGGAACTGTGTAATTGTGGTGGTGAGGGAGAGGTGGAGAAGCTGATGTGTATGTCCTATCAGAAACATATCAAGTAATAGAAGAAGTACTTGGATGGAACGGAGAAATTCTGTTTATTTTCGTAGACTAGTACAGTTTGAATAACTCTCTATCATATAAATAATATTTCTGACATTATTATCATTAATCGTAAAATATTGGCTATTTTATTCTTATTATTTGATATTTTAACTTTAATTTTTCACAATTTCACCTGATTTTAAGTGTGATGTGGTCGAAGGTGTTAACAGGCTTAACCTAGTATTACTGGCTTTCAAGGACAGCTGCTGGAACACACCATTAGGTGCTTTGCGACAGATTATTGTCTCCAGCCAGCCGCTAGCCAGGCGGGCATTCGCAAAATGCCCTTCCACCATGCGGTAAAGCTAAAGCACGCGGCAGGATTAGAACCATGGACCTGCTGCGCGGCAGTTCATAGCCAATGCCACTGAGCCATCACCGCTTCAAATTATATATATTTTATTGTATATTTTTCCGGAATTTTAATGTTTTTGACATCGCATCTCATATATTATAGAATACAAATATTTCTCATGGAACTTATCAGACATTATCATTCGACAATCAGCTAAAAACTCTAAATTCACTCCAAAACACCTTTACAGTAAAATGTAACTGTCAAACCAAAATATTCATTCACTTTAGGCAACACAATGCCAAACAAAAATTGACCTTAAGCAGTGATGCTTAAAGGAGTGCGGGTTTTTTGGCATACGAAATATTAAATTTGTTCAACGTCCGACCCTTCTGAAAAACGATAAATATTAATATATTATGCGTCTGAGGTGTAATGGTAGTCAATTGGTGGTTGTGACTCCAAGTTATAGGGTGTTCCATTTTTAATGGCGCGGTCAAGAAAAAAATACAGGCTCAATGCGGGTCAGGCTCGCGTGGAGCAGGGTCTATTAAGTCTTGTAAATAACTGCTTAATCTCCTTCATTTTTAGCGTTCCATACCCAAAGGGTAAAAACGGGACCCTATTACTGAGAGTTCGCTGTCCATCTGTCACCAGGCTGTATCTCAAGAATCGTAAAAGCTAGACAGTTGAAATTTTCACAGATGATGTATTTCTGTTGCCGCTATAACAACAAATACAAAAAATTGGCCAAGTGCGAGTCGGAGTAGCGCACGTTAGTTATCAAAAAAGGTTAAAATATGATGTCTAATGTTAACGGAACCCTTCGTGCGCGAGTCCGACTCGCACTTGGCCGATTTTTACTGTTAAAATGTGTTATATAGCGGGGTTCAAAAAAATTCTATGGAAGTTGACATATACGTTCGCCACCATTTTATTTATTTAGGGTCACAAACAAGAAAGGTTAAGATAGATAGATATACACTTTATTTTGAACACCTTAACAGATTATATAGCGCGTACTTCTCCATTCAAAAAGAACAAGCTCTTTTCTACCTCTTAATATTGCCTTATTTCGCTGATTTTTGTGTTCATGTATTGAACATATCATTGACTAGGCTTGTATCCGCCTGGATGCGCGGGATTAAAGGAAAGGTAGGACTTAGGGGCTCGGGGCTTTGTGGCGGAGGTTGTTTTCACTGCATTTCAGGCACTGTTGGTTTGTAGGTTCTTTAATATTGTGCACTGCACTTTTGGCCTAATCTAGGCCAATCTTTCACTGGTTTCGACCGCGGACAACAATAGGAGGTAGTGGCGACTTGCCACTCACGAGTCGGGAAAGGAGCTGATAGGGCAGGGGAGCGGGGTAGGAGAATGTCAATAGAAGGTCACTATGGATGGGACACATCTCACAGCGTAGGGACACATATGATAACGATTTTGGCGGCTACAAGGCTTGTACGTTTATTCTAAGTTTATTTATTCCAGTTTTCTAAATAACTTCTGTAGTAATAAATTCTTTAGCAACAATTCTGTAGCAACAATTCTGTAGCAACAATTATGTAGTAAAGGCGTGCCTAAGAGTTTTGTTTTACATCAGCAATTATTAACAGATATATACTATTGCATAGCTAGTTAAGTTGTCTCTAAATGCAGAAAGTAAGAAATAAATATTTTCTTGTTTAGTTTATATTAAGCCTGTTTGGGGAAGCAATAATCGCCCTGTAGCTAAGAGCGCGACACACACAAATCATATCTCAGACTGTTCCTAAGACGCTTCCCCACTCGCGAGGCCCGCAAGGATCCAACTAAGTGATTTGTTGGGACCACGGAGACGCGGCCTAACTCCTTTTTTGCCCTTATTTTGAGTTAAGTATAGATTGATTTATTACTGTGTGGTATTCTTGCACTTTTGTGTATCATAATACCAGTTACAGACGAAAAATGGAATATGTCTCTGTTTTAAAATATAAAGACATGTTCCTAAATCAGTGACGGGTCTATTCACGCACGAATTAAAATATTGTATAAACTATTGTATATATTATGTTGTATGAAGCGCTCGTAGCGAAGTTTGCTTAGCCATTCTGAACCGATTAAGCATCGTCCGCCTCGGTCATGACTTGGATGGTTGACCGCTGGTGACATTACTACTGAGCGCTTCCGTGCTTCGAAAGACACGCTAAGCCGTCGGTCCCGGTTGTTGTCTTAGAATAACAGTCATTAAAGCATGGTGGTAGGGCATTTTGCGAATGCCCGCCTGTCTAGCTACCACCTTCAAGTAGAAAATCTGTCGCCAAACACCTAACGGTGTGTTACGGCAGCTGTCCTTGAAAGGCAGTAATTCTAGGTTAGTCTGAACAAAATCTTCGACCACATCATCACTTACCATCAGGTGAGATAGTGGTCAAAAGGTAACCTATCGAGGAATAAAATATATTTAAAGACATTAGCTTTACAATCAACATATATTTAGAAACTCAGTTCATGAAAGTTACGAATTCAAATTCATTTATTAGCTTTAACACAGGTACAATAAGAGTTAGTAAAAAAAATTTGGTTATTTCTACAAGTCTTACCTTTTCAGGCATGCTAAAATTATAATAATTAAATAATAATATACTTTGAAAAAATAATCCAAATATTTAAGCGGCAGACACTCCATAACTTACTTCTATAATAAACTATTCACATAAGCATATCGCTAAGATTTTCATTAATCGAATAATACACTCTTTTGCAAAAAAACGGGCACATAACACAAGGTCGATTTTAGTTAATTAAATGAAATTAATTTCTTTGACGTAGTCTGTATACTTATAATCGTGTAAATTAATGCGCGTGAAGTGAATTCGAGCAATTAAAAAAAAAAAAAAGATGGGTTCTTTAAAATCGATGTACACGCCCAAAGAATAAGAAGTGGTCGGCAATAAAGACAAGTTTATTTTTTACGATTTTTAAATAAATAAAGTTACAAATGTAAAAACCTAATAACGAGTGTAATAATAATAATAATAATAGTTTATTGTACCAGAAAAAAAGTAGTATACAATATTTCTTATTCTGTACAAATAACCACTCCACTAGGATTCCCTGTTTCGGAGTAGCTATTTTTACTTCCCATATCTGTGCATAAAACAATACGCAATGTTGGTTCGTACATACAAAGAAAATTAATAAGGTTGAAAAAAATAAAAAAATTAAAATAATGTTTTTTTTTTTTTTTTTAGTAGTACTGTGTAGGTATGTGCTGTATCTAATATTGATCATATGTCAAAATGGTGTTTTTTGTTGCTTATGTTTTATAATATAAATACATACTAAGATAAATAATGTTAGTTATATCCATTGATACATAAATATATATAATTCATAGAAACCCAATCTTAAATGGTTGATATTATTAAGTTTTCCGTATCTAAATAGTTAAGTTCCGATATCCAAACTGTAACTTTATTTTTACATTCAAAACGAGAAAGATTGTATATTTTAATTATTTTGTTTAAGTTTTTGTAAACGTAAGGTCCCAAAAATGAAAAAAATCTATGTGCAAACCCTGAATTGGGTTTTCGAGATACCCATGTTAAACGTCGTGATCCTATACCAATCACTGATTTATGCGCAGTTTTGTGAAATCTTAAAGTAATAGCGAGGATAAACAGCTGACGAACACGCAGAAATTTTGTTTCTTGATACAGGCGATCAGTAGGGTATCTAAAAGGTTTCTTAAAAGCTACTTTTAGCACAGCCCTCTGCGCACGTTCAGCTCTTATCAAATAGGTCCTGTACGCAGCACCCCAGGCTGTTATACCATAATTGATTAAGCTTTGACATAATCCATGATATATTAGTTTTAAAATATCATCATTCACTATATTTCTTAGCCTTTTAAAAATATGCATAAGTTTTCTGATTCTTCCACTTAGGTATTTTATTTGAACTTCCCAATTTAATGTCTTCCCAATTAAGTGTGACCTTCTCTAGCCAAAATCACAGCTTGAATCCTTCTGGGTATGCTTTCCACGATGTTTTTAATAACGTTTTGAGGAATACGTTCCCATTCTTCTGCAATGACTCTTGTTGTTCTGCTCCCTGATGTTTTGTGGAGCAGGTTGCACTGATCTAACCCGTCTCTTTAGAACATCCCACACATGCTCAATTGGATTGAGGTCAGGACTTCAAGCTGGCCAATCTAAACATCGGATCCCAACTTCTTGCATGTACGCTTCCACGTCGCCAGAACGGTGCGGGCGAGCATTATCGTCCATAAAACTGGAATCTTCCCCAAGTGCAGTCAATGTGGGTTGTGCATATGGAATTAGGACTTCCATTATGTACCGGTGTGCATTTAATGTTCCATTTTCTATGAAAACTAACTCCGGACGCTCCGTCGAATTAATTGCTGCCCAAAACATAACGGAGCCTCCGCCATAAGGAGTGATTTCTTCGAAACACACTTCCGCATAGCGTTCCCGTGGTCTTCGCAGCACTCGCCGGCGTCGGTCCTCTCCACACAAAGAGATTCTAGCTTCATCAGAAAACAATACTTTATTCTGGAATTAGAGATTCACCAGAGCAGAGATTGTTTACCGGTATGAATATCTGTACTATGTTTTTCTGTATGACGTCATACCATTATATTCCAGTTATCTAAAAATATCAGTACAGATATATATTTTTAATAGTTTTGTAGCGTTAAATATTGATACCTTTACATTTATGTATCTTTTTTCTTGTACTTCTTTCATATCTTTATATAAGGGTACCGTAAAATTACAGTACATATATTCGGTACTTGCCCGTGGAACACCTCGTAGAACACCTGGGTGTTCCACGGGTGAAAAAAATCTCCCGTGGAACACCAACGGTTTTCGGGTGTTCCACGGGCGATAGTTCAGATTTTTGAAATATATGGGTGGTGGAACACCCAACTCAATCGTCTTGGTGTTCTACAGGCAAACGATCAAGCATTAAATTACAGAACACCTGCGACACAGATTAGGTAATAGTTAGTATATTGCATTTATACTAGTGGTGTTCTACTGGTGAGTATCTAATGTATTCATTGTGTGGGGCATAGAACACCTTAGACACAGATTAGATAATAGTTTGTACTAAGCTTTTATGGTAGTAGATTTATATACTATTTCAGCTGCCGGATACCTTTGGAGGGGTAGGCAGAGACCTAGAATTGTTTTTTTTCCAGCAATTGCATACATCTCTTGCTTCATGTAATAAATAAAAATATAACAAAATATATTTGGAAATAGGTCTCTGATGTGACAGCTGTCAAAGTGACACTTGGTGACCTATTTTTCGATTTCGATTTCACATTGGGGCTGAGTTCGACTTGAAAATATTAAAGAAATAGGTCATGGGTGTGACAGCTGTCAAAGTGACACTTGGTGACGTATTTTTCGATTTCGATTTCACATTGGGGCTGAGTTCGACTTGAAAATATTAAAGAAATACGTCTTGGGTGTGACAGCTGTCAAAGTGACACTTGGTGACGTATTTTTCGATTTCGATTTCACATTTGGGCTACGTTCGACTTGAAAATATTAAAGAAATAGGTCATAGGTGTGACATATTGATACTCTTATTATTACGGTATTCTAATGCAATCTCGGTTATTCTCGATTGTCTTTAGTTTATTTATTTACAGTAGATTAATTCCGCGCAAAATGCCCTACCTTCATGCAAAATTAATGGTTCTTAAGGACACATTGCGGCACATGCCGCTAAGTGCTTGGCGACAGATTTTCTACTTGAGGGTGGTAGCTAGCCTGGCGGTCATTCGCAAAATGCCCTACATTCATGCAAAATTAATGGTTCCCAAGGACACATTGCGGCATTTGCGGCACATGCCGCTAAGTGCTTGGCGACAGATTTTCTGCTTATGTGTGGTAGCTAGCCAGGTGGTCATTTGCAAAAGGCCCTACCTTCATGCAAAATTAATGGTTCTCAAGGACACAGCGGCACATGCCGCTAAGTGCTTGGCGACAGATTTACTACTGGAGGGTGGTAGCTAGCCAGGTGGTCATTTGCAAAAGGCCCTACTTTCATGCAAAATTAATGGTTCCTAAGGACACATTGCGGCACATGCCGCTAAGTGCTTGGCGACAGATTTTCTACTTGAGGGTGGTAGCTAGCCTGGCGGGCATTCGCAAAATGCCCTTCCTTCATGTAAAATTACTGGTTCTCAAGGACACAGCGGCACATGCCACTAAGTGCTTGGCGACAGATTTACTACTTGAGGGTGGTAGCTAGCCAGGCGGGCATTCGCAAAATGCCATACCACCATGCTATAATGTCTGCCATCAAGCTACAACCCTCAAATAGAAAATCTGTCGCCAAGCACCTAGCAGTGTTTTCGGGCAGCAGTTCTTGAGAAACCAGAAATTCTAAGCCTAGTCCGCTTAACATTCTCAATTTCATTCGATCACAATTTGTGAAATCATAAAACTGTTACTCATTATATCCGTGATAGTTACAAGAGTAGATATGCCTACCTATATTTAATAATAATGTCGGCTGATGTGAGGCGGCTACAGTACAAATATGCTTACGTCACATTGTCAATTCAACTCAACCCTCTGAATTAAGTACCCCAAGGCACCTATGAGTAGATATAAGTATACCTAACTAGAATTCAGCAATTGAGTTGATTATCTCTAGCTTAAACTAAACTACATAATAATATGTGTGACTTGTTATATCGCTTATCAAATGGGAAGAACGCATAAACGGCATTTCTTCGCTTTCTAGCTATCAGTACTAATATTATAAATGCGAAAGTAACTCTGTCTGTCTGTCTGACTGTCTGTCTGTCTGTCTGTCTGTTACGCTTTCACGCCAAAACTACTGGACCGATTTGAATGAAATTTGGTATGGAGATAGTTTGAGACCCGGGAAAAAACATAGGATAGTTTTTATCCGACTGCGCAAAAAGAGGTTAATGTTTTCGCGCGATAACCGACATACGCGCGGGCGTAGCCGCGCCCGGAAAGCTAGTTATTAATAAAAATATTTTGAAGTATATCTATATGTACCTACCTATATACTTCAAAAGATTGTTATTATATGTTCTAGTCACCGAACTAGTTCACCTCACCGAGCGCACGATCGAGACTCTCGATCGTGCGCTCGGTGAGTCAAGACCTCCCGAAGATGCTTCGTTTAGAAGCTAGTAGATAACAGGAAAATTAGGCGGAATTGTCACTATATATATAATTTTATGCTTTTTTTAAGTGTTTTATTTAAATATTATTTAATGTTTTTAAGATACTTTTAAAAGTATTTGTTATTATGTCTATGTGACATTTGGTGAAGTCATACAATGATTATTAGTAAGGCATTTAATACGTTTATATTCGATAAAATGAACTCATTATATTGTCCTTCATATTCCAGTCTTAGTTAATGTCCAAAGAATCTCAATCTATTGTACGAACTTTAAAAAAAAAACTCCGAGCATCGAGCAAAATGATAATCAACAAAAACTGTTTCATCACAAAGCATCCTATGCTCACCTCATACCTAGGTACAGATTAGACGGAGAGCTAGCAACCAAGATTCATTTACCACACTTATTCGGTTCAGGCGATATTATACCTTTTCGCAAAACAGCTTAGGCTCACTTGCGCCAACGTAGAAACACGAGTAAAACTCGAATTAAGTGTCAATTGTCATACAAAAACCAAATTAACGAGAGTTAACGAATTATTTACGAGGTTTTTTTTTATTATTGCTGATAGGTAAGCCTTCGACCGCAATCTCAGCTGATGGTAAGTGATGATGTGGTCGAACGTGTTAACAGGCATAACCTAGAATGACTAGCTCTCAAGAACAGCTACCGGAACACACCGTAAGGTGCTTGGCGATAAATTTTCTACTTGAGGGTGGTTGCTAGCCTGGCGGGCATTTGCAAAATTACCTTCCACCATGCGGTGAAGCTCAAGCCAGCGGCTGGGCTGGGATCGAATCAGGGACCTGCAGCACGGCAGTCCATAGCTATAAATAACAGCTCGGCCATCAATGCTTCAAAATTTTTCTGCTAATTCAAAATTCGAGTTAAACTCGAATTTTTCGACTTTAATCCACTTTAACTCTCTAACTTACTTTGGCGCAATAAGCACTTAGTCTTGAAATAAAGTCCTATTCGATAAAAGAACTACATTCTTCTAAGCCAGATAGGTAAAAGTTATTACTAATTTACTCCGAACTTTTACAGGAACTGAGTTAGAGTATAATAAGTTTGATTAAAACTAATTAACCTTCCGAATCAAAATCATAAAAATAATATTGCCTTTTAAAACTTCAATGTTGGAAAAATCTAATCATTGGAAAAGAAAACTAAACTTTTTTACACTGCAAAGGCTCTTGTTTTTCCAGCGACGACTCTTGAATTATTTTTTTTTTATTTCTTTAATGCTTATCAATAACAATTACATAGTTACATATTGTATAGGATACACCATATTCTTACTCTAGGTTATTAAGCTAAATGCATTGTTCATCACGATAAGCAAAGCATGCATTATTTATTATACCCGAGAAGTAAGTAACTTCTGTACATAAAATGAAAATTTAAAAAAATACAACTTTTAATTTTAGAGTAAGATGTCAGAAGTAGTTACTTATAACTATGAGAGTGGCAAATTGAGCGGTCAATGAAAAACAATTACAATCGTAGCGGAACGGAAACGAAACAAACGCCTAGCACTGGTCAAATATAACGACTGAACAAACCGTAAGTGGTAGCCAGTATACTTAGTTAATTCAATAAGGACTAAATTATTCCCGTTACTTTAATCCCCTTATTTATTACTAACATTTTTGTATAAAATTAGCACGCAAATAGCATTTCATTTTGCTTGGTCTTGTAAGAGTTTATGTAATGCACGTGCACCAATTTTTTTTCTAATGTGGATATTAGTTTTGATACGTGTTAATTTTTAATTAAAATTAATGTTGAACTTGAAATTTTAACACAACCAACAAACTCATCTTAGCATTCATGTAGAAATGCTTACATTATAATTTGGCATTAACGCCCGCCAAGGTGTGCCGGGACATGCTCTGCCAAAAAAAGCTATCTTAGAGAAGGTGAGTTATAGTAAAAATTTATCCATTTGTTCTTGTTGTTTAACCATCTTTAAGGGATGGAGCGACATCTATTTAAACAAAGTTAATCTAAATACCAACAAGACAAATTTTACAATTAGCTTTAAACTTGCTTGCCGATGGCGGAACGCCATAAACGATTAAACAAATAAGCTTACAAACACCCGAAGACCCGCGACACCGGGTTCGATTCCCGCTTATATTCAAATGTTTCCTTTCATTGTGATTCTGTATGTCTTGGAGAAGTGTTTATATATTGGATTAAAAATATATTTCCCGTTAAAAAAGTAACACTCTGTTGCAAATCACTAGCTCTCAGTCTACATAATGCGACGACAAAGGCACGTCCGTCTGTCTGTCCACAACAATGCGCGCCCCGCGGCTCCGGCCAGATTAAAAATACAGCCGGTAAACACCCAGGGAAATGAGAGATTACAACAATATACCCTAGGTACGGTTACTACCCATCGCACAATATCAAGACAAGCATTCATGTTTTTAATGAAATTACTGTTTCCAATAAAAAACTGATAACGAATAGATTCCGATTAGCCCTGTGGGGTGCCGGGTTAGAATTGCACCTCCTCATATCATCCCGTGGGTGTCGTAAGATGCGACTAAGGGAAAAATACTGGAAGGTGGACAGCAGCGCCTTATAAAGAACTGCCAACTTACACTGCAATCCCCAAGACGCCTGCCAAGCGTGGGGATCATGGCAAATACCCCCTTAATGGACGATCCGGCTGTTATAGTAGTAGTATAGTAGAATAGATTAAGGCTTTAGTTCAAGAATTCTCGATCGTGCGCTCGAAGAGTCAAGACCTTCTGATGACGCTTCATGTAGAATCGAAACGCGTGAATTTTTTTAAAATATTTATCTTAGTGTTTCCTTATTTTTTTAAAACTACGGTTACCAATAAAAATTTAGGTTTAATCCCCAGATTGGACAAGTAATTGCGTTATACATTTTCATTCATAGACCAGAGTTTAGAGCTTTTTATCCCAATTTATTCATAAATTTCTGAGGTAGTGCGATTTGAACATGAAAAAGTATGTTCATATATTATGTTTTAAACGCTCATTGTAACTTGCTACGTACCGTAGCTGCGTAGAACAAATTCGTAGACATCTACGTAGCGTAGAACGTGTGTATATCGTAGGCGTTATTTTCGTAGATCGTAGACTTAGGCTACGAAAGTATCTTTATGGATAAATAATTAGTAGAATATTTTAGATACAATTCATCAAGTCTGTAGTAACCATAAGGAGTAGGCAGATATTCTTTTTGCCTCACAGGTCCATGGTGTAATTTGTTTTGAATTTTGCACTGTGTTTTACTTACGTGTGGAATATTGGATAATAATCCAAGATGTTAATTTGTAAGGAACAACAAATGTGTTTATAATAACTTAAAAAGCTTACATATGAACCTGATAATATAACACAGAACGTATTGGCTTCAACTATGTTTTCTCAAAAATAGTATGTAATGTTGCCATAACATCTCTAAAAGTATCCACAAAGTGAATTCTACCGGAGACTTATTCACAACTGTCCAATAAGAAGCGAGATTTTAAATTTGGATTCTTCTACTGTCCAATAAGTAAGTATGTTATTTACTTCCTGGATAGTAGGTCATCCTCTTCAGATCTGCTTTGAAAAAAAAACATAGTACCAGACACAGATTAGAGTATAGCCATTACAACATGGATATAGGATATCTATCAATGTCTTATATGATATTTTATGAGATATATTTTCGGAGCCTTAAGCTGCCATTTTATAGTCTGTGACACTTAACGAGCCGCAGAAAAAGCATGCACGTTGTGTTTTGCACTTAATAATGTTGTAGAAGTAGTGTGTGATTGTATTTAGCATGCAAATATATACCTAAAAGGACCTTCTTAGGTGATTGTGTGCGGTTTTATAATAAAGTTCCCAAACATATTACAACGCGCACAGAATGGAAATTCAAGTTGTACGTAAAAAACATTTTTGATTAAGAAATCCTACTACACAGTTTGTGATTACTTAAACGTCAAAAATGCTTGGAAAATTCCGCCTCTGCCAAGATATTACCTGTCACCTACGTAATTTAAACAAATGTTGTAATAATTGTATTGTATTAGATGTAACACATTGTTAAAAGACGTTTAAACGAATGGCCCCAAGTTTCTTGCCTGTTCTCCCCGCAGTGGCTCCATACATTTTTTTGCTAAACGTGGCTAGCAGTACAATGTACCAATTTTTAATATTTCAATATTAAAATTTGTAATTTACCTTTACAAGAGTGTCGTATACGCCTAAATTGAATAAATGACTTTGACTTTGCTATTTAAACTAAGTATATCATAAAATTAATTCAGGAAGTCTCTCATCATAATTTTTCTTATCTTGTAACTATGTATAACTTTTCTTTTTTTAACACATAGCTAAGCATTTAATGGAATAATCTGAATTTGGTATTAAATTACAAACTAACCTGTACGGGTTGCATTCACATACACACACTCAAATATTCACACAAAATTAAAAAAAAAACTTGCCATAATAGTTATGTTAAGTTATACCCTAATGAAGTGAATTAGCTCTCACAAACACAGGGAATCCTACCGTGAGAGCTAGAGTTATAAATTGTTATCTTGCTGAAAGTTTTAAATGGCAAACATTGCTTAGTTTTAGAATAGTTTTTAAGATAATAGAGGCCAAAATTTTTTTAAATAAAAAAATATAATAAAACAATGGATAGATTCAGGCGTTACTTTGCGGAAATCCATATTTAATAATAACCAATACTTTTAAAAGTATCCTAAAAAATATTAAATAATATTTAAATAAAACACTTAAAAAAGCATAAAATTATATATCTAGTGACAATTCCGCCTAATTTTCCTGTTATCTACGTGACGTCACAAACATCACGCAGCCTAACCTGAAGAATACCCGACTAGTTTCGCTTCTAAACGAAGCATCTTCAGGAGGTCTTGACTTACCAAGCGCACGATCGAGTCTCGATCGTGCGCTAGATATATACTTCGATCGTGCACCAGATATATAATTTTATGCTTTTTTAAGTGTTTTATTTAAATATTATTTAATATTTTTTAGGATACTTTTAAAAGTATTTTTTATTATAATAAAACAATTTGAAAAAAAAATTTGGTTGCGTTGTACCCTATTATTTACATCAAATGCATTTAAAAATAAATACTTTTGCTGCATTTACAAATACTTATACAAGTTTCATAACGTAGCGGTAACAAGGCCAAAAATCCCAAAGAACGTTTTACAAGATACGTCTGGTGGGAATCCACACATTTTTCTAACGCATTTTTCTGTGTAATGAATTCTTTATTTGTTTCGGTACTACAGGTTATTGGTAAAATGCTAACAACATCTTAGGGTTGACTTCTTCTAGTCCTAATAAACATTGTGAGATGATTTTGTTTTGTTCTAAAACCAAAAAAATATTACAGGTACATGAGACTTTTAACATCAGGTGGTCCTCGTGCTTATTCCGTCAAAACACATAAAATAATAAATAAAAAAAACATATCAAAATGTTTGTTAGGACTAGCAGAAGTCAACCCTAAGAGGTTGTTAGCATTTTACCAATAACCCTGCATATCCCCACATTACGACTCCCTATCGCAGTATTGATATAATATATATTGATTGATATTGATATATAGCTCAATACTCAATACTCAATACTTTATTGTATTGAGCATTGAGTATTGAGCTATATGTAAAGCCGAAAAGAACCACCTTCAAGTAAAGAATCTGTCAACAAGCACCTAATAGTGTATTCCAGCAGCTTAATTTTAGAACCAGTTACTATTCTGAATGAAACCTATACTTCATACTAGTATTATAAGGTGAGATATTGGTCAAAAACGAACAGTTAAATAACAAGTTGTTAAATCAATAACGATTGAGCATATAATATATATTATATTATAAAATAATCGTTATTAATTTGTGTTTATAATTGCGAAACTTGTTCCGTTACGAAGTGGCCGACCCGAAACTTGGCGAATTAAAACTTAACACGTCGCCAGCTTAATATAGAAGCACTGTTAAGGGGAAGCACTCTTCAGTAAAATATAAATTTATTTGTATTTTTAAAAAATTTAACAAAAAATGGAACCGACTTCAACACCCAAAAGTGTGAAATAAATTGTTGAAGTCGGTACCATGATGGTTCAAAAGTACCTATTATCACAATACTGTGCGCATGGTACCGACTTTGACAAGTTATTTCACACCTTTGGGTGTTGAAGTCGGTTCCATTTTTTGTAAAAAAAAATTTTTTGAATCTTTTTAGTGTAACGAATATACAACCTCCTCCTTTTTTGGAAGTCGGTTAAAAATATCGAACAATAAACAAACATGTGTGTATAAACATTGCGATGAGAGTGAAGAAGGTAAAATAGATATGACATGATTGTGACAGTGGGTAATCTATGGTCTCCAGATGCTGGCAGCCTCGAGTCGTGACGTATATGTAGGAAGACGTAGACGTACACTAAAATACTAGTGGATCTATCGCGTCGTGATATTTTTTTTTCCTTTTTATTTGCCATATCTCCACCATTTTGATAATTTTCCGTAAACTGAATCGACAAATAAATCCGTATAATAATCGAACCAGTTTAAAATGAACCACGAGAATCATTTTAAACTGGTTTAATATAAATATATTAAACCAGTTAAATAACCAGAGAGCAAATTTAATATAAACATATATAAATATATATATATATATATTCATTTTCACTCCCTATCACTTCCCCCCAAACCCCTCACCTCCATACAATGCAACAAGTTCTTTGTATAATCAACATTACTTTTTACTATTAACTTTTAAGTTGTTGCTCACTTTAAAATTAACACTAGAAAAGGTAAATCCGTAATTGGATGTAAGATTTAATATTATTTTATTGTATATAATAATTAAGATCTGTGGATTTTGTGAAATGAAATAAATAAATAAATAAAAAGAATCCGTTGGCAATTGCGACCTATAGAAGAGAACAGCCTGAAATCTGCTGAAACGAAAGCATTGTGTCTAAGATAATATATAATAAAGAGGAAAGATTTGATTGTTTGTTTGCATTGAATAGGCTCTGAAGCTACTGGATCGATTTAAAAAATTCTTTCACCATTAGAATCCTACCATATCCTTGATGAACATAGACTATAGAAGATTTTAAAAAAAGTTTAGGATCCATAATAAAACTGTGGTAATACATTATCATTATCACAGTTTTATAATATATGTGACACACAAGCGTGGGGATTATCGCAAACCCTCCCATAGTGGTGGAGGTTGTGTTCAGCAGTGGACAATGCTGCTGATATAATATATTTATTAAAAACCCAACGTGTGAAAAAAAATACCATAAAAACCGTTATATCGCGTACGCTGCTGAAATTGTTTATAATTGAGTAAAGTTATGTAAAACAATTTTATAGAAGACATCAACATTTACCATAATATCCTCACTAATAGTGAACTATTATAGTTATGACACAATAACTACTTTCATGTGTTCCAATTAATATTTTTTGATAAACACCTGAGCGAAGCCGGGACGGGCCGCTAATAAAACTATATTTTCCTACCACATTATGGTATAAATAAATTTATAAATTTGAAACTGAACCCATAACCAATAGTTATATTTCTATTTTTTTTTATTGTCAATAAACTCATCTGTTTGGTACTATTAAGTAATTTAAGATAATTATATTTGTATCCTATTTTGGCTATATTGTAGTAAATAGTAAATTTAGTAATATTATTTGTAACGCTGTGTGGATAACTAAATAAATAAATAAATATTTTGTCAGCCAGACTTCCAAACTGTCCTCCCCTTAACTCATTTCACTCCAATATTTAACACGTCATTGCTAACATGTGACGTCGCACGTTTCGTTAAATCATCGGCCGTCTCGCTCCCACACGTGTTGTTGGAGAGAGACGGGACAACAATTAGAGAACACATGAAGTTGGTTTAGTACTTTTGTTTTGGCAGGATTTTGGATAACGTATGTGAATTTAAATATTATAAAGCTACTTCAGAGACTTGAAAATACATACTTCGGGTATACTACTTTTATTTCTAAGTAGATTCGGGTATATACTATTATTTCTAGAAGCGCTCGTAGCGAAGTTAGTTTGGCCGTTCAGAATCGATCAGCAAAGTTAAGCAACGTCCGCCTCGGTCATAATTTGGATGGGTGACCGGTGGTAACATACTACTGACGCTTCCGTGCTTCGGAGGGCACGTTAAGCCGTCGGTCCCGGTTGTTGTCTTAGGATGGCAGTCGTTATAGCATGGTGGTAGGGCATTTTGCGAATACCCGCCTGGCTAGCTACCACCCTCAAGTTGAAAATCTGTCGCCAAGTACCTAACGGTGTGTCCCGGCAGCTATCCTTGAGAGCCAGTCATTCTAGGCTAGCCTGAACAACATCTTCGACCACATCATCACTTACCACCAGGTGAGATAGTGGTCAAAGGCTAGCCTATCGGCTATAAAAAAAAGATACCTATATCGGATTATTAAGAATGAACAAGTCACTCATCATATGTCTTCTCTACGCTGATGACCGAGTTGCAGAAGATGGGAAATGGTTAGTATGAGGCTTTAGAAAGAAAGTGAATGAAAATAAACGTAAATAAGACGAAAGGAAAGCCTGATTGCAATTTTGTGATTGGAGGTGAAAAAGTGGAACAAGAAGAGTTTGTATAATTGAGATCCATGTTTATAAAAGATGGAGAGTGTGAAAGTGATAGAGAAAAAAGAGTGGATTCTGGAAACATGGTGAATGGATCTTGCACGCGTTTATGAACAGTCGGAAGGTGTCTAGAAGGCTCGTCTGGCTGTTCATGGAGGAGTGTTGGTTCCGACACTAGTGTATGGTAGAGAAAGTTGGACATGTCAGAAAAAGCATGAGGGTAGAATAAATGCAGTGGAGATGAGAGCATTGAGAAGCATGATTGGAGTCAAACGGAGTGACAGGATAAGGAATAGTGTGATAAGGGAACGGGTGTGAATGAGGATGTAGTGACAAAAATCGAGAAAGTTATGTTTAGATGGTTTGGACATATAGAGAGAATGAATGAAATGAGAATGAATAAAAGGATCGTAGTGAGTGGAAATCTGTGGTCTCTGCCTACCCCTATGGGAAACAGGCGTGATTTTATGTATGTATACTAGTATAATTTTTAAGTAGGTACCTATATAGATGTTAAAATGTTTTTAATGATAGGACTCACCAAATCTTGAAACTTAAAACTGCCAAAGGATGGATTTTGAGGTCTTGAAAATGGATTCATCCATGGTTTCCTACAAACGAAATAGTTATTTATTATTGAACGCTACAAAATAGTTATTTGACGCGAATACTTGTATGAAATTTGAAGAACCAAAGAAATCTAGAATTAAACCAAATAAGAAATCCTGAACGTTCAGTAGGTTTCAATGGTATGAGACCACGGATTTAATGAGACGCATTATAACTTTGCTTTCGAGCGCAACACACAATTTTTCACCTCATGGAAGTCGGTTTCGTTTTTTTTTCGGAATTATTTTATACTAGCTCTCCGGGCGCGTATGTCGGTTATCACGCAAAAACATAAACCTCTTTTTGCGCAGTTGGATAAAAACCATCCTATTTTTTTCCCGGGTCTCAAACTATTTCCATACCAAATTTCATTCAAATCAGTCCAGTAGTTGTGGCGTGAAAGCGTAACAGACAGACAGAGATACTTTCGCATTTATAATATTAAGTACTGATCAGACCTTGTATTTATTCATACTGCTCATGGGGTGCCAGGTTATAATGTCACCCCCACTGCTACCTGTGGGTGTCGTAAGAGGCGACTAACGGTAAAATACTGGGAGGTGGGCAGCCTCTCCTGAGGAACTGATATCTTAAACTGTGATCCCCAAGATGCCTGCCAAGCGTGGGGATTCTGGCGAATCCCCCCTTGATGGGGGAGGCTGTGTCAGCAGTGGACCATCCAGCTTATACAGTGCAGTACTGCTCTTAATTCCTTAAAAATCTGCTCTGATGAAATACCATTTCATTGTATCATTCAAGTATGAATATATATATATATATATATATATATATATATATATATATTCAGTTAATTGACTCTAAATTAAAAACTACTCAACTGATTTTGATCAAATTTTAATGAGAATACCAGGAATGTATACCCTTTTAAGCGAAAAAGAGCTTCTCGGATCAGTTCCGGTGTCTTCAAGTGATGGAACACACATAAAAGTCCAAGTGCGAGTCGGACTCGCGCACGTGGCTCCGTACCATTATCTATACAACATTAGACACAAAATTATAACCTTTTTTTTAGTTTTCACGAACGGCACGGAACCCTAAGTGCGCGAGTCCAACTCGCACTTGGCGGATTCATAGTTCTTTTTGTTGTTATAGCGGCGCCAGAAATAAAAATTTTAACTGTCTAGCTATAACGGTTCATGAGATGATGACGGCCTAGTGACAGACAGACAGATGGACGGACTACTACGACTTTCCGGGCGCGGCTCCGCTCGCGCATATGTCGGTTATCGTGCAAAAACATTAACCTCTTTTTGCGCAGTTAGATAAAAACTATCCTATGTTTTTTCCCGGGTCTCAAACTATGTCCATACCAAATTTCATTCAAATCGGTCCAGTAGTTTTGGCATGAAAGCGTAACAGACAGACAGACAGAGTTACTTTCGCATTTATAATATTAGTACTGAAGTACTGATAATGGAAAGTTATCACGTAAGAGTTATACAAACTTACAAAGGTGGGGTGTTTTAATATTGTTAAGTTAGCAATAACGCCTGCTAGGCGAATTACATTACATAATTACAAATTTACGAGACAAAAAAATATAGTCATGTGCGGGATCCGAACCCACGTCGATCCACCCATTTAGTCGGGGTTAGAGCATACCCCCAATTGAGCTAACATGACACAATGACTCCTAACTTTAATTCTTGCTCTCGTTCTTCAACCATCGTATCGGGATGGAGCGACACCTATAGTTCAACTTGCGTTGTACTACAAACAAGACCAATTTTGTAATTGGTTTTAAACTTGTAAATGATGACGCAACCTTATAATTTTAATATTGTTAAGTTTGCAATTTTCAATTTGCAAAATTCGAATCCCGCACACGACTATGGAACCGGCTTCAACACGCAAAAGTATGAAATAACTAGTTGAAGTCGGTACCGTGAGTTCAAAGTACCTATTATCACAATATTGTGCGCATGGTACCGACTTTGACAAGTTATTTCACACTTTTGAGTGTTGAAGTCGGTTCCATTTTTTGGTTAAAATTTTTTGACACTTTTTAGTGACCCTTGCTACTTACAGGATCGATCGTCATTCACTGCCAACGACTATATCTATTTTTTCAGTTAATGGAGTGTAACTCATAAACTGCTTGACCGATTTTAATGAAAATTAAATGAGATCAAACGACAAACGTCAGTATTCAAATAAAAAAAAGAAATATTAAAATCGGTTCACCCAGTCAAAAGTTCTGAGGTAACAAACATAAAAAAACAAACGAATTGAGAACCTCCCACTTTTTTTGAGACACATTGTGACCCATATACTTAGTTACGACTCAATTCAGAACTGTACTGGATTATGTTTTATTTATTCATGCGTAAGAGTGTGTTCTGCATGGCACATAAAATATATAATGCTATTCCACAACGAATCAGACGCATTGATTGTATTGTCTTATTTAAAAACGCCCTTCATAAATTACTGCTAGACAAAACATACTATTCTATTAAGGATTTTTTAGAGGATAAGAATCTTGCTTGACATTTAGTTGAAGTGAAGCAGTGATAGCTCAGTGGCTTTGGCTATGGACTGCCGCGCAGCAGGTCCATGGTTCGAATCCCGCCGCGGGCTTGAGCTTCACCGCATGGTGGAAGGGCATTTTTGCGAATGCCCGCCTGGCTAGCGACCACCCTCAAGTGAAAAATCTGTCGCCAAGCACCTAACGGTGTGTTCCGGCAGCTGTCCTTGAGAGCCAGTAATTTTAGGTTAAGCCTGTTAGCACCTTCGACCACATCGTCACTTACCATCAGGTGAGATTGTGGTCAAAGGCTAGCCAATCAGCAATAAAAAAAAAAAAAAAAAAAAATCCTTATTTTTAAATTAGTTTTTATTTTATTATTGACATGAAATTTTAAGTGTATAATAATAATTCAGACATTTTAATTGAGAATCTTTGATATTGCTGTTAAGTTACGACAATTAATTGTTAAGTCCATCTCACTATATTAATATTTTTTTTTTAATTTTATTTTATGTATAAATTCTTGTATGCTAATTAAGCGGATCTAGCGAAATGTTTTAATATATTTAATGTACTACCTATAACCACAAGAAAATAAATCATTTATCATTTATGTTTTAGTTTCGATTAATTCTTACTTAGCTCCGAAGTTCCACGAGCCACCGTCGGTTTTCCGCTTCAATCTATCTTCAAACCTTGGCAATAGTTTATTCTAAAACGAAAAAAAATAACTTAATAATTAATAGTATCAAACCAAAAAAAGAATGATTAGGCGGCAATTGTGCTGGTGACTCCTAATAAGGTAGTAATAACTATAATATGAATATATTACACTAGCTTTCCGGGCGAGACTCCGCCCGCGCGTATTTCGGTTATCGCGCAAAAAAAATTAACCTCTTTTTGCGCAGTTAGATAAAAACTATCCTATGTTTTTTCCCGGGTCTCAAACTATTTCCATACCAAATTTCATTCAAATCGGTCCAGTAGTTTTGGCGTGAAAGAGTTTCAGACAGACAGACAGAGTTACTTTCGCATTTATAATATTAGTACAGATTCTAGACTACATTTTTGAAACAATCCCAGAGTTGTTTTCCTTTTCTTCACACAGTAGTCCCTTAAGAGGACTTTTACATTTTGCAGCCCTCTCACTCGCACATTTAAAGATAATTTCAAATAGCCACAATATGGTAGTGATTTTTTTAAATGTGGTCTAATATTATTTCGCTGCATGCGACTATAGATGTTTTCGACTAATTTTCATGTCGATATCTGTAATGGGAGATCCAAAATGCGTAATTTATTTATTTAAAACTTTGGGCCTCTAATTTTCATTGGACTCAACATGTTACAAAATAAAAATATGTTAAGAACATCCATAGTCGCAAGAAGCAAAATAATGTCACACCACATTTTAAAAAGTCATTACCATATTGTAGCTATTTGAAATTATCTTTAAATGTGCGAGTGAGAGGGCTGCAAAATGTAAGGTAAAATAAGCGGTAAGCTTAAGCGGTAGAATATTTTTTTTGAAATGGCTAGACTTCATTAGCACTATTTCACCTCTTGGTAAGTGATGATGTGGTTGAAAGTGTTCACAGGCTTAACCTAGAATTACTGGCTCTCAAAGACAGCTGCCGGAACACACCGTTGGGTTCTTGGCGACAGATTTTCTACTCGAGGGTGGTAGCTAGTCAGGCAAGAAATCGCAAAATAAAGAATGAAAAAGAAGATATAAAGATTGTCATACCGTCTCTGTCATCACATTTTATTCGTCTTTGTGTCCCCCGCTGTAGCACTAGATATCGTCAAAACTCTTATTGCCCACGCACTTTTAGAAACTTTAAAATCAAACTATTCCCCGACGTAGGGCCCAATTGTGCAACACTGCAGTTGCACAGAGGCATTTTGTTCCGATCCCCCCCATGTCTCTCGACAGCGAGACAAGCCGAGGTCCGAACCACAGTGGTGCCCTTGAGCTCGCTGTCAACCCCTCCTATAGTAGCGGCACGTTTTCGGCGTCCGCAGGAGACGGAGGTATAAGGCGCTTTTCGCCTTCTACGCCCGTCTCGTTGTAGGGCCAGGCCCTCGCCCAAAACCCAGTGGAGCTGGACGACCGCACAGGCGGTAGCCAGCATCTCTGTCCTCCCTAAATTATATTAATTACTATTCCCCGTACGTCGATTTATTTACCATGAGAAAAAATACTATTCAGAAAATGACATTTCCAATTTTTTGATGCTGTTGATGAAATAAGTTAAATAAGTAATATCTACTTGCATTTACATGTTTTTTTATTTTACAGTATAACTATTGTTAGAATATCTACATTTTCTTGCGCATTTAATTGTTCTATTTTTGATTACCTTTATTGGCCTTGGTGTTTATTATGTTTGTTATAATTTTGTAAGAAAGCTGTTGGAAATCCTTGAAAAATAAAAAATAAAAATAAGTTGCCTTTCCACCATGCGGAGAAGCTCAAACCGGGCGGTGGGGATCGAATTAAAAACCTGGGGCACGGCAGTCCATAGCTACGAGTATTACCGCTCGGTCATCATTGCTTAAATAGTTTCGTTATATTTTAAAAACCAAGTTTTCAAACTCGGTGAAATTTAGCATGAAGGTCCTCGAGCCTAATAAATGTGCTTCTGGTCTGTCAGTTTCCCATAATACTAAGGGTCCGTTTCAGAATATCCTAATAAAGTTTCGGGTTGCTATGCAACACATAAAATAACTGAAGGATAAAAATGACAGTTGACATGCAGCGCGTTTCAAGCTTTAACCGATGGATAGGCTAAATCGATGACTGTGAAACGCGAACATAGTGTTTTATTTATTAAATATGTTCTGGGTAGTAAAACCGGAATTTACTCAAACATTCTGAAATAGGCCTTAAGTATTTTTAAAAATATTCGGAAATTGATTTGTGTATTCAAATTTATAGATAAAATAAATAAAAAATCGATAAACTGGCAAACCAGAAGCTAGGCCCAGATGTATGCAGTTTCACCGAGTTTGAATTGAACACTTATTATTTAAAACACGTTGAAACCACGTTTTTATGGAAAGCCCTAGTGTATTCACTTTCTTTCATTTTATAATTTCAATTTTTTTTCTCTTTTTAATTTTATAATTTACCTTTGTAGACGCCGTAATAGAAATTGCATTTTTAATCTAGGCGTGTAACCAGGAATAGGTAGGTAAGTAGTAAATATACAATTATTTTAAATACTTGGTAATGTATTTATCTCGAATTAATTACTGGATACAAAAACATGGAAAATAAATGACTATACATGAGAGAGAGCCTATCACTTTCTATCAGTTGCCTATGCAACTGACGTGCGTATCAGGACATTGCAATTAAATTAAGCGCAGGCGTCCATACTTCCACAACCTTATAATGTATATCTCCGTCATTATGAAAAATTTCCAAAAAACCGAATCGACAAAAAAAATTATGGACTTTTCTAACATGTTCACAAAATTTCGTGATGATCGGTTGAGAAATGCGTCCTGTAGAGGAGAACAACCGGACATACGAAAGCATTTTTGTCGGAGTTGAAGCAGAGACGCTTCGCTCGAACTAAGTTCTCACTCGGTCAATTAAAAATATCTACAAACCTCGATCGTACCATCTGAAGATGTTTCGTATAGAACCAAAAGGCGTCGAAAACTATCCCGGCTAGGCTACGTGGTGTTTCTGATGCCATTTAAGCAGAATCTTCCCTACATAAGTAATTACCTTGTTTTGTTGCTTCAGTGGGTGATGACCAGGTATGCAGGGCACGCTTCTGTAGACGAGCCATATGGCGATCACCACTGACAAAGCGAACAGAATTGTGAGGCACGCGACGCACGCGTACTCTGTGCTGATGATTTTTTTTAATCTGCAGAAAAAAGTACCAAATCAACGTAGGTTTTACCTGAACAGCTCAAAGTAGAGACGGACAACTATCAATTAAAAAACCGGCTTTTGTCAGGTAAACATAATGTACTTTAGTTAAGTAAGAAGAATGTACTTTAGTTAAATAAGAAGAATATAATTTAGTTAAGTAAGTGGAATGTACTTTAGTTAAGTAAGTAGAATGTAATTTAGTAAAGTAAGTACAATTTACTTTAGTTAAGTAGAATGTACTTTTGTTAGTTAAGTAGAATGTACTTTTGTTAGATCAGTAGTGTTATACAATCTGTTTAGTATAATTAGTCTATGGTTTGAAACGTAATATAACTACCGTCTTCCATGTTATTGGATAAGCCTATTAAGAATGTGGTTTGTTATATACAAAGAGTATTAATTAATTACTCCCAAATAATTGGCTCAATAGCATATATAACAAGTAGTAATTGCCTCAATAGCATATATAACAAGTAGAATGTACCTTTGTAAGGAAAGTACAATGTATTCTTGATATGTACCCATTTAAATTTAATGACGTTCTTCTTCGCCAATATGCCACTTAGTTCTCAGATGACCTAATATTGCATCTTGCCCACAAGAATGCCTCAGCTCAATTACAATATCGAATAACAATATCGATCAAACAGAACGCAACACAATAAGTAACAAAAATGTTTTAAAAATATACAGAATACCTTGTAACGCTGTAATATTTATACACAAAATAATTTGTTGAAGTCAGAGAGAGAATAAATATATGACGACGAAGAATAATTATGAACTAGAACAGTAACTATAGTCTTATTAACAAGTTATATAATATATTTCAGTGTTACCAGTGTTTCTTTTTATATTGTTAGGAAAAAGTTGTGGTTACTATGGTATTTTACTGGTTATTCTAGCACCCCGTGGGGAGTTACTAAGGGTAAATATATATAATTAATATTATACTTACGCGCAAGAGACGCAAGAACACGTATCTTCGCCTTTAGACTTAGGCGCTGGTTCTCGATTCTTATCCCCCTGTAAAATATATAATAAAATCAAATTAGAGAGTTTTTAGTTTAGGTCTATGTACATTCCTGCCTGCATTATTATCACACTAATATTATATAATAATATACGAGAGTTTGTACGTATGTATGTTTGTCTGCTGTGTACATTGCGCCAAAAAATTATAGAATATATTCTCTTTTCCTTGTAGGAAACGTTTCCGAGTCAAGGGGTTAGCTTGACTCTATACAATACAAGGCTGTAAGCTTTAGCCTTGGTGCGTCAGCGCCCTGTACGGCAGTACGCGCCAAGTGTCAGTGTCGTTGAGTCAGTGTGGGTGCGGTCCGGTTTGCGCCAACAGTACTAAAGGTGCTAACATTACTAAAAAGTTGACCGATTTGCATATGCACGCTCACGGTCTGCTGCATTACTATCAATTCGGACTAAGTGAAGTCGTGCATATGACATTATGCATATATCTAAACAATTAATGAATTCTTAACATCTATGAGTTTCATACGTTATTTTTCAACACCCTTGCGAGGAAAAATATTTATAGTCCACATATGCAATACAAATAACATACGAAAATTATGGAAAAAAGAGTGCAAGTTTTTTTTTGCGCGCGGCAAATATATGGTGGTTGATTTGACTTATAAACTTAGCCTTAAACCTCTTTGTTGTTACAAATCTGTATTACCCGGTTTAACTGAAAATGCTCTGTTTATTCGCATATAATTTGCAGTTAGGTATTAACTTAACTTTGTATGGATAATTCTATTACGCACTAGTGTATAATATTATTATGCACGAGGGTTATAGTTCGATTTATGGCCCCAAGAACGATATAATAAAGCTCACTGTAAAGTGTTGAAAACTCGTATGAGTAAGGGTGTTGAAATAGTTATTTAAATAGTAAAATTATATTACATACCCAAAACCACCAGCTATCGCGTTTTTCGCCTTGAAACGGCTGCAATAAAGAAAATACAGTTACTTTATAACCATCACAAGATAACGCATACATCAATTTTATTCTAGCGGCTGTGATAATTCATATACAAGTAACATATCTTCCAACTATAAAACGCTTCAGTACCGCGTTGAGTATGCTTTCTTTTCAATGAATCCGAAGACACTTATACAAATTTATACCTCGTACTATAAAGATTTGGAGCGAACTTCCCACCGAGGTCTTTCCTCTGCAATACGATATGGGGTTGCTCAAAGAGGGTGTCATAAGATTCCTTAGAGGTCGGCAGCGCGTTGGTAATCTCTCTAGTGTTACATAAATCGACGGTGACCAATTTCCATCAGGACCCCCCTGGTAAGGTACTAATATGCCATAAAATGAGGTAATAGACACGTTTTTAGGACATATAATTTTTGTCTCACACCGAATTCAAACTCGGTTTTACCCAATGTGTGTCATAACCACTCGACCATCGAGAATGGCTGGTGAAATTATGTGCTGATTTTATTATTTTAACCATCATAGGGGACAATGCGTAAATCCACCAAGTAGGACAGTCCAGCCTAAAAAAAATTACCATAAAATGGAACCGACTTCTATATTTAAAAGTGTGAAATAACTTGTCGAAGTCGGGGACAATGATAGTTCAAAAGTACCTATTATGACAATATTGTGCGAATGGCATCGACTTCAAAAACTATTTCACACTTTTGAGTGTTAAAGTCTGTACCAGTTTTTGGTTACAAAAAATTTCATTTTTTTAGTGACCCTTACTACTTACGGGATCGATTGTCATTCACTGTCAACGACTTTATCACCAAGATAGTAAAACATTTTTCAGTTATTGGAGTGTAACTCAGAAATGGATTGATGATTTTGATGAAATTTAAATGGAACCAAACGACAAGCATCTGCTTTCAAATAAAAAAAATCTACATTATTTTGCATGGTGGAAGGGCATTTTTGCGAATGCCCGCCTGGCTAGCGACCACCCTCAAGTTGAAAATCTGTCGCCAAGCACCTAACGGTGTGTTCCGGCAGCTATCCTTGAGAGCCAGTCATTCTAGGTTAAGCCTGTTAACACCTTCGACCACATCATCACTTACCATCACGTGAGATTGTGGTCAAAGGCTTACCTATCAGCAATAAAAAAAAAAAAAAAAAAAAAAAAATGAATTATCAAAATCAGTTCACCCAATCAAAAGTTCAGAGACAATTAGAAAAAAATACAGATGAATTAAGAACCTCCTCCTTTTTTGAAGACGGTTAAAAATACATAGTTATGTCTATTATTTAAATTCAAATTTTATTTCTCTTATATATATTAATAATTAAGTTAATTTCAATTGCACTATATTTGAATGACGTAAACTGAATGAACGCTCATAAATAACGCTCATATTTATTTTTATCTACACCAATGGTATAAAGCATATATAAAAGTTTCTGAAACAGTTAGCTTATTGCCAACATTAATATCCGAATACCAAAATTATAACGAGTATTATAAATTTGTACTAAACTTCATAATGCAACTCCTTTTTACAAAAATAACATTGTCAGGCACCACGGAAATCTAAATAAGTGCCTATTTATTTAGATTTCTGTGTCAGGCACGCACATAATCAGGTAGTGCCTTGCATATATTAATGATCTGCCTTCCATATATTAATGCCTGACACAGAAATCGACAGCAACGTGTTTAAAAAATAAATGTTATTCGAATTCACGTCGTTTCCCGCAATTTTTGTTCGATATAAGTAATGCAAAAATGGATATTCAAGTGCATTTCAATAATTGTACGATCCAAAATTTAAATAATTATAACAATAAAGTCTATTATTAGGTACTTACATAGTTTGTTTGTACTAGATATTCAGCATTAAGTTTCAATGAATTTAAATAGAGTTCTTACAACACTGTACACTACCCTATGGTTTCAGAACTTTTTATAGAGGATTCAAATCATGGGTGTAGATAAGGATAGAAATCTTGTATATGTGCAACTCTACATAATTAGGTATTAAAATACTCATGTAATACTAATATATCACGCGGCTTCGCCTCGTGTGAAAAACCCACATTCATGTTTTAACACCCCTTAATACACACCAGTTGCATAAATAACTATAAAATTTTATTCTTGATAATTTATCTTACTAAAGGTACATAATAATCTATGTCCCAAATATCCTATACTTAACGCTGACTCAGGAGGAGAAATCTTCCTTGATCAGTGATGGGTATGGGCGCGGCCAGGGGTCTCGCACACTTACCGTACATGTGGCACAGGGACTGACATACGAGGCTGTCGTTGTCATCCAGAGGATAGAAAAGGTGACAAAACTTAGTGACAGCGTTTCGCATGCGGTTGTGGCATTGTCGCGGCATAGAGAGAGCTGCACTTACTACACCGATGACAGCTCAGACGCCATCGGTGGTTTTGTACGGCGGACGGTAAAAGCGACGGAGGAAGAAATAACAGAAAACAAACTAAAGATGGCGCTAAAAGATCGTAATGAAGACGACCTCTTGGAGGAAATGCTTAAAAGAAAGAGGACCCCGGAGTCAGTGGCAGGTCCATCCGTGACAAAATAAATGTTACGATTAAATAGATTCATTTAGTTTTATAAATGTAATGTAAAATCTGCATGTATAAATCATATAATTAAATAATATTAGCATAACACTAACAAAACTTAGAATATATAAAAAAAAAAAAAAAATGTAAAAAAAAAATGGACTCACTTAGTTTTTAAGATACAACACCTTTTTTTTTTGAAATGAAATTCTCGTGAGTTTCACACATATTTAAATATTATAAATAAAACCAGTGCCCGTCGGGAGCTCGCAGACGCAGCTGTGCACTCGCCCTGATGATGAGTATCTGATATACTCGAAACCCGGGTCGACGTATTCGATCCCCAACGTGAGTGTTTTTGCCGGTTTTATTTATAATATTTAAATATACAACACCTTGATCACTAACTGACATCTAAGGCTAAGATTCAGGGACAAGTCGAAGCGTGAACTAATGCTTTAAATCGTCAAAATGTAGTGCTTAGCTTCATAATTGTATTCAGAGACGTCTGGTACAGTGTTTAAACTTAGCGCGTGCTATGCTAAGCCAAGTAGTGGAAATCGACTACTTTAGCTTGTCTCAAAGCAGGAGTGGCGCCATCTAGTGAGATACTGAGGCGTATGGTGCAATAAGATCTCCAAGAACTCTTTGGCAAAAGGCACTTATTTTGTTTCACTCACTCTAATGACATTCTACATACCGTTGTTCTTGTCCTTTTCTTTTTATATCAGGATGTACAGATAAACAAGAACCGGTAAACGTTCCATAAGTGAAAAATGTGCCATAGATAATAGAGTGTGATCTAAACAAAGAGCAAGGTAAGTAGGATTCAGACTATATCTCTGATTATGGAATTTAAAGATTGGCTTATCCGACGCTTGGCTAAGACTGGTCTTTGACCGTCTTACACAATTATCTCTGAATCTCAGCCTAAGTGTTAAGAGTCAATCTAATGATGAATGGAGTATGACACTTGTAAGATTGTAATATGTTATAAATAGAACTTGAACGAAAAAGAGTACGGACCTAGAGTCTGTAGTTGGTAGTTTAATTATATATATAAAAAAAAACTATGTACCTATATGTTTCTGTTTTACAATATAGACTGTGTTGTCTGAAATATTTTTTTTACATTTGATTTGATACTTGCAATACTTTGCGTTCTGTGAGTTTCATATTCAGCGTTCCTCATTATCTCTTGCTGCTCGTTCTTGTATGGCTGTGTGTGTTTTTGGCGATCTGAACTGCTCGAGTCTATGGTTTTCTGAAAATAAGCAAATTTTATTTAGAAGGCAACAATCCAAGGATATCCAAATTTCAAAACAATGCTATATCGATATCACGTCACATAGTAGTCTACTATGTTCGGAAGTGGAATGAAATCTTAGAATTTTTTGCTTAGGTATGTACTGTACGAGGGGAATCAAAAGTTCGTGTTTTTTTTTTTAATTTCTGGCCTCTTTACTGAAAGCTGCAACAATGTTCAACAGCCATCTGTCATTTGACTCCTGTTCAAATTTGAACGAGTTTGACGTTTGGGTACCACTTCTTAATTTGTCTATTTCTTGGCGTGATTAATTCTTGATTCGACCACTTCGTTATAAGGCCAGTTCTAAGGAGGTCCTTTTCTGCTTTTGACCACTTCTTATTATATTTTTATTATTCAGTATAAAAAAAGGCCTGACTTATCGAGCGCATTATTCAGTATAAAAAAGGCCTGATTTTACGAGCGCATACGATCGAAAAAGGAGGAATTATCGGTGTAATTTTGGTCGCAATTACCAAGTAATGTAAGTACATAATATTAATGAATATAAATAACCTGTAGTATATATTAAATAAATGTCCATAATTATGGATTTACGCAGAGTTACACCTAAATTAATGCTTATGTAATATACTTACATGCCCAGATTTCGACCTCGAACCAGAGTAATGTTTCCTTTTCCTCTCAGCATGTTTGTCTTTTAGTAAGTTGGTCTTTTCAGGATCACTACAGAAAAGAATTGATAAATTATAAGTTTGAAGAGAATCAGAAACAAAACTAATATATCTTAGTATGTTTTAAACTTTTTATAGTTCAGTGCCAGATACGTGACTGTCACATAGGTAGCCCTGGCTCGGATCCTACTGTGGGTTAGTTTCACCGCATCGTTGTTCTGGCCTTGTTAAATACCACTCTTGAGTAGAAAATCTATCACAAAACTCTTTGAGTCTGATAATAACAAATATTTCAAGGAAACGGTAAATTAATATTATAGAAAAAATCCTCCTTTATTTTCCTGGTAAGGCGACGTGACGTCACAAACGCCACGCAGCCAAACCGGAGGAATGCCAAGAAATTATTGTGTGAAAGAAAGTGTTCTATCTTCATTTTCATACCTTATGAAGCTAGCTACCGCCTTGGATGTGTTTGCTGATGAATGGAAGATGATCCTGTCGGAATGCCTGCAGTTTTGCGAGACGAACGCATGATAATGCATTGGACCTAATCATTTATTATTTATATTATAATTCATTATTTTTTTAATTATTTCACTGTGACATATAAATTTAATTGACCTTTTGATTATTGAATTATGTACATATATTAATTTGATATAAATATATAAGTGCTCAATGATTGTGAAATCTAACTTTTGTTTAAAAGTTCTTTGTGGAATCTTTTGTTTTATGGTTTATTTTCCTTTATATTGACTATACTTATTTGAAATTCTACTGTTCTTTTTTCAGTGTTTAATATGTAATTGATTTAATTTGTGTTTCCAATTTATTGTAAATATTTTTACCAATTGCTGCATTACTTATTGTTATTACTATTTTCTGTGATTAATGTAAATTGTTAATCTGTAATAATTGAAATAAATAAATAAAATAAAGCTGTTTATAAGTAAGGGTAACTTTCCACCAGAGCACGGAGCGAAGAAAATTCAATCAATTGAATTACTTCTTAATGTTATTTTTTATGTTATTGTGACGGAACAAGCTCGAGGCCCGCCTGATGTTAAGCGGTTACCTCTGCCTATAACAGATGCATTTCGCCACAAGTGACGAATTGCACTGCGCCCGTCAACTTGAGACATAGATGTTAATTCTCATGTGCCTGTAATTACACTAGCTCTCAAGGACTGCTGCCGGAACACACCGTTAGGTGCTTGGCGACAGATTTTCAACTTGAGGGTGGTCGCTAGCCAGGCGGGCATTCGCAAAAATGCCCTTCCACCATGCGGTGAAGCTCAAGCCCGCGGCGGGATTCGAACCATGGACCTGCTGCGCGGCAGTCTATAGCGAATGCCACTGAGCCATCACTGCTTCAAAGTTGTAGAAAAGTCGGTGGAACAGAGGTTGTTAAAGCAAAGGTAAACAAGGCATTTGTGAATGAAACAAATGGAGGGGAACGCTTTAAAGAATGTTTTCTGAGCTGGACTCTTAATGTAACGCACACGCATCGCCTCGCCTCGTTCTCACGACTACACTGCTTCTCCTTATACCCACTCTTAATTTTTTTTATTGCCGATACGTTAGCTTTTGGTCACAATCTCACCTGATGGTAAGTAACGATGCGGTCGAAAGTGTTAACAGGCTTAACCTGGAATTACTGGCTCTCAAGGACAGCTGCCGTAACTCAACGTTAGGTGCTTCGCGACAGATTTTCTACTTGAGGGTGGTCTCTAGCCAGGTGGGCTTGCAACCCGCTCCTTAAACTTGTATAAAATTATATACATCTAGAGAACTAACTACGTACTGCTTCTCCTTATGCATCATATCTTTGAAAATCTTCAGCATAGGCGATTGGGTTTCCTTATCCGATCTTTTTCCATGACTGAAAAAATATAGTACCATCAGACCATCATCATCATATTCCTTCCTTTATCTCACACATGTGGGGTCGTTACCGGTCCTAACCAATTGGGTCTGACATGCAGTACATATAATATGAATGCTCGCTAAGCTGGCTACCATCCTCAAGAAGAAAATTTGTCGCCAAGCACCTAACTGTGTGTTCCGGTAGCTGTCCTTGGGAGCGAGCAATTCTGCGTTCAGCCGGATTGTCCACTGCTGAACACAGCCTCCCCCATTACGGAGGGGTTTGCCATAATCCCCACACTTGCCAGGCGTCTTGGGATCACAGTGTGGGATATCAATTCTTCAGAAAGCGCTGCTGCCCACTGATGATTCAGTGTTACCCTTAGTAGCCTCTTACGACTCCCACGGATCTAGATGGGGGGGTGACATTGTAGCCCGGCACCCCACGGGCATTCTAGGTTAACCTGAATAAATCAAGTCATCAATATCTGAAATTGAGGTCTTAATTCCCCTCTCTAGGATACAGGGTTATGTTTGGGTTAGGTATTTATTATAGATTCACTATCTGATTGATTGATAACCAGAGCAAATCATATCTAGGTATTCCAAGAAGTAGAATTGCATTCGTTGGTAATAATTGAGCCTACTAAATAGGGTAGGGTAGTTGAATAGTGAGTTTTGCATAGTCCCCTAAGGGATTGAGATAAAGAACTTTAGTGGAACGTGCGAAAAGAACTCTCCAATACATCATGTAGCCACATGTCAAATTTTAGTCTATCATCTAAAGAATACTTATAATACACAAGTTGCAGGTAAATAATTAACCGAAAAACATACCAAAATTTATCCAATTACAAATCATTGTATGGAAATAACTATATTAATCATAAAATTTTAATAATTTCTTACCTTTTTTGACTGAATCCCATAATATTCTTGATGACATTTAAAAGTTGAATACAAAATTCTTTTTCATCAACTGTTTTGACATTTGTGACAGTTTTCTTCTAATAAGTTATGTTGTCTATGCGCAAATAGGTTATAATTGATTGGCGAAAAAGTTTTCATTATTTGATAATAGGCTATCCTCTCAGAACTATATCTCACCTCACAAGCGATATGATTCAACCTAGAATTGGAAATTACTCTCAAAACATCTGCCGCAACACATCATTAGGTACATGGTGCCATATTTTCTACTTGAGATCACTCAACCGACTTTATGAATAAAAATCATTTACAAATAATATTCGGCTCATAACGTAGAAAACAAAAACACACATTTTAATCAGTATTTCCAAAACTATGTATAGTTTAATCGTTATTCTGATAACTAGGTATAACGTAGCACAGAAATGTTAAATAAAAAACATATTAATCATTTAAATTTCTTTAATATTAGTATCGGTTGACTTTGAGCTAAGCGGGCATTCGCAAAAAAAGGGACTTGCAAAAAAGGGACTTTGGTGTATACCTACTTACAGAATGTACGTGAGTAGTCTCACCTTGGCTGAAGTTGGTGAAATCTGGCAGACTTTGAAAACGATTTGAGGTAAACGTCATTCGGTAGGGCTCTTTCTAATAAATTACTGTTTTCATTTGTACATGACTTTACTTACAATTATTGTTACAAATATAATGCAATTCGTAATCTGTTCTAAAAGGAATTACATAACTTTGCCGCGTTTTTCCCACGCCACACACTTGCCATTAGTTACCGCTAGAGGCGCCAAAGGCGCGTCACAGATAACTGAATAATGTCTCAGGACCACAGACTCACAACGCAATACTAATATAGAAAGCTAACACGTTCATGGCGCTTTGCTTTAGTTGTAGAAATAGTATAGTTGGCAGAAATAAACACTTATCAAAGATAGAAATAAAAAACGTTTCAAATATAAATGTATGATTAAAATACACTCAATTCCTCTTAAACACAACTCATGAAATTGTATAGGTAACAATACCATTATATTATCTTTATATATAAAAATTACGTGCCACGTTGTTTGTCCGCGATAGACTCCTAAACTACTTAACCAATTTTAAATTTCATTTGCACACCGTGTGCGATTTGATCCAAATTAAAAGATAGGGACATTTATTTATTCATCTTACATCTCAATTTATAGTCGTAATTACCCGTACGAAGCCGGGGCGGGCCGCTAGTAATATTATAAAAACTAACTCTCATTACTGTTAAAGAAAAAAAAAAAAAATTACAATCAACAGTTTCAATGCTTAGATTGAAACTGTTGTTTGTTTACACTACTGATTTGATGTAAAATATAGATAATATTTTATGCTAGATTTACACTACCATAGGGGAGGGTGCTGTATGCTCAAATACCTGTGCAACGTTGCGAAAAGGGAGCAACTTCCGGTATGTCACGAGTGCGGTGCGGCTGAAGACTCAGCGCAACATACTCTCGAAGAGTGTCCAAGGTGGGTCACTGAGCGGTCTCAGCTTGTATACGTGATTGGAAATGACCTGTCGTTGCCAGGAATCGTTAGAGCGATGGTTGGCAGTGACAGGGGATGGAATGCGGTTCAAGCCTTTTGTGAGACAGTCATGACTCAAAAGGAAGAGAGCGAGCGACATCGAGAGGATGATCCACAAGCAGATCCTCTCCGCCGCCGGAGAGTCGGGCGCAGGCGTCGGGCGTATGCCCAAACGCTAGCCCGCTGACAGGGTTTGAGTTACAAGAACACCTGGGAGGAGTTTGGTGGTATGCACGTGTTCCGTCATACCACTACGGAGGTGGAAAAAGTAAATATAAAGAGGGTCCGTATTCGGACGAATGCATCACCGCCGGGGAAACGGACAAGGTTCGCTGTTACCGTTTCCCCTGCCTATGCAAGAAGACGGAACACAGTGGAGTTTAGCAGGTAGGACCAGTGGACTCTTTACACCCGCTGGTGAGTCCGGCATAACCTTGTGTAAAACAGGGTATCCGTAAAAGGATTCTCCACTCAAAAAAAAAAAAAAAAAAAAAAAAAGGGTGCTGTATGCTGAGACAGGCCATAAGCCTAATTCGACAGCAGATACCCAAGAAGCAAATTGTTATTTTTTTCTGGCGTAACAGTATTTAAGATTGAAGAAGAAATTGCGCTTTTTTAACATTTTAAGAAAGAAATTTTGCTTATTTATTAAATAAATGCTTATACGAATAAATACAAATATTTTTATTGTTCAAAAAAGTGAATATTAAACATACATAGACAAAACTTTAAAATATATATAGTCTTATTAGGTACGTATTTACTTATTTAAGTAAGGTAGGTTGTACAAATATAAGTATCAAGGAAAACATTGCATAAAATCATAGTCAAAGAATATTTTACTATGTACTTACTTACTAGCCCCCACACTAGGATACCCTGTGTTGTGGGTGGACTAGTCTCTTCCTAGCACAGTATTATTTGTTGCAGATTAAGTTTGGAATAAACTGTGGTTGGTTGGTAGATTTACAATTAATTTGGCAAAGAAAGAACAAAGAAGGGTACCTAACTTGTATATATAATATAAAAATATCCACTCAATTATTAGTAAAAACCACAACAATGTCAATTTCAAAAATCAAATTTTCTCGGCTTCATGTTCAAACCTCAACTGTTATGTACACCTAAAACTCACTATTCACTGCATACTTACAAATCTATTCACATATTACAAATCTATCACTCACACTCTCTCATACCGCATACACGATTACGCACTCGCTGTTCCAATTCTCTCTCGATCATTAAATGATTAGATTAATATCCTCATAACCAATCACACTCGGTGTTTTAACCGCACCATAAATGTTTTAACACCATTTAAACGCAACCACCGCGGGTCCTGCGATACAGGTTCGCCTAGTGCAGGACTCTCAAGCAATCCGTTAACCTTCCTAAATAGGTATTTTAGGTAAGACTTTTGCAAGCATACTGGGGCCCCTATTATTTTTAGTGTATATTAATGATCTTCCCCATGCCGTCAATCATCCGATGGTCATGTTCGCTGATGACAGCACTGCCATATTCACGGACAACTAAACTAGTAACTATGAAAATGACATAAACGATTCTATAGAACTCATAATAAGCCATTCAGCTTATTAAAAATAACCTCAAAATAAACCTAGACAAGACACATATTATGACGTTTAAAAATAATAATGCAAAATTTAAAATATTAAATATACATTATCATGGTAAAACTATTGACGAAATTCAGACCACTAAATTTTTAAGCATTTACATAGATTCAAATCTGTCATGGAAGTCGCATGTTGCACACGTGTGTGCAAAAATAAACCAGTTTGCATATGCATTGTATATGCTTCGTAAAGTTACTAATGATAAAGCTCTTTTGAATGCCTACCATGCCTACGTCGGCTTCACATTAAAATATGGAGTTCTTATATGGGGGAACTCAACGGAAAAACACTCTGCCATTAAATCTCAAGAGAAGCGCATTCGAGCAATGTGTAGGTTAAATCCAAGAGATTCTTGTAAGCCCCATTTCAAAAAACTAAAACTGTTAACGCTTCCTTCGATATATATCTACGAATCAGCGGTGTATGTAAAAAATAATATGGAAGGCTTCGGTAGGTTGAGGAGCAAGCGACATAACGACAAAGTACAAGGAGTTTTTCGCAGGACTGCACTGAGCAGTAACAGCACATTTAAAATGAGAGGATTAATTTATAATAAGCTACCACATTTTTTAAGAGACATAGACAATGAAGATATTTTTAAATTTAGACTGAAAAAATTCTTATTTACAAAACATATTATTCTATTAACGATTTCATAAATGATAAGGACATTTAAATAATAATATTGATTTTAATAATGTCGAATGTACTTTTGATATATTTTTCTTGTAATTGTAATTTTAGTTTGAACACAATTAATACTTAAGTTTTGCTGCCAATTTGGTTAAAGCATGGTGATCCTTCCTATTGACTACTGTCTACATATCATTATTGCGTATACTCATGTTTTTCGAAATAAATATTTTGAATTTTATTACACTTTGTTTCACAATTTATTTTATTTGTTAAGGTTAAGTTTGTATTATTTTTGGTAATTAACTATTTCTAAGTAAGGGCCTTGGCCTCTTGGCCAAGGCCCTTACCTAAAAAATTGAGTGACTTCACACTTAACTTCTACGAATTATACGCTGTAATTTAAGTAAATTACAGCGTATAATTCGTAGAAGTTAAGATGGGTGACTTAAATTACATCGTATAATTCGTAGAAGTTAAGATGGGTGTGAAGTCACTCAATTTTCCTCCGACTGCATAAATATTATTTTTATATGAATATATATGAATTTCGCTAGCCATTTAGTTATTGGGTACGCTTTTGGGCGATAATGACTTGGAGAAGTTGATAAAAAGCCGCAGACTCTATCGATAAGTGAAAAGCAGCTTATAGGACTATTTTAACTATAGACTATCTGTTGAACATTACCAGCCCATTTTCAAGAAAATAATAGCACCTAAAAGCAGATCACCTTTCTGATATTTAAGCGAAAATTTGATAACATTTTCGAATCAGATGTCGAGCATGTCTGTGCTCTTTTACGATAATACATAATCATGTCATTAACAAATTGGCAAACTTGTGAGTATATACAATGATGGCTCAGTGGCATTGACTATGGATATATGCCACGCAGCAGGTCCATGGTTCGAATCCCGCCGCGGGCTTTAAGCTTCATCGCATGGTGGAGGGGCATTTTGCGAATATTCGCCTGGCTAGCTACAACCCTCAAGTAGAAATTGTGTCGCTAAGCACCTAATGGTGTGTTCTCGCAGCTGTCCTTGAGAGCCAGTGAAATTACAGGCACATGAGACTTGACTATGTATCAAGGTGACGGGCGTAGTACAATTCGTGACTTGTGACGAAATGCATCTGTTATAGGCAGAGGTTAGTCCGCTTAACATCAGGTGGACCTCAATAATTGTTCCGTCACAATAATAAATTCACACAGTCATCGCGATGCATGCTCGGTAACGGACGTGTATCGCTGACGGTAAAGTCACAAATTGTAATTTGAGAATCGCGCGGCATTAGCCGCCGCTTAATTTATTGTCGCTATGGGCTCTCCGGAACTCGTAGCTAACGAGTTGTTGGCGTTTATAATCTACGCCATAGACACCATGGACGAGATCAGCATCTTGCAGATCTGCAAGGCCACGTTCAAGGAAGAGGAAATTTGCAGTGGCAAGGCGCTTCTCTTCAAGGTGCTTGGAAAGGCTGACCAGATGCCAGCTCGGCGTCGGGATGGAGGCGAAAGAAGTCTCCAAGACATCATCAACCTACTCAAAGTGACTGACCCAGACGACGTGCCCGTTGCATTTTGTGCAAAGGAGTTGGGCCGCTTGCCTTCGGTTCCGTGGGAAAGCCTCAACTGCGTGAGGATGTTAAAGGACATCACGGCACTGAAGAGCAGCATGAGCCAAGTTATGAGTAAGTTGGAGGCCTCTGAAAACACTATCAGTGAGCTGCGTGCTGAAGTAGTGTCATTGAGAAACATTATTTCAGTAAGTAGGTCACCAGAGGCCACTAACATTAACGTACATCGCGGTGGAGGAAAGAACGCGTCGTCGAGTTTCGAGTCAGCAAAATTCGACTCGCCGCCGCCCGCTGTCGTCACCACACCGCCGACCGATGCCCCGCGCCCCGCACCCCGCGCACCCACGATAACGTCATGTGTCTCTGCGTCGACGCCGGAACGCGCTTACGCCGCTATCGTTGCCAGACCTACCCTGGATCTAACTGAGGGAAGGAGAGAAAAATTGGGTCACCGCGATCCAGTTTGTAATGCTATGCCTTTGCGCACGCTACACAGCCAATGTGATAATGATGGATTCACAAAAGTAGAGAGGAAAAAGAAGAAAAAGAACACCTCTCGGAATAAGAGCGGTACTGCACCTACCGGCGATAACCATCTGTTGCGCCCAGAGTTGCCGTCAACGCAGCTCTACGTTTCTCGCTTGCACTACACCACGCAAGTTGAAGATCTAGTGGAGTACATCGCGCTCAAGACTAACATGAATCTGAGGGTTCAGCGATTGGAGTCTCGTCACAACGTGACCTTTAAATCATTTGTGGTGAGAGTGCCGACTCGCGAACTTCCAACATTCATGGAAGCTGAATTTTGGCCGAAGGGTGTCAAGTTCCGGCGTTTCCTCGGTCGGATACCTGACGCGTCGCGCATTGTGTCACCAGATAAAAAGTGATTAATATAAACTATTATATATGTTAGGTTAAGGTATATATTTTATGGGCCTGTGTTATTTATAATGCTAAGTTGCCTGAAATAAATGGTTTATTATTATTATTATTAATAACATTAAGAAAACAAAGAACATTCATAGCCCTAAATTCAATAAAGATAGATAACTCTTTATTGTTCACAAACAACACTAAAACAACTACATTAGTGTACCACATTTGTGCACAGCGTCGACCGCGAGCCTCAGCACGTTTACGTGCTACGAGTCCTAGTCGGTTACTAAATAATAAATATCTTTGGTTTTTGCTTAATTTTTTCAGTCATAGTTAATTGAAGTGGTTATTGCTAACTGTATTTGGTGAACATTATTGAAGGATATCGTAAGCAATATGCGTCACTAATTAATAGAATGAATGAAGAATGTGAAAAAATCAAACCTACGTCAAACATTTAAGAGTATGTAGGCGTTTGGTCAGTGTTTCAAACGCTGACTTCACATTACCAAACTTAGAATATAAATGGTTATTAAAAGTTCCATCTTCAAGAAGAAAATTTATTGAAGCACCTAACCGATGTTTTTGGACTTTCGGCTGCTGTCCTTATGAGCCAGTAATTCTATGTGGGGCAGTGCAAATTTGGTTCCTGGTAGACCCAGACAAGACTGCCATCGTAAGACAACAACCGGGACCGACGGCTTATCGTACCCTCCGAAGCACGTGCACGCTCAGTAGTATTCTCAATTCTTTATTGCATCATGTTATTATGTGGTGTACATGCAGATCTTAAGCACATATTTATGAAGTTATACATATGACCCATTTTGGGTATAGCAACATTAGCAACATATTATATATACTTAATAGTAGCAGAGCGACCGATCTTTTTCATATCATTTAAATGTCACCGAAGGTATAATAACATTTATTAATAATCGTTTTTTTAAGGTAGCGTGTTAAATAATTTTATTGCCATTACTTTGGGACCAGAACTGTGCATTGCTAGTTTTGAGCTGGTAGTGTGAGGTTATGTCTAAATCTAATGGGATGTCTTCCAAGTTGATCTACTTCTTTATTGAAGAATTGAGGGTATTTTTTTACAAATTTACATGTAGTAATGTCACTAACGGTCACCCATCCAACTCATGACCGCGGCGGACGTTGCTTAACTTTGCTGATCGGTTAAAAACAGCTAAGTAAACTTCGCTACGAGCGCTTCGAAATTTCCACGCATAATGTTGTTTTACCGCCAATTCTTGTAAGTAACCGTTTACACCGATCGTAACTCAAAAATGAAGCACCATCTAAATGCAAAAACATAACTTTGTATCGTTTTAGTAACACTCAAATGTATTGCGCAATATAACTCTTATGTAACTGGTACCGCAGTAAAAATGTATTTGATATGTTACGTTTTAGGGTAGGTGAGGTACTTAGTTATTGTGGTTACGACTTTATTTTAACTGACTTCCTAAAAAGGAGGAGGATCTCAATTCGTCTGTCTTTTTTTTCTTTTTTTATGTTTGTTACTTCAGAACTTTTGACTGGATGAACCGATTTTGAAAATTATTTTTTTGTTTGAAATCTTAATCATAATCTTTAGGTATTTACAAAAAAGTGTACATGAATTCGTTCTAAAACTTAGCTATTAAAATTTGATAGTATAATTGTGGAAGAGTAACTGCTGCTGAACTAGGTTCATCACCCGTGTTTCAGCATACAGCGCTCTTCCCCGTACGTTGGACTTATACAGCAGTTCTGATAATAATTAATATGATTCTATAATACCATTCTTTCAACGACCTATTATAAGCTAGGAGAAAATGGTATGTTCTTGTTCCTATCTTTGTGTACAGCTACTATAAAGGTGTGTGTGTGAGATGTGAGAGGGTGTGTGTATATATGTTCAATATGTCTAATTACTTGATCTGCAAGGCATAATGCTATGCATCCAAAAACAGGTACATTAATGTTAAAATGTATGTAATTAATTTCAGAAGTTCTTCTGTCTCGTCTGAAATCTGATGCTTGTCGTTTGGTCCCATTTAAATTTCATTAAAATCGGTCAAGCCGTTTTTGAGTTACACTCCAATAACTGAAAATTATTTTCCTATCTCGATGATATAGTCGTTGACGATGAAAGACAATCGATCCCGTAAGCAGCAAGGGTCACTGAACATAAGGAAAAAAAATTTTTTAATAAAAAATGGAACCGAGTTTAACACCCAAAAGTGTGAAATAACTTGTAGAAGTCGTACCATAATGCGATAATAGGTACTTTTGAACTATCATGGTACCGGCTTCAACAAGTTATTTGTTGAAGTCGGTTCCATTTTTTTTAATAGTTTATATTTACAAAGAGGTGGGACCTGTTATAAAAAATTACATTTGTTATTACAAGGCTTGCGTTCTCCACAATCTCACCTGACGTTGAGTCAAGATAAACAGTCTCTGAAGGGAACCTTGAACTGAAAAAGCCATTGCTTTTAAGGACAGCTGCCGGTACACATCGTTTAGATGCTTGGCGTTTGATTTTCTACTTAAAATTGTTGAAAACATCCGTCTGCAGCCGATTCAGCATTAAAAATAACAAAGATACAAAAATATCCCAACTCACAAACTTTCAATTAAAAATGTGAGTGTTGACAGCTAGAACTATAATAGAGCAGAATGGTGGAAAAACCGTAATTTTTTTGCATAGTTTGACTAATAAATAAATTTTTTGATTGCAGATAAATTGCTTACACACACACACGCACGCAGACACCCCATACGCACACATGTAGGTACACCCTCTTACACGCAATCATACACACATATAAAAATATTTCTCTGATTTCTATTATAAAAATGTAGATAAAGTAAATCCGTCATTAGATGTAAGAAATAGTTAGTAAGCAAATGTATGTTTTTATATGATCTGTGGATTTTTTAATAAAGGAAAATACAAAAGTTTAATCAATAGATTCAGGTGTTACTTTGCCGAAATCCATAAGTAATAATCACAAATATATAGGTATAATATAATATATTTATATATATTAGTTTAATTGACTTTACGCATACCCATACGCCGGGGAGCTGGTGGATGATGTCAGGCTAGAGGTCTATAGGGACCCCACTTCCGAGATCCGACTAAAAATCCCATGGTGTTCCACCGTTACCGACTCAACCACAATATAGCTGCCCCCTTACGCGAGCCAAACTTCTGCGGATAACTTCTCTCTTCTACATCGTGGGATGCTCCGGATTTAGGAGGAGGAGCGCTATGGCTGTCTGTCCCCGCAACCGACGCCTCAGATCCTTTGAGTGGAATCAGAGTGTGAGCCCGCGTCAGAACCTTACGGATCGGAAGGGTGGATCTCTCTCTTACTCCCGCTCCTCCACCTCACAATACAATAATCTCGCATAAAGAGGCTTCGACTCTCGTCACCGACATTCCTAGCGATGTCGGCCGCCAAGGAGATGATGCATGGTGAAATACGTCCTGTGCAACCCCATTTGGAATGCCGAACTCACCGTACCGCTTACAGAAGTCCTCGAAATATGCCCAATTATCAATTAGTAACTTCCGTATTCGAGTGTCGCCTCTTTCCATCGAAGAACGTATAAGATCAGGCAGCAGAAACCCTATTTTTAATTATTGCTGATAGATAAGGCTTTGAACACAATCTCACCTGACGGTAAGTGATGATGTGGTCGAAGGCAAATGAAGTGTAACTGGCTTAATAACCTAGACGTAATGGCTCTCAAGGACAGCTGCCGGAACACACCGCTAGATGCTTGGCGACAGATTTTCTACTTGGTGGTTGTAGCTAGCCAGGTGGGCATTCGCAAAATGTCCTTCCGTGTGAAGCTCAAGCCCGCGGTGGGATTCGAAACATGGACTTGCTGCGCAGTAGTCCATAGCCAATGCCACTGAGCCATCACCGCTTCAAAAAATCACATAATCGTTGTATATTTAAGAAGCAGTAGAAGCCAACGCTTCTCAGTCTTGATACTTTTCCACCTTGAAACTAAAAAAAATACTTTTATTAGGGTAAAGCGTACAGTTGTCGATACATCGTCATTAACGTTCGTAGGGTGAGCGCGCCAGTACCCGGCTGGGCTCTAAAACTTCCCCCGCGGGACCTTGTGCCTTCATAAACCTGTTTACCTTACTTTACCGAGGTCTTAGCTCTGCGGTTGTATTGAAAAAATAGGGCAGATGGTTCCGTACGTTTTTTTTACTCTCCAATATTAGAAATGCGAAAGACTGAATGAGTATCCATGTATGCGAGTGTGTATGTTTGTATAACTCCTTCGCTATGAAACGGCTGAACGTATTCTGATACAACTTACAATATTATATAGATGGGTTAGGTATTAATACGTAGATTTTTTTTTATCTTCTGCACTTATTTTCAGTATTGTCGACGCGGGTGTTGTATGTGGGGCGCAGTAGTTTTTATATTAAATAAAATCCATTTATTTCAGACAAAGCCCATATCACACATTATTATTAAATATTGTTAGTTAGTACATAAAATTAATTTTCAGATACATGCATTACAATTGTTATTAAATAATATAAATAAAAGAAGCAATGACGGCTCAGTGGCATTGGCTATGGACAACATAGATGCCAATCTTTGCTACCATACATTACGTATGGAATGTTAAGTCTTAACTTCTGCATAGTCATGAATATCATAGAAGTACATTTTTTTCGGACAGAAACATATTATATTACAAAATTACAAATTTACGAGACAAAAATTATTGTCATGTGCGGGATTCGAACCCGCGTCCATCCACCCCTTTAGCCGGGGTATGCTCTAACCAATTGAGCTAACATGACACAATGACTCATAACTTTAATTCTTGCTCTCGTTCTTCAACCATCGAATCGGGATGGAGCTACATCTATAGTTCAACTTGCGTTGTATTACAAACAAGACCACCATTTTGCAATTGGTTTTAAACGTGTAAATGATGACGCAACCATATTATGCTTGGTTTGAGCACTGTTACCAGTACTAACAGCTGTCCGTTATTTATGACTGTTTTGCTGCAGGTTTGTGCTGGAGACTGTAATTTATTTATAGCTCACCTTTGACCACTATCTCACCTGATAGTATGTGACGATGTGGCCGAAGATGTTGTTCAGGCTAACCTAGAATTGCTGGCTATTCTTTAGTTATTATATTTGGCGATAGATTTTCTACTTAGGGTAGAAGCTAGACAGGCAAGCACTCGCAAAATACTAGAGAACTAAGCATAATTATGAAGACAAATTTCAAAATGTGTTCGAAACAGTTGACAAGTTAAATCATCGATAAGTAAATAATATTCATACACTAAGAGCCTATTTCAGAATTTTCGAGTAAGGTCCGGGTTATATGACCCAGAACGTATTTATTAAACAAAACACTATCTTTGCGTTTCACAGTCATCGATTTAGCCTATCTACCGGTTAAAGCTTGAAACACGCTGCATGTTAACTGTATTTTTTATCATTCAGTTATTTTATGTGTTGGTTAGCAAATTTAAACTTTATTAGGACATTCTGAAACGGACCCTAAGAATGACGTGAGATTCTCCATATTTTTGAGGGTAGTTTCAACTACTACTGCGACCAAGCGATTATATTTTATTAACCGACTTCAAAAATCACCGACACCGACTTCAAGGTTTGTTAATGTTTGTTACATCAGAACTGTTTACTAGGTGAACCGATTTTGATGTTCCTTTTTAATTTTATTTTATTTATTAAACAAAATCCACAGCCATTAATTAAATGTACATTTTTTCTAACAAACATACCTTACGGCCAATTAAGGATTTACATTATTTAGGTTTTCTATTAAAAACAAACGGTCACTTGTGTGAATTCTTCAGGCATAATTATGTAAGTGAGCGTCCCTCACTTTGTGTGTGTGTGAGAGTGTGTGTGAGAGAGTGTATGAAGGTGTGTGAGGTTTTGTGTGCATGGGTATATCTGTGTTTATGAAAGATGATGCTTGCCGTGTGGTCCCATTTAAATTTTATCAAGACGGTCAAGCCGTTTTTGTGTTACACTCCAATACCTTAAAAGGACTAGGAGGCTAAAGCGAAAAAAAAGTTTACCTAAAAATGGAACCGATTTCAACGTTCATAAACGTGAAATAACTTGTCGAAGTCGGTACCAAGCGCACAATATTGTGATGTACTTTTGAACTATCATGGTACAGACTTCAACAAGTTATTTCACAGTTTTAAGTGTTGAAGTCGGTTTCATTTTTAGGTTAATTTATATTTTTTTTAATATATGTACCATTAGCTGATATCAAATCTATTGCATTAACACAGGATATAGATATTATCATAATAAGTTACGTGCTCCTGTAATATACCATAATTAGTGTACAATATTTTACAATAGTCAAAAAATTAATTATTTACAATAGGATTTAATTAACAATAATTCAATATTTTTCACATGGATTAATAATTAAGGTAATTTAATATTTAATTCTAGGTAATGTCAAAGTTTAATTTGTAAGTTATATAATGTTCAAATAGTTATTAATTATTATGTTAAATTAATTTATCGTTCAGAAATCCGTCCACAGTGTAATAACATTTTTCAGTCAACAAATCTTAAATTTTCTTTTATAAATGTTCCGCTAACAGTCTTATAAACTATCTGGTAGCTTATTATAAAGTTTAGGAGCCGTGAAGTACACGCTGTTTTTAAAATATACCGTCCGTGACTTTTCATAATGTGAGAATATTTCAATTTTGTTGCGTGTTTTACGTGGGCGTAGCTTTAACACCAACGCTAAGACGTAGTGCACAAATGAGCCCTACACGAACACATGTGCATTAATAATGTACTGTGGAGTGTATGTGAACAGGTCCTTGTTGATCCATATGTCTATTCTGCCATTATTTGTGATAGTTCCTAGTTCATAGTCATTTATTCATATATCAATACACGTCAATAATACGTTTTTGTACAAAAATAACATTTTCAGTTTGTATAGCTTCAAATACATATAAAAAAATACAATAAAAGAAATAATAATAATAAAATGAAATAATATTAAATCATAATACTACAAAAATCATACGTCATCTACAATCAATATTAAGATAAAAACATACCCACAAATTATAGTCCACTAACTAGACTAATGATACCTATTAATTTTTGTCTGTAAAATATTTTTTTTTACGTATACCTGATATTCTTTGACTATCTTACCTGATGGTAAGTGACGATGTGATCGAAGATGTGTTTCAGACTAACCTTGAATTACTGGCACTCAAGGACAGCTGCCGGGACACACCGTTAGATGTCTGGTAACAGGTTCACCTAGAGGGTGGTAGCTAGCCAGGTGAGCATTCGCAAAACGCCCTATTACCATGCTATAACTACTGTCATTCTAACATAACAACTGGCACCGGCGGCTTAACATGCCCTCCGTAGCACGTGCACGCTCAGTAGTAATGTCACTAACGGTCACCTATCCTACTATTGACCACGGTAGACGTTGCTTAATTTAGGTGATCGGTTAAGAACGACTAAGCAAACTTTTTACGAGCGCTTAAATAGGCTTATTTCGTTTTACTTTATTTTGGCTAGTGTGGAACCCCAATGTCAGGTCCACGCGGCAACCCTTGATCTCGTCGGATCGAGTGACGTCTGTAATTTATGACTTACTGTCACTCACATATTAACTCGCAGGGGTGGCACGCGTGGGAAATTAAGTATTTTTTTAAATGAAATCCTAACCCGAAATGTCTTATTTTTTACAATGGTGTTTTCCAAGGGCTTTAAAAAAAATTCAAACTTTTCTTATTCCTCCCTTATTCCACATATGTAAGGTAATACGTTGTCTTGAACAGTGTGAAAGGCGTAATTATTTTTTTCTCTCTTACCAAATCAAACGACAACGAATAACATAATGTTGAATGCTTTGTCTTGTTTGATGAAGTGACTTCAAAAAAGACGCCCGTCTAATACTGTCACGACTGTCTATTACAGTATTACAAATCCCTTTCTGAACTACACTGCACTGCGCTCGTCATTTCAAGGTTCTTCTCAAGGTCCTTTCATCATATTACCACGTCTAATTTAGATGGAAAATTCAAAATGGGCCATAAAAGGAACTTCAGCAACACTGAAGCTCAGTCTAATGCCGCTAGTGAATAACAAAGCAGATGTTTTCTAGAATACAGTTTTCAATAATCTGATATTGACGGTTTTCAAGCTCCAAAGCATAAATATAAATGGAAAGGTGAAAAATTATATATTCTATCAAAAAGCTGAGCTTTGTGAGTGCTTGCGTTTACTTAACAATCTGATTCTAGTTTGTCATCTAACACAGAAGAACATATATTAATACAGAATAAAAAGAGCTTGGTATTACAATGTATTTGAGTATTGAGTTTATTTCCATTGTAGCGATGTTGATTCTTTGGTTTTCTAACAGATGGCGTTGTAGTACAATAACATTATATCCAATTAATACAAAACTGTTAATGTAATATTTTTAATAGTTGTTTTGGCAGATAACATATCTAGTTAGGTATTTAAATTACTACGTTAAAGCACAACTCAAAAGGCGTGTTAGTTTTTCAGTAAAGTGTACCTAAAGTGTACAAAATGCTCAGTATTTGGTATAGTGAGAGGGCTCACTTCGCTCGCGCTAATAATATTGTAGTCTATTTATAGGGATTTAAATTCCGCTCGTGATTCAATTTTTTCCTCTCTTTGCATAATTTTGTATGTTTATTCGCTTAGAAGTATTTAATGCAAAATTATAATGTTATAATAAATCTTTTATTTTGACGTAGAATGTAACTGTGCCAACCCTACGTCCATACGGTGTTTGCGCGGCGCACCTCAGCCGTTTAACCTCTTTCTTTATTTATCAGTCGTGTACAGCGACATTTACATTCTATGTCCGTGCGCTGTTTGTGCCGGGATCGGGGATCAGGGAAATTGATGCTGCGGCCGAATGAGAATAAAAAAAAGATATTGATATTTTTCAGTTTTAATCTACGTACAAATATGTAAAGAAATGTAGCTCTCATACAGTTACCACTTCGATTTCGGACTTATTAAGTTTACAATTAATAAAACATCTTCCAAATTCAATTGGACTTAATTGGGAATTAAATTAAACAATCCAAAAGCGCCAAATGGATTGATACGGCGGCGCTTAGAAATAGAAATGATTGCATCAGATTGGTCGCGTCAAGGTAATGTTGTTGCGCCGGAGTGCACACTTTTTAAACCACGCCTCGGTAAGGTTTGTGTTCTGCTGTTTTTGAGCTTGACTTACATTTCTTTATTCATTTATTCGTAGGTTTTAATGCAATGATATAAGAATGGCTACAGTACAATATTTATGACGTTTTTATCGCCTTGAGATAGTCTAGCTTTTATCCACAATCTTACCTGTTGTTCTTACCTGTGATGTACATCATCACTTATCATCAAAGATAGTTAAAAAGCTTAACCTAAAATGGAACTTGACTCTCAAAGATTGCTGCTGGAACATACCGTTAAGTGCTGACTACAAATATAGCAAGCGAATCGAGCTTCATTAAAAAATAAATAAAATAAAATAAAACAAAATAAGCCTTTATTGCTGTTAACCTATTTAACTAAACATTACATATTAATACAGAAATGAAAATGATAATAATATAATAAAACTATATAAATTAACTAATATATATTCCCGACATTCGGCTCATCTCTCTCCTTAACAGCTTGTCTTTCGACAAAGGCCTCCTCTAAGGATTTCCATGTGTTTCTGTCCTTTGCTATACGTAGCCATTCTGGCCCAGCTACTTGCTGCAAGTCGTCTTCCCATCGCTTCGACTGTCTTCCTCTACTTCTTTTGCTTACTCTAGGGTACCATTCCGTTATTATTCTAGTCCATTAATCTTTCTTTTCTCTCAGCATATGACCTGTCCCTTTTTCCGGTTCCGGTCTTCGAAGTGTAAACATTAAAGTCATTTCAGTCACGCTAAGAGCTTCATATAAAGCCTTTTTAAAAGTTCAAAATTAGTTTAATTCTCGTTACCATTACATCCGCTAAATTGTAATATATAACACTCATCAACAACGCACTATTACGCGCATATAAGTAGTGGCATGTTGCTTATTTCGCACATTATTATTCCATACTCAGCTTTAACAATATACACTTGGGTGCATACAGAAAATCTTGATCCATGATTCGGTAAGAATACGTCTGTCGAAAACCTTAACAAAATCCGTAAGACCTCGTTACCACGTATTACAGTATCACCCGAGACACAAAGCCAGTCACCCATTACTGCTTCTCACCGATTCAATTACAAGGATACGGCGTTGGGATCACCGCGGAATCAATAACGCTATTTGTGGGAATCCCCCTGTTAGCTTGGGCTCGTAAACTGGACGGTTTACCCTAAGGTAAGGGGCGTAGAGGTGTGGCCAATGTGAAGGAAGGTAGCGATATTTCATTTTGTATTGAAGAAATATTTAAATATGTAGCTTGTAGCGCTCGTAGTGAAGTTTACTTAGCCGTTCTTAATCGATCGGCTAAGTTAAGCAACGTCCGCCGCGATCAGGAGTTGTATGGGTTACCGCTAGTGATATTACTACTGAGCGCTTCCGTACTTCGGAGGGCACGTTAAGCCGTCGTTCCCGTTTGTTGTCTTACGATGACAGTCGTTATAGCATGGTGGTAGGGTATTTTGCGAATTCCCGCCTGGCTAGCATGGTAGCTTCAACTCTCAAGTAGAAAATCTGTCGCCAAGCACCTAACGGTGTATTTCGGCAGCTATCCTTGAGAGCCAGTAATTTTAGGCTAGCCCGAACAACATCTTTGACCACATCATCACTTACCATCAGGTGAGATAGTGGTCAAAGGCTAGCCTATATCAGTTATATAAAAAAAAATCTTCGGAAAAATAAATAAGCATTAGTCTGTATGTTTTTAAACAGTCCCGCTTAGCGGCTGGCATTAGTGGTTGTTACCATTCAGACATTTATCTCAACAGGCATTTCACATTTATAGTAGAACTATAAATTCAAAAGACCAAAATATTGGACTTCATGGTCTAATTTATTATTAAACTTCAATTAAACTTCATAGTATTATTATATATTTTATTATTAAATTTCAATAGACTCGATACTCAATTGCAGTTTTTAAACGACTTCCAAAAAAGGAGGAGGTTCTCATTCGTCTGTATTTTTTTATGTTTGTTACCTCAGAACTCTTGACAGGGTGTACCGATTTTGAATTTTTTTTTTGTTTGAAAGCTAATGCTTGTCGTTTGGTCTTATTTGAAATTTCATCAAAATCGGTCGAGCCGTTTTAGAGTTACGCTCCAATAACTGAAAAATATTCACCTATCTTGATGATATAGTCGTTGACAATGAATGAGAATCGATCCCGTAAGTAGCAAGGGTTACTAAAAAGGGTGAAAAAAAAATTCACCAAAAAAATGGAACCGACTTCAACACGTAAAAGTGTGAAATAACTTGTCGAAGTCGGTACCATGATAGTTCAGAAGTACCTATTATCACAAAATTGTGCACATGAATATATTATCACATAATTATCTTATATGTATAAACATATCAAAGATTGAGTGCTGGGGATTCACGCTGAAACCCAGTTAGTAGTGATGTGGCTTTTCAATTATTTGAGTGAATGATAAGATCACGCTTTCTCAGTATATTCATGGTACTTGCAAAGGTATAAATAGGGTATAATACTCTAACGTAGAAACCATTTACGTGTTCCAAGCGAGCTTTACTTTTTATTGGTGACATTATAATGCCTCGTTAGTTGAGTAGTGAAATGTAGCTATAGAATCTCGAGATTTAAGGTTCAAGCCTCGGGTTGCATAAATTATTGGGTTTTTCTAATAAGGACTTTTTAGTTTCAGTCCGCAGCCTGGTACTGTGTACTGGTGCTGTTTTCGCATTTTGTATTTAAAAATCTTTTTTTGTATTTTAATGCCTACTTCGATCCAAGGGCGTTCACCGCGGCAACACTGGACCGCGCCGTGCTCCCTTTGAATAGAGTTTTGAATATCTACGTCAAGCAAAGTAATAAAAAATATGAAATAATACATTACAGGCACAAGAGATTTTTAACATTAGATGAGCCTCGAAAAAACACGAAAAAAAATAATAATTTTAAAACAAAAAAATAAAAAAATAACATCTCTAAATGTTTGTTAGGACTAGCAGATGTCGTCAACCCTAAGAGGTTGTTAGCATATTACCAATAACCCTGTATAGGTTGGGTCACATGTTTTATTCACCATCTCATAAAAACAACTATAAGCCGCTACCGCTTATGAATTGCGGCAAGCGTGTATCGAACATTGATAGGTAACGCGTGAGACGACGCGTTTTATGGTTGTTGTCATTTCGCGTGTAATTTGTACTAAAGATGGCGAGAATTGGTCTCTAATGAAATATTTCGTAACAATGGTTTTCTGATTCACCTTTCGATGTGCGACAATTGCTGAGGATATCGTATAAGTTTAATTTCAGTTCCTTGGCTGCAGGATATCAAAATATTTATTATACAAAATTCAAATAAAAGAAGACATACCAGGAAAACACAATTTCTAAAAAAGTGATAGTAACATTCCTCTGAGAACAGTAACACTAAATGTGGCCTAAACACTTAACTTTAAGATTACGAGGGAAGTTTTATGATGATATAGAATCAGGCCTGGCTCACTCCGTGCTTAAGATACAAAGCTACAGGTACATAGGACGAATCCGTCCGGATGGGTTTATTCTACGTTTTGTGCCGCGTCAGAAAAGATCAGATAGAAAGAGAGACGCGTTGTGGGTGAATATTTGCACGGCAGAATAGGTCGCATATCGCAAAATATTTTCCTACTTACTTGACACTTATCGTTATATTTTACACAATTCACACAATATCTTTAAAAATGATATTCTGATGTGTAAGCTATATTATTGTAAAATTTAACTAAAATCCATTCAGTTGTTTTTGCGTGAAAGAGTTACAAACATCCATACATCCATACCTACAAAATTCGCGTTTATAATAATATCTCGGACTCCGCGATTGAATTCGGACACGTTCGCAAAGATCACACACACTGACTGAAAATGATATTGATGAGGTTGCGTGTATTGCGTACATAATATATTTTGAATGTACGAATAAAGACATTGGAGGGGCGTGCATTTTTAGTTTGTGGTCTTGCATAGCGCCTTGAGCGCAATTCGAACCATGATTGGCGTACTTACGAATTTGTGGCTCAATTATGTTAAAAAATAAAAATTTGATAATCTGAGATCTTTTACAGATATTTATAATTGGTCATCTTTCAAGCAATCTGTTACAATTGTATTCCTTTAACTTTTTAGAACGTAGAGGTTATATTAATTGCTTAGATAGATGGATGACGTCATTATGAACGTTTTTGCTTGGTCCGAGTTGTTAGTAATGCAAACGGCTGTGAGCGCGCTTAAGCAAATCCAATCTTTAGTACTGTTAGCAACATTTGGCGCATCGCGGACCCTTAGACTGAAATATTTTAACTTGTTGCTATGCACTTTTATTGTCAGTGCCTTTAAAAATGTACAAAATAGACCGATACATGCCATCCTGACTATAACACAACTCATGTCATGTAGGATCAACCACAACGGTTACATCTAAACATGTTATTAGTTTGGATCTGTTTTAGTTTTTTTTATTAACAATAGATATAAAATATATAAAATATGACTTTTATGTCTATAACACATCTTGATTATACCCAAAGGAATAAGCGAAGGTGTCGAAACACCCGTAGGTTCTGTGTCCCATATAAGAGAAGCGAGTCTGTTGTTATCCATCCGGACCTTTTTAACAGACTCCAAAAATCGGTCAAGTGCGAGTCGGTCTCGGAAGGGTTCCGTACCATTAGCTACACAATATTAGACTTCATATTTTAACCTTTTTGTGTTTTAACGTGTGCGAGTCCAACTCGCACTTGGCCAACTTTTTGTAGTTTTTTTCATAGCGGCAACAGAAACACATCATTTGTGAAAATTTCAACTGTCTAGCTATCACCGTTCATGAGATACAGCCTGGTGACAGACGGACGGACAGACAAGTCTCAGTAATAGTATCCCGTTTTTACCCTTTGGCTACGGAACCCTAAAAAAGGAGAAGTTTCTCTTACAACGGTTTTTTTGTGGTTTACCTCATGAATTTTACTTACCAATTTTGATGATTATTTTAGGTATATTCCAAAGCTAAGCTTGTCATTTGGTCCCATTTAAATTTGATTGAGATATTTCGAGTAGTATTTGAGTTATCCCTAATAATGCGTATTTAATTGGCTACATTGATGATGTCCTCATTGCCACTTGTTGGTGTAAAATTTACAGTAAAATCTGTACACGATGGTTTAAAGAACATCGTAGAATTTCGAGTTGGTCCCTTTCTAGTTTGGCGATGTTCTGGTGAAGTTCTCCGGAGACGTACAATGGAACTCTTCAATAAATGACAGCGGATATGTAGTGATCGCTGCAATTATTTATTTACTTTAAGGGCCTGTTTCAGAATGTTCGAGTAAGTTCCGGTTTTACTACCCAGAACATATTTATTAAACAAAACACTATCTTTGCGTTTCACAGTCACCGATTTAGCCTACCTATCGGTAAAAGCTTGAAACGCGCTGCATGTTAACTGTCATTTTTATCATTCAGTTATTTTATGTGTTGCATAGCAACCCGAAACTTTATTAGGACATTCTGAAACGGGCCCTTAGTGTATCTTTTGTTTCAGATATTTTCTGTTTTAAATATGTATAGATGATACTAGCTTTTAACCACTAACTCACCTGATATTAAGTCATCGTGCCGTCGAAGATGTTATTCAGGCTAACCTAGAATTACTGGCTTTTAAGAGTAAAGTGCACGGAGTTTTTTTCCATACAAACGTAGTTTGATCATATTTTAAATACCAAATGTTAAAACTCTGTAACATTTTATATGCATATTGTTGAACCTAATATCTATGCTTCTGGTTTGCCAGTTCTGTTTTATTTATTTTATCCCTAAATTTCAAAATAAAAATTTGAATACAAAATGATTTCTCGAATAATTTTTGAAGATACTTAATTTTACGGTATTCTGTCAAACCAGAAGCATATATATTAGGCCCAAGGACATACTTGCAAAGTTTCACCGAGTTTGACAACTTAGTATTTAAAATATGTCGAAAATACGTTTGTATGACAAGTGCCACGAGCACTCTATGCAACACCATTCGGTCTTAGCGACAGATTTTTAATTTGAGGGCGGCAGGTCAGGCGGGTATTCACAAAATACCTTGCTTTATCGACTGCCATCATGAGACACCAACCGTGGCTCTGAAGACCGTACATGCGCAGTATATGCAACTAGTGGTCATGCATCCAAGTAATAACCACAACGCCTAGTTTACTGGTCAATAATGACTTGACTTTTTTAGTCAGCTTTTTTAAACTTACCTAAGACTTTCCTTCAATTTGCCGTGGTTTCACTTTTTTATGTAATTAACTGAGTAGATGGACAAGTCATTCGCCTGTTGATAAGGGCAAACGCTTGCATGTATAGTTGCAGAATCGCAATCTTTATTCAGCATGACACTGCACTGCGTTCCTCACTCCGAGACGTTAGTAACTTTCTTATGTTTCGTTTGTCCACCAATTTTACTTGCAACACTACATTTCATTACACTTTATGTTTGCATACCACTGCTTAAATCGAGGCCGAATATAAATCACAATAAATAGGGCTCACTTGGCTCACTTTTCAAGAACAGCTGATAGAAGTGACGTGCTTGGCCATAGTTATTTCCACTGGACCATCATTAAATCGATATCACCACGCTTTCATATACCGGAAGGGGTAGGCAGGGGTAAAATACTCTCAATATTATGCTAAAACGTCCCCCTTATTTTAGAACGTTAAAAATCCGTAAGTAAATTATATTTTACTTCCCCCATCCCTAACAACAGGCCACGAAAAAAACTCTTTTGTAAAATTTTCAAATAAACTATTTTAATTTATTATAATGTATAGACATTTAAAGTTAAGCGCCAGTTGTTTGTAGTTTGGTGATTTAAAAGTAATTTAGGAAGCCAAAAACGAGGGGGTGGTTTCAATATTATATTTTTGTCATAGAAATAAATTATATTTAATAGAATATTTAAAAAAAACATAAATTAATATTGTACAAACTTTATTTGTAAAAATATAGCTAGTGGCAATTCCACATAATTTGCTTCGCTACACAGTTTGTATTAAAGTGACAATAAGTTAGACATAAGGTGGTTGACCCAAATAAAGCCTATGTCCTAATAAGGCCTATTTTTTAAATTTCCCGCTTTACGATTTCAAAAGACCGCCAATGTTTGTAGAAGTGTGCGTGTACATTATCTAACGCACACAAGCACAGCAAGCGGCCCGTGCCGCGAGCGTGTTGGAACCTGCAGTCGAAGACAACAGCGACGCGGAGCGCACGCTTGTTTTTATAAAATTCTGGAAGAATAAACGGTAAGTATTTTTATTTTTACTCGTACACGGTGTGCTTTGTTTTTTTTATAGGATAATTATACCTTAAGTCATCTCATAACGTAAGTGAAAAAGCTGTAATATCGGTGTATTCCATATAATTGTTGTTTTGTTTACCCATGTGCCATGCCCTAATAAGGCCTATAAAAATAATGCATAGGCCTTATAACGGCACAGGTACAGGCCTTATTAGGACAATGTTTTGTGTCAGTTAGAAAAATATCACAGTAATATAGTAAACCCTTGTTTTCAGTAATATCATGGAAAACGGATCACCAGCATCTACTATAAGGAAAAAAAGGGCTCAGTGGACTTCGCAACAGATGGAAAACGCTGTTAAAATGGTAGAAAGGGGTATATTATCTACTTATGCTGCTGCAGCTAGATATAACATCCCAAGAAGAACTCTACGCAACCATCTAGCGAGTGGTTCGACTACACGAAAGCTAGGTCGGTCGGCTATATTGACTACAGAACAAGAAGCTGGACTTGTCAGAAGAATCATACGATTGGCTGATGTTGGAATGCCGATGACTTCAAAGATGTTGCGCGTACAAGCTTTTTCATTCTGTAAAATTAAGAAAATTCCAAACACTTTCAATGATGCAAGAAATGCCGCGGGAAAGAAATGGTTGAGGTTATTTCTCAAACGACACCCTGAACTAGCACGTCGTAAAGCACAGATGATGAATCCAGCTCGTGCTCAAAAATTAAATAAAGATATTGTTGGCGATCACTTTTCCAAATACAAAAGTTTGCTTGATAGACTTGAAATTGAACATAAACCTGAAAGCATTTACAATATCGACGAAAAAAATTGTCGCATATCTTTGCATCATCAGCAAGAAGTTCTGGCAGCCAAAGGGAGAAAGAGAGTTCATCAAATAGCGAATGAGCATGCTGAAAGTGTGACTGTCGTAGGTTGTGGAAATGCTATAGGATCAGCTATTCCGCCAATGATATTGTTCAAAAGCAAGAGACTAAAGCCAGAATTTCAAGATAATTTACCTCCAGGCTCTTTGGTGAAGATGACGCCAAAAGGAAGTATGACGACAGGAACTTTCATAAGAGTTTATTAATCATTTGCATAAATACAGAACATCAGGGCCATGTCTCCTCATATTTGATGGTGCAAAATGCCACCTGGATTTTACCATTGTCGAGGAAGCTGAGAAATGTGGCATAACTTTATATTGTCTTCCGTCAAATACCACGCACGAGTTACAGCCCATGGATAAATCTGTATATCGTTCTTTTGAGCACCATTGGGATCAGGAGTTGATTAAATACGTCAGTCAGCATCCCGAACGAACCCTTAACAAGACAAGCTTCAATGTCATTCTCTCACAAGTATGGCCTAAATGTATGACTATTACCAATATCTCGAATGGGTTTCACGCTACAGGGTTATATCCATATAACCCAGATGCTATTCCTGAAGAGGCGTTTGCGCCCTCTGCGTTGTCAGAACTTCCAAATCCTACAAACAGTGAGAATATTGCTGTCTTATCTGATGAATCGGGGGAAGAAGAGATTTCAACTGCAAATGTGGAAGATTCAGATGGGCCAGGCACAGACACTGAGAATTTGCCACTGTCTTTGCTCTCAAAAAACAATCCGAATGCTGGAACTCCACATAAAATGGACAATCAATCAACCACGTGTGAGATTCATGAATTTTTACTAACTCCTAAATTTAAAGTTGCAGCGACTGCTCCACGCAAGAAGTCTCTGAATTACAGGGCTCAAGAGGTAACAAAAGATTTGTTTGGTGACAGTGCTACTAATTCCACATCACAGATTACTGTACCATCGTCGAGAGTAGAAGATGTTCCTGGTACTTCCATGATAAAGATTAACACAAAGACACCAAAATTAGCGCCAGTTACTAGCTGTACATCTGCACAACCTGCAGTTGCTGTAACGCGAAAGCTAATCTCAGTAAAGACTGCTTCTTTGACAGCAGATAAGCTTACGAGATCTAAACCAAAACGTCACGATAACAAACCTTCTTGGTACTGTCCAGCTTGTAAAGAAGATCGAGTTGATGATATGCGACAATGTCTTACATGTGGCGTTTGGTATCATGAGGTGTGCGTAGGACTCACACCCGCTGATAAGATATTTTACTGTTCAGGTGAATGTTTAATAAATAAGATAAAAAACGCTGATTAATATAATACTTTTACGTAATGAGAAACAAATCTGATCTCGTTAAGTCTGATAAAAATTACGTTATTAAGAGGATCTCATTAGATTTAATATAAGTATTGACAACGTTTTGTATTAATTTCTTAGTTGAATGCTTACTTGTTTTATTAAGGCTTTATTAAGACACAGGGTTCCCAATAAGGCCAATGTGACATTTTAGTTATTTGTGTTCACAAAAGTGTGATTTTAGTTTCTAAAGCAATTTTGTTTAGTTTATTACTAACTTTAATAAATAAATATAAGTATTTCAAATTACCAGTGCATTTTTACTATAAACCTGCTAGTTATGTTATAAAAAAATTAAGGTAGGCCTTATTTGGTGATCTTACCTTAGTAATTTAACAACTTTAAACGGTTTAAATCGCGTATATTTTTCATTATTTTATCCAGACGTTTTAAACGCTTTGCAGTGATCGTGGTCACGGGGTGACTAATTAATTTTATTCGTCACATGAGTTATTAAGAAATTATTTGGTCTAATAACTCATGTGACAAATAAAATCTATTAGTCACCCCGTGACCGCGATCACTGCAAAGTGTTTGAAACGTCGGGATAAAATAATGAAAAATATACGCGATTTAAACCGTTTAAAGTTGTTTAATTACAGTGTGTAACAATCGCAAAAACCTAAGACAATAAGTTTGACGCTCAAATTTTATCACGGATCAAAAACAACACTTCTAAAAAGTAGTTAGTTTCCTGCTAAGACGACGTGAAGTCACAAAGAACACGAATGCAAGAATTTTCGACACATTTCGTTCATGCACGAAGCATCATCAGGAGGTCTTGACTGTTCGAGCGCGTGATCCAGGAATTTCCCAATTAGGCAAAGTTGTGTTTGAGACCTCACGCCAGCTTATCAGGAAACTTAGACGGAATTATCATTACATAAATGTATTTTACTAGTACATAAATATATTCATCCGTCTTATTTCCTTAGATATGGATTTCTACAAAGTAACGCCTGAATCTATCTATGATAATATTCTTAATATGATCTAGCCCAGAGTCGGTGAAGAGATGTCAAGATGCGACACGTTATCAAACATCATTGGCACCTTTTTGTCATTGATTGTAGTTTTGCCTAGCTGGGGTATTTTCTCCTATACCATAAATTTTGTAGTTTTTTTCTGTGTGTAAACGTAATTTATTTCTCGCCTCTTAGGCGGTTGGTTTGCAAAAAACAGACCAGACCAGACTGGTCTGTTTTTTGGTCGTTTCTTTAGCTAGTAAATCTGCCTTGTACCTTTGCACGATTTGTAGCTTTTCATCCATTTTACTATTACCCTGTGTCTGTCTATGCTAACGTGTGCCTACCTATTATATTAACCTCCAATTTTCTCTCAGTGAGCGATTGTTTAGTGGCCCAACTCTAATGGGGCGTGGAGTGAATTTTCTCGCGATATTTACTGTTAACAATTACATTGCTACGGATTCCGAGAGCGATTTAAAAGCTTCGAGGATTTACACGCGAGTGATCTTGAAATTAAAATCTGTCGCCAAGCGCCTAATGGTCTCTGGCAGTTGTTTTTGGAAGTTATTTGGTATAAAATTTAATAGCGTGTAATAAAATCACATCATCACGCCAATACTTCCTCAAAGTGATATGTGGTATATTTATCCTATTATACCCTCGTTTAAATAGTTTATTTGGTCATATCATAGAAGGCGAGGTTGCGGTCGTTTACCTAAATTCAAATTATTTTGTTATATATAGTTATATATAGGTTATATACGAAAAATGATCTTAAAAATTGGGTGAGCGCTGTGGCATTAAGGTGTGAAACATATCATATTTTTGATTATTGTTTTTTTTTTTTTTTTTTATTGCTGATAGGTAAGCCTTTGACCACAATCTCACCTGATGGTAAGTGACGATGTGGTCGAAGGTGTTAACAGGCTTAACCTAGAATTTATTAAATTATATTATATATATATATATATAATTTAATATAATAGTAAATTATATTATACAACATTAACTACAATTATATGAAAATTACAATAATTAAATTAAATAATTATGATGTTGATATTATGTCGGTGAAATTAAAATAGAAAATAACAAAAATATGTCAAAATTTATCATTCAAAAAGTCATTTATTATGTAGTAGCATTTTGCAGTCAGTATATTTTCAATGTCCTTTTAAATAAATTATGATTTATATTTCTAATATATGTTGGTACTTTATTATAAGTATTAGGTGCCATTCCTAATATCCCTTTGCGCAACACCTTGCTTTTGCCTGGATGTAAATAATAATCTTAAGAAATTTTCAACTGAAAACCGTATTTTCTGCAATACATACCACAAATTAAGGATCTTATTATACCTGCAAGCCACGCTCAGTACAATCAATTAGTCCTTTTAACTAATTGCATGTTTTTTTAAAATATTAACACGTATTTAAAAAATGTTTTAAGGATACATTAAAATATTTATAAAAATGTATGATATTTCCACTTATATTTACTTTTTTTATGTTATCGTAATGTAACAAGCACTAGGCCTAACTGGAGTTACGTATTCCTCTGCCTATAACAGTTGGTCGTAAGTGGCGAACTGTACTGCGCCCCTCACTCTGAGACATAACGACGGACGGGTAGTTTAGCCGGATTATTTTTTGATGCTTTGGGAGATACATAAGTGCAAACTCTTCACTCACGAAAGCGCGTTCCTCCATAGCTACGAATAAATATGTCTCAAACAGCAGAACGCAAACCTTACCGCGGCGGGCGTAGTTTAGAAATAGTACCGTGCGGCGCAACAACTTTACCTTGACGCGACCAAATGGATGGGATCATTTCTAAGTGCCAAATCAATTAACTAATCATATTTAGAAATATAGAAGGGTAGCGACATCATTCCAAGAGTTAAGTGTTTGTAAAAGCAGTTCTTTCGATCAGATGAAGTCTAATAGTCTGGTTGATGGCCGCGCACCGTCCCCTATGACGGTTTAAGAAATATGATTGGAGCACGAAATTTCGGCAGAAATAGCCGACCACCGGTGGCCGGGCGGTTTAGGCATCCGGCGCGAAATTGGAGGACGCGGGATCGATTCCCGCCCGGGGCAAAACATTTTGTACTCCAATCATTTGTAAAATATAACCAATCCAATTGAATTAGGAAGATAGTGCGTGTTTTGTTAATTGTAAACTTGATGCGTCTGAAATCAAGAAGGGGAAGTGTATGAGAGTTACACTTCTTAATGTTGTAAATAACCGGCTGTACGATGACCTAGGTTTATCGTTATTCGTTACACTTAGGGCCTGTTTCAGAATGTTCGAGTAAGTAAGTATTAATAATATACTACCCAGAACATATTTAATAAACAAAACACTATCTTTGCGTTTCACAGTCATCGATTCAGCCTATCCATCGGTTAAAGCTTGAAACGCGCTGCATGTTAACTGTCATTTTTATCATTCAGTTATTTTATGTGTTAGTTAGCAACCCGTAACTTTATTAGGACATTCTGAGACGGACCCTTATTCTTTACATATTTATTCGTAGCTCCACCGTAATTTATTGATGCACATGTGTTCGTGTAGGCCTCATTTGTGCGTCATAGTGTGGGTGTACATGTCTTAGTACAAACAGTTAAACAAAAAAATTTGATCTCGTGGGTAGGCATACAGGTAGTATTTGCAACTACAATAAAATTGGCCAAGTGCAAGTCGGACTCGCGCACGAAGGATTCCGTACCATTAGCTTTGTAAAATTTTTAAATAATATCAAAAAAAAAATGTTTTTTCAAAACAAAAAATAATATCCCGCAATATTTGTTAGGACTAGCAGATGTCAACCCTAAGAGGTTGTTAGCATAATACCAATAACCCCGTATAATATATGGCTTCTAAGATCCGTCTCATCCGATCAGTTTGTTTTGTAATTATTTTAATACCTAGTGTCACTTACGCGATCCTGATAAATGTAATAATATCTCATACATAAAACGGGATAAGCATATTAGAAGTTATGGTGGAATAAAGAAACTCATAAACATACATACATACATGAACCCTGAAATCATAACTCTCATATTTGGGCAGTGGTTACGGCAGTTAAACAAAAAAGGAGGATATTCTCAATTTGAATATAACTATTTTTTTGTGTGTGTTACCACCAACTTTATGCAGGACTAGCTTTACGGGCGCGGCTCCGCCCGCGCGTATGTCGGTTATCGCGCGAAAACATGAACCTCTTTTTGCGCAGTCGGATAAAAACTATCCGATGTTTTTTCCCGAGTCTCAAACTATTTCCATACCAAATTTCATTCAAATCGGTCCAGTAGTTTTGGCGTGAAAGCGTAACAGACAGACAGACAGACAGACAGAGTTACTTTGGCATTTATAATATTAGTACTGAGTACTGATTCCGATTTTGATGTTTTTTTTACATTCGAAAGCTGGTGCTTGTTGTGGTTCTATTTAAATATGAGTGAGATCTGACGAGTAGTATTTGAGCTATCCCTAATAATGCGTATTTTATGTTTATAGTCCGTTTTTGTATGTTAAAATGTGTTTATATACATACTACTGGAAGTTCGACCCGGTTTCGCACGGTGTACGCTCCCCAGCTAATCCAGGGAGCGGTTTCCTGAGGGTTTGTCACAGGAATGCAATGCTAACAAATTAAATTACAAATCACTTCGATAGCTCAATACGATAGGTAGAAAATTGCATAAACCAACCCACCGTGCTCAGCTCAGCTCCGATCCTGCAATGGCACAGCGCTGTGCAATCCTTTGATGAACACCTTTAAATTATGTGAGCACTTTACTGGGAGAGAGATTGTTTTTGTCGGGTATAATACATAGGAGTTATTAATTTGGGGTTTGACAGTATACACACGCGAAGAGGCTACGTGTGCTTCGGATGAAAGATCCGGTTGAGACTGGCAGGCGAACCAGTGAGAGGCGATATGTCACATAACTACCCTCTATCGAGCAATCGTATCAAAATAATTTAAATTAAAGTACTTCTTCCTAAATTGTTCCTAAATAAATTGCGAAGCTGCAACGCCTGCAACACACGGGTATTTAACAAAAACATCAAAAATTATAAAACTTAACACATAAAAAATCGGTCATGTGTGAGTCGGACTCGCGCACGAAGGGTTCCGTACCATTAGCTACACAACATTAGACTTCATATTTTAAACTTTTTTGTTTTAACGTGCGCGATGCAGACTCGCACTTGGCTTATTTTTTGTATTTGTTGTTATAGTGGTAACAAAAATACATCATGTGTGAAAATTTCAATTGTCTAGCTATTACCGTTTTTGAGATACAGCCTGGTGACGGACGGAAGGACGGACGGACAGCGAAGTCTCAGTAATAAGGTCCCGTTTTTAACCTTTGCGTATGGAACCCTAAAAAGTAGTTATTGTGACATAACCGTAATAGTTAGACTAACAGTATTGCGGATTTTTTATGGATATTGATGTTTTCTATAAAAAAATAGTACAGTACTGTGCTCTATTTTCAATTATTTCCGCAGCGTACGCATATAACGATATTTTTTTTTTCGCACTTTGGGTACCATTATCGAAGTTTTCATACGGATCCCTAACTTATGAAAATCTTCGATAGACTATGTTCATCAGGGATAATGTTGCATTCTCATGGTGAAAGAATTTTACAAAACAGTCCAATTTTTTTTTTTTTTTTTAATGGTGATAGGTAAGCCCTTGACCACAATCTCACGTGATGGTAAGTGATGATGTGGTCGAGGGTGTTAACAGGCTTAACCTAGAATAATAACCTAGAATAATTTCAGAGCTTATTCAAGGCAAACAAACAATCAAATCTTTCCTCTTTATCATACTAATTTAGACAAATCAAATCAAATCAAAAAATCGTTTATTGCCATACAAAAAATATAAAATGAAACAACAATGGCGATACACAAGAAAAGATGATTCAATATAAAAAATAATGTGGACAAAAGTTGTTTTTCAGTAATCCCCTGTGCTCGAACAGGTGTTCGTGGAGCTAGATACGTCGCGTTATGACCTAATTAGGTAGACTTTGTAAAATTAACGCTTATTATTTATACAGACACAAAAAATAAACAAATGTAAGAGTATAAAAGAAAATGTTGTATTATAAAAAAAATTGAACTGACTTCAACACCCAAAAGTGTGAAATAACTTGTTGAAGTCGGTACCATGATAGTTCAAAAGTACCTTTTATCACCACACTGTGCGCATGGTACCGACTTCGACAAGTTATTTCACATTGGTGTTGAAGTCGGTTCCATTTTTTGCAAAAAAAAATTTTTCACACTTTTTAGTGTCTTTTTGCTATTTACGGAATCGATTATGATTCATTGTTATCGGCTGTATCATCAAGATAGGTAAATATTTTTCAGGTATTTTAGTGTAACTCAAAAACAGCTTGACCGATTTTGATAAAATTTAAAATGGGACCAAACGACAAGCATCAACTTTCAAACAAAAAAAAATTTCGAAATCGGTCTATCCAGTCCAGAGTACTGAGGTAACAAACTTAAAAAAAAAACAGACGATTGAGAACCTCCTCCTTTTTTGGAAGTCGGTTAAAAATACATACTATTACGAATATGGAAAAAAATAATCCGTGCATGATGTAATGTGAGAATGTGTGAGTGTGTGAGTGTGTGTCTCCGTTACTACCTATGTTTTTTTAAAGGTTGCTTCAAAGTGATGCTTAAGGCGATCTGAAAGTTAACTTTTCAATTTAATTTCAAAATTGGTGGAACTAACTTTTTGTCTCATCTGTGGAGGAAGGTTGTTCCACACTTTAGAAGCGCTGTATTTGAAGCAACCCTTAAGAGTGCGCCCAATGCCAGGAAAAAAAAATTCACTCCCGCTTGTTCCATCGCACAAAAGTCGATAATTGCACGTTTTAGTTGATGATTGAAGTTTAGGGTACAGTTTTTAGTGAAGTTTTACGTAATTATTCCAAATATAAAAATGTTATAAATTAATTAACCAATTATTCGAGTAAAACATTAGTCACTTCACCAGTCCACTTTATTTTTTATGAAAATATAGCTATTATATAAGGGTTATCGCTGATAATTCTGAGCATTCGAATTAAAACAGTTTTTTTAGCGCAGTTTCTGTTAATTTTTTTAACTATGCTTTGAGGTTTTTTTTAAACTTCTATTCGATTACTGTACTTCAACAAGATTATCCCCTGCCTCCTATATTTTTTTAATTGTAATATTTACGTTCGTTACCATCATAAAGTGTGTTTGAAAATACTTCTTTTGCGTAATTTTGCCATTGGGCCCACCCTTAAAATTAACAGTACTATGTTTAAGAAAAGACAAAAAATCAATATTTATGTACTTTATTCATCGCACAATGAGATGAGAGTCACATAGCTTATGCAATAGTTACTTAGCACCTTTCAGTACACAAAGCAATAGCTTTATTAAAATCCCTTAAGATAATAATATTCTTAAATAGAACAAAGCAGATTATTAATTCAACCAACGTCGGGTAAGCTCCCCCGTTCTCGTCCGCGATGCGGAATAATATTTTAATCCGATCTCTAACAGATGTCTACATCTGAATCTAAATAAGGTTTAGGGTGTATTTTGTTGTCTTTGACAGTGAATTGTCACAATAAAAAAAACAACATTCATAACGCTGAAGAATGAATACCCCTACCTAGCCTTTGACCACAATCTCATCTGATGGTAAGTGATGAAGTGATCGAAGATGTTATTCACGCTTACCTAGAATTACTGGTTCTCAAGGACAGCTGCCGAAACACACCGTTAGGTGCTTGGCAACAGATTTTCAGCTTGAGGGTTGGGTTGTAGCTAGCCAGGCGAACATGGGTCACGCAAACAACTACACAAGTTTAAATGGGAGCATTTAAATTTCATTAAAATCGGTCTAGCCATTTTTGAGTTACACTCCGATAACTGAAAAGTATATACAATCTTGATGATAGTTGAACCGACTTCAACACTCAAAAGTGTGAAATAACTTATCGAAGTCGATACCATGCGCACAATATTGTGATAATTGGTACTTTTGAACTATCATGGTACCGACTTCAACAAGTCATTTCACACTTGAGTGTTGAAGTCGGTTTGATATGTTTGTAAACACGGGTTACACGACACAAAAAAAACATCAAAATCGGTTCACCCAGTCGAAGGATTTGAGGTAACAGACATAAAAAAAATATTCGTTGAAGTGGGTTCCTCCTCCTATTTTGGAAGTCGGTTAAAATTTCGGTAAACACCTTTCGTGTCCAAGGCTCCTATAAGAATGCATGTAGGATGATGTGATGCTCCCTTGGTGCTGCAGCGCCTCTGGCATGATTGCCGAGACGCGAGCTGATGGATTACACGCCTGCATGTGGAAGAAAGTTGCTCCCTGCTATTCAAGCTCCGCGAGATTGCCAACACCATAGTTAGTACAATTTTGAGGAAATCCTTTTTTCAAACACGGTGTTCGGAGTGGTGTAAATAATTTGTATACTATTCTACCATCTATACCTATATATCTTTCAAAGATTAGCTACCACCCTCAAGTAGAAAATCGGTCGTCAAGCACCTAACCACGGTAATGTTATCTAGGCAGTCCTATCGCATGTTTACGTACAGCGCGGCTGTAGGTACTTATTTCGAAGACAGAGCCGAGTTACACTACTGTATAGATAACATTACCGTGACCTAACGGTAATAAACGGTATAACTAAACGGTGGTTAGGTGCTTGACGACCGATTTTCTACTTGAGGGTGGTAGCTAATCTTGCTGCCGAACAGCCAAGTTTGCTTAGCCATTCTGAATCGATCAGCTGAAGATCAATCGAAGTTAAGCAACATCCGCCGCGGTCATGACTTGGATGGGTGACCGCTGGTTGGGCATTACTACTGAGCGCTTCCGTGCTTCGGAGGGCACGTTAAGCCGTCGGTCCCGGTTGTTGTCTTAGGATAGCAGTCGTTACAGCATGGTGGTAGGGCACTTTGCAAATGCCCGCCTGGCTAGCTACCACCCTCAAGTTGAAAATCTGTCGCCAAGCACCTAACGGTGTGTTCCGGCAGCTGTCCTTGAGAGCCAGTAATTCTAGGTTAGTCTGAACAACATCCTCGATCACATCATCACTTACCATCAGGTGAGATAGTGGTCAAAGGCTAACCTATCACGCATAAAAAAAAAAAATAGTAGTGGGAACTTGTACGTCAACTTGTAAATATAATAAGTTAATTTTTTCAAATAAAATAAATATGTGTGTGTCCATAAGTTGTTTCTTTTTTAAAACAACTGCATAGGTCCACACAAATATGAAATGGATTCTAGCGAATCACTGAGGGAGTATTTTTTTAAAGATATCAACATATTAACTTCGCCAGTCTTTATATTCTTGAAAATATATTGTATACTCAAGATAACTTAGGTAAATTTAAATTAAACGGTGAGCACCACAATATTTTTTTAATAGACTTACAAATTGTAAAAGAATGGCCTCAAGTTTTTTTGCCTTCTCGAAGTGGCTCTATACTTACCATTTTTCCTGAACGCGGCACTAGAATATTTTATATGTAACTGACATAAGAGCATCGCGCATCGTAGACACCAAAATGGAATAAATAAATTTGTCTTTGACATATAATTGTTACAAAGAAAGGATCGGAACTGAGCCACGCACTTTGACCTAATAATACAAGAAGACTGTCATTTAAGATAATGAATAGATTCAGGCGTTACTTTGCGGAAATCCATACATTTCTCGATCTTGCGCTCGTAGGGTCAAGACCTCCTGAGGATGCTTCGTGTAGAAGCAAAACGCTACGAAAATTCCTCCGGTTTGGCTGCGTGGTGTTTGTGACGTCACGACGGCTTAACAGGAAAATTAGGCGGGATCGTCACTAGATATATTTTTATATTTTTAAGTGTTTTATTAAAATATTGATTTACTTAATGTTTTCTTAAAATATTTTCAAAATGTTTGTTGTTATTACTGTCATTTAAGTTATTAATATCATCTGGAGGCATTTGAAGCTGCATATGAGTGTTGTGGTCGCTGCAATATCAGTGCACTCTACTATGTACACTATTAAGGCTAGAGTGCTCGTGACGCTTTTCATACAAACGTATTTTCATCATATTTTAAATACTAAGTGTTCAAAGTCGGTGAAACTTTGCATGTATATACTTGAGCCTAATATCTATGCTTCCAGTTTGCCAGATTTCCGTAAAATTAAGTATTTTCAGAAATAATTCAAAAAGTCGTTTTGTATGGTAATAGTTATTTTGACATTTAGGGACAAAATAAATAATAAATTGAAAAACTGGCAAACCAGAAACATAGATATTAGGTTCAACAATATGCACACAAAATTTCAGCGAATTTGAACTGTTGGTATTTAAAATAATAAGAAACTACGTTTGTATCGAAAGGGCTTCGTGCAATCTACTCTTAACATATATATAAAAAAAACCTCTATTGAAAACAAATCATTTGTAAGTATCTAAACCAACTTATAATGAAACCTTGTTTCTATATTATTTTAAAATATGCATTATGTACCTAATCATAAACAATTTAATTCAATTATTTCTAACAAAATGTTGATTAAATTTCAACAATACCTACCTAAGGTTGGTAATTAGGTGTATATATATATACCTATCCGGTATATTACTTTTCTCTATGTATATACCTTTATTTTTGCTCTCTATGAATTAAGCTTGTTAATATAAAATAAATCCATCATTGGATGTAAAAAAATCACTAGGTATATGATTATGTTAATTTTAAATTAAGATCTGATTTTGTGAATTAAATAAATAAATACATCCAAACTGCTGTAGGTTGGTTGGCAAGTTTACGACAAAGTGGTGAATTTGACGGGGTGCCCACTTCCAATCAAGAGGAGTTGCGGAGGGCGATGCCTACTTCGTGGACGGGTGCTGCTAGCAGGGACTAGTTCAGATTACAGATATTGTAGCCGCCAGGGTACCTGTCCTTCATATTATGTACTTAGTACACCTACTACAAGTTGTTTGGTTGGTTTGTAATTTATCATGTATAGTTTTTAGGGTTCCCTACCCAAAGGGTAAAAACGGGACCCTATTACTGAGACTTCGCTCTCCGTCCGTCCGTTCGTCTGTCACCAGGCTGTATCTCAAGAGCGGTGATAGCTAGACAGTTGAAATTTTCACAGATGATGTATTTCTGTTGCCACTATAACAACGAATACAAAAAGTTGGGCAAGTGCGAATCGGACTTGCGCACGTTAAAACAAAAAAAGGTTAAAATATGAAGTCTAATGTTACGGAACCCTTCGTGCTGACTCGCACTTGGTCGATTTTGATTAATATAAGTTTTGAACCAATAATAATATAAAAGGATACAAATAAATATAATATAAAGAATGGTCTATAGAAGTGAAGGATATAATATTATAATAAAAATACATAATACTGCACCAGTTACAGCTTCTGCCATCTATCGGCGAGTAGCTAAAATAACTAATTTTTCCTCATTCAGCGTGTATCTTGATTTCAGCTTATTTGCTCAATATAATGCTCATGTGCAAAAATATATCTCAAATCAAGATACAGGTTGTGTGAGGTAAAAGTTAATTCATTATTGAAATTGACATCGTCATGAAAACAAATCGTTTATGATATTTTTCACAACCCCGCGCGTATCACAGTAGCGACACCTGTGTAAAGGTACTCAAATGAAGGGAAAACAAATGTATTATAGTTTCTGTTAAATGGTATAGGTGGCACTTAAATAAATATGAAGTCAAACATCAAAAGTGCTTATAGTCAAAAATATACGTCATGATCTCTATAAATAGACTCTCAGGGCCTGATTAACCCTTAGGCTAATTAGGCTGCAGCCTAGGGCGCGAGGATCAGGGGGGCGCGCTGAAATCGTGTCTTCGCAAGCACTGTTAATCTAGCATCATTGCATCTACCCTACATATATCAACAAGACCGAGACAAAATAGTAAAACTAAATGCGCTGTGAACTGAAAAAGCTTGGGAGTCCCTGATATTGACAATAAATTAAAAAAAAAAAAAACTCCCTTTATAGAATCACTGACTTGTCACTCGACTCGACCAGCGGTCGAGCGAGTTGCGAGTGAGCTCGTTAATTTATCGAACGTTTTTATTCTATATGAGACATTACATGCTTATTATGATTGTTCGAAAATTTCAGAGACAATCAAGAGATGCGGAGTGACCGCATACAAAAGGGATGTAAGAAAAAGAAAGAAACCAAAATTTTGATGAAGTTAATACAGGGCACATTGAGTTAGAAGAGAGACGATCTTTCGTCGTTGATAAATTATTATGCAGCTTGTCTTAAAGTGCTTGTATTATTGACTGTCTTAAAGTGCACTTAAAAAACTGGAAAATTATTTAAAATACAGTAAACACAAAGTTTGGTTTCTTATGGAAACGACATGAACTAGACGACACTGAATTTATCAGAAGCAAAGCAAAGGAGTTACAAAAACTGTATGCTACTGATTTAGAAGAAAATTTGCAAAAGAATGCGTCCATTTGGCGTAGTTTTAAAATCTGACACCGAGGCCATGCATTCCTATTTCTGCCAGAAGTCCAAAGGTTTTATTGCAGTTAATAATTATTTTTAATATTTCATGTATGTTCCCGAATGTTGAGATAATAATAAGATTTTTTTGACAAAAAGTGTTACCAACTGCAGCGGCGAAAGGTCTTTTTTACTTCAGTAGCTCAAAAATGTAGGTTTTGCTGCCTGAAATCAGTGAGCAAAATGCGATTTTGAAACATACATACAATTCGAAACATTCACACTCTATCTCTTTCCCGCTATTAAAAAGAGAGAGAGACAAAGACCAGTCCTTTCGAAGTTCCGATTTTGAATTCAACCTCAACCACAAACACTATAATTTTAATATTTTTTCAGGTTTTGAATCGTATTAATTCTACCTATATATAATATAAATCCGTATCAAAATTATAGGGTTGCGTCATCATTGACAAGATTAAAGCTAATTGCAAAATTAGTCTTGTTTGTAGTACAACGTAAGTTGAACTATAGATGTCGCTCCATCCCAATACGAAGGTTAAATAACGATAGGCAAAATTTGAGATATGACTCATTGACATGTTAGCCCAATTGGATTAGAGCATACCCCGGCTAAAGGGGTGGATGGACGTGGGTTCGAATCTCTTGACTTGACTTAAAATTTTTCCTCTCGTAAATTTGTAATTTTATAATAGTCCATAGAGCATGCGTTACCTATTGCAGGTATTAAAAAAAAAAAAAAACATTTATTTCAGATATTAATCCATATTGTACATTAAATTAGCATTTGCAAATAAAAAAAATAAGATTTTGAATTACATCACATGTCATAAATATTATTATTATTATATATTATAATTCCTATCTCATATATGTATTGATCAACCTTTATTATGTACAACTATTTGTTTTAATACAATAAAATGGAATGCATTCTAATGTCAAATATCAGCTGTCAAACTTGACAGACCGCCTCTTTTGTCTCTCTAAAAGAAATAGCAATGGCTGTAAAAGATTGTACTCAGAAATTTATATTCTAAAATAAAAGTTTCCCTTGAAATCTCATGGTTTTTCTCTATTGTGGTATCCTAACCTCTGATAACAGGTACGTCTTATCATTATGCAATCTATCCATGATATGTATAATACATTACTCTAGTCATAATTACAAAGAATTTAAAATTCTAATCTCAAATTCTCACAATGAATCAAAGAGTACCTATAATAAACGAAGTCAAATAGAATTCTGGAAAGTTGTTATCGTTGTTATATGTTTCACCGATGAATTGTTGATATGTAATTTAGATTAAAACCGATATCTATTAATCTAACATCGTCTATTCATGTTTTGTTTTATTGTCTACTGGCTTTTTACACGACTGCCCAAAAAAGAAGTGTTGTGTTTACAGGGTCCATGTATGTATACGTCGGAGCGTAAACAGTTAGTTTGCTACGAGATTGGCAACACTGTGATATTATCGACGTTATTCTAGTCTGTGGTCGCTACTAGTCTTTTGCACGATACCCACATGTACTTCCACGTTATAAAAGCTCAGCCAATCATTTTGAAGCAGTGACGGCTCATTGGCATTGGCTATGAACTTACTGCCGCGCAGCATGTCCGTGGTTCGAATCCCACTGCGCGCGAATTTGAGCTTCACCGCATGGGGAAGGGCATTTTGCGAATGCCCGCTTGGCTAGCGACCACCCTCGAGTAGAAAATCTGTCGCCAAGCACTTAACGGTGTTAGTAAAATTCATGACTTGTGACGTAATGCATCTGTTAGAGGCAGAGGTTAGTCCGCTTAACATCATGTGGGCCTCGAGCTTGTTCCGTCACAATAACATTAAAAAAAACAACTGTGATTTCGAGAATGTCTTACGGGATCCCCGGCATTATGTACTTATGTTTGTGAGTTTCTTTTTTAAGTTCTAAATGTCTTAAACGATTTTTATTTATGAGGTATCGTTAGATTTGTCTCAATAGCGCAAGTAACAGGTACATACAAAATTATAAAAAATTGGCCAAGTGCGATTTGGACTCGCGCACGAAGGGTTCCGTACCATTTGCTAAGAGTATATACAACATGATACTTCATAATATTGTAACCTTTTTTGTTTAAACGTGCGCGAGTCCGACTCGCACTTGGGCAATTTTTTGTATTTGTTGTTATAGCGGCAAAAGAAATACATCAACTGTGAAAATTTCAGCTGTCTACCTATTACCGTTCTTCAGATACAGCCTGATGACAGACGGACGGACGGACAGTGAAGTCTCAGTAATAGGGTCCCGTTTTTACCCTTTGGGTACGGAATCTTAAAAAACAATGTGCATATTTTAGGAATATTATGAGATAAAAAAGTTTTCTTCCTTACTCATCGTGTGGGTTGTCAAAATGAAGGGCTAAAATCACATAAAAAAAATGCAGTCACGTTTTTTACTTTTTTTATTAATTTATAATGATAGATATATTTTATTCCTTTATTCATTTTGTGTTAGCACTTGTGCGTCAATAAAGTTTTTTCCATCAGCATAGCAGAGACGAGCAAGCATTTCCTATGCAGTTTTTTTTATCGGATTCGTACGTTTTGTACATTTCACGGATATGAAATAATAATTTAATCGTTTGCTTTTATGTACTCAAACTTCTAAGTCGAGTTCAAAATATGCAAAAATAAAATAAATAAAGTCAAATCCGTGTCAAAGTAATTATTTCGGGATATGGTTGCTAAATGACAGGGATATGAGCCGAGATGACGAAGAGATGATTTCTTGGCTCACGATGAAAACGGTACGGCACGGTACTATAATTTCCTAAATACAGCACTGTGTTCTGTGTGAGACAAAATAATTAGAATATTATGTTGTTGCCAGATACATTTACACTCTGCAATCTCTGATGAACGTTGCGGTCCGACCATAGACTATACTAGTTTTTACCACCATAGACTATAGTCTATGGTCGGTAGTCAATTAGTATACTAAACAACGAACTTCGTATCACAAATTCAGTTTTCGTTGTCTAAAGTGTCGCTCGAAACCCGAAAACTTCGGTGAATTATAATAGCGACCTTATTCATTCGTCATAAGTCACAAACTGCAATGAACCCATCACTTCTACTAACTAATCAGCTACTCGGTAGTGCGGTACTATTATTTATAACATCCATGTAACTGGTTTGAGATATTTGAAATTGATTATGGCTGCGTTACAGAAACCGCATGAAGGTTACATTTAATTCACGATATCCAAAACTACTCTCTAACATGCATTATTTCAAAATCAAAGTAGGTATCGCTTTATTTTGCTTTATTATCGTTTTCACTTATTGTTTAAGCAGTGATGGCTCAGTGGCATTGGCTATGGACTGCCGAGCAGCAGGTCCATGGGTATTGATATAAGAAAAATATATATAACAAAACATGTACAATATAAAATAAAAAAAAAAGGACTCACCCTAGTGTTAAGATTGTTACATACCCTTCCCTTCAGGAAGACGATGTATTGGAGATCACAAATTACTTATAAATTGTATTAAATTGATAACAAAAAGGAAAATCTAAAAAGTGTACGGATCCAGAGTCTGTAGTGCAAAAGATTAAAAAAAAAATTAAATATTCACAACATTAATATTCATATGATATGATGTTTATATATCTGTTCCAGAGAATGTTAAAGAGAAATCGTTTTCTCCCCTCGGTGTGCAATGTACTTATTATACACTGATATCCAACGATATCAGTGGTTTAATTCTCAAAGATATCCTGTAACAAATAATTAATTTAAAAATATTTTTTCCAGTAAACTTTTAGATCTGTAGGCCAACATTAGGTGCCCTCTGGAGGAGTAAGTAACGGTAATATTACGTAATTAGGTGGTGTTTAAAGGTGCCGTAGCAAGCTAAGATACTAAAAGGTTACCACAGTAGTGCAAATTGTTGGTATTTTTTTTTTTTTTTTTTTTTTTGTGCCTGATAGGTTAGCCTTTGACCACTATCTCACCTGATGGTAAGTGATGATGTGGTCGAAGATGTTGTACAGGCTAACCTAGAATTACTGGCTCTCAAGGACAGCTGCCGGAACACACCGTTAGGTGCTTGGCGACAGATTTTCAACTTGAGGGTTGTAGCTAGCCAGGCGGGCATTCGCAAAGTACCCTACCACCATGCTGTAACGACTGCCATCCTAAGACAACAACCGGGACCGACAGCTTAACGTGCCCTCCGAAGCACGGAAGCGCTCAGTAGTAATATCACCAGCGGTCACCCATCCAACTCCTGACCGCGGCGGACGTTGCTTAACTTTGCTGATCGATTCAGAATGGCCAAGCAAACTTCGCTACGAGCGCTTCAAATATTTGATATTGTAGAGTGTGATATTCCTTTGCAAGTTTTTTAGATGACTCGCCATATGGTACGGTCAACATAATGTTTGATTTATCTTCAATAATAAACACTTTCCTATTTTTGTGTGACATGGTAAAGCGAAAACACAATCAAAATTTCATAACCCAAACTTCTCAACTCAATGCAACCTTTCATTCACGCTGTTAACTATCTTACCTACTAAATAAGTCGTGAAAATTGCAAGGTCAAATGACACAGAGCGCGCTGTGGAGGGAGAAAATACGTAGGTAATAAAAAGGTCAAAATATTCCTTCATAGATTAGAAGAAGTTTGACAATAGTTCGTATTCTTATATTTTGCTGGTACAAGCACAAGGTTTGGTCGTTATAGCCGATGAATATCGATAAGTTTCGTTGTTCTAAACGATATGTCGCTGTATCCGATGTCATTATAGGCGGTATTACTTAACTGTTTATTCGGGATTCGGCCCGGACCTTGCTATTCGGTCGTAATAACCGATCCGTTGTTATAACCGTTGTCGTTATATTCGGTTTCGACTATATATATCTTAAACATTCAACTTAAGGGTCGCGCCAAATTTAGATAAGGTAAAAGGAGATCTTTATCAAAAACAAAGCGCCAACCGATATCCCATTGCTTTAATTAGACATACTATAGGTATAAGTACAGATAATTATAATAATCGTGTGCAATATCTATACGCGGTAAATATTCGTACACAGTAGTATCAGCGTATTGATAGTATCAAGATTATCTGATTTTGATTACAACTTATCTTGATCCTTCTCTCGATAACCGAAATTAAATTGTAATGGAATTTTTTTCGGCTTATGCTGCTTTTACAGCTAGCCGCGAGCGAGGTCAAAGCTAAGCTATAAAACTATATGACATTTTCCACCAAAGCTCAACTAGCGGTCCAGGTTCTTACCAGCACATCTTGTGCTTCGAAGATGGTGCCTGTGCTAGAAAAGTACGTGGTACTCTGATTTGCATTTTTTTGTATTATTTAGTGATGATGTGGTAGAAGATATTGTTCAGGCTAAACTAAAATTACTGACTCTCAAGGACAGCTGCCGGAACACACTATTTAGACGCTTAGCGACAGATTTCCTAAATTAGTGTAGTGACTAGCCAGGCAGGCATTCGCAAAATGCCCTACCACCATGCTATATTGACTGCCATCGTAAGAAAACTGGGACCGACGGCTTAAAGTGCCCTCGGAAGCATGTGCACGGTCAGTAGTAATGTCACTAAAGGTCACCCAACCAAGTTATGACCGCAGCAAACGTTGCTTAACTCTGCTTATCGGTTAAGCCAAGAGTAATGGGCACCATAAGAGTTTAGTATAATAACGCATTTCGCCCTTATTAGACTAGCGCGGTATAGTAACTGCAGAGCGTCGGATATGTTCCCTGAGGCGGGGGTTCCTGATTTTTTTGTGGTTTTGAGATCGAGGGTAACATCTTTCTGGCATCGGTTGGGTCGTTCCAGCAACAGAATCCTCGTGGCTGTCTCTGACAATATTTGTAGTCTGAATCAGTGATGGCTCAGTGGCATTGGCTATGGACTGCTGCGTAGCGGGTCCATGGTCCGAATCCCGCCGCGGCCTTGAGCTTCACCGCATGGAGGAAGGGCATTTTGCGACTGCTCACTTGGCTAGCGACCATCCTCAAGTCGAAAATCTATCGAGTGGCGGACGCAGTGCTATTCGTGACTTGTGACGAAATGCATCTGTTATTGGCAGAGGTTAGTCCGCTTAACATCAGGTGCGCCTCGAGCTTGTTCCGTCACAATATCATAAAAAAAATATGTTTAAACGTGACAGATTACTGTTTGTGCGACGCGTATGTTCTTATTGTGCAATTTAATTACCTCATTCCATTATTTGCTATTGTAAGATAAAAAATGCAGGCCATTTTTAAATGGCCTGCAATATCTATCTTACATACAGATTACAGGCAGATTACATTGAATCAATTATAAGTTATAAAATCATTCTACACATGTAATTCAGCAATAAATATACTTTGACATTGACTTTTTGCACTTATTAGTTAGTTTTATTCAATTTTATTTGAAACACTCTTTAAGGTTAAGTTTAGTATAAACGTATGGGTTTGCTACCTTGAAATAAATGGTTTTATTTTTATTAATAGCTTATTATTAATGTTCTATTTTTCCAAAATCAATTAAAATCAGTGCTGTGAACTAAATAGTTTTGTTATAAAAGTGTTTCTTCGAGATTCCTATTACAGAATGCTTCAATACATACATAGCTAACCCAATCTGGTATCTATAGGTCCAATCTTGCATCCTCTCATATTAAACATAACTTCGCTCACACACTCACCCCCACGGAATCGCACCACACCATGCGCGGCCGCCGGACGCCAAAAAGACCTGGCGTTCCCTGCCCCGTGAACTCATTAAGAAGGGAGTCCTCTGATGATCCGGTGAAGTCATTAAAATGAAAACAAAGAAGAAAAGGATGCATTTCAAGAAGCACAAGAGTGTAATGCAGACTCTGCTTATGGCGTGGCTATTCAAGAAGCAACCTAAGCAGTGAGAATGACCGTGCGTTAGTGGTCGCATGAGAAACTGCAGGGGTCATGTACAAAAGCTCGACACTCCAGCCAGCCCCGTCAGTGGAGCTGAAGAGATATATGATGATGATGTGGAACCAATTTCCACTAGCGCTAACCTCTCACACTTCCTTGGTGCATATAGAGTGCGACGTAGTTGTCGCGCAGACTTTTTCAAATTTTTCATCCCTCGACGCCCCGTGACGTGTTTTTAGTACCCAAATACCTAAACTTGTCAGCCTCATATCCACATACCCTAATATATCACTTATACCATACAAAAATAGACTTCAGTAGCCCGAATAGCGCAATGTAAATATATTTTTATAGATTTGGAGGTTGTTTAATTGGGTTTATTTGATGCAGTGTAATGTATATAATAACTTCTTGGTACCAATGCAATTCTCATCAATTCTCAATTATTTATTGCATCATATATGTGGTGTACATGCAGATCTTATACATATTTATGAAGTTATACATATGACCCAGCAACATTGAGTACAAAACTAGTAAAAAAGCGACCGATATTTTTCATATCATTTAAATTTGTCACCAAAGAATTCATTTATAATTTTTTAAGGTATTGACAAAAGTCGAGCCTTTTCTTCACTTTTTAATGAATTTGGTAGCGTGTAAAATATTTTTATTGCCATTACGTTCGGACCAGAACAGTGCATTGCTAGTTTTGAGCTTGGTAGTGTGAGGTTATGTCTAAATCTAATAGGATATCTTCTAGGTTGGTTTATTTCTTTGTTGAAGAATTGGGGGTATTTTTTTTACATCATATAGGCTTACGGAAAAATAAATAAAAGTAGACCTTTTCGTGGAAAAGTTTACAGGGAAAGGGGTTTGCATATACGACGAGCTAAACTATGAAATGAAAATCAAGCGGTCCTGTCGGTGGGTGTGACACATATCCGTAGCTTAGCAACGTAGCATATATTTATATGGTGGAAAGGCAGCTTTAATTGGTGTTTCTGAAATGACGTCAGTGTGTATTTTTATTCAAAGTGGGAAGCTATAATTTGTTATCGGGCAATTCGAAATAATCGGATTGAACGTTATGTTTGATATATATCACATATAATCTTATCATGATTTTTAAAGCTTCTGTGATTTAAATAACAAATATTTTAAGTTAATATTGTCAAATATCATATTTAGGAAAAAGAAACATATAAAATAATCATTATTTTATTATATTTTGAGATTTTTTATTTTGCTTTAGAGACAAAATACGTAGGTATGTCTAGTAATAAAATAAAAACACTTGGAATATTATTAGCCTAATGAATGGTAAAAATAAACCTCAATATTCAACATATATCCAGAAATAGTCCAGTGAAATAATAACTTAAACGAGTACTTATTATGATCCAATACAAGTTGCGAAAGTCGTCGTTGAAAGATTTTTCTCTATCTTGCCCTTTGATGTCCCAAGTCAGGCTCATGCCTCATTATAGCAGAAGCTCTGACAACAGCCTTTGCAATTCATTATAGGTAATTTGCTGATATAGTACTGAGGAATTTTTGGATGGGGTATTCCCCGTGGGATACCGGGCTACGATGTAACTAAGGGTAATACACCGGAAGGTGGGCAGCAGTGCCTTCTGAGAAACTTACACCAAATCAAATCAAATCAGAATTCGTAACTAACACAAAGGGAAAAGAAAAAGGTTGTTATGTTAAAAATAAATAATGTGGACAAAAGGATAATAATAATAATAATATCGGACACAGGAGTAAAATTAATGTTACATTTACTTGATTCGGGAATTTAAAGTGATGCCATTGGCGTATTTTGTAATATTTCCAAGACATTTAGTAGCAGTAGAGCACCGCACCCTGATTCGTAAACTTCAACATTCTGGGAGTTAATAAATCATCATTTGTGAATCATTTATTTGCAAAGTTACAAAGTACCGCTAGCAGGCGTATATAGGTGAGTTTAAGATTCCTACATAGTAAACAAATATAAAATAATAACTTCTATATACTGTAACAGCTGGATCGTCCATTACTGAACACAGCATCCCCTAAAAATGGGGTATTTGCCATAATCCCCACGCTTGGCAGGCGTCTTGGGGGTCGCAGTGTAAGTTGGAAGTTCTTTAGAAGGCGCTGCTGCCCACCTTTCAGTATTCTTCCCTCTCGCTAGTCGCCTCTTACTTAGTCTCTAGTAGTCAAGTCATGGGGAGTTGCAATTCTAACCCGGCACCCCACGGGGCGGGCCTTTGAGTCTTAATACAACCTTACATTTTAAATTTAATATTGTTACTCCCAAGTACATTTTTTTTTATTAACATATTCTATACACTACAGACTCGTGGTCCGTACACTTGTTTAATTTTGTTTTACTTAAATACATTTCTTAATTTTACATAATTCTCCAAATTATCAATATTCCTCCTGAAGGGAAGTTAGCCTAATGTTAGTTTTAAAAAAATATATATATATATATATTTTTTTTTTTTATTGCTGATAGGTTAGCCTTTGACCACTATCTCACCTGATGGTAAGTGATGATGTGGTCGAGGATGTTGTTCAGACTAACCTAGAGTTACTGGCTCTCTAGGACAGCTGCCGGAACACACCGTTAGGTGCTTGGCGACAGATTTTCAACTTGAGGGTGGTAGCTAGCCAGGCGGGCATTTGCAAAGTGCCCTACCACCATGCTGTAACGACTGCTATCCTAAGACAACAACCGGGACCGACGGCTTAACGTGCCCTCCGAAGCACGGAAGCGCTCAGTAGTAATGTCACCCATCCAAGTCATGACCGCGGCGGACGTTGCTTAACTTTGCTGATCGAATCAGAATGGCTAAGCAAACTTGGCTACGAGCGCTTCAAAAAATATATATATATATATATCATAAAGCTAAAGTGAGTCCGCCTCTTATGACACCCATGGGATGATATGGGGAGGTGCAATTCTAACCCGGCACCCCACGGGGTTAACTTAATAAATATAAAATAGAGTTCAATTTCAAGTCAGCTTTTGTTTCCTTGTCAAATAATCAGGCACAGTTTTAAATACATTGCCCTGCAAAAGTTTTCTCTCATTTGGTAATTTGATATATGTTATGATGCACATGTTGCAAACAATCATTTCATAGACCATTTTATGACATGGAGGTTGATATATTAGAATCTCATATATAGCTCTTTTCTGTCGTTTGAAGATCTCACTGCGTTTTTCAAAATAGGAGGAATGTGTTTAGCGAAATAACATAATTGTTAATAAATACATATATACTTACATACAGGGTTCTCGTATATACTTACATACAGGATTCTCGTATATACTTACATTCAGGGTTCTCGTATAGACTCACATACAGGGTAGTGTAAGTATTTTAATTGTTTTAAAGTAAGGCTTACAAGCGTGTAAAAGCCATGCCTTGTTTATAGATCGGATGCACCTTTTTAGGGTTCCGCATCCAATGGGTAAAAACGGGACCCTATTACTGAGACTTCGCTGTCCGTCCGTCCGTCCGTCTGTCCGTGGCTGTATCTCGAGAACGGTGATAGCTAGCTAAAATGCAAAACAGTTGAAATTTTCACAGATGATGTATTTCTGTTACCGTTATAACCACAAATACAAAATATGGCCAAGTGAAGGTCGAACTCGCGCAAATTGAAACAAAAAAAGGTTAAAATATGAAGTCTAATGTTGTATAACTATTGGTACGGAACCCTTCGTGCGCGAGTCCTACTCGCACTTGGCCGATTTTTTGTGATTCAAAAGCTGCATCCGAATCAACAGAGTTTCTCCACATAATTAAGCAAGTTCGTGAAGCAGCTGTGAATCTTAAATTCCCTGTAGCCAGTCTGACAAAAATATGACCATATTTGTCGAAAATAACTATAAATACAGAGGGTTGCAATAAACGGCTTTATATTTTCCGTGTGTTTTTGTAAAATTGTGACCTTTTCCATTTCTAGCGTATATCAACGATTTACTTTGGTGGAAGGGCATTTGGTGAATGCCCGCCTGGCTAGCGACCACCCTCAAGTGTTCCTCAAGAGTTCCGGCAGCTGTCCTTGAGAGCAAGAGTAATTCTAGGTTAAGCCTGTTTAACACCTTCGACCACATCATCACTTACCATCACGTGAGATTGTCAAAGGTCAAAGGCTTACCTATCAGCAATAAAAAAAAAAACGTTACACGGTCAAAGATCACTGCGTTATGGTTTAATTCAAAACCTCTTTTATTTTTAAAGTAGATAGAAAAGATAGCGAGATAGTACAAGTAAATTGGTTATCGATTATCTCTAAATGCTTCACCGCTAATAATTAACTATTAAATTTAAAAAACAGACAAAATGGATAAAGTTTTCTCTACCTAATGTTAGTAATGTAGAAACAAACATTGTATTTTTCTTCAAAATTTAAAATTCTTAAAGCGCTCGTAGCGAAGTTTGCTTAGCCATTCTGAACTGATCAGCAAAGTTAAGCAACATCCGCCCCGGTCATGACTTGGATGGGACCGTTGGTGACATTACTACTGAGCGTGCACGTGCTTCGGAGGGCACGTTAACGTTAAGCCATCGGTCCCGGTTGTTGTCTTAGGATGGCAGTTGTTATATATAGCATGGTGGTCGGGCATTTTGCGAATGCTCGCCTGGCTAGCTCAAGTTGAAAATCTGTCGCCAAGCACCTAACGGTGTGTTCCGGCAGCTGTCCTTGAGAGCCAGTAATTCTAGGTTAGCCTGAACAACATCTTCGACCACATCATCACTTACCATCAGGTGAGATAGTGGTCAAAGGCTAATCTATCAGGCATAAAAAAAAAATCAATCAACAGTCTTTTTGGGTTAGTGGCATACGCACCCAATGTCAACTCCCCCCGTGTCAGTTGCCCACGATCTCAGTTCCCCCCGATAAATATTGAGCGAATATTTTTTTGTGATTTGTACTGTCAGCAGCGAAAGTGTATTTAAAGTTATTTAAAAAAAAATGAGGGCACACAAGTTCAGGTTGGTTGGAAGAGATTTTTGTCATAGATAAGCTTACTTTGTAAAACTTATAATAAGAATTTACTGTATATATTATGCAAGTATAAGAATAAATAAAGGATTATAAGAAAAATAAAGGAAAGACTGATTTTCTACGATCATTTATTAATTTGAAAGTTTCATTGTAAATATCAACAACAATATTAACATTACAGCAGGCAAAAACAGCATTTATAAATCACTTAAAATTGTACAAAGTATATAAAATAAACAATATTCAACACCCAATAAAAGGAAATCAACAATCATAAAACATTTAAAATTACTAAAAGAAAAAACTAAAAGTTAGATACTATAAGGGGTTAAGTATGAAATTGCCGTTTTTTTACTGAAAAATTGAAATTGTTTTTTTTAATTAAACATTTTTATTTAATTAAAATACCACATACCATCACTTTCTATAAATTGCTGCCATCTAATAAGAATGTCATCAATGCCTTTGCGATAGAACTCTGGTGATCTAGATTCGACAAACTGTGTGAAAACATTTTGTACTGCCTCCTGGGAAGAAAACTTTTTATCACATAGAAAATTGACCGAATTATGAAAAAATACGGAGGGTGACGAATGGTTTCTAATCGCAATTCCTGTAGAGTTAAAACGGTTTCTCGTGCTGTATGAGGTCTCGCGTTATCATGAAGCAATAATGGTGAAGATCGATTCATGAGTCGGGGATGTTTCATTACTAGTTTTGCAATCATTGTTCAGAGTTCGGTACGGTAGACATCTGCCGTTATTGCTTTACCAGATCGGAGAAAGCTATAGTGAATAACACCATGCTGAGACCACAAAACAGTAACCATTGCCTTGGTAAGCTTTGCTTTAAGACACTGTTGCGGTTATATTTCTTATTTCTCTTACAATAAGGTTACTGCGATAATTATTATTTCATCTTTGATGTAATCAAACAATACAAGGGGCTTACATTTTGCGGGGATTAATATATGAAGTGGTTCCTTGAAATTTGTTATTGGAACTTTCAAATCTTTGCTATGCTTTCTACATAATGTGGTTTTCACCCTTCTGAATGCTGGAATGTCCAAAGTACAACAATAATATTTTAATTTTGAAAAATTTCAAAATACACCTTTCAAAAATTATTTGCACTGATATATAGTTTTTGCATAATTCTGTTTTCACTTTCATCTGTGTTTCTGGGTGCCGACTAGTGTTATCAGTAACCCAAATTTTATAATTTGTAAGAAATGCGCTGGACTGAATGGTGATTTATAGTTAAACCCGTCAGGATTGAAAGATTGCGAGAACAATAGAATTTCATTCATAGTACCGGCAGTCCCGTTTCCCCGATGTAATACCTAGCTATTATGCATACATTTTGAATTTTGAATCTTGCATTTTAATAACACAATTGTATGTATTATTAATACGCAAGATATAAAAACCATTCGAAACAATTGCCTAAATATAATTTTAGCAATTATGATATTGAAATAAATATATTATTATCAAGAGAAACTCTTTTTTGCTAACGGTATATTTAATATATGGTAATTATTTCTTTCAATCAAATTTATCGGGGGGAACTGAGATCGTGGGCAACTGACACGGGGGGAGTTGACATTGGGTGCGTATGCCACTAACCCTTCTATGGGTTAGTATATATTTACACTATTGTTTATTTTATATACTTTGTACAATTTTAAGTGATTTATAAATGCTGTTTTTGCCTGCTGTAATGTTAATATTGTTGTTGATATTTACAATGAAACTTTCAAATTAATAAATGATCGTAGAAAATCAGTCTTTCCTTTATTTTTCTTATAATCCTTTATTTATTCTTATACTTGCATAATATATACAGTAAATTCTTATTATAAGTTTTACAAAGTAAGCTTATCTATGACAAAAATCTCTTCCAACCAACCTGAACTTGTGTGCCCTCATTTTTTTTTAAATAACTTTAAATACACTTTCGCTGCTGACAGTACAAATCACAAAAAAATATTCGCTCAATATTTATCGGGGGGAACTGAGATCGTGGGCAACTGACACGGGGGGAGTTGACATTGGGTGCGTATGCCACTAACCCGATAGTATGAGAGATGACTTATATTATATATATATATACTAGCGGCCCGCCCCGGCTTCGCACGGGTAATAGCGACCATAAATAATAAGAGATATAAGCTGGATCAAATTGCACACGGTGTGCAAATCAAATTTAAAATCGGTTCGGTAGTTTAGGAGTCCATCGCAGACAAACAACGCAACACGTAATTTATATATATATAAGGACATGTATATTTGTATATATATACGATAAAATTTATTTTTATATATATATTTTTTTACCTATCTATGATTTAATAAATGTACAATAGACATTATTCTTTACGATCTTTTACTGCACCGCTACCATTTTCTCGCACATCCAGGATAACTGGTAGAAAATGCTACATAGCATTAAGTCCTCCTTGTACGCTTATTTGTGCAAAAGAATAAATAAATAAATAAAGTGCGGAGTGTACCAGGCCTGATATTATAAAAAACACAAGCAAGATACTTGGACTTGGTTACTCTCTTCAATCTTTGGCCGACACATAGCAAGCATATTCGTAAGTGTACGGGAGGGTCTTTGGCAATATTTGTTTGGACCTAAGAATAATAATTAGGTAAGACTACAGTCCAGACCCGGACTGTGGTCTAAAAGTCTTATTTACAGTATTTTTTTTTTATGTACGGTATATTACATTTATAAATCATTTTGTTATAATGACACAACGCAACAATGATGCAATACTTTTTTGCGGTAATATGGTTCAATGATGACATAATTAAAAATCCAACATTTTAAGAGGCATTTCACGTGTTGATGCGTGTATGGAAGATTTTAAGCGCTTAATTTACTATCATAGGAAAGATCTACAAATTGTTGAATAATTGATAACAATAGAATAATCTGTCCCCTTTTCAGTTAATGTACCACATTTACAAATATTACTTCAAGTATTTTGTAGCGACCAATCTTCCGCACCTTGTTTTACGAATTAACGTACACATAGCCATCTTCTGAGCTCTATCTCTTGTATAAAAAATCATAAAATTAACTTTTTAAAAAATCTATACATCAGGCATATAATCTTGTTGACACTTAATGTACTAGAATATCGATAATTTATCATAATTATGGAATAAAAATTAAAGACCTTGCGCAAATTTCCACGAATTATATAAGCATTTTAACACGATTTATTGCGTTAAATAAAGTGTCATTCCAAACAGATATTATATCAGAAGAAAGTGCATTCTTCAATTAATCTAATCTCAATTAACTGTGATACTAACTCTGTTTTCTTGGTCAGGAAATAATATTTAACATAACTCTAAATTATCATTGTTTACTCATGCCAATTACACAATTGTTTATATCACAACTTATATTTATTTATTAATGAGTGCAAATATCAAAATAAGTTACTCACAGTCACGCTATTCCGTCGTCAAATCTTTCGCTTGTGTAAGCGAAGCGCTGGCATTTACCCAAACGTCAGTAGCGTGATTTTGTGAAGTGGCTCTTAACGATTTCTGGCCTGCAAGTTGGCAACATTGGGTTCTGAAAGACCAATCGATATCGGATATTATCAGATAAAATACTTATAATTCCTTCTTGGGTAAATTTGAGGCGATAGGACCGTAAAACATGAAAATAATCACATTGATAATCAAATTTATTGGGCTTATTGATTTTTCGAAGCATCATGTTGAAGTTAGCCGGAAATCGATTTTTAATCTTTTTATATCTATTTACGTTATGAACTTGACATGCAGAGGAAGAATACCAACCAAACTCCACTACCATACCCCGTAGATATCGTAAATACCAACTAAAGAAGAATCAGGAGCATCTAGTCGAGCAAAACTGTCAATATCTTTACTACGATGCACAAGAATCTTATACAAGATTTGGGATTAATCAAATAAGTAGGTACAGGTAGAACGCCGATTAACTGGATCTTGAAGCGCTCGTAGCGAAGTTTGCTTAACCATTCTGAATCGATCAGCTAAGTTAAGCAACGTCCGCCGCGGTCATGAGTTGGATGGGTGACCGCTGGTGACATTACTACTTCCGTGCTTCGGAGGGCACGTTAAGCCGTCGGTCCCGGTTGTTGTCTTAGGATGGCAGTCGTTACAGCATGGTGGTAGGGCACTTTGCGAATGCCCGCCTGGCTAGCTACCACCCTCAAGTTGAAAATCTGTCGCCAAGCACCTAACGGTGTGTTCCGGCAGCTGTCCTTGAGAGCCAGTAATTCTAGGTTAGCCTGAACAACAACTTCGACCACATCATCACTTACCATCAGGTGAGATAGTGGTCAAAGGCTAAACTATCAAGCATAAAAAAAAAAAACGGTCCTAAGCGTAATATAAAATATTATTACCAAGTACATTACCAGTAATTTTTGTCGTAATTCTACAATAAATATAGCCAAAATCCTAATTATTTTTGTTTTTCTGCCAAACAAGTCAGTTATAGTACAAAATATACATGATCTCCAGGCACTTTTGATATGTGTATGTTAACTGCACAAAACTGCTTGCAAACTACTATTTCAACTGCACCCATTTTTGCAGTTGGTGTGCAGTTGAAATACAAACCGAGAGTTTGGAGACGAGACACAAGAATGGTGTTTGCTTGATATTTCAGTGGCTGATATATTATAAAAGTTAGATATGGAATTTACATACACTCACCATTCGCAGATGCTTATAGCAGATTGCCCTGGAATGAATCAATCCACAAGCTCCTTTTCAGGATATTACATTCACAGCTGCAAGCACGTAAACACACACATACACACACACACACACACACACACGCGCGCGATATTATAACTTTTACAAAATATAAAATGTATACGTGGCGAAACCGCCACGTGCTTTTGCTGAATTGAAACGATGCTTCCCTACATTTGACATTTCATCAGTTTTCCCGCACGTTTAAAATGTTATCCAGGAAATATAGAAAAACATAGAGTACCTACATATATTGCACTTTTTTAGAATACATCACATCCACAGCACGTAATACACGCACGATTATATTGTTTTAACTTATAATTGTTAAATTACAAATGTTTAGGTGCAAGTTTTACAAAAGCACGCCGCGTATTTTCCCGCCTTTTTGTAATTTGTATCGATTTTTTCGATCACAATTTCAGAATCAGAAATTGAGATTTGTTCTTACATACTGGTAATACCTAATATAAGGGCGCGCTTGCTTACTTGTATTTGGTAGCGTGGTTTGGGCGGGACGTGGCATACTGTTTTTTTTTGTTTTACATTAGATACGTATGATTTGAACATTTGCCATTTGTTTAACCACTTACCTTTAGGCGAAGACAAACCTATCAGGCATACAATAATAATAACTCTAAACCATATCTGTTTAGATATGGTTTAGAGCGCTGTGTTTTTTATGTTTTAGGGCGTTTGCCCTTCTTAACTGTAATGTAGAAAATAGGTGTATGTAGTTCCAACGAGTGTGTTCTCAAAGAGGGTTGTACTCCGGAAAGAGACCCTACGGTAGCGGTAGTGAAAGCGTAACAGACAGACAGACAGAGTTACTTTCGCATTTATAATATTAGTACTGATTAACATCAAGTTTTGACCAAATACAACTGTCGATTTTGGGCTTAAAATTGCACTTTAACAAACACTGTATAACAGTCGGATTGACCACTGCTGAACACAGCCGTTCCTTTGCTATATACCCCACGCTCAGCTGGCGTCTTGCATGATATCAGTTCCTCAGAAGGCGCTGCTGCCCACCTTTCGGTGTTTAACCCTTAGTACTCGCCGCTTACGACACCCACGGGTAGCATATGGGTGACATTCTTGCCCATAGTACCCGAACAAACACTTAAAAGCAAACACAACAAAAAAAGGCTTTACTAACACCTAAAATTGTATGAATTGGGAGTTTAATCGGAGGTTTGACATTAGTGTTGACACTCAAACAGTCAGTGAAAAGTGACGTACAAACAGTCACTTTTCACAGAAGTTTTCAGCAACACAATCTATGTTTAGCAATCGATTAAAAAGCATTTACTTATGTAATTTTATGGCTAATTTGCGTTTCGGGAAGTATCGTAAAAATCTTAAGTAATTAAATATAGAGTATTACATCTTTAGCGACCTATAAATAATCCACAAAAAAGTTTATAGGTATACTTATGGATTTTCGCTATTGACGTAAACTCACCTGACGCGTCGCTGTTTTTTTTTCTTTAATTAACTCAATTGGTTCTGGTTAAGTGGCATAAAGCAAATATTTGAGACATAAATTATTACTGAAAACATGAATATATTTCGCAGGCGCCTACAGCTTGTACTCGCTGTTTCGTCCGCTTGTTCAAACAGACAGTTTACTAAACATTTCGGTAAAACCTACCTATTTTCATGCACGTTTATAACCTCCTTTCAACATGTGTTATGCGGAAAAACTTACCTCTAATCTTGTGTCGTGGACATCATTATTTTTAGTAGGTAGGTTTGAAATAATGCCTACCTACATCATTTAAAATCGTCATCAACTTATATCTACTGATGGAAGCAGAATTCGTAGTAAGAGTTCACCAATATAGTTGTCAGTTCTCTACGTACAATTACCTAAGTTGGATAACCGACGTGATGATCAGAGTTTAGTGAATATATCTAAACTAAATATTCTTATCTACATTTCTTAACTGCAGTATAACCATGTGAGTACCACTTAATAATCGTACAGTCAATTACTATGGTAGATACTAATGTGTGCATATAAGAGCGGCCATTTGCTTTTTTGCGTTTACATCTCTCTTCATTCATAGCAATGTTGAGAGATTTTTCAATCAATTAATCTGTGTATTGGCGTTATTTAGATATTTAATTACGCTGCTCACGTCAAAGTGAGTGAGTTGTTGTAGCTTGTTAGGCATAATATCTTCATGACCTTATTTTAGTCATTAGACAAGTTGCATTCCCGCATGGGACGTTTGTTTACATTTGACACAACCTTGGCTTTATGCTCCATATTACTATTATCATCAAGTTTCTTAAAATAACAATCATAATAAAACACTTCCAACTTATTTAAAAGAATAACAGGGATTATATTTTAGTTCCCTTTTTTTTTTTTTTTTTTTTTATGCTTGATAGGTTAGCCTTTGACCACTATCTCACCTGATGGTAAGTGATGATGTGGTCGAAGATGTTGTTCAGGCTAACCTAGAATTACTGGCTCTGAAGGACAGCTGCCGGAACACACCGTTAGGTGCTTGGCGACAGATTTTCAACTTGAGGGTGGTAGCTAGCCAGGCGGGCATTCGCAAAGTGCCCTACCACCATGCTGTAACGACTGCCATCCTAAGACAACAACCGGGACCGACGGCTTAACGTGCCCTCCGAAGCACGGAAGCGCTCAGTAGTAATGTCACCAGCGGTCACCCATCCAAATCATGACCGCGGCGGGCGTTGCTTAACTTTGCTGATCGATTCAGAATGGTTAAGCAAACTTCGCTACGAGCGCTTCCCTCGAGTACTTTATACACCAAATATATTACATTTAATTTCCCTACACTCTTCTTTCTTGAAATTAGTCTCATGTGCCTGTAATTTCACTGGTTCTCAAGGACTGCTGCCGGAACACACTGTTAGGTGACAGATTTTCTACTTGAGTCTTTAGCCAGGCGGGCATTCACAAAATGCCCTTCCAACATGCGGTGAAGCTCAAGCCCGCGGCGGGATTCGAACCATGGACCTGAAAATTTAAGGACATATACCCGCCAGCCAAAGCGTGAACTTTCATATAAACTCAACTTGTTATTAAAAAAAACTTGCATGTAAATATAGTGTATTATTAGACCTATCGTTTCTGGCTTAAATCCTTTTTCTTTTGGACTATTAATTATTTTTTTTATTATATAGCGTTTAGTATATAGCACTCGTTTTTTGGAAGTTTGAGCCAGTTATTCGTAGCTCCAGATTTATTTAAAAAGTATAGTACACATGTATAAATAACTTCCCATTATAGAAAGTTCAGTATATTCCCCATGTTTGTGGTGCAATAGAAATATTAAAAACATGCTTATTTTTCTTGTAATAGATGCTTAAAGTTGGGTCTTTCTATTATCTAATATTAAGAGTTTTTGAGCTAGTGTAATTCCAAAACTGTATAATTTAATGAAAATCTGATGCACCACAAACCTAGATATTAGGGTAATGATTACGTAGCTAAAAAATCATTGAGTTTTATTCGCTATTATTAAAATGAGATTGGAGCTGCGTTTTGTATGGGGGCGTTCGTCTAAAATATACCCTTAACTTGCTAAAGGCACTTCAGGCGTTAACACAGTGTATGTTTATTACTTCTTTGAGGCAGGACACCAGGCTCTGCGGGGGTACCTGGTGAGTAGATAGGGAAAGTCACTATTGACTGTAATATACTTATTTAATTTAACAATTAAAAAACTCAGTAACATTATAAAATCACTTTTCCACCAACCATTTGTGCAACCTGACTTTCAAATATTTTAGAGGGAACTTCCCTGAAAGTTCTTGGAATTTTATTAAAAACCTTAATAGTCATTACATTGCAGTTTCGTCTCATTAGAGCTGTCTTAAAATAAATTTTAACTATTGTGAAGTTGTTCTCTATTTGTTTAATTATACGCCATTTGAATCCGAAGAACTGCTCGGGAACTTTTCCTTTCCTATTGTACAAATTGGATACAATCTTTAATACTTAATAACCAACTCAGTCATGTTATCAAAACCGTAGAGTCAGAACCTGTGAGAACTATACTAGGGGAGCCCCAGGGTAGCACACTGGGGCCATTATTGTTTCCGGTGTGCATTAATAAGCTACCCAACATAACAAAACAAAAAAAAATCAAACTGTGACAGGAATCAATATATTTGAGCCAGAGAGCAGGTAAAAAAATCTTAGATTTGAGCTGTATCTTTTCGATGATTTCCAAAATGCATATTAGAGAAATGCAAATGCGAAGATATGATGACCTATATAAGTCTACTGCTAAGATGTTTATTTACAGAGAGCCTATATTACTGTTACCAAGTTTCAGCTGGATTGTTCACTGCTCAACAGAGCCTCCTCCATAAAGAGGGGCTTGCGATAATCATCACGCTTGGCAGGCGGCTTGGGAATTGCAGTTTAAAATATAAGTTCTTCAGGAGGCGCTGCAGCCCACCTTTCGGTATTTTACCTTTAGTTGCCTCTTACGAAACCCACAGGCAGCAATGGGAGATTACATTCCAGCCCGGCACTCCACGGGATACTACCCACTGTACCTGTTACCCGCGTCTTTTAAAAGAACTACCTTACCAAAAAAAAGTTTGCTGGTTATTTAATGTTTTCTATTTTACAATTCTAAAACCTGAAAAAGCATAATCTAACCTACTTCCTTGACCTTGCGTGCAATATTGCTTGAGTTATTTAGTATTTGTTATGTATGTCTTAGAACCATTTGATTGAAAACAACGCGCCTGTGTATTGTTAGTAAATTATCAAGCACTTTGTTAGTCACTACTTTTACTTGTAAAGAGTGTTTGTAATGACTGAATGAGTAAACAGTATCCTTGTTTTATTCATAAGAAACTACTATATATCCTACAATTATAATACATTTTTGGAGAAATAAATTATCTGATTTAGGACGTCACTGTTTAGCCAATGAGGTGGGGTTAGCAAACTTTATTTGTTTTTAAATTCTTTTTTTATTGTAATGGGTATGCCTCCGAGATGGTATCATATACATTTTATCAAAATCGTTTGAGTAGTTTCTAAGTAAAGCCAATTAACTAAAAAATATACTTGTGCTTGTAGGTACTTACCTGGATGATTTAATGGTATTTGCTGTTGTCGATCAACACTATTTTAAGCAAGTGAATGATTTTGTAAGCAGTCATTATCACTAAAACGATCATATTAAATATATTGATTAATTATTATTTTTATTAAATATTATTACAACTTGTTGATGTCGGTGCCATGGTTAAAACGCGGACCTCACATTAGCATGGTCCGACTTCCACAAGTTATTTCATACTTTCCAGTATTGGAAGTAAGTTCCGCTTTTTTATATATTCTTTTTTTATATAAATCTTCGTTTATTATTGATTTTAGGCTAACCTTTGACAACAATCTCAGCTGATGGTAAGTGATAATGGGCTCGACGAATTTGTTCCAACTAGCCTAGAATTACTGGCTCTCAAGGTCAGCTGTCGGAACACACCGTTAGGTGCTTGGTGACAGATTTTCTACTTGAGGGTGGTAGATAGCCAGGCGGGCATTCGCAAAATGCCCTACCACCACGCTATAACGACTGCCATCCTAAGACAACAAATGGGACCGAGGGCTTAACGTGCCCTCCGAAGCACGTGCACGCTCAGTAGTATAATGTCACTAGCGGTCACCCATCCAAGTCATGACGCTTTGTGTCACTACTGATATAGAGACTAGTCAAGAGAGTGATATAGACAAGGCGGGCGATGCCCCGTCCACCCACTGGACTTTCCCACTGGTGGGTGGACGGGGAATTCAAGTTTCCCTGTCCACCCACTGCACTAGAGTTGGAAACAAATCCACTGTTTCATCGATATTACAAATAATATATATTTTGGCTACTGGATTAACTCTCAAGTAAAGCCTTAGATGTAACAGCTGTCAAAGTGACAGTTAATGTTGCAGTTTTCAGTTTGTTTCTAGTGTAGGTTTTTTAAACTAATCTATAAGGCTTATATCGGGGATTTTTACAATAGTCGTTAATACTAAAAAAAAACATGCTATCAGTGCTCTTAATTGCTTTGCTTCCTGCTCCACTGTTTCGTTCGATTCCTAAACTTATCAGTTATTTTATCAATTAGGTGGCTTTTCAATTCCACAAAAAATCTATTATCTTTGAATATTTTGCAATAATTTTGTTGAAGAGTTCCGCAGGATTTTCGCAGAGAATTCCGTACAGAAAGTTCTAGGTTTGAACCTTTATATACACTATTTTTTAACCGACTTCAATAAAAGGAGGAGGTTCTAAATTCGTCTGTTTGTTCTGCGCACTATTTTGGCCAATTCTGAGAGCAGGAAGTATTTCCTGGACTATGGTGAAAAAATCTTCAAAGTAGCGGTAAGGCGACACAGCAGCAGAACACCAGCAGATCCCATAATCATCCCATCACAACCGGTACCCACACTAACCACAGGCGCCACAATCCCGGGTCCTGACATCAGGCAGACCTCTCATAGTAGAACTGGGTTAAACCAGATTCTGGAATGCGGAGAGAGAGGCGAGCCTGGGATAAGGATAAGGGGGGTGGCGCTCTTCATGGACAACAATAACGAACGACTCGGCATAAGCTATTGCAACGCGCAAGCAAAAAACCGCGTTGCAATATCACCCGGACTGGCATCTCTAATTAATGGAAGCACTACAAAGACCACCATAAAGCGGAAAAAGTACAACGAGCTTTCAGAGACGAGGATAGCCGGCTGCCGGTGTCGACTGGTGCGATCGCGCAACAAAACGGTCATACTAGTCGACTGGGGCAGTCAGACGCCCTTTTCTCTCGCAAACGTAGTGCTCACAAAGCTCGGAGAGGCGGAAGAAGGCGCAACACCTCGCATTATCAGCGTAGATGCGATGGTGATAGAGTACTCGAGAGGTGAAGTTGCGGACCACATTGGGTGTATTAAAGCTTCAGCGCGCCACAACATAGTGGCGTACGAGGACAGAGGAGAAGATCTAAGCTACCTCAAAGCACCCACCGTATCCGCAACCAAAAACATCACAAGCCTCCAACCATATTCAAGCACGCAGACAGGAGCTCAGCGCCTTCAAGAAAAGATCGACGCCAAAAAATCCGAATCCAGTCCAGAAAAAAGCAAAAGCCGAGTCGGACACAAAAAACACTTCGTAGACGTTGTCAGCTCAGCACTGCATGGCATAAGGGATAGGATATCCAGAACGGCAGAACGACAATCAGCTGCCGTTCAGGAATTCCTAAAGCCACCCCCGAAACATCCCGACCTCCCGCAGACTAAACGGACCAGAGCCGACAAGGGGCAAGTTAACCCGCCAAACTTCATTCAAGTAACAAAGCCAACAGACCTCGCATTCAACGCATTCATCGAATTCCTAGCGATAGAGAAGGCAACGAGAGATGTCAACCTTACCACTTGCAAGAACATCATGCAAGCCTATCTCTGGGAGAACGAGGGGTTGTTGAATGTGAGACTCACGGAAGCGGAAGCAGCCATATACGATAACAGTAGATCCCGAGTCATCAAGGGAACTATGACGGGTCGCTATATGGCTGCATTCAGCTCCACAGAGGGCTTCGTTACTTTGAATGAACATGAGACAGAACGAACTGGCAAACTCACATTTTTCACACCACCAGAAAATCCCCTTGTGGTCACAGCCCGGTGCACGAAAATCATGCTGCAGGAGAAGATCATCGAGATGGCCAAAACCATCTCGGATGACTCCAACCCAACGGCAGCGTGGGACTACTGGACAATGCCACGAATAACATGGATAAACGGAGTTCCCGGTTGCGGCAAAACAACTTGGATAGTTGCAAACTTCGATGCTGACAGAGATATCATAGTCACCACCACAACCGAAGCAGCCAAAGATCTGAGAGACAAGGTAGCGCACCGCATAGGCGACGGAGTAAAATCCAAAGTGCGCACCTTGGCCTCCGTATTGGCCAATGGGTTCATGGAGCGTAGAGAAAGACGTCTACTCGTGGACGAAGCTCACATGAACCACTTCGGGGCCATCATAATGGCTGCGCGGTTGCTGGGGGCTGAGGATCTCGTCATCATCGGGGATGTAAACCAGTTGCCTTATATTGAGAGAGAAAACCTTTTCAGTATAAGGTACAGCAATCCAAATGTACTGGCGTCCATCGGCCAAGAGTTGTTCTGTACGCACCGAAATCCTATGGACGTGGCATATGTCCTGAGAGAGGTGTACCCGGGCTTCTACTCGTCAAGATCTCGTGTGCACTCCCTGAGACTCCAACGGTATACAGATGCAGTAATACCAAAAGACCTCCCAAACACCTTATACCTGACGCTGACCCAGGAGGAGAAATCCACCCTGGTAGGCAGAGGGTATGGGAGTGGCCAAGGGTCTTGCATTCTGACCGTGCACGAGGCTCAGGGACTGACATACGGGATCGTCATTATCATCCAGATGAGGGAAAAGGTGACCAGGCTCAGGGACAGCGTTCCGCATGCGGTTGTGGCGAAAAAGTCGTGGAGCAGATGTTAAAACGGACCCCGGGGTCAGTGGCGGGTCCATCGGGCACTTAATATAGAGAAACACAAAAATGTCAATGTAAATGTTATTATAAATGTATAGGATAAGCGTAATAAGTAGTAAGCATGCTAATATAATATACTTTATAAAACACCATAGTAATTATAAAACAAATGTTATAGGATAAGATAAGTAAGAAAAAAAAAAAAAAAAAAAAAAAAAAAAAATATGGACTCACTTTAGTTTATAAGATACAACAAATAACACCATAGTTGTAAATTCAAATGTGATGAATGGAGTATGTTTTATCAAAGAAAATGTAATCAAATAAAAATAACTGTAATCTAAAAAGGGCACGGACCCTGGAGTCTGTGGAGTAATGTTGTTTTATTAAAAAAAAAAAAAAAAAAAAAAATTCGTCTGTTTTTTATATTTTTTTGTGTTTGTTACTTCAGTATTTTCGATGGATGAACCGATTTTGATGATTATTTTTTGGTGCCTCCCATGTGGGTCCATTTAAATTTCATCAAAATCGGTCTAGCCGTTTTTGAGTTACGCTCCAATTACTGAAGGGTCAAGTGGGGCAAAGGCGAGGGCCATAACTAAAATAATGTTTTAATTTTGTACCATTTATCACCGTTTAGTAGTTAAGAATTCACATTTAGAGTACATAATAAGCATATATGAGGCAATCATTGTATGTCGTGAGACAACAATGGAAATAATGTATCAGAAAGTTTAGACGTTTTTTTATAAAATCTAATTCTATATTGCATTTGCCCGGTGTAAAGGGGAAAATGTGATAATTAAATAGCATTCCCTAACAGAGTGCCTATCATAACATTTGGGGTAATAGTAATGAAACAGAACAAAATAATTATCCTTTAGTTTTTATTTCAAAGAGATCAGACAAATACTTCTTGAGTTATAAACTTGCAGCTTTTTTTTAGCCCTTGACCACTATCTCACCTGATGGTAAGTGATGATGTGGTCGAGGATGTTGTTCAGACTAACCTAGAGTTACTGGCTCTCAAGGACAGCTGCCGGAACACACCGTTAGGTGCTTGGTGACAGATTTTCAACTTGAGGGTGGTAGCTAGCCAGGCGGGCATTTGCAAAGTGCCCTACCACCATGCTGTAACGACTGCTATCCTAAGACAACAACCGGGACCGACGGCTTAACGTGCCCTCCGAAGCACGTGCACGCTCAGTAGTAATGTCACCAACGGTCACCCATCCAAGTCATGACCGCAGCGGACGTTGCTTAACTTTGCTGATCGATTCAGAATGGCTAAGCAAACTTGGCTACGAGCGCTTCAATCCTGACTTGAATGGTGTTTTCAAATCATTGACAGTAATGTATTGACCCACTAACTCCAATATCTCTATATAATATCACAATTGCCCCAAATCACTAAAAAAAACGGGACAAATGTAACAGCGACCATGTGGTGAAATTGTGACAGGTATAAAAAACACAAACTGTCGGTTTTCATACGCCATATTGTGAGAAAACAATTTTTTTCTTCCAAACTCACCAAGTGGGAACTGAGGGGCTTTAGAAAAGATTCCATAATATATAACTTGCAATTAATTTCACTGGAACGATAAAACGTGTTACGAAAATTAACAATTTTCAGTCGGGTTTTCTTACTTTTTTTAATAAATCAATTAAAAAAGTAAGAAAACTTGTTTAGTAAACTTAACATTATTCGCTTAACATGCAATAATGCAAAAAAAAACAATATAAGTAATTATCGGGTTCAGTCAATGTAATCAATCAATTTAAAACCAATTTTTTTTAAAAGTCTTGTATGCAGCTTAATTCAGTTTGAGTGCAGATAGCGACATATGTCCCCTTAAGATGGAAGACGATAGGAGTGGATATTTTTGAGCTATGACTCACTCACTAAGATAGCTCAGTTTTAAAGCAATGATGGCCGAGCGGTAATGCATGTACAGCGGTAAGCTATGGACTGCCGTGTCACAGGTCCCTGGTTCAATCCCCACCGCTGACCAGAGCTTCACCGCATATATGGTGGAAGGGCATTTTGCGATTGCTCGCATGGTTAGCTACAACCTTCAAGTAGAAACTCTGTCGCCTAGCACCTAAAGGTGTGTTCCAGAGGTGGCCGAAGTCCTTGAGAGCCAGGGAAATGACAGTCACAAGAGACTTAACAACTGTATGTCTCGGTGTGAGAGGCGCAGTGCAATCAGTGACTTGTGACGAAATGCATCTGTTTAGGCAGAGGTTAGTCCGCTTAACATCAGGTGGGAATCGAGCTTGTTCAGTCACAATAACATAAAAAAAACTCCTTATTTAATTTTATATAAAATTTATCTACTTACTATTTTTTATTTTTCTCAAAATTTAAACGATAAATTTTAAAAAAAGTTGGAAATCCATGTCCCGGCTATAGGGACGGAAAATTTACCCTTTGTTGTTATTTTAGAGACAATTTTCTGAGACAGCGGTACCCTAAAACGGTATCATGTTTTTTTTAAATTAGTCACACACAATCAAACACATCATCAAACGTTATCTATAGATGTATCGATGTACAAAATCAATATATAAGTTATTTTGCAAATCGCTGCCAATATCAGTGTAGATCCATTAGCTAAGAGCTAGTGTCATTAAGTGCTTCTTTAATATAATTTTTTTTTTCACAAAAACGTCAAAATGAACGTGATTGGTATGTACCTTGTTTTATTTTTAAGTTGTAGAACCTTATGTCCTTAACTGTGGCCCTTATGGATAAACTCAGAGTCGCTCAACGAGCTATGGAGAGAGCTATGCTCGGAGTTTCTTTGCGCGATAAAATCCGGAACGTGGATATTCGCCAAAGAACCTAAGTCACCGACATAGCTCTCAGAATTTGCAAGTTTAAGTGGCAACGTACGTACGTAGAGTTGGTAGGCGCCCCACTAGGTGGAAGTCGTGGGTAGCCAATGGCTACAAGTGGCTAATAGTCGTTCTTTGTGGTGATCTATGGGGGAGGGCTTTGTTCAGCAGTGGACGTATTCCGGCTGATGATGATCCTTATGTGAATGGTGATAGAGCGTATTTTAAATCAAAGTTCCTTATTACGTAAATTTTACATCCATTGTCTTTACTTAATTTGGAAAATTTTACATTCAAAAGTCTCGTTTAAATTAGCGATAGTGAATGATTATTTTACCTTTATGCAATTGGACCTTATTCAATTGATATTAATATCGGTTTATAAATTTTAAAAAAATATGAGTGGAAAAATTAAAGTCAAGTGCGGGATACGAACCTACATCATCCGCCCCTTTAGGCCGGGGTATGCTCTGACTGACTGAGCTAACATGACAATGCGTCATAACTTTAGTATTTTCCATCGTCTTTAACCATTGTAAAGGATTTTGTAATTTTGTTATGTACTCCGCAGAGCAAGCGGTATTGCAAATATAAAAATAATAAAATTAATATCGTATGCTAATATAATTTATACTTCTTTTTTTACCGGCGGTATGCCTTTGTTAAAAAATACTACGAACTATATACAACACTACAGCTACCACAATGAAAACATTTAGACAACCTATAAGTCATTATTTAAATTAATACGTATTATTGTAATTTAACATTTATTTTTATTTAATCATATGTTTTTTTTGTATTAATTTTTTGTAAATGTAAATTAATATACATATAAATATTGATTTTATTTGTATATTAATTATGTGTGTGACAGATGTAATTGATTTTAAAGTCATTTCTATTCACAATATTTTTTTATTTTCGTTGTTTTTCGTCAAGTTACCAAGACTGAACCCATCTATACATTTAAAATTTGAAATAAAGTAGTACTTCCTAGGTTTTTATTCATCGTTCTGTCCGACCCATTAAGGGGGGTTTTCCATAATCTCCAGGCTTGGCTCCAGGAATGGGGGAGTGACTTTCTAGCCCGGCACCTCATGGTGCACACAAATATTATAACGTTACGAAATATTTAAACCATACAATACAGGCAAAGATGAGAAGAAGTATATATGCTCTCCTAATTTTTAAAGCATAAATATATAGGGTTATTGGTAAATAGCTAACAACTAGGGCATGCTATTCGGATATCTGAATATCCGAATTATTCGGATATCCGTTGTCTATAATTATCCGAATATCTTTGATGTTATTATTCGGATAAAACGGATAATTCGGATATTTACTTTCTAATTATTTTATGGTTTATTGTTAATTTTAATCATGCTTTTTACCATATGCTACACGAGACTTACTTTATTAAATGACTATCTATTAATTAACTAGTCTAATGAAGTTTGATTAATTATATTTATGTCGTGTGATTGCTTAGTGAAAGCAACCTTTATTTTGGAATATCGTAGATTTTTATTCTTATTTGTGCTTTAATCAAACATCATTATTAAGATGTAGGGCACACTTAATGATAATGTATCTGAAATGACTGAAAAGTAAATAACATTCTATTCTATTCCTTTGTTAAGCATGTTATAGACTTATAGAGATTTATTAAAATTAATATAATTTTTTTAAATTTAAAATTTCTTGTGTTTTGTTAAAAGTATTTTGTTTTCTTTTAAAATTAACCTAATTCTTTTAAAGCTAACAAAAGAGCTAATTTATATCTGTTTTGCTTTTGATTTTTAAGCGATAAGACTGAAATGAGTCAATAAGTTACTATATGATAAGTATATTCTGGAGCTTTTAATAGTGATTTAATAAGATCTGTTTCATAATTTGGATATGACTCGTACTTGTTAAATTACATTAATAAAACATTTTTAATACAACAAACAAATGACCAAGCTAAAGATCGACGATGGCAGTATCATCTCACCAAACCGGAGGTTCTGAGAGAGCTTGAGAGGTTTTATGGCCAGCTATACACCTCGACTCAAGAACGCGTTTTCAGTGCAGCTCAGGACAAGAGAGCTAAACTGACCCGACACTATACCGAAGACATCCTGGACATCAGCCTATACGAGATTAGAATGGCTCTTAAACAACTTAAAAACAACAAGGCGCCAGGTGATGACGGAATCACGACGGAACTTCTGAGAGTGGATGGAAAACCGGTACTCTCTGTGCTCCAGAAGTTATATAATTCCGTCATCCTTGAAGGTAAAACGCCAGAAGCGAGGAGCAGAAGTGTAGTGGTACTGTTCTCCAAAAAAGGTGACAAGACCTTGTTGAAGAACTACAGGCCCATTTCACTTCTGAGTCGTGTTTATAGGCTGTTCTCGAGAGTCATTACGATTCGCCTTGCTCGCAGGTTTGATGACTTCCAGCCTCCCAAAATTTTTTTTAAAAGTCTTGTATGCAGCTTAATTCAGTTTGAGTGCAGATAGCGACATATGTCCCCTTAAGATGGAAGACGATAGGAGTGGATATTTTTGAGCTATGACTCACTCACTAAGATAGCTCAGTTTTAAAGCAATGATGGCCGAGCGGTAATGCATGTACAGCGGTAAGCTATGGACTGCCGTGTCACAGGTCCCTGGTTCAATCCCCACCGCTGACCAGAGCTTCACCGCATATATGGTGGAAGGGCATTTTGCGATTGCTCGCATGGTTAGCTACAACCTTCAAGTAGAAACTCTGTCGCCTAGCACCTAAAGGTGTGTTCCAGAGGTGGCCGAAGTCCTTGAGAGCCAGGGAAATGACAGTCACAAGAGACTTAACAACTGTATGTCTCGGTGTGAGAGGCGCAGTGCAATCAGTGACTTGTGACGAAATGCATCTGTTTAGGCAGAGGTTAGTCCGCTTAACATCAGGTGGGAATCGAGCTTGTTCAGTCACAATAACATAAAAAAAACTCCTTATTTAATTTTATATAAAATTTATCTAAAATATTATAAACTGACCCGACACTATACCGAAGACATCCTGGACATCAGCCTATACGAGATTAGAATGGCTCTTAAACAACTTAAAAACAACAAGGCGCCAGGTGATGACGGAATCACGACGGAACTTCTGAGAGTGGATGGAAAACCGGTACTCTCTGTGCTCCAGAAGTTATATAATTCCGTCATCCTTGAAGGTAAAACGCCAGAAGCGAGGAGCAGAAGTGTAGTGGTACTGTTCTCCAAAAAAGGTGACAAGACCTTGTTGAAGAACTACAGGCCCATTTCACTTCTGAGTCGTGTTTATAGGCTGTTCTCGAGAGTCATTACGATTCGCCTTGCTCGCAGGTTTGATGACTTCCAGCCTCCCAAAAAGGCTTTAGTACCATAAACCACATCCACACGCTCCGCCAGATTATACAGAAAACTGAGGAGTATAATCGGCCATTATGTTTAGCGTTTGCGGACTATCAATAAGCCTTCGATTCAATCGAAACCTGGGCTGTACTGCAGTCTCTTCAGCGATGCCAAATTGACTATAGATACATCGAAGCTCTGAAGTGTTTGTATAGAAACGCCACCATGTCGATTCGACCACAGGACAAGAGCACAGAACCAATCCAACTGCAGCGAGTTGTGAGACAGGGAGACGTTATTTCTCCAAAACTGTTCACGAATGGGTTGGAAGACGTTTTTAAGCTCTTGAACTGGAAAGAATTCGGCATCAACATATATGGCGAATACATCACTCACCTTCGTTTCGCCGACGATATAGTCATAATGGCAGAGTCCCTTGAGGAACTCAGTACAATGCTCAGCGACCTCGGTAGAGTTTCTCAGCAGGTGGGTCTTAAAATGAATATGGACAAGACGTAAATTATGTCTAATGTCCATGTTGCACCCGTAGCAGTAGTCGTTGGAAACGATACCCTCAAAGTTGTTGACCATTACATTTACCTGGGACAAACAGTCCAGTTAGGTAGGTCCAACTTCTACAAAGAGGTCGTCCGAAAAATCCAACTCGGATGGGCAGCGTTCGGGAAGTTACTCTTCTCATTAAAGATCCCGCAGAGCCTGAAGACCAAAGTCTTCACCAGTTCACCGGTGTGAGTTGCCAGTGATGACATATGGCACCGAGACGTGGTCCTGAACTTTGGCCCTTATGGACAAACTCAGAGTCACTCAACGAGCCATGGAGAGAGCTATGCTCGGAGTTTCTTGGCGCGATAAAGTCCGTAACGTGGACATTCGCCAAAGAACCAATTACCAAATAGTCACCGACTTAGCTTTCAGAATTAGCAAGTTGAAGTGGCAATGTTGGTAGGCCCCCCACTAGATGGACTGACGACATCGTAAAAGTTGCGGGTAGCCAATGGTTACAAGCGGCTAATAGCCGTTCTTTGTGGCGTTCTCTGGGTTCGCCTTTGTGCAACAGTGGACGTCTTCCGGCTGATGATGATGGTGATATTTTAAGTATTTTGCTAAAACTTTGTAAATGTTAATAAAATACTAAATTATTCATATACTAAAGTTAACCTTAAGTATACCAACTCCATACATTTGAAAATTAACAAAGTCAAATAAAATACGTGCGTTGTGGTAGCGCACCACTACTAAACAATAAAATTACACTAGTTTACTACAGCAATTTTACACTTGAGACGGCAAAAAACTAAGTTTGCTTCAAAATTACAGTGTATAAAAACGATACAATGATAAAAAAACTTAATTAAACAGTATTGTTAGTTTGTTTTAAATCTTTATCACTAGTATCCGAAATATCCGTATTAACCGGATATATCCGAATAGTGTTTAGGGAGTATCCGAAATATCCGAATAGTAAATTTGGTCGGATAATTGCATGCCCTACTAACAACCTCTTAGGGTTGACTTTGTTTTGAAATAAAAAAATAGGTTTTCTATGTTTTTTTGGCGGATTAAGTAAAATGGGCCACCGGATGTTAGAAGTCTCTTGGACCTGTAATGTATTATTATTATTATTTGGGCGTTCTTGGCTCAGAATAAGCATTAAAACACATTTTTTTTAAAACAAAGAGAAATCCATCACAATATCTTTGTTAGGACTAGCAGAAGTCAACCGTAAGAGGTTGTTAGCCATGTACAGCTATAACCCTGTTTTTTGGTTAAATATTTTAATTTTAGTCTGAAATATCTATTGTTACACTTTACAACAAAGCTCTATTATAATATTGTAACTTGTGAAATAAAAAAAACTATAGTAAAACCAAAAGTTAACAAATCAAGCGTTACTTTGCACCAATCCATTACAAATATTTAAAAAAAACATTAAATTTGTATTTGGAATCTAAGAAAAAATATTGGAAATTCCGACTAATTTTCCTGCTAATCCAACGTGACGTCATAAACCCCACGTAGCCTAACCGGAAGAATTTTCGACGTATATCTCATCTACATAAAACGTCATCAGGAGGCCTTGTCGAGCGTAAGATCGAAAAACTGTTTAATATATTGAAATTTATATATAGGAAATTCTATTGTACACCAATTGATAAAAAAAATATTTATACATTATCCTAATCTAATAATCCGTTTTCAGTTATATTTTATGTATGTATGTATATATATAGTTCAATGATTATTGTCATCAATCACGACAAAAATATGCAGATAAAAAAAAAATCCAATAACTATTGATTAAAAATTGTTTGACGTATTAGAATATTTAAATTTCGTGATGATGACAGGGTTATTGGTGAAATGCTAACAACCTCTTAGGGTTGACTTCTGCTAGTCCTAACAAAAATTGAGATGTTTTTTTTTCTTTCTTTGTTTTTTTTTTGTCTTTGTTCGATGTAAATATTCAAAACTCTATTCAAAGGGACCGCGGCGCTGTCCAGTGTAGCCGTGGCGGGCGCTCTTTGCTCGGAAGTAATAAAAGATATGAAATAATAAATTACCGGCTCAAGAGACTTTTAAGATCAGGTGTTCCTCGTGCGTATTCCGTCAAATATAAATAAACAAACACACAAACAAAAAAAACATCTCAAAATTTTAGTTAGGGACTAGCAGAAGTCAACCCTAAGAGGTTGTTGGCATTTTACCAATAACCCTGTATAACAGCACATAAAACGGCATATAACTTAAAGCGCCCGGTTTAAAAATAGAAGCACTGTTTCAATTCCGCCGGCTGGATTTCGTTTTTTTTTTAAATCATGATAGGTACGCGTTTTTTTTCGTAAAAGGATAATCGGTGAACACGCCCCTAGATGCGCCGCAGCAGGATCCGCACGCGTCTTTGAATTCATTCAAATATGAAAGGTCACTCTCCTAAATTCAAATTTAAAATCATTTGTTCAATTTAGGCGTCTACGACACAGTTTTTTTAAGCGCTCGTAGCGGAGCTTGCTTAGAGCTGTTTTTAACCGATCAATAAAGTTAAGCAACGTCCGCCGCGGTCATGAGTTGGATGGGTGACCGCTAGTGACATTACTACTCAGCGTGCACGTGCTTCAGAGGCCCGGTTGTTGTCTTAGGATAGCAGTCGTTATAGCATGGTGGTAGGGCATTTTGCGAATGCCCACCTGGCTAGCTACCACCCTCAAGTTGAAAATCTGTCGCCAAGCACTTAACGGTGTGTTCTGGCAGCTGTCCTTGAGAGCCAGTAATTCTAGGTTAGCCTGAACAACATCTTTGACCACATCATCACTTACCATCAGGTGAGATAGTGGTCAAAGGCTAACCTATCGTGCATAAAAAAAAGTTATGAAGGTCAATTACAAATTTTAATATTGAAATAGTTCTAGGTACCTACGTCCTACCATGTTGAATGAATAGTGCAATTAATCGACCTTTGACATAAAATCATAGACAATAATGTGACAATTTGCTTATCGTATTATATTATATTTATATATTATATTTTTATATTTATATATTATATTTTGACTTATTATATTTTGCTAAAAACCTGTCCAAGTGATCCTATGTAGCTCTTGTCAGGCTCTTGAGCAGTAGCTCAACATTTCTATTAATTTATTTTATCGTGATGTCCTTGTTCGATAAGAAGTGATTCCCCGCAAGTTGTAGTACATACTTGCTTAATCCAACTAGATAAACCTGGAGTGCTAATAAATTTTCAAGAATAGATAATGGCAAGGATTGTTTACTACCTATTTTTACGGCGTTTATTGAACTGTCGTTTGTTGAACTAATCTTTAATGTAGATAATTTGGTCAGCTACTTTATAATCCGGAAAATATGGATTACCGGCCGTATGATAAGTCTTTATATAGCCGTATGTAAGGTCTTTTGTAGTAAATTTATGAATGAAAAGGTAGATGTAAACGATGTTTACCGAATTTAATTACCGATCGTTTGAGTAGGTTTCATACTTGCAAACATCGATCTAACCAGTTTTATCGAATGTAGACTATTTTAAATGTCAAATTTAGCGATCGGTAACTTCGTTTCTCGCGCTGCTGTCTTTGTCTTTCAACGCTATGCAGACCAACATTCATTGGATTCAACTCTTATCAGAGTCTAATGAGACAAAATCACTGTGACGACACCTATTGCGTTAGCTCAAGTTGGTTAGAACATGCTTTTTTTGATATTGTGTGCGTTTCGTAACGTCAAACTCAGGTCAAAGTCAAAATCATGTATTCAATTAAGGCGTCTACGACGTTCTTATGAAGGTCAATTACGAGTTTTAATAATATTGAAATATTTTACCTTGTGCTGCCACGTTCAGCAAAAAAATGCTTAGAGCCACTGCGAGAAGAACGGGGAAGAAACTCAGGGCCATTCTTGTTAAATTTCTTTTAAGAATATGTTACAAACTACATTATAAATGTATTAAAATATTTGTTTAAATTACATAGGTGATAGCTTGGCAAAGGTGTAGTAGGATTTCTTATTCTAAATGTTGTTCACGTGCAACTTGATGTTGCCTTCTGTGAGCGTTGTAATATTTTTAGGAACTTTTTATAAAATCGTACATATATAATTCCGTAAAAAGGACCTTTTATTTGTCTGTGATACTAAAACTAAGCACCGCTATTTGATCTTTATTCCTAGGAATAAATACTGTTAAATAAGTAATGTTGTCAGCAGATTTATTATCAGGATTGTCTCTTTTACCTTTCCAGGAAAAATCATTATCCTAGCTTGCCTGGCTGCCTTGGCCCAAGCAGACATAGAAACTCAGTCCCAACGTCTCTGGGAACCACACCCACGCTGTGAACAAACGCCTTTTGTCCACTGGCTGATAGAACACGAGTGGGATTGCACATTATTCTACTACTGCGAGTATGGGATGAAGAGGATCTTACCCACTAGATGTGCACCAGGCACAGAGTTCTCATACGAACGTCAGGTAAGTTCAATTAGGGCGAGCGAAGTGAGCCTTGTCACTCTCCCACAACTTGAATATTTTGTGTCCCTCTTTACTGAAAATCTATCATACCTATAGATGTGTTATGTAACATATTAATTGAACTTCATATCTAGATGTGTTATCGCTCAAAAAAATTTTTTTAAACATAAAAAAAGAACAATAACAATTTTGTATTAATTGGATAGAACGTTATTGTACTACTAGCACCATCTGTTAGAAAACCAAAGAGTTAAGATCGCTGCAACCGAACTGAACTCCATAATCAAATACATCGTAGTTTATCTACGTAATACTAGATGACACCACTAATTTCAAAGGTTGTAAAATAACGAGCGAGCCCTTACGAAGCTCAGCTCTTTGCTAGTATTTTTTTAACTTATTACAAGTCAATCACGTAAAGGGCACGTGATGGCAGTTATTATCCCATTAGTCACTCACGATACACACACGTTATCGGATTACAGAACAGTTTATTAAACCACGTATACCCCACATTTTTTGTGGCTGTAATCGTACTTCAAACTGTATTCATCAAATATTAATACACACTTGATTTATTGTGTATGTAATGTTAGTAATACAAAAGCAAGAAAGGCCGCTAAAGGCATATTATTTTGTATGTGTATGCAGCCGCGTTCATTTGCCCACTGCTTGATTAGTTTATCTTTTTATATAATGAGCTATCTTTGGATTTCCTATCTCAGTTTTTAGACGTAACTAATGTTCTACTACCTTTAGTTGCATATTGTAGCAACTCAAAGACATCTGTCGGAACATACAACATACAAAATTGTCCTCAGTGTTTCCATGTGTAATTTGTTGGTTCCTTGCAACGGGTTTCCTTCAATTTTGTAATACTAATAACTATGAAAACTGATTGAGATCATAGAAATATGGCAGAATCGCGATTAAATACTGTGCTCAGGACTGAAGGGCACTGGAGCAATTGAAATTGCTAACTAACGGCAAGGCTGTGTAGTGTTACTCGTATGCAGAAAGAGAAGGGTGATATTGCAATTGTATCGGACGAGCGTGAAGCTTCCACTTGACCGTCTCGTAACAACTTAAGATAAAAGAAGCTTATTAAAATAATTTTGTCAATTAACATTTATATCACAACCCTTAAGCCTTTCACAGAGTTTCTATATTTATATTTACCTACATTAATTCGTTCCTCAAGTTCGTTACCATCAAATCTTTACTCATCCCTCCGAAGATAATGCCTATTCTGGAGTTATATAGCTATTGATGAATTTTACTTACACAATAAGGCTTTCGGTCGTTAGTAACAATGTGTTGTAGGCTTGTAATAGGAACCTTTTAAAGTGGTGAAACATAGATTTCTTTTTGTAGGTTTGCATCCATCCAATCTTGGCTAACTGCACACTGCCAGGAGTACCACCTACAGAACCAGACCCATCACCTACCGCAGCGCCTACCACAACGAGTACCGCAGCACCTACCACAACGTCTACTGCAGCGCCTACCACAACCTCTACTGCAGCACCCACCACAACTACTACCGCAGCACCTACCACAACCTCTACTGCAGCGCCTACAACAACTACTACCGCAGCGCCTACCACAACCTCTACTGCAGCGCCTACAACAACTACTACCGCAGCACCTACCACAACCTCTACTGCAGCGCCTACCACAACTTCTACCGCAGCACCTACCACAACCCCTACTGCAGCGCCTACCACAACTACTACCGCAGCACCTACCACAACCTCTACTGCAGCCCCTACCGCAGCGCCTACCACAACAACTACATCAGCACCATCTGAATCCCTGCCTAATGGCTGTCCAGCTGATCCTAACGTCCACTATCTCTTGCCTCATGAGTCAGACTGCAGCAAATTCTACTACTGCGTCCACGGAAACCTGGTGGAAAGAGATTGCGCCCCTGGACTTTACTTCAATCCTGCCATTCAGGTCAGTATTTATTATTGGGACTATGCGGCTGTCTGATATGAAAGTAATAAAATTATGTTGAACGTAACTTGAAATAAAAATTGAGATTTGCTGTCCGCACACATACATAGATCAACGCAGAAAGCAGATCAAATGTTGATAGTAACTAAAATAAGGTTTGATATTAGTTATTTGAATAATACTTTTGCAAGCCATGTAAATTTTAAAATAAGTTGTATTTCAATGAACATTTGCTCTGCTATCCGCGCCAGTCTTTGTGGACAGACACTTAAATCACTTATGAAGGAAGTAGTTTTTTAATTACCATTGACAGCCATACCGTCTACTGGTGAACTATACTTCCATTAGGAGAGGTTTGCCTAATCCCCATGCTTGGCAGGTGTATTGGAGATCGTAGTGTAAGATGCCAGATCTTCAAAATGCTATCTAAGCTGCTGCCTATCATCTGGTATGTTTCCCTTCTTCGCCTCGTACGACAAAAAGCAAGATAAATTGTTGTACCTGAGTTACGTCACTCACTACGTTATTCAGGCACAAAAATTTCGCTTGCTTTGGCCGTACAAAGGTACATCGGCGTATCTGCCCGAGATTATTGTACGGTGCGTGCCGCGTCAGAAGAGATCAGAGCTATGCATGCACATGCGATAGAAAGAGAGATTTCTTGTAGGTGAATATAAATATTAGGTACTCCGTGCTCTGCGACCTGAAGTGCACTTTATTGCTTCGTTGCTAGAGTCGCTTATTTATTGGATTGCTTTGCGGAGTTATTCTTCTGATCTTATTTGTTCTGTGCTCTGGTGTTAAAAGTCACTTGATGTTGCTTTGTGCAAAAGTGAATAATAAAAAAAGCGTTGAAAAATAAAATATGAAACCTAATAATAATAGCAACGTGTGAGGTTATACACCCATAATCTGAATTCATATCGTAAGGAAAGCAATTTTTGTTTCTAACAATATGTTATCGATCACATTTAAAGATTAGTAATACGGATTAACGATTTATTATCAGCAATTTATTGTTGTCTACGAAAAATACCAACAATTTGTGAATTAGGTATTTTAATTATAAATTACTGCGTAACAGCTTTTAAATAAAGGACTGATTTAGGCCTCTGACACAAAATATGTATGTCAGAATATGTTATTTACAAATATTTTGTATCTTATTTTTTGAATGACGGAAAGTAATCTAAAAAAAGGCTGACAATAAAAAAATATAATATAAATGAAAAGAAACATAACCACTCCCTCGTGTTCCCGAAGGGGTAAAATAAAAGTCACAAAATTCTAATTTCGCTAGATATATTAATAGAAACAGTAGTACAAATAGTAGGCAATAAGTGAGCCAAATAAAAAATATCAATTCACAAATCACGTATTAATTCTGAATTGTAAATCTAATGATAAAATTGTTTATTTCGGTGTAAATGCGATATGAAATCGTGCGTCAGCTGATGGGTATGTATGTATCGAAAATTGGGATATAATCGTTAGATAAAACATTGAGATTAGGCTTACGTTTCACCGTATCTCGACTGACGCTAAATGACGCCATAGTAATATTCAATCACTTGAGGAAATACACGTTTATATATCGTATATACGTGCTTTACAGCAGAAACTTGTACATTACTCTGAAAATAATAAACAAGTTTCTGCTAAAATACTATCAGTAGCATGTGACATTTCACAGAAGAATACAAGACGTGATAATGAGTGGAAGTATTGGCAGGCATCAAAATTGAAATCCAAATTTACTATGGCATACCACTGCTTATCATTGACACTGAAATCCACAAAATTAAACGTTATAAATGCTAGGACATAGAATTTTTTCCATGACAAGCGCATTATTATCATCCGGCATATAAACTGTCAATAATAACAACAATTACTACTTAAAAAATAACATGACAAGAAACAAATATTCAACAATATGACATTTAGTTGGTTTTATTATGTTTTGCTCAGTATTCGTTAGCAGGTTGTCCTTTCTTAACATTAACATCAAAAGACATCAATTTCAAATGACAAACCGCCATATTGCAAATGCTTTATTTTATTTATAAATGACACTATCTGACTTTAAACTGACATATTGACAATTTGCAGTATATAAATATTTTTTCTCAAATAAATAATTATTTTTGGAAACTAATGCGTGTTTTATCGATATTAAGATATTAGCAATTACGGTTAAATTAAAAAATAACGAAATGTCAAGTTCAAACTATTCACGGAAATGGCAGAGCGTGTCCCAGTCCCAAAGATGGCTGGACGTCGTCAAATCCCGCTTGGCATTAAAAAATTTCTTTTATGTTTTTGCTACAGTAATTTACCTAACCCTATTACTCTGTGACCTAAATATTTATAATGCAGCGACGGGTTACATTTTTTCTAAATATAAGATTCGTGTACCTACATTATATATTCTCTATGGAATTCAAAAAAGTTACTTTGCAAAAGGTTATCAATATCATTCCTTTTAAATTTAGTAATAATAAATATTCATAAATATATATTATGATTTACAATATTCAACAACACCTTATTGTGCCTAATTATTGAACAGTATATACAGCTATATTTAAAATAATAAAATTCTAAAATAAAGAAGATATATCAATAGCTGCGATAGTATATAATCCCAATCTATTTCTTATAGAACTATTCATTCTTTTTTTTGGGCAGCAGCCGAAAAGTCTCTTTGCCAGCACACTTCTTGGTTTGATAGGTAGTTAATTAATAATTGTGTTTCAAAGTCAAAAACGGTATCTGCAGCGCGGATCCGCAAGCTGTTGCAAGACCTCGCAGTGAGTGATTTTGCGATCTCACATTCCAGCATTAAATTTAATCCTAAGATGTAGGTACTACTGAACTAAGTAGTACTGATTTTAACCTAATGTTCATAGGTTAATCTCAATATTATAATATTTTCAGGTTTGTGACTGGCCTCAGAATGTAGACTGTGGTTCGTCTGCAGCACCTACTGCTGCGCCTACAGCGTCACCTACTGCAGCACCCACCGCAGGACCTACTGCAGGAACTACAACAACTTCCAGCCCCAGCGAAGAACTCCTGCCAAACGGTTGCCCAGCTGACTTCGACGTCCACTATCTCCTGCCTCATGAGTCCGACTGCAGCAAATTCTACTACTGCGTCCATGGAAACCTGGTAGAAAGAGAATGCGCCCCTGGACTATACTTCAACCCTGCCATTCAGGTCAGTAATTTATTCATTTCATTTCATTTCATAAATCAACTCCATGAATGTACCACCGGAACTTTATTCATCATTTTAAAATTTGATTTTCAAACTCATATCTCAACAAATACCTTCCGAAAAAGAGCATATTCTAATATAAAATGTATATTATATTATGTAAGATTTTTTTAATGTCTGGTAGGCTAGCCCTTGACCACTCTCCACAAGAAAATAATAATTACACAACTGATTTGGTGTAGTTCTAAAGCAAAAGCTATTTATATTATTTAGTTTGAGTTCGGAATGGATGCATCGGTTGGTTTTAATATAACATTCTTGGCCTATCTTAATAATATTATAATTTCAGGTTTGTGACTGGCCCCAGAATGTAGACTGTGGTTCGTCTGCAGCACCTACTGCTGCGCCTACTGCAGCACCTACCGCCGCACCTACTGCAGCACCTACTGCTGCGCCTACAGCGTCACCTACTGCAGCACCCACCGCAGGACCTACTGCAGGAACTACCACAACAACTTCCAGTCCTAGCGAAGAACTCCTGCCAAACGGTTGCCCAGCTGACTTCGACATCCATTATCTCTTGCCTCATGAGTCCGACTGCAGCAAATTCTACTACTGCGTCCACGGAAACCTGGTAGAAAGAGAATGCGCCCCTGGTCTATACTTCAATCCTACCATTCAGGTTTGTCATTTGTAAATATCAAAAACTTACGAGTACCTATCAATAAATTCAATCAGAACTACGCGAAAATCCACCATAATTTATTTTTAAATATAAAGAATTTCGTTTCGATTTCCAACTTTGTTCATAAAAATAACATTATCTCGATTCTGCGCTCGAATAATCAAGACCTTCTAATAATTCTTCGTGTAGAAGCGACACGCGTTTAAAATTCATCCGGTTTGGCTACGTGACGGTTGTCTTTGCGTTGGCCTAACAGAAAAATTAGGCGAAATTGTCATAATAAGTAAATGCTTGAAATAGTTCCAAGGTATTTTTTTTACTGATAAGTAAATAATTATGGATTTTCGCAAAATAACGCATGAGTCAATTCATTATCGAGTTCAAATAAAGAAGGGTCAAAACAAAAAGACAAATCGATATTTGGATGGTTATTACTTAAATACCGGTTTCTATTGACCTTTTTGATTCTATTTGACCTTACCAAAAAGAATACCTTAAAATATTATTTGAACCTAATATTTATTTATTTTTATTTATTATTTTGGTACAAAAACATTTAACAAATTAAAGAAGCTTATATATAAAAACTTGGATTTAAAACGAACATGGTAAATTTGTTACACTAAATATTGTACTCATCTTTGCAGATAATTAAACTAATTTAAAGATATGTATTGTTATACTAAAACATTTTTTATTTTGGCACTAATATAGATGTAGGTATCTATTGATTGTAAAGTTGTAAATTCATCATTAATTCTTATTTCTTTATCATATTTGCAGGTTTGTGACTGGCCCCAGAATGTAGACTGTGGTTCATCTGCAGCGCCTACCGCAGCGCCTACTGCAGCACCTACCGCTACGCCTACCGCTGCACCTACCGCAGCACCTACTGCAGCACCTACCGCTGCACCTACTGCAGCGCCTACTGCAGCACCTACCGCAGCACCTACTGCAGCACCTACCGCTGCACCTACTGCAGCACCTACCGCAGCACCTACCGCAGCGCCTACCGCAGCACCTACTGCCGCACCAACCCCAGAACCATCCGACGACAGATGCAAAGACGTCTGCAACATTGCACCTTGGGCTCACGAAGACTGTGATAAATTCTATCGCTGCGAAGGAGACCAAACAGTTGTTACCGTCTGTTCTGAAGGCCTCCACTTCAACCCTAGTACGTTAAGCTGCGACTTCATATGCAACGCTGGATGCGTCAGAGAAACTGTGCAAGCGACTTACACACATGAAGGAGTCAGACTATACTTACCATGGGACAAGGTAGATGGCGCTCTTAGGGAACTTGTAGAATCAGCTGTGCGCTATTGATAGATTGTACGCTATTATATGTCAACTTCATATCGTGATACGCTTTAGTTTTATGGATGTTTGACTTAGCAAGCCCTGCGTTTTTAATGTTTTACTAATATTAAACGTATGTAGGACTAATGTAAAGTATACAGATATACATTATTTTTCTGATTTTATATGTTAATCTTTCGGATGTTATTTCCTCAGGACAGGAATCTCCGAATGGTTTTTAAAGTTTGACAGTAAGTTTTATTCACCTACAAATGTCTTGGGTAAAATATACATCTAAACTATATATTCACAAGATTGATATTCATAAGCAGGTGCTTATATATACAACTTTTTTGTATAAAGTGTATAGTTATAGGACGTGATGAAATGAAATCAGACTTTGGAAGTTTTTTTTTTTTAAACACTTTCGTTTGGACAAAATTACAAATTTACGAGAGAAAAATTATAGTCATGTGCAAGATTCAAACCCTCGTCCATCTACCCCTATAGCTGGGTCATGCTCCGACCGACTGAGCTAACATGACATTATGACTCATAACTCTAATTTTTGCTCTCGTTCTTCAACCATCGTATGAGGATGGAGCGACACCTATAGTTCATCCAGCCCCATAGGATAGGACGCACATGAATATAATTTTTCTCTCGTAAATTTGTAATTTTGTAATGCAATCCAAAGCAGGTGTTATTGCAAACGTAACAATATAAAAACTTTCGTGTAGACTTTATACCGCTAAGGAACCAAATGTTATAATTGGGTTAGATTTTTTATATGCTATTCAGTTTTTATAACTGAAACCCTGGAAAACTTCAGTCTATAAAACCATCTGCAAATCCTTTCGGAAATTCGGTACCTACAGCAGCCAGCGGGGCAATAGCAGGTATTAAAGTATTCCAACAAAACTATAGGCGCATCGATAAAGAACTTGACGTACTATACATTAATTGATACATAATACTCTTCTGTTAACATTATGCATTTACACCATTGATTTTAATAAGGGAGATAGGCTACACTCTAATATCACGATAATATAATGTGGAGAAATTTGAACACAAGCATATAATGCACACACCTACACTTTCATTGTATATACGTTTTAATGTAATAGAAAGACAGGAAAGTAAGTATGCAGAAGACGCATATATGCACACTAGTGAGACTCAATTAGCAGACGTCACCTGATTTGATATTGCTATATTCGAGGTACGGGTGCCGCTTCGTTTTTTATAAGTTCAATGATTTACCCTGAATGTTATTGTATAAATGAATCTACGCTTTGTTGAAAACACTATTTATTATATAAATAAATACACTTATCGCAAATTATATTTGCATTATTATTGATACCTTAGTAACTAAAGAATAGTATATTTAATTGTAGAAAGAGGTACATTAATATAAAATCTCATTTTGTACTTATAATTAATAAAAAAGTTATATAAATGGAATGTGATGAGTTTATATTATTATATATTATTGCTGACTGTCGGCAACGTCGTTGGCTCCAAACACCTGAAATAAATAATAATATATAAATCGTTGTGGATATACAAATAACATGTAAACAAAAAAAGCAGCAAAACAAAAACTTTTTCAGTTTTCATGGTCGTAAAGTTCTTGTTTATGCCCTGTGTAAGCGGACTAAAACGGCATTTTATGCTCTTGTGCATAAAAGTCTGTTTTAAGCACTAGTACATTATGTTTTTTTTTATTTGCTACTTATTATTATTGAAGCGCTCGTAGCGAAATTTGCTTCACCATTCTGAATCGATCAGCAAAGTTAAGCAACGTCCGCCGCGGTCATGAGTTGGATGGGTGACCGCTGGAGACATTAGGTACTACTGAGCGCTTCCGTGCTTCGGAGGGCACGTCAAGCCCTCGGTCCCGGTTGTTGTCTTAGGATGGCAGTCGTTATAGTATGGTGGTAGGGCATTTTGCGAATGCACGCCTGGCTTACTTGTTTATGCCCTGTGTAAGCGGACTAAAACGGCATTTTATGCTCTTGTGCATAAAAGTCTGTTTTAAGCACTAGTACATTATGTTTTTTTTTATTTGCTACTTATTATTATTGAAGCGCTCGTAGCGAAATTTGCTTCACCATTCTGAATCGATCAGCAAAGTTAAGCAACGTCCGCCGCGGTCATGAGTTGGATGGGTGACCGCTGGAGACATTAGGTACTACTGAGCGCTTCCGTGCTTCGGAGGGCACGTCAAGCCCTCGGTCCCGGTTGTTGTCTTAGGATGGCAGTCGTTATAGTATGGTGGTAGGGCATTTTGCGAATGCACGCCTGGCTAGCTACCACCCTCAAGTAGAAAATCTGTTGCCAAACGCCTAACGGTGTGTTCCGGCAGCTGTCCTTGAGAGCCAGTAATTCTAGGTTAGCCTGAACAACATCTTCGACCACATCATCACTTATCATCAGGTGAGATTGTGGTCAAAGGCTTACCTATCAAGCATAAAAAAAATGTTTAGAACAAATTTAGTTTTTAAGTTACATGTTTAATTTCGAAGCAATGATGGCCGAGCGGTAAAAGCTATGGACTGCAGTTCCGGAGGTTCAAAGTTCGATCCCTTCAGCCAGCTTGAGCTTCACCGCATAGCGGAAAGGCATTTTGCAAGGCTCGCCTGGCTAACTACCACCCTCGAGTAGAAAATCTGTCACAAAGCATCTAACAGTGTACTACGGCGGAAATGTAAGAGCCAGTTGACACATGAGACTTAACAACTGTTATAGGCAGTCGTTCAGGTAACCTTAACATCAGGAGGGCGTAATGCATGTTCCGTTACAACTCAATAAAAAAACCTGTTGAAAAGTTATATGGAAATTTATTCCCACCCTACGTAGTAGGGCAGAAATGTTGTATATAAATTAATTCCTGCCCTTTGCTAGCGCTCTTTTGTTTTAGCAGCGAGCATAAAAAAATATAAACGTTGATTCTCAAAAGGGTTTTATATCAAATTATTAGAAAAAAGAGGGAGCACCTTTTTATATTCGATTTCCAATTAAAGGAGGATGGCAATCTTTTTCTGCTACGAAAAAAGAAAATGAGCAAATTTGTTTTGTTTTGTTAAATTTTGTTTATTACTAAATTGATAATTAAAAGGAAAACTTAATTATTTTAAGTAATTTTCTAAGATAGCATCTGTTAGTGAAAGTGACGATTTTATGATGACGCCACCAGAAATAAAAATTACAGCTCATGTAAGTCATGAAGAACTTACTTCCTGAGAAATCTCGAGACGAATACGAGCAAACTTATAATGATTTTATTTTCCCCGTAGGTGTAGTAGTATAAAGCACTTTGTATCACTCGGGAGAAACTTAAATTTCTGTTCTTAAACATACTCTCGAACAAAAATAGATCGTTTTCTCCCCTTAGTGTACAATGTACTAGTTTTTATTAACTTTTTGCGCCCGTTGGTCATTATGCACTTTGGACGTTGTGAACTAATATTATGACATGAGTACTTGAACACATACCCTTTTGACCTTTTTCCCGTACATAGAAGTAAACGTGACAGTGATATTGGTCGGTTTCCCCGTGCGGGCATCGAACACGCGACAGCTGTCGAACGGCGGAGAGTACAGGTGGAGGGAGATGGCACTGTCGGCGTGGGAGGGGTTCTCCATTCGGTGGAGACCGAGGGCATCTGGAAATTTATATAACTGTTTCAGAAACATTGATAATTGACCTTGAACTTTTTTTTTATGCTTGATAGTTTAGCCTTTGACCACTATCTCATCTGATGGTAAGTGATGATGTGGTCGAAGATTTTGTTCAGGCTAACCTAGAATTACTGGCTCTCAAGGACAGCTGCCGGAACACACCGTTCGGTGCTTAGCGACAGATCTTCCACTTGAGAGTGGTAGCTAGCCAGGCGGGCATTCGCAAAATGCCCTACCACCTTGCTACAACGACTACCATCCTAAGACAACAACCGGGACCGATGGCTTAACGTGCCCTCCGAAGCAAGGAAGCCTCAGTAGTAATGTCACCAGCGGTCACCCATCCAACTAGTGATCGAGGCGGACGTTGCTTAACCTTGCTGATCGGTTCAGAATGGCTAAGCAAACTTCGCTACGAGCGCTTCAAAATTATATATATTGAAGGTACGATGATATGGTACTCAAAATGCCGGCAGGTTATTACTAGAAGGAAATTATATAAATGTTTATTAATTATATGTTTCTTACATCATTAGAACGAAAGGAAAATTTTTAACTGCGAGCGTGATTCGAACCCGCTAACAAAAACTATAGCCGGGTCATGCTCTGCCAATTGAGCTATCGTAGTCATAGCTCAACTGTTGTTCCTATTGTCTGGACGCGACGTTTTGTAAGCGTATATAATATTAAAATGTTTCTATATTATTGGAAGTTATTAGATTAACTTCTGAAAGCTCAGAATAGATTTTTGAAGCGTTCGTAGCGTATCTTGTTTAGTCATTTTTAACCGATCAACAAGGTTCAGCAACTGCGGTCATAAGTTGGATGGGTGACTGCTAGTGACATTATACTGAGCGTGCACGTGCTTCGGAGGGCACGTTAGGCCGTCGGTCCTGGTTATTGTCTTAGGATTGCAGTCGCCTGGTTAACTAAGTTACTGATCAAGTAGAAATTCTGTCGCCAAGCACCTAACGGCGTGTTGAGTGTTCCGGCAGCTGTCCTTTTGAGCCAGTAATTCTAGATTAGCCTGAACAACATCTTTCACCAGATCACTTACAACCAAGTGAGATCAAAGCTAGACCAGCATTGGTTGCAACAGAGACCTATTTTTTCTGAGATTTTTAGCACTAAGTTAGGGACTTAATTTCCTACTTTTGTATTTATATTATTTTAGTTTAGTGCATATCAGAATTACGACCATGGTTGGAAAATGTTTTTAAAATTCAAAACTCTATAAAAGTTAAAAAATAAAAATAATAAATTTACTTTCAATATTAGCACGCAGTGTGTACTTAATTAATTTATTTTTAATTTTAATATAAATTAATATTTATTTACAACTACGTACTAAGTTACAACTAAGTATCAGCCGGATTGTCCACTGCTGAACACAGCCTTCCTTTGAGTTTGTCATAATCCCCGTGCTTGGCAGGCATCTTGGGGACCGCAGTTCAAGATATCAGTTCCTCACATGGCCCTGCTGCCCACTTTCCGGTATAGTCGTAGATATGAGGAAAAGCTGAATAAGGAATAACGTTCAACCTTTTCACGGTATGCGGCCTCACGTTTTGCAGGCTTCGACGTCCCGCACCGTCCGTTTCCCAGTGGTCGTTTTTCCCGCATACCGTTAAAATGTGGAACTTCCTTCCTTATTCCATCTTTCCTCATAACTATGACATAGGCTCTTTTAAACAGGGAATTAACAGAGTCCTTAAGGGGCGGTAACGTATTGACAGTACTAATGGTATTGCAGATGTCTATAGGCGACGGTAGCCGCTTAATATCAGGCGGGCTGTATGCTTGTTTGCCACTCATCAAATCTCGCGCCAAATAGCAACTTTGCAGCTAACACATTTCCGCTCAAGGGGCGTCAATTCTATTTAAAACAAAAATAGTTTTTAAGACTTACCATTTATATAACAGACATCATTAACCTCCAGTCTTGTTCTCCCAATTTCTTCCATCTCACTTCTAATTTCGTCTTCTTCATCTTCGTCGCCATTTTGTTCACTATTTTGGCGGCCATTTTGTTTTTCATTTCGCCTGTTTTGACACGCTCCGTTAGGACAGTTTACGTCGTAGTCTTCTGACTCGGAGCAACATCTTCTGATAGGTTTTGTGTTGTTCTTCAGGACTTTTCTTACTTCCGGTTCTACGTTTTCAGGCCAGTCGTATCTGTAATTTAAAAGATGTCTCTAAATTAACATAAAATATTTGATATTATTATAAGGTGACTGGATCGTCCAGAACCTTTCTAAGTAAATATCACATCACATCACCAGCTAGCCATTAAGACGCATTATGAAATAGAAAAGAAATATGAAATAGATTTATTCATAGCAACACAAGATTATAAAGAAAATATTATGTGATATACTTATTTATTATAGCTAGCATTAGCCATTATATTCCCTCGTTTGGCAGGCGTCTATGGGGATCGTAAAGTGAAGTGAATTTTTCATATTTACAATAACTTGATAAATCCACATTTATTAGCGCTCTAGGGTAGGAAGCAATTACTATGAGTATTCCCTGCCCTAAGGTTGGGAGCAGCGTCTTCCACCTGCTACTTGGATCAAACCGTTTTATAGTCTTAGGTAATTAATTATCAAAGAGTATATGTATTTAAAAAAATATTGGAGCACATAATTTTATGCCCGGGCGGGAATCGGAATTTCGGCTAGAACTAGCGTGCCCAGGTGGCCTAGTGGTTTAGGCATCCGGCATGAAATCGGAGGACGCGGGTTCGATTCCCGCCTGGGGCATAAAATGTTGTATTCCAATCAGTACTATATATCAGTACTAATAATACAAATGCGAAAGTAACTCTCTCTGTCTGTCTGTCTGTCTGTTACGCTTTCACGCCAAAACTACTGGACTGATTTGAATGAAATTTGGTATGGAAATAGTTTGAGAACCGGGAAAAAACATAGGATAGTTTTTATCTAACTGCGCAAAAAGAGGTTAATGTTTATGCGCGATAACCGAAATACGCGCGAGCGGAGCCGCGCCCAGAAAGCTAGTAATATTATAAATGCGAAAGTAACTCTGTCTGTCTGTGTGTTACACTTTCACGCCAAAACTACTGGACCGATTTGAATGAAATTTGGTATTTTTTATTTATTTATCTATTTATGGTAAGTATGGTATGGAAATAGTTTGAGACCCAGGAAAAAACATAGGATAGTTTTATCCAACTGCGCAAAAAGAGGTTAATAATAGTTAAGATAACCGACATACGCGCAAGCGGAGCAGCGCCCGGTAAGCTAGTAACTTATAAAATATGATTTTCACTTAGAACGCGATATTGCTTGTAATCATATCTGGAAACGCGTAGTATATATTTTATCTGAACCCAAAAAATAATACTCCGAAGAGGAATTCAGCTCAAAAATTACCAAAATCAGAGAATCGCCCCCTGTGAAACCATTGTATAGGTACCTACTTAATATAAACAGCAGTCACAGGCAAAAGAGTCACAAAAGCTAGTACCTACCTACTCGTAAGAGATATCTAGCAACAGAAGTTAGTTCTTAACTAAAAATAGGTACCCCTACTATCTTAACTATGACATAGATAAATAGAAATCACATTATCTACTCAATGAAAACAACTGACGCAATCAATAATATCAATTTCTATAAATATTTTATTATTGTAATAATATTTGTCTTCGTTATTGATAAGAATGTTTATACGTCGGTAAGTTCCCGCCTTTTTTCATTATGAGTATGTGCAAATTCTTGGACGATGCATATAGGTACTCTATGGTCATGCCCAAAGAGAATTTAAATATATCTCCTTACTTGGAGGAACAATCGTAGAGATTCTTCTTCCTAGTCTCCTTACGAGTATGGAGAATAGAGGTAAGGAGAGTCATCTCATATGGTAGAAAACTTTAAAAAGTGTCCAGCTGTAAGCTATAAATGACAGTTCAAAAACCTTCGCGAATGGCGCTGGTGTAGACAAAGGGTATGAATGTAGCAATTGTAAACGAATTGAAGAATGCCGAGTTAAAAAAAATATATTATGTTCGAATAAAGTAGTTACTTATTGAAAATGTATTGTTATGTATGTAAAAAGAGGTATTACAGAATCTCAATTATTATATTTATATATTTACTTATTTATTTTTGAATTTAAGTTATCAGATATTTTGTATTTTATATTTTTATTTTGCTATTGTCAATTTCGTATAACTTATTGTATATTGTTAGTTTTTGTTTGTATTATGTAATGTATTTAATTTCAAAAGCATTCTGATGTGTAATTTACATACTCGTATTATATAAGGTAACTGTACCATTCATGGTCAGCGTTCCATTGATGGTCAATTTCGATTTAAAAGCTGCAAAATAAGAGAACTAAATGTTGCAGGGAAAATGGCAACTTTTAATACTAAACCATAGACATTCTGCTTGTAAAAAAATAACGTCTCTCATTTTGACACTTCACATTTGTAACATGGCGAGCCTTTGAACAGAATGCAATGGTAAACCTATAAAATAAGTGTAATTTTTGATAAGGAGTTAAGTAATTTTGATTTTTTTTTTGTTGTAAAGTATGGATGGGGTTTTGAGTTATACCTCTGTATTGATACTAAGAGTAACATACCTGTGAGGCGAATGATACCACAAAATTCACATATTTCGGTCTTGGAGACTGCATGAACGACGCTGACCTTTACTGGAACGTCCAATTATGATATTTCCAATGATGGCCCATGATTGGTGTAATAGGGATTTTGTTATTTTTGATCAAATTTAGAATATTTGTCCATAGTTATAAAATTACATTTTATTGGTGGCTCGTTCTCGCATTATGGTCCAGTAATGGTCATAGTTACCATTATTGGGGTGACCATGACTGGATGCTGAATCATAAACCATAATGTTTGCATTATATTAGGCGGAGGTGCTTGCTTTTTGCTCATATTTTAGGCACCTAAATTTAAAGTAGATTATCGGCTAATGAAGGAAGGGCAAGGTGAAAAATTAACTAGATACTTAGTTATTTTTATCGCCATTGATCTCATTTTGATTTGTATTTGATTGTTTAAGTTTGAAAGATTCTAAGTATAGAATAGTAAATACAACAAATCTTTTGCTTCTTTTATCACCAATGACCATGTATTGACAACCTTAGTGACCATAATTGGTGCTGGCCATAATAGGAGATGACCATGAATGGTGGGTCAACATTGGGTTTTGGACTGACCATTATTGGCTCTGGCTACACTTACTTTTCAAATATATTTTTTTACCTTGCTATCAAAGACAAGACTTATTTATAATATTTAGTATGTTATGCATTCCTACTTTTATCAATATAAGTAGTTTTGAAACCGATCTGGATTTAATTAGATAATGATACAACAGTAAATAAAATTAAAAAATCTTAAAGTGACCATAGCTGGTGCATTTACCTTATATACATATAGGGCTGTTGTCGAAAACAACCTCCGTGACGTCACAAAGCCGGCTCCAACGGAAGACCAGCGCTAGTTTTAGGTACACTAGCATATGCTGAGTTGGAGACCGTTTTACGACATGTAGCGAATACCTTATTAATATTCTATTTATAAAATATTTTGTATTTGTTTCTTTGCTACTGTTGTAAATATATTATTTCATTTCATTTCATTTCATTTCAAAATTTAAACTACTGGCGTAGTACAAAGTAGTGTAGTATATATTTCAACCTTAAAGAATTATTATGAGAAAACGTTTAGCTAGAGTGATTTCGTGAACTGTGAATGTACGTTTATTGTTTTTGGCGCTTCCTTTAAAATTTAGCCTGATGTGAATATTTTGTACACTGTAAACTGTACAGTCTACAGTCAATACTCATAATAAAAGTAGTTAGTTTGCATGGTGGAAGGGCGTTTTTGCGAATGCTCGCCTGGCTAGCGACCACCCTCAAGTTGAAAATCTGTCGCCAAGCAACTAACGGTGTGTTCCGGCAGCTGTGCTTGAGAGCCAGTCATTCTAGGTTAAGCCTGTTAACACCTTCGACCACATCATCACTTACCATCACGTGAGATTGTCGTCAAAGGCTTTCCTATAAAAAAAAAAGTTATAGTGACATAATTAAAATAGTTAGACACATGCTATTGCAATATTTTTTGGTAGATATTGATATGTTCTTTAATATTGTGGAAAATTTTTTTGTTCTATCTGTTTTCGCAGCGCATGCGATGAAATATATTTTATGTATTTTTACACCTTGGGTAACCTTATGGCAGTTTTAGTAGGGATCCTTATTTTTTCTCGCAATAAAAATAGCCTATATTAATAAGTGAGAATTAAGCATTGAAATGGTGATAGAATTTTTAAAATCGGTCCAGTACTTTTTGAGCCAATTCGTTACAAACATAATTACATACAAATCTTTCCTCTTTGTAATATTAGTATAGATATAGATTTGATGAAGTACGGAACCCTTTAAAGAGATTAATTTATGATGCACGAAGTAGTACAGTCGAATAGAATGTAAACAGCATACTTGGAAATGACCTTAGCATACTTGGACCTTTTATAAGTATACCTACTCATCTAGCGGAAATTGCAAACCGCGTCGGAAATTAACTGCATTGCCTACCGCAGTATTATAGACTACTAGATTTCCGGCCGCGGCTTCGCCTCCGTATTTCGGTTATCGCGCACAAACTTTAAACTCTTTTAGCGCAGTTGGATAAAAACGATCCTATTACCTTCACTGCATCTCAAACTATTTCCATGCCAAATTTCATCCAAATCGGTCCAGTAATTTTGGCGTGAAAGCGAGACAGACCGATAGATAGACAGACAGAGTTGGTAACATCCTATTAAGAGGCAGGCGTAAAATGAAAAGCTTGTAACGAAAACTGAACACTTTATTATATAAGGTGTATTTATATGAGCCCTAGTACAAGTACGAGTTTCTTGCCCGTTCTTCTCGCAGTGGCTCTATAAATTTTTTTGCTGAACGTGGCAGTACAATGTAGAATATTTCAATATTAAAGTTTGTAATTGACCTTCATAAGAGCGTCGTAGACGCCTAAATTGAATAAATGATTTTGAATTTTGAATTGAATTTTGAATCGATTCGAGAATCGATTATTCATAATTGGGACAGGATTTTGTCGTACCTATAGCGTATACGTTACAACACGTTTTGATCTGTATCAAAACATAATCGTTAACAATTACGCGAATAGTTATATAGAATATATATATAGAAAAAATATACTTTTCGATTCGATTCTACTAAGGCTCATACACCTTCTATAAAAAGAGTTTAGTTTCGTGTACTGACGATATCGTAAAAGTCGCGGGTAGCCATTGGTTACAAGCGGCTAATAGCCGTTCTTTGTGGCGTTCTATGGGGGACGCATTTGTTCAACAGTGAACGTCTTCCGGCTGATGATGATGATGAAGGCTTATTCTAGGGTTGAGGTCCGATTTGCGTAATTGGTACTAATAGGACGTTCAGAGTTGGTCCAAATTGTACGAAAGGCACTCAGCGTTTTCATGGCTGATAGGTGAGATATCTTCAATGACGTTACAACCAGCGGTAAAAGTACTCCAATACCTATACTACTGGTTTGCCAGTTTTTTGATTTATTATTTATTTTAGTCCTAAATGTGTTTTCCACTCTTTTTACACAATATATGTATCAATATGTGAATAGCGCCGTTGGCTGCATTATTAAAAATTGTGTAAAATGTAACCAATATCCAAATATTATGTATAACTAGCTTTCCGGGCGCGGCTCCGCCCGCGCGTATGTCGGTTATCGCGCGAAAACATTAACCTCTTTTTGCGCAGTCGGATAAAAACTATCCTATGTTTTTTCCCGGGTCTCAAACTATCTCCATACCAAATTTCATTCAAATCGGTCCAGTAGTTTTGTCGTGAAAGCGTAACAGACAGACAGACAGTCAGACAGACAGACAGACAGACAGAGTTACTTTCGCATTTATAATATTAGTACTGATGTAGCTGTTTGTTATTCAAAATAAATAAAATAAATAATAAATTCTCATTCAAAACTATTTTCCGAATCATTTTGAAAATACTTAATTCTATGGAAAAACTGGCACACTAGAAGCATAGACATAAGGCTCAAGGACATGCATGCCAAATTTAATCTAATTTGAACACACGGTATTTAGGATATGACAAATTACATTTATGTGAAAAGCTACGTGAGCTCTTCACTTAAATTATAACTATATAGTGTTGTCATTGTCAGTACTGCTGTCTGCACTTAGAGCTACTATGATTTAATTAAGAACAATATTGCCAATACTAAAAACTTCGTTCAAAAATCATGTAAGGTTTATTCTCTTTGTTTTCTTGACGACTTTCGTGCAGTCTTCTGTGGTGTGAGTAACTTCTGCACACTCATAATTTTTCCAGGGATGAATTGTCGCGCTACATGGCCTTTTATTTGTGCTCAAATAAGCTTCATAGAGTCGTACTGACAGTGACAGTTGTGTTGACAGTGGTAAGACTGATTTCAAATTGCAGAAGGAGTTGCATATTATTACGACAGAAAAAGTTTGAATATAAAATTATATCAAAAGCATAATAAACACAAGTGGTGTCCCCACGTGTGTTTAGGAGTTATTTTGGCCTAAAAATTTAACGTCAGTGATTTTGTTACTCATTACGACTCTGTGCCCAAAACAGCTCGATAGTGTTGTCATTGTGATTAACTTGTCGACTCAAATAAATCGAATAAAATCGTTCGATTTTTGGGTAACATCCTTAGTGCAACGCGGGTACCGACGTAAAATTGTAAAGACGTTCAGTTTGTTTAGAATAACAATTTTTATTGTTTATCGTGTCACGTCCGCTCACAGTTCGAATTGTTAATATCCTCTCCCGATAACTTACGTCGTCACAAGTTTTATTTGATGGCGTGTGAAATAATTATCCAGGTGCGGTAGTTACTGGTCTGTATATAACTTTTTGTGGCTGCAGTCATGAAATTGTCATTTTTGTGGCTGCAAGAAATTTCACAATTGCCGTTCTTTTTTTGAGAAAATAAATAAAATTGAGCTGTCGTTACAAATTGATTTGACGGCGTGTGAAATAATTGGCCCTACGTTAATTGGTTCATCCGGGTGCGGCAGTTACTTGTCATTATATAAGTGTCAGCGTTCGGCCATCAGCATGGCGAAGACATTCACTTGATAAACAACTTTTTACTATAATTTACGCTGCAAATGATTTCAAATTCTATGTCTAGAAGATTACAGTAAAAAATCACTTAAAACCATGTTAGTGCAGCTCTCTGTACGTCAACGTCCTGAACGGTATCTTGATCAACTGGTATACAACTTACAAGCTTGAAGAATGTTATTGACTCAAGTGCATAGGTAGGAATATGATTAGGTACGCCTATATGCCCCTAAACAAACTATAAAGTTAGGGGCGAACTAACACTTTAGGCATATCGATAGAAATTGACTCTACAACTTCATTAATAACTTATCCATACTAATATTATAAATGCGATAATAACTCTGTCTATGTATCTGTCACGCTTTCACGCCAGAACTACTGGACTGATTTGGATGAAATTTGGTATGGAAATAGTTTGAGATGCGGGGATGGATATAGAATACTTTTTATCTAACTGCGCAAAAACAGGTTAATGTTTTTCGCGATAACAAACATACGCGCGGGCTAATATTTTAAGGAAACATTAATCGAATATATCTTGAAAAACACTTTAAAAATAAATCTGGTTACAATTCCGCCTAATTTTCCTGCACAGCTGACGTAACGTCATAAACGCACGTACCCAAATTGAAAGATCTTTCGACACGTTTCGCTTCTACTCGAAGCATCAGGTCTTGACTCTTTCCGCAAAGTAACGCCTGTATCTATTAATTAGATTCATTAATTAATGTTAATATTTATAAACAGTTATCATCTTGTCAAACTAACTGGTTCAAACCAGATCTAATTATCAGAATTTATGATAAACACAAGATTGTGCTTAATTAATGATGAAATACATATTATTACGCACTTTTATTTATCTCAATTGTACATAGGTACCTAATTGTTACGTACATGTGACTCTTTGACATGAAGTCCTCGCGATTGAAATAAGTTCTTTTTCTTTTCCAAACCCAATAAATACGCCATTTTGAAAAAAAAAAAACTCTATTGACAAAAAGTTTATAATTTATATGGAAACTTTTTGTCAATTCAGTTTTTGCATCACCAAATTTCACGATAACTGGTTGAGAAATGCGACCTGAAGAGGAGAACAACCTGACATCCAGATATCCTGACACGAAAGTAGTATTGCTGAAGCTAACGACACTTCGCTCGCCCTTCAGGCTTGCTCGTTATCTTAAACGCACCATTAACAGAATCTACAAAACGAAGCCTGTGCTGTGCATAATCGTGGACTGCCGTAGGCTAGATGTGTATGATATTTTTTGCAATTCAACGGAGCAATGCTGCCAGCATGCTGGTCACGCTGCCAACAGGTACTGGGCTAGAGCATTTGGACTTCCTATGAGTCTGCTATGACTTATAGGTTGTCTAAATGCTTTTATTGTAGTAGCTGTAGTGTTGTATATAGTTTGTAGTATTTTGATAATAAAGGCATACCAACGTTTATTTAATAAAACCGGCCAAGTGCGAGTCGAACTCGCGCACCGAGAAAGGTTCCGTACAAACCTGTAGGTATATACCTAGATAAGTAAAAGTTATGGTATATTATCGCTAAATAAAATCCACATTTCAAAATTATTAAAAATTCTTTTATTATATGATGTAAGTAAATAAAAATGTACGCTTTTGGCATTTTTTCCTTTAAATGTGCTATAAGACGTTGCTTCGTACCAAATATAAAGTTTATGAGTTCACGGGAAGTACCTTGTAGGTTTTGTGTATTTTTTGATTGCGTTGGCTTAGAAGTTTGTTCTTTTCACAGCTCTAAGGGACAATAGACTTGAGTATTTGATACGAATTTCAGTTTGATACCTCCACGCGTTCCTGAGGAAAAGGGTCTTAGCAGGCGGACAACAAAGTGACCCTATAAGGGTTCTGTTTTTCCTTTTGCGGTACGGAAATCTAAAAATGATAATAAGCCTTACCTGACTTCCTCTAAACTCCCGCTGAGTATCTTCATGAAACAATGCGAGTCGGCGTGGTCGTGTATCGCGGACGCGTGCCCCGCGCCCCAACATAGTATCATTATATTAAAAGCACCGTTGCCGGCGTCTACGAGGTTTCTTGTGTACCTGAAATAGAAAGAAAAAACATAAACATAGGGTCACATTGTCTATTTTTAATTAAAAGCCGTAACATCGGGTTGAACCTCCTTCGAAGACACCACTAGTAAACAGTAAGACCCTTCACCCACGAGGCCATCGACAAACGATTATATAGAGGCCCAGATTCCATAGAGACCATTCAAGGATGTGGAAAATACTCTCAAGTCGGAGCTCGGCCATCGGCCTCGCAAGTTAATAGCTCAATAGAGTAGCGTATTCTACCGCGTAGAATACGTTTGCGAGGCCGAGCTCCGACTTGAGAGTATTTTCCACATTCTCGAATGGTCTCCATGGTAACTGCCCGCGATAACCGAAGCACCTACGAGTGGGGTTCTTTAAGCAAGGTGACTTAGAACACTGGTACGATTCTGCCCGTACCTACCACTTTTTAAGGCAGTAGTGTGAATCTGATTTGGAGGCTACAGTAAGTTTCTCTACAGTATTAAGAATTTTTATGGGATTTCATTTTTGTATTGGAGTATTGATCAAAATATTTTTAAAGTATTAGGTGTTTCTGTGAAATTTTCAAAAGAATAAAGAATGATGCACACTACGCGAAAAACTAGTATAATAGATATATACTAATAAGTAGGACCTCTGGTTCGCATCTCGTTCTGCTCAGTCTGCATCGCAATTCTGGATAGCACCGTGGGAGAAGGTGGTAATTCGAGTATGATTAACTTCTACCTCGCTCGACGCTCAGCCGCGCATGATTCTGGTGCAGAGCAGCCCAAGATACACGACTTTTTAATACTATTTAAATGTGTGAAACTCGCGAGTATGTTATCTCAGACCCACATGTAGTCCCTAGTAGCACGAATTGGTCAGAAGGTTACCGTTGCTATGCTCGAGGCCTGTGCTCGAGGCTGTGGACGCGGACGATGGTAGCGCTCACAGCTCCAATCAGTGCCGTATCAACATCACCTCAACTTAACCCGTTCAGTAGTATCCATTGAACTGAGCTATTGTATGTATATGATGTATGACGGACATGTTTTTTTTTATTGTTTGAGGTACTACAGGTGTTCTTTTAGGGGACCTTGAAAATTTGACTGGAATGATTTACTTGACTGTTTTGTTATAATAAAATATTTAATAGACCAAAAACAAAAATTAGAACAACAACACATTTTTAACTTTTTGTTATTATTATTATTTGGTAGGAAATCTGCTACTAACATATATTCTATGAAAATTTCGACCGGCTACCTATTACCGTTCCAAAGATACAGCTCTTTAAATGTTTGACAGGCGGAAGAATAGCTGGGAGTTAGAAAAGTCCCGTTTTCTAGTACCAAACCCAAAAAATGAGAGGCAAAGTCACGTCACGTCTATTGAAGCGCTGCTCGTAGCGAAGTTTGCTTAGCCATTCTGAACCGATCAGCAAAGTTAAGCAACGTCCGCGGCGATCATGACTTGGATGGGTGACCGCTGGTGAAATTACTACTGAGCGCTTCCGTGCTTCGGAGGGCACGTTAAGCCATCGGTCCTGGTTGTCTTAAGATGGCAGTCGTTATAGTATAGTGGTAGGGCATTTTGCGAATGCCCGCCTGGCTAGCTACCACCCTCAAGTTGAAAACCTGTCGCCAAACGCCTAACGGTGTGTTCCAGCAGCTGTACTTGAGAGCCAGTAATTCTAGGTTAGCCTGAACAACTTCGACCACATCATCACTTACCATCAGGTGAGATAGTGGTCAAAGGCTAACCTATCAGGCATAATAAAAAAGACAAAAAGTTGATACGGTGCCGCGGAACGTTTGCGGTGTCCTTAAATTACCAAAAGTCTCTATATAACCACACATATAGAGAGCAAAATATAGAAATAGAGTCAATAAATCCTACGTAGCTATGGTACTAATAAAATACTAAATATTAATACTGAGTTACGTATTAGCAAGTTAGTAGAATTCGATAACATTTGGGAAAATGCCGCGCGTAAACATTTGCTTACTAATTATTTGTTGCGAAAGCGCAAATAAATGGAGTTATAACATTCTGCTTCGCTATATTATTAGTGGGGAATGTACACAATATATATATATATCTATGCCAAGCTGATTTGAAATGTCATATAATAGGGCTTTTGCCCTAATAAAACGGCCTCCTCATCTTCCCCATATAGCCGTCCCTTACCACCAGAACCATTTCATATCACCTTTGCATTGGTAATTACATATTTATCACTAAGCTATATTATGATAAAATTTGACTTACAAGAGCTCCAAAGTTATGCACGTTTTACCGGGCTACCACACTTCGACTGTGTATCTTGCTGGCTGTAAGGGCACTGACAGCCGCCATCTTGTCCCCCTACCCATAGTACTAACTACCGTCATTTGACGTTTTAATTTGTAGCGGAAGTATTTATTTTATTTCCCATTTAATCGATTTTGTACTTTTAATTTAAGTTTACGTATGATATATCAGGATCTAATCTAATAAAACAATAATATTTCGCCGCTAACCATAAACTTAAGCTCACTTTTCTAATACATAGTAGATACTCCCTCTGTGGCTGACTGAATATTATATACTGTACTGTAACAGCTGGATCGTGAACTGCTGAACACAGCCTCCCCTATTAAGCAGGTATTTGCGATAATCCCCACGCTTGGGGATCGCAGTGTAAGTTGGAGGTTTTCAATTCGTCTGTTTTTTTATGTTTGTTACCTCAGAACTTTCGACTGGGAGAACCGATTTTGATAATTCTAAGTTAATGCTTGTCGTTAAGTTCCATTTAAAAAACTAAGCTGATGCTTGTCGTTAAGTTCCATTTAAATTTCATCAAAATCGGTCAAGCCGTTTTTGAGTTACACTCCAATAACAAAAAAATATTTTCCTATTTTGATGATATAGTCGTTGACAGTGAATGACAAACGATCCCTTAATTAGCAGGGATCACTAAAATGAGTGGAATCACTAAATGGAAAGGATCACTAAATGGAACCGACTTCAACACTCAAAAGTGTGAAATAACTTGTTGATATCGGTACCATGCGCACAATATTGTAATAATATGTACTTATAAACTATTATGGTACGGACTCCAACAAGTTATTTGACACTTTTGAGTATTGAAATCGCTTCCATTTAAATTATTGTAAAAAAAAAATATGGCTTAGAAACAATATCAATGTAGACCACCCACCGCAAGTTAAAACAATAACAATGGATTTATAAACAGTTTAAGAAGTGATAAATTATACCCGTGCTGTTGCCAACACGTTTATCTGTGTCAAAATAAACTATTATCAAGTTTTTTACATTGTTTTGCTCAACAAAGTTAGCAAGTACAAAATACAATCTTTTTTTGCGATTAATAAGAAAAACATTACATGTAGTGGAATATTTAGTGATTACGTATGAAGCATTTAATCAAAAGGAAATACATGATATTCATTTTTCTTATGTGGATTTGATAAAATATGTTTTTTTTTCATACAAAAGAAAATATTGTAGAATATTCTGAGTTCAGTTATATAGTTGTATACTCTACTTTTCGTTCAATGAGGATATTAAGATGAAAATCATCAATTTCATAAGCAAATAGTTTAGTTTGACCAAAATTTGTTTGCCTCTCCAGCATCTAAATACGCCTTCAGTGGACAGCGAGCAAATGCTTCAAACTTCCAGCTCTAGTAGACGAATCTTAAATGCATTATTATTTTTTTTTTAAATCGAACCGACTTCAACACTCAAAAGTGTGAAATAATCTATTAAAGTCCATATGTACCATGATAGTTCAAAAGTATCTACCTATTATCACAATATTGTGCGCATGGTACCGACTTCGACTAGTTATTTCACACTTTGAGTGTTAAAGTCGTTCCTTATTTGGTAAAAAAATATTTTTCAGTCTTTTTAGTGCCCCTGCTACTTACGGGATCGATTGTCATTGTCAACGACTATATCATCAAGATAGGTTATATATTTTTTAGATATTGGAGTGGAACGCAAATTTTAATTTAAATAAATTTTAATGGGGACTAAACGACAAGCATGAGCTTTCAACTAAAAACAGGATTATCAAAATCGGTTCACCGAGTCATAAGATCTGAAGTAATACATAAAAATAATAAAAAATAAAACAATATAGAGACGAATTGAGAACCTCCTCCTTTTTTTTGAAGTGGGCCATCAGCATCTAGATTATTGCTGAATTTTGTGTCATCTGATTCATAGATGCCATAAAATATGAACTTAATCAGTGTATATTATCTCGTTTTGATCATTATGAAGCCTGTCAAACTGCAATAACCAATATTTGATTGTCTTGGCTCTGTTATGAGGAGCAGGTATCTGTCGTATTACCAAGATATTAGTCTTTATTAGCTCGAGATGGCTGCTTTAGAGCAAAATATTAGTATTTTAGGATTTGATAAGCCGCAAAAAGCTTAAGTGTTACTATGCTTTTAACTATGTATAACTCTAGTAATTTAACAACTTAAAACGGTTTAAATCGCTATATTTATCATTTTTGCCCCGACGTTTCAAACACTTTGCAGTCATCGTGGTCACGGGGTGACAGTCAATATATATTTGAGACTATATAGTCTCAAATGTACGCAATTAAACCGCTTCAAGTTGTTTAATTACTATGTGTTACAATTGCGAAATCCTAAGACAACATTATGTATAGCTCTTTTTTGCATGTGCTTTTACTTAACTCCAGGAGTTAACTCGAATTATACAGTTATGTTAGTATAATGGATCGAAAAATTATTACAAATCCATTTATGTAAAAAGAAAAAAAGAGTAAGCCCTAAAATACTTCCTTGTAGTAATCTGTATTTAACTTTTCCTTCATTACTGGTAATGGAATCAATTTTATCAACTTTTTTAGCTTTTTGCGGCTTATCAGATAGTCCTAAAATATCAGAGCCAACCCTCTCATACCCATTCTCTATAGTTTCCAGACCAGTAACGGTATAAAGCGTGTCATATGCTTGAGGTAGATCTAATAAAACTAAGATATTTTTATTCTCGTCAAATGCCTTTGCAATTTTCCTTTAATTGATAAATTTTTTTCATATGTATATTATAATTATGTAAAATGAGTGACTGTGATTTATATAATCTCAGTCAGTATTCATCAGTCTGTTATTCTGCATTTGTTTAGGATGTTAGTTACATAATCGATCTTAGTCCTTGATAATATTTCTGTCACCAAATTTATACATCGGGTGGATCCAAGGTTTATTAAGAGCTTTTATTGATTTTTTTAAATATAAAAATCTTTGGTGCATTACCAATTATGGAACTATGGAAGCAGGGCGCTGGACAGTTCAAATTTCTCCATCTGTTTGAAAGTACGTCTTTTTGACTTTGGCCACATCTATCCAAATAGCAGAAGACTATTTACATAGGCTGGTAGGTTGATATACAACCAACACTGAACACCAAATCGATGAAGCCATTTTTATTTTTAATTAGTATTATTTTACAGCATTGAAGCATGCTAAGCGAAATCAGCGGGTAATAACTTCCAGCGGGACCGCTGGAAGTTATCTTTTTCCATCCGAAATAATTTCTGATTTCGCTTAGCATGCGTCAATGCTGTAAAATAATACTATAAAAAACTTACCGAAAGCGGTCAAATTTGGCGTATTTCCGCCAGTCTTTGGGATCAGACTTATATCCAGCCATGAGTTTCTGAACATCCTGTACGTTGACATGATCGTGAGAGAACACCATGTGCAGTTCTTCTATTAGCTTCTCCAAACCAGTGATTTCCCTGTGGGAGAAGAAAAAAGAAATTGACGTTTTTAATATCAGATAGGCTATCATTTGAACACATCTCACCTGATGGTAAGAGATAATGCGGTCAAATATGTCGTTCAGGGTAACCTAGGATTACCAATACACCATATCAAAAAAATTATTGGAGTACAAAATTTTATGCCCAATGCGGGAATCGAACCCGCGTCCTCCGATATCGCGTCGGATGCCTAATACCATCTCGGCCATCTGGAACTTGGCATTTCTGCCGAAATTTTGTGCTCCGACTGTATTACTTCGGTGGACGCGGGTTCGATTCCCGCCTTGGGCATAAAATTTTGCACTCCAATATTTTTTTTGATATGATTTTCGCTTAGCACGCGATTATGCTTGTAATCATTATTTAGAAATTACCAATACACCGTTAGGTTTCACGAGAGATTTTCTACTTGATGGTGGTACCTAGTAAAAAGGTGATTATTTGCAAATTGCCCTACCCCCATAATACAACGACTGCTATCGTGAGACAGCAGAGGCCATCGGCTTAACGTTTCTCCGAAGCACGTGCACGTTCAGTACATAACACTAGCGGTCACCCATCCGCAAGTAATTAATGCAGTGGACGATAGAAAGGCTAGACGTGCTTCGCTACGAGTGCTTACCAAACGCAAATCGCAATGTATGCTCAATAAAGTAGGCGTATCGTGTCGTGTCGTGTCGTTTCGCATTTGCGGTCCATGTGGGACAACAGGTAAGCATGATAGTGCTATACCCGTTGTGAACATTATCTAGCTTACTTGAGAGCCAGTAACTCTAGGTTAGTCTGAACAACATCCTCGACCACATCGTCACTTACCATCATGTGAGATAGTGGTCAAAGGCTAACCTATCAGGCATAAAAAAAAAATAAACTAGCGTAGTTATTAGCATAAGTAGGTATTTTCATAGGAAGGTATTAGCATAGGTAGGTATTAGCATAGGTAGGTACTAGCATAGGTAGGTATTAGCATAGGTAGGTATTAGCATAGGTAGGTATTAGCATAGGTAGGTACTAGCATAGGTAGGTACTAGCATAGGTAGGTATTAGCATAGGTAGGTACTAGCATAGGTAGGTATTAGCATAGGTAGGTACTAGCATAGGAAGGTATTAGCATAGGTAGGTACTAGCATAGGTAGGTACTAGCATAGGTAGGTATTAGCATAGGTAGGTATTAGCATAGGTAGGTACTAGCGTAGGTAGGTATTAGCATAGGTAGGTACTAGCATAGGTAGGTATTAGCATAGGTAGGTACTAGCATAGGTAGGTATTAGCATAGGTAGGTACTAGCATAGGTAGGTACTAGCATAGGTAGGTATTAGCATAGGTAGGTATTAGCATAGGTAGGTACTAGCATAGGTAGGTATTAGCATAGGTAGGTACTAGCATAGGTAGGTATTAGCATAGGTAGGTACTAGCATAGGTAGGTACTAGCATAGGTAGGTATTAGCATAGGTAGGTATTAGCATAGGTAGGTACTAGCATATGTAGGTATTAGCATAGGTCAGTAATGGTATGTTGCTAATTAGATATGCATTTGCAATAGGTAATTAAATATGCAGGTTGTACGATGTCGTGTATGCGGTTGGTTACCTATCGATTTTGATCGGCCGGTCGATGGTAAGCGCCTCCATGTCCGCACATTGTGACACCTTCACTTTGCAGTTGGCGTTATCCAAGTCCATGATGACTGTAACAATATTAAAAATAATACGCTGTCTAATGCTGACATTTTGTCACTATTGGAATGCGTAGGAGTGAAAGAGAAGCAGCGATGACGAAATCGCGATCAGTTTGGGTGAAAAACGAAAAAGCTTATTAGCATTAACTGTCAACTTATATCAGATAATAATACTTAATTATAACTTATATTTTACTTATAGCCAATAATTATAGGTTAGCCTGAACCTTCGACCACATAATCACTTATCATCAGGTGAGATAGTCGCCCAAGGCTAAACTATCTGCAATAAAAAAAAAAATTACTTGACTCTTATAAGGTTTGCTATTTGATTCTCATATTTTTATACATAAATTAAGATATTTTCGTTACAAGTTTAATTTACAATCAACTAGCAATTTTATTCTATCAAGAAAACCCCTATCCATAACAAGTGCAGATAACTAAGAACACGTAAGCTGTCTTACATTCGCTGAACCACCCTCAAGTAGAAAATCTGTCGCCAAGCACCTAAAGGTGTGTTCAGGCAGCTGTCCTTGAGATCCAGTGATATTACAGGCACATGAGACAACAACTACGTCTCAAGGTGACGGGCGCAGTGCAAATCGTGACTTGTGATGAAATGCATCTGTTATAGGCAGAGTATACCGCTTAACATCAGGTGGGCCTCGAGCTTGTTTCGTCACAATAGCATAAAAAAAAAGACTTAAGGTGAGAAGAATATACTCTTGTCGAATGTACAAACTAGTTATTTTACTGTCCAACCTATCCTCAAAATAAAGGGTATTATCAAATTCAATTGCAACACACTACCTTTTTCTATTAATGATGGATAACCGGCGACCAGTATCGTAACTTTTAGTAGGCAATGATCTTTTTTTATCCCAGATAGGTTACCCTTTCACAACTATCTCACCTGATGGTAAGTGATGATGTGGTCGAAGATTTTATTTAGGCTAACCTAGAATTGCTGGTTCTAAGGACAGCTGCCGGAACACAGTTTTAAGTGCTTGGCGATCGCTTTCTACTTGAGGGTGGTAGCTAACCAGGCGGGCATTCGCAAAATGCCCTACCACCACGCTATAACGACTGCAATCCTAAGACAACAACCACGACCGTCCGCTTAACGTGCCCTCCGAAACATATGCACGCTCAGTAGTAATGTCACTAGCGGTCACCCATCCAACTCATTACCGCAGCGGACGTTGCTTAACTTAGCTTATGGATTAAGAACGGCTAAGCAAACTTCGCTACGAGCGCTTCAAAATGGTCGAAGAAGTTAGGCCAAATCTGCACAATTCTTAGCCAACTATAATTGCCGGACAGCATTCACAAAATGCCCTAACATGCTCTGCCATCTGACAATCCTGCAGCAATATTTGAACCTAGGACTCTGGATTCGACTGATGACATTTACTGCTCCGGCATTGCTGCAAAAATATATGCCACCAACTTGCGCTTCATAAAATGGTGGGAGGATATTTTGCGAGTGCCCGCCGGCCTAGCTACCACCCCTAAGATCTAAATCTGTCGCCAAGCTCCTAACAATGTGTTCCGGCCAGAGAGTTGAAATACTAGAGTAGTTATATCCGAACTTCACTCCTCTAAAACTTTACTAGAATTTACCTATGTACATACCTACGCACATGTATATGCAGTTCGTAATGACAAGGAAAGAACGTTCAAATATTATGCGTCATATATGCTGGAAGAAAGAGAAATATAAGCAATTCGTGTAACCACCGAACCGCCACGAGACGTTCCGATCATCATTACTGCGACCTCTTTCACTCTCTCACACCAATCGATACACATATCTCGCTCATCCATTTCATTGAATCAGTTCCTAAGATAAAACAAAATGACGATATTTTCTATTTCATCAATAAAAGCAATAATTACGCGTGAAATGAAACCGTTTTCTTATCTCTCACAGTGCTTGTATAATTGATGCAGAGTCTAAAGACACAAGGAAGGCATATTGTCCACAGGATTATTCCTAAAAAACACGATTAGCGGATTTAGCAGCGATGTATTCACCGGACGCTCGGAAGTGCATGACTGGTAGTGACTCAGGTAATTACCCTGAATGTGTCTAGTAAATATGGAGGGCACACGACTCATCTACAGGTAAAAAAATCTTAGGTTCCGGCAGCTGTCCTTCAGAGCCAGTAAAATCAGACACAAGAGCACATCAGACTCAAGAACTGTATGCCTCAAGGTGACGGGCGCAATGCAGTTGGTAACCTGACGAAATGCATCTGTTATAGACAGAGGTTCAGGTGAGCCTCGTACATGTTTCGTCACAATCACATAAAAAAAGTATAGTGAACTTGACTTCGGCTCCGATAAATTATTAGCAGTTGTATAAACATATGTTATTTACAAGACTTAATTATCGATTAACGTCAAGATCTATACAATTGCACCGTTATTTACTCGAGAAGTCGTTAAACACTGCAAGGTCCTTAGTTCAGAATAATAATGCCTTGATAAAAAAAACACACAAGTCACAGGGCACTTACACTCTAATTCGTCGCAGTTTCGAACTTCGGGTCCAAAAGAAAGGTAGCCGCAAAACATGTATTGGCTTACTTTTAACTTCGTTCGTAGCATAGACTATATAGCAACTCTTGAAAGCATTTGCCTGTGTAGATTCTGAATAACATATTTTTTAAATCGGATTCGTATGGTTTGTACATTTTCCAAATATGAAATTTTAATTTATTCGTTTGTATGAGTTCTAAATATGCAGAAAGATTACAAATTCTAAGGAAGATGGAAATACCTATAGAGAACAAAGACATTAACGTAAACTTTAAATATCGAACCTGTATATTCTAGAACAGTCGCGACACCTGTCGCTGATCTCTCTACCATGTGAAAATGTTCTTTAATCCCCTTCTCTTAAGACTTCAAACTGATTGAGACATAACATCGTTCTCAGAGTAGTATGGGAGATTCCATAGCGGGGCAAGATTTGTGTTGAACGATGCGGTCGGACCAAAGACTATATTATGAAAGAACGAACATCGTACTGCAAATTCAATTTTCGTTGTCTAAAGTGTCGTTCGAAACAAGAAACTTTGTGGAATTATAGTAGCAGCTCCGCGCACTAAGTTTTCATACCATTATCTGTACAACATTAGATACTATATTATAACCTTATTTTTAGTTTTCACGAAGCCTACGTGCGCAAATCCGACTCGCTTGATTTATTGTTTTAGCAGCAACATAAATACATCATCTGTGAAAATTTGAACGGTCTAGCTATTACTGTTCATGAGATACAGCCTGGTGACAGACCGACAGACGGACAGTGGAGTCTTAGTAATATGGTTCCGATTTACGCTTAGGGTACGGAACCCTAAAAATATCGTCATATTAATGTTGTGGTTTTGTTTAAAAATTACTAGATAAATAAAGATAGTCTAGATAAAACATATAATTAGCGTCTTTGTTGTTACAAATCTGTATTACCCGGTTAAATTAAAAATGCTCCGTTTTCTCGGTGTGTTCCCGCTGTCCCCATTGACTTATCCCCATTGATGGGGACACCGAGATGATAGTTTTTTTCCTTCCCGTTATCCCCATTGGCCTGGCCCTTTGATGGGGACAGCGAGACGTTAATATATTTATTCCCGTTGTCCCCATTGACTGTCCCCATTAATGGGGACAGCGAGAAGTCTGTAATTTTACTCCCGTTGTCCCCATTAATATCTTTTAATACCAAATAATGAAAATAAATATGAAATAATTATATGTATTCTACAAGTATTACACCATAGTTTGGAAAAGATCTCAGCTCCTCGTTATAATTATGTCACCCTCCTTTGTTAAATATATTAGGTCAGGCATAAATGATGAAAATAATTAAACAATCTTTAATAATCATTTTTGTATGTATTCAGAAAATATACCATTTTTAGAAATATGTACATGATTTAACTTGAAAACGGTACAAAACGAAACAAAATTAAATCTATAAAAAAAATCTGCTAAGTTTTTTGTAAAATAAAAGAATCAATAATATCACAATCTTTTTTTTATCACAGAATCATATTATTATAAAATTACAATATGTTTCCCAATCACAGAATCAAATATTATGCTATGTAAGGAGAGTTAAAACCCAAAAATTAAAAATAAAATATCAATCATTTTCGAAATACGCTTTAAAAAATAAACTAAGTTGAAACTTTTAAAACATATGTTGTATGATACATTTACATGGTTTCTAAGTTAAAAAATTATAATTTTTTCTGTTCTAAATGTGTTTTTTAATTTAACATTTTTTTATATTACAATTTTTAAAAAATCGGGGATGACGGTTACAACTTAGATTTACTAAAATATGCAAACTATACAAAATATAACAAAATTATATATATATAAAAGACACTTCTTCTAACTTTTTTATAAAATAAAAATATCACAATAATTTCTTTATCACAGAATCATATATAATTACAATATTTTTCCCTATCACAGAATCAAATATTATCCTATACAAGGAGGGTTAAAACCAAGAAATTAACAATTAAATATAAATCATTTTCTAAATTAGCTTTAAAAAAATAAACTAAGTTAGAACTTTAAAAACATAATATGCTGTATGACACACTAACATGGTTTCTAAGTTAAAAACTTATCAATTATTCTGTTCTTAATTTTTATTTTATTTTGCAATTTCTTTTATAACAATTTTTAAAAAATACGGGGATGACGGTTACAACTTAGATTTATTCAAGTTTGAAAATGATACAAAATATTAAAAAAATCAACATATAAAAGTAACTACTGCTAACTTTTTTATAAAATAAAAGAATCACAAATATCACAATGATTTCTTTATAACAGAATGATATATAATTACAATATTTTTCCCTATAACAAAATCAAATATAATCCTAAGTAAGGAGAGTTAAAACCTATAAAATAACAATTAAATATCAATTATTTTTTAAATGAGCTTTAACTTAGACATAGGTTTAGACTTAGATTAATTAACGAAAATAATAACAAGATTAATAATAACGATTATTTAAAATTACAGGAATATTAAAATAAAACGTTAGCGCAGTTTCTCAAGGAAATGCCCTACTGTTATATCGGAATTAACTAGTTTAGTTTGACAATCAATAATAAATTCGTCCACATCGACTGAATTTTTGCTGCGCCGTTTTAATGGTTGTGTGGTTTTAACGCTAAATAAGTTGGCGTCCTGATATAGGACTGTTAAAAGTTTTAAAATACTAGGTCGTTTTTTCCCAATCGCGTTGTTCAATTTGCAGTGCCACCCTTCTGCAAAATTGTTTGTTCGGTGGCGTTTACCAAAACTGCACCATACTTTTATAAAATTAGGTTGAATCCACTGCGACAACATATATTTTCGAAATTTTGCGCTTTGGGTGTCGTCTGGGCTTTCGTCAGCAATATAAAACCACCCTTCTGGAACGCGGTCTTCCGGCAACAGCGGAAGCACAGCACTAAGAGCAACTTGGCGACGTAGGTTCTTATTTTTTGTTAGTCCTAATTCACGACCCTTTTTCCATATGGCTTTATTAAAATGAAAATAACAACCATGGACATTCACTTCCGGAAAAACAGAGCGAATTGCGGCCATGGTTGCTTTTTCAAAATCGCAAATATAAGCTGATGGATTCCAATCCGAAATTTGAGACTTAATAAGTCTGAAAAGTATTTCATACGTATTTTTTGTTCTGTTCGTCATTAGAGCATACACTAATGGAGTAAGTGCAGTGCTTTCGCTGTTGCTTCCAACATCGGCGTGTATGGTATATAACTGCTGAAATAACATTGGGCAACTTTTAAAAGTGCCGTCACCAAAAAAGTCTTTTAGCGTTGCCATTTTATCCTTTGCCTCATTAGAAGCAAATACAATAATTCTCGTTTTGCCATCAGAGTAGTCTGCGAGCAAAAAACAGTCAAATTTTGGAGGAATTACGACATTTTCCACATCATTGAAAATAGTCTTATCAATCCCAAAAGTGGAATTCCTATGACGGTATAAGGAACTTTTTTTGCTTTCAAATACAGGAACCGCGGTTACTTTGTCAAGACCTAAGTCTTTTATTTCGGATATTGTTGCATTGAATACTGTCGGTATAGAAGGAACATCGTCTGTGCTGATTTTTTTCTTGCAATCGTCCATGTAGCAATCGAGGAGGTTTTTGTTAAAATCCGGTGAACATTTGTGGGCAGACTCCTTCAAAATTTGAGTGTCCTTAAATAAATTAAAATATAGATATAGGCATCAATACAATATAGAATCGGAAAAAAGAAACTGACTGGGGTTTCGCATTCTAACACGCAGTAAGATAAAAAAGTTTATTAATAAATCACATATAATAAAACGTCGTTTTCACCATTTATTGGATAAAAAGAATAATGTAAATCTTTGTTGAAGTAATACAATTATTCTTATAAACAAATATAATAAGATATCTTAAGGCAGTTCAATCCTATTGTAAAGTCACACGTGTTTTAGACGACTAACAATAACAAAAACAAGGCAAAGACGACGGTACACAGCCTCAGGTGCTTTTTCTAAAATGTCGGCACCTCAAAGATTAAGCCTAAGCCTTTTGTAATATGGTAACATAACCATAAATAGATTTTAAGGTAAAACAACCAAATTGAAATAGGTACCTTATTTCTACGTACCAATATGAAATTTAACATTATATCAACAGATGAGAAAGAGTTTTTTGTTATATGTAATTTTTTTTTTAATCGTTAATTATAGTAGGAAATCGATTTATGAATAGTAACAACAATACTTACATGAATTGTTACTGATCCAGTACATTTATTTTTTTTCCTTAAGTGACATTCCCATATCGTTGCTCCATTTTTGTAAACAGATTTTTTCGTGTATTGATATCCTGCACGTAGAAGTATAAGGCCTCCTTTTCTACGTATGAATCTTAAATCGCTGTTCACCTTTGATGAACCAGGCTGCGGCTCTTGTGACATTGTTGTTAGCTAAAAATAAGTTAATATAAATAATATATTTGTTATAACATATAATATATACATAGCAAATTGCGATAGTCTTGTGTATTACATAATATATCAATGTTATCGCAAATCGGTTAAAAGACAAAATTCTAGGAAGGGCCTACAAATTACTCTAACATTATTTATATAAATCTGTCAAACTATTTAACTTTTACATAATTATCATTGAACATTGCATTTTAAGAACTCACCCATAATAAGTGACATAAGAATTTAGAGATTTAAAATGAACTTACCAGTTTCCAACAATTTCCTTTTATTGCGAGTTAAATAAAATTATTAAAAAATATTCACATCACTGGCAATGACTAGTTCACTTCACAAAACCACTAAATAACTAAACCAAGCATCACTTGCATTTGAAAAGGTTTTCTGGAATGGGGTTGGAACTTGGAATGAACCAATGAGAGCTGAGCAAATTATAACAATGCAATCAGCACTATTGTTATAGAGCGGCGGCATCGCTAATTCCTATGCACTGCGTTGAAGGTCATGTGTTACTTAATAAGTGACCGGCACAATTAAACTATTTAATATATATAGTACCTAAATAAAACCATATGATATATTTTAAAAAAATAGTTATATACAGTATAAACCCCATGTAACGCCACTGGCGAGTCAACTCAGCGTAAAGTTTTATGTTATAGAGTGTCGTTTTATTTTGTATTACTTAATAGTCCTTCAGTGTCATTACACAGAGTTTACACTGTAGTTATATATATTATGCTAATTAAAAATAATTTTAAAATACTTTGTAAGTCAATGCCCTAAGTATTTTATGTATGCGAGACAACGAAATAATTATGTAGTCGCAACAATGACAATATTTTAACTATTTATATTATTTATCAGTGACGGTGAGATGAGCAGTGGGGACAGTGGGCATAAATTTTCACAATTTGTTCCATTCCCGATGTCCCCATTCATAACTAAAAAGGCGATGGGGACAGTGGGCAACATTTTTTACTTTTTGGTCTATTCCCACTGTCCCCATTGATGGGGATACAGGCGATGGGGACATCGGGAATGTTTTACATTTTTTTTTATTCAATTCCCACTGTCCCCATTGATGGGGATATGGCCAATGGGGACATCGGGAACACACCGTTTTCTCGCATATAATTTGCAGTTAGATACTAACTTAACTTTGTAGGGATAAATAACTCGGTTAAATTGAAAATGCTCTGTTTACTCGCATATAATTTGATGCTAGGCACTTACTTAACTTTGTAGGGATAATTTTATTACGCACTAATGTATAATATTATTATGCACGAGGGTGTAATAGTTCGGGTAATGGCCCTAAGAACGATATAATAAAGCTACGCTAATACGAGCAAGGGTGTTGAAAAATTTATTTATGAAATTTGTAAAAAAAAACATATGTAGCTGGCAAATAACACATTTGGGCTTCGCCAAAAGAAATCCGGGTGGATTATTTTCCAAATACACCAGCCAGTTTTGGGTATCGAGCGCAAAACATGCAAATAAAATACTTAAGTATATTTATTTATTCAAAAATTAAATTACTTATTCAAATTAGTATGCGTTAGCTATTAGTTTAAAAAATCAATCATATAAGTACTTTTTATGTGAATGAATTCATTCATTCATTCATAATTTCGCATTAAGACTAGGTACTTTCAATTCGTATTGACCGTGGTCTATACTTGACCAACCTTAAGTTAATGAAACTTTTAGGTTTTATTATAAAATCAGATAATCATACCTAACCTAATAATTTACCTATTAAATAATAGGTAAATTATTATTTTAATAATTAACCGAACGTCTTCTATTTAAGTAAAATTGACATCATTATTTGTACAAAAAAATTTAATTATCTCTAAATGGAATCTATGTATTTGAAATTCTAGATTTGTATGCCTCCAAGGGCGAAACATGTATGTGCTGATTACTCTATAATAAGACCTTGCATGCGCGTTTGGTATGTATATATGTGTTTACAAATAAATGATTTGAATTAAATTAACGCCATGTAAGTAACCTTTAACAAAATCGTCATATTATGACAGCAGTATTTTATTGAACTCATTAAAACTAGCTTCGACAAAAAATAAATAACGAAACACAAAAAATATGCACGGTGCAAATTGGCAAAATATGAAGGAATCGATTCACGCATTACGGAAATCCATATTTTATAATAAAAAATATTTTATGGAAACATTAAAAAATATTTTAGAAAAACATTTAATAAATATCAAATATATCCAGTGACTATTACGCCTAATTTTCAACTACTTGACGTCAACGCTACGAAGCGAAGCCGGAAGAATTTCGACGCGTTTCGTTTTTATAGTAAGCATCCTCAGGAAGTCTTGATTCGACAAGCACACGACCAAAATATTTTTAAGTATTTTTCTAAAATATTTTTTTTATGTTTTTTTAAATATATGTTACTATCAGCAAAATATATGTTTAAACAAACATTAATTCACCATTTATCTAAAGCTTTTAGCGATGACCCATGACACTGGACACCTACTTATTGACAGATAATTAAATAAGTAAATACTCCTTATCGTGTACGACTTCAAGATAACACTCATCGTTTAAGTAAATAATTACATACTTACAATTTGCTTTAGTTTTCTCGAAATTTCTTGACTTCTCAATAGAAAGTCTCCAGTTTTTTTACACTTTTCACTTAAACTAAGCTTTACGACTTAACATAAACTTAACAAAATATTTAATAGTCACACGTTTTTTAGGCTGAATGTTTTGTGAACTTATTCCACATAGAAAGAAGCAACCGCCTTCTTGCGCTTACTAAGATCGAGTGACAGTTCTTTTTCCCGCGTCTTTTATTTTGACAGATGTAAGTAACTTTTTAATTCGCAACGTGCTCGGAGTGCGAAGTAGGCACAGACCGGGTCCCGCGCAATGACTGAGAGTATTGTCCCTTTTATCTCAAAGAGCAGTAATAAGGTCAATAAATAAAGCCTAGCATATTGTTTTGACTTTCTGCTAAAACATTTGAAGTGCTTACGCAGATCAATTGGTAGGCATTTGAAGACGACGCGACGTATTGTATGACATTGAATGAACTAAAGACGGCATAGATACATATATGGAAAAATAATCTAACCTCTATGGGTCGTATGAATGGATAAAAAGATGAAAGTCAATTTGTATATCATGCCTGGAACCCGGAGCACACATTGGAAATCTATAACTTTGAAGAATCCTATCCTTGAAAAATTGCATTCTTTATCAAATGCTTCGAATTACGTATTTAACATACATTTAGGTAATTGGTATACTTACATTTATATTTTTTTTATATTTTACTTGCTAATATTATTACAACAAATTATTACCTACGTAACTAAAAAGCATAATACTATTTTTTTTTATCGGAAAATATTTATAGATATTTATCCATTTCGTTTGGTTTATATTGCACATTGTTATAAGTTCACACCGCTCATACAACTTCTCGAATATCCAAAGAATTTACAAAAAAAATCCACAACTAAAAACGGGCATATCAGTTAACAAACTTAATAAAAGCGCTTTGAAGCGCTCGTAGCCAAGTTTGCTTAGCCATTCTGATTCGATCAGCAAAGTTAAGCAACGTCCGCCGCGGTCATGACTTGGATGGGTGACCGCTGGTGACAATACTACTGAGCGCTTCCGTGCTTCGGAGGGCACGTTAAGCCGTCGGTCCCGGTTGTTGTCTTAGGATAGCAGTCGTTACAGCATGGTGGTAGGGCACTTTGCAAATGCCCGCCTGGCTAGCTACCACCCTCAAGTTGAAAATCTGTCGCCAAGCACCTAACGGTGTGTTCCGGCAGCTGTCCTTGAGAGCCAGTAACTCTAGGTTAGTCTAAACAACATCCTCGACCACATCATCACTTACCATCAGGTGAGATAGTGGTCAAAGGCTAACCTATCAGGCATAAAAAAAAAAAAAAAAAAAAAAACCTTGTCGAATTTGCTTACTACTTTTCTAGAAATCGGTTATATATTATTGGGTGAACGAGACCAGTAGGAATGCATTTGAGTAATGAGTATAGTATATATCTTTGGTATAGTGTAGAGTCATGCAGAACTTTTTATATATGTATGTTGTAGTACGGTCGCGGTCTGAAAATGTTTACCAGTTTTGAAATTAGATTCTATGTCACACTTTTCGCTCTAAAGTCTAAGATGCCATATCAAGTTACTTATTACCTTTCAAAAGTTATTATGCAAAATGACGCATAACAAAGACAATAATTATTAATCACTTTTTGATGATGAAACTCATTTCTTTATTTGTTGAAATGACATTTATCAGAAATTATTGTTTGAACGTCGTTTGGACAAGAGAAAATTTTTACAAAAGATTTTTTCATAACGAAATAAAATGGCAAGTTTAACCTTGGAGCAAAGGGCTGAAATAATATTTCTCTTTGAAGATGGACATAGCATAGTGCTATATCACGAGAACGCAACATTTCGCGATTCACTGTGAGGTTTTGGATTAGGCGTCACGGCGAAGAAGGGCAAATAACAGATCATAGAAATAATTCAGGACGACGACCGACCGGCCTGTTTTTTCAAAGAAGGTTTTCTATACCTATATCAAACCTTGATAGTAGTCAGTCCATCTATAGAGCGATTGATTGTCATGTCATTAGAAAAAACATAATATATGAAATAGACTTTTTCAAACATAATTTAGAACTTGTGACCTAAATGTGTGCATGCAATTGTAATCCTTATGGTGGTAAACATTTTCTGACCGCAACTGTACTATGTACATTCTTGGATGACTACAGCTTCACGGACAGAAGAAACGCTAACCATCTGGCAGGTGACTTAACACACATGACAGTACGTCACTTATTTTTTTAATAAATCAATAAAGTCGGGCTTATACTGTTATTCATGCAGGAGGCGATTGGTCGTTTTTCTTCTGTCCCTGCGCATTATGACATAGCAACCTGTTAAAGAGTATAAGGATATTTTATTTTTAAATACATAATTATAGGCATTGTTATTTTAATTACAGTGCTCTTTCCAGAACAATCTCTCTTCAGAGGTAAAACTCAGACTGGACACAGACACTCTTAGATTAGGTTTTTATTTCAAATTTAAATTTCGAATAGTTTCTTTGATGATAGCCAGATTTTTATCTAGGATCGATAATGTCACGGAACGTTACGATTAACAATACTGGAAGTACGTATTTTGACATATACACAGAAAAAAAACCCTTTGACAGCGTGATAAGTTACCTTTCCTTATATCTATAGTCTTATTGACAGGAAAATTATTTTCTAAACTTTTCTTGTTATGATAGCAACATTGTATACATTAATAATCTATACGTTATATAAAATCATCGCAATAGATGACGTATGTTTACTGGTGGGTAAGTTTTGTTTGTCATATATTATAGTTGCGATAGTTCAGAGCAATCACATTTAAATTAGGTCATTACAATATTTTGACAACATCTCTTATCTGTTTGCAGAATTACCAAGATATCGAAGTAGTGGCAATAAACTAAGTACCTAACACAGACTTTCCTTTTTCTAAAGTCTGTGGTAGCTAAATCTTATGATGGGACGGTTCTTGTGATCTTCTTGTTCGGTGCTTCTTGTTGTTTTTTACCACCAGCGCCCTCTATCTGATTAGTTATGTTTGGGGTGTAATACAAACTAAACATGTTGTTGTTACGTCATTTGCAAAAAGACATAAATGTGGACTAATACGTCATTCAGACGTAAATAGAGATGTTTTGATAACCAAATTATTATTTATTACGTCCGGTTGAAGTAGTGCCTATTATGCGAACGTTTTAATGCCCATACATAATGTAAATTAGAGTAAATGGCAATAGTTTACTTAAAAATTAGTGGCTAGCAAGTTGTTTTTTTTATTGCTGATAGGTAAGCCTTTGACTACAATCTCACCTGATGGTAAGTGATGATGTGATCGAAGGTGTTAACAGGCTTAGCCTAGAATTAGTGGTTCTCAAGGACAGCTGCCGGAACACACCGTAAGGTGTTTGGCGACTTTTTTGTCGCTAGCCAGGCGGGCACACGCAAAATGCCCTTCCACCATGCGGTGAAGCTCAAGCCCGCGGCGGGATTAGAACCTTGGCCCTGCTGCGCGGCAGTCCATAGCCGATTCCACTGAGCCCTCACTGCTTTGTTTACATTGTCCATTTTAACAAAGGGCAGAAAAATTAGATATTTTGGTGATTTATTGAGATCAACCGAACATGACACAAATCTTATAAGTATTAAACGTCATTATCGCATCCTCATGTATCAGCTGTTATCTACATCACTACACATTTCATTCATTTAATTACCGCGCACTACAGGGTTATTAAAATGCTAACAACCTCTTAGGGTTGATTTCTGCTAATCCTAACAAAAATTTTGAGATGTTTTTTATTTGTTTTATTCTTTAGTTTTTGTTTGTGTTCCTTAATAGACGTAATTTGACGTAATAAATACGAGGACTACCTGATCTTTTGTGCCTAATTTATTATTTCATATTTTTTATTACTTCCGAGCAAAGAGCGCCCGCCGCGGCTACACTGGATAGCGCCGCGCTCCCTTTGATTAGAGTTTTGAATATTCATATCAGACACAATATATTTTTAACATCAGGTGGTCTTCGTAAAATAAAAATAAAAAAAAAATATTCATTTCAAAATTTTTGTAAGGACTAGCAGAAGTTGACCCTAAGAGGTTGTTAGCATTTTTTCAATAACCCTGTATATCCATTTTTCCTCTGACCTAAAACTTGTCAACTGATCGCAGTCACAAATCATGGGAGCGATGGTATATGTAAAATAAATACCAAATTCTCCAAATGTAATAATCTGCTTATTCCCAACAATATTGGATATATCAACTAAATATTGGAAGTTTATAAATACCAAATTTCAAATGTTTATTAGGTATTTAATCACTTAAACATGGATAAGTCATACAAATATATTGTACTTCTGTATTTTTGTGGACTAAGTGTGCACTTATATTATATCTTAAGGGTATATTTTAGACGAACGCCCCCATACAAAACGCAGCTCCAATATCATTTCAATAATAGCGAATAAAACTCAATGATTTTTATCTACGTAATCACTACCCTAATATCTAGGTTTGTGGTGCATCAGATTTTCATTAAATTATACAGTTTTGAAATTACACTAGCTCAAAAACTCGTAATTTTAGATAAAAGAAAGACCCAACTTTAAGCATCTCTTTCAAGAAAAATAAGCATGTTTTTAATATTTCTATTGCACCACAAACATGGGCAATATAATGAATTTTCTATAATGGGAAGTTATTTATACATGTGTACTATACATTTTAAATAAATCTGGAGCTACGAATAACTGGCACAAACTCCTAAAAACGAGTGCTATATACTAAACGCTATATATATAAAAAAAAATAGTCCAAAAGAAAGAGGATTTAAGCCAGAAACGATAGGTCTAATAATACACTATATTTACATGCGAGTTTTTTTTTTAATAACAAGTTGAGTTTATATAAAAGTTCACGCTTTGGCTGGCGGGTATATGTCCTTAAGCTTTGACTATATTATTATACACATTCGATTTATCAAACTATCAACTATTGAGGACTAAATGAGGTGTTAATACGAAATAAATATGTCAACTATGAGCAATAGCTGATATTATCTTAGGTAGGTAATGTCCTTTTAAAAATATTCCAACTTCGGGATTCCTTCTCGACTATTTTTCCTTGACGTCACTCATTTTCTTTCAAAGGGGAACCACCTCTGGTGAGTAAAGCTGCTGCGTATAAGGGAATGTCCCCTTTTATGCTTGAAAGGACATACATTTTTTTTAGAAATCTAAATCTTGTGTATTTACTAGGCCGTAATTAGCAACAAAGTTTGGCTTGCTCGTATATATCGTATTTACGATAAAAAAGTTTGAGTATATTAACTTAGCAAAATGGGGGGAAAGCCACCGAAAAGTCTTGCAGTATTTGTCGGGAGGCGATAGGTACAGTAAGACACTTATTGGCAGGATGCAAGGTCTTCCTTAATAGGGGTCATTATTCACGTCGCCATGATAGAGTCCTCAAAATCATACGAGAAGCGGCGAGTCTTTCGGTAGCTAGAGCAAAAAAAGGTTTGACCACAACAAACGAAACGATGATTTTTTAAAGAAGTTCCATCTACAAAATCTAAATCCAAGCCTTACTTCATTTTCGGCGCAGCTTCTGATTTGACTCTATATTGACTATTGATGGACAATGGACATTTATATAAAAATCACTATAAAATTCCTGAGGATGTTGGTGTTTCGTCATCCAGATCAGATATATTTATATATTCAAAAAATCTATAACGCATTGTACTTAAGAACTTACTGTGCCGTGGGAAACAAACATACCTAAAAATCACACAATAAAATCAAACAAATATTACGACGAATTAACCAAAAACGGTTATGAAGTGAATTTATATGCCGCAGAAGTTGCAGCAAGGGGTATACCAGCGAAATCCCTACTACCAGCCCGCACCAGCTTCGCACGGGTATTCAACAAAAAATATAAATTGGAACTCATAAAAGTAGTAATTGTGACATAACTGTGATAGTTAGACATATTATGGTAATGTGGACTCTTTAGTGGATATTAACATCCCCATGTGGTATTTTTTTCACACGTTGGGTAACATTATAGAAATTTTCATAGGGATCCCCAAGTTTTTGGGCATATTCTATAGCCTATATTCATCAGGGATAGTGTGGAATTCTAATGGTGAAAGAATTTTTCACATGGGTCCAATAGTTTTTAAGTTTATTCGTTACATACAAAAATACATTAGTGTAGATTAAAAGACCTTGGCTTGTCAAGAACAACCTCCCATCCTAGAACGTGTCCAAGGCATTAGTAGGATCTTAGCAAGTTTGGTTAAGCAGGGGAGGAGGCTCAAGGGGCCAAGGGGAGCATTGATGATATCGTAAAGGGGTCTACTCTACCATACTCCATGGGTTGCAAGTCCCATGCACTCGTGACTTGGGCCCCTTCCTCTGCAAACGCTACGCATCCTGTGAATCCATGGAATGCTAAGTAATTCGTCTCTTATAATATTATTCTTCTTCTTGATTCCATGTCGATTTTGACTATGGCGAAATATAAGTATTAGATTCTATTCGAGTCATATAACTTTTTGCTATATAACTTAAACTCATATTGGTAGGCTAAAGGTAGTATGATGATATTCTACAACTTGAAATATTGAGATATATTTTGTACATAAAAATCTAAGAAGTAATTAATACCAGTACCTAGTTATAAAATGGTACGTAACACCCTTTCAAAGTAAAAGTACCTAATAAAATTTAGTAATAAATGCCTAGAGATACCCCATTGAATATAATCGATTAGAAGTGCCTTCCACCTTACATATTGGCAAATCGAAAACCTTTTACATTCAAAAAAACATGTTTACGGATGTGAGACCAATCATTAAAAAGCAAATAACGCAATTTTACTGTGACACTTTCCAAAAACTAAATAACTTCGCACCCCAACTGACATACGGCTTTTCTCTCATCAAATATAGCATCACTTACGCCCTTTTGTAAATTAGCTAGAACGCTTGTAAAAGTAGTATACCATTTTCAATCGAGAACAACTTCCTAGTTGTTCTAAAACGTCGTATCCTAACGCGGCTTTGTAGAGGACTTATGACCATTCGTTTCTCGATGAAAACACGGCAAAAGTAGTATACTATTTTCTGAGTCGCATGTTGAAAACGACGTATGTGAGTCAGTGTTAAGTGAACTTAGGACGTTCTGATGTTGTACAGGAAATAAGTAATTCTAGTTGCGTAGGTAAATATGGGTGAACAGGCTTCTTAAGACGAAGTTAGAATACTTTAATGTTGTTTCGAATTATGTATTCGCGGAGTATTTTAAAGTATTGGCTAAATAGTATTTTCGGAGAATTTACAACTATATAAAATCGCAACATACAAATTTAAAACGGTAATATGTTAATAAACTTAAAAAAATGTATGTATAATGTGTAATGTTATTAGAATTACAATATATTCATATATGATAATCTATTACATAATAATAATTAAGAATAGGATAAAAGATTTAGGGCCCGTGTCAGTCATGATAAAGTTTCGGGTTGCTATGCAACACATAAAATAACTGAATGATAAAAATGACAGACAATATGCAGCGCGTTTCAAGCTTTAACCGATGGATAGGCTAAATCGATGACTGTGAAACGCTAAGATAGTGTTTTGTTTAATAAATCTGTTCTGGGTAGTAAGACCGGATCTTACTCGAATATTCTGAAACAGGCCCTAAATGAAATATATTTCATAGATAAATTGTAGGTATAGATTTTAACTTCAATCATTTAAAATTTTAAGTAAAGAACCTATTAAAGTAATATTATTTATTAGATACCTACTTAATTGAGTATTATTTATTGCATTGATTAAAAGAGTGTTATGTGTTATTAGTGAGTTATGTGATTGTAACGGAAGAACAACCGAAAACATTAGGTGTTCCACGGGAGATTTTTTTCACCCGTGGAACACCCGGGTGTTCTACGGGCAAGTACCGGGAACAAGCACGATGCCCACCTGATGTTAAGCGGATTATCCTCTGCCTATAACAGTTGCATCCCGTCACATTGAGACATACAGCTAAGATTCTGTATTTCAACTCTCTGACAAGTTGTCAAGTCTCATGTGCCTTTAATTGTTCTTCCTGTCCAAGGGCGCAGCCGGAACACATCGTTAGGTTTCTAAATATGATAGTGTACTCGTATATAGTAGAATATGTGCAATAAATAACATAGAATAATATGTTAATCATTTATTTATTTCTAACTAGCTTTCCGGGCGCGGCTCCGCCCGCGCGCATGTCGGTTATCGCGCAAAAACATTAGCCTCTTTTTGCGCAGTTGGATAAAAACTATCCTATGTTTTTTCCCGGGTCTCATACTATTTCCATACCAAATTTCATTCAAATCGGTCCAGTAGTTTTGGCGTGAAAGCGTAACAGACAGACAGACAGACAGACAGACAGACAGAGTTACTTTCGCATTTATAATATTAGTACTGATTTATTTAACTTCAAATGAACATTGTTTAATACATTACTGTAATTTAAACTACATGTAATTTCAATTATTGTTATAATTAGCTATAATAATAATTCTCACATTTTTAATACTGATTGACTTGTAATACTCTTACCAATAAATTGATTATTCTGATTATGATTACAAGCACTAAGTATCGCGCCCTAAGAGAATATCATATTTTACAAATTATTGGAGCAACAAATTTTATGCCCCGGGCGGGAATCGAACCCGCGTCCTCCGACTTCACCGTTACGTGCTTGGCGACCGATTTTCTACTTGAGGGTTAAGTAAGTTCTTATGTTTGAGTAGATAGAAATAATTATTAAATTCTTTTCAGGATAGGGTAGTATATTTGGTGATAAATCATATTCAATTATATTTGAATATATTTAGTTTGGTTTCTAGTAAATTGAAAATTGAGAAAGTATTAGCTCATTTAAAATCATTTTTTTAAACTCTAAAAAAGTAAGTATAGGTAGTATACGGTGAAATTTAGGCCCACGGCCGGCGGGATTCAAACCAAGGACCTGCTGCGCAACTGCCCAAAGCCAATTTGATAGGGTCATCACAGACCCTATCACACTGGCATTCCATTACCGACTTCGGTGCTGAGGCATAAAGTTGTGTCCCAAAAAATATTTTGTACTGTTTTCGTACTAGGCCAAAAGTTCAAAAAAATAATATTAGTATAATTTAAAAAAAAAGAAAGATTTTCTAGTTGAGGGTGGAACCTAGCCAGGCGGGCATTTGTCCTTCCACCATGCGGTGAAACTCAAGCACGCGGTGGGATTCGAACCACGTACCTGCTGCGCGGCAGTCCATATCCAATGCCACTGAGTCATCACTGCTTAAAAAATACTATATTATGCATTTATTATACATATTTCATAAAGTAACTTTCTATATACCGACATACGTTTCGAAGCACTCGTAGCGAAGTTTGCTTAACCATTCTGAATCGATCAGCAAAGTTAAGCAACGTCCGCCGCGGTTAGGAGTTGGATGGGTGACCGCTGGTGACATTACTACGGAGCGTGCACGTGCTTCGTAGGGCACGTTAAGCCGTCGGTCCCGGTTGTTGTCTTAGGATGGCAGTCGTTACAGCATGGTGGTAAGGCACTTTGCGAATGCCCGCCTGGCTAGCTACCACCCTCAAGTTGAAAATCTGTGGCCAAAGCACCTAACGGTGTGTTCCGGCAGCTGTCCTTGAGAGCCAGTAATTCTAGGTAAGCCTGAACAACATCTGCGACCACATCATCACTTACCATCAGGTGAGATAGTGGTCAAAGGCTAATCTATCAAGCATAAAAAAAATACTCTCTAATGATTCTGTCTATTTAAAAAAATCGCATCAAAATGCGAAGCGTAGTTCTAAACATACCTACATGTACAGACAGCGGGAAGCGACTTTGTTTTAACTATAGTCTAACTATTTTGAACTATAGTCGGAGCTATCTGACTGATTCACGTGAGTTATCCCGTATTATTTACTAAAATGACTTTGTGATGAAAATTTTTATACTGATATTTCTGACAATGCTCGGCTCCATATTATTATCGATAAGTAATTGTATGTGGATGTTTTGAACTTTGGTATGCCTTTATTAAACAAAATACTATGAACTATATACAACACTACAGCTACTACAGTAAAAGCATTTAGACAACCTATAAGTCATAGCAGACTCATAGGCAGTCCAAATGCTCTAGCCCACTCCCAGTTGGCAGCGTGCCCAGCATGTTGGCAGCATTGCCCCGTTGAATTGCAATACTTATTCGTTGAGCCAAATATGTGCCAGCATTTTGATCACGCGTCGCATCGACCAAGCGCTCAGATAAGTTTTGGAAAATGAATAATAATTTAATAATAATTTTTGAGCTTTAATTATTATTATTTTGTGTTATTTTAATTATTATTGCTATTGAATTTATATATTATATAGTAAAACTATGGACTTTGTCTGAAATAAATGAATTGAATTATTAAACTCACAGAAAAGAGAAGTATTTTATATCTCTATTATTAAACTAAATGTGTACGTTTTTTTGGGACATACATACTGAACTTTTCTGTTGTATATACAACATTCGTCCTTTTAATATTGACTGTATGTACTTATACATTTATTGTTATAAATCTTTATATATAAAATTACTAGTTACGTTGTTTGTCCGCAATGGACTCCTAAACAACTGAACCGATTTTAAATTTGTTTTGCACACCGTGTGCAATTTGATTCAAATTGAAAGATAGGATACCTTAAATCTCAATTTATAGTCGTCATTACCCGTGCGAAGTCAGAGTCGGCCGCTAGTAGTATATATAATTCTAGGTTAGCCTGAACAACATCTTGACCACATCATGACTTACGATCAGGTGAGATAGTGGCCAAACCTAACCTATCAGGCTTAAAAAAAAATGATTGGAAACCCGGGCCTCATTATCATTATCATCAGCCGGAAGACGTCCACTGTTGAACAAAAGACGGCTATGGGCCGCTTGTAGCCATTGGCTACCCCCGACTTTAACGATGTCGTCATATTAATAACCTCTTGTAATGATTGTACTCACTTTTCACACACCGATGACTTTATACAACATGGTCGGAAAGTTTCCAACCCCAAAATGAAGATGGCAGCACTCGGCAACATAAACTAGGGAATCAGAGCCTCTTTCAAAAGAAACTCAGCAAAATTAAAGCCATATTGTGCACAGTTTTGAGTGTTGGAATTTCTAAACTTTGAATATTCGAGTCAAGAGTGTGTCGTAGAGGAACTTTGTTTATGGCGATTTTTTTAGATATTGATACATTTTTAGGAACCTTTTTGGCATGGTGGTAGGGCATTTTGCAAATGCCCGCATTAGTAGCATAGCCAATGCCACCACTGCTTCAAACATAAGCCATAAGCCTTCCGGCGGGGTATGCCATAATCCCTACGCTTGCGGCAGGTGTCTTGGGGATCACAGTGTAAGATAACTGTTCTTCAGAATCTTTCAAGAAGAGAGCATATTCCCTCCTCAAAAGCCGTCAACGCATCCTGGAGACCTCTGGTGTTGCGGATGTTTGTGGAAATGGTGATCACTTACCATCAGGTGAGCCGCCTGCTAGCTTGCCCTCCTATCCAATAAAAAAAAATGCGCTACTGCCCACTGCAAATTTTTTTTCGTCGCTTACGACTTCCACGGGCAGATATGAGGGTTCATTTTTGTGTGTATACCTACCTCGTAACTCTTTACACTTTTGGCTGTACTGATTTTGATGATTTTTTTTAATGTACGAAAGCTGGTGCTTGTCACGTGGCCCCATTTAAATTTGAGTGAGATCTAACGAGTAGTATTTGACTTATGCCTAATAATGAGTATTTTATGTTTGAAGTCATTTGATTTTTTTAAACAATTTTTTCATCAAAAATATATGAGTTACTCAATGATCTCCACTACATAGGCAGGGTGCCAAATTTAGTTTTTCTGCAACTTTCGCATGTATTGCCTTGATAATTGACAAATAATGCTGTCAAATAGTCGTAATAGATCAATATTCTACACAACATCTGAACATTACCTGTTTGTAACTTATTTCACTTGATAAACAGCTGATTTTTGCAGACAACGACATCTGCTCATACTTAGCAGCATACAAACTATCTGTAGGGACACATGCAACGTGAGCGCAATTTGATGATCTTGCATAAATAGCCTCATGCAATAGTATACCTAGCGTCCATACTTCAGCCAAACTCATTAGTATAAGTCTAAATATTATGATTACAAGCACTACCGCGTACTTAGCGAAAATCATAAATTTACAAATTATTGGAGCACAAAATATTTTGTGCTCCAATAATTCCACGCGCACCGTCCCCTATGACGGTTTAAGAAATACGATTGACGAAATTTCGGCGACACAGCCAACCCCCCAGTAGCTTAAAGATAAAGCATCCGGCGCGAAATCGGAAGGTCGCGGGTTCATTTCCCGCCCGGGGCAAAACATTTTGTGCTCCAATAATTTGTAAATTTATCATTAGTATATTAACCTTCTATATACCTAAACTTATGTAATTCTGACGGACAATAATTGAAACGTAGAACTTTTCATAACCCTTCCCAGTAGACAGTCAAGAACACGCATATGGAAGAAATTAGGGCGCACATATCAACCTTCATAGTTCATAGGTGACGTGCGCCACGACAGAAAATGAACATTCTGAGAACCTTACATATCTCTACGGTTTAAATCACGCAAACACTGCTGTCACTGCACACATTGCAATTTGTACAATTCTTTGGTGCGTAGTAAGCTTGAATTTGAGTGTATAGTCTGGGATCCGCCTCAGAAAAAGTATATGTTACTGATAGAGCGAATTCAACGGAAATTTGAGAGATATATTTATAACCGGATGTATGGATACTATCCATTTATGTATCCATCCTTATTTGTATTAGGTATGGTTAGCTTGGAGACGCTGGAACTCAGACGGCATATGCGTATACTGTCATTCATTACTGTATGATACTGCACGGCAAGATAGTCGATTCAACTGTATTAAGCGCTATTAAATTGGATGTGATTTTGACTCGATACGGACCATCGCAAATATGTTTAAAGCTCAAGTTTATAAATCTAAAATAGGTAGTACTTTGGTGTAATACTGTAAGTTAGCTATTGTTATTAATAAATAAATAAATAAATTTCAAACGCTCGGTTCACAACTGAAATACGAGAATATGCACTGTTTACGAGCAAACGATGTGACATATATACCCGTCAAAATAGATGTTTGTAAATCTTATATTCGAACCTCCTGCCCGAAACGATTTATACAAGCGAAACGCTTATTATATTATGTCGCTATCAATCAACGAGATTTGAACCCCCGAGAGGGGAATTGATGGTTCACCCGATCATGCAACTAGTGTGTGATTTCTAACACATATAAGTCATAGCATGAGCGCACATAAACAGTACGCGACCAGAAGCTTGATCCGTACGTACTTGTTTGAAAATATTTTTATTTTTGACGATTGTAGGCACTCAGTGCAATAAAAATGACTACCTGCTCCTTTAAATAGTGCGGGAAAAGTAGCAAAACATCCAATTATAAAACAGATGGAATTACCTTCCACAAGTAAGTAAAATTATTCAATTTACGTAATTTATCTACTTCATTTTAAAAGGTCAAGTTAAACTGGACAATCTAATAGACCCGTATGAATGCATTTCACTCCCACTTACTACATTCACCTATTGTCATCCTTGTCTTTCTGTAAACCGCACCCTCTCCTATTGTTGTGCTTATACAGTACGGTAATTTATCGTTATAGTGGAACTAAAATCGATATCGTCATACTCTGGCCCATAAATATATTTAGCCTTGGATGTAAAGAGGGTTTTATATGTTTGATTTAATTTGAGCAAAAAACACATTTACAAATTATTATTAGAGTACAAAATGTTTTGTGCCGGATGGGAATCGAACCCTCGTACGAGGGTACGATTCCCGACGGAATAGTTTAGGCATTCGCGCCGGATGCCTAAACTATTCGGCCACCGAAACCTTACTCTTACGAGTCAGAAATTTGTACTTCAAATATAAGAAATATACTCCAATAGTAATTTGTTAAGGATATATAAATTACTAAATTACAATTATACGAGAGGAAAAATTTAAGTCATGTGCGGGATAAAATTTTTCCTCTCGTATATTAATAGTAATTTTGTAATGTAATCCGCCGAGCATGCGTTATTGCAAACATAAAATATTAAAAGAGGTATTTAAATGTTTATCAATTTAGTAAAGATATATAAAGCAGAATTGTGGAACCACACAACCATATCATTATTCTATATTTTAATATAACAAAACAGCTATACTCATACAAAATACCGCGCGAGGTATCTGCTTATTTAGGTATTATTGCCAACGCAAGTGGGAGAAAATATGACTTTTATCTAAATAGGTCGTCACGGAGGAATACATTATACGATCAGCTTACATATTATGTTGTACGACGTATTGATATCGATTATATTTGCATCATCATGTCCCGTCACTATGGGACTCGGGTGTTTACCGCATGGAGGTGGCTTAGCCAATTAGAGCGCGTTTAGGTTATACAGAGTTTGGCATCAATTCATCTCGAACAAACCAAATCTTATTGCATCTCTTAGTGTTATTTTCTCGATGCTATCAATAATATAACTGCTTACCTGATAGCATAAAAATACTGTCTGGAAATAATTTAAAAACAGAGTTGACTGCATGGCTGCTATATACCTAACTAATTGTTTGTATAGTGTTAACGAATTCATAAATATAAATGTATAAATAAAATTGTGTAAATATAAGATTCATTGTAATTGCATAAAATACTTAGTCGCAGACGAATACAACTGTGTGTAATCATATTTCTAAGATCTTGTTTACAAATAAACTATTTGATTTGACCATTTAATTTGCTTCTTCGTAATTAAGCCAAAATAACCTTTACTTCAACTATCGACATTAGAAGTGTAACATTTCAAGACATTCTATGTTCAACAAGAAGCATTCGAACCACACAACAAAAATCTCCTCATCTATCTGTCAAAAATGGAGTTTGACGTTTGTGCACACACTGGAGCGCGTTCCGAACCTCGGGTAGAGCGCACTCGGAGTGCAACTTTTCACTCTAACGTCATTCACAACCTTCGTGTAGAGCGCAACTTTTGAACTATCAAAAGAAGTCGCTAAAATGTTGAATCTTTAACTGACATGACCTTGACATTTCTTGATGAGAGAATTGTAGGCACTCTTTTATATTTGGCAGGTAACGTTAGTTATTGCTTTTCAAACATCATAAAGTCAATAAATTTTGCAAAATTCCCCGCCAAAAACGATATTTGATGTTATAAAAGAACCGGTCGTTCGGAACCTTCAAATAAGTTAAATCAACCAAACAACGCACTCTGACCCTCGAAACGCGCTCCTGCTCTACCTGTTTTCAGTGAACGTTATATGCAGCCGGATGTGACGTCATAAATAACATCATATTTGCTATCGTGAACGCAAACGTTTGGTTCACAATGTGCATAAAATTATGAACCAAACCTTTGGTTCACAATGTGCATAAAATTATTAACCAAACGTTTGCGTGCAAACAGCGCATATTTGAGTGACTTGAACCGCGGGGTACAGGTGGCGCTTATATCAATGTAGCGACATCTGTGATAAAAAAAATACTAGCCAGATTATGTTTACGTATAGTCGTGAGATAGGGCTAGGTTATGCCCTTTCGATATGAAACCTTATAAACTATAAAAAAAAAACATTTTATTTTATTATATTTATTATCATCAGTCGTCATCATCATCACTTCCATCACCCATACGTTTAAGCTTATCTTCTAACTCCTTCGCCGGGTTGAACACCCCGCTGGTCTGAGCGTTGCATATATAACACCTGGTCGTTTTCTTATAGTTCTCTAACGCGCATTTCTCGCAAAAATAGTGTTTGCATCTGTTGAAACAATACATTATTATTATTATTAATACATTTATATTTTCTCGAAATATTTAAAACATTCACTGCTAAGGTTATTTTATGACCCTTTACGGTTTTTCACGCGCTAGGCGTGTTAGGCCGCACTCGCGTTACTCGCAACGCGCTTGGCGTGTGGCGCCGGCGCATACGGCAGTGCGGATTTACACGCCAGGTGTGTTTGGTACAAAAAGCTAGTATTATGGCAAAATACCGTTTATACTAGATTTTATAGTACTGATACTATTATATAACAGATACTTTATACACATTCAACACAAGTGTATTTACAAACATTACATATTATACCTAGTCAGTACTAATATTATAAATGCGAAAGTAACTCTGTCTGTCTGTCTGTCTGTCTGTTACGCTTTCACGCCAAAACTACTGGACCGATTTGAATGAAATTTGGTATGGAGATAGTTTGAGACCCGGGAAAAAACATAGGATAGTTTTTATCCGACTGCGCAAAAAGAGGTTAATGTTTTCACGCGATAACCGACATACGCGCGGACGGAGCCGCGCCCGGAAAGCTAGTAATTTATAACTTGTGAATATAAGGTCAATTTATCAGGTGGCAAATATTAACTTGCCAAAATTAGCCGCCAACTGGTGTATCAAATATCATTAGTTTTATTTTACTTTACGCTTAAACTAAACTGTATCACTTCTTTCTGAAGAATGTGTGAGAAACAATTTCGACATTATAGAACATTCAGACAACACGTCGGCATTGCCATTCCCGGCATTGCTAGCAAAAATTCATTAAAGTTGCCACACGAGACTAATTATTATAAATTATAATACTCAGTAGGAATAGAATTAAAAAAAATATTTCGTCATACGAAACACTGAGAAACCGTCGGCAATGCCACTCCCGGCATTGCCAGCTCAGAAGCACTCAAGGCACCCACACAAGGCAGATTATAAACTATAATACTCACTTAGTAACAACAGGATGCGTAAAACTATTTCGGCATATAAAACATTTGAACGGCAACTCGTCGTCGCTGTGTATCTCATAGTCTGAGTCACCATCGGCATTGCCACTAGCGGCATTGCCAGCCTCGTCACGTTCCAATTGCCAACCGTGTTTGTAGTCGGATCGATCATGAAGGAATTTACATGAATCTGTAAATAAATGATTTATATTGCTCTCATTTTACTAAGGGTGTTTTTTTACTACAGATCGGCTAGAGAGAGAGAGAGAGAGAGGAGAGCAGGCGTCCTTTTCTACACCATCACATGTATATCTCCGCCATTTTGAAAAAATCCAATAACTGCAGCGCAAGTACCGAACTTACCGATCGCTAAATTTGACGTTACAATCGTCTAAATTCGATAAAATGGTGTTTGCAAACATCGATATAACCCGTTTTATCGAATTTAGACGATTGTAACGTCAAATTTAGCGATCGGTAAGTTCGGTACTAGGGCTGCTGGATCGACAAAAAAATTATGGACTTATCAAACCTGCTCACAAGGTTTCGTGACAATTCGGTTGAGAAATGCGACCTGTAGAGGAGAACACCCGGACACATGAAAGCATTTATATGTCAGTTAAAGCAGAGACGCTAATAATCTATATTCTATTGCACTGATGTAGTTTGATATAAAAGACAAACTCGCAAGGACAACTGATTCTCACCTAGAGAAGACGAAGAAAGATCTCGAGTCAGTCTCTCAATCGTTTGAAAAGTGGCGCAAATGTCGCGACCACATCATAGAAAATAAGGCCGAGTTTTTTTTTAATGTGATAGTGACGGAACATACGCGAGCCCCAGCTCAAGTTGCAGAAAGCTCTGCCTACAGCAAATTCATTTCGTCACAAATTACGAACTGCACTGCGCCCGTAACCATGAGACATACAGTTGTTGAGTCTCATGTGCCTGTAATTTTACTGGCTCTTAAGAACTTGCAGCCGATACACTGTTCGGTGCTGTTAGGGTAAAGTATTCAAATTCAAAATATTTATTTTGCAAAACATGGGTAAGTATAATATGTATTAAGTTGGAATAATATGATAAGTTAGATCGCCATGATTTAGCCGGTATGCAAAATTGAAGTGTTACAATTATAATAATTAAAAAATTGTGTTACGAGTATATAATACATAATAGTAGAGTACTTATATATTATAAAATAGATTTGACGGTGAACCTAATAGGTAAGTTATTTTGTTTCCAGTTAAAAGGAGTTTGAAAAATACGTCTATTTTTTTTTATTCATATTATTTATTAGTCTTTTTTTTAATACTATTGTGACGGAACAAGCTCGAAGCCCACCTGATGTTAAGCGGACTTACCTGCGTCCGTCACATTGAGACATATTTCTAAAGTCTCATGCGCCCGTAATTTCTCTGGCTCTCAAGGACTGTTGTCGGAACACTCTGTTAGTTGCTTGGCGACAGGTTTTCAACTTGAGGGTGGCTAGCTAGGCGGGCATATGCAAAATGCCCTTTCAGCATGCGGTGAAGCTCAAGCCCGCGGCGGGATTCGAGCCATGGACCTGCTGCGCGGCATTCCATAGTTAATGCCACTGAGCCATCACTGCTTCTGTCTGAATGAAGGTGATGGTTATGATGATGATGATGACGGCGACGACGACGACGACGCAACAAAATACAACCACAATAATAGTGACATGGAAATTAATTGATAACTACCAAGAAGGTTATACGTACCTGAACACTGGAATTTGAAACGCAAATAATGTTTTGAAGTAAAGAATTGTGGCCTTCAGTGTCACAATGAGATTTTTCTTTACCGCGTCAGATCATTCGTTTCGGATACATACTTACAGTTTTTGTAATAAGTAATATGTTTTTTTTATATATTTAAGAGAAAATTAAGATATGACTAGGGATAAATAAACTGGACTTTATTAAAAAGTTCTAGGCCTAACCTCCATGTGTAAAAGAGATTGAAAACATGACTAAAGATTAATTCACATGACTGCATAAGTTCCAGTTCCAGAGCCATTATCGAGTGATTATTTTAATCCTTCTTGATAATTACGTAAATATTATATAACACATATATATTGTTTATATATTATTATATTTTTTTATACCGACCTGGGTATCACTTGACCACTATCTCACCTGATGTTAAGTGACGATGCAATCGATGATCTCTATAGTCTGTCATTTATAAAAATAAATTCAATGTTAAATTTAAACATATTGATTTATTTAGCTCGTAAACCTACTCATTTACCCTTTGGTACCTTCAAAGCAAACAAAGACTTAAATATTATTTTGTACCTTTTAGTAACTCTTACATATAATGTTCTGTGTTATATGATATATTAATCTAAAACACATAAGTATTTAAATTTATGAACAATATTAGATGTTCCTCGTATGGTAACGGGTTAAAATGTTACCTCCCATTACTTCCCGTGGGTGTAGTAAGAAGCCACTATCAGAAAAAATACCAGAAGGTTGGAAACAGTGCCTTCTGAAGAATTTAAAACTTCTACGGTCCCCTAGACGCCTGTCAAGCGTAGGGATAATAGAAAATCCCCTAAATGGGGGAAACCTTGTTCAACTGCGTACGTTCCGGTAAATGTGATGATGATGATAATAATATAATAAATATAATAATATGAATAATCTTTATTACCTGAAAATACATATTTTTACACTAGGAGTAAGTACATTTTAAGTGTTGAACAAACAGTATTCAAATTAGTTTATTACTAGTGAGACCCAAACTAGGCTCGAGGCCTGTATCTTGGGGCTCTGGAGCGATATGAACAAATATAAACTTTATTTACTTGGAAGGTACTCTTGGGTTCTTGGCACATTATGGCAAAATACAAGTCTGGTCTTAGAAACATTAAGTGGTGAAATGTGCGCGTAGTGAATGTATATGGATTGTCGGTGAGAACATATTTTGAAAGTTAAAGTAGGGGTATATGTGGGTCAGTGTGTGTTAGGATGAATAGTGTGTAATGAGGGGAGTTTTGATTTTGTATTGTGTTTCGAGTATTTATTAGTCTATATTAACTTCTCAGTGTCATTATAAGACAAATTAAGTAGCCATTGCTTAACCATTTTTTTGCAGCAAAATACGGAACTGTCGGTAATACTAGTGTTTTCGAACATAATTATATGTTTTTATCAGTGAAACCCTGGGGCAACGTTTTGCCAAGCATGAAGAAGCTTTAGGAAGCGGAAGTCAAAATATACGTTTTGTCATAATTTTATTGTAGTCAGATCGTTTTGGAAGACTTTTGTGTATTTTCATTGGAGCATTAAGGATGAACAATTGACGCACACGAAGAACATTAAATTCCGAATAGCGTAGGTCTGTTGAAAAGCGGAAGGGTTTTTTTTAGCGTTACTTTTATAAGTGCGCGTTGAGCTCTTTCTATTGCAATAAAATGCGTTTGATGATAATGAGATATGGATCTTCGCTTAGGTGGAAACTTATAATTTCCACAAACTACTCTTTCATTCGGTATTTGTAATACGCGTAACTATCAAGACAGTAAGTTTTCCGATGGAAAAATTTAAGTACCATTTTGAAGCAATGTAAAACTATTTACCTCCAAATCCACAAAATCCTGTTTCTTTATAGTCTTTGCAAATATCTGGTTGGTAGTCCCATCTGTAATCAACAACATCAAGAATCAGCATATTAACTTGTCTAAAATAATCAATAATGTTTAGTATATGTAACAATATCAACAAATTAGAATAATATTACTGCATCAGGGCATTTCCCATTAGCAGTTCCCAATGGCATTGCCAGCAAATATACCCAGTGGCATTGGCAGTAGTACCCAGAGGCATTGCCAGCAAGCAGGGCCCAGGGGCATTGCCACTTAGAACTTTAAGATAGATAGCCCTACTATGTCACATAAGTCTAGGTAATTACAGGCAAAGAAATGGATGAACAGGGTAATCGGTGTAAATGACAGACTGATCAAATTTCAACACTCAATAGTTTGACATAACTTGTCGACTTCGACAAGTTATGTCAACCTCAAGTACCATGACAGTTTAAATGTACCTATTATCACAACATTGTGCGCATGGTACCGACTTTGACGAGTTATTTAAAACTTTTGAGCGTTAAAGTCGGTTCAAGTTTAAGGTTGTTAAATTTTTTTTTATTCTTTTTAGTGTCCCCTTACGGGATTGATTGTCATTCACTGTCAACGACTATATCATTGAGATAGGAAAATATTTTTCAATTAATAGATTGTAACTCAAAAATGGCATGAGCGATTTTGATGAAATTTAAATGAGACCAAACGACAAGCATCAGCTTTCAAATCAAAAAGAATTATCAAAATGGGTTCACCCAGTCAAAATTTCTGAGGACACAAACATATAAAAAAAATCAGAAGAATTGAGTACTTCCTGTTTTTTTTTTTAAATCGGTTAAAAATACTTTATTTTGTTGATATTTGATACAATTTGATCAATGAGCCGTGGAGAAGCTATCATGTAACTGGTATGTTAATCCAGGTCTTTGACCAATATCTCACCTGATGGAAAGTGGTGATGTGGTTGAAGATGATATAAAACTGGCCTAGCACACAAAATGAACTGGCGCTCAAAGACATCTGACGGAAGACAGGCTAAGCTGCATAATGGGAGATCCCTAGTATATGGAGTCATACTTTATGGTGGCATCTAGTCATGCAGGTTCTGATTGATCTTACATGCACAGTTTAGTATTGATTAGGTCCATGGTTCGAATCCCGCCGCGGGCTTGAGCTTTACCGCATAGTTGAAGGGTATTTTGCGAATGCCCACCTAGCTAGCAGCACCGTTAAGTAGAAAATCTGTCACCAAGCACCTAAAAAGCTGTTTCGGCAGCTGTCCTCGAAAGCCAGTAATTCTAAGTTAAGCCTGTTAACATCTTCGACGACATCATTACTTACCATCACATGAGATAGTGGTCTAAGGCTTAACAATCAGCAAAGAAAGAAAATATGAAACCGCAGAAGCCATTAAAAAAGAGATAATAAAAGTGTACCTGACAGTAGCCCTCAAGTTAGCTGGAGCTCTGATTGGTCCCTTCCTAACGAGTCCAGAACTAGCATTACCAGCAGCTGTGTCCTTCTTCTTGTAATATTGTGCATAATTGTTGATCCCTCTATAGACCTGAAATCATGAATATAGCACAAACTAAAATACAGTATTTTGAAGCTCTCCTACTGATATTTGCTTAGACTTTCTTAACCAATCAGCTAAGTTAACAGTCATACCTTTCATATTAGAAAACGGTGAATATTACTGCATTACAGTGAAAATAGGTATGGTAACGGTACTAGGCCAACTCGTTCACGAAGAGTTCTACTGCTTCTAACAGATACAAATGTGACAATTAAACAACTTGTACAAAAGGGACTGAGTAAGTCCTAAAAGTCAAACCAGTGGGAATAAAAAGTTATAATATTGATAAAAATCTTTATCATGTTTAAATATTTGTTTGCACAAAATAAGTGTTTTAATGGGTATGTGACCCGGAGTACGTAGAGGTGGAGCTTCAGCTTGTGTACTAGAGAAAAATGGTTATGTTCGCGCTGAAACCGATGGCGACACATGAGCACACAGGCGCAGGACGCTTGAGGGGCGAAGCGGGGAGGCATCCGCGTAACCCTTGCCCGCATCTCTACATCACACACCCCACTGCAGCGGCGTGTAATTCAATCGTGGGTATAACCTTGACATATTTGCGATTTACTAGCCCTGACTTTTTTTTGACCAACCAACTATTGGATGTGGTGTGGTCAAATGAAGCCTACTGTTACCACATCATACCATACCAGCTCATGGTATAGTAGTGAAAGGCTATATCATATATCAGCAAATAAAAATATATATTCCTTATAGTATATTAAACAACTTTAAACAGTTTAAATCGCATATATATATCATTATTTTGTCCGGATGTTTCAAACACATTGCAGTGATCGTCACGGAGTGACCACAATCACTGCAAAGTGTTTAAAGATGTTTAATTACTATGTGTAACAATCGCGAAAACCTAAGACAACAATATATTCCTTAGTTAAAAAGAAAAAACTATACCTTGTCATCAGCCTGCCCTTCCAACTCTTCATTGATCTTCTGGGCCTTCTCGAAGATAGCTTGAGCATCACGGTCTCTCTCTGTGTCCAACTCATATGTAGCTGTGGCATTCTCTCTCTGTTGTTGGACTGACAGCGTTGTGCGGGATTTCAGCTGAAAACAAAAATGATATTTTATGAGATTATGATGGAACAAGCATGTAGCCCACCTGCTGGAAAAAGGTCACTTCTACAGATGCATTTCGTCACAAGAAAAGTACTTCACTGTGCCCATCACGTAATACCTAAGATGTCTCATGTGCCTATTCCACTGGCACCCATATTCTTCAAACAAGAACACAGTGATGCGAACATTGCTGCTTGGTGGTAGAAATAGGTATAGTGGCAGTACTCCCCCTGACAAAGGGGGAAGTAGAAGTCAAAGTCAAAATCATTTATTCAATTTAGGCGTGTACGACGCTCTTATGAAGGTCAATTACAAATTTTAATATTGAAATATATTACATTGTACTGCCACATTCAGCAAACAAAAATTATAGAGCCACTGCGAGAAATACAGGCAAGAAACTCAGGGCCATTCTTTTAAAAGTTTTTTAACAGAGGGAGCAACAGATATACTACGAGGGTGGATTGAAAAAATCGCCGCCTAACACATAAATACTTGAACTATTTTAATGTAACTGACCTCATTCGATTTACTTACTCTCTGGTTGTCACATTGTAAAATTTTATCGCAATAGCATTATCAGTTTTTAAATTAGACTGAATTTTGTTAGCAACGTGCGGTCATTAAATACCTGTTTAAAAAAAACTAACTCCAAAACTAAAGATACTGAAGAACAACACCTATTTTATGGATATCACAATTGTGGATGTTCCAAATAAGTGTGTGGATTAAGTATCACTATACTACATTTGCAGCAATTAATTACTTGGCTTGCAAGTACATTGTAAACTCTATATAAGGACACTGAAGGCACTGTGCATTTTGTGGTGTTATAGAGAGTTGTCATTAAATGGAGAGAAGCAAAAAGTTTGTGAATTAGTTCACAAACTTTTTCCTATGACTCCTACTTATCTCATGGTCAAAAACACTACATATGCAAGAAATCCTAATTTGCAAACAAAATAACCAATTTAATAAAAAGTTATATATGCACGATGCCAACAGTCGAGTTTATTACCAGGTAGGTTAATGAAGCAACAAAAGAATGTACACAGGTTTTGCCATTTTTATCACATTAAAAGGTCTTTATTATTGCTAAATTGTTGTCGTTATTGAGTGTGTGTAATCAGTACTAATATTATAAATGCGAAAGTAACTCTGTCTGTCTGTGTGTCTGTCTGTTATGCTTTCACGCCAAAACTACTGGACCGATTTGAATGAAATTTGGTATGGAAATAGTTTGAGACCCGGGAAAAAATATAGGATAGTTTTTATCCAACTGCGCAAAAAGAGGTTAATGTTTTTGCGCGATAACCAACATACGCGCGGGCGGAGACGCGCCCGGAAAGCTATATAAAGTGTATCATTCTCTTGAAGACACGCTAAAACAACCAAAGACAAGTAATTTTGATGCTTTAGGGAGTTTATTATTAAATCGAGTAACATTACATGGAGTTTACACTGTACTTTTTTCTTCTATTTGGATTACAGAACAAGCATGTGGCCCACCTTGGCATTTGTAAAATAATAAAAGCCATATTTGTTAAACCATGAAAATCAACTAATAGTATTGTGATTTTTCTAACAAACTAATAACTAAGCAATAAAGTAATGATGTGAATAATATACTAAATTTAATCATTGAACATCCATAGGGATATAAATGTCTTTGATACTGTGCCCAATAGACATATAATCAACTATGCTGTTGTCTAGAAACAAATAAATAATGACAAACAGAATTCACTTTACTTGATACTTACTTACTTAATAGGTGGCCTGTTTTCCGCATCCAAGCCATCTGCAGCGGCTCATTGTGCGTGACAGAATTCACTTTAATAAAAACTTATTCATTGCCCGCACGGGACCTACAATAGCCCCGAGCTAGTAATGTAATTACACTATATAACTGCAATGAATATCAATTCATTATAATTTGCTATCTGAACATGCTCATATGGCAGCTGTATTGATACTAATGTGCTTTTGAACTATTGCCTATTTTAATTACTAAAAATTGCTAGTATCCCTATGCATACAACATTCACCAGCAAATGCTGGTTATGTGGTTTATAAGTATAACTGTTCACATGTCATGATCAAGAAAGTATGTGGGTCATTAAAAAATCTACAAAATATTGGTCACCTTATCTTCATCGTCACTGCTTTTTTCACTGTCATTATCAATCTCAGGTTTCTGTCTTTTCGGTCCGCTTGTTGACTGAACATTAGGGTTTGCTTTCTGTGGTCTTTTGGTTGGTAACACTACAGTCTGGTCTTCAGAATCGGAGCTGTTCTTTTCTGAAACAGAACTGTTAATTGATTCAAATAATAAACAATTTATTAGCAGAAACTTGAAATTGAAATAGTAAGGGCGAAAAGTATCAATAAGTTTGTAGTCTTATAAGCGTATTGTTTTATATCAAGGTCAATAGATGGATTTTAAAATGTCTTACTATTAAACGTTGGTAATCGAAGTGGGACCCAGTAAGCGACTTAGAGGGAAGCAATAACAAGAGGTTATTTTTACAACGTAAACACTTATACTTATTTTTAAAACTTATCTTGTAATTCAGTTTTTGTTGGAGGTTTTCTTACCTTCTGAACTAGATGATTTACGCTTTCTGCCCCCTCTGTTTCTAATATTACGCTTTTTGAACGTAGTAGAAACTTGATCTTCGTCAGACATTATTTACTTATGCAGGGTTGGTTTATCAATGATTTCGATTTTATGTCGAAACTTTAAATAGTACTTATTGGCAGAACTTTAACTGAATTTAGCTGTTTGTATAAATTATTCAATTCTAAATATACCGGATAAATTGTAATCTAAGAAATCTGTGGTTGTATAATTTTCTCTTAAGCATAGATAATGTAAACTTCTCTTCAACTTCTTTTTTTGAATGGCTTCTGTGGTGCTGCCACAATTTCGCCAATGTCAAAACCAAAAATTTGCGCAGAGATCAATAGGGTTTTTTGGCAGAGAATGCTTAGATCTGTGTCTTCGTGGGGTTAATAAGGACAAGATATTGTCATCTAAATGGTCAGACACTCGCTTCAGGGAGCTCTCTACTACAGACAATAGTCGTACCCGATTCTTTTTTATGTTGTAGATGTCAGAGCAAGACGTTTAACAGCAAACCCCTTAATTCGGAACATCAGATCATTTTAAAATTTACCTTCATGGCCTATGTGCAACTGTAAAACCTCAAATGAATATTGCCTGGGCTAAGGAATGGCAAATTTCTAAGACCACTAAGTGTATAATTTATAGCGAAATCCAGACAGATATACCAGCTAAACCTTGGTTCTGTAAGTTCCGAAATACTAGCAAAATTCCAACTTCAGTAGTATGTCGACTACGGTTAGGACACGCATGTACCCCAGTTCATTTGGCCAAAATTCGGGTTAGGGATCACTCCTTATGCGAATGTGGTTTGGACGAATCACCTTTTTTTGAGTGCCAGAGGCTGCAGCTATCTCTCTATGATATCCTCCCTCGTGAGATCCCCCGTCCCACTTCCCTAAAATCTCTCCTCTCACCTTGCCATACTCCTTTTGTGTACCTCCTATGTAAATTTATTTCATGTAATAAGATAAAATTATGATATATATAGTAAACTAGCTTACTAACGTAATTTTTGAGAGCCAGTATCTCTAGGTTAGTCTGAACAACACCCTCGACCACATCATGACTTACCATCAGTTGAGATAGTGGTCAAAGGCTAACCTATCAGGCATAAAAAAAAACGTAATATATTTGTTATTTTTCTTAAAGTCACAATTTAAATATATATTTTATTTATTTTATGTGTAGATATAGAGCTGTGCTTATGTGATGTTTTTATTACTGTTTTAGATTATACAATCTCTTGAATTTGGAAGCCAGCATGTGGATGCTCCCGTAGAACCATACCGTACCTACATTTATGACAGATTATTCTCCATCACTTGTCTGTCTAGTATAGCCAGCACATGACATTGGCAAAATTGCGATATCGCCCAGTCGCATAAGCCATAAACAAAGAAACAACAACCTACTAAAAGATCTTGTCCTTATTGTCAAAAACTAATATGCGTACTTATAATTATTAACTACGAGTATAGTCTGTTTTTTTTCACAAACGAGTACTGAAAATTTTACTGCGTTGCTATTTGCCCACGCAATCAACATAAAGTCCGTTCCACACGAACTCTGTAGTTACATGTACAACTCTGTAGGTAGTTGAGTCTTCGACTACCTGCGCGTCGAAAAATATTATAAGGCATTACCAATGACGGCAGTGACCCATCTCACTCTGTGAATATGGGAAATGTGCGAGACATACTCAGTACTCATATGTTAAAAAAATGGACTATAGCACTCACGGTGATAAAGTGCTCGAATACCGGCCGGATATTACGAATTAACACCGTGAGTGCTAGCCGGTATATTTATTTAACAAGACCTTGGCCTATCAAGAACTTTTTTAACTTCCATCCTTGCACGTTGATTCAAAGTTGCATTAGACTCGTAGTAGAATTATACCAAATGTACCAAATGATTATGCCCCGTGGGATGCCGGGTTAGATAGAATTGCACCTCCCCATATCATCCCGTAGCTGTCGTAAGAGGCAACTAAGGGAAAAAATCTGGAAGGTGGGCAGCAGCGCCTTCTAAAAAACTGCCAACTTACACTGTGATCCCGAAGCTACTTGCCAAGCGTGGTGATTATGGCAAATACCCCTTAATAGAGGAGGCTTTGTTCAGCAGTGGACGATCCAGCTGTTACAGCAGAGATATTGATACCTACGTAAAGGGGCTCTGAACCCCAGGAAGGAAGGAACAAGGGGGGTTGCAAGTCTCTGGCGCCTGTGACTTTAGCTTCTTCCTCTGCAACGCTATGGATCTGGCATGCACACGGTGAATCCATGCAATTCTAAGTAATTCGTCTCATAATCTCTTGAAACTATCAGACTTGTTTAAGTCTTATCACCGCCAGTTCTTTCATTTTAAACTATAACATTACAGTGAGAGAGATAATGTCGAAAATGTTTTGATAGTAAAACTACTGGCTTTTGCACTGACAGTGCCACAGGTGCCACGTCGGTGTGAATTGAGCCTATCGTTTATGGCAAAAATAATGTTATTTTTGTCAATTTGGAACAATATTATGGGAGTGTCATCGGTTTTAGGGTTCTTATTGAAAATAGGACAAAGCGGTACGGCCCTTTTTGTACTTAAAAGTATAAATTATATTTTTGCAGTATGTTTACTTTGTGCAATCAGTACTATAATATTATAAATGTGCAAGTAACTCTGTCTGTATGTCTGTTACGCTTTCACGCCAAAACTACTGGACCTATTTGAATGAAATTTGGTATGGAAATAGTTTGAGACCCGGGAAAAAACATAGGATAGTTTATATCCAACTGCGCAAAAAGAGATTAATGTTTTTGCGCGATAACCGACATATGCGCCCGGAAAGCTAGTGTAGCATAAGTAATGAAAGGGTAGTGATACATTATTGGTATTAAAACACAATATTATAAAATTATAAATTTTACTGAAGAAAACCCGCAAGGACCATAAAATATTTTATTATCAAAAGTATCCATCGTACAAAAATACTTCGTGGTCAAAAACATCAATACTTTGTATCGTAATTGGATCTTTGGTTATAGTTTGTTAACTTTACAATAGGAACTGATTTCTTATTAATACTAAATTAAATACTATAAAATAGGCAGTCTTGACAATAATAACATAACTAATATATCTTTATACAATACTAATATATAAGGTTATCGTTTAACAGTTTAGATAGTTAACGCGTTTGACCACTAGATGGCGCTATCACGGGTTACAAAAATCGTTAAGTCAATGGACAGGCATGAGTTATCTTTTACTATCTTTGTCTGGATGCTGTGCAGCCGTTGTCCGAAATTGTTGTGCAATTCTGAAAAAGAGAACGAATTAGTTTAATAAAATATCGTCTAATACAATTTGTACATTATTGACGTCATAACTCATACATGCAATTATCAATCTAGAACCATGTATTTTAGCGAAACATTTAACCTAGTCTTGTCAGTCATCTACATCACCAGGTATAGATTTGATTCAATAAAATCTTTTTTAATTTTCGCGATTGTTACACAGTGGTCGCAATTCTGTTGGCACCGAACTAACATTTAGTAAAATTAGATTTAGAAATATCAAATTAACTTTCCTTATTCTGTTGGTGCCATATTATAGATAACTAGCTCTTAAATTATTTTAATTACTAAACTAAATAAAATTTGCACTTTTTCTATTCTATTGTACCATAATTTAAACAGATACGTAGAATCATTGATGTTTTATCCTAAAATTATTCAACATATAAATTGGTGTTGACTAAAGCCATAATGTTCTGCAATTAATAGTTAGCTAGTACACGGCCTTACATTTTTAGATAAATTACTTTTATATAAATTTTTAAGGTAATTTATATTTATTTCAATAATACGTGAAAGTTGAATTACGAACAATAATTATTGTGATTCAATAATCACAATAATTATTCAATACACAGATTGCTGTGATGAGAAATATTTTAAGAGCAACTTTGTTGTGATTGTTCAAATTCAAATCCAAATTCATTTATTGCATTAGAATGTAGGTTGTTCTTATAATAATAAAAAGTGTGCCGTATACAATCTACCTCATAAAAAAGTGTGCAACATTACTTAAATATTTACCTACTCTAAATTATATTCTGATTTGAATACTTTATCATTTTCATTTCATACATATTTCATTAAATATAAACATAATACTGGAAAATTAGTGATTTCGTCTTAACAAAACGATAAATAAATATAGATTAACGTAAATTAAATATCACAAAAGATTCAAATTGAAAAAGAATTAATAGGTTATATAATGCAAAATAATGCCAATTGATTACAAATAACGTCATGTCTTTACTAGTTTTTTATTTATATCCAAAATATTCTTCCAAGCTGTAGAAACAATTGCTAACAATAAACATTTAAGATTTAAATTCTACCCACTTGTTTGAGTTTTTGCAGTGGCAAGGTAACCAATGAGACAAGTTTACTCATAATAATAAATGACAGATTATACTGCAAATAGAATTGTGACCAATTTTACACATATTTTAACCTGTGGCGAATATAAACATGCTTGCATGGCTTTGGAGGGTAGAGGTAAATGATAAAAGTATCCATCCCAAAAAAATCCATAGTCTATAATTGCTACCCGTTGTCTACACTAGCGCCATTCTGTAGGGTTTTTGAACTGTTATTTATACCTTACAGCTGGACACTTTTTCAAGTTTTCCAACTTATGAGATGATTCTCCTTGCCTCTACCTTCCACACTGTAACAGCCCGATCGTCCATTGCTGAACACAGCCTCCCTTATTAAGGGGGTATTTACCAAAATCCCCATGCTTGGCAGGCGTCTAGGAGATCGCAGTGTAAGTTGGCAATTCTTTAGAAGGCGCTGCTGCCCACCTTCCAGTATTTTTCCCTCAGTCGCCTCTTACGATACCCATGGGAAGATACAGCACCCCACGGGATACTGGGATTAATGTGAATTTACCATACATTAGGCATAATGTGAATTTTGGTTTGTGCCACATGCTTTTAATTTTGCTTGATTTTCCTACAATTACTTTTTCCATTATTTTTTCTAATGACATAGCTTCATAAGATATTTTTGTTTCTCACCTGAGTTTCTATACTAAATTCCATTCCAGAATCGCAGAAAAACTTCAACCTTCGTCCACCAGAGCATAAGTAGTACGAGTCGCATCGTTCTGGATTCAACATTTTGTCATTAGCGCCATCTCGGCACAGAGCAGGAACTATGTCGACTTGCAATCCGTCTGGTATAGCTGTCGGAGCCTCGGTTGTTGTTGTCTGTGACTCGAGTCTTGTATTGAGTTGTTTTGTTGGCTGTTTGCGATTTTGTCTAAGCGTGCATCCACCTTCAGCTATCGGTGCACATCCCTGATAAAGAAGATTTAAATATTCAACGGGAGTAATTTTAACGAAAAAAGCGACTCTATACTTAAAATACGAAGCGCTCGTAGCGAAGTTTGCTTTGCTGTTCTTAACCGACCAGCTAAGTTAAGCAACGTTTTTTTTTTTTTTTTATGCCTGATAGGTTTGCCTTTGACCGCTATCTCACCTGATGGTGAGTGATGATGTGGTCGAGTATGTTGTTCAGACTAACCTAGAGTTGCTGGCTCTCAAGGACAGCTGCCGGAACACACCGTTAGGTGCTTGGCGACAGATTTTCAACTTGAGGGTGGTAGCTAGCCAGGCGGGCATTTGCAAAGTGCCCTACCACCATGCTGTAACGACTGCTATCCTAAGACAACAACCGGGACCGACGGCTTAACGTGCCCTCCGAAGCACGGAAGCTCTCAGTAGTAATGTCACCAGCGGTCACCCATCCAAGTCATGACCGCGGCGGACGTTGCTTAACTTTGCTGATCGATTCAGAATGGCTAAACAAACTTGGCTACGAGCGCTTCAAACAAACTTGGCTACGAGCGCTTCTCTTTACGTCTGCCGCGGTCATGAGTTGGATGGATGACCGCTAGTGAAATGACTACTGAGCGCTTCCGTGCTTCGGACGGCACGTTAAGGCGTCGGTCTTGGTTGTTGTCTTAGGATGGCAGTCGTTATGGCATAGTGGTAGTGATTTTTTTTAATGTCCGCCTGGCTAGCTACCATCCTCAAGTAGAAAATCTGTCGCCAAGCTGTCCTTGAGAGCTAGTTATTCTAGGTTAGCCTGAACAGCACCTTCGACCAGATCATCACTTACCATCAGGTGAGATAGTGGTCAAAAACTAATCTATTAGACATAAAAAAATAAAATAACTAAAATACACATTACAGGGATAACTCAAATACCATTTGTCATATCTCATTCAAATTAAAATGGCACCAAGTGTCAAGCACCAGCTTTCAAATATATAAAAAATATCACAATCGGTACCCTAAGAATTATGAGGCAGCAGACACAACACAGTCGAATGAAAACCTCTTCCTTTTTTGAAGTAGGTTAAAAAATATTGCGTTTAATGGGATATATATACATGGGAGAAAGGAGATTTCGAAACGATTATAGCAAAGCTTGCCTAGTAGATCTCAACCGATCAAATACAGCTGCGGTCGTTCCTTGGATGAGTGAACGCAACCATGTCAGTGCAGCATCAATCACTGTTAAAAGACTGGTATATTTTTCTGACAAGTTAATGAAATGCATATTAATAAATAGTGCATGGAATCATATTCAAAAATATAGAACGGCAGCGACAACGTTAAAAAAAATAATTATTTGACAAAACACTTCTTTATTTCGTTAAATTAACAAAATAAGAATACATAATTTGCGTCCAGCCAGTCTCAGATGGCCTATAGCAGTAAAAGCACCCGCTCCATAAAGCTGGGAGACGCGGGATCAAATTTTTACTGAGACAAAAATGTTATGCTCTAAATATTTGTTAAATATAACACGTTTATTACTTGCTTCAAGGAGTCACTTAAGTATATTATTTTACAAAATTACATGTTTCAGTCGCGAAAGTCATAATGTACTTATTGATTTACTCAAAATACAATTACTAACTATCTTTAGAGGAATTTCCTGATGCAATAGTGTCAGTAAAATTCATAGTCATAACTTAAACCTATAATTAATACAATCGAATTAAATTAAAAACGAACAAATAATTGAAATGAAATAAAAATCAAATCAAAGTTATATCAAAATTAAATTAAAGTTAAATCAATTTTGAATAAAAAAATTAAAGTCAACAATAACATATTAGAAATAAAACAGATTTCTTAAATTCCGTGAGTGTGCCAGCAAAGAGGTCAGTCTTTTCGACAACCTGATTTAATAGAGGCAGCGTTCGTACCAAAGGTGACATCGCTAATAATTTAGTTTGAGCGCGGGGCACCACAAGCAGATTTATACGCCAAACATATAGTAAATATAAATATACGGCGCAAATATGCTAACCTCGGTATGGGTTACATATTTGAGCCGTTTGGTGTAGAGACGTTGGGTCCGTGGGGACCGGGAGCTCATCTTATTTTCCAAAACTTATCTGAGCGCTTGGTCGATGCGACGCGTGATCAAAATGCTGGCACATATTATTTGGCTCAACGAATAAGCATTGCAATTCAACGGTGCAATGCTGCCAACTGGGAGTGGGCTGGAGCATTTGGACTGCCTATGAGTCTGCTATGACTTATAGGTTGTCTAAATGCTTTTATTGTAGTAGCTGTAGTGTTGTATATAGTTCATAGTATTTTGTTTAATAAAGGCATACAATTATAGTAACTTACCCTTTGAACCGGATCAAACTCGTACCCTTGCCCACAGTAGAGGGGCACTGCCACCCCCGCAGTGCACAGGAAGTACGTGTCGCACAGGTAGGGGTGGGGGACATTGCCAATGGTACCTGCCAAATTAGTAGTTGCATTATATTCAACGCATAACAAAATACATATGTTTATTAGTTAGAGCTTATGTTATTAGTTAGAGCTTATCGCTTAGCATACTAGGTGGACATCGTGGCTCAAATATGTAACCCATACCGAGGTTAGCATATTTGCGCCGCTGAGTTTCAGAGAGATGTGACGGCGCTAAAGTGTCTACGCAAGTAGCGTCCCACACTAAGGGCCGTCCTAACTTACACGGAACCAGAGTCATGCCGTCAGGTCTTTTACCATCGTCACGCATCAGACCATTCGGTTCGAGAATAGCTGCAACATTGGCGCTGGCAAAAGCCCGGCGAATGATATCGTTAAGGCTGGCGTGGCGGGAAATTCGACCACCACTTTGAGAGCAGGAGAGGCCATGGTCACTGAGTTGATCAAATATTTAATTAAATATTGTGGACGTCAAATCGTTTTTTTTTTTAATTTATAGCTGATAGGCTAGCTTTTGACCCTTAACTCAATTGATGGTAAGTGATGATGTGCTAAAAGATGTTGTTCAGGCTAACCTAGAATTACTCTCAAGAACAGCTGCCGGAACACACCGGTAATGCTTGTCGACAGATTTTCTACTTGAGGGAGGCAACCAGGCGGGAATTCGTAAAATGTCACAATGTTATACAGCCATCGTAATTCCGAAGCACGTGCACGGTCAGTAGTAATGTCACCAGCGGTCACCCATCCAACTCATGACCGCGGCAGACGCTTATCTTAGCTACGGCTAAGCAAACTTCGCTACGAGCGCTTCAGAATATTCAAGTTCGTTGTATCTCGTTTCTTACTTCGTTTGAGTAAACCAACCTCCGTGATTATATAAAAAACAGTATTCTTACCTAACGGGCACATATTGAACTCTGTGGTTAATTCAACGTCTTCTTTCCTGTCGGTTGTCGAACGGTCCAAGTCGATGCCGACCGTTGTCGGAGCCTCTGTTGTTTGTATCGGGACGCTCTCGTTGTTGGTAGTTGTTTCTTGCTTTTGGGAAGTCATTGTGCAACCTCCTTCAGCTATGAGCGCACATGCCTGTAAATTCAACCAAAATGAATTACTTTAGTACCTAAATAGTACGGGATAACTAACGTGAATCAGTCAGATAGCTCCGACTATAGTTTCAACTTTCAACGACATTCGGTGGTCTTTTTAACCGACTTCCAAAAAAGGAGGAGGTTCTCAATTTGTCTGTATTTTTTTCAAAGCAACTCAAAAATGGCTTGACCGATTTTGATGAAATTTAAATGGGACCAAATGAAAAGCATATCAGCTTCAAAACAATAAAGTACTCGTATTTTCAAAGTCGGTTCACCCAGTCAAAAGTTCTGAGGTAACAAACATAAAAACAGAAGAATTGAGAACCTCTTCCTTTTTGGAGGTCGGTAATGAGTGAAAAGCACGTTAGGATAATTACAACAAAATAAATTAGGTTTACAGTCAAATATTTTTCGAAAATATATTTATTTATATATAATAAAGAAACAATTTATATCTTTAATACCGATTAGTAGATGATGTAGAAATTTTTCGAATGGTACAAGATATCTTCCAGCGGGACTCGAACACACCCAGAATTCTATCCTGTCGCATTGTATATATTCATTTATTTATACCTGATAGACTATCCTTTGACCGCTATCTCACCTGATTGTAAAAGATGTGATCGAAGATATTGTTCAGGCCAACTTAGTATTATTCGCTGTAAAGAACAGCTGCCGGATCAAGTGCTTTTACAAATGATTAGAGCTCAAAATTCTTGCCCCAAACAGGAATTGTAATTGAACCTGCGTCCTATCGGAGAGGTCGGCCCGAAGCCGGGGACGCAGGTTCGAATACCGTGCAGGACAATTGTGTTCTAATAACTTGTAAATGAAATTTTCTCTTCGCACGCGAGGGATTTCGAAAGACGTGCTTCAAACACTTTAATCTCGTGCTCTAAAAATAAAAGTAAAATCCCTATCAGAAGATTTACAACACACAGATATTGAGAGAATATAGCTTAGATTTTTCTGACCAACCTCCTGCCTGATGCCAATCTTCCTTGAGAAAGTCCTCGTAGGAAGGGTACCTGTCATGCTATCCTTTCAAATGTTCTCGTAAGTGTACCTTTCATGCTGCTCTTGAGAATGTTCTCGTAGAAAGTGTACCTTTCATGCTACCCTTGAGAATGTTCTCGTGGGAAGTGTACCTTTCATCCTACGGGGCACAATGTTCTCTTTATCGTTTTTCACGACTTCCTAAATGGACATATCTATGCTGAAGCAGGGAATACACAACTTTTCTACTCACCCTAGATACGGGATCAAATTCATATCGCTCAGGACAAAACTGTGGAATGGCTATTCCTCCAGTACATAAGAAAAAGCCGTCGCATCTTTCAGGGTTTGGTACATTCCCAAACACTCCAATAGCGCATAACGGAGCTACTGTTGTTTGAGCCGCTGTTGTTGAAGTGACGCTTTCTGTTGTTGACGTGACGCTTTCTGTTTCAGCTACTGTCGTTTCAGAGATGGCTCCTAGTGTACAACCTCCTGGTGCTATTAGCACACATTCCTGAAAATATATACGCATTGAAATTAATGTTTATTTCCATACAAACATTTATATCTTTTATATCTTTATAAGTACACACCCAATACAATAGTAGTAGCTATAAATAATATTTTAGTATAATATAATTTCTACAATACAGAACATGCCATGCGATATTTGTAAATTCGCTGAGATCACAACATATATATTTGTTGTGATATTGTTGGAGATAACAATATGTGCCCTATCCTGATTACTAACCTATATAAGTACCTATTACAAGCTTCTCCATATTTTTGGTCGTAGTTGTAAGTACTGCCTTCACAATAGATTATATATTATTTTTGCATTGTACGTACCATTAGCAATTACACCCACACTACGACGTAGTGTACAAACGAGGCCTACACGTACACATGCGCATAAATAATTTACTGTGGAATTATTGATGCGCATGATGCGGGATTCTTTCACGAAGGCGCACCCGCGCCTTCGTGAAAGAATAGGTCTATAATACCAGGATTTTTGAAACCTGGTTCCAAAAGTCCTGGTAATATGCAGATATTCATTTAGCAGATTCAAACTATGGACTACCATGCAGAAGATCCTTTGTTTGAATCCTATCGGGAGTTTGACCTACGCGTAGGTCCTAGGTTCAGTGCATTATATTATAATCCATAAAATAGTATTTTCTTTAAGTTTTTTCTCCCTAATACACAGATCCTAATCTTTCAATGTTAAATCCATTATACATATATTTCAAGAAGAATTTGCAACATATCCACAATTCTGAAAAAAAAATGAATAGATTCAGGCGTTACTTTCCGGAAATCCATATTTATTAAATAAATAATATTAAAAAAATATATATTTAATATTAACAAATATTTAAAGAAAGCATTAAATTAATATTTTAATCATACACTTAAAAATATAAAAATATATCTAGTGTCGATTCCGCCTAATTATTATTATTTTAATCAGCCCTTGACCTCTTTATTAATTTGATGCATTTTTAAGAGACTACTAAATTTGTATTATACATTATTATTTTAAATATGGTTCCAAAACTAATACAGTTATAAGACTAAGTTTTCTGTTATTTTTGTCTGTCTTAGGTTTATACAACATTGCTATTGCTTAAGGCTGGTGAACCTTTATTGCCAAGGTGATAAGAACTATTACATTTTACTAATTATCGGGGTACAAAATGTTTTGCCCTCGGAGGGAATTCAACCCGTGTCCTCCGATTTCGCGCCGGATGCCTAAACCGCTCGGCACCCGGGAGCTCGACTATTTCTGCCAAAATTTCGTGCTCCAATAGTATTTCTTTAACCGTCATAGGGGACGGTGCGCGGCCATCGACCAGACTTCTGATCGAAAAAAGTGCTTTTTCAAACACTTAACTCTCGGAATGATGTCACTACCCTTCTATATTTCTAAATATGATTCAAAGTCAAAGTCAAAGTCAAAATCATTTATTCAATTTAGGCGTCTACGACGCTCTTATGAAGGTCAATTACAAATTTTAATATTGAAATATACTACATTGTACTGCCACGTTCAGCAAACAAAAATTATAGAGCCACTGCGAGAAGAACGGGCAAGAAACTCGGGGCCATTCTTTTAAACGTTTTTTAAAAATGTGTTTGGTACATACCTACTATATAATAAAATTATTACAATACTTAATTTACATTACGTAGGTGTTAGGCGCTAGCTTGGTAGAGGCGAACCAGTCCAAGCATTTTTGTCGTTTAAGTAATCACAAACTGTGTAGTAAGATTTCTTTATCAAAATATTCTTCACATGCAACTTGAATTTTCTTTCTGTGAGCGTTGTAATATGTTTGGGCAATTTATTATAAAACCGCACACTATTTCCTAAGAAGGACCTTTTATTTGTCTTTGCTAATCTAAAACCTGGCACCGCTATTTTATCTTTATTCCTTGTGTTATAATCGTGAGTGTCACTGTTTGATTTAAATTTGCTCAAATTTTTACGAACATACATAATATTTTCAAATATATACAGACTTGGTAAAGTTAAAATATCAATTTCTTTAAAAATATCTCTCAGGGATTCCCTAGGATCCATTTCATATATGGCTCGAATTGCACGCTTTTGTAAGATAAAGATTGTCTCTATCTCAGCAGCAGCTCCCCACAGCAATATACCATAAGACATAATACTGTGGAAATACGCGAAATAAACGAGCCTAGCAGTAGCTACGTCTGTTAGCTGTCTTATCTTACGAACTGCATATGCAGCAGAACTAAGTCTTCCAGATAGATCATGTATATGTGGATTCCACTGTAAAGTTGAATCCATTTTAATTCCCAGGAAGACTGTCGCATTGTCAAAAGAGAGTTTTTCTAGGCCAAGCTTAATGTTTGGTTCAACATAAGTAACATTTGGTAAAGAAAACTTTAAACATTTGGTCTTTTTTGAATTTAAGAGAAGATTATTAGCCGCGAACCACTTAGAGATCATAGATAACACATTATTTACATGAATAAGTTCACTATCCCTCCTATCTACTTTAAAAATTAGGGAGGTATCATCTGCGAATAAAACTATATCGCAGAAATTTTTAACCATGCAAGGCAGATCATTTATATATGCTAGAAACAGAAAAGGTCCTAAAATTGATCCTTGCGGTACGCCTATTCTTACCAAAGACCCGGAAGAAGTATTGCCATTTATTCTAACCTTCTGTAGCCTGTCTGACAGATATGACTTTATAAGATCCAGAGCTTTTCCACGAATACCATAATGTGAAAGTTTTCGAATCAGAGTGCAGTGCTCTACACAGTCAAATGCCTTAGAAAGGTCACAGAATACGGCAATAGCATCCTGTGAACTCTCCCAGGCTTCAAGTATAAGTGACATCAATTGAGCACCTGCATCTGTTGTGGATCTGCTCTTTGTGAAACCAAACTGATTCTCATTCAATATATTATGCTCATTAAAATGGGATAGAAGTTGTTTGAGCATAATTTTTTCGAATACTTTACTCAGAACAGGTAAGATAGAAATAGGTCTGTAATTGCAAGGGTCAGATGTAGCCCCCGACTTCAAAATTGGAGTGATTTTACTTTGTTTCATTAAGTCGGGGAAGTTTCCTTTATCAATACAAAGATTGAATATTGTTTTTAAATATGGTGCAATAATGCATATTATAGACTCTGCCACTTTAACTGACATACCCCACAAGTCTTCGGTGCTCTTAATATTTAAATTTTTAAATGTCTTTATAATTTCAAATATTGTTGTGTGTCTGAAAGAAAAGTCCGGCGATTTGCAGGGGAAATTATGTATTAGCAGAGTTTCTGCTACATCGGGACATGCATCCAATGACTTAGTGACTTCTAGGGGTAAGTTAGAAAAAAAATTGTCAAATATATTTGCCACTTGTATTGGATCAGATATTTGATTTTTATCAACATTTAAGACATATGTAGAATCTCTAGGTTTATTTTTTCCGGTCTCAGTATTTATAGTATTCCAAATGGTTTTTATTTTATTTTTAGACTTGCTAATTTTATTTCTAATAAAAAGAGATTTAGCACACAAGCAAACAGACTTAAACATTTTTGAATAGTTCCTAACATAATCACAAAACTGCTTGCAGGATGTCAAATTCTTCCTGCGATACAGATCATACAAATAATCTCTACTTTTTCGAATACCTGTAGTCGCCCAATCACCGAACTTCAACTTTCCATTTACTTGTTTCTTTATTTTTGGACAAACTTTTTGAAACTCAGTATTTACTAGAGAGAATAAACTATTATAAATGTCATTCGGGTCACTATGAGAAAAACTTGTAATGGCAAGCTTAGCTTCTATATTGGTACTGAGTATTTCTAGCCTACTGGTTGTTAACGGCCTATGTTCAATTTCATACCTTGCTGTTTCTCTGCTTCCATCAAATCTAATTGCCAGGCCCTCATGATCAGATCTAACACCCTTCATTATTGACTTATGTTTAGTCTTACAGTTCGAGTATATATTGTCTATACAGGTAGCTGAAGTATCTGTTATTCTAGTGGGCTCACAGAATAGAAATTTCAAATTAAATGACTTAAACAATGAAATAAGATCAGTCTTATTTTTAGATTTCAATAAAATATCGACATTAAAATCACCACATACAAATATGGGTTTTTTACATTTAGAAATTTTTAGTAGTATACTTTCCAGAGTGGCTAAGAATTCTGTAAAATTTTGAGCACGACCTCCATCTGTTGGTGGTCGATATACACACAACACAAGATGCCTGTCCACCTCCACACAAGCAACTTCACAGACACGTTCAACAGAACATCTGACTAAGTCACGGCGTTCTTTAAATTTTAAGTTATTTTTTACAAGAATAATACACCCTCCTCCTTCTGCAGATGATCTGTTAAACGCACTGCCTACACTAAAATTCTTAACATTAAATAACATTGTATCAGCTCTTAGCCATGTTTCAGTAAAGCATAATATATCAAAAGGATATTTATCTAAGAGCATTTCAATTTCAAGTATTTTGCCAGAGAAGCGATTTATATTTTGGTAGTACAGTGCTATGTCAAAACACTTCCCTGTTGTCGGACTTAAAAGTTTAAACAGTTTGACTCAACATTTGTATTAGTACATGTACTAAAATCTGTATCGTCAATAGAAGACATGGTTATATTTCCTATAACCGACTCAATATTATAAGCTACCAAAGTATTAAATTCTTACATTTCTTAGGTAGGTACATCCTATCCTGAGTCAACATAAATTTAGTAATAAATTTATTACAGTCAAAAAATAAAAGTTTGTCTTTATGACGACATGTCATATTATATAAAATTGTATTTAAGCAGTTAATATGCTCATTCTGACTTTTAGTTAGTGCATCTGAGTAAGGAAAAGCACATAACATAATTTTAAATGCATTAAGGCTTAACAATGAGGCTACATTTGCTATAACCTGTTTCCTGTCTATACCTAAACTTTGGCCTAAATAGACAATGACTATAGTATTGCTATCAATTGCGGCAGACATAATTTTTTTCTCAATTTGAGCATAAGAAGCACCAGGCATGCAGTAATTTTCAACAGAGCAGTCTAGTGAATTACAGAGCACAGAACCAAAATTTCTGCCTATTGCATCTGAAAAAACGAATACTTTGGTAACCATATCCTGGTTTGAGGTGATACCTTGATTCTCCCTCCGTACTGCTTCAGTGCATGTTTTATTCAATGGCTGAACTGTATGACAAATTGTTGGTATTGAATCTCTAGTTGGTTGCTGATTATGAGACTTTGAGCATGCACACTCAGTAGTTTTCACACTCTCCATATTGGTGGTCACAAGATCCATTAAACTTATAGCTTCATTGTAGTGCTCACTAAGATGGTTTTGAGCTGATAAGTAGCTAGAGAAAATATTTAAAAAAATATTACAAAAACACTACCGCGTGCTAAACGAAAATCATATTTTAGAAATTTTTGGAGTAGGTACAAAACGTTTTGCCCCGGTTATATATATTATATCACGTGGTAGTGTTTTTGTAACCATATTTGAAGCGCTCGTAGCGAAGTTTGCTTAGCCATTCTGAATCGATCAGCAAAGTTAAGCAACGTCCGCCGCGGTCAGGAGTTGGATGGGTGACCGCTAGCGACAATTCTACTGAGCGCTTCCGTGCTTCGGAGGGCACGTTAAGCCGTCGCGTGTCGGTTGTTGTCTTAGGATGGCAGTCGCTATAGCATGGAGGTAGGGCACTTTGCGAATGCCCGCCTGGCTAGCTACCACCCTCAAGTTGAAAATCTGTCGCCAAGCACCTAACGGTGTGTTCCGGCAGCTGTCTTTGAGAGCCAGTAATTCTAGGTTAGCCTGTACAACATCGACCACATCATCACTTATCATCAGGTGAGATAGTGGTTAAGGGCTAACCTATTAGGTATAAAAAAAAAAATTTGAAGAAAATCAAGAGAAGACTTACGTTAGCGGCAGCATCAAATTCATATTCCGCTGGACAGAACTGTGGTATAGCCATACCACCAGCACATAAGTAGTAGCCATCACATTTATCAGGGTTTGGAACGTTTCCAAATACTCCTAGAGCGCAAAGTGGGGCTACAGTCGTCGCTGCAACCTCTTCAGTTGTTGTGATGACAGCTTCAGTTGTCACTGTTGATTCTGTTGTTTTACTTTGTGAACTATCAGTTGTTGAAATCTCATCAGTTTCGTCTTCTGAGAGTGTTGTCAAAGATTCAGTTGTAATACTCTCTGTTGTTGTTTCTACGTTGGAATCAGTTGCTTCTGTCGGTGTTGTCTGTACATTTTCGGTTTCGGTTTCATGGTCAGGAATTGTTGCAGAGCCAAGTGTACAACCTCCTTCAGCTATCTCTACACATCTCTGAAAACAACAAAGATACGTTATCTATAAATTTAATTGAAATTCTTATATATTATTAGAAAAGTTTAATTATTTGCTTCTGTATGTGCATAATTGTAACTTCTACGTAACAAACTATTTCAAAGTGACTCGTGTGATCTACAGAAAATTTTGTATGATTTATAAGTATTGCTTAGCACAGGAATATGACCATGACCAAAACTTTTCATCAACAATAGAATTTTTATTTGTGCAATTATAAATATGTACTTATGAAGTGCTTACTATAATAATTGAACCCCAATTTGGGTTTTTTTTTACTTATATGAAAATATACGATTTATGAAAATAATTGTAAATATACACATATTACAAATAAAAAACTGAATCATAAATTAGAGGAGTGTAAAAATTGCGCTTATTTTGCAGACATTCGTATTATTTGACTTTGATAAATTTATCTAATGTGAGTTTCGGTCCGATACAGATGACGATTGGCTCACCTCGTACAACATAAAACTAAAAATATCTAGCGAAGCGTAAATATTTAGACACCGCCTACTACTGGTGCGATGACAAATTTTGTTTTATGGCTTTAATTTGATATAATATCTTATAAACAGCATAAATATCCAGTTCAAGTCTAAGCAGATAAAAAAAACAATAAACTCACTTGCAGAGTGACATCATATTCGAATCCTGCCGGACAAAACTGTGGTATGGCCATACCTCCCGCGCACATAAAGTAGCCATCACATCTGTCTGGATTCGGAACATTTCCAAATACCCCTAGAGTACAAAGAGGGGCTGGAGTTGTGGCTATATCCATTTCAGTCGTTGTTACAGTGTTTTCAGTTGTTTCACTTTGTGCAGTCGTTATTTGTTCAGTTGTGGATGCCTCATTGTTTTCAGCGCCTGAGAGTGTGGTTAAAGATTGAGTATTTTCATCTTTAAGAGTTGTGTCACTTGATGGCGTTGTCTCTGTGTTGCTAAAAGTTGTTGTTTGTTCTGTTGTTTCCTGTGTTATGTCTTTAGTAGTTTCTGATTCAGGGTTGGCAGTTGTGCTGGCGCTAAGAGTGCATCCACCTTCAGTGATTTCAACACATCTCTGAAATAGAAGCAATTTTTATTTTAAGTAGAAAACTTCATGAGTTGCTTTTATAAATTAATGAAGTATGCCACGCGGTTGTTCCTAGGTTTCAAGGAAAGCAAAATTAAAAGACCTCCAAGAAGCTTTGTCGTGGCATATTTATTAAAACTTTCTGTCGAAAAAACATCTACTAAATTTAATTATATATATTATTTCTTGCATGTAATTAAAATGTGCTCATATACACTTACTTGCAAGGTTATTGAATATTCGAATCCTTCAGGACAGTATTGCGGTATAGCCATACCTCCAGCACACATAAAATAACCATCACATCTGTCAGGGTTAGGAACATTTCCGAACACTCCAAGGGCGCAAAGAGGGGTTGCTGTTATTGATTCTGTAGTTGAGATCCCATTGTCTGTTGTTGTTACAGTACTATCCGTTGTCTCGATATCACTTTCTGTACTTGTCACAGAATTTTCTGTTGTCTCCAGAATAGTTGTTAATGTTTCAGTTGTAGATTCACTAATAATTGTTGTCAGCCATTCTGTTGTCGTTTCAATATCGTCAGTTGTTGGTGTTACTGTACCAATATTATTTGTTGTTGACTCGATATTTGCAGTTGTAGAAAGAGGTGTCCCTTCAGTATGATCTTGTGAAGCCGTAGTAGTTGGCAAAACTGTCGTTTGTGTACTCGTGACTCCTTCCGTGCTACTTAATGTAGTTGGGTTAATAGTCACTTCAGTAGTCGTTGGTTCTACACCCATGGTAGTGGAACCAGTGTTAGTTGTAGTTATGACGTTTTCTGTAGTTACTGATTGAATAGTGGTGGCATCTGTAGCTTCTGTTGTCGGTAAAGTAGTTTGACCAAGTGTACATCCTCCTTCTACAATGGCTACACATATCTGTAAAAATATATTGAATTTGATTATAAACATTAATGGCTCTTCCTCTACAAACAACAAAGAATATTAAAATATGTGGTAACTCAGCCACGTTATCAAGCTTGGACGTGGTAACCAGTAATATGTTAGACTTCACACTCTAAATATGCGCATCTAGATTTAAAGTTGGACTAGTTTATACTAAACTTAGTTTGCTTAAACGCGTTTAATAGTACTAACTGTGAAATCGGTGCTTAATAAGCTTGAATAAATCACGTTCTGCCATAAAATAATAAAGGAGAAAACGAAAGCCTGTTTTCCTTAAATATCTTATTGACTTTAAATACGAAGACTTGTTTTTATTTTATTTCTGATAGGTAAGCCTTTGACCACAATTTCACTTGATGGTAAGTGATGATGTGATCGAAGGTATTAACTGGCTAAACTTAGAATTACTGGCTTTCAAGGACAGCTGCCGGAACACACCGGTTAGGTGCTTGGTGACAGATTTTCTACTTGAAGGTGGTCGCAAGCCAGGCGGGCATTCGCAAAATGCCCTTTCACCATGCAATGACATGATGATATGGACATAGAAAACAATATTTTATTGACTCACCCTAATTTCTCTATCAAACTCAAATCCATCAGGGCAGAACTGAGGTATAGGCATTCCATTCATGCACATGAAATAATTAGTACAACTCTCTGGGTCAGGCACATTTATGACTCCTGTCGGAGGACACAGAGGTGCAACAGTTGTGGCGTCGCTTTCTGTTGTTGAAGCACTACCCTCTGTTATTGACGTAGCGCTTTCTGTGGTTGTTGTAACGCTTTCAGTTGTAATAGTTTCTATTGAAGCTGCAGTAGTTGGCAAAGTCGTTGGTTGCGTGCTAGTGACTTCTTCAGTGTTAGCCAAAGTAGTCGGGTCGTGAATCGTTTCAGTTGTTGTTTCTACTCCTAAAGTGGTTGTTCCGGGGTTTTCAGTAGAAGATACACCAGGAATAGTAGATTCAGTAACAGTTGTGGTTTGGACATTTTCTGTTGTCAGAGGTTGAACGGTGGTAGAACCAGTAGCTTCAGTTGTTGATGGAGATGTTGGGCCAAGAGTGCACCCACCCTCCATAATGGGTATGCATACCTGTAAAAATATCAAAATTCAACGACTCTCCTTATTTTAATTAAAATAAAATAAGTATGTACAAGTTAATATAAAATTCATTATTCCTAGAAAATAAAACTTATTTAGTGGTAGCACTTAACACACCATCCATCACCATTAATCAATTTGCACCTTCTAATTTCGCTCATTGTCGCTTAACGTGATTGTTTTTTTTTTCAAAATACGTTTCATGTGGATTATACTGAAAATTAATGTTAATTCATTGAAATTAAAGTTAAGGACACATAATTCATTGTATTCAAAGGATTGCTTTGTACCTTATACTCATTAACGATGATTGTAATGTCAACCATTACGGTCACCATGGGTGAGTTTATGGCACAGAAAGAGCGATACTTCAGTAGATAGTTGAATGAGTAGGTGACACTTAAAATAATAAAATGCCAACAATCATGAAATCTGTCAGAAAAATAGTAGACAATATGGAAATTTTATTTTACATCTAGTTGTTGAGGTTGCCGAGAAAATCAGATGATACATGGCTTAATCTTAGCTCATTGCAATCCACTTACAAATACATATAATTAATTGTTACACCTACCGTAGAAACGGGATCAAATTCAAATTCATCTGGGCAGAACTGAGGTATAGGCATCCCATTTAGGCACATAAAGTAGCCAGTGCAACTGTTTGGGTCAGCTACATTTACGATTCCTGTCGGAGGACACAATGGCGCTACTGTTGTAACGTCGCTTTCTGACGTTGAAACAACGCTCTGTGTTGTTGAAAATGCACTATCTGTTGTTGAAGTAGCACTTTCAGTTGTATAAATAGTACTTTCTGTTGTAGAAATAGCACTTTCTGTTGTAGAAATAGCACTCTCTGTTGTAGAAATAGCACTATCTGTTGATGAAGTAGCACTTTCTGTTGTTGTCGTGATGCTTTCAGTTGTTTCGACTTCTGGGGTTATCGTTGTTGGTGCTTCAGTGGTCGGTAAATTTGTTGCTTGAGTGCTACTAGTTTCAACAGTGGTACTTGGGTTGCTAGTTGCTTCGGTAGTTGTTGAGTCTACTATAGACGCAGTGGTATCTGCGAGAGTTGTAGTTTGGACCCTATCTGTCGTTACTGATGGTACTGTAGTAGTTACAGTAGCTTCTGTTGTCGGTAAAATTGTTGGACCAAGTGTGCATCCACCTTCCACAATGACTACACAAATCTGAAATACAAAAATAATGATTAATGTAATTTTACATGCATTATTTTTTGAAATTTTTACGTGTATGTTAACTGATTTTTGCCGAATTCGTGTACTTAGTTAGTCCAAGCTAGACTCAATGTATTCTTTTGAATTATATTCTTGTAACTAAATAAACATATCATTATCACTTTTAGTGATAAGGCCGCCCATTGTAACACTATGTTATTATTAATTAATTTGTAAACTTTTATATTTAAAAAGTGGTGTAACAATAAAGAGTTTTCTATATATCTAAACTTTTTTATAGATATGCTTTCTCCTCAGGTTTTATAATGCTAGATGATGTGATGGTAAATGACTGTCACCTCACAATCTGATTACGTTAGATGTAAGAAATTATAACAATATTTTGGCTATTTCATATAGATACCTAGATCGGTATACGAAGGTACTCTGAGGTACTCAGTGCCTTGATCACATACAGCAGGATACTATAAAATCATTCGACCGCACAGAATTTACATCCCCTTCGTGCTATACTATTTTAACTAGCCAGGAGCTTTATCCGTATATTGGTTTCCGTATTAAAAATGTACTTTGTAGTCTAAACTGATGATATCATAAACAGGAAATATTTGATTGTTTGTTTGCATTGAATAGGCCTGAAACTACTTGACCGATTTGAAGTAATATATTTATAATAAATATTTTACGTCATCCCTAAAACCGTTCGTAAATGGCATTCACCCCATGTCAATAAATTGTATATTTTTTAAGATACATTTAAATAAAGAAAAACGACTTCAAGCGGGATTTTAACTCGCAACCCCAGATTAACTTCAACAGTTCCTTCGCATTACCAATTGTTCTTTGGAAGCGGGTACTGAAACTCAGAATTATTACATCGCTCAAATGCACATCTTTTTCATAACAAGTGACACTATAACCTTGGGTTGGTACATTGATATCCAACAAGAGATACTGATTCGATAAAGTCTTTTAAATCATAATATTTTTGTAAACAGCACTGATACATCATAAGGGAAAACATCGATATTGTTACCTTTTTTTTATTGCTGATAGTTAAGCCTTTGACTACAATCTCACTTGATGGTAAGTGATGATTTGGTCGAAGGTGTTAACAGGCTTAACCTAGAATTACTGGCTCTCAAGGACACTGCCGGAACACACCGTTAGGTGATCGGCGACAGATTTTCCACTTGAGGTTGGTTGCTAGCCAGGCGGGCATTCGCAAAAATGCCCTTCCACCATGCGTAGAAGCTCAAGCCAGCGGCGTGATTCGAACTATAGACCTGCTGCGCGGCAGTCCATAGCCAAAGCCACTGAGCTATCACTGGTTATATACATAAATTTCGAATACAAAAATAAAGAATTCCCACATAAAGCGTCAGCGTCATCGTCATCTTAATCTACAGAATAACTTAGAATCAGAAAAAAACATAAGACCTCACCCTTTGTGCCGGATCAAACTCAAATCCATCAGGACAGAATTGAGGTATGGCCATTCCATTCATGCACATGAAATAACTAGTACAACTGTTGGGGTCAGGCACATTTACAAGACCTGTTGGTGGGCATAAAGGTGCAATTGTTGTGACTTCACTTTCTGTCGTAGAAGCAATATCCAGTGTTGTTAAAGTACCACTTTCGGTTGTCGAAGTTGCACTTTCTGTTGTTGAAGTAGCACTTTCTGAAGTTGAGGCACTTTCTGTTGTTGAAGTAGCACTTTCTGCTGTTGAAGTAGCACTTTCTGTTGTTGAAGCACTTTCTGTTGTTGAAGCACTTTCTGTCGATGAAATGCCACTTTCTGTTGTTAAAGTAGCACTTTCTGCTGTTGTAGTAGCACTTTCTGTTGTTGAAGCACTTTCTGTCGATGAAGTACCACTTTCTGTTGTTAAAGTAGCACTTTCTGCTGTTGAAGCACTTTCTGTTGTTAAAGTAGCACTTTCTGTTGTTGAAGTAGCACTATTTGTTGTTGAGGTAGCACTTCCTGTTGTTGAAGTAGCACTTTCTGTCGTTGAGGAAGCACTTTCTGTAGTTGACGAACCACTTTCTGTTGTTGTCGTAGTGCTTTCAGTGGTTTCAACAGCTGTGGTTATATCTGTCGATGCTACAGTGGTTGGTAAAGCTATAGTTTGTGTGTTTGTGATTTCTTCCGTGCTAGGCTTGTCAGAAGTGGTGGATTCAGTAACAGTTGTTAACTCAACGTTTTCAGCTGTCACAGTTTGAAGAGTGGTAGCGTCACCAGCTTCTGTTGTTGATGGAGTGGTTTGACTAAGTGTACATCCACCTTCAACAATTGCTACACATATCTAAAAAATAAAATGAATGTCAGTTAACAAACCACTGCAAACTACAACAATACAGCTGTTAAATATAATTATTAATTCATCAAATAGCGGGAGACTTTTATCTGTAGATACGCCTCCATATTTTATTAAGGACACGAATTCAATATTTTTTTATTTTAGTTTTAGTTATATATATTTTATATCTGTATTTCTTAATCGTGCGACAACTACGAGCAATTAAAATAAATAGTAATATTGTAATCTCATAAATATTACAACTGTATAATTATGTTCCATATATACTATATTACGGTCCTCTTAATTTTATTTCTAAAATGAATTGGATTATTGCTACCCAAATGTTTTTTCACTTTTATTACAATGTGGCATGAAAATTTAATTTTAAATTTTCGAGCTCTTTAGCCAACCGTTTTACATATGTGCATTACTTCAACCCACCATAACTTTTACCTAACTGCTTAAACTGATTTGAATGTTTTGGATATTGTTAGAATCCTTGTATTATTTCAATGTCAAATATTTTTTTATAGTAAAGGTTCAGTCTTTAGTTCGTTTTTAAAATTCATAAATCGGAAAAAATAAGTTTTATATTTAATCTTTACGTCAGCCTCTTCAAGTCTAGATTTAATTGGAACTTACATTTCAGTCATTATGTGAACATAATCGCTTACAATGTACATAATTAATCATTACAATCGATACTAGATGATTCCCCTGCGCACACAGCGCATACTGAACCAAAAATAATGACACTTCCACCCAATGCTAGAAGGTCAGTTACTCTCATCTAAACAGTGTTATTGACTTGTATCTGTAATACCAATATAAACTGAATCTTTATCTTAAATTTTCAAGAAATCCTCTTCAAATGGTTCAGGAATCGCTTTCAGAGTGGAACTATCAACTCGTAAAACCATTTTCTTTTGAATTTAGGATACTATACGTGAGCTTCGTTATTTTAAACTGTTATTACGTTACCCTAGCAATGGATCTTGTTACTTAACCAAAGTTTATCAAGCACGGTTAATAAAAATACAATAATTAAACTGTGTTTGATTTTGGAGGGAAAAATACAGGAGGAATGAACCAGTGAGTCCGTCGAATGGGCATTCTGGCAAGAGACTTCGAGGCGAAAGGTACTAGTTTGAAATCGTACAAGTTTGTAATAAATAGTATTTGGAAGTATTATAGTACATTGGTTTGGAATTTATAAAATTCTTTACATGTAAATTTATGTATCAAGGGTACTTACCCGTACTTCGGGATTAAATTCAAACCCATCTGGACAGAACTGAGGTATTGGCATCCCATTTACGCACATAAAATAACCAGTGCAACTATTTGGGTCAGCTACATTCACGATTCCTGTTGGGGGACACAGTGGTGCGACTGTTGTGACGTCGCTTTCTGACGTTGAAACAATGCTCTGTGTTGTTGAAAGTGCACCGTCTGTTGTTGAAGTTACGCTTTCTGTTGTTGTTGTGATGCTTTCAGTTATTTCTACAGCGCTAGTGGTTTCTGTAATTGCTGCAGTAGTTTGCGTACTTGTAACTTCGTCAGTACTACTCACAGTAGTTGGAGTATCTATTGTTTCTGTAGATATTGTAGTAGTTGGTGAAGCTGTAGTAGATATGGATGTTGTTGGATCAGTAACAGTCGATGTAGTAGTTTCATCTAAGCTTGGCAAAGTTGTTGGGTATAACGTTGTTTCTCCAGCTGTTGTTGATTCAGGTTTCAGAGTTGTTGTCACAGAGTTGTCCGTAGTAGCATCTGCAGCAGTAGTTGTTGATATGGTTGTTTCGTAGGAATCAGTGCTTTGACCAAGTGTGCAACCACCTTCAGAGATAATTGAACATCCCTGTATTATGAAAAAAAAATTAGTATTCAATTAAAAAAGAAAGCGTCAATACATAGGATCATTAGGCGACATAAGATATCTAGAAAGGTAGATAGGCTCGAGGCCCATCTGATGTTAAGCGGACTAACCTCTGCCTATAACAAATGCATTTCATCACAATTAACGAATTGCACTGCGCCCGTCACCTTGAGACATAGCTGTTAAGTCTCATGTCCCTGTAATTTCACTGGATCTCAAGGATTGCTGCCGGAACACATAACTTGGGGACAGATTTTCTACTTGAGGGTAGTCGCTAGCCAGGCGAAAAGTCGCAAAATGCCCTTCCACCATGCGGTGAAGCTCAAGCCTGCGGCGGGATTCGAACCATGGACCTGCTGCGCGGCAGTCGATAGCCAATGCCACTGAGCCATCACTGCTATATATATATATATGTGGATTGGATTTTCAAAGGTATAAAGTTTCGCAAAGTATAGAATGAATCCATTAACTATTAATATCTTTGGTAAAAACTAAGAAATATCAATGAACTAACCCTTATTTCAGGATCAAACTCAAATCCTTCCGGGCAGAACTGGGGTATGGCCATTCCATTCACACACATGAAGTATCCATTGCAGCTATCTGGATTAGGTACATTTATAAACACTCCTGGAGGACACAGAGGCGCAACAGTCGTTCCAACACTTTCTGTGGTTGAAGCAACATTTTCTGTTGACGTAACACTACCAGTAGTTTCTTCAACTTCAGTTGTTTCTGGTGCTGGCGTTGTTAGCGTAATTGATTCTGATGTGGCAGAATCAGTCGGACCCTCTGTACTTGTTGTTTCTTGTGAAGTTGTTATCGATTGTGTAGTAGTGTCAACAGATGTAGTGGTTCTTTGTAAATACGTGCATCCGCCTTCAGCTATCACTACACAGCCCTGTAAATGTGATTACCATTTTAAAAAGATGTATAAGGTGGATATTAAAATATAATACCATAATCGCTTTTGGTATGGAATCGATAAATTAATGTGTTCCACTCATGTTTGTTTTTTACATACACAAAATTAATACTTACTATTATCTAAACAAAGAGTGGAACATATTCAGTTAAATATATTTCACACCACCACCCGTAGTATTGTTGATATATTCATATTTTTTTTTTATTGCTGATAGGTACCTAAGCCTTTGACCACAATCTCACCTGATGGTAAGTGATGATGTGGTCGAAGGTGTTAACAGGCTTAACCTAGAAATACTGGCTCTCAAGGACAGCTGCCGGAACACACCGTTAGGTGCTTGGCGACAGATTTTCTACTTGAGGGTGGTTGCTAGCCAGGCGGGTATTCGCAAAAATGCCCTTCGACCATGCGGTGAAGCTCAAGCCCACGGTGGGATTTGAACCATGGACCTGCTGCGCGGCAGTCCATAGCCAAAGCCACTGAGCTATCACTGCTTCGTAATCGAAAAAAAAACTTATATATAACAACGAGTATATATCTACCAAGCGATGGTTTATAGTGATATTTGTTTGGACAGTAATTGCAACACGAGGTTACGAAAATCAATAATAAGAATTTGATAAAAGCCTTAGGGATCGCGATATATCGGGCTACAATCTGCATCCTGAACTTCTACCTGTGGATGTCGCAAGAGACTGAATTTAGCAATGTGTAGGTACAAGACAAATAAAATTGGCACCAACCATACAACCAAAGCAAAAATTTCTTTTCATTGAGTCCTAATATTGTCTTGAAACGTATTTAACAATAATTTCTTGTGGTGTTTTTTGTGTTATTACAGAGTTAATGCGAGGTATTATTATATTAATAAATACATAGTGTAGATATATTTAAATTATATTACATTTTGTGTTTTAGATTATGTAGCTTAATTTTCTTAACTATAACTTGATGATTGTCTATCTAAATTATGGACACTCCCAACATATTTCCTATGTTCATTTTCTCTCCATCCAAAGGTTGCCTGCAAGAGATCACTATTAGTGATGTGACACTTTAGTCTAAGTTTTTGTAAGAATCAAATTTGTATTTTAGTTCTGTAACAATAAAGAATACCGACCCTGCACTACTCGGATTAGGGTAAACAGATGATTATTATGATGCATTTAATATTATATTATATAATTATTTAATTCTATAAATATTCTGAAACATATTTGTGCCAACTCTTCAAATAAAAATGCTCACAAACATTTTTTTTTTCAGCAACCGAGTAGTCAATGCATGGAACAAACATCCGGAAGACGTAGTTAAAGTCCAAACTGTAAATGAGTTCAAGCTTGGACTCGACTAATATCTTATGTGTAACAAGAAAAACTAGTAGAGAGTAGCAGGATCTCTGTCGGATCTATCATAGACATAGCGACCGACGAAATTCCTATAGATTAAATTAAATGTATGCAATTAATTACTTGTGTGAATACTGTACTTATTGTGAGAATGCGACCTCGTTTAATGGATACTCTATGAAATGTTTTATAAAGAAGTCCATCTGACTTCTAACAGTTTCATAGTAATGTCTAGTTGTTGTCAAGTATGAAAAATATGTAGAAGTTATTTAAAATAAACTTATAATGAATTTACAGTAAAGCCTGTTAATATAGGTAAGTAACTTAGTATATCGTGTATTGAATAACTCGTTCCTATTTTTTAACTCATCCAAATTAATTGCCCATAACCTTTGTAGGAACGAGTTATTCAATACACGATATACTAAGTTACTTAAAGAATTATGGAGTGAAGCAATTTGCGCATCAGCTTACGAACTAAACCGCAGTCCAACAAAAGCATTAAATGGACAAACACCAGCTTCTATATGGTATGGTTACAAAGACCTAAAAAAATTGCGAATTTTTGGTTCCAAAGCATGGACGGTCACAATACCGAAACCAAGCAAGCTACAACCAAGAGCCAAACCAATGATAATGGTTGGATATACAGGCTCAGGATATAAATTGTGGGATTACGAAAGTAACAAAATTGTACAATCAACTGATGTCATATTTGATGAAACACAAATAGTTTACCAACCACAAAAGAAAGAGGAAATAAACAATACTTCTGAAAATATCATAGTATTTGATGAAGAAGAAAAGTCAAATAGCCCACAAAGAATTGAACAAAGTCAAACAACAACAAGTTCAAATGAACAATTAGATGAAGATGATCTAAATGAATCTAACTATATGACTGACAACGACGATAGTGATGATATCACTGATCCTGAAAATAACGTTGATAATCAAATAACTACTAAATCAGGTCGAAATATAAATCAACCTAAACATTTTAATGAATATCAGTTATATTCTGCATATTGTTTAATTACAAATGAAAATAAAGACCCAAATTCGTACAAAGAAGCAACGAATGATAAAGAATGGTCAGAAGCTATACAAAAAGAAATAAAATCATTAGAAAACTTAAAAACATGGTCAGAAGCCATAGATTTACCTAAAGGAAAGAAAGCTATTGAAACAAAGTGGATATTTAAAACTAAAGAAAATGGACTAAAGAAAGCAAGATTAGTTGCTAAAGGATTTCAAGTAAAAGAAGAAGATTATTTTAACACAAATTATTCTCCTGTAGCAAGAATGAGCACAGTCAGAACATTTTTGGCACAAGCGGTACAACAAAATTATACAATTCACCAAATGGATGTACCGACAGCATTTCTAAATGGTTATTTAAAAGATGAAATATATATAAAAGTACCACAAGGAGTTAATGCGAATAAAAAGAAAGTACTTAAACTAAATAGAAGTTTATACGGATTAAAATAAAGTCCCAGATGCTGGAATGAACGGCTAAATACTTTTTTAGTAAAATGTGGATTAGAAAGATCGAAAAACGATTTTTGCTTATATTTCAACAAAAACCTGTGGATGTTAATATTTGTTGATGACATTTTAATAATGGGAAAGAAGGAAGAAACTGGCAGAATAATGAAGTTAATGAAGAACGAATTTGATATTAAATATTTAGGAGAAATAAAAAAGTTTCTTGGAATGGAAATTGAAAGAAAAAATGGAGTACTAAGCATTAAACAGTCAAAACAAATAGAGAAAATGTTGGAAAAATTTAACATGACTGAATGCAAAGAAAAGAACACACCAATGGAAAAGGGATTAAATATAGAAATAACAGGAAAAACAATAGAAGTACCATACAGAGAACTAATAGGAAGTTTAATGTTTGTGAGTACAGTATCAAGACCAGATATATGTTACGCTGTATCTTACTTAAGTCAATTTTTAGACAAACCTAATGAAGAATGTTGGAAACAAGGAAAAATAATTTTACGTTACTTAAGTGCAACAAAAGATTATGCACTACAGTACAAAAAGAGCGAACAAACAAGCCTAAAAATATATTCAGACGCCGATTGGGCAAATGATAAAAGAGATCGTAAGAGCATAAGTGGATGTATAGTAAAATACAATGAGAATGTCGTAGCATGGTTCTCTAGAAAACAAAATTGTGTTGCATTGTCAACAGCAGAGGCTGAATACATAGTAGCATCACTGGCAGCATGCGAAGGAATTAATTTAAATGGTATTCTAAAGGATTTTGGAATAAATCTAACGCCAATGCTGTACGTTGATAACAAAGGAGCTATTTTTATATCAAAGGATTATGAAAACAGTAAAAGATCGAAACACATTGATATTCGATATCATCATATAAAAGATTTGATATGCACGAAGAAGATGACAATTTCGTACATACAAACTGATAATAATTTAGCTGATATGCTAACGAAATCTTTAGCGATTCAAAGACACAAAATGTTCCGAGAACAATGCAGATTATTACAATAATGGATACTGGACACAGTGAAGTGAGTTTTTTATCTAGGAGGAGTGAGTGTTCATATATATTTAATTTAACGATTTATTTGTTACAATTCTTTTCACATAAAAATCGAGGAGGAGTGTGAGAATGCGACCTCGTTTAATGGATACTCTATGAAATGTTTTATAAAGAAGTCCATCTGACTTCTAACAGTTTCATAGTAATGTCTAGTTGTTGTCAAGTATGAAAAATATGTAGAAGTTATTTAAAATAAACTTATAATGAATTTACAGTAAAGCCTGTTAATATAGGTAAGTAACTTAGTATATCGTGATGTGACACTTTAGTCTAAGTTTTTGTAAGAATCAAATTTGTATTTTAGTTCTGTAACAATAAAGAATACCGACCCTGCACTACTCGGATTAGGGTAAACAGATGATTATTATGATGCATTTAATATTATATTATATAATTATTTAATTCTATAAATATTCTGAAACATATTTGTGCCAACTCTTCAAATAAAAATGCTCACAAACATTTTTTTTTTCAGCAACCGAGTAGTCAATGCATGGAACAAACATCCGGAAGACGTAGTTAAAGTCCAAACTGTAAATGAGTTCAAGCTTGGACTCGACTAATATCTTATGTGTAACAAGAAAAACTAGTAGAGAGTAGCAGGATCTCTGTCGGATCTATCATAGACATAGCGACCGACGAAATTCCTATAGATTAAATTAAATGTATGCAATTAATTACTTGTGTGAATACTGTACTTATCATATTAGGATGATTTTTTTAACTACGTAGGTTAAATTGCTTATGAATAATTTTTATGTTATTTTATATTAATTGTTGGGTGAATTTATTAATATTATGTTTTTTTTTTACTATCGACGTTACTTAATTATGAATTATTTATGACATCGTTATTGATTAATGAATTATCTTAATGATACTTTAGAATAAATTTTATATTAATTATATTGTTATAATTAATATAAAATTTTGTTGTTATAGTTAATAATATATTAATTATATTGTTATAAGGTTGAAATTAAAAATCTTAAATGTTGACGTGTTTGTAAAAATACCAATAAAAGAATATGAATATGGATACAGACAACTATCAGTTAATACAATTGTCTCCCTGATAATAAATAATAGTAATATAATACTCACATTGGCAGCGGGATCGAATTCAAATCCTTCTCCACAGAACAGTTGGATTGCATTCCCTCCCGCACACATGTAGAACGAGTCACATCTATATGGATGCGGGACATTCCCGAACACGCCTATCGGACACAATTCCCGCACCGTCGTTGTTTCTAAGCCTTGCGTCGTCAACCCTCCTGTTGTTTCTGAGTCAGTTGTTGACCCCCCAGTTGTTTCTGAATCGGTTGCAGCCGAGGTTGTTCCTGACTGGCTCGGTGTTGTTTCTTGTGTTGGATTTGTTGTGGGGAAGATGGTTGTTGTTGAAGGAGGTTCGGTGGTAGGTCCTAGTGTACAGCCTCCAGGAGCGATTGGAATGCATGTCTGAAAAATGTTTTATGTCAATAACCTAATAACTTTAACTTTGATTTTCAAGGAATTTTTGAAGCAGTGATAGCTTTGGCTATGGCTTTGGCTATGGACTGCCGCGCAGCAGGTCCATGGTTAGGATCCCGCCGCGGGCTTGAGCTTCACCGCATGGTGGAAGGGCATTTTTGCGAATGCCCGCCTGGCTAGCGACCACCCTCAAGTTGAAAATCTGTCGCCAAGCACCTAATGGTGTGTTCCGCCAGCTGTCCTTGAGAGCCAGTCATTCTAGGTTAAGCCTAACCTTCGACCACATCATCACTTACCATCACGTGAGATTGTGGTCAAAGGCTTACCTATCAACAATAAAAAAAAAAATATGGTTCCTAATGAGGAACATGTTTTTATTTCTGATAGGTAGGTGGTAAGTGATGATATTGTTGATAAGACCCCAGCATGCCTATATAATATTAACATATTATTACACATTTTTAGTCATTTAAATAAAAGAAAAGAATTTCATGATTTTATATAATATACATATTAAATTAATAATGAAATGAAATAATTACTGTATATAGTAATTTTAGTAATTGAAATATTTCTTGACTACACTATTGTATTGGGGTTAATCCAGTAAGAATAGTTTTAATGAATTAATAAATGTGATTTATAAATAAATGAATTTTCATACAACACTGCGATATTGCGATATATAATTGATTTGGTTTTCTGTCTACGTAAATACACAGAAAAATCAAATCGCTTCACGCGGTCTTTCATTAAAAATAATGACAATATTTCGGCACACATTTAAGAAAAATCAAATAAATGGGTGATTCTTCGAGTGAGGCATTCTTTGGTGATTTTCGTGGCAATTTTCAAATTCATTATTTGTTTTAAATTTGTTTCAGAATCTTAAAGTATAAGTAAAAGCAATATTTTTATTAAAAAAGGCACCTCAAAGAGCGATTTACTTACAGAGATAATCGAGGTTAAAAAAATGGAGACCACGCAAATAAACCCACAAAAATGAAAATTTTAATTTAACTACCTCAAACGAGTTACTTATTGGTCAGTCCTATTGAAAATAAGTTATTTTAGTATAAGGCAACAAAATATAGGACAGAAACGTTTTTAGTAGAATCAGTCCAACATTATTTATTATTTGTTAAAGACATTACAAAATTGTAACAGTTAATTACACATTTCAAAAAATAACACTTTCTCTTATTATAATCAGCATAAATAAAATAATAAAAAATATTTTTATTCATAACTAGTACAAAACTCAAAGTTATTTCATTTGCATGGTCAAAAAATGATCTGCGTGGGTCAAAACTACCACGTAAACCACTCAAATCACGACCACGGAAATAAAAATAAACCCTTTATGTTAAAAATAAACAAAAACCTTTGAAGCAAATAAACTGTGTTTTGATTATACGTTACGTTACCTTATATTTGTTTGGCACAATATTTTATTAAATAAATAAATTCACAGACACTGGAGATAATTGTACCACGCAAATCAAAGTTTTGAGAAACCAAACCCACGCAACGAAGTTCTTACCATATTATTTTTTGAAAACACGACTTCCCATCACTCGACCACTCTCCCGGCCGTGTTGGAGCGCAACCAATTCTAACTTGAATTAGGATGGTGCATCATGGGGCCACGTATTTAGAGATGTGCAATCGAAAATATAATAATCCACGCAAATCAGCAAGAACCTCGGGACAGTTACATTTTTATTTTTTGGACGAAATGTAGCTCTTTTAGAACTATGGTCTATTTTTTTATAGCATTGTTAACTTCTTAAGACTTACAGGTTTTTTTGGTAAGCATGTAGCGCTTAGTTTAAAATATATAAATTACTAAGTGACCAGTTCGGGGCTTGGGACACTCCACGAAAATCAAAGAATGGGGGTATTTTATTTTTTAAAGATATTTAATTATAAAGATAATTGAATAATAATCAGTAAACCAGTTAAGAGAGGATTTAAGGTATTCGCAAAAAAATATGGCTGGCTGACTTCTGGATTTCTATTATTTTTAGTAACGCCGCTTGAAAAACCTGTCCTAAAGAATGACCCAAATATTATACCTCTAATCGATGAGCTCTAGACGGTGATTAACATGATATGTTGCAAAGTGTTTGTTATTATTGCGAGGCCCCCTCTTATAAATAATGTTAATATAATTTCTAGTTCTTTGGTTCGACGTTCCACTCATTCCGTTTGCTGGCTAGAGACGGATGGACAGACAGACAGATATAAAAACATATTGAACAGAATAAAAAAAAAGTTTACCTCTCTTTCAGGATCAAATTCATATCCCTGAATACAATACAGCTGTATAGGAGTGCCAGCCGCACACATAAAGTAGGAGTCACATCTGTATGGGTGAGGCACATTTCCGAACGAGCCAGGCAGGCACAACGCAGGCGTAGTTGTATCTAGCTCTGTTGCAGGACTTGTAGTCTCAATGCCTTGAGTAGGAGTGTAGGTTGCTCCAGTAGTGGTCTCAACACCTTGGGTAGGAGTGTAGGTTTCTCCAGTGGTAGTGTCTACGCCTTGGGTAGGACTGTAGGATTCTCCAGTAGTAGTCTCAGCGCCTTGGGTAGGAGTGTAGGTTGCTCCAGTAGTGGTCTCAACACCTTGGGTAGGAGTGTAGGTTTCTCCAGTGGTAGTGTCTACGCCTTGGGTAGGAGTGTAGGATTCTCCAGTAGTAGTCTCAGCGCCTTGAGTAGGAGTGTAGGTTGCTCCAGTGGTAGTGTCTACGCCTTGGGTAGGAGTGTAGGTTGCTCCAGTTGTAGTGTCAATGCCTTGAGTAGAAGTGTAGGTTGGTTCAGTAGTGGTCTCACCACCTTGAGTAGGAGTGTAGGATTCTCCAGTGGTAGTCTCAACACCTTGAGTAGGAGTGTAAGTCTCTCCAGTGGTAGTGTCAACGCCTTGAGTAGGAGTATAGGTTGCTCCAGTAGTGGTATCAACGCCTTGAGTAGGAGTGTAGGTTGCTCCAGTAGTGGTATCAACGCCTTGAGAAGGAGTGTAGGATTCTCCAGTAGTAGTCTCAAGACCTTGAGTAGGAGTGTAAGTCTCTCCAGTGGTAGTGTCAACGCCTTGAGTAGGAGTGTAGGTTGCTCCAGTTGTAGTGTCTACGCCTTGAGTAGAAGTGTAGGATTCTCCAGTAGTAGTCTCAACACCTTGAGTAGGAGTATAAGTCTCTCCAGTGGTAGTGTCAACGCCTTGAGTAGGCGTGTAGGTTGCTCCAGTAGTAGTGTCAACGCCTTGAGTAGGAGTGTAGGATTCACCAGTAGTAGTCTCAGCGCCTTGGGTAGGAGTGTAGGTTGCTCCAGTGGTAGTGTCTACGCCTTGGGTAGGAGTGTAGGTTGCTCCAGTTGTAGTGTCAATGCCTTGAGTAGAAGTGTAGGTTGGTTCAGTAGTGGTCTCACCACCTTGAGTAGGAGTGTAGGATTCTCCAGTGGTAGTCTCAACACCTTGAGTAGGAGTGTAAGTCTCTCCAGTGGTAGTGTCAACGCCTTGAGTAGGAGTGTAGGTTGCTCCAGTAGTGGTATCAACGCCTTGAGTAGGAGTGTAGGTTGCTCCAGTAGTGGTATCAACGCCTTGAGTAGGAGTGTAGGTTGCTCCAGTAGTGGTATCAACGCCTTGAGAAGGAGTGTAGGATTCTCCAGTAGTAGTCTCAAGACCTTGAGTAGGAGTGTAAGTCTCTCCAGTGGTAGTGTCAACGCCTTGAGTAGGAGTGTAGGTTGCTCCAGTTGTAGAGTCAATGCCTTGAGTAGGAGTGTAGGTTGGTCCAGTAGTAGTATCAACGTCTTGAGTAGGCGTGTAGGTTGCTCCAGTTGTAGTGTCTACGCCTTGGGTAGGAGTGTAGGATTCACCAGTGGTAGTGTCTACGCCTTGGGTAGGAGTGTAGGATTCACCAGTAGTAGTCTCAGCGCCTTGGGTAGGAGTGTAGGTTGCTCCAGTGGTAGTGTCTACGCCTTGGGTAGGAGTGTAGGTTGCTCCAGTTGTAGTGTCAATGCCTTGAGTAGAAGTGTAGGTTGGTTCAGTAGTGGTCTCACCACCTTGAGTAGGAGTGTAGGATTCTCCAGTGGTAGTCTCAACACCTTGAGTAGGAGTGTAAGTCTCTCCAGTGGTAGTGTCAACGCCTTGAGTAGGAGTGTAGGTTGCTCCAGTAGTGGTATCAACGCCTTGAGTAGGAGTGTAGGTTGCTCCAGTAGTGGTATCAACGCCTTGAGAAGGAGTGTAGGATTCTCCAGTAGTAGTCTCAAGACCTTGAGTAGGAGTGTAAGTCTCTCCAGTGGTAGTGTCAACGCCTTGAGTAGGAGTGTAGGTTGCTCCAGTTGTAGTGTCTACGCCTTGAGTAGAAGTGTAGGATTCTCCAGTAGTAGTCTCAACACCTTGAGTAGGAGTATAAGTCTCTCCAGTGGTAGTGTCAACGCCTTGAGTAGGCGTGTAGGTTGCTCCAGTAGTAGTGTCAACGCCTTGAGTAGGAGTGTAGCTTGGTCCAGTAGTGGTCTCAACGTCTTGAGTAGGAGTGAAGGTTGCTCCAGTAGTAGTGTCAACTCCTTGGGTAGGAGTGTAGGTTGCTCCAGTGGTAGTGTCTACGCCATGAGTAGAAGTGTAGGTTGCTCCAGTAGTAGTCTCAACACCTTGAGTAGGAGTGTAAGTCTCTCCAGTGGTAGTGTCAACGCCTTGAGTAGGCGTGTAGGTTGCTCCAGTGGTAGTGTCAACGCCTTGAGTAGGAGTGTAGGTTGGTCCAGTGGTAGTGTCTACGCCTTGGGTAGGAGTGTAGGTTGCTCCAGTTGTAGTGTCAATGCCTTGAGTAGAAGTGTAGGTTGGTTCAGTAGTGGTCTCACCACCTTGAGTAGGAGTGTAGGATTCTCCAGTGGTAGTCTCAACACCTTGAGTAGGAGTGTAGGTTGGTCTAGTAGTGGTCTCAACGTCTTGAGTAGGAGTGTAGGTTTCTCCAGTGGTAGTGTCAACGCCTTGAGTAGGCGTGTAGGTTGCTCCAGTGGTAGTGTCAACGCCTTGAGTAGGCGTGTAGGTTGCTCCAGTGGTAGTGTCAACGCCTTGAGTAGGAGTGTAGGTTGGTCCAGTGGTAGTGTCTACGCCTTGAGTAGAAGTGTAGGTTGCTCCAGTAGTGGTCTCACTGCCTTGAGTAGGAGTGTAGGATTCTCCAGTAGTAGTCTCAACACCTTGAGTAGGAGTGTAAGTCTCTCCAGTGGTAGTGTCAACGCCTTGAGTAGGAGTGTAGGTTGCTCCTGTAGTGGTATCAACGCCTTGAGTAGGAGTGTAGGTTGCTCCAGTAGTGGTATCAACGCCTTGAGTAGGAGTGTAGGATTCTCCAGTAGTAGTCTCAACACCCTGAGTAGGAGTGTAAGTCTCTCCAGTGGTAGTGTCAACGCCTTGAGTAGGAGTGTAGGTTGCTCCTGTAGTGGTATCAACGCCTTGAGTAGGAGTGTAGGTTGCTCCAGTAGTGGTATCAACGCCTTGAGTAGGAGTGTAGGTTTCTCCAGTGGTAGTGTCAACGCCTTGAGTAGGCGTGTAGGTTGCTCCAGTGGTAGTGTCAACGCCTTGAGTAGGCGTGTAGGTTGCTCCAGTGGTAGTGTCAACGCCTTGAGTAGGAGTGTAGGTTGGTCCAGTGGTAGTGTCTACGCCTTGAGTAGAAGTGTAGGTTGCTCCAGTAGTGGTCTCACTGCCTTGAGTAGGAGTGTAGGATTCTCCAGTAGTAGTCTCAACACCTTGAGTAGGAGTGTAAGTCTCTCCAGTGGTAGTGTCAACGCCTTGAGTAGGAGTGTAGGTTGCTCCTGTAGTGGTATCAACGCCTTGAGTAGGAGTGTAGGTTGCTCCAGTAGTGGTATCAACGCCTTGAGTAGGAGTGTAAGTCTCTCCAGTGGTAGTGTCAACGCCTTGAGTAGGAGTGTAGGTTGCTCCTGTAGTGGTATCAACGCCTTGAGTAGGAGTGTAGGTTGCTCCAGTAGTGGTATCAACGCCTTGAGTAGGAGTGTAGGATTCTCCAGTAGTAGTCTCAACACCCTGAGTAGGAGTGTAAGTCTCTCCAGTGGTAGTGTCAACGCCTTGAGTAGGAGTGTAGGTTGCTCTAGTTGTAGTGTCTACGCCTTGAGTAGAAGTGTAGGATTCTCCAGTAGTAGTCTCAACACCTTGAGTAGGAGTGTAAGTCTCTCCAGTGGTAGTGTCAACGCCTTGAGTAGGAGTGTAGGTTGCTCCTGTAGTGGTATCAACGCCTTGAGTAGGAGTGTAGGTTGCTCCAGTAGTGGTATCAACGCCTTGAGTAGGAGTGTAGGATTCTCCAGTAGTAGTCTCAACACCCTGAGTAGGAGTGTAGGTTGCTCCTGTAGTGGTATCAACGCCTTGAGTAGGAGTGTAGGTTGCTCCAGTAGTGGTATCAACGCCTTGAGTAGGAGTGTAGGATTCTCCAGTAGTAGTCTCAACACCCTGAGTAGGAGTGTAAGTCTCTCCAGTGGTAGTGTCAACGCCTTGAGTAGGAGTGTAGGTTGCTCCAGTTGTAGTGTCAATGCCTTGAGTAGGAGTGTAGGTTGGTCCAGTAGTAGTATCAACGCCTTGAGTAGGCGTGTAGGTTGCTCCAGTTGTAGTGTCTACGCCTTGAGTAGAAGTGTAGGATTCTCCAGTAGTAGTCTCAACACCTTGAGTAGGAGTATAAGTCTCTCCAGTGGTAGTGTCAACGCCTTGAGTAGGCGTGTAGATTACTCCAGTAGTAGTGTCAACGCCTTGAGTAGGAGTGTAGGTTGGTCCAGTGGTAGTGTCAACGCCTTGAGTGGGCGTGTAGATGGCTCCAGTAGTAGTGTCAACGCCTTGAGTAGGAGTGTAGGTTGGTCCAGTTGTAGTGTCAATGCCTTGAGTAGGAGTGTAGGTTGGTCCAGTGGTAGTTTCAACGCCTTGAGTAGGCGTGTAGGTTTCTCCAGTGGTAGTGTCAACGCCTTGAGTAGAAGTGTAGATTGCTCCAGTAGTAGTGTCACCCCCTTGAGTAGGAGTGTAGGTTGCTCCAGTCGTAGTGTCAAAGCCTTGAGTAGGAGTGTATCCTTCTTGAGTAGTCGTGTCTAGACTTTGTGTCGTAGTTTCAGCCCCTTGAGTTGTTTCTTCTCCTGTCGTAGTAGACTGTCCACCTGTCGTTGTTTGAAGGCCTTCAGTTGTTGTTTCAAAGCTTGTTGCAGTTGTGTCATATGCAATTGTCGAACTTGCTTGCGTTGTTTGCTGTTCCGTTGTTAAAGTAGTGTACTCAGAAGTAGTTGGAACGTTGCTCTCAGTTGTATAACCTGGTGTTGTAGCGGTTCCTAGAGTACATCCGCCTTCAGCGATGGGGACACATGTCTGTAAAAAGTGGATATTGTTTTAATAAAATAATGCATTACTTGAATAAATATTGAATTTGACCTACATTGCAAATAGTCACAAATATAATTTTATTTGACGTGTTCACACAAGTCGTTCTTATTGGTAAGCGTCACAGGCATCCATTACAGTTGTAGTGTCACCTTGTTCATTCCGTGGCTATGAACTTCGCTCGTCACTCTGATATGTTAGTTCTAATGTCTCAATCAACCAATATTTTCATTTGCTTCAGTGCCTTTCATGTCCAAACACAGTACAGGCTGATATTTTCTGATATTTTGCCAGTACAGTTGTACAGGCAAAATATCAGATACTGTGTTGGAACCCACCAAGACGGACTCTTGTTAAAGATACCTACCATCTTGTGTACCTTACTGGACAAATATCAGTATATCTTTGGATTACGTTTTAATCAGTAATAATATTATAAATGCGAAAGTAACTCTGTCTGTCTTTCTGTCTGTTACGCTTTCACGCCAAAACTACTGGACCGATTTGAATGAAATTTGGTATGGAGATAGTTTGAAACTGGGGAAAAAACATAGGATAGTTTTTATCCGACTGCGCAAAAAGAGGCGCGATAACCGACATACGCGCGGGCGGAACCGCGCCCGGAAAGCTAGTATGGAATATATGCGTCGGTAAAATTTCCAAAATAAAAGTGTGCTAGTAGCCAACTCATAAAAATTGTGAATAAAATATAATTAGTTACACAAAATTAATAATATTAATACACAAAATTCGCGTCTGTCCACCCAGGGTCGATGGCTGAACGATTGAGGCACCCGGTATGTAAAGCCGAGAGACATTGGAACGAATACCACTCGAGACGAAAATTGTATGCTCCAAAAATTTATAAATGTATTTTACGCTTAACATGCGATTGTGTTTGAAATTGTATTTAGAAATCTGTGACCATTGGTAACCAATAGGAGAGAATTGTGAAATTTTAGCAATAAGGCATAACGTACTTATATTCCTAATACAAAATAAAAAGTAAAAGTTTTAATTTGTGATTTTGCAAACAAATTCATATAAATGAGTAATGAGCAAAAAGTCCAATATTGGTACTAACCCGAAGTTCTGGATCAAATTCAAATCCATCTATACAGAACAATTGCACCGCGTTTCCTCCTGCGCACATATAAAACGAATTACATAACTCCGGATGAGGAATATTTCCAATCACACCGGGCGGACACAACTCAGTCACAGTCGTTGTTTCTATCTGCTCTGTACTGGTCAGGAAACCTTCTGTTGTAGTGCCTACTGACAGAGTTGTTGGTTGTTCTGTTGTTGTGTATTCAGTTGTGATTTGCTCTGTTGTCGGTGTGTCAGTCGCTGCTTCTGTTGCAAAACCGTCAGTTGTAGTATATAAGGTGGTCATGCCTTCTGTTGTTTGAGATCCAGTTGTAGGTACAGAGATGGTCGTGTCTTCTGTTGTCTGACCCTCAGTTGTAGGATCAGTGATCGGGCCTTCTGTTGTCTGACCCTCAGTTGTAGGAACAGTGGTCGGGCCTTCTGTTGTCTGAGCCTCAGTTGTAGGAACAGTGGTCGGGCCTTCTGTTGTCTGAGCCTCAGTAGTAGGAACAGTGGTCGGGCCTTCTGTTGTCTGAGTCACAGTTGTAGGAACAGTGGTCGGGCCTTCTGTTGTCTGACCCTCAGTTGTAGGAACAGTGGTCGGGCCTTCTGTTGTCTGAGCCTCAGTTGTAGGAACGGTGGTTGGGTCTTCTGTGGTCTGAGTTACAGTTGTAGGAACAAATGTGGTCGGGCCTTCTGTTGTCTCAGCCTCAGTTGTAGGAACAGTTGTCGGGCTTTCTGTTGTGTCAGCCTCAGTTGTAGGAACAGTGGTTGGGCCTTCTGTTGTCTGAGTCACAGTTGTCGGAACAGTGGTCGGGCCTTCTGTTGTCTGAGCCTCAGTTGTAGGAACAGTGGTTGGGCCTTCTGTTGTCTGAGTCACAGTTGTAGGAACAGTGGTCGGGCCTTCAGTTGTCTGAGCCTCAGTTGTAGGAACAGTGGTCGGGCCTTCTGTTGTCTGAGCCTCAGTAGTAGGAACAGTGGTCGGGCCTTCTGTTGTCTGAGTGACAGTTATAGGAACAGTTGTCGGGCCTTCAGTTGTCTGAGCCTCAGTTGTAGGAACTGTGGTCGGGCCTTCTGTTGTCTGAGCCTCAGTAGTAGGAACAGTGGTTGGGTCTTCTGTGGTCTGAGTTACAGTTGTAGGAACAAATGTGGTCGGGCCTTCTGTTGTCTCAGCCTCAGTTGTAGGAATAGTGGTCAGGCCTTCTGTTGTCTGACCCTCAGTTGTAGGAACAGTGGTCGGGCCTTCTGTTGTCTGAGGCTCAGTTGTAGGAACGGTGGTTGGGTCTTCTGTGGTCTGAGTTACAGTTGTAGGAACAAATGTGGTCGGGCCTTCTGTTGTCTCAGCCTCAGTTGTAGGAACAGTGGTCGGGCCTTCTGATGTGTCAGCCTCAGTTGTAGGGACAAATGTGGTCGGGCCTTCAGTTGTCTGAGCCTCAGTTGTAGGAACAGTGGTTGGGCCTTCTGTTGTCTGAGCCTCAGTTGTAGGTACAGTGGTCGGGCCTTCTGTTGTCTGAGTCACAGTTGTCGGAACAGTGGTCAGGCCTTCTGTTGTCTGAGCCTCAGTTGTAGGAACAGTGGTTGGGCCTTCTGTTGTCTGAGCCTCAGTTGTAGGAACAGTGGTCGGGCCTTCTGTTGTGACAGCCTCAGTTGTAGGAACAAATGTGGTCGGGCCTTCAGTTGTCTGAGCCTCAGTTGTAGGAGCAGTGGTTGGGCCTTCTGTTGTCTGAGCCTCAGTTGTAGGAACAGTGGTTGGGCCTTCTGTTGTCTGAGCCTCAGTTGTAAGAACAGTGGTTGGGCCTTCTGTTGTCTGAGTCACAGTTGTAGGAACAGTGGTTGGGCCTTCTGTTGTCTCAGACTCAGTTGTAGGAACAGTGGTCGGGCCTTCTGTTGTCTGACCCTCAGTTGTAGGAACAGTGGTCGGGCCTTCTGTTGTCTGAGGCTCAGTTGTAGGAACGGTGGTTGGGTCTTCTGTGGTCTGAGTTACAGTTGTAGGAACAAATGTGGTCGGGCCTTCTGTTGTCTCAGCCTCAGTTGTAGGAACAGTGGTTGGGCCTTCTGTTGTCTGAGCCTCAGTTGTAGGAACAGTGGTTGGGCCTTCTGTTATCTGAGTCACAGTTGTCGGAACAGTGGTCGGGCCTTCTGTTGTCTGAGCCTCAGTTGTAGGAACAGTGGTTGGGCCTTCTGTTGTCTGAGCCTCAGTTGTAGGAACAGTGGTCGGGCCTTCTGTTGTGACAGCCTCAGTTGTAGGAACAAATGTGGTCGGGCCTTCAGTTGTCTGAGCCTCAGTTGTAGGAACAGTGGTTGGGCCTTCTGTTGTGTCAGCCTCAGTTGTAGGAACAAATGTAGTCGGGCCTTCAGTTGTCTGTGCCTCAGTTGTAGGAACAGTGGTTGGGCCTTCTGTTGTCTGAGCCTCAGTTGTAGGAACAGTAGTCGGGCCTTCTGTTGTCTGAGCCTCAGTTGTAAAAACAGTGATCGGGCCTTCTGTTGTCTGAGTCACAGTTGTAGGAACAAAGGTTGTCGTATCTTCAGTTGTAATAGCATCAGTTATATCGCCTTCTGAAGTAGTAGTGTCAGTTTTAAAAGTAGTTGATTCTGGTTCTTGCGTAGTGCTTGGTAAGTGTGTTGTTATCCATTCAATCGTTGTCAATGTTGAAGGAGCTTTGGTCGTTACAGTTGTAGGTTCCTCTGTCGTTGAAGCTTGAGTAGTTGTAGGTACTTCGGTCGTTGGAGCTTGAGAAGTTGTAGGTTCCTCTGTCGTTGAAGCTTGAGTAGTTGTAGGTACTTCGGTCGTTGGAGCTTGAGAAGTTGTAGGTTCCTCTGTGGTTGGAGCTTGAGTAGTTATAGGTACCTCTGTCGTTGAAGCTTGAGTAGTTGTAGGTACTTCGGTCGTTGGAGCTTGAGAAGTTGTAGGTTCTTCTGTGGTTGGAGCTTGAGAAGTTGTAGGTACCTCTGTCGTTGGAACTTGAGTAGTTGTAGGTACTTCTGTCATTGGAGTTTGAGTAGTTGTTGGTTCCTCTGTCGTTGGAACTTGAGTAGTTGTTGGTTCTTCTGTCGTTGGAGCTTGAGTAGTTGTAGGTACTTCTGTCGTTGGAGCTTGAGAAGTTGTAGGTTCCTCTGTGGTTGGAGCTTGAGATATTGTAGGTTCCTCTGTCGTTGGAACTTGAGTAGTTGTAGGTATCTCTGTCGTTGGAGCTTGAGTAGTTGTTGGTTCATCTGTCATTGGAGCTTGAGTAGTTGTAGGTTCTTCTGTCGTTGGAGCTTGAGTAGTTGTAGGTACTTCTGTCGTTGGAGTTTGAGTAGTTGTTGGTTTCGCTGTCGTTAGAGTTTGTGTAGTTGTAAGTATCTCTGTCGTTGGAGTTTGATTAGTTGTAGGTACCTCTGTCGTTGGAGCTTGTGTAGTTGTAGGTTCCTCTGTGGTTGGAACTTGAGTAGTTGTAGGTTCTTCTGTCGTTGGAGCTTGAGTAGTTGTAGGTACTTCTGTCGTTGGAGCATGAGAAGTTGTAGGTTCCTCTGTGGTTGGAGCTTGAGATATTGTAGGTTCCTCTGTCGTTGGAACTTGAGTAGTTGTAGGTATCTCTGTCGTTGGAGCTTGAGTAGTTGTTGGTTCATCTGTCATTGGAGCTTGAGTAGTTGTAGGTTCTTCTGTCGTTGGAGCTTGAGTAGTTGTAGGTACTTCTGTCGTTGGAGTTTGAGTAGTTGTTGGTTTCGCTGTCGTTAGAGTTTGTGTAGTTGTAAGTATCTCTGTCGTTGGAGTTTGATTAGTTGTAGGTACCTCTGTCGTTGGAGCTTGTGTAGTTGTAGGTTCCTCTGTGGTTGGAACTTGAGTAGTTGTAGGTTCTTCTGTCGTTGGAGCTTGAGTAGTTGTAGGTACTTCTGTCGTTGGAGCATGAGAAGTTGTAGGTTCCTGTGTGGTTGGAGCTTGAGAAGTTGTAGGTTCCTCTGTCGTTGGAACTTGAGTAGTTGTAGGTACCTCTGTCGTTGGAGCTTGAGTAGTTGTTGGTTCATCTGTCGTTGGAGCTTGAGTAGTTGTAGGTTCTTCTGTCGTTGGAGCTTGAGTAGTTGTAGGTACTTCTGTCGTTGGAGCTTGAGTAGTTGTAGGTACTTCTGTCGTTGGAGTTTGAATAGTTGTTGGTAGCTCTGTCGTTGGAGTTTGTGTAGTTGTAGGTATCTCTGTCGTTGGAGTTTGATTAGTTGTAGATACCTCTGTCGTTGGAACTTGAGTAGTTGTTGGTTGTTCTGTCGTTGGAGTTTGTGTAGTTGTAGGTACCTCTGTTGTTGGGGCTTGTGTAGTTGTAGGTACTTCTGTCGTTGGAGCTTGAGTAGTTGTAGGTACCTCTGTCGTAGAAGCTTGAGTAGTTGTAGGTTCCTCTGTTGTTGAATCCTCCGTCGTTGTTGGTAAATTTAACGTAGATGATTGAGTTGTCGGCAATTCTGTGGGATGTTCAGTTGTCAAAGCCTCGGTAGCTGTTTCAGTAACAGTTGTTTCAGATTCACTTGTAGGTTGTTGCGTTGTTTCAGGGGAAGCTGTTGTAGGCAGTTGAGTGACTGGACTTTCACTTGTTCCTAAATTGCAATTGGCTTCGTGGGGCCAGTTGCAAATCTGAAAACAAAATATATTATTAAAAGTCAAATATGAATACATTTTCCAAAAGTTTCCCTTAAGTATATAACCAAATAAACAATTGCCAGACATAAATAGTATTGTAGCCCAGATGTCTATTTGGGAAGTGTATGGGACTGGTTTGATTCTGGCAAATGTTAATCAGTTTGTTTTTATTTATATCAACCCTTAGAACGTCCTATAGTCACACGTGTAGCTTTACCGATTCTAGACCTACAGCACCCTACCTACTACTTAGCCATTATTAATCTTTCAGAAACAATATTTAACTATGATTTGATGCGGAAAATGTACAGCAGGATGTCAGTTATTCATTGGCCAGAAATAGCATGTTTTTTTTAAGGGTTCCAATAGAAATTTAAAAAAAAGAATACTGTCCAAGGTGTTGAGTTTTTCAAACTCCGCCATTAGAGTTTCTATGAAATTTCTGAACACAAAGGTAATCCTTTTTACACAACAATTTTGATACTTGATAATATGAGCTTTCATTTGACGTTATGTATTTTCTTCACCGGTATAAACAATTATTATCTCAAGTGCTTTAGGGGTAAGAGTGGGGCCAAGGTAAAGGTCCACGAACCCAGTACCTCATGGAATTGAAAGCGTCGCATTCACCATTACATCAGTGAGAAAGTCAATAATGACGATGACAAAAATAAATTTAAGTAATACACGTATATGCAATGTACACCTCTGCATATGAATAAATTTATTCCGCACGGAGCGCCAGATACGCGTAGCAGGAAAAGGTTTTCCCTCATCTAAATTTTTTTTTATGTTATTGCCACGGACCAAGCTCGAGGTCCACCTGATGTTAAGCGGACTAAACCTCTGCCTATAACTGATGCATTTAATCACCGTCAAGTCACGAGTTGCACTGCGCTCGACACATTGGGTCGTACCTAGTTGTTAAGTCTCATGTGCCTGTAACTTCACTGGCTCTCAAGGACTGCTGCTGGAACACACCGTTAGGTGCTTGGCGACAGATTTTCTACTTGAGGGTTGTCGCTAGTCAGGCGGGCATTCGCAAAATGCCCTATCACCATGCGGTGAAGCTTAAGCCCGCGGCCGGATTCCAACCATGGACCTGCTGCCCGGCAGCCCATAGCTTCAAAAGATTACCAGCTGCTCGGCCAAGAGTACGATAATCGAACATATTACTTTTGGAATTAAGTTCAAATAAGGGTAGGTCTTCAACCAGTGTGTGTTGCCAGTGATGACTTATGGCACTGAGACGTGGTCCTTAACTGTGGCCCGTATGGACAAGCTCAGAGTCGCTCAACGAGCTATGGAGAGAGCTATGATCGGATTTTCTTTGTGCGATAAAATCCGGAACGTGGATATTCGCCAAAGAACAAAAGTCACTGACATAGCCTTCAGAATTTGCAAGTTGAAGTGGCAATGGGTGGGCCACATTGCTCGACGAACCGATAATCGTTGGGGAAGAAAGGTTCTCGAGTGGTTACCACACTACACCGGAAGACTTAGAGTTGGTAGGCCCCCCACTAGGTGGACTGACGACATCGTGAAAATCGCTGGTAGCCAATGATTAGCTGTCGGTCCTGGTTGTTGTCTTAAGATGGCAGTGGTTATTGCTTGGTGGTAGGGCATTTTGCGAATGCCCGCCTGGCTAGCTACGACTCTTAAGTAGAACATCTGTCGCCAAGCACCTAACGGTGTGCTCCAGCAGCTATCCTTGAGAGCCAGTAATTCTAGGTTAGCCTGAACAACATCTTCAACCACATCATCACGTACCATCAGGTGAGATAGTGGACAATGGCTATCCTATCAGCAAGAAGAAAAAAACCCAAGTAGTAAAAGTCCCCAAGCACTGACATATGTTCCGGTATCAGTCCTTGAGAGCCAGTAAAATTACAGGTACAGAGACTTAACAACTGTATGTATGGGTGACGGGCGCAGTGCAGATCATCACGTGTGTCGAAATGCATTAGTTATAGGCAGAGTTTACTGCTTAACATCAGGTGGGCTTACTTATACTTGCTTCGTGACAAACGCACACATAAAAAAAATAAAAAGTTAAACAAAAAATGGAACCGACTTCAACACCCAAAAGTACTTGTTAAAGTTTAAAATAAAAAACCTTGATAGTTCAAAAGTACCTATTACCACAATATTTTGCGCATGCTACTGACTTCGACAAGTAATATCATACTTTTGGGTGTTCAAATCGATTCCAGTTTTTGTTAAAAAATTTTTTTTGACTCGTTTTAGTGACCCTTGCTACTTAAAGGATTTATTGACATTCATTGTCAATGACTATATCATCAAGATAGGTCAATATTTTTCAGTTATTGAAGTGTAACTTAAAAACGGCTTGACCAATTTTGATGAAATTAAATGGGACTAAACGACAAGCATCAGCTTTCAAACAAAAAATAATTTTTAAAATCGGTTAACCCAGTCACGCACAATGTTAACAAACATAAAAAAAACAGACGAATTGAGAACCTCCTCCTTTTTTGGAAGTCGGTTAAAAAGATCTTATGTATATATGAGAAATTTTCATAATTCCCACCAACGTCAATTCTCACCTTAACATCGACTACGACTAGGTAAGGTTCGTTACGAGTATGTATTTCCAACCCACTCGGTCGTATCGGGCCTTTAAATGTACCGATTTTGGTGTCACAATATAGTCTATTACGCACTCGTGCTTTTTGTTTACTTTACCGCACTAGTGTTTTAAATAGAAAAAAAAACAACGCTCCACACTTCTTACCAAAGAGATTGTAGTTTGATTCGTTCGTTTTTCATATAAAAACAAACCAAAGAGTTTTTTACCTACTGAAATAGAACTTTAGAAGATTTAATTATAAACCTTCTTAATCAGATTATTATTGCTGTCAAAAATATCAAGAAAATATTTTTGTATCGAAATTTTCGTATTTGTTCCTCGCAAGTGTGTTGAAAAACGTCGTATGAAACTCGTGCGCGTTGTTTATTACAATCTATATTCCATTTAGGCCTGAGATCGAAATAAACAACTTCGCGCACTTGTTGCATAATGTACTATTCTTTATGTAATGTATTGTAAAATATTGTAATGTATTACATACCTGTTTCTGAAAGTCAAAGTGCGTCCCCGGAGCGCAGTCCATTTCAACTTTATTTCCAAAGTTACATCTATAGTACTTTGTGCAGTCACTATCATGTGGCAGTAAGTGATGTACATGAAAGTCTGCCGGGCATCCGTTTGGCAGGAACACTGTTTCAGTTGTTGTTGGTAGACTAGTTGTTGATGAACTAGTTGTTGTTGATTGAGTTGTTGGTTGGGTTGTTGTTGATGAGGTGGTTGATGGACTAGTTGTTGTTGATTGAGTTGTTGTTGATGTGGATGTTGGTTGACTAGTTGTTAATGTGGTGGCTCCAGGACCACAGGTGACCAATAAAGGCCAATTGCAGACCTGAAACAGACAAATTATTGTTTTAATATATTATTGGAGGTATACATATAATGACCTCTTAAAAAAGAATCCAGTATTATAGTAATTAAACAACTTTACGGTAAATAAGGGGTCATTCCAGCAATGCCTTGGGCAAATATTGATCGATGCTTCTGGAACAACCTTTTGAACACACAGTCTCGTAACGGGCCATTAAATGCAGAGATTTTAGAGTATATAGTCTATTACGCACGTTCTTTTTTTTTACTATACCACACTAGAGATTTAAATAGAAAAAAAACAACGTTTCCACACTTCTCACCAAGGAAATTGTTAGTTTATTATTGTGTTTCGTTTCGTACCAAAGAGTTTTTTACCTACTGAAGTAGAACTTTAGAAGATTTAATTTCACATTCTTAATCAGATTATTATTGCTATCAAAAAGATCAAGAAAATATTTACTTATCAAAATTTCCGTATTCGTTCCTCTCAAGTGTGTTGAAAAAGTCGTATGAAACTCTGCGCGTTATTTATTACAATCTCTACTACATTTAGGCCTTCGATCTTCGATCTCAGGGGTTCGATATTAAGACAAGATATGGCCGATTGAAAAGGTAGTAAAATTTTGGCTTGGTAGAGCATAATTAGCTCTGACTGATCGCCCGGAACGTGTATGATCAACTCTTGTCAGGATAAAATCAAGCTCGATTGGATTGCTGGAACGGCGTGTCTACGCGATTAGAGCAAAATTTGCCTTGGCCGAAGGAATGCAGGAACGTACCCTTGACACTGTACTTTAAAGGCTAACACATGGTAGACATAGACGGCAAAGCGAACTATTATTACACTAGTAAAAGCCTTGCATAAAGTCGATTCGATTTCCATATAAAATGTTCCGAATATGCTCCTATTTTCGCGCATGAAAATTAGGAATACCTACTACCAGAATTCTCACAGCCAATACCTACGGGGGCAACGGTTGTGCAAATTCATATATGTGATCTCCAGAAGTAATCAAGCTGATGGATGAAAATAACAGATAGTTTAGTTTGCCAATTCATTTTAATAAAGGCCCCCGTGGGGTGCCGGGTTTGAATTGCACCTCCCGTTATCATCCCGTGGGTGTAGTAATACGCGACTAAGGGAAAAATACTGGAAGGTGGGCAGCAGCGCCTTCTATAGAACTCCCAAATTACACTGCGATCCCAAGACGCCTGCCAAGCGTGGGGATTATGGCAAATACCCCCTTAATAGAGGACGATCCAGCTGTTACAGTATTCCATTTAATGGAGTAACACCCCCGTTGTTGGATATCGTTAGGAAGTGGTCAGCACTATAAATAAAATATGTAAAGTAATGTAACTCCCATACAGTTAACGCTTTTATTTCGGACTCAACAAATTCAGAATGAAAAAAACACGCGAAATCTTCCAGATTCAATTGTATTGGTTAATTTATATGACGGTTAGAAATGCTCGCATCGCATTGGTCGCAACAACGTAGTGTTGTTGCACCGCACCGTACACTTTTTAAACCACGCACGCGGCTATAATAATGTTTGCGTTCTGCTGTTTTTGAGCTTTTTTTTATGCCTGATAGGTTAGCCTTTGACCACTAACTCACCTGATGGTAAGTGATGATGTGGTCGAGGATGTTGTTCAGACTAACCCAGAGGTACTGGCTCTCAAGGACAGCTGCCGGAACACACCGTTAGGTGCTTGGCGACAGATTTTCAACTTGAGGGTGGTAGCTAGCCAGGTGGGCATTTGCAAAGTGCCCTACCACCATGATGTAACGACTGCTATCCTAAGACAACAACCGGAACCGACGGCTTAACGTGCCCTCCGATGCACGTGCACGCTCAGTAGTAATGTCACCAGCGGTCACCCATCCAAGTCATGACCGCGGCGGACGTTGCTTAACTTTGCTGATCGAATCAGAATGGCTAAGCAAACTTGGCTACGAGCGCTTCACACTTACATTGTTTTAATATTATTATGTTCTTGGCTTACATTGTTTTAATATGTTTATATTTGCAATAACGCATGCTCTGCGGATTACATTACAAAATTACAAATTTACGAGAAGAAAAATTTAAGTCATGTGTGGGATTAGAACCCGCGACCATCCACCACTTTAGCCGGAGTGCTCTAATCGCTGAACTAACATGACAATGATTCAAAACTCAATTTTTTCCTATAGATATTTAACCATCGTATTGGAATGGAGCGACATCTATAGTTCGCCTTACATTGTACTACAAACAAGGCTAAACCAATACGATGGTTAAAGAACGATAGGATTTTTTTTAGATATGACTCATTGTCAACGTAGCTCAATTGGATTAGAGCATACCCCGGCTAAAGGGGTACACGGACGCGCGTTCGAATCTCGCACATGATTTAAATTTATCTTCTAGTAAATTTGTAATTTTGTATTGACTTACATTGCTTTACATATTTATTTGTAGCTATAACAAACCGGAAAACGGAACTAACCTGAAAATTGACATCAAAAAGTAGACCCGGAGGGCACTGCATGAGCTCTCTCTCCCCATGAGTGCACTGGTAGAACTTAGAGCAATCACTCTCATGTGGCAACAACATGTGTATGTCAGGGTCGCCTGGACAACCGTTCGGTAATATATCAGTTGTCGGCGGCTCGGTTGTTGTTGGTGTAGTTGTTGAAGATGTTGATGTAGTTGTTGTTGAAGTTGTTGATGTGGTTGTTGTGCCTGGATTACATGGTACTAACGATGCGTGGTCACACGTCTGTAATTAAATTTTTAGATTTAGTAAATTTTGTATACCATCATGCCTTTTACATGTCTTCGGATAGGAAGCTAGAGTTGTTTATGTAGTAAATAGATTGCTGGGTGTGTCTGAATTCTCTGAATACGAAATATTCCGATCTGTCCCCCGGCTCTGACCCCTCGGGGTGACAGAAAGTACAAAAAAGTTTGGTCTGTCCCCCTGTTAGCGATAAGGGGACAGTTCGAACTTTATTCACCTTCTTAATGTTTTATCTGTCCCCACCAATTGTCTAAACATGAAAATCCTTTTCGGCCTTATTAGAAACGAAGGTTCGCAACCAGTATCCAGAAAATTATTGTAATTCTTCTATTAAAATTGATTACCAAAAATGAACAATACGTTTACTTATTGGTATACGAAACATTTTTTTAATGTTTGAGTCTACAGAGCTCTTATGAAAATCAATTACAAAATGTTGCTGAAGATTCTACTGCCGCCTTCAGCAAAAAAGTATAGAGCCACAGAAAAAGACGCTATTCGGCGTTATTTCGACTGCAGGAGTCATTGAAACAACTGTAAGCAAATTACAGGAGTACTTACTCTGAACTCAACTTTAGCAGATCATTTCCAAAAGTGATTAAATCATAAAAAAAATACTTATTTAAGTGTAACTGTAAGGTCATGGCCGCATAGGAGAGGGCTAAAATGATTTTCTTTCTTCTTTTCTTCTGAGGGCTAAAATGATCAAATTAAGACTTGGTACACAAAGAGTCCGTACTGCCACTTACCTGTTGACTTTCATCAAACAGCGTCCCTGGACCACACGACATAAGTATTCGATGTCCATTGCTGCACAAGTAGAACTTATCACAGTCTGTCTCGTGAGGCAGCAGGAGATGGACGTGGAAGTCTGACGGGCACCCGTTCGGCAGGTACTGTGCTGAAGACGCCGCTATGAAGAGCAGGATTATGGCTTTGTTCATATCTGTGGAAGGAAGGTGGTTTTGAAAATATATTTTTGTACTTTGTGTTCTTATGACATTGAAATGTTCAGTAGTACCTAGGGCGGAAAGTTTACCTATATTAGCATTTTTTTAAAGTTTCCGTAGGTACCGAAATGGCAATCTGAGTCCATAATGAGACTCGACTGCCTTTGTGATATTCGATATAAGTTACAAGTATTATGTTAATAAGTTTTTTATCGTTTGTCACCAAAACTGATCGCGATATCACCATGGCTGCCTCTCTTTTACTCCTCCAAAGTCTAATACCGCAGTCAAATTACCAGAACCGCAGGTCTTAATAAGGTAGTATATACTGTGGGTCCCAAAATATTACCTAAGTATAATCATTTGCCAAGAATAATTCTGGTATTGGAAAATGTAATTATATATCAAAGTAAATTGTTCAATTCCTTATATTTAAAGAGTTACATTTAATGAATATTTGAATAATAAAATTTCAAACTGTAACTGATGCTATTTTGTATGTCAATTTACATTTGCCATATTATATAATATAATATTTTCTTACTTGACATCATAAGCCTGACAATCATTTATTATTTATCCGACATTAATTGAAAATTTTAATTTTAATATCATTAACTACCTGCTTAAAATATTGTATGTTCGCTATGAACAAAGCTGTTGATATTATTAATTATAATTTAGGATCCTAATGTAACACAGCGCACAGTTTTACAATAAATGAATCTGAATAGTGAAATATGACTGAATTTCAGCATTGGTTGTTTTGATATAGACTAGTAAATTGTAAGAGCAACTTTTTTTGTACCGGCGGTATGCCTTTATTAAACAAAATACTATGAACTATATACAACACTACAGCTACTACAATAAAAGCATTTAGACAACCTATAAGTCATAGCAGACTCATAGGCAGTCCAAATGCTCCAGACCACTCCCAGTTGGCAGCGTGCCCAGCATGCTGGCAGCATTGCCCCGTTGAATTGCAATGCTTATTCGTTGAGCCAAATATGTGCCAGCATTTTGAGAGAGCAATTAGGGGGGCCTGGTGTATGGACCTGCAAACCTCTCTTCAAGAGTTTCCGTATATTACCACTTGTGTGTATGTACATAAGAAAACTGTGTGTTATTAACCGACTTCCAAAAAAGGAAGAGGTTCTCAATTCTTCTGTGTTTTTTTATGTTTGTTACATCAGAACTCTTGACTGGGTTAACTGATATTAAAAATTCTTTTTTTGTTTGATGCTTGTCGTTTGGTCCCATTTTAAATTTCATCAAAATCTGTCAAGCCGTTTTTGAGTTACGCTCCAATAACTGAAAAATTTAACTTTTTTTTTTTGAGGGTGCGAAATGCCTTCGCGCTACCGTTCCACCAAGAGGGTGGTGGAAGGGGATGTGTGGGACTTGAACCCACTAAAACCCCCCCGTGAGCAGTCCTCCACCGAGGTGGGGCAAGACAGGGTCGCGTTAGCAGTCACCATCTTGCCCCAGCAGTAGGCCCGAACTTCACCGGGCCTCCGTCTATCTTGATGATATAGTCGTTGACAATGAATGAGATTCGATCCCGTAAGTAGCAAGGGTCACTAAAAAATAAGTGAAAAAAATTTTTTTTTCCAAAAAAAGTAACCGACTTCAACACCCAAAAGTGTGAAATAACTTGTCGAAGTCGGTACCGTGTTCAAAATTTTGTGATAATAGGTACTTTTGAACTATCATGGTACCGACTTCAAAAAGTTATTTCACACTTTTGGGTGTTGAAGTCGGTTCCATTTTTTGGTAAACAAATTTTTTTTTTGCTTACCAGCATCATAAATTCTTTACACTCAACTCAGAGGTGGTAATGAGACCTACTAGATATAAATATAAACTCTTCTGCCCTTATATAAAAGAAACTCATATATAAATGCCATTAATGTTTATAATAAGATACCTATTAACTACGTATACCGCAGAGAGTTGAAATTTTAGAGTAGTTATATCTAAACACCACTGCTCTAAAAGCTTACTAAAATTTACCTATCTACATACCTACGCACATGTATATGCAGTTTGTAATGACAAGGAAAGAACGTTCAAATATTATGCGTCATATCTGTTGTAAGAAAGAGCTAAATATAACCCATTCGTGTAACCACCGAACCGCCACGAGACGTTCCGATCACCATTACACTGCGATCTCTTTCACTCTCTCATATCAAACGATACACATATCTCGCTCATCCATTTCATTGATAATAGTTCCTCAGATAAGACAAAATGTCGATATTTTCTATTTACTCAATAAAAGCAATAATTACGCGTGAAATGAAACAGGTTTCTTATCTCTCACAGTGCTTGTATAATTGGTGCAGAGTCTAAAGACACAAGGAAGGCATATTGTCCACAGATTATTCCTAAAAAACACGATTAGCGGCGATGTATTCACCGGACGCTCGGAAGTGCAAGACTGGTAGTGACTCAGGTAATTACCCAGAATTCGTCTATACGAGGGACGGAGGGCATACAACGCATCTACAGGTAAAAAAATCTTAGGTATACCGGCTAGAACTCACGGTGTTTAGTCGTTATCTCTGACCGGTGTTCGAGCAGTAAAGACGCTCATTCTCAAGGAATGCGGACAGCTTCGAGGGCCGCTAGACGCGCACTGCGGGCGGCTGCTCGCAACGCCCTCTGCGAAACTTGAGGAACGGCGGGCAGCAATGGAGTCGCAGGCAGGGTAGGGGCGCGTACGCCACTGTCACTCTCTTCACTGCACTCGTCAAAAGTATGTGTAGGTCTTCGCACACTATTGCAATTACGGTCGGAGATAACGACTAAACACCGTGAGTTCTAACCGGTATACGTAGTTAATAAGTATGACAACTCACGTTAGTTTTTATGAAAATAATAAGATACCTGATAATTTAAAAGAAGTATCTGTACCCGTGTTTAAAAGGAAACTGACATTGTGGTTACTTGAAATAGTTATTTGTTATACAAGAGTGCAAAGTTGCTTTTTAACCGCGTGTTCAATTTTGATGACCGAGCAAGCGAAGGATTCTAAAATTGAATCACGAGCGCAGCGAGTGATTCTAAATTAGAATCCCGAGCGTTAGCGAGGGAATCAAAAGAGCACAAGGTGAAAAATCTTTGCACTCGAGTGCAACACGTAACTTTTCATTCCACCTCAGCGAGGAAATGACTAAATACAAATTGAGAGAGAAAGCTCATTTGCGCATTATTAACAGTTTCAGTCAATTCTGTTGGCGTAAACAAACTTCCTCGTCGCTAGAATCACTCATTTTTGTTTTTTCACTTGTTTTCAAGTTTCTTGTTTTTAATATAAGGTTTAACAATGACGTGAAAAAATGCCGCGTAAAGAACCGCGTACAAAGCAAATTGAAAAAAGAACACCAAGAAGGTTCCGAGTCTGAGTTTTTAACAAATTAAAAAAAAGTTGTATGATATATTCGGCACCATAGAGGTAGCAGTAAATAGGTTTAATGTTTTTTTTAATTCAGAAACTTAGTGCACACGATGTTCTAAATTCAATTTACTTTATCCTCTAGAGAATAAAAACGGCTTTTCCACTCAGATATTGAAGATTAAAAATACTCTTTCCGAGATGGTGGGATGAAAATTGTTTTTATAACTTAAACGAATTTATGACATATACAACTAAATAATGGAAAATAATTTATGAATTTATTGACTTAATAACAAAATTTGTATAAGTATTTAGTATTTTTTTATTAGTCGATGGGGGCGAAAGGTTCTCGAATGGAGGCCACAAATTAGCAAGCGCAGCGTCGGAAGACCACCTGCAAGGTGGGCGGATGACGTTATTAAGGCAGCAGGAAGACGCTGCATGGATGCAGGCCGCATCCAACCGTTCTATTTGGATATCTATGGGGGAGGCCTATATCCAGCAGTGGACTTCTTGCGGCTGAAATGATGATGATGATGAAGTATTTAATTGTGACATTTAACTTTCTTTATTTTTTCTCTATTGAATTTACATTTTAAACACAATATACTCGTACTGACATGAAATTTCTATTTATTAGTTTTATTTATTATAACATTCGAATTAATTAATTATTAAACTTATTTTGTACATTTTATGTAATATTTACACACCATTGTTATGGTAGAATGTTTTAACCTATTTTAAATTTACCACCAGCTGTGCTTTTTGCTTTTCTACATTGCAATTCAACGGGGCAATGCTGCCAGCATGCTGGGCACGCTGCCAACTGGGAGTGGGCTGGAGCATTTGGACTGCCTATGAGTCTGCTATGACTTATAGGTTGTCTAAATGCTTTTATTGTAGTAGCTGTAGTGTTGTATATAGTTCATAGTATTTTGTTTAATAAAGGCATACCGCCGGTAAAAATTAGCTGTGCTTTATAAAACATTATAGTAAATAAATGATTTGATTTGATTTGATTTAGCCCGTGACCACAATCTTTTTTTTTATGTCGTCGAGTGGCAAACAAGCAGACGGCTCACCTAGAGGTAAGCGGTTACCGTCGCCTATGGATATTTGCAACACCAGGGGCGTTACCAATGCGTTGCCGACCCTGTAAGACTCTTTTGACACCCTTTTTGAAGGAATCCATATTGTAGCTCTGCGGAAAAACACTAGATGGAAGATCTGACCTGGTGGTAAGAGATCGAAGATAGCAAACCGTTACTTAGTAGTTACTGAAGGTACTACTTATTTAGTGGTTAGTAGTTACTTAGGTACTTTTTTTTATGCCTGATAGGTAAGCCTTTGACCACAATCTCACGTGATGGTAAGTGATGATGTGGTCGAGGATGTTGTTCAGACTAACCTAGAGTTACTGGCTCTCAAGGACAGCTGCCGGAACACACCGTTAGGTGCTTGGCGACAGATTTTCAACTTGAGGGTGGTCGCTAGCCAGGCGGGCATTCGCAAAAATGCCCTTCCACCATGCGGTGAAAGCTCAAGCCCGCGGCGGGATTCGAACCATGGACCTGCTGCGCGGCAGTCCATAGTCAAAGCCACTGAGCCATCACTGCAAACTACTACTATACTATATTCTAGTTTCTACAACTATTCTAGGCTAGCCTGAACATCATCTTCGACCACATCATCACTTACCATCAGGTGAGATAGTGGTAAAAGAAAAACCTATTGGGTATAAAAAAAAACTCCTCAATCACGCCACTGTAAATGGCGGTATGCTGCTCATTAGTCTGATTCCCCCCCGTAGTCACCTTACGACATCCAACAGGATGCTATGGAACATGTCTTGAAGCCCTTGCAAGACCCAAATGAGCAGTTTGATGCCGGTCAGTACAAAATTCGAACCAATCACTACGTTAAACGCTCCGTCCAAAATAAAAGAAAATTTGAGAAAATATTACAATGTTACGAACTTAGAAAAAATAACACTTTTCATACTTTATGAAAAGTTGCTGTTCTTCTATTTAAAAATTGTAAGGATTATAAGTTGACATATTTTTGAACAAAATCGTCAATGTCGTCGTTAATGTATCTACAAACCAAATTTATTTCAAGAAGTTCTGGCAGGCTTCGACCAATTTATATTGGTCGATGCTGGCAAGTACATTTTTAATTATTTTTAATACATGCTGTGAAAGAAGGATCGCTTCTGAAGTCGTTTCTGATGCGACTATAGGTTTTATGTACACCTTAAGGTAAATAAAGTTAACTGTAAAATTAAAAATACACGCAATTCACATACCTTCAAAACAAAGATAAAACCGCAGCTAAACTTTTATTGACCGATTTCTATAAAACTATTTTAGTACTGGAATTTGAAGTCATCATTTTGGGTGTTTCCTATTAGAATAGGCGTGGTTATTGCGGCATTCTTCTTACAAATACAATGGTGCCAAATTGTAACTCAGATTATAGATAACATAGTAATAAAATTGAAAAAACCGGTTGAGTGTGAACTGGGCTCGCACGCCAAGAGGGTTCCGTTTTAAAACAATCTATTTTTCACCACAGAAGCTTGGAAAGGTTTTGTTTTTCATTGGAAATTTAAGTGCAAAAGAACTTTTTATCCCCTAGAGTAGAAAAGGTTTTTAAAATTTGAAACCTAACAACAGTTCTCAACTCTAAATAAATAATTATCTTTTTAAATATTTTTATTTTAGCAATAATGCATTGCGGATTACATTACAAATTTGCGAGAGGAAAAATTTGGCATGCATCATTGTCATGTTAGCTCAGTCGGTCAGAGCATACCCCGGCTATATGGGTGGATGACGCGGGTACGAATTCCGCACATGACTATAATTTATGCTCTCGTAAATTTGTAATTTTGTAAAATAATTATCTATCTAAATTACTATTAGTGCTGGATGAGTTTTAATTTTTATTTTAAATAAACACTAATATATTTACTTTTTTTATTTATAGCAGGTAGGCTAGCCTTTGACCACTTTCTCACCTGATGGTAAGTGATGATGTGGTCGAAGATGTTGTTCAGGCTAACCTAGAATTACTGGCTCTCAAGGACAGCAGCTGAAACACGATGTGAGTTGCTTGGCGACAGATTTTCTACTTGAGAGTGGTAATTCGCCTGGCGGGCATTAATAAAATACCCTACCACCATTCTATAACGACTGCTATCCTAAGACAACAACCGGGACCGACGGCTTAACGTGGCCTCCGAAACACGTGCACACTCAGTGTAATGCCACTAGCGGTCACCCATTCAACTCATGACCGCGGCGGACATTGCTTAACCTAGCTGATTGAATAAGAACTGCTAAGCAAACTACGCTAGAACGCTTCAAAAATACTTTATACTATTTACAACATAATAGGTTACAATATTTAGGGCATGTTTCAGAATGTTCGAGTAAGTTCCGGTTATACTACCCAGAACATATTTATTAAACAAAACACTATCTTTGCGTTTCACAGTCATCGATTTAGCCTATCCATCGGTTTAAGCTCGAAACGCGCTGCATGTTAACTGTCATTTTTATCATTCAGTTCTTTTATGTGTTGCATGGCAACCCGAAACTTTATTAAGACATTCTGAAACGGGCCCTTACACTATTAACTGTACAAAATAAAGTTTTTTTTTATTACTTTATAATATATGTTGTTTTTATTTAGTGTTTTACTTATTTAATCGGTCGCGTACGGAACCCTAAAAACAAAGTCATGAGTCATTTTATAAATCAAAGCAGCTGAGTAACTGTGACATAGGTAAGTATTATGGTATCTGAGTCATAAAGCTTTTACCCTACTACGGAAATATAAAAAGGGTGCTCTAATCTACTCGTATAAGGGCTTTTAATCTGGAGGTACATGGGTTCATTTCATGGCTCGGACAAGTTATTGGGATTTTTAACAAGAAAATATTCAGTTGCAGTCTGTAAAAGTGCTCAGTAAATAGCAATAGGCTTGCCTCCTGTAACATGGGCATAAAACATGCTGGTGAGACGTGGTTGTTAAGACAACTCTATCTAACCCTTCGGCGGATACAGGCGTGACATTTTTTTTCTTTTAATTTCATATTTTTGCTCTTACTTTTCGACAACATCATCTACTATTTTGTTAGCTTTGAAGTAATGAGAGGGACAACACGTTTACCCGCTCAAGACACATGCAGTGTCACTCAGATTTGCAAAAAAACGTTCTACATGGCACTGCACTGAGCACCTCACTCCCAGACATAAGCTCCTATGTCTCGTTCGCCCCGTAACTTCTCTTACTACCTTGCACCTTCACGCCTAGTAAAGCTAAGCAAAGCTTTTAAAGCGCTCGTAGCGAAGTTTGCTAAGCTGTTCTTAACCGATCAGCAAAGTTAAACAGCGTCCGCCTCGGTCATGACTTGGATGGGTGAGCGCAGGTGACATTACTACTGAGCGCTACCGTGCTTCGGAAGGCACGTTAAGCCGTCGGTCCCGGTTGTTGTCTTAAGATGGCAGTCGTTACAGCATGGTCGTAGGGCATATTGCGAATGCCTGCCTGGCTAGCTAACACCCTCAAGTTGAAAATCTGTCGCGAAGCACTTAACGGTGCGTTCCGTAAAAAAAAGCTTCTCACTACTGCTTGGAAGCAAAATATTGCCACAGCTTCGGTACCCACCAAGGCTTGTTGCACCACCCTTGTTGAAGAAGCCTAACACCCGGTGAAAATTATTTGAATATATATAAGCAGTGATGGCCTAGTTGGAATAAATAGTGGATCATGGTTCTAGTTCAGCCTCTGGCTTGAATTTCAGCGAATTGTGGTAGAGCATTTAGGAATGCTCTCCTGGATAACTACCATCCTCAAGTAGAAAATATGTTGCCAGCCGCTTAAGACTGTATTTACGTTATAGTTACGTTATATCTTAATTACCAGTGTTTAAACTCGATATTTTATATTTTATATATAAAATTATTGACAAAACAATTTTTTTATTACAAAATTACAAATTTACGACAGGAAAAATTAGAGTCATGTGTCCGTGATCAATTTTTCCTCTCGTAATTTGTAATTTTGTAATGTAATCCACAGAGCATGCGTTATTGTAATGATAAAAATATTTTGCAAATGTTTTGTCCCGTACGGGTATCGAACCCACTTCCTCTCGGCCGTGTGAAATAGGCGTCCGGCGCAAAATCGGAGGAAGCAGGTTTGATTTTTGACACAAAAAAATTTGCTCCAAGAATTTGTTAGTATTATTATCACTACTATGGATTTTGTGTCCGAAATAAATTATTTTTATTTATTTTATTTATTTATTTATTATTTTCGCTATGCACGCTATAATGCTTGTAATCATATTGCGAAATCTATGCTTGTCATATGACAGGTTTTCATAAAAATGTGTTTAAAAAAAACAAAATTATTCGGAATAATCGTTTTGTATGGGAATGATTATTCTCTCATTTAAATATGAAATAAATAAAGCAAAATGGCTTAAGGACATGCATGCAAAATTTCACCAAGTTTCAATACTTGGTATATAAAATATGACAAAAAATCGTTTGTTTTTTTATATCTGAAACGCTAGCCCTTGTCCACTATCTCACCTGATGGTAAGTGTTGATGTGGTCAAAGATGTTGTTCAGGCTAGAAACTGAGAACTAATGTATCTCCAGGACATCTGCCGGAACACAACGTTGAGGGCTTGGCGACAGATTTTCTACTTGAGGGTAGCTACCACCCAGACGGGCATTCGTAACGGCTTAGCGTGCATTCCGAGTCACGTGCACGCTCAGTAGTAATGTCACTAGTGGTCAAGGGATTTGCACGACTCATGTCAAAATAGAAAAATGTCCAAAAATAAAAGTGTCTATTAATAAAAAAGTCCGATTATAAAAATATACAACTAAAAAAATGCCTAACTAGAACAATGTCTAATAATAAAAGGTATAGTGGCTATACAGCATGCAAAGACTAGCTCAATAAGCCAAACACAAATCACAATATTGATAAATGCTAGATAGTTTTATTTTATATTGTTATGTATGACGTTACTCATAGAGAGAAAGAATTTATCCACCGTGAATATATCCGAGTATATGCGCAAAGAAATAATATATATTCACCGCCAAGCAGTAAAAAAAAATAAAAGCTAGAAGATTTTTATCCATTCCTCGGAGAGATATGGCTTCGTTCCATGATAGATCCGCTGATTGTAAGGGATGATCTATACAAAGGTGGTAAAAAGGAAGAATATAAAATTTGGAAAAACCTCCGTAATATCGACTAAAATTTTAAAAAAAATTATACTTTATGACTATTTTACCAGTAATACCTATTTATTAAGTTTATTTACGCAAGTGTATTAAAGAAACACCACGTTATGTTTTCAATTTAAAATTTCTGTACCATATTTTAATTGTGTCTGTAAAATGAAGGTCACTCTTGCATTTTTTAATTAAACAAAGGCGGTTTATATAGCTGATATTTACAGTTATTATTTATTCAGACGCTTCAAACATTTTTCAGTAATCCTGGTCACGGCACCGCTCTGTTTGCTTTGTTAGAAGTTTCTTGAACCTGGATGCCCCAAACAGAAGAGAATTTACTTTATATATCTATTCCGCATTGAGCACTGGCTGAAATATTTCTTGTTACCCAATATAATAATAAAAATAAGTATTTATTCAAGAAAAAAGCATAATTATTATACCATCTTGAGACTCTGGTTCTCGACGAAGCTTAACACTGTGTTCCGAAGACCAAAATTAATATAATGTTGTACGCCTGCTATCAGTCTCCTTGGAAACTACTGGACCAACTTTGATGCGGATTTTTTATCGGTTAAACGATTGTCAAAATATTGTCATATGAGAGTAGTGCTGTAAAGTAAGCACTGCCTATATATATATATATGTGTGTATAGGGTGTATTCCGGTCTGATCCCATGAAGAGATACCAAATAGTATCAGTTGTATTTTTGTCCGTTTATATTGCAGTTTTATAATATATATACATTATTATTTTTATTTTATTATGTTATGTACCTAACTATGCAATATAACATATCATCACGCTTGTACAGCTGTCATCTCCGAAAAAATAGACCGAAACAGAGGTGCCCTAGGGAAGGTCCAATTTTCACTATTAGGTTTTGATCCCATTTGATTAGGACGAGCCTATTTCCATTTACCGGGTACAATTCAGGGTGATGCCCAGGGTGACTTGTTATGCAATAAGGGCAATTTAAGAAGTTAATTAATCAATATTAATAATTTTAAATACCTTACCTAACACACTAGTGTCGCAAAGTTATTTATAATAAAAGTGTTACCAATGAGTCTATATAATTTTTTTATAATTTACCAAAAACAGTAAAATTGTTAGTAATAAATAGCTTTAAAAATCTATGACGACTGACTATTAACCAAATATTTTTATAGTATTAAGGGATATTTAAATTATAACTTCAGAAATTATGTTTAATATTTGCGCGCCTGTTTGCAGGCTGAATGTTGTACCTACTTAATATTTTATCATATTATTAATAATGTACGTCATTGTACTGCATTCTTGCAAATGAAATTTTGATGATATTTGATTTCATAATAAATTATATTATTTTTCTATTAATACAAGTCAAACCCTTAAATATATTTTAAAAAATACTGCCCCAAAAAATTAATGCAAACTCACCAAAACTTTATGTCCTATTCAGTTTTTTATTCCAGAACACAAAACCCAACACACTCAATCAAAAATAAATCACAAGAATGAAATCTTTTCACTTTCTATCGTAACTTTTTATCTTGGATATATTTTTGTGTAATGTCCAAATTTTCACCCACGTTATCGTGTACGAATAATGATTGTAGCTTTACATATCCAAACACCGCACGGAGTTATATCTGTGCTTATATCAACTAAATGTATCTTTAAAAATTATCATAAGAAATCTACATGGTGCAAAAGTGTTGGCAATTTTAGGTATCCACTCACAGTGGCGGAAAAACGCTGCGGTTTAATGATCGAAGAATGTAATAGATAATAAACATTTAGAAACTTAGTTTCTTTTACGTTATTGCCACAGAATAAGCTCGAGGCCCACCTGATGTTAAGCGGACTAACTTCTGTTTATAACAGATGGATTTCGTCACAAGTCACGAATTGCACTGCGCATGTCATCTTGAGACATAGTTGTTAAGTCTCAAATGCCTGTTTTTTCGCAAAATTTTCTCGTTAATCAAGAATAACTGGCGTTTTCAGGTTATGCGTACCAGCCTCATTTACCGCTCGTCCTCCGAGACGCTAAAAAGAGTGGTGAAAATGTCACTGATTACTTTAATAGTCAAGGAAGTGCAGCTTGGAACCACACAAATTTAAAAAAAAACGTTTTTGCCCGGGCGCTCGCCAGATAGATGACATCTTTATTAAAACATCAAAAACAATCAAATATAAATCTATCCTTATATAAGTGTTAATGTATGGTTGGATGGTCTTATCCTTCAAAGCGTTCTCTGAAAGTCTAAGTAAACATACCAAAATAAACTAAACAGGACTAATTACGGATATAAGTTATTATGCTCCATTTTCATACATTTTTTTTCAATATCTTTTGATAAATTAGAGTCAACAAAGATTTTAAGGATTAAAAAATAACTTATGATGTACTTTAAAATTTCTAACTGGCTCTTCGAAATCAATCCTCATCAAAATACGTCTTATTACGCTATACGCATATGGACCAAATTATTAACTATGACGCACGGACAGACAAACAAGCAAGTGATTCCACAAAGGTTCAGTATTTTATATAAGATAATGACGTACTAACAGGACACAAAAAAGTCGCGCCGAAAGAATTTAGCAGAGTTATATAAAAAAATAACCAAATACTGTCAGAAATAAACATCTTATGTAGTAGGGAACGAATTTATTCAAATCTTTCAATTGACATAAAAAATTATAAATACAGCACCAATTAAAATTTTCGCCATATAAGGGGGAAATATAGGCAAAATTTTCATCGTTGCGGGTGGGAGTATAAAAAACATCCAAACTACATATGAATTACAGTTCATATCAGCGCGCGCTGTAACATGGCAAATACGTCTTTTTCGTGCGAAATCTGCGAAAATTAGAGTAAAATAGTCTACATACGAATGCGACAAATTCTTTAATATGTATGGTCATTATTTGTTTTCTTCTGAGGTTTCAAGTGACTTAAATACTTGTTTTTCGTATCAATTTTTCAATTTATGACAAAGTAACGTTCAATTTGAGATTTTTATTTATAAAATGGGAATAGATGTCAGAATTATGAACAATATAATTTGATTTCGTAGAACGTAAAGGCAATGTAAAAGTTGTGTAAATTAATGGATTCTTAGACAAAATCGCCTAAAAATAACAATATCGCCTTCATTACCCATAAAACATTCAATTAAATAAAAATAGGAGATACGGCACCCGCGTCTCGAACATGGCAATGTCACATCAGGCGACGTCTCCTCGATGAATCTCAGTAGTATACGTAGGTTTATGGGCGTACTGCATGCTTGTCTTCCAATCTTTGTCATTCATTAAAACGTATCATATACGATGGAAGTGTAGCTGTGTGTGCAATATTTGCTTGTGTAAAATTTTCTCAAAACTGTTGTGTCGTGATATTAGATTTATCTTACTTTTTCATTTAAATCGATGCCCTAAATGGATATACATATGTCCATTGGCCATAGCGGAATGCACGCACAGAGTTGAAAAACGCCGCGACTAAAAAACAGCGCGTCCACGACCTCTCAAGAAACTTGAAAAATAACTAATTTCGCAGAAGCGATTATAATCTGATAACAGCTAATGAGACATACGTAATGCAATTTATTGATAGCAATCGGTTATGTGAGTAAGTGATGGAAAGAGACCACTATAGTTTTTCGTAAGTTCTCCCCGTGCGTGGTAAAAACGTAAGTAAAAAACAAAAGAGAGCTTATCAAAACGAAATTGCGTTAATATTGGCAAATCAAATATGTAATAATTGTAAATATATTGAATATTGCGTAAATAGGTTGTCAAAATGCAATTTAGACAACCTACAAGGCATCGCAGTCCAAAGGCCCACTACCAGTGGGCAGCACGCCCAGGAATAAATGTACTAAACACTTATCATAGCATTATGATTATTTTTTTTTATTGCTGAGAGGTAAGCCTTGACTACAATCTCACGTGATGGTAAGTGATGCTGTGGTCGAAGGTGTTAACAGGCTTAACCTGGAATTACTGGCTCTCAAGGACAGCTGCCGGAACACACCGTTAGGTGCTTGGCGACATAATTTCTACTTGAGGGTGGTCGCTAGCCAGGCGGGCATTCGCAAAGTGCCCTTCCACCACGCGGTGAAGCTCAAGCCCGCGGCGGGATTCGAACCATGGACCTGCTGCGCGGCAGTCCATAGCCAAAGCCACTGAGCTATCACTGCTTCAAATTTGTGAAGCGCTCGTAGCCAAGTTTGCTTAACCATTCTGAATCGATCAGCAAAGTTAAGCAACGTCCGCCGCGGTCATGAGACGGATGGGTGACCGCTGGTGACATTACTACTGAGCGCTTCCGTGCTTCGGAGGGCACGTTAAGCCGTCGGTCCCGGTTGTTGTCTTAGGATGGCAGTCGTTACAGCATGGTGGTAGGGCACTTTGCGAATGCCCGCCTGGCTAGCTACCACCCTCAAGTTGAAAATCTGTCGTCAAGCACCTTACGGTGTGTTCCGGCAGCTGTCCTTGAGAGCCAGTAATTCTAGGTTAGCCTGAACAACATCTTCGACCACATCATCACTTACCATCAGGTGAGATAGTGGTCAAAGGCCAACTTATCAAGCATAAAAAAAAAAAAAAAAAAAATTCGCCTCAAGATCGCTGTTGAGATCAGAGATTGGCTTGTGGCATCAACATATAGTGAGAGCTCAAATATCATCTTACGATTGGTTTATTAAATACTTAGTTCAGATTCTAAGATATCTCTTGAGATCATACTCAGAGCTGAAATTGGTTCCAAACTATGTAAGCTAAGCTCCTAGCTTCACGATCAAGGCATGAGGATAGTAAAGTCTAGGTTCGGTTCCCGTGTCAGAAACATTTTTCGAGCAGACATTCTTAGCAGCACTTATAAAGCTCGGGACAATACAAAAATTCTTTATTAACCAAGAAAAAATAAATAACTCTTATTAAGACTTTTATTCTATGCTAGTACAATGGGCGGTCATCGCTATGCAGCGATTTCTACCAGACAACCTTTGGATGGACAGAAATAAGGGAAGAGATAGACGGCGGCGATTAACAATATATTAATGTTAGACAATTAAATTCAGATGCATAAATCTAATGATAGAAGACAATAGGCTCGCCCAAGGCACAAGGCACATAAAATATTTTGGTGAAATTTTTTAGCCAGTCTTTTCCGTCGTACTAAACACGTGTGACATTGATTTTGTTTATATGCAAATGCACAATGTTCAATTAGTAATCTTGATCATCAAAAATCGTTAATCCTTTCTTAATGCCAAGATAATCATAACTTGCAGATTAAGCCATTTATTTATAGAATAAGGTGATATAGGAAACGAAAACGTTGAATGAGTAGTCTTCTTCTTCTTTGTGTCAACGATTCAATACGATGATTATTTGAATATAATTCTTATCTAAATAAACATACACTGGTCATACTTTGACATTGGCAGAATATCGTCAAACAACGATAAAAGCCAAAACAAAGAAAGAAGAAGAAGAAGAATATTATTCTATATGAATGAGCAGTTTGTCATCTGGAAGCACGGCGCGACAGTGCCCCTGCTAAGTCGAGCAAAAATGCGGCACGGCCTTCCTTTCCTGGCCATTTTCGACCTTCAGAACTTGGTTGTCAATAAAACTAGAAACCAGAATTTTCAGTAACCAAGCAGGCATTGTAAAGACACGGTGTGTTTTTCAACATATTCCTTTGTACAGACGTCACGTCGCTATGGTATTAGACGGACCAAAACTTTTAAAAATTGATACATTACTATTTGTTTACCTATCTTGCTTTTATTTAAATAAAGGTAAGTGTTTTATTGGATTATAAATACATAGCTTGCCGAACAGGTATAATTGAATGATTTTAAGTATTTTTCTAGACGAACAAATGTTATTATTTCTACATTTTTTTAAATAATAGCGGTTTACTGAACTTGCACGGTAATTTTCTGGATCAATTTTATGCCTGATTGAAATATTGGGCTTACTTTGGTCTATTTAAGGACTAAAGGAAATGTCTATATCGAGACAACTATTTATATTGACTGTAAGTCTTCTCCAGCATAAGATTTAATACATATTAGAGAATAGCTTGAGATACCATCTAAACTAGTACTCGTATTAGGTTTAAGGTTGTCAACTAAATTGTCAAGTAAAAACTATATTACATTAACAAGAGTATTTTAAGAAAATCTGCTTGGTTTTCGTAATTTTTTTTTTTTTTATGCCGGGTAGGATAGCCTTTGGCCACTATCTCACCTGATGGTAAGTGATGATGTGGTCGAGGATGTTGTTCAGACTAACCTAGAGTAACTGGCTCACAAGGACGGCTGCCGGAACACACCGTTAGGTGCTTGGCGACAGATTTTCAACTTGAGGGTGGTAGCTAGCCAGGCGGGCATTTGCAAAGTGCCCTACCACCATGCTGTAACGACTGCTATCCTAAGATAACAACCGGGACCGACGGCTTAACGTGCCCTCCGAAGCATGGAAGCGCTCAGTAGTAATGCCCAACCAGCGGTCACCCATCCAAGTCATGACCGCGGCGGACGTTGCTTAACTTTGCTGATCGATTCAGAATGGCTAAGCAAACTTGGCTACGAGCGCTTCAATTCTCTTTATATTTGATTGTTTGTTATAAAATATGGGGTTCGTTTCATTATATTGATTTTGTATTGATTTTTATTAGACTTTGATTTAATTTCAATTTAATTTGATTGCGTGTGTTATAGGTTTTAGTTAGGTTAATTATGAATGTTACTTACACCATTGAATTGGGAAGTTCCTGTGAAGATTGTTGTAATGGTATTTTGAATAAATAAATTAATAAATAAATATTACGTAGGAGGGATACTATTTGCTAAAGTAGTTTCTTTATCGGCGAAAAATAAGTTGAAATAGTCACATAAACATCAGAAAAGCTGCCTAGGTTGGTGCAAAGGTTGGTGTAGAACTAATAGTGGTTTGGCTACATGTTGTGTAGTTTTTATAATGCAGTTTTTGAACATTTTTAGATAATAATGTGGTGTTGATGATGCTCATGCATCTTTTCACATGCTTTTATTTTGTTGACTTTCATTGCAAATCTTCTTTATCATTTTTGTATTTAACGCAGAACAAGTTTGTCACTAGCACATCAATATTGTGCATTATACAGTACTTTCTGAGTATTACAGAAATTACATCCTTGTTCATCCAGTCAGCTTTAGGTGGAGTTTAGTACTGGATTTGATGGCTTCAATTAGTTTTGTTTTAAGTTATTCAAATTATAAAAACGCCTATTTATTAGATAAGTTTATGGTTATATAGTAATTAAACAACGTTAAACGGTTTAAATCGTGTATATTTGTCATTATTTTTGTCCCGACGTTGTTTAATTGCTATGTGTAACAATCGCGAAAACCTAAGACAACATTAAATTTATGGTAATGAATAGATTCAGGCGTTACTTTGCGGAAATCCATATTTAATAATAAATACTTTTAAAAGTATCTTAAAAAACATTAAATAATATTTAAATAAAACACTTAAAAAAGCATAAAATTATATATCTAGTTACAATTCCGCCTAATTTTCCTGTCATCTACGTGACGTCACAAACATCACGCAGCCTAACCGGAAGAATACCCGACTAGTTTCGCTTCTAAACGAAGCATCTTCAGAAGGTCTTGACTCACCGAGCGCACGATCGAAAATAAGGCGGAATTGTCACTAGATATATAATTTTATGCTTTTTTAAGTGTTTTATTTAAATATTATTTAATGTTTTTTAGGATACTTTTAAAAGTATTTATTATTAAATTTATGGTTTTACAGTCAAAATATATTTTGTCATGGCCAGTTGCGATGTATCCTTTTGTTTTTCAATGTTTTTATTTGTTTTGTGATAGTCACGATTGAAGCGCTCGTAGCCAAGTTTGCTTAGCCATTCTGAATCGATCAGCAAAGTTAAGCAACGTCCGCCGCGGTCATGACTTGGATGGGTGACCGCTGGTGACATTACTACTGAGCGCTTCCGTGCTTCGGAGGGCACGTTAAGCCGTCGGTCCCGGTTGTTGTCTTAGGATAGCAGTCGTTACAGCATGGTGGTAGGGCACTTTACAAATGCCCGCCTGGCTAGCTACCACCCTCAAGTTGAAAATCTGTCGCCAAGCACCTAACGGTGTGTTCCGGCAGCTGTCCTTGAGAGCCAGTAACTCTAGATTAGTCTGAACAACATCCTCGACCACATCATCACTTACCATCAGGTGAGATAGTGGTCAAAGGCTAAACTATCAAGCAAAAAAAAAAAAAGTCATTGCCGAGACAATAGCAAATGGTGGAATATAATATTTTTCACATTACGACAAGTTGATTGGAACAGGCATAGATAGTCTCCAAATACTTCAGTACTATATTGACCTTGACAGTTTTTCTGAATAAGTTTCAACGGAGGCGTTATTAATAGATCTAATACTTTCATATATGGCGTCAATGCCTACCATAAATTTCTTGAAATTAATCGATAGGTAATGATTGAAATTTTCATATAATTCTGAAGCTGTGTTGTATGATATCATGTACATAGATTGACACTTCTCTTTCCCTACCATCATAGCGGTAGTTTTAATAATTGTTTACAGGTTTCTAATATTAATCTTATCGCTTTGGCATCGCACCGTATCCAGGTTTCAGTTAGTATTATAGCTCGAGAGCAATGAATCCGGGTCACTTAAAGAATGTTAAAAATCTCGGAAACTAAAAATGATAGGTTAATGCAATAAATTGTATTTAATAGACAATGTAATACTCCTTAAATGAAAGTAAAAAAAATATGAGTCACCATACATTTTATTAACACAAAATTACATAACGAAAAAAACTGCTGATCTCTCCTTAAAACAAAAATAGGAAACATGAAATTTTTGAACTTTATTACGATTTTCTTGAATTTTAATACTTCGTATTGCCTCCTCGTGCTTCCATTACTGCGTTTACGCGGTTTGGCATGCTGTACACCAAGTTCCTTATACGATTTTGGGGAATATTCTCCCATTCCTCTGTGAGAGCAATTTTGAGCTCACGAAGCGTGATTGGGGGAGGGTTTCGTTGTTTTACGCATCTGCCTAGCTCGTCCCAAGCATGCTCGATCGGGTTGATATCCGGGCTGCGCGCTGGCCACTCCATACGAGTAATGTTCATCTCTTGAAGGTAGTCATTCACAATCCTACCTGTATGAGGTCGGGCATTGTCATGCATAAATATAGCATCCTCACCTAAATTGACCATAAATGGACCAACGTGATCATTGAGGATTTCTTCCACATATCTTACGCTAGTTAAAGAGCCGTTTTCTATGATCACCAGCTCTGTGCGACTTTCAGAAGAAATTCCGGCCCACACAAGTACAGACCCACCACCGTAGGCTACTTTTTCTTCGATGCATGCTTGCTTGAATCTATCCCCTGGTCTTCGATACACTCTGTGTCTTCCATCGTGCTTGTAGAGCATAAATTTTGATTCGTCGGAGAACATAACTTTTGACCAATCTTCAATACTCCAATTTACGTGGCTCTGGGCATATCTTAGTCTCGAAATACGATGCCCACGCTCCAGTTTAGGGCCGTTTGCAGGTCTAAGGGGTTTTAAGTTAGATTCAGCAAGCCGACGTCTTACTGTCCATGCACTTGGGTTACTTCCTCCGAGGCGTCGAAACTGATTGGTGAGTTCAGTTCCTGTGAGAAAGCGATTTCGAAGCATGGTGTTCACCAAGTATCGGTCTTCTCGTGCTGTGGTACACCTGGTTCTGCCCGTTCCTGGTCTGCGTAGGTTAGAACCAGTTTCTTCGTAACGTCGGAGAACTCTTTGTACTGTTGACAGCGACACACCGACAGTCCTGGCTGTATCGCGCTGACTCCGGCCGGTTTCCAGCATTGTAAGTATTCTGGTGCATTCTTCAGGCGTAAGCGACATAATTTCAGCTTGAATAATGAATATAGAGCACTATCAACATGGTTTATGTACCCACATAAATGACAGATTACAAACAAAAGCAAAACCAAATGCTGTAATTTCGTAGTTCCATCTTCGAAAGTGGCCCTTTTTCAAATTTGATTTTTTTATGATATAACTTTACAATAACTAAGAAGTTTTAATACCTTCATTTAAGGAGTATTACATTGTCTATTAAATACAATTTATTGCATTAACCTAGCATTTTTAGTTTCCGAGATTTTTAGGATTCTTTAAGTGACCCGGATTCATTGCTCCCGAGTGTATATAGGATAATTTATTATGATAAGTTATGGAATTATTAATGCATTTTAGTTCGTCTAATGTACTCTTTAGCACGTACATATGCGTGAAGTAGTGACATTTTAGAGATCAAGCACCACATAGGCAAGGGAAGCCTTCCTTTGATACATAATGTTCGCTTATTTTGACGATGTCCACGCGCTTGGTGTTGTACTTATGCAATCAGGTTTTAAGTTTAACTGAGTTTTTGTATATTTTCAGAATACCTATAGTATGTATTTAACCGACTACCAAAATAGAGGAGGTTCTCAATTCGACCGTCTTTTCTGTGTGTTAACTCAAGTCATAACTCTTTTAAGGTTATACAGATTTTGATGTATTTTTTTATACTAAAGCTGGTCCTTGTCGGGTGGTCCCATGTAAATTTGAGTGAGATCTGACAAATAGTATTTGAGTTATCCCTAATAATGCCTATTTTATTATGAAGTCGGTTGATTTTTAATATTTATCGTCTAATTGTCAGAGACGATGGACGTCAACGCGTTCCAGATCTTCTGTCAAACTCGACAAATGTTTTTTTGGCAGACCGTTTGTCCTGTATATCATTGACATTCGTCTCATTGTATATTTTACTGCAATAACGTTATATTGACTTAGCTGTATCTGAAAGTAAACTATTTTTATTGTCTGTAAATCATTAAAAATATATTTGTAAAAGTGGCAGCAGAAGTTTAATTTTTTGTTTTATATTTTTCCTATATTTTATCTTCAAATTACATAGAAATAGGTATGTAATGTGACAGTTCATATCGATATTTAAAGTTTTGATTTCCGATTTATACGGTTGCCTATAAAAAACACACAAATAATGCTTTTGTATCAACTGATACTGTGATTGTTGGTACCACAGAAAAGAGAAAGCAAATTATATATCTCTATGGTTGATACCATATTTTTTGTCTTGAACTTAATTTGTTTATTCTAAATATGTTTTATTATTGATAATATAAGGCTTTCAAAAGAAAATTAGCGTTATAAAGTTACTAACAATAATGATCTACATATAAATTAGGAAAATACTGCTAACTTATTAGTGATCGAGAGCAAAAATTATTTGTTTTAAATTTAAGCACTATAATTTTTTGAAATATAGGTATTAATAATGTCTATAGCGTAAAAAAACATTTTTATCAATAGTTTCCGAAATAAAACCTCTTAAAGTATCTTAAAGCTGTCTTAATATTTTTATTTTTGTAAATGACGCATGCTATTGCGTTAACGATAACAAGTTTAAAGCTAATCGCAAAAATAGTATTTTTTGTAGTAGAACGTAAGTTGAACTAAAAAACAAATTAGAGTCATGAGCCATATGTCATGTTAGACTTGCAGTCAGAGGTTTTAAGGTAGGATAGGCACGGGTTTGAATCCCGCTTATGACTATATTTTTTTTCTGTCTTTATAATTTTGTTATTCCACAGATATCACTGGAAACATTGGTCTCGATGAGATCTTTTACTTTTCCAAAGAAGCTACAAGTGTAGATTTAATAGTTTCCGGTTTAAGACCTTTTAATTTTGACAGTTGTCATCTAAAATTAAGATCTCAATTATATGTCACTTCTGTACAGAAGTAACTAGTATAAGGGTCCGTTTCAGAATGTCATATTAGAGTTTCGAGTTGCTAACCAATACATAAAATAACTGATTGATAAAAATGACAGTTAACATGCAGCGCGTTTCAATCTTTAACCTATGGATAGGCTAAATCGACGACAGTGAAACGCAAAGATAGTGTTTTGTTTAATAACTATGTTCTGGGTAGTATAACCGGAACTTACTCGAACATTCTGAAACAGGCCCTAAGATTACTACTTTTAGAATATCCAATATTAACTTTGACACCCAACCTCCTTTTCAGGAGATTATGCATAAGGGGGATTGGTTTCTGATATGTAGCCAGCCTTAGGGGAAGGTGGGGTAATTGCGAACACCTAAGGGAGAACTGTAATAAAACAAAAAGAAATAAAGTTATAAAAGTCTTTTATTGATAAATGTTAACTTAAACTAATCATTTTTGTACTCTCATAATCAACTTTGATAAATATTTAGTATAAAATCAAATTTTGAGGAAATAACAATACACTTGGTGTCCGGAATTACCCGCAGCATGTGGGGTAATTGCGGATAGCGTATGGGGTAATGACGAACATAGCCTAATCGGCACAGAAATCACAGAGAAATCCTTTAAACGTGCTTTCACTACTGGTACAATTTTCGTGGGCCCAGAGTTTACATTTATAGCATATTATGCAGTCTTCGATTATTGGAGGTTCATACTTTTCATTACAAATCAAACAATAATATACTTCTTCATTTTCCGTAGCTCTCTTAGTGGATTTATTTTTCTTGCATAAAACCTGGTGATCTTCAAAACCTTTTAAATTCTTCACACCTTTCTTTCTTTTATTGGTTCTATCAGTCTTATTTTCCTCTTTTTCCCCTTTTTTCTTCTTTTTTCGTTCTGCTTTAATATTTTCAGTCTTAACGTTTTCTTTTTGCTCCGTTTTCTTCTTCTTTTTTTCTTCTAAAGTATCTTTCATTGGCGTACTAGTTATTATAATTGAATGTTTCTTTCTGTAATTCTGTATATTCTTTGGTTGTGGTAGTTGTGGAATACTGATGATATTTCGTAGAGGAGTTAATGTATTGGATACTGGTGAAGATAGAACGGTTAAGGATTTGCGCCGAACAATCTGCGCTTCAGGTGGTACTTGCAAAGATGGTGGCGATGGTATCTGACCATCAGGAGCCACCATTTCAATTACAGGTACCATCGGTGTGCTATCTGAGCTTCAGCTGTCACTATTTTTAGTATAGATTGTGACAATTCTATATGAGCATCAGGTGCCGCCGCTCTTTGTACAGATGACGTCGAGTCTTATCTGATCGTCCACTGCCACTACTTTTTGTAAAAGTGCCATTGGAGCTATCTTAGCATCAGGTGTAACTGCTCTTTGCATAAATGATGATAATGTTGTTTGAACATCGGGTGTCGTTGCTCTTTGGATAGATGGTGCTATTTGGATATTAGGTGTTACTGCTCTTTGTACATTTGATGCCGATGCTATCTGAATGTCAGGTGATCTCAAGTAGGAGAACATTTCGTCAAATTCAGTAGTATCTAATGGCCAAATACCAGCTGATCTGAAGCCATTTGCTGTTTTCTCTATATTGCTGATGCGATTGAAGGCTTTAGTAAAAAGTTTCACAACTTCAAACTGTGTAATTCTTCGTCCAATGTTTGAAGCCATGTACAAATCACATTCCTTGTTATATGCAGTCTTAAGCGGTCCAAAATATGTTAAATCCAGGGGCTGTATACGGTGCGATGTATGTGGTGGAAGGGATATCAGCACTATCCCATTCTACCGATATAGCAGATAGCAAGCAAGACTTACATGGCTTTCGTGATTGTCTAACACGAGTAGAATAGGTTCTTCAACAGTTGCTTATATTTATATTTTTTCTCCGCCTTCCTTATATAGTCACGCGGCATCTGAAATATGTTTGACGTTTTAAATATTGTTAAACTAGACCTATAATAGTAAGCGGGGTAATCACGGACGTCCGAGATTACCCCACTCAATTCGTCCGCCAATACCCGATACACACATGAACCAAAAATTATTTAAATTTTTCAGGTTAGAAACTTGCAATTCACTTCGTGATTATTTAAATAAGTTATGTATTTAGTCGTTACTTCACAACAAAAATATCAGATTACTATTTTTTGCATAGAGTATTATACACGTATACAATTTATATAAAAAATTAGATGAAATTACAAGAAGAAAAAAGGATCAATTTACCTTGAACACCGAGCGCGGCTTCACCTCACCAGTTACTGTTCGGTACTAAGTTCGGATCCGACTCACGATTGCGATACTCGAGATATCTACTATTTCTTTCTAACATGCGAATACCTTAGTGTTCGCCATTACCCGCCGTCCGTGATTCCCCCACTCTCCCCTAAATTCGAAACCAAATCATTTTACAAATATGTCCTTATATTGTCCTGTGCGTTGTTATTGAAATCTTATTAAAACATGTTTTTGTGTGGTCTTTTGTGGTGAGAAGCGTACTGTAATCGAACGGAAAGTCGAAACGCGGCGAAAGTCATTACGCGCCATTCGCATAAAAAATATCGGAATCCAATTCACAAAAGAGCCCTCAACAGGAAACGCAGAAAGGATATCTTGATATAGATCAGTACTCGAAGGACCACAATCAGGCAATTGTTATTACGAAAAACACGTATGAGATTCCAAGATACGCTAATTCATAGTTTTATAACAATGTTATCAGATCTAAAGTACGCCAAAAGCTTTACAATCTAATGTGATGTCTATCAAAAATATATCTGCCCTCTGATTGGACAACAGCTTTTATCTACGTGATCTAATACAACTGTGATTGGTCGATTATTTAGGAATTACTGAGAAGTGCTAATTGATAGATAAATTTTGGTGGTTCGGAAACGATATCTAGTCGTATTCAAATTTGTAGGTATCTACTATCTAGGTATGATATCAAAAAGTGCTTTAAAATGTTATTTATATATTTACTTGTGGTTTTAGGCAGTACGTAAATGTGGTGTCGGATAGGTGGTTTTATTTTTAAATTTTGGTATATCCCCTTAATTAGCAAAATAAGGTATAAATCGGGGTATGCGTCATTTATAAAATTAAAATACTAAAAATAAGGTATTAATGTCATATGAAAATATATTGTACAGTGATAAGCATTTACGAACTTAGGTACGAACTCATTTTAATATTATTATCACCTTTCCAGCACGCAAAGTGTGTTTTGGTGATTAGGAGTTTTGGTTCAAAAACTTGCAGTAAAATCGATTTTTGCTGCGAGCGTGAGTAATTCACAAACAAAACTGTTGCTGTTATCCTGCAGATATCCAGCTACATTATTTTTAATTAATAGTACTTCTTGTTTATTTTTAATAATTATTTGATATTTGTGACTTGGAATACAATTGTTTTATATTGCTTAGAGTTAATTTCTTGCTAGTGATTTCTCTAACTTGCTAATAAACTATATTCGTTTTTAAAGATTAAAAGTTGTATGTTTCACAAGGCATTTTTGCGCACAATATAAATAAACAGTAATTATTTTCGCTTCTTCAGCACGAAAAGTGCGGTTTATTTTATCTGCGAGCATGACCATGATTGAACCACGAACAAAACTGTTACTCCTTACTTTACTTTTACTTAAGTTAGTTTTACTTACTTTTTACTAATACTCGTAGTTTTGTTCTGATTGAGACAGCACAGCGCACGTCATTTCGGAGGTGATATATTGTCTCATTTACCCAGTACTTGGTACAGTGTCCTTCGTGCGCTTTAACATGATAGTAAGTAGTTGCAATTAACTGCTCCAACGTAAATATATTTTCTTAATAAATTGTAATTATGTGCTTTTAATAAGACTTACCAATTTTTATAAAATAGCGTACTCTTTGATGTAAAAGGTAATAATTCCTGCACAATAAATAATGAATAATCATCTACTTATTTCGAAATTAAGGCGGATTTATCACTAGTTATGCTTTATTTGTGTTTTCGGTTTTTTTTATAAAATATTACTAAATAATAATAATAAATATTTCAACTAAACATCAAATTAATATCTTAATATAACACTTAAAAAATATGTCTAGTGACAATTCCGGCTAATTGATAACCTAACTGAGAACAAATAACGATCTATTCATTATATTACTTAATACTTTTTTCTGAATATATTTTTGAATATATGTCAGTATTTTAAATTATGGATTTCCTTAAAGGGACGCTTGAAACTATTTATTATATTATTTCATATTACAGATATTTTCAAATTATTATTGAATTATTTCTAGACGCTGTTTTCTCTGTTTAATTCTTTACAGTTATCAATTCCAACTGTGTGCTCGATATAGATATATTTTAAATGTGTTTTTCACGAAGAATATATAAATATGAGAATGAAAATGAGCTTAGCAAAGCAAAGCAAAGCGTAGCACAGCTTACTGTTAATTTAACCCTATCATGTAATCGGTGCCTTATGGCGCTCTTGAGAAGTTCTGTACATTTTCTAGTCAGCATCTGCCTAAATTATCAAACAAGGCCTGGTCATAAGGTTTCCTCTATGCTTTTGCTGTAATAGCTGTAGTGTTCAACAATTTGTACACTTATGTTAAAATTATTCTTATAGCGCTTACTATACAAGCTTAGCTTCGTCATATTTCACTCGTATATAAGTGTTAAAACTCGGCGAAATTTTGCATGCATATCCTTTAGCTTAATATTTGTACCTGTGGTGCCGTTGTTCGTTTTATCGTTTATTTTATCTCTAAATGAGAAAATGAGTATCCCCTTACACGAGAAGTTTTTCCGAATAATATTAAAATACAAAATTTAAACACTCGCTAACCAGAAGCATAGATAGGCTAAAAGATATAAATGCAAAATTTCACTGAGTTTGAACACTCTGTTTTTAAAATACGAGGAAACTACAATTGTTACGAAAGCATTATGAAATAAAGCCATTATAGGATTAGGTTACAATCGCCTGCATGATCTACGCTAAAGCCAGGTACGTATATATATATACACGGAGGCACTTAGCCGATTCTAAGTAATTCACTGTAAAATGTATTAATATACCAAGGCCGAAAATAACCGTAGTTAAAAAGAGAGTTAGACCACGCAATGGGCAATAATTAAATCACTTACGTAATACATTTTAATAGTTCCCTTCATATCTCCACAGACTGATTACTTATTTGTATCGATAGGTTTCTTAGAATTTAAATCATTATCAAATTATAATGAAGGTTCGGCTTAGGGCAAAGAAAAACCAGTTACACGAAACCGAATCCAACCCGAAAATGTTGTGGGCGGGGCTAACAATGCCAAATTATTACGGAGACAATTTTCGGCGGGAAAATCGAAAAAGTAAAGCCTTTTGATAAATGTAAAAAAACCTTTTGTTGTAGGTAATTTTGTAAACATAGCAAAGTTTAGGAGGCGTTGATGCGAAAATTACGTTGTTAGAAATAAGTATTCGTGAACGAATCTAGGCAACGGCCTCACTTCGGGGAGTTTGTAGCGCTTTGTAAAGCGACCATCTTGATTCAGTCATTTTTAATAATAGGTTGCATAACGGGAAGTTACTCTTCGTGTATTTGACCAATATGCACACCACTTTACTAAAACACAGATAGCAACTGTGACTTACGTGACTGACACCCCACTTTAATTACTTTTATGCAAATATACGTAAAAGTCTGCATAAAAGTAGTTTGTTCTTTCTCGAAACACCGCACAAAAACGGGACATTATAGATACGTTATTTACGTATATACTCAGTTTTGTCTACGGTCGAAACAAACTTTGTTAAACACTTCCCTTGGCTTATGGAAACATCTTCACATCGTGGATGGGTGGGATACGGGTATTTGAACTAATGAAGGTAGGTACAAATCAGAGAGTTACCAGTGAAATGTTTTCAAAAATTTCGTAGCTGAATAAAGTTTTAGGTATGAGTTCGGGTTAAGTGATTCAAAAAACATCTTGCAATAGACTTAGCTTTATACTTATCTTAATATTAACGAATGGCAACTGAACAAATCGTCCGAATCCAAAATCCATCTTTTACACATAATAAATATTATAATCTTTAAATAAAAACTTTCAGTACAAGTATATTATTATAGAAAACAGAATTTTACAACGTACCACTGAAACAATACAAATTTTGTTAGATTATTTATTTATTTCGGTTAACCGTAACCTATATCCAGTTTATCAGGTGTGGTATAACCTTCGTGAATTAGCAGAAAACTATTTAGGTTTGATTATCCGATAATAATACGAATTAAACTCATGATATGAGTTTCTATGTCTTTAACCTTTTATTGATAACTTTGATTTGTGTTTTAATTAGTTTATTTTCAACAACCAGTGCGTTTGTTGTACAAACTTGTGTTTTACCTCTAAATAATATTTAAAAGATTGTAATTAAATAAATATGTAGTAGTATACAGAGAAAAGTTAAATCCTGGATATTTAATTGACCTGATTCTAAGGCAAATAAAATAGGTAAGTGAAACGACGAAATCAATGTACTGTGAAGTGTTTGGACTTGTCGTTGAGGTACCTATAGTGTGAAATGTATGTGATAAAGGTTTTTTTTGTTTGTTTTGTATTGAAATGTGAAGATCTTTTGACGTTGTTTTGAGAAGTGTATAGGTAGGTAGGTAACTCTGAATGCTATTCTTAGGTGAAGGTATATACCTACCTATGTATTTAGCGCAGCAGCGCGTGTATTCTTCATTTGCAGCCAAATTATATGCATTTACAATAGGTTTGCCAACGTGTGGGAAATCCGGGATACACCCGGAATGGGGTGCCTAGCCCCGTGTCCAGTAATTCTCGAATTTTGAGTATTTTTAACCGACTTTAAAAAAAGGAGGTTCTGATTTCGTCTGTATTTTTTTTATGTTTGTTACCTCAGAACTCTTGACTGGGTGAACCGATTTTGAAAATTATTTTTGTTTGAAAGCTGATGCTTGTCGTTTTGTTCCATTTAAATTTCATCAAAATCGGTCTAACTGTTTTTGAGTTACTTCAATATCTGAAAAATATTTTCCTATCTTGATGATATACTTAGTCGTTGACAATTAATGACAATCGATCCCGTAAGTAGCAAGGGTCATTAAAAAGGGTCAAAAAAAATGTTAACCAAAAAATGTGAAATAACTTGTCGAAGTCGGTACCATGTGCACAATATTGTGATAATAGTTACTTTTGAACTATCACGGTACCGACTTCAACAAGTTATTTGACACTTGGGTGTTCAAGTCGGTTCTAATTTTTTGTTAATTTTTAAATGTTTTTTTAAACGCGACCGTTTAAAGTGTTGTCAGAAGTTTGCAGCCTTTGTCCGTGTGCGAGTGATTCATTCGATTTCGTGGTAGTACCTAGCTATGAAATAGCTGAACCGAATTCGATGATTATTCATATATTATGAAGCAGTGATGGCGCAGTGGCATTGGCTATGGACTGCCGTGCAGCAGGTCCATAGTTCGAATCCCGCTGCTGGCTTGAGCTTCACCGCATGGTGGAAGGGCATTTTGCGAATGCCCGCCTGGCTAGCGACCCCCCTCTAGTAGAAAATCTTTCGCCAAACACCTAACTGTGTGTTCCGGCAGCATTCCTTGAGAGCCAGTGAAGTTACAGGCACATGAGACGCAGTGCAATTTGTGACTTGTGACGAAATGCATCTGTTTTAGGCAGAGGTAATTCCGCTTAACATCAGGTGGGCCTCGTGCTTGTACCGTCACAATAACAAAAAAAAATAGAAAAAAAAAATTGTGTTTGAAACAATCTGATATCTACTTTTTTCTGACTAAAGTCACACTAAAGCCCTGCAATAGGAAAGGTGCTGATATACGCACGAGCTATAAACGGAGTTCAGGCAGAGAGTTGAAATACTTAGAGTTGTTATATCCGAACACCACTGCTCTAAAAGCTTACTAGAATTTACCTATGTACATACCTACGCACATGTATATGCAGTTTGTAATGACAAGGAAAGAACGTTCAAATATTATGCGTCATATCTGTTGTTAGAAAGAGATAAATAAGCAATTCGTGTTACCACCGAACTGCCACGAGACCTTCCGATCACCATTATGCTGCATCTCTTTCACTTTCTCACACCAAACGATACACATATCTCGCTCATCCATTTCATTGAGATTCGTTCCAAAGATAAAACAAAATAACGATATTTTCTAATTCAACAATAAAAGCAATAATTACGCGTGAAATGAAACAGTTTTCTTATCTCTCACAGTGCCTGTATAATTGGTGCAGAGTCTAAAGATACAAGGAAGGTGTATTGTCCATAGATTATTCCGAAAAAACTCGATTAGCGGCGATGTATTCACCGGACGCTCGGAAGTGCTAGACTGGTAGTGACTCAGGCGATTACCCTGAATTCTAGTAAATATGGAGGGCAAACAACTGATCTACAGGTAAAAAATCTTAGAGTTCAGGTAAATTATTATTTTGAAATAACAAAAATCAACACGGTATTAAAAAAAAAAGACGTGTGGCACTCGGAGACTGCCGTGGTAAAGCTATTACATAGCATTTTTAATCAACTTATGCAATTATAAATCTCGACACGTTAGTTGTCAAAACCTTTTTCCTGCCAAAATTTAGTTCGTTTTACGCACTGTAGAGGCGCTGATCAAATATAGTATCACCGCTGTACCGGTCGGAGTGGGGATGTTAGGTTATTTTCGTTACGGAATTTCTGGATTCGGTCTCCACGCTCAAGGCCCGCGATAGAAGCTATGCAATAGCTTAAAAACAAAAAAAACAGTGGCATAGCCTCTATAGTGCCTGAATTCCTGTAAACCACTCAAATGACACGTAGACCTGCCGAATCGACGTTTCGTTTCCACAAGTAGCATTTTCAGGAAGTTTGAAGCGCTCTTATCGAATTACAAAATTACTTTCGCTCTCAGCGAAGTTTGCTTAGCCATTCTGAGCCGATTAGCAAAGTTAAGCAAGGTCCGCCGCAGTCATGAGTTGGATGGGTGACCGCTGGTGACATTACTACTGAGCGTGCGCGTGCTTCGGAGGGCACGTTAAGCCGTTGGTCCCGGTTATTGTCTTAGGATGGCAGCCGTTATAGCATGGTGGTAGGGCATTTTGCGAATGCCCGCCTGGCTAGCTACTATCCTCAAGTAGAAAACCTGTCACCAAGCACCTGACGGTGTGTTCCGGCAGCTGTCCTTGAGAGCCAGTAATTCTAGATTAGCTTGAACAACATCTTCAACCACATCATCACTTACCATCAGGTGAGATAGCGGTAAAAAAAATAACCAGTGAGGCATAAAAAAAGTCTGTCTTTGTTGCTCTCACTAGATGGTATGTTATGAAGCTGTCGTTCAGAGAATTCTAAAATCTCTAGGAAGGTGTTGTCTTTTCTAGCACATGATCTAGAGATTTTCGAAAATTTAATACACGAAAATGGATTACTTAAAAAAAAGGTAAATAAATGCCCTAAACTACATGAAATAGAATAGAATAGAATAAAAAACTCTTTATTGTTACACCACATTTAAAATATTAAAGTTTACATCATAAAATTTAATTAAATAATAATAACATAGTGTTACAATGGGCGGCCTTATCACTAAAAGTGATCTCTACCAGGCAACCTTAGGATGGAGTTGAATAAACAAAACTATTGGGGCGGTTGTAGTCTAACAATTTAGCTTTAGGTGTAGTCTAATCTAACAAAATAGCTTGTCGAAGTCGGTACCAGGCTGATTCAAACACTTGAAGCTAACTTTTTTTAATATTTTTATATATGCAATAACGCATGCTCTGCGGATTACATTACAAATTTACAATAGGAATAATTAAGTCCGTAATGTACAGACTTTTTTTTGGCACACTTTTTCCTCTCCTTAATTTGTAATATTGTGCTTGAAGTAAAGAAATTATTTAATATTATTTAACCGACTTCCCCCGTAGGGTACCGGGTTAGAATTGCACCTCCCAATTTCTTCCCGTGTGGGTGTCGTGACCAGCGCCTTAAGAACTATGCCATCTTGCACTGCAATCCCCAAGCCGCCTGCCTAGCGTGGGGATTATGGCAAATACCCCCTACATAGGGGAGGCTGTGTTTAGCAGTGGACGATACGGCTGATACAGTAACGGACTTTGACAACTGAAACTATAACACAATTTGGCTTTTGACTGACATCGTTAAGGATCATTAAGGAGCTGGTTCTCAATTGGACAGTATGTTTTTTTTGTGTGCTCGTCACCCGATTACTCCGGCAACTATGAGCTTATTTTGACCTCGAAGTTGGTCTTAGTTAAACTTCATCAAATTCGGTTAAGTAGTTTTAAAGTTATAGTCAAATCAATTTGTATAATTGGATGTTTTGATGATAATTGTAACACTTGTCAATGGTCATCAATATTTAAGACGAGTGAATGATCTTTGCTTGACAAAATTACAAATTTACAGGAATAATTGAAGTCATATGCGGGATTCAAACTTGCGTCATCCACCCCTATAGCCGGGGTATGCGCTGACCATATAAGCTAACATAACATTATTTTGCGCTCGTTCCTTAAGCATTGTATGGGGATGGAGCAACACCTTTAGTTCAACTTACGTTGTACTACAAATAAAATTGTGAAATAACTGACCTGTATTAAGATAATAAGACATTTCATGGATACCAAAATCGAATATATTATATTTGCTTTCATTTTTTTTGTACCAGGGTTATGTATGCTTTAACAACACACTACCAACAACACTACAGCTACTACAAAGAATGCATTTAGTCTACTATAATCTAAAGTCCATTGTAAGCCATATAGTAGGCCCCTAGGAAAGCAGTCCAAATGCTCTAGCCCACTACCAGTTGGCAGCATGCCTAGAATGCTGGCAGCATTGCTCCGTTGGATTGCAATGATTATTCGTTGGGCATAATTCATTGACTTTTAATTTCTTGAGTACTCCTACAGAAAGCATAGTATCTAATTTCATTTTTTCTCTCTCCTTCATACTCTCTTCCATGGTATCTTCTATCCTTCTTACAAACTGGGAAATGTTTTGGTTGTCTTTGTAAATCTGCGTGCAAAAGTGATTTTATCTGCTAGCATGGAAAAGGTTTTTAATGTTCACACAGTTCCAAAAACTAAATTTTACCATGTAACTTTGAATTTTTATTTATATTTATATTCACATTAATTACATAACTATATTATTTAAGCTTTTTTCTTGCACCTATAGCATTTTCCTTGCTGTAGTGAGGTAAAAAAATGTCTGTTACGGTCGGTGGATTTTGTGTCTCGCATCTGTGAAACCTCTCAGGTTTCAATACACGTTTTTTTATTGCTGATAGATAAGCCTTTGACGTCAATCTCACCCGATGGTAAGTGATGATGTGGTCGAAGGTGGCAACAGGCTTAACCTAGAATTACTAGCTCTCAAAGACAGCTGCCGGAACACACCTTTAGGTGCTTCGCGAGTATGCACAAAATGCCCTTCTACCATGAGGTGAAGCTCAAGCCCGCAGCAGGATACGAACCATGGCTCATTAACTGCGCGGCAGCCCATAGAAAATGCCACCGAGCCATCACAGATTCAAGTACTCGCGCCTTATAAAAATTTTGCAACCTTGCATAAAAATAACTATTAAAAAGAATAAGGATTATGACTAATTAATGATAATTCTAATGAATTCCTATCACAATAACAGCTCTTATTCATCATCTATTTCTGATAATCTTTCAGATATAGTTTCCGAAAGAATATCAGATATATCCGTGTCAATAAGTACATAAAACTGAAACTGTAGATTAACAGATATGATAAAATATTCGTGTTAATCAGTTGTTTAACCTTCTATATAACAAGCTAAGATTTCTTGTTTGATTTCTTTTTAAAAGTCAATGTTAAGTTAACATAATTGGTTTTACCGATAGGCTGGATGTAGGATAACTATATAGATAGATAATTTAGATATAGGCGAGATCTATATATATAGGATATCTATATGGGCTAGATCGTTTTTCGTGCTGTTGGACTAAATACCTCTGAACGCTTGAACCGACAAGCCGTTTGTAGATGCAAAAGAAAAATACTGAAGACCGAGCATCATTAGAAAACAGGATAAAATTCGCTGTGCATAAAAAATCTTGAAAACAATTTTTTTTCTCAAAACTGACGAAGCATTTGACCACGACCTCACCTGATGGAAACTGGTGATGTGGTCGAAAATAGAGCATGTGTCTTAAAGATTCCTGTTTGCTCTAGACTTGAAGACTACCAGGTGATAACTATCAGGAACAAAGGAGCAATGACTGCTGCCGCAGGGCCATAATTCGAACGCCATAATTTTGAAGCAATGATAGCTCAGTGGCTTTGGGTATGGACTGCCCCGCAGCAGGTCCAGGTTCCATCCCACCCACCGCGGGCTTGAGCTTCACCGCATGGTGGAAGGGCATTTCTGCGAATTCTGGCATTCTAGCGACCACCCTCAAGTTGAAAATCTGTCACCAAGCACCTAACGGTGTGTTCCGGCAGCTGTCCTTGAAAGCCAGTCATTCTAGGTTAAGCCTGTTAACACCTTCGACCACATCATCACTTACCATCAGGTGAGATTGTGGTCAAAGGCTTACCTATCACAAACAAAAAAAAAAAAAACGCCACCACCGGCTTGAGCATCACCGCATGCTAGCAACATAGCTAGCTACCACCCTCAAATAGAAAATCATTAATACTTTAACAACTGTGTATCTCAGGGTGATGGGCGCAACGCAGTTCGTCATATGTGACGAAATGAATCTGTTGTAGGCAGAGATTTCCGCTTAAAATCAAGTGAGCCCCATGATTCTCACGATTCCGTAAAAGAAACAAGGACTCTGGTAGTTCTATTCCTTTGTATGGAACTTTTTTCGCATGAGCGAAAAACTTTTTTCGCATGAGCGAAAAAAGTTCATCTTATTAAAGCACAGAATACAAAAAACCAGAAGTATCACTCTGCAAAGCCACTACAATTAATAAGCGACTCTAGCTACGAAGCAATAAAGTGCACTTCAGCTCGCAAAGCACGGAGTACCTAATATTTATATTCACCTACAAGGCGTCTCTTTCTATCGCACGTGCACGCATAGCTCTGGGGGCCGACTCCCACCTTTTACGAAACCATCATAAAAAAGTAGCGTTTTGTTTCATGCTTAAAATAATAATTCGCAGACACAAACTATCACCGCCCCACAATGGCGTCAAGCAATATTGGTTTGATCCTACTTAAAGAACGAATGAAATATGTATCATACGGTTGTGCAAGCGAGATACAAGATGATTATAATATAGCGTTATTCCGCTCGCACTGTTCTGAACTACGATGTCATGGAACGGTTTTAACATAGTTTTACGACATTTTTTTGTATGCTTCACAAAAACTATCTGTAACCTTTATACTTTTAATCACCAAATAATTTTGCTGCATTTAATTTAAAGTATAATAGAAATAAAAAACATTGTACGCAATTTACACATTAACTAAACCCATTTTTATCGTAAAATAATCAAAATTAAGTTTAAATCCGCTGCTAGAAAGTAACTTTTTTAAGATGGATAAACATGACGGAATTGTCGTTGGAACAGTATTAAATGTCACGTCAGAGTTCGCGAAATGAGTGAACTATTTGTCGTGACGTCATCAAAGCGCCGAGTGATTCCTTTACCGCTTGTAAGCCTGCTTAATTGACGTGGAGGTATACAATTTCGCAGTAAGATCACGTTATTATTACTATAAGAGGTGAGAGTTGGCTCCCTGATCTCTTCTGACGTGGCACGCACCGTACAATAGGAGTCCGGACAGATACGCCGGACACAACTACAGATACATAGCTCTAGTTTTGTAACTAAAGTGGGGAGTGAGAGAATTTAGAATGTGGATGTTTTAGGAAAAGTTCCAATCACCAAAGAGATCAATCACAATCATTGTACGGACAAGTTACAGCCTATTTTATTTGTTTTGGTTCTTACAACTCAAAAAATTATATAGTTTCTCAAAAACTACATCATGAGACGACGTTTTCTGAGGCTATTTCTAATTCTCAAGCTGTAAATAAATCGACAACTGTAAGAAACGAATGATAGTGTTACATTGTTGCGATGAACTTCCATAAATGTTCATATATAAACATTAGCCTCTATTTCTATACCATGTCTCATTTTTCCTAATTATATCTAAATAATTAAACGTATACTATCCTTATTCATAAGTTGCAATAACTTATTTTCTCATGGAGGGTGATAAAAAGTAGATTATCACCCTTGGGAGCCAACAACTATTGTAAGCTCGAGTTACTTTGAATTCTTCGCTGCACTTAGGATTCTACTTTAGAATCTCTCGCCACGCTTGTTATTCTACTCTAGAATCTTTCGTTCCGCTGGACTCAAATAAACACTCTCACCTTTAAAATGGTTGTTTGCTCCCTTGGTAAACAATCTACTATTTTTTACTTGTTGACAGTACAGTCGCCTGCCATAATATGTATACACTTCATCATTTTCGTAATAATGCAATGTCAATAAATCCTTAATAATCGAAGCTTACATAAACATGAACAAAAAACGTCAAATTGTTCTTTGATTTTATGATACTTCTGTGAACATAGAGAAAAACAGAAATCTATGCCACAATTTTAAAAATTACAATACGTATACATCTTTTTGCAGGCGACTGAACATAAAGGTTTTTGGTTATCGCTTTATACTAATATTTATTTCATCGATAACATGAATGCCTGTGATAGTAAAAATCTGATCTAATGCATTCTGCGTTCGCCGATAGAATCAGTGCCTCAAGGTTATTGGAGTCGTCGCTGGCTTTCTGTGCGTCCGTATGTCACGGGCCTGTAGCTCTCAAACGGAATTATTCGCAAACCTTATTATTTACCCTCAATAAAAATATGGTGTTATTAAGCCTAGCAATAGGAACCACTTATCGTCGCCACACAGCCAACTGCGGTTGTAGGAAAAGGTTGTTTTTTAAGGAATCTTATTCAACCACTACAACTCGGTTTAGGTTCGCAGGGTTGTTGTGAGGCTACTTGTACACATTTGTTGATCAAAATTGTGGAGATGAGCTTTTGAAGGTGGATGTTAAATTCGGTACCATGATAGTTCAAAAGTACCTATTATCACAAAATTGTGCACATGGTACCGACTTCGACAAGTTATTTGACACTTTTGGGTGTTGAAGTCGGTTCCATTTTTTGGTAAAAAAAATTTTTTCACTCTTTTTAGTGACTCTTGCTACTTACGGGATCGATTCTCATTCATTGTCAACGACTATATCATCAAGATGGATGAATATTTTTCAGTTATTGGAGCGTAACTCAAAAACGGCTAGACCGATTTTGATTAAATTTAAAATGGGACCAAACGACAAGCATCATCTTTCAAACAAAAAAAGAATTTTGAAAATCGGTTCACCCAGTCAAGAGTTCAGAGGTAACAACATAAAAAAAAACAGACGAATTGAGAACCTCCTCCTTTTTTGGAAGTCGGTTAAAAATGCATTCATCCCTATTGACTGAAGTGAAAGATTTTCTCTGGCAATGCTACGGCAAATCGTCAAAAATTAACATACCAAAATAAGGTTACATTATCTTCCCCAGGATGTCCACAGGGTGATCCTCTGAGTCCAGCCTTGCCTTGCCATCCACTCAACAATTCAACGTCTCCAATCAAAACTTAACGTTTGGTAATTGGATGACGGAGCCATAAGAGGCTTAAAGACGATTTTCGTCTTATTGACCTTGAATTATTTTTTTTCAAATGCAAACTTTTTATTTGTAATAAGTACTTGTTCTGATAAAGTTTCGATTAATAAAAAAATGCGTTTAATACAAAATAGTAGCAAAAAAAGTTCGCTGCGTCGTTTGGGGTCACTAATTTTTGGCAAATATATGTCACAGATTATATAATTTTATATTACCATTTGTCGAAGAACAAATTGAAAAGCAGATTTTTCTTTTATCTAAATTTACTTTTTTTTCATTCGTGATAGGTTAGTCTTTGACCACTATTTCACCTGATGGAAAGTGATGATGTGGTCGAAAATGTTGTAAGGCTAACCTAGTATTACTGGCCCTCAAGGACAACTGCCGGCACACACCGTTCGTGCCACCGTGCTTGGCGACAGATTTTCTACTTGAGAGTGGTGTACCACCACGCTATATAACGACTGCCATCCTAAGTCAACAATCGGGATTACATATAATTTGAGATGTTTTCAGCTGTGGAAACACAGTGATCTTTTAAGCTTAGATAACTTAGTAAAAGATAGTGTCGGTTTTAAATGTTGAGATGGACAATAGGGCTTGGGTGCAAGCTTCCCTCCCTGTGAGATTAGGGGGCGTAGGGATAGGCAAAATTTCTAGTGTGGCATTACCAGCTTTTTTGTCTTCTGTACACAGTACACACAAATTAGTAGAAAATAATCTTGCACGATCTTTTGGCTCTTTTGATGTAGCATATCTGGCTGAGGCCAATAACACATGGAGACTGGTATGTCCAAATACTGAATTCACTAATATTTTGTCATCTCAGAGACAGTGGGATCGGCCCCTGTGTGAGCTAGCACCGAAAGATCTGTCCTACCCAACGAGATTTAAACCCCCGAGAGGGGAATTGATGGTTCGCCCGATCATGCAACTGGTGTGTGATTTCTAACACATATAAGTCATAGCATGAGCGCACATAAACAGTACGCGAACAGAAGCTTGATCCGCACGTACGTGTTTGAAAATATTTTGTTTTTGACGATTGTAGGCACTCAGTGCAATAAAAATGACTACCTGCTCCATTAAATGGTGCGGGAAAAGTAGCAAAATATCCAATAATAAAACAGATGGAATTACCTTCCACAAGTAAGTAAAATTATTCAATTTACGTAATTTATCTACTTCATGTTAATAGGTCAAGTTGAACTGGACAATCCAATAGACCCGTATGAATGCATTTCACTCCCACTTACTACATTCATCTATTGTCATCCTTGTCTTTCTGTAAACCGCGCCCTCTCCTATTGTTGTGCTTATACAGTACGGTAATTTATCGTTATAGTGGAACTAAAATCGATATCGTCATACTCTGGCCATAAATATATTTAGCCTTGGATGTAAAGAGTGTTTTATATGTTTGATATGAGTTTATAATACTAATAATTTATTTCACAATATACAGGTACATGTTGTTATTCTTAACTTTATTACAATCGGTACACTAAATTGTATTGATTTTTTGACAGTAAAATGACATGCAGATCCCGCACTAAGAAAAAAAATCTTGTGTCATGGGAGTCTGCTTCCTTCAATAATACATTAAGATTGAGGTTTGCTTATTAAATGATATGGCTGTATAAAATGTCGTATATGTTTGAGTAAATATAAAATTATTGTGTATGTGGGTGTGTGACAGAATGTGTGTGTGTTTGTGTGTATGCATGAAGTGCGATGAATATAAAGCTTTGTGTGAATATATAGTGTAAAACTTGAATTTTTATTAATCATACGATAACTTTAAGAAAATCTTCAGTTTCATCGTGGTTGAGAGACCTCAACTACTTGTTTATTTCGATTTTAGCTTGCCTAGTCGTGTGTATTCTTAGATTAGTGATGACTTTACTAGTTTTGTTATAAACATTGAGCCAAGAAAACTCTGATGACAGTGGGCCATTTTTGTGTTGAATTTCTGTCTAATAAACACCAAATCTTTATGTTTTTTACATGATATAAGTCTATCTTTATATAATCTTATGGTATATCAATATACGTTTATCGATTTCAAAATCATATATTTGTATAAAACATAAATAGCTACCTTAAGTCATTCTATGGTAATATTAACAAACAAAATTGTTATTTTTTTTAATAGATTCCCTAATGAACCAAATCTCAAACAAAAATGGATTGAGCTAACAAGACGAGAAATTTGGTTTCCAGCATACTACAACAGGGTTTGCTCCCGTCACTTTTCAGACGATTGTTTTTAATTAATGAAAAGTGGCCGCCGACGTTTATTTCATAGTGCGATTCCTACAAAACACTTGCCTGTTGTGGTAAGACATACAGGATAATTTTTCTAAATAATATTTTTTTTAATGTAAAATTTTCCCGACATATTTTGGTAAGATACCTACAATCATATACTTAATATTTAGTATGTTATAAAATGTATAGCACATAACTTAAGTATATCACCTATGAACACCTACTTGTTTAATATCTAACCGTTTATGGAAATAGTGCATATTTTCTAATGACGTACGCTCAAACATATATATATGCTTGGATGTTGATTTATTGGCTAATTACTACAACAGATACCTACATATTTCTAAATATGATTACAAGCACTATTGCGTGCTGAGCAAAAATCATATTTACAAATTATTATTGAGTACAAAATGTTTTGTGCCGGACGGGAATCGAACCCTCGTCACTGATTTCGCGCCAGATGCCTAATCTATTCGGCCACCAGAACCTTACTCTTACGAGTCGGAAATTTGTACTTCAAATATAAGAAATATACTCCAATAGTAATTTGTTAGGGAGATATATAAATTACTAAAATACAAATATACGAGAGGAAAAAATTAAGTCATGTGCGGGATAAAAATTTTCCTCTCGTATATTAATTGTAATTTTGTAATGTAATCTGCAGAGCATGCGTTATTGCAAACATAAAAATATTAAAAGATGTATTTAAATGTTTATCATTTTAGTAAAGATATTTAAAGCAGAATTGTGGAATCACAACCATATCATTATTATATATTTTATTATAACAAAACAGCTATACTCATACAAAATACCGCGCGAAGTATCTGCTGGGTATTATTGCCAACGCAAGTGGGAGAAAATATCACTTTAATCGAAATAGGTCGTCACAGAGGAATAAATTATACGATCAGCTTATATATGTTGCACGACGTATTGATATCGATTATATTTGCATAAGAATCATGTCCCATCACTATGGGACTCAGGTGTTTACCGCATGGAGGTGGCTTAGCCAATTAGAGCGCGTTTAGGTTAAACAGAGTTTGGCATCAATTCATCTCGAACAAACTAAATCTTATTGCATCTCTTAGTGTTATTTTCTCGATGGTCCTACCATTGCAGATCATGCTCTCGTATTCTCGCTGTTTCTGTGTGGGAATCTGGTCTTTGGTTACAGGCCATTCCTTCTTACAAAACTGGTAGCCTTATAATAGATCTATCCGCTTTATGTCTCGCTATTAGCTTACGCTTGGGTGCAAGGTGTTGTGTTGCACATCACTGCCAGTGTGGTCGATCAACCTGGTCACCATGGCCTCTCCTGCTCTCGAAGACCTGGCTGAGTTTCCCAGCACGCGAGCCTTAACGATATCATCTGTTGCAGCTATTCTCGAATCGAATGGTCTGATGAGTGACGAAGGCAAAAGACTTGGAGCCATGACTCTGGTTCCGTGGAAGTTAGGACGGCCCTTAGTGTGGGACGCTACTTGCGTAGACACTTTAGCGCCGTCACATCTTTCTGAAACCAACCTGAGGGCTGGCGCTGCGGCTACTTTGTGGATAGCTCAAGCGGCGACCGGTGTGAAGTTGGCAGCCAAACCCAGCAGCCATATAAACCGACCAAATTAAAATGTCGATGAAAAATTCTTCAGTTTTAACCATGACGGGGATTGTGTTTTGGATTGAAACATATGTCGATAGATAGCTACTAAAACGTTCTTTCAGTTGGTATATTCAGATGTTACTCTGGACATTTCGGAAAGCCGCAATCCACACTACAATCCCAAAATATTTTCGCTGCTGGGTTTTAAAGGTGGATTTGCCCATGATGGGGATTGTGTTTTGGATTGAAACATATGTCGATAGATAGCTACTAAAACGTTCTTTCAGTTGGTATATTCAGATGTTACTCTGGACATTTCGGAAAGCCGCAATCCACACTACAATCCCAAAATATTTTCGCTGCTGGGTTTTAGAGGAGGATTTGCCCATGATGGGGATTGTGTTTTGGATTGAAACATATGTCGATAGATAGCTACTAAAACGTTCTTTCAGTTGGTATATTCAGATGTTACTCTGGACATTTCGGAAAGCCGCAATCCAGACTACAATCCCAAAATATTTTCGCTGCTGGGTTTTAAAGGTGGATTTGCCCATGATGGGGATTGTGTTTTGGATTGAAACATATGTCGATAGATAGCTACTAAAACGTTCTTTCAGTTGGTATATTCAGATATTACTCTGGACATTTCAGAAAGCCGCAATCCACATTATAATCCCAAAATATTTTCGCTGCTGGGTTTTAGAGGTGAGTTTGCCCGTGATGGGGATTGTGTTTTGGATTGAAACATATGTCGATAGATAGCTACTAAAACGTTCTTTCAGTTGGTATATTCAGATGTTACTCTGGACATTTCGGAAAGCCGCAATCCACACTACAATCCCAAAATATTTTCGCTGCTGGGTTTTAAAGGTGGATTTGCCCATGATGGGGATTGTGTTTTGGATTGAAACATATGTCGATAGATAGCTACTAAAACGTTCTTTCAGTTGGTATATTCAGATGTTACTCTGGACATTTCGGAAAGCCGCAATCCACACTACAATCCCAAAATATGTTCGCTGCTGGGTTTTTAAGGTGGATTTGCCCATGATGGGGATTGTGTTTTGGATTGAAACATATGTCGATAGATAGCTACTAAAACGTTCTTTCAGTTGGTATATTCAGATGTTACTCTGGACATTTCGGAAAGCCGCAATCCAGACTACAATCCCAAAATATTTTCGCTGCTGGGTTTTAAAGGTGGATTTGCCCATGATGGGGATTGTGTTTTGGATTGAAACATATGTCGATAGATAGCTACTAAAACGTTCTTTCAGTTGGTATATTCAGATATTACTCTGGACATTTCAGAAAGCCGCAATCCACATTATAATCCCAAAATATTTTCGCTGCTGGGTTTTAGAGGTGAGTTTGCCCGTGATGGGGATTGTGTTTTGGATTGAAACATATGTCGATAGATAGCTACTAAAACGTTCTTTCAGTTGGTATATTCAGATGTTACTCTGGACATTTCGGAAAGCCGCAATCCACACTACAATCCCAAAATATTTTCGCTGCTGGGTTTTAAAGGTGGATTTGCCCATGATGGGGATTGTGTTTTGGATTGAAACATATGTCGATAGATAGCTACTAAAACGTTCTTTCAGTTGGTATATTCAGATGTTACTCTGGACATTTCGGAAAGCCGCAATCCACACTACAATCCCAAAATATGTTCGCTGCTGGGTTTTTAAGGTGGATTTGCCCATGATGGGGATTGTGTTTTGGATTGAAACATATGTCGATAGATAGCTACTGAAACGTTCTTTCAGTTGGTATATTCAGTTGTTACTCTGGACATTTCGGAAAGCCGCAATCCACACTACAATCCCAAAATATTTTCGCTGCTGGGTTTTAGAGGTGGATTTGCCCATGATGGGGATTGTGTTTTGGATTGAAACATATGTCGATAGATAGCTACTAAAACGTTCTTTTAGTTGGTATATTCAGATATTACTCTGGACATTTCGGAAAGCCGCAATCCACACTACAATCCCAAAATATTTTCGCTGCTGGGTTTTAAAGGTGGATTTGCCCATGATGGGGATTGTGTTTTGGATTGAAACATATGTCGATAGATAGCTACTAAAACGTTCTTTCAGTTGGTATATTCAGATGTTACTGTGGACATTTCGGAAAGCCGCAATCCACACTACAATCCCAAAATATTTTCGCTGCTGGGTTTTAAAGGTGGATTTGCCCATGATGGGGATTGTGTTTTGGATTGAAACATATGTCGATAGATAGCTACTAAAACGTTCTTTCAGTTGGTATATTCAGATATTACTCTGGACATTTCAGAAAGCCGCAATCCACACTAAAATCCCAAAATATTTTCGCTGCTGGGTTTTAAAGGTGGATTTGCCCATGTTGGGGATTGTGTTTTGGATTGAAACATATGTCGATAGATAGCTACTAAAACGTTCTTTCAGTTGGTATATTCAGATGTTACTCTGGACATTTCGGAAAGCCGCAATCCACACTACAATCCCAAAATATGTTCGCTGCTGGGTTTTAAAGGTGGATTTGCCCATGATGGGGATTGTGTTTTGGATTGAAACATATGTCGATAGATAGCTACTAAAACGTTCTTTCAGTTGGTATATTCAGATATTACTCTGGACATTTCGGAAAGCCGCAATCCACACTACAATCCCAAAATATTTTCGCTGCTGGGTTTTAAAGGTGGATTTGCCCATGATGGGGATTGTGTTTTGGATTGAAACATATGTCGATAGATAGCTACTAAAACGTTCTTTCAGTTGGTATATTCAGATGTTACTCTGGACATTTCGGAAAGCCGCAATCCACACTACAATCCCAAAATATGTTCGCTGCTGGGTTTTAAAGGTGGATTTGCCCATGATGGGGATTGTGTTTTGGATTGAAACATATGTCGATAGATAGCTACTAAAACGTTCTTTCAGTTGGTTTATTCAGATATTACTCTGGACATTTCGGAAAGCCGCAATCCACACTACAATCCCAAAATATTTTCGCTGCTGGGTTTTAAAGGTGGATTTGCCCATGATGGGGATTGTGTTTTGGATTAAAACATATGTCGATAGATAGCTACTAAAACTTTCTTTCAGTTGGTATATTCAGATGTTACTCTGGACATTTCGGAAAGCCGCAATCCACACTACAATCCCAAAATATGTTCGCTGCTGGGTTTTAAAGGTGGATTTGCCCATGATGGGGATTGTGTTTTGGATAGAAACATATGTCGATAGATAGCTACTGAAACGTTCTTTCAGTTGGTATATTCAGATATTACTCTGGACATTTCGGAAAGCCGCAATCCACACTACAATCCCAAAATATTTTCGCTGCTGGGTTTTAAAGGTGGATTTGCCCATGATGGGGATTGTGTTTTGGATTGAAACATATGTCGATAGATAGCTACTAAAACGTTCTTTCAGTTGGTATATTCAGATGTTACTCTGGACATTTCGGAAAGCCGCAATCCACACTACAATCCCAAAATATTTTCGCTGCTGGGTTTTAAAGGTGGATTTGCCCATGATGGGGATTGTGTTTTGGATTGAAACATATGTCGATAGATAGCTACTAAAACGTTCTTTCAGTTGGTATATTCAGATGTTACTCTGGACATTTCGGAAAGCCGCAATCCACACTACAATCCCAAAATATGTTCGCTGCTGGGTTTTAAAGGTGGATTTGCCCATGATGGGGATTGTGTTTTGGATTGAAACATATGTCGATAGATAGCTACTGAAACGTTCTTTCAGTTGGTATATTCAGATATTACTCTGGACATTTCGGATAGCCGCAATCCACACTACAATCCCAAAATATTTTCGCTGCTGGGTTTTAAAGGTGGATTTGCCCATGATGGGGATTGTGTTTTGGATTGAAACATATGTCGATAGATAGCTACTAAAACGTTCTTTCAGTTGGTATATTCAGATGTTACTCTGGACATTTCGGAAAGCCGCAATCCACACTACAATCCCAAAATATGTTCGCTGCTGGGTTTTAAAGGTGGATTTGCCCATGATGGGGATTGTGTTTTGGATTGAAACATATGTCGATAGATAGCTACTGAAACGTTCTTTCAGTTGGTATATTCAGATATTACTCTGGACATTTCGGAAAGCCGCAATCCACACTACAATCCCAAAATATTTTCGCTGCTGGGTTTTAAAGGTGGATTTGCCCATGATGGGGATTGTGTTTTGGATTGAAACATATGTCGATAGATAGCTACTAAAACGTTCTTTCAGTTGGTATATTCAGATGTTACTCTGGACATTTCGGAAAGCCGCAATCCACACTACAATCCCAAAATATGTTCGCTGCTGGGTTTTAAAGGTGGATTTGCCCATGATGGGGATTGTGTTTTGGATTGAAACATATGTCGATAGATAGCTACTGAAACGTTCTTTCAGTTGGTATATTCAGATATTACTCTGGACATTTCGGAAAGCCGCAATCCACACTACAATCCCAAAATATTTTCGCTACTGGGTTTTAAAGGTGGATTTGCCCATGATGGGGATTGTGTTTTGGATTGAAACATATGTCGATAGATAGCTACTAAAACGTTCTTTCAGTTGGTATATTCAGATGTTACTCTGGACATTTCGGAAAGCCGCAATCCACACTACAATCCAAAAATATTTTCGCTGCTGGGTTTTAGAGGTGGATTTGCCCATGATGGGGATTGTGTTTTGGATTGAAACATATGTCGATAGATAGCTACTAAAACGTTCTTTCAGTTGGTATATTCAGATATTACTCTGGACATTTCAGAAAGCCGCAATCCACATTATAATCCCAAAATATTTTCGCTGCTGGGTTTTAGAGGTGAGTTTGCCCGTGATGGGGATTGTGTTTTGGATTGAAACATATGTCGATAGATAGCTACTAAAACGTTCTTTCAGTTGGTATATTCATATGTTACTCTGGACATTTCGGAAAGCCGCAATCCACACTACAATCCCAAAATATTTTCGCTGCTGGGTTTTAGAGGTGGATTTGCCCATGATGGGGATTGTGTTTTGGATTGAAACATATGTCGAAAGATAGCTACTAAAACGTTCTTTCAGTTGGTGTATTCAGATATTACTCTGGACATTTCAGAAAGCCGAAATACGCAAATAACTCCGCGGAGAGTTGGCTGCTACTTTAGTTCTATTGAACTTCACAAGATGGCGTTACGGGTAATCAATAAATATTTAGGTATAATAACTATTGCTAGGAAATGAAGTTACGTGAAAAAATATTGTTGTATTTTAATAAGAGCATTGTACTTCATATTATCTTCGAGTGCTCCCATATAAATTTTATCAAAATCCGTTCATGTATCAGTTTTGTATTGTCATACCTTTTTTTTGATTAACTAAGATTTTTTATTACTTCCAAACATAATCACCCACTAATTTACCTAACCATCTAGGTATAAACGCGTTGAAATCTCTGCTTAATTAACTGGGTAGATAGGCATACCTAAGATACATAGGTACGTACCTAGGACCTAACTAGCAATAGTTATCTCAGATATTATACCTACCTACATAAACTTCGGCGGTGCTATCGCCCAGATACGTACGTACCCACAGATCAGGCTACGTAGGTACCTACTTATATATTTTCGTAACTTAAAAGTAATATAAAAGTAAGTAGGTACGTAGGTGTACAAGAAGTCCATTGCTATATACATATAAGCCTCCCCCATAGATTTCCAAATAGAGTGGTTGAAAGAGGCCGGCATCCATTGTCTTCCTGCGACCTTAAATTACGTTGTACCTAGGTGACGCTACGCTTGCTTCTTTGTGGCCTCCATTCAAGAACCTTTCGGCCCCATCGACCATGTCGTGCGTGACATTCTGCGTGCTATGTGCCCTGCCCGCTGCCACTTCAACTAATCCGCCGGGCTATGTCAGTGGCTTTCGTTCGTCTACGGATCAACAATAACCAGATCAGCCAATAACCAGATTCTTAAGACGTGCTTTTGCACACAACCAACAACAGGAACTGACGAGTCAGTCAGTCTCTCAAAAATATCTTATAAATAATATTAGTTATCGTAGATTACGGACCTCGTGCGTTCGAAAGCACGAAAAATCCTCCCCTACGCTTTAGAACGTGTGGTGTAGGTACAATGAATCCACAGTTCCATCATAGGTACCTAAGACTGGCTACATTAAAAAATAAGGTCGAAAGTAACTCAAATTTTAAAACATTATAGCGGCTTTTAATAAAGGACAGCGGCATACGTAATACAGCGGCGGCGACCGCATTTGATAATGAACCTTAGTTACGGGGCAATAAGACCTATTTTTCTTTTTATATTTATTCTTTCGGCACAATACAAAAGCATTTCTAAATCTGCGTTGGCACTTGTCAATAGTACTCAAAGGATGCCGACGCGACGCGTTGGTAAAGGACACAGATTTTGATTTAATGTACATTTACTAGTTAGGTAGACATACCTACCTTGCAACTGACGGTTATAATAATGAGTTACAGTTTTAAGATTTATCAAATTATCATACTGCGGTTTACTGCCGAATGGCTTTAACATTATATTGACCAATACTTCACCTGTTGGTGAGTGATGATGCGGTCGAGACTGATGTCGATTAGGCCTACAATTTCTCGTTTCTCAAAAACTAATGCCGGAACACGCTGCTAGGTGCTTGGCGACAGATTTTCTCTTCAGCATGGTGGTAGGGCATAATGCTTCGCTGGTAGCTAGCTAAAGGAGAAAATCTGTCGCCAAGCACTTAACGGTGTGTTCTGCTGTGTCCTTGAGAAGCAGAAATTTTGCATGATGGTAGGGCATTTTGCGAATGGCCGCCTGGCTAGCTACCACCCTCAAGTAGAAAATCAGTCGCCAAGCACTTAACGGTGTGGTCCGGCAGCGTTCCTTGAAAACCAGTAATTGTAGGTTAGCCTGAAAACAACATCTTCGACCACAACATCACTTACCTACCATCAGTTCAGATAGGCTAACCTTAATAAATAAAACTACCTACTTATGGGTATTTTTATAAAAGTAACGAAATAACAAGGTAGGTAGGTAGGTATACCTGGCGTACCTGCTTACTTTTATAAACATACTACTTATCATATTTTTTTTAAATTAAGTACCTATTTTATTTTATCCTCCCCAAATGCAAAAAAATCGGCCAAGTGCGAGTCGGACTCGCAAGCTATAAGCTATACAACATTAGACTTCATATTTTAACCTGTTTTTGTTTTAACGTGCGCGAGTCCGCCTCGCACTTGGCCAACTTTTTGTATTTGTTGTTATAGCGGCAACAGAAATACTTCATCTGTGAAAAATTCACCTGCCTAGCTATCACGGTTCTTGAGATAGGTAAGTACTTACAGCCTGGTGACAGACGGACGGACGGACGTACAGCAAAGTCTCAGTAATAGGGTCCCGTTTTACCCTTTGGGTACGGAACCCTAAAAAGCACCTGTATGTGCCCGTAACTCGAAGTAACTCACGATAGTCTTATTAGTGTTGAAGGTTTACCTAGCTTTTTTTTTTATACTTGATAGGTTAGCCTTTGACCACTATTTCACCTGATGGTAAGTGATGATGTGGTCGAAGATGTTGTTCAGGCTAACCTAGAATTACTGGCTCTCAAGGACAGCTGCCGGAACACACCGTTAGGTGCTTGGCGACAGATTTTCAACTTGAGGGTGGTAGCTAGCCAGGCGGGCACTCGCAAAGTGCCCTACCACCATGCTGTAACGACTGCCATCCTAAGATAACAACCGGGACCGACGGCTTAACGTGCCCTCCGAAGCACGGAAGCGCTCAGTAGTAATGTCACCAGCGGTCACCCATCCAACTCCTGACCGCGGCGGACGTTGCTTAACTTTGCTGATCGATTCAGAATGGCTAAGCAAACTTCGCTACGAGCGCTTCAAAATTTATTACCTACAATTTATTTTTAATTTCATGGCAAATAAAATAACAGTGGGCCTCATTATTTTTATTTTATCATTGGCAGGAAATGACAATTAATCCCGTAGGTAGTAGGTAAGGGTTACTGAAAAGCGTGAATTTTTTTTTACTAAAAAAATGGAACCGACTTCAACACTCAAAATTGTGAACTAACTTGTTGAAGTCGGTACCAGGCGCACAATATACTCATTAGATTTGTTCCACTGCACTTCGCAGGAATTTCACAGAGCGGCAATAGATTTTGTTACCAAATTAAGTTAAACTTATAGCTAGATAATTACTAACACACTAAAAAGTAATAATATGTTAATGTTTTCAATCCTAGAAGTATCTTGAATTTTTCTCTAATTTAATGTAAAGGTGGCGGCCGCATTTGATAATGAACTTTAGACACGGGCGCAATAAGACTAATTTTCCTTTTCTTTCGGCGCAACACAAAGGCATTTGTAAAAGCCGCGTCGGCACTTGGCAATAGTACTCAAAGGATGCCGACGCGACGCCGAAAGGACACCGATTTCGATTTAATGTAATATAATACGTAGATGGCATACCTACTCTTGCAACTGACACGGTTATTTTAATAATGAGTTAGTTTTAGGATATTTTTTTATAGACCTTATATTATAGCCCATTCACTAATATTTCACCTATTGGTGAGTTGGTGAGTGATGATGTGGTCGAGAATTAGGTATGTCGATTAGGCCTAAAATTTCTGGTTTCTCAAAAACTAAGTACCTAGGTAGGTACTGCCGGAATACGCTGCTAGGTGCTTGGCGACAGATTTTCTCTTTCAGAGTGGTAGATTGATGACAGACGTTAATAGCATGGTGGTTAGGGCATAATGCCCGCCTAGCTGATAGCTAGCTAAAGTAGAAAATCTGTCGCCAAGCACTTAACGGTGTATTCCGCTATGTGTCCTTGAGAAGCAGAAATTTTGCATGGTGGTAGGGCATTTTGCGAATGGCCGCCTGGCTAGCTACCACCCTCAAGTAGAAAATATGTCTCTAAGCACTTAACGGTGTATCATTTAGAACCAGTAAACCTAGGTAGGTAGGTAAGTACCTATTATCACAATATTGTGCGCATGGTACAGACTTCAACAAGTTATTTCACACTTTTGAGTGTTGAAGTCTGTTCCATTTTTTGGTTAAAATATTTTTTTCATTTCAACAAATACAACAAATTTTATTCATTTTCTACGACTAGGTAGGTACCTACTAGGTAGGTCTGTATCATCAAGATATTTTACAGTTATGGGATTTAAATGAAATTGAAATGGGACCTAACGACAAACATAAGTTTTCTAACGAAATAAGAATTAAGTAGCTATTAAAATCAGTTCACCCAGCCAAGCTCTGAGGTAACAAACATAAAAAAAATAGAGACGAATTGAGAACCTACTACTTGTTTAAAGTCGGTTAAAAAAGCGACCTCGGCGGTCGCCCTACCGCCCCTCCCTAACCACGGTAATGTTTAGATAACATTTTTCAGAAACTTCCGAACTACGCCTACCTATTACACTACTGCAATAGAATATCTGAAGTTCTACCTACTGTTACTATTCACCCGAAAAATAAGGAATTGATCAAAGAATAATTAGGATACCACTATCGCCTGCACATCAAATAATAATGACACAGTGAAAAATCTATGGGAAAATAATTTTATTTTTATTTTCATTATTGAGGGGCCCCTTCCCCACCCGAGTTCGAGATGTCTTCATTCCTGCAAACAAAAAATGTGTGTGAGTAACAATAAGTGTATAAGTATATATACATACCTACAAGGTTATTGGCAAAATGCTAACAACCTCTTAGGGTTGAGTACTGGCAGAAGCTAGTTCTAACTTACTGCCAAGTGTCGAATTGCACTACACCCGTGCGCCCTGGTATATACCTACAGTTGTTGATTCTCACGGGCCTGTAATTTTACTGGCTCTCTAAGACTGCTGCCTAACACATTGTTAGGTGCTTGGGCACAGTTTTTTTTACTTGCTGGTGGTAGCTGGCCACATGAGCATTCGCAAAATGCCCTTCCACCATGCTGGCATTACTTACTGCTGAGCGCTTCCATGCTTCGCGGTTGTTGTCTTAAGATTGTATACTCGTTATAGCAAAGTGGTAAGGCATTTTGCGAATGTCCACCTGGCTAGCTACTACCCTCGAGTAGACAATTCCAGCAGATATTCAGCCAGTAATTCTAGGTTAGCCTGAACAACATCTTCGACCACATCATCACTTACCATCAGGTGAGATAGTAGTCAAAGGCTAACCTATCAGCTATAACAGTTAATAGGTATCTCCTTAGTTAACTAGTAGGAAGGTACCTATTTCAGAGTTACCTACGCACCCAACCAATGACAGTTTCAAAAGGAGCAAAAGGAGCTCCTTTTGAAACTGTCATTGCACCCAACCTAACAAGATTTAGGTAGGTACATATCCATTTTGCATGGTGGTAGGGCATTTTGCGAATACCCGCCTGGCTGGCTACCACCCTTAAGAAAAAAATCTGTCGTCAAGTACCTAACGGTCTGTCGCGTCCGGCAGCTGTCCATGAGAGCCAGTAATTCTAGGTTAAACAACATCTTCGACCACATCATCACCTATCTTCAGGTGAGATAGTGGTCAAATGTTAGCCTATCACTATAAAAAATGCTATAATGAATAATAAAAAAGGTAAGTAGGTGCTTATTTAAAAACTTCGGAAACAAGAAAACACCTTCATAATGCAGTATGTACCTACTTACTTAATAGTAATAGGTAATCTGTATCTACCCATGTAAAAATATTTTTTATGTTAAAATCTGCTTAGACACATACATAACTGGGAAGATATATCCGAGATAGGTACCTTGGCAGCCAACAAATCAGGTTATAGAGTAGGTAGGGTGATTGCGTCAGTTTTCGGCCTTATAGCGCAAACACGAACTTTAAGATACCGCCAAAAAGTAAAGTCGATTACGAGCTAGAAATAAGTTAAAAAATTCAATGTACGATGGAGTTGAACACCGGCAGTCAACATCTATGTTCTCCGTAAATAAAAAAAAAATACTTTCTCGATGGCATTGTTTTCACGCGTCACAGTAAAAAGTATAGTATGGTTTTGGAAACTGTTTATGAACGCTTGATATAGGTTACAGCTTGAAACGATAACTGTATGTTTTCGGCCTAATTTTGCTCTATACATTTTTAATAGGCCGAAAACTAACTCAAAATATTTTTGCTATTTTAGATTTACTGAAATTGAACTATTATTCATTCATTTCGCCGTATATCATGCGGCCGAAAACTGATGGCCAGCATCTTTAAGTGTATGGCTATAGTAAACACAGAATGTCAATTAATTACGGTTTATGTTTTCGGCCATCTGTAAAATTTGAATATCGTTATTTAATCATACTAAAGCAAATTGACGGCTGAATTCTGAAAACTAAAATCTTAACTGTAATTGTAGATGAATAAGAAGAGTAGTTCCGTATGTGTACTACGACGTTAATAAAAGAGACAAAACTATTTTAGGTTGCAAGTCGCTAAAACTCGGCAACCCCGGCCGAAAATAGAATAATTAAAGAATATCTTGCTTCTGTTTCCGGCCCCCTAAAAATCGTTATTTAAAATCAAATACTTTTAAAATAATTATGAAAGAATGACTATAACTTATTTCTTCAGCTATAAAACTATTAACAATCAACATTTACTTAGTCTAACAGTAAAAAACTTACGGTTGAACGAGAGGCGAGTCACTATTTATTTTTTTGTATTTGCGTGCTTAACTCTTTCTCATCTGCCAACGTGAAATTAAACAATTCTTTAAAAATCGTCGTTTGTTATAGTAACCCAACCGAATAATGTTTTAGGGTATCAGGCGATTCAATCAAAGAGTACTTACATGACTTTCGTTCCTATATTGCAATAGTGAGTAGATAATATCTAAATAATACTGCAAGAGGATCAGGAATGGCCGATGGATAGGTGCCGGCCGGTGGACCGGTTCCCCTACCCTACTTACTTTTATATTACTTTTAAGTTACGTAGGTATATATGTAGGTACGTAGCCTATTTAGGCGTGTATAATGCGTTTATACCTAGATAGTTAGGTAAATTAGTGGGTGATTATGTTTGGAAGTAATAAAAATCTTAGGTAATCTAAAAAATAGGTTACATCAAAAAGTATGGCAATACAAAACTGACATATGAACCGATTTTGATAAAATTTATATGGGAACACTTGAAGATAATATGAAGTTGGTACAATGCTCTTATTAAACTACACGAATATTTTTTCACATTACTTCATTTCCTAGCACTAGTAATTATACCTAAATGTTTATTGCATACCCGTAACGCCATCTTATGAAGTTCAATAGAACTAAAGTAGCAGCCAACTCTCCGCGGAGTTATTTGCGGTTTACGGCTTTCTGAAATGTCCAGAGTAATGTCTGAATATACCAACTGAAAGAACGTTTTAGTAGCTATCTATCGACATATGTTTCAATCCAAAACACAATCCCCATCATGGTCAAACTCACCTCTAAAACCCAGCAGCGAAAATATTTTGGGATTGTAGTGTGGATTGCGGCTTTCCGAAATGTCCAGAGTAACATCTGAATATACCAACTGAAAGAACGTTTTAGTAGCTATCTATCGACATATGTTTCAATCCAAAACACAATCCCCATCATGGTGAAACTCACCTCTAAAACCCAGCAGCGAAAATATTTTGGGATTATAATGTGGATTGCGGCTTTCTGAAATGTCCAGAGTAATATCTGAATATACCAACTGAAAGATCGTTTTAGTAGCTATATATCGACATATGTTTCAATCCAAAACACAATCCCCATCATGGGCAAATCCACCTTTAAAACCCAGCAGCGAACATATTTTGGGATTGTAGTGTGGATTGCGGCTTTCCGAAATGTCCAGAGTAACATCTGAATATACCAACTGAAAGAACGTTTTAGTAGCTATCTATCGACATATGTTTCAATCCAAAACACAATACCCATCATGGGCAAATCCACCTTTAAAACCCAGCAGCGAACATATTTTGGGATTGTAGTGTGGATTGCGGCTTTCCGAAATGTCCAGAGTAACATCTGAATATACCAACTGAAAGAACGTTTTAGTAGCTATCTATCGACATATGTTTCAATCCAAAACACAATCCCCATCATGGGCAAATCCACCTTTAAAACCCAGCAGCGAAAATATTTTGGGATTGTAGTGTGGATTGCGGCTTTCCGAAATGTCCAGAGTAACATCTGAATATACCAACTGAAAGAACGTTTTAGTAGCTATCTATCGACATATGTTTCAATCCAAAACACAATCACCATCACGGGCAAACTCACCTCTAAAACCCAGCAGCGAAAATATTTTGGGATTATAATGTGGATTGCGGCTTTCTGAAATATCTAGAGTAATACCTGAATATACCAACTGAAAGAACGTTTTAGTAGCTATCTATCGACATATGTTTCAATCCAAAACACAATCCCCATCATGGGCAAATCCACCTCTAAAACCCAGCAGCGAAAATATTTTGGGATTGTAGTGTGGATTGCGGCTTTCCGAAATGTCCAGAGTAACATCTGAATATACCAACTGAAAGAACGTTTTAGTAGCTATCTATCGACATATGTTTCAATCCAAAACACAATCCCAATCATGGGCAAATCCACCTCTAAAACCCAGCAGCGAAAATATTTTGGGATTGTAGTGTGGATTGCGGCTTTCCGAAATGTCCAGAGTAACATCTGAATATACCAACTGAAAGATCGTTTTAGTAGCTATCTATCGACATATGTTTCAATCCAAAACACAATCCCCATCATGGGCAAATCCACCTTTAAAACCCAGCAGCGAAAATATTTTGGGATTGTAGTGTGGATTGCGGCTTTCCGAAATGTCCAGAGTAACATCTGAATATACCAACTAAAAGAACGTTTTAGTAGCTATCTATCGACATATGTTTCAATCCAAAACACAATCCCCATCACGGGCAAACTCACCTCTAAAACCCAGCAGCGAAAATATTTTGGGATTATAATGTGGATTGCGGCTTTCTGAAATGTCCAGAGTAATATCTGAATATACCAACTGAAAGAACGTTTTAGTAGCTATCTATCGACATATGTTTCAATCCAAAACACAATCCCCATCATGAGCAAATCCACCTTTAAAACCCAGCAGCGAAAATATTTTGGGATTGTAGTCTGGATTGCGGCTTTCCGAAATGTCCAGAGTAATATCTGAATATACCAACTGAAAGAACGTTTCAGTAGCTATCTATCGACATATGTTTCAATCCAAAACACAATCCCCATCATGGGCAAATCCACCTCTAAAACCCAGCAGCGAAAATATTTTGGGATTGTAGTGTGGATTGCGGCTTTCCGAAATGTCCAGAGTAACATCTGAATATACCAACTCAAAGAACGTTTTAGTAGCTATCTATCGACATATGTTTCAATCCAAAACACAATCCCCATCATGGGCAAATCCACCTCTAAAACCCAGCAGCGAAAATATTTTTGGATTGTAGTGTGGATTGCGGCTTTCCGAAATGTCCAGAGTAACATCTGAATATACCAACTGAAAGAACGTTTCAGTAGCTATCTATCGACATATGTTTCAATCCAAAACACAATCCCCATCATGGGCAAATCCACCTATAAAACCCAGCAGCGAAAATATTTTGGGATTGTAGTGTGGATTGCGGCTTTCCGAAATGTCCAGAGTAACATCTGAATATACCAACTGAAAGAACGTTTTAGTAGCTATCTATCGACATATGTTTCAATCCAAAACACAATCCCCATCATGGGCAAATCCACCTCTAAAACCCAGCAGCGAAAATATTTTTGGATTGTAGTGTGGATTGCGGCTTTCCGAAATGTCCAGAGTAACATCTGAATATACCAACTGAAAGAACGTTTCAGTAGCTATCTATCGACATATGTTTCAATCCAAAACACAATCCCCATCATGGGCAAATCCACCTATAAAACCCAGCAGCGAAAATATTTTGGGATTGTAGTGTGGATTGCGGCTTTCCGAAATGTCCAGAGTAACATCTGAATATACCAACTGAAAGAACGTTTTAGTAGCTATCTATCGACATATGTTTCAATCCAAAACACAATCCCCATCATGGTGAAACTCACCTCTAAATCTATATGTAGGTACGTAGCCTATTTAGGCGTGTATAATGCGTTTATACCTAGATAGTTAGGTAAATTAGTGGGTGATTATGTTTGGAAGTAATAAAAAATCTTAGGTAATCTAAAAAATAGGTAGGTATACATGTCATGTTACATCAAAAAGTATGGCAATACAAAACTGACATATGAACCGATTTTGATAAAATTTATATGGGAACACTTGAAGATAATATGAAGTTGGTACAATGCTCTTATTAAACTACACGAATATTTTTTCACATTACTTCATTTCCTAGCACTAGTAATTATACCTAAATGTTTATTGCATACCCGTAACGCCATCTTATGAAGTTCAATAGAACTAAAGTAGCAGCCAACTCTCCGCGGAGTTATTTGCGGTTTACGGCTTTCTGAAATGTCCAGAGTAACATCTGAATATACCAACTGAAAGAACGTTTTAGTAGCTATCTATCGACATATGTTTCAATCCAAAACACAATCCCCATCATGGGCAAATCCACCTTTAAAACCCAGCAGCGAAAATATTTTGGGATTGTAGTGTGGATTGCGGCTTTCCGAAATGTCCAGAGTAACATCTGAATATACCAACTGAAAGAACGTTTTAGTAGCTATCTATCGACATATGTTTCAATCCAAAACACAATCCCCATCATGGGCAAATCCACCTTTAAAACCCAGCAGCGAAAATATTTTGGGATTGTAGTGTGGATTGCGGCTTTCCGAAATGTCCAGAGTAACATCTGAATATACCAACTGAAAGAACGTTTTAGTAGCTATCTATCGACATATGTTTCAATCCAAAACACAATCCCCATCACGGGCAAACTCACCTCTAAAACCCAGCAGCGAAAATATTTTGGGATTATAATGTGGATTGCGGCTTTCTGAAATGTCCAGAGTAATATCTGAATATACCAACTGAAAGAACGTTTTAGTAGCTATCTATCGACATATGTTTCAATCCAAAACACAATCCCCATCATGGGCAAATCCACCTTTAAAACCCAGCAGCGAAAATATTTTGGGATTGTAGTCTGGATTGCGGCTTTCCGAAATGTCCAGAGTAACATCTGAATATACCAACTGAAAGAACGTTTTAGTAGCTATCTATCGACATATGTTTCAATCCAAAACACAATCCCCATCATGGGCAAATCCTCCTCTAAAACCCAGCAGCGAAAATATTTTGGGATTTTAGTGTGGATTGCGGCTTTCCGAAATGTCCAGAGTAACATCTGAATATACCAACTGAAAGAACGTTTTAGTAGCTATCTATCGACATATGTTTCAATCCAAAACACAATCCCCATCATGGGCAAATCCACCTTTAAAACCCAGCAGCGAAAATATTTTGGGATTGTAGTGTGGATTGCGGCTTTCCGAAATGTCCAGAGTAACATCTGAATATACCAACTGAAAGAACGTTTTAGTAGCTATCTATCGACATATGGTTCAATCCAAAACACAATCCCCATCATGGGCAAATCCACCTCTAAAACCCAGCAGCGAAAATATTTTGGGATTGTAGTGTGGATTGCGGCTTTCCGAAATGTCCAGAGTAACATCTGAATATACCAACTGAAAGATCTTTTTAGTAGCTATCTATCGACATATGTTTCAATCCAAAACACAATCCCCATCATGGGCAAATCCACCTTTAAAACCCAGCAGCGAAAATATTTTGGGATTGTAGTGTGGATTGCGGCTTTCCGAAATGTCCAGAGTAATATCTGAATATAACAACTGAAAGAACGTTTTAGTAGCTATCTATCGACATATGTTTCAATCCAAAACACAATCCCCATCATGGGCAAATCCACCTCTAAAACCCAGCAGCGAAAATATTTTGGGATTTTAGTGTGGATTGCGGCTTTCCGAAATGTCCAGAGTAACATCTGAATATACCAACTGAAAGATCGTTTTAGTAGCTATCTATCGACATATGTTTCAATCCAAAACACAATCCCCATCATGAGCAAATCCACCTTTAAAACCCAGCAGCGAAAATATTTTGGGATTGTAGTGTGGATTGCGGCTTTCCGAAATGTCCAGAGTAATATCTGAATATACCAACTGAAAGAACGTTTTAGTAGCTATCTATCGACATATGTTTCAATCCAAAACACAATCCCCATCATGGGCAAATCCACCTCTAAAACCCAGCAGCGAAAATATTTTGGGATTGTAGTGTGGATTGCGGCTTTCCGAAATGTCCAGAGTGACATCTGAATATACCAACTGAAAGAACGTTTTAGTAGCTATCTATCGACATATGTTTCAATCCAAAACACAATCCCCGTCATGGTTAAAACTGAAGAATTTTTCATCGACATTTTAATTTGGTCGGTTTATATGGCTGCTGGGTTTGGCTGCCAACTTCACACCGGTCAAGCGGCGCAAGTGTGATATGTGTGCTAAAGTCAGCAGTGTGGTAACATATTTGCGATGTTAGGTCCGTGGGGACCGGGAGCTCATCGTATTTTCCATAACTTATTAGAGCGCTTGGTCGATGTGATGCGTGATCAAAAATGCTGGCACCTATTTGGCTCAATGAATAAGCAATGCAATCCAACGAGGTAAAGCTGCCAACAGGTAGGTAGTAAGCTTTTGGACTGCCTATGAGTCTGCAATTGCTTGTAAGTTGTATTAATGCTTTCAGTAGCTGTAGTGTTGTATACATACAGTCATATTTTTTTAATAAAAGCGTAAAGTCGATAAATAATGCTATACAGTTATTACTTTTGATGTAGTTAAGCCTTTAGAGGCCTTACCTACGTCTTATCAAACTCTCGAACCATATATTATATTATATACTCATGCACAAGCAATGCAATTGCAATTCAAGTTGTGTCTGTAGTTCTGTACAAGCTACCTCTCGACCAAATTTGATCAGGCGCTCAAAAGTTACCATCAAAACACATATACATCTTAATGCTGAGGCCCCAATTTGCCGTAGAGGCCTCACTGCGATTGGTAAAATATACGTAATCAAATAAATTATATCGGTTGACATATTCACCAATAACAACACCTTGTCTTCAAAAAGTCTCTGACATCCTGATTTTAAGAATGCGTAAACTATTTGCGTAAAAAACACATCTTTTAAATAATCTAAATTTAGCCAATTATATCCATTATATTTTATTACAATACAATTTATTTTTATATTCGTAGAACATTAATTTTTGTACTTTCTTATATAGATTCATTTTAACATTTTTTGTTACAATATTTATGCATGCTGTCTTCACCTATAATTACTGTGATACTTGGCTTAATTCCACAATGTTTATTTTTTTGTACACTGTGTATTGGTGTGCACTGTGTATTGGTGTACACTGTGTATTGGTGTACACTGTGTATTGGTGTACACTGTGTATTGGTGTACACTGTGTTGGTGATCTTTTAAATAAATATCAAGAAACTTCGAGTCAGATTTCCTATTCGAATAAAAACATTCGTACATCATATTAAAATTGCAAATGTTTTGTTGACAATCGATCGAATGTATTCCGATTCTGAGTATTGCCATCTTGATTTTATCGATTACGAGGGACAAAATTACCTACATATTATATACTTATAGAGGCAAGTAAAACTATGGTATTTTGTTATTTCCGTTGAAATATGTCTCCGATATGAAGAACTAACTTTCCAGCGGCGGCTCCGCCCGCGCGTATATCGATTATCGCGCAATACCATTAACCTCTTTTTGCAGAGTTGGATAAAAACTATCCTAGGTATGTCCTGCCCCGGGTCTCAAACTGTTTCCGTACCAAATCGGTTCAATAGTTTTTAAGTTTATTCGTTACATTCAAAAATACAAATATTTCCTCTTTAGATATAATAATTATTAGTGTATATGTAATTGGTACAGTACGTCAATATAATAGTCTACGTCTGACATAAGATAGGAAGAAGTTATCCTTGTTCCTAGGAGGTGGGTATATCATTATTAACTAACACAATGTAAATATAAAAATAATACAATGTCGCGTATATACAGGGTTATTGGTAAAATGCTAACAACCTCCTAGGGTTGACATCTGCTAGTCCTAACAAACATTTTGAAATACTTTTTTTTCGTTTTACTTTTTTTTTCGTTATCTCAAAATGTTTGTTAGGACTAGCAGATGTCAACCCTAAGAGGTTGTTAGCATTTTACCAATAACCCTGTATATTGCATTTTCCGCTATAAGTAAATCCTGTGTAATACCTACTAAATCAATTAACATAAGATGACATAGTTGTCTGAGGCCAGCTCAATTAGAAAAAAACCTCATAATATTGATAAATACTAGGCAATTTTATTTAGGATTGTTACATATGACGACATTGACAGAGAGATAAGATTTATCCACCTTGGATACATTCCCAAAGGCGTGCCCATGCTCAGAGAGTAAAAAAAGTTCAATAGTGAAAAGATTTTTATCATCTCCCCGGGAGATATTATGTCCCCGATCCGTGCTAGGTACGATAAACGATTCCTATACGTGAAATTGAAATTAAAATGTAGTGCTCTAAAAATTTGTAAGCGTAAAGGTATTATTATAACACATAATAAACATCGAAAATTCATAACAATTTATAAATCTGAATCGTTGATAACTACTATCTAATCTTAATCCAATTAAAATGAAAATGTAGATTCCACAGATAAACATCGTCGATAACGAACCGTGTTTGATACACTGTATTTGAAAATGCCTTTGTTCTGATAAATCACTAATATTTCAATAAAACCTCAGTGTTTTCGATCTGCAATTTGTCCTGGCAGGAAACCTATTAAATAGGTAATAGGTACGATTTGCCGGTGAAATTGCAGGCACTTGAGTCAAACCTCATGCTGGTTCCGTGACAATCCTATGAAAAAAAAAACTACACACCTGTGTCTATGATAATAAAAAGTGGCGGCAAATGTTGCTGAAAATCTCAAGCGAAGGATATATGCATCTCTAGGTGAGAGATCATGGATTTTGCTTTTGAAAGCATGAATTCGTTCAACGGTTGAACTAGTGGGAGTTTTTTGTCCCAGTATTTCTACTGCGCAGTTCCTGATTAGATTCAATTACAAGATGTTATGTATATAGATCTAATAAAACTTTTACACTTTGAATCGATAGTCGATATACACCAAATATCAATTAATGGGCTGAAAAAGCGTAGCCCCGCAAGCACTTTAGGAAAGACAAAATTAACATCTTTGTTTATTAGAAATTCACGAAGATAGGATTCATGAGGATAGGAACTTTCCGGAAAATCAGGAAAAGTATTACCTTGCAATCTGCGTAATAATTAAAATCGAATTATAAAAAATAGTAAAATTCGGGTTGTACCAAAAATCTGATTAGCTAAAGTCCAGAAACAAGGTCGTTATTCGAAAATACAGCAGCGCAAGTACCGAGCTTACCGATCGCTAAATTTGACGTTACAATCGTCTAAATTCGATAAAATGGGTTATATCGATCTTTGCAAACATCGATATAACCCGTTTTATCGAATTTAGACGATTGTAACGTCAAATTTAGCGATCGGTAAGTTCGGTACTTGCGCTGCTGATGTATAATAAATAATCAAAGCGCTTCATCACCTTTTTTTTTTCAATTTATTGCGTATGTAATAAAAGGGTCTTTGTCGCTTAGCGACCACATCGCCTCATCGGTACTAAAAACTATTACTAACTGAATACAATCTAATTCCTTTCGCAGCTTTACGACCTTAAAATATAGTTTGTTCAAACTAAAACTTTTTTGAAAACAATCCCTTCTACACATTTAAAGAATATATGTCAATGCAGCTTGTAGAATCTTTGTTCTTAGTATAAGTGCAAACGTGATAACTGCAAATTGTATTTAACTGTATTAAGTGTAAAATATTATGATTATTAAATTTTAATCATCTATTTACATAGACGTAATTAGGATTTAATATATTTTAGTAGTATAAATATGTTTGAATGTATCTTGGACTTGCCTGTAAAAAAAATACTAAAGGGCTAGTAAAACTTCTATATATCTTGATATAATTTTTCAGTTCACTCATTCCGTTTACGAGATAGACGTAAGACACAACCCGTAACATACGAACTGATAGACAGACAGAACATACGAACTGAAAGAAAGAGAGCGCAGTGTCGTAATAGAGTTCCGTTTTAACTTATGGTTACAGAACCCTGAAAAAGCAAACTTATGAAGCAATGATGGCCCAGCGGTAATAGCCTACAGCTTGCTAATATAGGACTGCCGTGCCGCAGGACTAGGTACATTGAGCTGCACAAACTGTGGAAGGGCATTTTGCAAATGCTGGCCTACCTACTACCCTCAAGCAGAAAATATGTAACCATGCAGCTAACAATGTGTTTCAGCAGCAGTCCTTGAGAGCCAGTAAAATACAGGCACATGAGACTTAACAACTGGACCACGTTTCGAGGGTCAGAGTGCGTTCTTTGGTTGCTTTAACTTACTCGGAGGTTCCGAGCGACTCGGTTGTTTTATAACCTCAAATATCGTTTTTGGCGGGGAATTTTGCAAAATTTATGGACTTTTAGTGATGTTTGAAAAGCAATAACTACCGTTACCTGCAAAATATAAAAGAGTGCCTATAATTCTCCCATCAAGAAATGTCAACGTCATGTCAGTTAAAGATTCAACATTTTAACGACCTCTTTTGATAGTTAAAAAGTTGCGCTCTACCCGAAGTGTTGTGAAAGACGTTAGAGTGAAATTTTGCACTCCGAGTGCGCTCTAACCGAGGTTCGGAACGCGCTCCCGTATGTCTCAGTTTGACGGGCGCAGTGCAATTCATTCGGACGAAATGCACCTGTGTTATAGGCAGAGGTTAGTCCAGTTAACATCAGGGGGGTCTTTATTCTGTCACAATTACATTAAAATCAAATTATTTGCCTGCTTCTACGTCCTACGCAGGCCCTACGTCAACTTTAGTGATTAGAATATCATAAATTAAACTATTTATCTATGATATTATAAATCTATATGTAATATAGAATTATCTTTGTCAAACAAATCACGTTACCAACAATACTATCAATAATCGTAGAAATATTAATCATCTAATACTAAAGTAGATAACGAGCGTGTACTACATAAAAAGGTTTCATATATTTCGAAGTATTGACTGTTGACGCCGTTTTACAATCATTAGATAAAATATGCAAGACTTATAATATGTTCAAGCTAATTTCTTAAAAACCAAAATGCCCACCTTTTTTTTATGCCTGATAGGTTAGCCTTTGACCACTATCTCACCTGATGGTAAGTGATGATGTGGTCGAAGATGTTGTTCAGGCTAACCTAGAATGACTGGCTCTCAAGGACAACTGTCGAAACACACCGTTAGGTGCTTGGCGACAGATTTTCTACTTGAGGGTTGTAGCTAGCCAGTCGGTCATTCGCAAAATGCCCTACCACCATGCTATAACGACTGTTATCCTAAAACAACAACCGGGACCGACGTCTTAACGTGCCCTCCGAAGCACGGAAGCGCTCAGTCGTAATATCACCAGCGGTCACCCATCCAACTCATGACCGAGGCGGACGTTGCTTAACTTTGCTGATCGTTTCAGAATAGCTAAGCAATCCTCGCTACGAGCGCTTCAAACTGCGGCACAGGCATGCCACTAGCCCTTACGTCATGTGCGGTCGCGCGACGTTGACCTTGAGCTGGCGCGCTTAGTACTAGGTACCGTCAAAGAGTCACGATGGTTAAAGAACGATAAGTAAAATTTGAGTTTTAGACTCATAGTCATGTTAGCTCAATTGGATTAGAGAATACCCCTGCTAAAGGGGTGGATGGACGCGGGATTATTCCTCTCGTAACATTATGTTTCACGAGCGGTATTGGAATTACGAACCTCGACTCAGAAAGCCCTCATTCTTCGACTTCGAGCTTCAACTAGATCCTCGATCGTATATCCGTACTTACCGCCCTTAATACACAATGTACTATTTCAAAATTATTCGAGTGGGACTCGCGCAGGAAGGGTTCCGTACCATTATATTGCAAGTTACAGACACTTTTCGCAGTGTCCAATTGAGCTGGGTAGGTACGTTACGATCCTAGGTAGGTACGATCACAATAGTGATCTCACTAATTGTTTATTTTTAAAGTAAATATACAACTAAATATTCAGTGAATATTTCAAGTTTCTACCGGTTTTCATTATTATTATTTTTAGCAAATAAACGGCGAAAATCTCTTTTATTGTATGGGAGCCCCTTAATTATTTATTTTATTTTAATTAAATAAATTTCATTAAAAAGAATATAAAACTAAATATTCTGTGAATAGTTAAAGTGTCTACCTGTCACCGTTATTAGTATCGAGTAAGAAACGGTAAAAAATCAAGTTTGTTGTATGGGAGCCCCCCTTAAATATTTATTTTATGTTTAGTATTTGTTGTTATAGCGCCAATGGAAATACATCATCTGTGAAAAGGATGGACGGACGGACGAACAGCGAAGTCACAGTAATAGGGTCCCGTTTTTACTCTTTGGGTACGGAGCCCTAAAAACCTACTACTTTATTATGGTAACTATATGTTGGTTAATGGTGTTACCCTGATTCTTCCTCTGCACTGCTTCAGTGCATATTTTTTGTTCAATGGTTTCGCTGTGTGACAAATTGTTGGTAATGAGTTGAACTCTCTGGTTGGTTGAGGCTGACTATGAGATCTTGAGCATGTACACTTAATATTTCGTTCAATAGTGGTCACAAGACAGCCTCATTGTAGTGATCACTAATATAGTTGATGGCGAAGACTCAAATAATCATTATCATACAATTTCTGTGTAATTCCTACTTCAGCCAATCAACTTTTAAATATTTGCTGTAATAATAGCTTATCTTTCAACAAATTCACATTTTTTTTTAGTGTTTTTTAAGTTTTCAAGTTGTGTTTTGCACTTACACATCACTTTCTTAAGCTTAAGACACTTTGATTTTCTTATGACTCTGAAAGACTGAAAATTTACTGCATGTAGTGTTCTGATCAGTCAAGTGAATAGTTTCAAATTCAATAGGCTGCAGGGAGTCCGCTGATTCAGCGGACTCCCTGCAGCCTATATATACAGCGGCCGCTGACAAGGAATGGGATAAAGGAATGTTCATTGAACTTTGTCGATTTAAACGACAATATTTTATGTTGAGCCTTGCCGTAGAACATTAATAATACTACGGCCTTGAGGGCTGTTCATGTGTCTTACTATATTCTTTAAATCAAGAAAAGAAGTCAAAGTAAGATTATATCAATAGTTATTATTTAAAACGATTATAGAGAGACTATACCGCACTAGTGGGGACGTTGGGAAATAAAGCTCCAACGTCCCCACTGATAAAATTATGATAAGAGGCAATGGAATTAATTATTCCCAAATTCCTCCTAAAACTGTCTGTTCCTTAGGTAGAGTCAAAAATAACAATAAATCAACCCATTCGAATAAATAATCTACTGATAAGGTGAGGTGGGGTAAGACTAACATAGTTTCCTGTCAGACCGGAAAGAATGGTTTTTATGGCTAAGTTATTGGACTTACCTCTGATATAATAATGTCACTGATACCCCAAAACTATAAGCTTTTATGAAATAATGAATATATTTTCGGAAATGCATTCAGAACAGATATTTTGAATAAATTGTAAGCAAGTAAAAACTGTTAGACTTGCCCCACTAATCGGGGTAAGACTATCAGTGAAGTTTTTTACTCAAAACATACACTTATTGGAATTTCTAAAGGGAAATCGTAATTATAAAAAGTACTTTAACTCCATTTAAACTCAATGACAACGCCATAAGGTTCACTTTTGCGGCAATTCGTATAAGAAATTATTTGGGGTAAGACTAACACACAATTGTAAACAGAGGCGCAAAACCTTTTGAGTGGCATCAATAGCTTCTAGTAATTATAATTTTGTATATGTAGCTGTTCTATCTGTTTTCCGAAAATAATTTCGTACTATCTTGGTATCTGTAATGAACAAGAATATTTACGTTTTATTGCCTTAATTCCCGACAGTAAACGACGATATGAAACATGCTTGATTAGAAGTAAACTTAACTTTTTAAAACACACAGGTTATAAATACTTGTAACGTTTGACAGCGGGAAAGTTAAATTCTCTATTGCTATTGAAATTAACTGCTTTGTACGAATTTGCAAATTGATAATGAAAAAATATAAAAATTATTTCCATGTCTGATGTGTATAAGTACCAGTGTCCTCATGTTACTTTTATAGTATCCAAATAGCTGCATCCCATGGCTTCACCCACAAATTATAATGTGAGTAGAAAAGTATTTTAGGAAATAAAAACTTTTTGCACTCTTACAATTCAATTATTTTTTTGAAATTTTAATGTGACCACTCTTGAGAGCTATGTATTAGAAGAAAAAAAACATAAAAATCTGATTTTAATTAGCGGATATATCGCGTAACATACACAAAATAAACAGTCAGCTGAATTGGAACTTTCTCATTTTGAGGTCGGTTGAAAATTAAATTATAACGGATAGTGTAAAATTGTAACGGTAAGTGGCAATAATGAGATAATATGTAGGCATAAGTGAGTATAGAATACTTGCGTAAAAAGAGACCTATACACTTCTTACTCCACTAGTAGAAAAAAATAGTGGAGGGAACAATAAAATTAGGTACTTAGTTGACAAATAACAAACGAAGTCAGTAATCTAAATTTAAGCGGAAGTTGTCGAAAAAAATTACAGGACCACGAATTCACGGCCACAAATAATATTGATAAATGCGGATCTGTTTCATAAACATAATTTTAAAATTTTGCTAACGCGAGTAAAACTACGGGCGTAGCTAGTACGTTATAGTTTTTTTTTTTGGTGCCTAGTATTTATAATATATTTTCATTATACCTAGCCGAAGGAAACTTCAAAATACCCTATTCGAAAATGTTGATTACAACTGACTTGGGGAAAGACTGACATAGTGTTTGTCTTACCCCAGAAATACTGATAGTCTTGCCCCGCTTTGATATTTCTAGGTTAGGTTTTCTTTTCGTAAAATATCAAAGGAAATCTTTTGTTCAAAGCCTTAATATTATAATAACTTAAAAGGCAATATTAATATGATGCTACTTACATTCAACACATCTCCATTTAACACTTATTATCACCAAAACTTTAAGGAATTCTTTAGACCCTACAACGTGCAACTATTTTTTTCACATGTGATATTTTCATTTCGTTATGTTGGCAACATTGATCAGCATCCGCGACATCTGTGTTTTGAGCCGGAAACCTTTTCATCAGAACTGTTTTATCGACATAGACAATTCAAAAATAACGCGGGAATTTTTGAGATAATTGAAAGTGATAGACTTTCCCCGCTGGTAGTCTTACCCCATCTCACCTTATGTACATTATTCAAGACATTTCAAAAACATAATCTAGTGAATAGATTCAGGCGTTATAAATTATAAATATAAAAAAAATAAAAAAATATATATATTATATAAATAATAACATACTCGTATATAAAAAAAAATTTTAGAAAACACTGAATGTATATGTTAGAAAAACAGTTTTAACTAAAAAATATGTTAATATAATGTTAAATAATATGTTAATTTCTTTTTACCTGCGATATGCCTTTACCAAAAAATATACTATGAACTATATACAACACTACAGCTACTACAATAAAAGCATTTACACAACCTATAAGTCATAGCAGACTCATAGGCAGTCTAAATGCTCTAGCCCAATACCATTTGGCAGCGTGCCAAGCTAATTAGTTTAATTTTTAAATTTATATTATTTTATTTGTTAATTTTAGTCAGAAATATTATTTCAATATTTATTAGTTATAGAATTTCTTAAGTGTCTTTTGAAAAATACTTAAAAAATTATAGTTATTAAGTGTTTTTCTAAATCGAATGACAATGCCGCCTTATTATTTTTTTTTATACTGAACTGGGTAGCACTTGACCACTATCTCACCTGATGTTAAGTGATGATGCGGTCGATGATGGAGCGCGCTTACCCAGGAGATACCTGTTCACTCGCGTTTTGAAGACTCCCATATTGTACTTAACCGGAAACACAAACTCAGGCAGGGTATTCCATTCCCTGGCGGTTCGTATAATGAACGAAGAAGCAAATCGCTTTGTTCGGGTAAATGGAATATCTACCTATAGCGGTGGCGCTTCTGAGTATCCCTGGATGTCCGGTTATAGAATGGGGATGGCGGATTATTTTCCTGCTAAGCCGTCGGACGTCATAAACTCAATCATGAGCTTGTAGAATCAAGGTCTCCTGAGGGTGTTTCGTGTAGAATCGAAACGGGTCAAAAAATTGTCCTGTCTGCTTACGTGGTATTTATGACGTCGCGTCGGCATAACAGGAAAATTAGGCAGAATCGGCACTAGATATATTTTTCAGTGTTTTCTCAAATCTTAACTTAATGTTTTCTTAAAATATTTCATCTCGCTCTTAATAAGTTTTTCGAATTCCTTTTTTTTGAAATCGGTTAATAAGGGCAAGCTGCATGTTCTGTTCTAAATTATGAGTAAATTTTGGGTGATGTTACAAAATCTCTTTATTAATATTTCTAGTTTGAATCAAGTAATATTTGTATAATATTCAAGTATCATGTCTTGAAGCAGCAACCCAGTGACAATTGCTACGAATTGTCGTGTAGTAGTCCCAGTAGTCCCCAGTAGTCCCCACCAAGATGGACTCAAATGCTTAAGCAACCTCCAACCTGGTAAATTATTAGTAGTATCTATCTGGCTAGCTACCACCCGAGACAATCTGTCGCCAAGCACATAACAGCGCGTTCCAGATGTCCTTGAGAGGTAGACATTTGTAAAAAAGTTGCTCATACTTGCTACGTGTAGGTACACGTTTGAGTGGGCGGGCATATCGATATATCAAGATTGAAAATCTCAGATATGTGTGTATCAACTCGAAAATTATTGTAAGTACTCGCAAATTAATTATAAATTCGATACTCATCAGTTAATGGAAGATTAATATTTGATAAGTTTTAAATCGCATTTTATAAATGAGGAGCCGGCGCGTGATTGAAATGCTACTTAGTGCCGTGATTGCAAAACTAATTGCAAATGAATTTATTGATACAACAGCGAAATAATTTTTAATTGTTATCCAAGGCTGTAAAGTTTATATTTGGCTTGTACAGTAATACCCCGTTTTACGCGAGGGATACGTTCCGGAAAAAATCGCGTCGACTGAAATTCCCGTATATCGAGGTTTATGATAAACAGTCAAAATTGAACACAAAAAAAATAAGAATCATTAAATCCATCACTTCTTAGAACACTTTATTCAGTACTTACTATTAAATATAATTTACGGTAAATACATCTATTGTCTTTTAGGTAGCGTTTTTTTTTACGTTCATGTAAAATACGTTCTTAACACCCAACACTGTTTTTAATTGTTTGACACACGGTCAAGACACGGTCATCGTTATTGTCTTTACTCTGCAATATGTCTAAACCTAAATATTTTTTTAATAGAGCAAGCGCGTAATGCGAGCCATTTGAACGCGAAATTTGAAATTCGCGTCATAGTGAAACCGAGCATAACGGGGTCGCGTAAAGCGGGGTATTACTGTATTATATTATTTTATTGAAGCCTGAAGAAAGAATTAGTTATATAGGGAAACTCAGTAGAAAATGAAAGAGTTTTTAGTAGTAAAAAAAAATGTATTCGCGCTCTATACTCAGCAGGGTGTAAAGACTCATGCAGGCGTTTATTTACGATAATTGCAAATATTACCTCTTACATGTCTTTACAAAGAGTAAATTGCTCTTTTTAATAAACAATATCCAAATTTCTTCGAAATAAAAGATATAGTTGTACATCGCTCTACTGATATAGGAAAAATCTCGTAATGCCTAAATCTAACATGTCCTTATTTCAAATCAATAGGTAATTGCCCCGTTGAATTACAATGCTTATTCGTTGAGCCAAATAGGTGCCAGCATTTTAATCACGCATCGACCAACCTCTCAGATAAGTTTTGGAAAATACGATGAGCTCCCGGTCCCCACGGAGCCAACGTCTCTACACCAAACGGCTCAAATATGTAACCCATACCGATGTTAGTAAAATGAACAATATACAAATTCGTAAGTTTAATAGTTTTTGAAATAGAAAAGTTCTCTTCATACATTGACCTCTAATTATCTCTGTCTCCATATGCTACCGCTAAAATCCTTTAATTGGACAAAATCTGTTAAAAATAGCATATAATAAAAAAAAGATACGAGTATTATTAGAAATAATTGTGTTCTGGATGTCTTTTAATTTACAAGGTTTTAAACTTCTTGTTTTAAATTTAAACTTTCTACGTTTAGATGAGGATTAAAAAGAGTAGTGATACCCAATAAAATAACATGATGATTTTAATATGTTTATTTATGTACTATCGCATGCTCTGCAGATTACATTATAAAATTACAAAATTACGGGTTCGAATCCCGCATATGACTAACTTTTCCTCTCGTAAGTTTGTCATTTTATAACATGATGATGTTGCAATGTGTACACAATATCATACAAATTACAATAGCGATTGCGTCGCCATAGGTTCGCATATATACGAGTGTTAGCCGCGTGCAACCACAGTTGCATGAAACGAAAACAGTGATTGCCACGCGCAACTGTGGTACATCAACGGAGATCATCAACGTATTTTTAGCGCAACCACAGTTGCACGTGGCTTCGCAGCGGAAATCTAAAAAAGCTAAAAAATAGGCCAAACCACACTCGGTTAGATTTTACTACACATACCTACTTGAAAAGAGATTCTTTTATAAAATTCTAAAAAACAATCAAAAGTAAGAGATAGTGCGAATTATGTACCTATTTCAGATAAGCTAAAGTTGTTTTTGTGTCGAATGTCTTTCACAGTAATTTTTATTTTACGTTATTCATCGAATTGTTCTGACTCATTAATAACGGTTATCTCATACTAATATAACGATAATAACTGTATGCAATTAAAGTGATTTATTACTCACTCCTGGCAAGTATGCAGTTGGTAATCATATGATTAGATGATAAACTACTGCACTGCTTTTTCAGGCTTCTAAAAATCTACTGTAATTTTGACGCCAAACTCTATTCTGCTGTAGGATGTACAAATTTAGTACTAAACGTGTGAAATATTATTGTTTAGCAGTGGTGCGCTACTTTTGATAAACTCGTAATTACACCGCGCGACTGTGCCGCATCAATGACTGTTAAAAGAGTGGTATATTTTTCTGGTTGGTATGATCCGATTTAATAAAGAAACGAAATGAAGATGTCGCTGTAAATCATTACATCTCACAAGCACACAATACAAATAATGTAATACAATAATGTCTACAGAGTGTGGAAGTGAGATGCATGACACGGTAATGTTATATATACAGTATTTCAACTTCATAGAAATGGATGACACGCGAGTTATACCGATCTCGGCCCGCGCTCGGTAGTCTCGGTACGCAGATAGTCGCGTCTGTGCCGCAGTGACGAATGGACGGTGTGTTATTTTTTTAGCAATAACCGCGCGATATTTTCACTAAAAATAAGTTTATGTACATGTTACATATTTAATATGACGAGTAGGACATATTGTGCTGTTTTTGGTTGAATGCATTTGTCAAAAACGCATCCAGAGAAAATTTTTTTTAGATAACCTGGAAACTGAAACATAGTCCACATAGTTGACGGTACAAAATGTGTGTCTTTTTAATGTACAAGTATTTCCTTTAACCCCCAAAAAAAATTGTTTTGATTGAATTAAATTGATTGAAAAAAAGTGAATAGGGTAAAGGAAAGTGATTGGCACGAGTGAAACTCAGATAAATGAATAAGAAAGAGGGAGTCTAATGAAAATCAAAAATGAAGCATCAAATTCGGCCAATTTTATGTAAGACACAACTCACTCACACAAACGTATCCAACCAACTCTTCGGCCAACTTGGTCCTCATTCACGATAGACCGTCGCACATTACACACGTCACACGATAAGCTAAAAATGCCCACTTGCGTATTAAAACACTGAAAAAACAGAACATATGCAGTGAAAAAAAAGTTATCTGCAATTACTTTTCACACGTAAGTATTAAATTTAATGTACTTTCTTTAATATAATGCTACGCAATTTAGGTTATAACTTCGAACCAAAATGTAAACATTGCGATCGTAATTCGTAAAGTGTTGCCAGACATACATTTTAAGTTGTTTCCAAAAGTGTGCAGTTTTTAATAGTCGGTTCGTGTAGCAGTGGCTTTATATAGTTTATATATAAATAAGCGTAAGTTAATTACGAAAATCTAGGGATTATCTTATCTTATAATGGAAATAACCAGTAAAGAGTATTGCAACTAATCACGTTATGGGTTAAATTTAATTTATTATAGTTATAGTGCAATACCTTTGTTATCAGTGCAACTATAGTAGTTAAATAATGCGACCAAGAAATGTGATACCTATAAAAGTTTGCAGGTTAATAAAAGTTATTACATAAGGTAGGTATATAATTGTCCCACTGTTGGGCAAAAGCCTACACTTTGATGACTCACGAAGACAATAATCGACCAAGAGCGTGTCAGGACACGCATATGATATGATCCCGTCGCAGATGCCGTAGATAAATAGAAAACCATTTAACGAGTATTTTTTGTTATTTATTTTATTATAATACAATTTCTCAAAATTTTACAGTTATAAACCAAAAATATTTTGGGAGAAAGTCCTTCAGATGACAGTAACGGTTATTTTATTATCACAGAATGCTCAAACCAATTTTCGTTTGAAGTTTTTAGTATAATCTATTTCTATGGTAAATAATGAAATTCTAGGTGTAAAAGTTATAAATATCGACTATTTTATTTTTATTTTTTCTTCATAGGTACAGATATTAGGCTATAAACTTAAATTTAGACACTTTATGGAATAAAACAGCACTGTGAACCCAAAATCCAATAACAACTATACACATCTCTTTGTTATACTGTAGACATAAGTAATAATAATAATATTCTAAGTAATCAGTACTAATATTATAAATGTGAAAGTAACTCTGTCTGTCTGTCTGTCTGTCTATTACGCTTTCACGCCCAAACTACTGGACCAATTTGAATGAAATTTGGTATGGAAATAGTTTGAGACCCGGGAAAAAACAAAGGATAGTTTTTATCCAACTGCGCAAAAAGAGGTTAATGTTTTTGCACGATAACTGATTACGCACGGGCGGAGCCGCGCCCGGAAAGCTAGTACAAGATAAACTAATTTCTAAACAAATGTTAACAATTTTGACAGTAAATTTGCTTATATTCTACTACAGACTAGGCTACCAAAACTTTCACACGAAAATGGTTAATCAAATAAGTATCATGGGAGTGTTTTAAAAATATACTACTATTTTTTAAAACATTCCCAAGATACTTGTTGTGTTATTGTTGGTAATGATTTATAAGTAAGAAGTAGAAGTATACTTTTTTACTGTATTTTTGCATTACATTTTTTTTTAAATAAAATCAAACAATTGAAGAATGTCCTTGTCCATTTCATGATTTTAATTTCAGCAAACATGAGGAAGGATACTGTTTCTGTACAGGGATACTGTTAGGAACATTTTGTACTACTTTGATTCAAATAAATAGATTTTATAATGAATTAACTTGTAATAGTTTTTAGGGTTCCAGAGTAAACTATGAACCCTTAGAAATTCGAATGTCATTGACCTTTTTCTAAAATAGAAATTGTAATAAAAGTAATTTATGAAAATTATACCAACTTCAAAATATTCTAATTAAGTACCCAAAACGGCAGAAATAACACGAAATGAATCAAAATTGGATTTCTACCTAAGTAGGTACGTAAATTAACTATTTTATTGAGGTTATTTCAATTTTTTTTTCTTCGACATCGATTATATATTTTTATAAAATCGTTTTTTTTTTTAAATTAATTAATTTTAAGCAAAGTAAAATCGATTTTTATGTCATCGATTCTTTTCTATTAGTCTCACATCCCTATTATGTACAGTCTGTCGGTCATATCTTCACAAAATGTTACACGCAAGAGTTGCTTGTCGAGATATCGCGAGGTCCAGTTCGGTTCGGGTCGAACTACTAGCTTTTACAGTTACCATTAGTCCGAGTTGATCAACTGCAGTATCTAACACACTGGCACTAGCTGTGATGCTATACAGTATTTTAACTCGGCTCCGTCGTTGAAATAACTACCTACAGCCACGCTGTAGGTAAAAATGCGAAAGGCCTCCAACATTTTAATTACATTTGCCTACTTTGTGTTTCCATTTCGTTTTGTGATTGTAAATTATACTTTTTTTTATATAAACAAATTAAATTCTTTGTGAAATTAACAGGAAGTGTTCACTAAAAATGCGTGTTGTTTTTTGACTCGTAGGTAGATTTAATTAAAAAACCATGTATATTAGAATAAAAAATCAGTCTTAAAAATTTGCGACCAAAAATTTTTGTGAGACGTACGAAATGCTTTATTATTACATTTTTAAGTATAAAAAATTCACATTCCAATATAGTGCTTATAACTACCTATTTCACTCGTGTCAATCACTTTCCTTTACTCTATTCACATTTTTTATTAATCGAGACATTTTTTTTTCGGGGGATTAAAGGTAATACTTGTCCATTAAAAAGACACACATTATGTGCCGTCAACTATGTAGACACTAAAACACGAAACTATGTAGTACCTTTCAGCTAAAGCTCGCGATTCGTCCGTTTATCTGAAGTTGAAATACTGTATACCGTTTACCGTGCCCGTGATATGCAACACCGCACAGCAGTGTTTCCACTTTCAGGGATTTCGCGCTATTTTAGGGCAAATCTGTGTATTTCATGTACGACTTAGGGCTTTTTTTGGTGCAACAGGGATTTAGGGAATTTTAGGGGAAATAATAGTTGTAAAGGACATTAGGAATTAGTAGCACTATAGTTTCGTAGGTATATTTATTTTCTTTGATTATATTTTCTAGTTGCCATGAAAGCATAGCAACTTATCTTATTACATTTTATATTGCGTGTTATATTGTGTTTATGAAAATATAAAATATATATGAATACTTCATAAGAAGAGGTGGCCTCATATAAATTGCCGGGAATTTTATATGGAACATATTTTGCGGGTTCAAAAATGGTTCGATTTAGACCAGAAACTTTTTGATTTGTTAAAATATGTAGTTTCTAATGTAGCACGGAATATTGGTAAGCAATGTATTAAAGACGTATTGAACGTTTTGGGTTTTATCCACAAAATGTTAAATGCGAAAAGCAGATAACGAATGGAGAAGTAGGCTTTAATCGAAATTAAGTATTTTGTAGTTGATGATGAAGAACAAATAAAAATAATGCCAACTGATCTTTACTGAAATAAAGTACTAAGCTTGAAATACCAACGTGGTTATATTTTAATACGAAAACCTCTCAGTGGTTTTATCTCAATTACTAGGCGTACCATCTTCAAACACAGGAATAGCAAATTGTCCTCTATAAAATAATAAAAAATCTATAATATAATAAAAAATCCTGAAACATGTTAAGACTGATAAAAGAAACGGTCTGCTTAATGAGCTCCCAACGGAGTACTACACACTTAGGAATAACAATTAACAATAGTGGTGTGTACCGGTTCTCAAAAAACCGGATAATCACCGGTTGGGATGGGTACCGGAGACTAATCGGTGTTTCTATTAACTACCGGTTAATCGACTATTTGATGGGTAACCATTTCTGAACGCGCGATTCTGTCGCGATTAGGGTAGGGATGTATCTTTGTTCGATACTACTCATATGAATATCATAAAATGATAATATTAATTCCATCTCATCTCATTCGTACTATAAATGCGTTTTGCTTCTATTAACCTGCACGGGAAACCATTATTACTACTACCCCATTGAGCTCTCCTCCGTTTATGCTACCCAAGAAAAACACTTGTTCTCGGTAGGTAAGTATTTTGATAACAATTAATTCCTTATTTTTCCTTGGATTGCATTCAAAAATATTGTAAATAATCTCATTCGGTAATATTCTAATTATGAAATGAAATACAGATTTTTATTGGCATATTTTATGGACATACTTCTTTCAGAAAATTAAAAAATTATTTAAAGCTTTATTCTCCTAACAAAACAATGCTTTAAAACATTTTTTTATTATTAAAGTACAATGTATCCCGACCAAGGAGGTTTCAATTTAATTTAAATACACATTATCTGTGGTGAGCGCGCTGCGCGCGCAACGCCCTAGTTCCGAGCCAATAGCCCAAAAACAGACTTTTGTCTTTTGCCAGAAAAACCAAGAAAAGCTTATAGCCATGAGATTAAATAAAGTACTGTATGGAACTGTATATAATTAGGTATTAAAAAAAACTACACTCATGTTTTAATACCCTCTATTATATGACAGTTGCTTAAACTACTATTATTGGTCACATTAAATTCGATTGGATGTCAAGTGCTTCCTTTTTTTTTTTTTTATGCCTGATATGTTAGCCTTTGACCACTATCTCACCTGATGGTAAGTGATGATGTGGTCGAGGATGTTGTTCAGGCTAACCTAGAGTTACTGGCTCTCAAGGACAGCTGCCGGAACACACCGTTAGGTGCTTGGCGACAGATTTTCAACTTGACCCTCAAGTAGCTAGCCAGGCGGGCATTCGGAAAGTGCCCTACCACCATGCTGTAACGACTGCTATCCTAAGACAATAGCCGGGACCGACGGCTTAACGTGCCTTCCGAAGCACGGAAGCGCTCAGTAGTAATGTCAACAGCGGTCACCCATCCAAGTCATGACCGCGGCGGACGTTGCTTAACTTTGCTGATCGATTCAGAATGGCTAAGCAAACTTGGATTTCTGTGCATCAGTAATAAAATATACTGACTATCCGGAGAATAACCGGAGAAACACCGGTTATTCAATAAAATCACCGCAAAATCTCCGGAGGCTGAAATTGCCTCCGGTACACACCTCTAATTAACAACGGCTCAATTTAAGAGCCATCAAGTCATATTCAGTGCCGCGAAAACGTACAAAAGTAATGCATCACCTTCAGCCTTTTATATTGAAATGAATTTAATAAATGAAATACTACAGTTTGAGTACTTTGTTCGAACGCTATTGAATTCGTTCAAATAACGCTTCCGCGAGCTAACTTTTCTAGTGCCGCCATCTAATCCAACCTATACACCACTATATTGAAACTACCAAAAAAAAAAAACTGGTCTATCTGCTGCTGGTACTAAAAACATACAGACAGAAAAAAACATGAGTTACGTAAAAAAAAAAATATCCTACATATAAATAAATTTTTGGTCAAACCTCTTCATTGATTAACACACCCAAGCATTTAATTCTCGCCGTTTCCTTTACTTCATTAAGAAATACTACATGCACGCAGTTTATGCATAAAACTTAACACCCCTACATAGAAATGTGTCATTCATAACAATAACATTCGGCAAACTCGCGTCCAAGCTCGTTAGTACATACTATTATTCATTCTGTGCGCTCGGGCATTCTCGGGAGAGCTGGCCACCGGACCAATCCCGCACCCTCCGCCCTGCCACCGCGCGGCCTTTGTTTCTTCCGAAAGCGCACGAACGAAAGCCGAAAGGCGAAACGTAATTAACGAAGGTCAGCTCAGTTACATCGCTCGTGTCGCACGCGTCACATGCGCATAAACTTGATTAGCGAAGTGATTAGTTTCTCTTCAAACACGCCGTGATTTTATAACCGTCGTGATGGCTTATCAATTTTCATCTCGCGAATATACTCTTATGTTACGTGTTTACTTTCTTTCTGGAGAAAACACAAGCGAAGCTTTGAGGATGTACCGGGAACTGTACCCTAACTCTCGTCAACCAAACCACGCTACAATGTCAAGTGTCTACCAACGTTTGCTGGACCATGGATCTGTTTACACTCCGTCACACGCACAAGGGCGAGGGAGATCTGGGCTCTCACAAAACGTATACGACGATGTCCTGAGCTACTTCGAGGAAGACCCTCGGAGAAGTACCAACGATGCCGCTCGCCATTTTGGAATTAGCCAGTACTGCGCGTGGAGAATAGTGCGTTCAGCAGGCATGCATCCGTATCATTACCGGAAAACGCAGGAACTAACCACAATAGACCGAAGTCCAAGAATAGCGTTTTGCAACTGGATTCTGAGCAATCGGGATGCCAATGTATTATTTACGGATGAGTGTTTATTCACAAGGATTGGCCTGTTTAATCAGCACAATGAACATTGGTGGTCGATTCGGAATCCAAAACTGACGCGGGAACATTCGTTCCAACACCGGTTTAGTGTAAATGTGTGGGCGGGAATTCTTAACGACAGACTCATCGGCCCGTATTTCATTGAAGGTCGTCTTACAGGAGAAAGTTATTTGAACCTTCTTCAGACCATGGTATCTTCTATGTTAGACGACGTACCACTAGCATACCTGCAAGGATTGTGGTTTCAACAGGACGGTGCTCCACCACACTATCACCGAGCGGTTCGAGAATACCTAAGTGACCAGTTCGGAAGCCGTTGGATTGGTCGTGGTGGACCAGTAGCGTGGCCACCACGCTCGCCAGATTTAACGCCTATGGACTTCTTTCTATGGAGTGAAATAAAACGTCGTGTTTATGTCAGTGAACCTGACACAGTGGAAGTGTTAAAACAGCGAATTATTGACGCTTTTGATGAAGTGAAAAGTTTAAACGTATTAATGTCATTACGAAACAATCTTTTAAAACGTGCGCGAGTGTGTATTGACAATGAAGGTGGACACTTTGAACAGTTGTTGAAATATTTGTAAGCATCGATGTAATACCTAGGTATTACATCGATGCTTATACGTTAATTTGTAAAGTGAGTATTGTTTCGTGGGATCCACGCGCTCTCTCAGACCCATTTGTTTACAACACAAAAGGGTCAAAATATTACTATTAAATACACTTAATATCGGAGCGTAGATCATGTACATAACATTACTTTTTATTTCACTTCAATACATGCACTATTTCCGAAGTTATAACGACGTGAAGTTGAAGCTCTTTTTTGAATTTCTGAGATTACGCGGGCTCATGCTATGACGTCACAACCACCCGTTCGGTCCGCGACCTCGAGTCCGCGACACGGCGTGTGCGCTCGGTCAGAGCGCAACACAGCGCAGCGGCGGCGTGAGAACGAGAGCGCGACTGTTGAATGACTATGGTTGTGACGTAATCAGCTAGTGAGTGCCCGCCCGCGTTTTTTAAAACCTTCGGCTGGAAATACGCACTTTGATCGTTAATATCTCAGCCATTTTTTAAGATATGAAAATAGTAAAAACACCGTTTTTCTCGTAATTTTTTGTAGATTTATTTGGCATGTAAAGTAAAAAACGTTTGTCAGACCCTAGACCTCGACCGCCTTAAGCTCATCGCTCGCGTCGGTTTACCGGTAGTGTCCTATTTTGTATGTTTTCTTTAGTTAGGGCTCCTCATTAAAGTTTGTTGTCTGGGCTCGACTGCGCGCGGATTCCTATCGTTATTACAGCGCGCGTGATCACAACAGTGCTCAGGCGCGCTGTAATAATGATTGTTGTGAATTATTACTAACTTTTTAAATACGCCATAATTACTTTATTTAGTTTTAACTCAGAATTACAAACTTACCTATCGTTCTTTATATCAATAATAATTCAATATCTACATAAACTACCTAACCAATAAAGTAATTTTGTCGGTCCTAAGCCCGCCAAAGTATGAAGGAAAAGTTAGTATTTATCAATTATAAGGTTTCAATGTCAAATATTTTCTTTTATTTACCTACAAATACCTACGCCCCTACAAACATTATTCTGAAACTCGTACGTCTCTATCGAACCGAACGCTCGGGTGCGGGATGTTAGAAAGAGTAAGAGAGATATTTTTTCACTGTCGCGCATCATGTGTTTTCATTAATAAATTGTACATAGGCACATAGTATTTTTGTTTACGTGGTGTCCATACTTTTAGGTGGAATTTTCGAAAACTTTAACAATTCATAATTATTTCACTGTGAAGTAATCTCAAATTTTGACTACATATCTACATTGTATTAACACTTCTGTACCACCCATTTTTTTTTTTTTGGTAGTTTCAATATAGTGGTGTATAAGGTTGGTGAATCGTGGAGTAAAAGTCTTAACAGAGGGCGCTCTTATCAATAGGCAGATCTCTTCCCATATAAACGTAGTTCCATCATATTTTATGTACTTACCAAGTGTTCAAACTAAGTGAAATTGTGCATGTATATAACAAAAGTACGTGAAGAAAACTTTGGACCGCTAAACTAACGTGTCACTATTCTTAGTATCACTAATCTTGGCTTGTACTTGTAAATTAGTTTGTACACAATTAATTACTTATTTATTGTAAAATCTATCACATTTGACAGCTAGCCATGATTTGGCGGATTCAAAAGGTAGGTAGTCTAGGAGGAAATATCTACCACCTAGTAGGTAGTAAAATATTGGCTAGGCAGAGCATAATTAGCTCTGACAGCTCGCCCGGAACGGGTAAGATCAAACATGTCAGGATCATTTAAACTCGATTGGAATGCTGGAACGGCGTGTATCCGCGTTACGACAACAAAAATTGTCTTGACTGAAAGCTTGCAGGAACGCACCCACATACAAACGCAGTTCCATCGTATTGTACCAAGTGTTAGAAAAGTTTGATTTACCTGAACTCAATTATTTTCCTATATTCACCGAGATATGAAAACACCATTATGATTTGTTAAGTTTGTTTGGACTCCTAAATAATATTTGTAAAATATAATGTGTTACTCTACATTTAATTATTTGAGAACAATAGCATTTAGCGGATAAGGGCAGTAAATAGAAGGAAACACATTTATTTTTTATAAAGTTCCATCTTTTAGCAGGTAGCAGAACTAAAATGAAAAGTTGCTGGATATTAGGTGAAGTAGTAGAAAGTAGAAACAAAACTTTACAGAGTGCGCAGTTATCAAAAATCAGCCAAGTGCGAGCCGGACTCGCGCACGAAGAGTTCCTTACCATAAGCTATACAACATTAGACTTCATATTTTAACCTTTTTTGTTTTAACGTGCGCGAGTCCGACTCGCACTTGGCCAACTTGGTATTTGTTGTTATAGCGGCAACAGAACTACATCATCTGTGAAAATTTCAACTATCTAGCTATCACCGTTCTTGAGATACAGCCTGGTGACATACGGACGCATGGACGGACAGCGAAGTCTCAGTAATAGGGGTAACTTTTTTGATTTTAAATTAGACTCGTACGGCTAGTACATTTACCGTTTGTTAATTAATAATGTAGAAAAACAAAGAAAACTTGCATAAAAGTATAGTAACAGTCAAATTAAAGCCGAATTAACTATTAGATTTTAACCGTTGAACAAAGTTAAAAAAACAAATGTTAATAAAAATCTACGATATTCCAAAAGAAAGGTTGCCTCTTACACTACATTACAAATATAATCAATCAAACATTATTCGACTAGTTAATAAATAATTAGTCATTTAATAAAGTAAGTTTCGTGCGGCATATGGTAAAAAACATGATTAAAATTAACAATAAACCTTTATTTATAATTAATAGTAAAAATAAATATCCGAATTATACGTTTTATCCGCATAATAACACCAAAGATATCCGGTTAATTATACACAAGGGTATCCGGATAATTTGGATATCCGGAAAGCATGCCCTAATTACACGCTATAGTACGATGTGATTTAACTTTGTTATTCATGAATGTGTGGAGAGTGGTATACCTAAGGTGAATTTAAGTATATGAAAAAAACAGTATTTTGCTGATATTTTAAAAATTATGCCCCGTTCACACTTAATCAAACGGGAGGATTGAAATGAGAAAAACTGACAAAAAATTAAAATAAATTGTTTTATTTTAATATTTTATAGCAAAAATTACGAAATTTTAAATTAAATTACCACAAGAATTTTAACATTAAAGTTTTAGTAGAAGTCACTGCGAAAAAAACGTAATTATATCTTAGAAAGGAATTATTTAATAACGAATATATGTTAGAAAATTAAACTGCAATGGCGCAGATTATAATCAGTACTATCAGTACTAATAATATTATAAATGCGAAAGTAACTCTGTCTGTCTGTCTGTCTGTCTGTCTGTCTGTTACGGTTTCACGCCAAAACTACTGGACCGATTTGAATGAAATTTGGTATGGAGATAGTTTGAGACCCGGGAAAAAACATAGGATAGTTTTTATCCGACTGCGCAAAAAGAGGTTAATGTTTTCGCGCAATAGCCGACATTCGCGCGGGCGGAGCCGTCCCGGAAAGCTAGTTATTTATAGTTACGTCGGTGTACGGCGATCTCTTGACTGGGAGCGCTCTCCAATAAAAATTAAATATTGAAGGACGCATGACTTAGTTACATAAAAACTACCAAAAATAGGATTAAAACCTCTTAATCTGATTTTTATTCGAGAAAATTCTTTTTTAGAATGAGAATGTACCTAAATTACTTTTCAGCTATATTATTATAACCTAGTGTCGTGAAACCAATGTAGAAGGAAGAGTCGGATACATTTTGATAACAAATACAGAAAACACAAAATAAAATGGGACTGTTACCAAACCCCGGCTATCCATCTGTCCTTTTGTCCGTTCGCCCGGTTTTAATTTTTACTTATTAATTGTAATTTTTACCCATATGGTGTTATTAATGTAATTTATTGCCCTCTAAAATAAGGGCTGTATCTATAGAATTGTAATAGTTATAGTTGACATTTGTCCAGAATATGTAATAAATAAATAAATAAATAATAAATAAATAACATTTATTTTAATATTGTTAAGTTTGCAATAACGCCTGCTAAGCGAATTACATTACAAAATTACAAATTTACGAGAGAAAAAATTAAATAACATTTATTTCCAAAAAAAGGTTACAATTTCGTGGTACATATTAGTTCATCGATGGATAAGATGCTACGTAATTGTCTGGCCACAAGGTGACATTGAGACCCAAACTAAGCATAAGCTTTATCTTGGGCCTCAGACATACGATTATCTAAAACGTTTGCATATAGTGTGCTGCTGCAAGTTTACCACTATGCTTTCACTGTAACTATAATTATGATTTGTTAAGTTATATGTTGGAAGCGTAGATAATATATATTTATCGAAGTTCGTAATATGGTTATCGTGGACTAATAGGTGTAGTTGCAAAATTTTATCAGAATGCTATGCTAGATTGTGTGAGTGTAGAAACTTAGGTATTAGTGTAAGTGTGTGTGGGGTGTGTTCAATTTCCTTCAATTTCCTTCCTATCATAACCAGAATTATTCACATTATGTTCATCTTAGTATATAGCTATTAAGTGGGGGCAGTCAAAAATAATTCCCACGCTAGCTCCGCCCATGCGGCGCAACGATCCCCGCTGCACCGAACGAGGCGATGTGCAGCAGCGGCGCACGCGTCTCGCTTATAAACATATTTGTATACTTGATATTAGATTCGCGAACACAGATACCATTGAGACGATTTCAACTTTTTTTATAATCTTATTCACGTGACGAATTTCGATATATAAAGTAGTCGCTAAGCGACCAAAAGTCTCAAAAAAAAAAAAATTTAGAATAAAAAAAAAAAAAAGATATATAAAGTAACTTTGTATATACTGCAATTGATGTCACGTTTTTATTTTTATCAACATTACTAATATTTCTTAGTAAGAAATTGATTATTTGATTTACTTTTCAAAATTATTCTTACGGTCGACAGACTTATTACTTATTACCATATGTTCATGTCTGCTCGACTTTATTGGTATATATTATTGGTATATCATATTATACATATTTAACTGACTTCCCAATAGAAAGAGGGTTCTTAAATTGACTTGTCTATTATTTATTTTATGTTTGACCACACATAACTTTTTTACTGAACCTTACAATATAGAAGATTATTTGTTTGCTAGTACAGTTTAACTCTTTATTGGTTTCATTTTAATTTCATCAACACCGGCGAACGGTTTGCCAGTTACAGTCAACTTACTAAAAGTAATTTGCCAAAATGCCTTGACGATCGCAGTGCTTCTAGCAACTAATGTAAGTGGCAACTATGAATATAGATGAAAGTTATTGTTCAATATTGATAAAAACACAAATTTGAGATCATATTGAACCGATATCAACCAGTTATTTCAGACTGTTTAATTTAAAAAATTGTTTTCATGTCTTTTTTTTTAAAGTTTCTTTGCTATGTTGTTGCGTCGCAGTCTCCGTGTTTATAAAAAAAAACATACTGCACTAAACCAACATAAGTGAGACAAGGGTCGGAATATGATGGTGGTACATAACAGCCCAAACGGCACGATATATATTGATAAATGGGGTGTTTTTAAATTCTCCGTAGTAACGAAAGTAATGTTACTTGGCATCCGCGTGGACGATAATTTATGAATGAATCAACATTGTTCTCAGTATCTTGGAATGTGATTAATCAGATTACATGTTACACATCATTAGAATAAAGTAAAATACCATCAAATTGAATGAGCAAAATATTATATTATATTCGGTGAATATGGGTACAATTGACCTGAAATAAATGGATTTGATTTGATTTCATTAAATGTTAGTTGTGGGCAATATATTTTACCACGACTCGTCATACAAATATGAATTATAGTTTTTCATAACTGTGCTACTGTACACGTTCCCATAATAATATAAAGCAGGTTGTTTTTTTTATTGCTATCATATAATTTTTGACTATTAATTACTTATGTTGAAAATATGTTCGTAATTCGTATACATCCTATTTCGTTTAATTTTTCAGTTACAGTGGTTAACAGAAAGGTGTTATTTTACTACCACTCTGCTTTCATATACCAACTATGGTAAAAATTAGACCAACCAGATATATATCTAGCCACTTCTAAACAGCAGGATAAGATTTTTTTTTACCAAACTTGCAGAAGAGTCTACATACGCAATTGTAAGGGCCTTAAACTTTGGGATATTTTATGAAAAAAACACACAGCTGCAGAAACATTGTAGGGAACATGTTATACAGGCTTTTTTAATGAAACATGGCAGACAAGTGAGAGGTACTGGAACAGGTGACTAAATTAGACTTTAAAATAAAAATAGTGGATTCTTAGAATGTTAGTAAGTGGTATAGTCTACAGAGGTTATCGACAAATTAAGTTAAGATGTATATAAATTAACAAAAAATCATTTATAAAATAAAAAATATATTGTTTTCAATTTATACAGTTTTAATGATATGCAAAAGTGTGCGTGAGAAATAACGAGTATCGGAAACGGAAAGTCAAGTTTTTTTTCAAGTTTGCAGTCCCCGTGACCACGATCACTGCAAAGTGTTTGAAACGTCAGGACAAAAATAATGATAAATATACGAGATTTAAACCGTTTAATGTTGTTTAATTACTATGTGTAACAATCGCGAAAACCTAAGACAACATTAAGTTAAGAGCCCTTATTCCAGCAAAGCCATTTTACAGCCCTTTTCTCAAGGCTGGTGCGGCTAAAGTATAAAAGTTTTTGTTTTTTAAATGATGCAGGAAGAAAGTTTATTGTTTTTGTAATTGAGTGCATTAGCCAAAACAATCTCTCGGTATGATATCGCTACCTTTCTATATTTCTAAATATGATTACAAGCACTATCGCGTGCTAAGCGAAATCATATCAAACAAATTATTGGAGTACAAAATTATATGCCCAAGGCGGGAATCGAATCCGCGTCCTCCGATATCGCGTTCGATTTCCGTCTTGGACATAAAATTTTGTACTCCAATAATTTGTTTGATATGATTTCGCTTAGCACGCGATAGTGCTTGTAATCATATTTAGAAATATAGAAGGGTAGCAACATCATACCGAGGGTTAAGTGTTTGAAAAAACACTTCTTTCGATCAGATGAAGTCTTGTAGTCTGGTTGATGGCCGCGCACCGTCCCCTATGATGGTTAAAGTAATACAATTGGAGCACAAAGTTTCGGCAGAAATGCCAATGTCCAGGTGGCTGAGATGGTGTTAAGCATCCGACGCGATATCGGAGGACGCGGGTTCGATTCCCGCCTTGGGCATAAAATTTTGTTCTCCAATAATTTGTTTGATATGTATCTATCTATCTAAAGCCGTTCCGCCAACAGGGCAGTTATACAAATATAATGAACCAAGGTATGCATGCACAAAGCAGGTATACAAACTACAAAACTAAGTTATTTGCCTATATGTATACAATTATGGTTAGAAGGACATAATCAAATATAGATACCTACATAGTAGTCCATTTAAATGTTACAATTTAAGGACCGAATATTGCAATTCCTAGAGGGCGCAATTTTACTTTTGAGACAAATCTAAGTTTGTGGGGTCGCCACCCTTGTGCCCCGGCCACCATCTTGATAAAAGGGGTGAAAACACTTATTTCGCGATATCTCGGAAACGATGTGTCCTACAAAAAATTCCACTGCACATAATTTGTAGCAAATTATTTTTCCTACAAATATGTTATTATAACTTTTTGCCCTAAATTAAAAATGTAAGAAGTTATAAGCAAAAAAGTGAGAAAATTTTCATATTTTTTTCTTGCTCTATAACTTTTTTTTCTTATTTTACAAAATAATACCTCAGACCAACATTTTTGATTATCTTTTGACGATTTTTTTATTTTATTTTAATTCATTTAACACACTGTTACAGCGCTCCAAAGTTGACCAGGTTCGTCAATGCTCATGAGAATCCGGTCAAAAAGAAATGTTTAACTTATTATATTTTTTATTGTATATATATTCTTAAAAAAAATTGTTGAATTCGTACAACTTTACTTCTTCATTCCTGTTTTCCTTACCATAGAACTTACTAAATTTAACTTACGGAAGGATAAGCAGGTAGAAAAGGTCTGAGTAACCGTTTGGGTTCAAAGGAACATCTGCCTGCTACGACTATTATTATTATACGTAGGCTTAGCTGTTTCTTCTATCTCATTTTATTCTCTTAGTTGTGCTACATTTTTTGCAACGTGTAAACGTATTGAAAATTGTGGATATTATTTTCAGTTTTATCAATTAACCTGCGAGTTTCATAAAAAAATCCTGAGCAGATCATCTACGACATTGTTCTAGGGTATTTTTTTTGTAAAATGTATAAAAAAGTTATAGAGCAAAAAAATTTATTATTGCTTATAACTTCTTTAATATTTAATTTAGGGCAAAAAGTTATATAAATATGTTTGTGGGCAACACAATTTGCTACAAATTATGTTCTTACAATTTTTTTATAAAACGCACAGTTTCTGAGATATTGCAAAATACGTGTTTTTGTGCCGCATTGCCACGTTGTATGGCAATGCTTATCCTTTGTCCAAAGTATATGCCAGCATTTTGGTCACAAGTAGCGTCGACCAGACGTTTTGAGACGTCTTTGAATAATAGTTTGGCGCTCGGTCCCCACGGTCCCAGCGTTTCGACCCTAAAAGGCACAAACATGTAACAACTACTGAGATTACTATATTTGCGCCTTTCGAGGCCTTCTGCTAGTTCAGCCGCCGCACCGGCCACTTTTTGGGCAGCAGGAATATGAGAAGGTGCTAAGGTATCGACACAGGTAGCGTCCCATACCAGAGGCCTTCCCATCCTCCACGGAACCAAAGTCATGCCGTCCGGCCTTTTACCATCGCCACGTACAAGGCCTAAGCATTTAGTTATATTACAAATGTGCATTTAGCCTTCAGTTTGATAATATCAATCAATTTTTTTATTGATATATATACCTGCAAAATACATTTTACAGACAATCCGTTACCTGAAGCCTTCAGAAAAGCAACTGTACATTTCTGTTTGTCCGACAATCAATTTCGCACAATTTGTTAGAATGTGTAGATAGAATTTGTTAAAAGGTAGAAGTAAGGATAAATGTCGGGAGAGCAGTCGAATGACACCTGTCAAAAATCCAAAATGGCGATTTCAAGACGGCCACCATACAAACTGCTCCGCCCCTGCTGAAGCTCGGCCTTCAGAAAGGGGGTGTAGTGAATATGAATAAATGAATTTAAATACATAAATTCAGATAATTTCACGTCAGATTTTTTGCACGTCAAGAGTAAAACATCGCTCTTTACCATCTATCTAATACCCTAACTAATAACCGAAAAGGGGGCAAAAGCGAGTATAATACATATCAACGATGGCATACGCAAAGGCATATTGCTTCAGATAGGAGGCCGGCCATAAAATTTAAGTCTTACTCCGCACAACTATGTCAATGCGTTGTCTTTTGTGAAGGTACTCAGAAAAAATATATTGTTTATACCGACCCTACAGAGGTGTGACAAGTGCAGGGCGATAATAATGTAAAGTTTTTTTTTTCAGTGTAAAAAGCATGATGCTCGGTGGCTTTGGCTATGGACTGCCGCGCAGCAGGTCCATGGTTCGAATCCCGCCGCTGGCTTGAGCTTCACCGCATGGTGGAAGGGCATTTTAGCGAATGCCCGCCTGGCTAGCGACCACCCTCAAGTGGAAAATCTGTCGCCAAGCACCTAACGGTGTGTTCCGGCAGCTGTCCTTGAGAGCCAGTAATTATAGGTTAAGCCTGTTAACACCTTCGACCATATCATCACTTACCATCAGGTGAGATTGTGGTTAAAGGCTTACCTATCAGCAATAAAAAAAAAATGTATATACACATTTATACGTTTTTGTTATTTAAGTTTACCTGCTGCTCTGCTATGGATAGGTCAAAATATTTTTTTGCCTAATATAGGTATTATAATATTTAAATAATATATTTAATATTATTTCGTAAACGAAATAATATTTAATATATTTCGTTTACGAAATTTCCTGTGAATAAAATGTGCAAATTTAATAATACTTTATTCAAAGATTACTCACTTATTTTCATATAGTGGAAGAACACAGTCTAAATTTATTATATGAGATGGCGACTCCGACAGTTCTCCCTGTTCCGAGTGATCTCGGACTTTGACTGATTTATTATTTTTTTTCCTGAGAAAGAAGGTGCATTTTATGAGCACAGTCTATTTTATTATATATATGTACAGAATCTATTTATTCCACTCTATTATATTTGTATAAATCGTTACTTATATGTACATGTCTAAGTGATAAAATGTATATTTAAAAGTACCTATGCAGGTGACTTTGTAGATAATCTCTTGAATATATACCTACTTGCCTGATTCTGAATATTCTTTCATTTATATAAATCTACATTTAGTCTTGAGGGACATGAACAATGTTCGATGTTTTATTGCGATATACCCACCAAACCAAATGCTTTGATTTGCTACGCTTGTGTTATTATTATTTAGCAACACTCAACTCCATTTACGGTTGAACGTCAGCTGTACTTTAGAGCCAGATAATTTTAGTTATCACCTGTTTGGTACCTTCTACCACATCACTTACCATCAGGTGAGACCATAACTATACATTACCAGATATTATTATAGTATCCAACTAATCGTACTTAGATTAGTACGACATTTAGTTATTTTATAGCTCCATTACAGTACTATAGGAACCTAGTAACCTAGTAGGTATAGAATCTCTTAGTTCGATAGAGATAATATGTTTCATGAATAGAATAAACACCGAAATACAAACGAATATTAAATTTGCATAGGTAAAAATAAACTGAAATATTATACGCTCTCTCATAATTCTTGCAAAGTCTTTGTATCGACTCTTCTGCTTCGTTTTTTATTTTTTAGTTATCTTTATTTCCCATATTGATTGATATACCTACCAAGATACGTATTTATACTGCACAGCACAGGTGATAGCGCGCGAGCGATAGGTCCACGTCCAACGGCGCACAGCGCGGCACTGAAGGACAGCTCTTACGCATTGATTTTATTTCGTAATCCTAAGCTAATAAGGTTGAATATCGTATCTTCCGATTGACCGTAATCCTGCACAGAACTAAAGGTCGTAAGTCTAAAACACTATTTAATTTATTATGACAATACTAATTACTCTAGGTAAATTTTACTTATACAGCGGATAATAAACTACATTTCCTTTCTATGTGTGTTTATTATTAATATGTAACTGATGTAGTTTCCAAGAAAACTCCAATAATTTAAAGAAAAGGCTTCATTTTGAAAAATTAAAACTATCGAGTAAATTTCTTTCAAATGTGTTTCTGACTGTACAACTGATAGAAAAAGGTTTGAAATATTTAAGTTTTCGTGTTGATTGCATATTTCAGTTGCTTAAAAAAACTAGTCGAATGAGAGTATTTTTTCCGCAGCCTCGTCTTAATGTACTTTTTATAAGTAAGTAAATATTATCCTTGCGCGCGTCACATCCTATGTTTATATCTATCTTATGGGTCACCAAGATACAGGCCCAGCCTAATTTGGGGCCCGCTGCCAATTAGAATTTAGAACATAAGTACCTATATAATATTTATAAGTGAAATTGCATTTGTAATCCTTTACTTGTATGTACTCTTTGTTGTATCTTAATCTTTTAAATAAATGATTACTTACTTACTTACTTTGTTGGTTTAGGGTGTGTGTATTTGTGTCATGTGGTTTGCATGTATGTGTGTATATTGTGAGACAAGTAGTTGCTTTGTATGTAGTATTAGTAGTAAGTATTAAGCGGATTGCTTTATAAGTTATGACTAACAACTATTATATTACTTTAAGAATATTCTTTCAGAAAACCCCAATCCAATCTGAAGTCAAACCCAAGACCTCCAGATTCCAAAGCAACATACGCCACTCGATCAACGATGCAGTCATCAATAAATTCCAATAACCGAAATCCCCACTATCAAGGTGATTCCCCTAAAAGTGTACGTATAGGATTAATATAATCATAGTTATCAAGTTTTACGACCAATTGTATAAAAATTAAATCATATTTTTAACAATTTTATTCAGAAGTGCCATAATGATAATTAAAAGATATCAGATACGTAATCATTTATACCAAAGATAAACACGTCACAAGATGCAAGTGTGTGTACCTACCTACACATGGCCAATCAGGCCTTGTACTGAAAGGTTTCCGCGACAAGTGAAAAAAATAAGGTTTGATAGTTTGTACATAGCTCAAAAACTACAATGTGATTTGATGTTTTTACGTGGAGGGATAATTTATGAATAAACAATGCTCATATCCGATGAAGACAGGTACCAAGTTCAATTACTGTAATAAAAATACTGCAGTCACCACGCTTAATGGTTTTTGACAATGTTAATGTGCACTTGACAATTTTCATGTACTTCACAATTTTCGTTTGTGAAGTGCATGAAAGGCACTTCACAAACGAAAATTGAACAAAAGAAAGGTGTGTTGTATATCTAAGTATGATGTTTTACAAAGCGTAATTCCCTTTCTCACGTAATCTACAACATTTATAATCAATTATTTTTGAGAAGGCAAAGAGGTTGTATATTTGTTTAGATAGGTGGATAACGTCATTTGCTCTCTTTTGCTTGGTCCGAATTGTTCTAATGCAAACGGCCGAGAGCGTGCATATGCAAATCGGACCAATCTTTACTACTGTTAGCAACGTTAGTACAATTGGCGCATCTCGGAACGCACCGTATGTACATTTCAAACACCCAACGAGCTTATTGACCCCAGTTGATATTTACCCAAAATACATAGGTTAATACAGAGGGCCCATAGTCAGCTTTTATATTCAGAAACAGAAAACCTCTTTTTTATAATATGGGCCCGTTTCAGAATGTCCTAATAAAGTTTTGGGGTTGCTATGCAACACATAAAATAACTGAATGATAGAAATGACAGTTAACATGCAGCGCGTTTCATGGATAGGCTAAATCAATGACTGTGAAACGCAAAGATAGTGTTTTGTTTATTAAATATGTTCTGGGTAGTAAAACCGGAACTTACTCGAACATTCTGAAAGAGGCCCTTAATCTTACTATACAGTATACTATACAATCTTACTTTATAACAAAACAAAACTGTATAAAATCAAGGAAGTGCATTATTAGAAATATTAATAAAGTGTCATTTGCCCAATGTACCAGGGCAAAGTGAAGAAACGAGGGTGCAATGTGGAGTATGCAATTAGTGATAATGATAGAGAAAAACAATTGTTTTGACAGCTTGACAAGCTACAATACAAGAGTGCAAATGGTAAAAAACAACACATTTTACGGAGGAAAGTCTTTGAAGAACGGTGAAGTAAGATATTTTGGAGTTGATAAAACTTGATAAATTTTTAAAACCGGACCGTAAAATATTAGTGAGGTGCAATAAGTCAGTTTGCATGAAGCTGTGCAAATTGGACGGTTGATCATTGTTGTTGATCATTCTAGGTTAATTCTAGGGAAGCCTGAACAACACCTTCGACCACATCAACACTTACCATCAGATGAGATAGTGGTCAAAGGCTAACATATCAGGCATAAAATACTTGAATTTTTATTGGTGATACTCGACCTGCATTTGCGTATTTCGTGTCTTTGCTATAGAATAGAATAGAAAACTCTTTATTGTTACACCACATTTAAATAATGTACTATACCCGCTGAACGGGTCTATTCAGGCAATATACCTGGATGATTGGTTACTCGACCTATTCCCGCTACGAGGTACTACGAGGTGGGGAGGTTATTACCGATGAATTAGAACACTAAGTATGTCCCTAAGCAAAAGTAGACCATTTCGGAGGAAAAAATTATACAGTTTTTTTCTATTTATCGAGGTCATAGGTTAAAAAATAATATATTTAAAAAAACAAGTACTAAAAAAGGGTAGTAACTACCTACTTATGTGCATTAGCAAAAAAGGATTCAAAGTCAAAATAATTTATTCAATTTAGGCGTCTACGACGCTCTTATGTCAATTACAAGTTTTAATATTGAAATATTCTACATTGTACTGCCACGTTCAGCAAAAAAATAACCCGATGTGCGACTCCGACTCGCACTTGGCCATTTTTTTGTATTTGTTGTTAGAGCGGCAACAGAAATACATCATCTGTGAAAATTTCAACTGTCTAGCTATCACCGTTCTTGAGATACAGCCTGGTGACAGACAGACGCACGGACGGACAGCGAAGTCTCAGTAATAGGGTGCCGTTTTTACCCTTTGGGTACGGAACCCTAAAAACTAGTACTAAAAAAGGGTAGTAACTAGTTATGTACATTAAACAAAAAAAAGAAGAGATAGATTCATACAACTATGCTTAACGTACCATAAGCTCAATGGCTTAGCGCCACAGAATATGTCAAATACCATTAACATTAAATCAAAGTACCAGGAGAGCAGAAATTTATGGGAGTTTCATACTTCAGATCTTGTTCTAGGAAAACGACATTTACAATAATAATATCTAAAACGTCATGACTCTGTTCCTAGAAACATTCAGAAGCACTTAACAATCCTAACATAACTTCTGTATGATTCACTATAATTCCCACGAATCAATTAAAATATTATGATTACATTAATTAAATTAGATCTATTGATATAAAACAATTTGTACCTACAAGTGTACGGCGGCGTGCATCAAAGCGTAACAAAGGAGCCGACAAAGCGTGTTTGTACATATATTGGTGTAAGTCATTGTTATAAATCAGTGTTTAAATAAAACCCAGACATTGTGGAGACGTTGTATTGAAATTAAATTGGATTTATTGTTAAGATTAAGTACATAATATGTTATTTATTTCACCGTACATGATCAATGATCATTATATGTATATTTTGCGTGGTTTAAAGGCATTTTCCCGTGCGGTGCCGGGTTAGAATTGCACCTCCCCATATCCTCCCGTGGGTGTTGTAAGAGGCGAATAAGGGAGAAATACTGGAAGGTGGGCAGCAGCGCCTTCTAAAGAACTGCCAACTTACACTGCGATCCCCAAGACGCCTGCCAAGCGTGGGGGTTATGGCAAATACCCCCTTAATAGGGGAGGCTGTGTTCAGCAGTGGATGATCCGGCTGATACAGAAAGGCATTTTGCGAATGCCCGGTTGGCTAACTAACCTCAAGTAGAAAAATCTGTCACCAAGCACCGAACGGAGTGTTCCTGCAGCTGATCTTAAGGTCCAGTAATCTTAGTTTTTTTTTTATAGCTGATAAGTAAGTCTTTGACCACAATCTCACCTGATGGTAAGTACCTAAGTGATGATGTCGTCGAAGTTGTTAAACTAGCTTAACCTAGATTACCTAGAATTACTGGCTCTCAAGGACAGCTGCCGGAACACACCGTAAGGTGCTAGGCGACAGAATTTCTACTTGAGGGTGGTGCATTCGTAAAATATTCTTCCACCATGCGGTGAAGCTCAACCCCGTGGCGGGATTCCAACCATGGACTGTCTGCGCGGCAGTCCATAGGCAATGCCACTGAGCCATCACTACTTTATTGTTTCAGTTATTAGGTTAGCCTGAACAACTTATTTTACCTGTAAAGCAGTGAATTTTTTTTATGCCTGATAGGTTAGCCTTTGACCACTATCTCACCTGATGGTAAGTGATGATGTGGTCGAAAATGTTGTTCAGACTAACCTAGAATTACTGGCTCTCAAGGACAGCTGCCAGAACACACCGTTAAGTGCTTGGCGACAGATTTTCTACTTGAGGGTGGTAGCTAGCCAGGCGGGCATTCGCAAAATGCCCTACCACCATGCTATAACGACTGCCGTCCTAAGACAACAACCGGGACCGACGGCTTAACGTGTCCTCCGAAGCACGGAAGCGCTCAGTAGTAATGTCACCAGCGGTCACCCATCCTACTCATGACCGAGGCGGACGTTGCTTAGCTTTGCTGATCGGTTCAGAATGGCTAAGCACACTTCGCTACGAGCGCTTCATTGAAGCGATGATACCAGAGCGGTAGTAATAGCTGTGGATTTCCGTCCTTCAGGCCTATGGTACGAACCACACCGCCAGCTTTAGCTGTACCGCACGGAAGGGCATTATGCTAATGCTCGCCGAGCTACCACCTTCAAGTACAAAAAGAATATCAGTGTGTTCCGGCAGCAGTCCTTGAGAGGCAGTAAATTACAGGCACTTGAAACTTTACTGTACTCGTATGTCTCAAGGTGATGGACGCAGTGCACAGTCACTTATGTAATGACGAAATGCATCTGTTATAGCCAGAGGGTACCCGCTTGACATCTGGTGAGCATCGGAGGGTAAAAAATTCCCTATACAAAAAAAAAACATGAGCACTTAGGTATCAACAGGTGAGATAGTCCTCTAAGACTAGCCAACTAGTCAGCTATCCATTATATTTACCTTTAAATGCACCTCAAATTCAAGGAGTTCGGAGCAAACCCAAAGTTTTACTGTTTCGTCGGTGCGCTTCTTATGATAATTATAATATAATAGGTATATAATAAAATAATATAATAAAGAGGAAATATTTGATTGTTTGGCTTTGGTTGATTGAATAGGCTCTGAAACTACTGGAACGATTTGAAAATTCTTTCACTCTTTATCCCTGTGTATTAAAATTTATAATATTTGAATTTTTTGTTAAATACCCGTGCGAAGCCGGGGTGACCGCTAGTAGATATGATATATACGTCTATCCTCGTCGACGTATGCATTCAAACTGAGTTAGGTAGTTGATTCAGACTAATGTAATCAAACATCAAAATGTCTTCCTTTTCTAAATTCAGTATTAAGAAAAGTGATATACTAATGTGTATAGTGAAAATTCAACATTTCACTCACTTACCGAGTCAGCTCTGATTGGTAGAGCATCCTCATGAGACGAAAGTCTGTAGGTACCAATCGGACTGTAGGTATTCGAGGTCCAGAATTTGTTATAGTTATGTAACTTTATTAGCTTTGTAGGCGAAATGACAATAAAATATAAGAAATGACGCAACACTAACGATTTACAATAAAAATATTCCGTTGTTCATTCCTTACGGATATTTTATTTTGTTAATTTCTTACTCTCCGTAAAGTGAAAGCCACTGAAAATATAAACCTTAATCTCACGAAACTTAACTTATTTCAATAGTAAATTTAAGACTTTCACGACTACATAGTTATAAGTATTTAATCTCGATAAAACATGCACATTATAAATTTACCTAGACGTTTCAACCAAACTGCATTGGTCGTGGTCACGAGTGGACTAAAGAGGCGTGTGTCAACGTCTTGAAAGGTGGGTATTTTCTCCAACTACCCGCATTTGATTTAGAAATGTAGCGTCTTGACACTAACACTGACAACATCCACAGGTCTTAATGAAGGTAAAGCACGTTTGGTGCATTTCCTTAGCACTGGATTCCAAAATGCAGCTAAAACCAATCTTAAAACCATCCTCTCTATTGAAATTATGATATTTCCTTATTTCAATAGCTTCTCGTAGAATGATAGTGACGTTCCGTGGGGAGGACTTTCGCTCAATCCAATGGTTATGTCCTGACTCTAGCAGATGTTCAGCTATAGCAGATTTCTCCACCTAGCGATTTTTCACAGCTGCGATATGTTCATCGACCCGTTCACTTATAGTTCGCTTGGTTTGTCCAATGTACGAACTAGCGCAGCTGCAATCTACTCTGTAGACACCAGGTGTCTGAAGAGGAATTATATCCTTGGGTGATCTGACTTATTTCAAAGTTACATACGTCCAAATATTAACGAATATTTTACTATCAAACATTAAGTATTTATCGTTTATCATAACATTGGCTTACCAACAAACAAGATAACTCACTATAAAGTTTATTTTCAATGCAGTCAGTCAATGGTCAGTCCTTATCAGCACACATTTTCATTTGCGATTTCGTCTTTCTAAAGATTTCAAACGTCATCTACGTGTCTTGTGCAGTGTTGACAGGTAAAAAATGGCTGATTCCGCACTGCACTGTAGCCCGATGGAAGCATTTATTGTTGATAACTGCATCCCATATTATTATGTCAAATCTAATTTTGACTTAAAGAACGACCACAGTAAAAACGTCAATGTGAATATCCACAGTACGGCCGCTGAGAGAATACGGTTGACAGTTCGTTATATTAATATTGTTTTCCCAGTTCAGAGTAACAAAGACAGTCAGATTACATAATAATATATCAGTCAGGCATTTAAATGTTTAAAAATATTTGTTCATATATATTTTACTCCATTTACAAGCAATGACAATAAAAACACGTAATTTCAAACGCATTCTATCGGCGCGGGATCATCACATCACACAGAGTCTGAAACTGCTGCGATAAAGGGTCCTGCAGGGCATACGCATATCGGGGTCCGCCCGGACTTGTGAGCGACGAGACTGTGGGCGACGAGCGTTTTTCCGATAAAACTTTTGACAGCCCTAGCTCACTGCGCACTTTAGGTACGTTGTATTATTATATTATGTTCTATACTTTAGGCACATTAATAAATAACCGTTATTCATGTGCTTTAGATACGTCGCTACAGGTACATATGCATGGTTTTAGGGCACTTTGTAAATGCCCACCTGGCTAGCTACCACCCTCAAGTTGTAAATCTGTCGCCAAGCACCTAACGGTGTGTTCCGGCAGCTGTCCTTGAGAGCCAGTAACTCTAGGTTAGTCTGAACAACATCCTCGACCACATCACTTACCATCCGGTGAGATAGTGGTCAAAGGCTAACCTATCAGGCATAAAAAAAAAATAACATCGGCGTCTCCGTGCGGACGGGATTATTGTACGGTGCGTGCCGCATCAGAAGAGATCAGAGCTACACGTGCATATGCGATAGGATGAGACGACGCCTTGTGGGTGAAAAAAGTATTAGGTACTCCATGCTTTGCGAGCTGAAGTGCACTTTATTGATTCGTGGTTAGAGTCCTATCTGACTGATTCACGTGAGTTATCCCGTATTATTTACAAAAAAAAAAAACACTTATGGTCCTTTTTATTCATGTTTTTTATGTACTTATAAGTTTTTGTTGATACCCATTACATTATAAAAATAGTAATAAAGATCATATCATAAGCATATTGCGTTATATAATGCCTACGTACGTAGCAAGTTAGAATATAACGCGATAATTTAGGATCCATCAGTACTATTCAGTACCAATATTATAAATGCGAAAGTAACTCTGTCTGTCTGTCTGTAACGCTTTCACGCCAAAACTGCTGGACCGATTTGAATGAAATTTGGTATGGAAATAGTTTGAGACCCGGGAAAAACATAGGATAGTTTTTATCCAACTGCGCAAAAAGAGGTTAATGTTTTTGCGCGATAACAGACATACGCACGGGCGGAATGCTAGTACGAAAATAAATACACACTCATGGTAGAAAGGATTCAACGTAAATTTGCTAGATATATTTACAAAAAAAAATACAGATGAATTGAGAACCTCCTCCTTTTTTGGAAGGTTAAAAATATGGATATTATCCATACATGTACCCCTCATTATAAGGTACGTCTCTGGTATGGTCGGCTTTAAAACATTAAAATGAAGGCGTGAAATGCTACTTATCTTCCATTATTATTAGTTGTTTCACAATAACATCGACAAGCCTTCAGCGTTAGAAGAGTTGCAAATGAACGTATCGACATGCGCGGCGCTGGCGCCGAACACGGCCTGCGCCGAAGACATCGTCTGTTTGCTGCACCGGGCGGCAGACTTATGATTGATATGATTATGATAGACTTATGAATTATGATGTGATTATGGTGTGATGCCCCTACAGCTAGATTTATAACATTTTTAACGACACGCTTGCTCAAAAACCGGGTTTGGATATATTTTAACTAAAAAACCACTAAAACCCCCCGTGAGCAGTCCTCTACCGGGGTGGGGCAAGATAAGGTTGCGTTAGCAGTCACTATCTTGCCCCAGCGGAAGGCCCGAACTCGATCGGGCCTCTGCGCCTGTGAAGGGGCCACCCGGCTCACCAAGGCCAACCCCCAATTGTGTGGGGCCGTGCTAGCTAGTGGAGAGTCCCCCAACTCTCCCCCAGTGACCCCAAGAACTAAATAACCTAACCTAACGTGCGCCTATATCGAAAATTAAAATAACTTCTTAATAAATCAACTTCAAACATAAAATACGCTTTATTAGGGATAACACAAATACTACTCTTCAGGTCTCAATTAAATTTAAATGGGACCATCTTTCGAATATAAAAAATCATCGAAATCGATACACCATGTAAAGAGTTATGAGGTAACATCATTTTTGAAGTCGGTTGAAAAGGACTTCAACTCACAACAACAATAAATGATTACATAATTTATCCAATAAACAGTCTATTAATTCAATATCTAAGGTATGCATATATATAAATACATAAATGTCATTCATAAATTGGGAAATACGTACCTACCTGTACAGATAAAGTTTTGAAGTGCCTTACAAACCTTTATATTCGCAAAAGCGTGCCCGCCCCCTCCTCGTTTTTTGGGTGTAGTTGCAACTACTACTACCTACCCAAGCGACCATATTTAACATTTTATCCACATAGTGCCGGGAGTGCGGGGGTGCGGAGTTGCACCTCCCAATATCATCTCGTGGGTGTCGTAATAGGCGACTAAGGGAAAAATACTGGGGCAAAAAGGTGGGCAGCAGCGCCTTCTAAAGAACTGCCAACTTACACTGCGATCTCAAAGACGCCTGCCAAGCGTGGGGATTATGGCGAATACCCCCTTAATAGGGGAGGCTGTGTTCAGCAGTGGACGATCCAGCTGTTACAGTACAGTACAGTGCTGTACGTACCATTTACATGTACACCCACACTAAGACATAGTGTACTAACGAGACCTACACGTACATTGTCATCTATAACGTACTGTGGAGAGTTAACTTCTATCTTATTGTCGATGGAGTGTAAAGGTCTGTACCATAAACAAAACAATAAAACACCGTAGTTTAGTAAAATAATACGGGATAACTCACGTTAATCAGTCAGATAGCTCCGACTATATTTTCAGCGAGACGTCAACGCGGGCGTCCCGAGCTCTCCTTGAAAAAAACCACCGAATGTGGTTGAAACTATAGTCGGAGCATTCTCACTGATTCACGTGAGTTATCCCGTATTAAGTTACTAAATTGAGTAAAAAACCACGTATAGTAATTAAACAAATTTAAACGGTTTAAATCGCGTATATTTATCATTATTTTTATCGCAACGACGTTTCAAATTGTTTTTTTCGTTTCTGATCACTGCAAAGTGTTTGAAACGTCATCGGGACGAAAATAATGATAAATATACGCGATTTAAATCGTTTAAGGTTGTTTAATTACTATGTGTAACAATCACGAAAACCTAAGACAACATTAGAATGAAAACTACGTTAGTATTTGTAATAAAACTTACCGTATGTTTAAATGACGAATGTGCAGTCCCAATATCTTCCTTTGAAACACGAAATCAGCACCAAATCAGTACTAAACAATGCACAAATAAATAAAACAATCCACACAGAATGTTAGCGAACTTCAACACATTTGTATATCAAGTGAAACTCCGATTTTGATAAACTGATAACACTGTAACATGTGTACTAATTAATCCCAGATTGATAATATTATGAGGTAATTCTTAGAACATTTCCTTGTTTTAGGAAAAGTCAACGATGCATGCCGCGTTTTGGTGCTAGTTTGGCCATTTAGGTAAATTCGTCTGCGAGTTTTCATTCGCTACGAATAAGTATGAAAGTCAACGAATTTCTCCATCCATTTTTACCAGCGCCTCCTAGCGGGAACGTTGACGAACCTTAGGGCCAATTTCACCATTGTAACAATAAACTATGATTTATAGTAAACTGTGGTTTAACTATACGCGGTTTTATACTATAGATAGACCATTCAAATGTGGCTTTTGATTATTAGTAGAAAGTCAAACCTAGTGGCAGTTTTTGAATTTGTTTTATTTCTGTAGTGGAGGAACACTCATTGATTTGACTTTTATGACATGTGACAGCCGCTGTAGTCATAGAAATAGGGTATATTATCAGCTGTAGCAAAGTAGCCATATTGGTTTTAGATTATGGGATATCCACCATATGAGATAGTATATATTTTTTATCTATGATTAGACTTATTCCATTGTTTATAGCCGTCTGCCCGATTTAATAAAAGTTTATATCATGGCAATTTTAAAATACTTGAGACATCATTTGGCATCTATCTGACAAAGGTCTGTCATATTTTGTTGGAGAGAGAGATTTAGGTTATTACGTATAGTTATACCCTAGATTGGATAAAATCACCCTTAGTTGATTAAAAATAATCACTAATAGTGAAAGACGCATGTTCAATCCCCGTCTAAGGAGATTAATTCTGTACCCTAATATATGTTCATAATAGTTTCATCAGATAATTCATGAGTTCAGGGGTATGCCCATATAATGCGGATATCCCTATTCATAATTAATACCTAAAAACAACTATTTTATAAACATCCTCAGGAGGTATTGACTATATCTTACTAGATTCTTTTGCTTGAAGAATTTGAAGCGCTCGTAGCGAAGTTTGCTTAACAATTCTAAACCGATCAGCAAAGTTAAGGAACGTACGCCTTGGTAATGACTTGGATGGGTGACCGCTGGTGACATTACTACTGAGCGCTTCCGTGCTTCGGAGGGCACGTTAAGCCGTCGGTCCCGGTAATGTCTTAGGATGGCAGTCGTTACAGCATGGTGGTAGGGCATTTTGTGAATGCCCGCCTGGCTATCTACCACCCTCAAGTAGAAAATCTGTCGCCAAGCACCTAACGGTGTGTTCCAGCAATCCTAGGTTAGCCTGAACAACATCTTCGACCACATCATCACTTACCATCAGGTGAGATAGTAGTCAAAGGCTAACCTACCAGGCATTAAAAAACAATCAAGACTAATTAAAGCTGTTTCATGTAGAGGCGATGCTATCTCAGTCAATGGCTTAATAAATAAATATGACCATTCGACGTAATTACGGCTTAGTATTTTTTTCGTTTGTCAAAAGATATATTATTTAAATTTTTTAAATGTTGTTCCAAACAGATTTATGAAAGGTTTTTTGTATATTTTGCATATAGGTATTTATTTTATAATACTTTCTTCAATATTATAACATCATTTTACTGACCTTAGTATAAAGTTATCCACGTATATCATAAAATTAATCCTAGGTTAGTGAAATTGGCCCTAAGCTACCGTGCCAAAGTCCTAGAGTACAAATTTATCACTCTCAAATATTATAAACATCAGTGAGAATCTTCCATCTCAACAAAGGATATCAATAATATAAAATAATACACATAAATGGTAATACTTTTTCTAAATGTTCGTTTATTAAAACATGGCAACAATACCCTTATCATTCAACTACTACTTACAAAAATGCTATTAGGCGTTATATAATAGTAAATACAGTGCTATACAAGTTATACAAAACAATAGCAAGGAGAATATATCTAATGGTGGACGCTGACTTTTATGGTGAGAAAATCAAAATTAAAACAATATTTTGTTTTTTTGCTGAATGCTAGGTTGTTTTAATAATTATTTTAGTATTACTATACTTGATCACACAATACGCGAGAATAATATCAATTCGAAGAATATTTTTTACGATATCTTATATATATCTCTTAACTATTAAAAGTAATGTTAAAACTTTTTTACAGTTTTAGAGATAACATATGGAATCAATTGCCGGGGTATTTAATATATTTTGTTTTGGAGCCTGCCGGACTGAGCCGTGCGGATGGCAAAAGACCAGACGGTCTGACGCTCGTCCCGTGGCAGAATGGTAGGTACTTGCTATGGAACGCGACCTGCATCAGGACCTATTTGCCTCCTGTCACCTAGGCCAGACAATCCGCGCGGCAGGGGGCGCCGCAGAATCTGCAGCGCTTAGAAAGAGCGCAAAATACGCTGACCTTGCCCATAGGTACGAGTTTGTCCCTCTGGCGGTCGAGACAGCGGGGAGTTGGGGTGCGGAGGCGAAAGCCTTGGTACAACAGATTGGGCGTCGTCTCAGAGAGAGGGTTCACGACCAACGCTCTGGGTCGTATCTCGTTGAAAGGCTGACCATCGCCATACAGCGTGGTAAATGTGGTAATGCATCCAGCGTGATGGGCACCTTTGGGCCGGGGGCGGGCTTTTTTGTTATTTGTAGTTTTATTGACATTTAGTATCTTTAAATTTATATAAATTGACATTATGGAAAGTAAAATTAGTGAAATAAATACAAATTTATTATATTACCAATATAATACGAGTGACATTATTTTAAACTCACGAATACTATGATCAAGTATAATGGTTACCAAGCCCAGATACAAACGTAAAATAACTGTAAAAATGTTTAACTTCCCGTCATAGAAGTGAGATTCCACCTTAAGTAAATTGCCAACATTATTCAACATTCAAAAGCAATTAAAAAAACGTTTTAAAACATCATAATCATAAAATTTCATATAAAAAAAAATCTTAAATATGACACGGTTTTTTAATCATCACATATTTGAACCCGATTCCCCAATTTAAGGTCTGATTTTAATACAACGGATAGCTTTGTACGATAAATAATTAAAATATAGCAGGCCTTTGTTATCATAGAAAGTAAAATGTAGCGGATTGTAAATTAATTGGATTTCTGGCGTATGAAACAGATAACTCCTTGGTTTGGACTTTTAATACATGACAGCAGCATGGACTTATGTGACTATATATGTTTTTAGTTTATAGAGCAAAAAATTAAACGGCATATTTTTTTCATCTTGAATAAAATTTAATCCTTTGCCTGAAATCAGGCAGACGGGTGTAGCGTCTGCCTGATTTCATAAAATTCAATATCATGGCAAATTTAAAATACTTCAACAACAGTTGACATCTATGGTGACAAAGTCTATCATATTTTGCTCGTTACAGAGAAATATCCTCTAGGGCCAACTTTACCAAACTACAGTTTAACTAAGAAGTTATACTGTAGTTTGGTAAAGTTGGCCCTAAGACAGATAATGGTAACCGACTAAATTTAAAACAAATGAACTTTTCTTTTAACATGTGTTGTTTAGATTGGCTGTGATATAGATTTATTCTTAAGAATAGCAACTATCTGATGATTGAAAAACCGGCCTGTAAAATAATAAAATCTGATTTAAGAACGAATAAATAATAAGTACAATAACATAATTTAAAAAAAATTGAGATATTGCCCAATTATTTAATTCACCTAATATTAATTGAATTCTACATCACATAATTTTTGTACATTTATACTAATTTGTATTACATCAAAGTTGAGATTATTTGGCCGTATTATAAAAATCATTACAATCTGTCGCCAAGCACCTATCGGTGTATTCCGGCAGCGTTTCTTGAGAGACAGTAATTCTACGTTAGCTTGAACAACATCTTCGACCGCATCATTGCTCCCCATCAGGCGAAATAGTAGACAAAGGCTAGCCCGTTTGAAATTTGAAACTATAGTTGAAGCGATCCGACTTATTTACAATGTGCGGACATGTATAACCCCGTTTTACACAAATCCAAATACTACGTAATTTTTTTTTCAGGTATATATCAATGTATATAACTTAAATTAATAAATTACTTATATTTAGCAGGAATTGATTCTAGGTCAAGTTATCCTCTTTTATTACAGCATGACTCAACACGTTTGGTGTGTTTGTGGTCAAAGACTATCGAAATAAAAGAAATATGTTATAAAAACGTGGTATTCACTCAATTTAAAAGAAAAATACGGTATTACTCACGTGTTAGATAATTCAGGTCGCTCAGACTAAAGTTTCGACCACATCCGATGGTCTTTTTCAAGGAGTGTTCGGGACGCTCGCGATAACGTCTCACTTAGCACTACGGGCTGCAGCTCGTAGCTCGAGATGCAGTATCTTGCGGAGAGGGTCCAGAGCGGAGCAAACTTAATCATCACTGTTGGGACACTGACTACTTGTCGCACTGCATTCAATTCAAAACCCTGCACCAATCAAAGATGTCTGCAAGAAACTGCAGCCCGCAGTGCCATGCGAGACGTAATTGCGAACATCTCGAATACTCCTTAAAAAAGACCACCGGATGTGGTCGAAACTAGAGTTGGATTTATCTGGCTTGTTTACGTGATCAATCGCGTATTTTCTTTTAAATGGAGTGAATACCACGTTTTTATAACACATTCCTTTTATTTCGATAGTCTTTGACCACAAACTCACCAAACGTTGAGTCATGCTGTAATAAACGAGGATAACTTGACCTAGACTCAATACCTGCTAAATTTAAGTAATTTTATTTAACACCATGGCAGCTTCTCATAATTTTGATGTAATACAATTACAGTTAACAGCAATGCAATGTGACTTGCTCAGTGCAAAGCAACAGGTGCTTTTTTACAGTAACTGCCTTCTCATATCAGAAGTAAAACTCTAAACATCTATTCTCATTAGTGTAATTACAAAAGTTCTTCGTGGAAACGCCAGTGACGTCACGGGCCTGGCCAACTATCGATACAATTAGGACCCGATATTCAACGAATGACCACATCTAAATGTACCTCAACAAAACAGCAACTCAGCCTACGTCGGGTATATTTAGTAACATATTTTTTAAATAAAGCACTACTAAATATACCCTATTTTAAATCAGACTTTGAATGATTTGTCGGGTATACATTGACAAACGCATAGTACTCGGTGTATAAAATATATTATCTAAGAATCCCGAACTTTATCTTGTCGTGCGCTATAAGCTACGGGCACAATCATAGACTCGAATACTCCTGTAAAAAGACCGCCTGATATATATGATATGATAGTCGGAATGAATAGTTGGACTAATCCAACTTCACGTGAGTAAAACCCGTTTACCTATATGTTCAAACACAGTAAATGCGTATTGCGCCAACATAAATTCGAGAGTTAAAGTCGGTTTAACTTGGATTTTGTATGACAAATTACACTTGATCGACGTATTCGATCTCCAACTCGAGTGTTTTGCCGGTTTAATTTATAATATTGAAATTTACACTTAATTCAAGTTTAACTCGCGTTTCCTCTTTGGCGCAAGTGGGGCTAAATGTTGTTTGTTTTAAGCTTCACAAACTAACCATAAGGTCGGGCGTACATGGATAGAGATGTTATTCTACCGTCTACCAGTAGAGTGGGACTATGCTACGAACTATAATAATGTATATGGATAGCCCCATAACATAACAGTACTTCTTCCCAAATGCCGTCATCTTGATACATTGATAAAACGACCAATAACATTATTGAAAATATGTTAAAATAACAAGAATAATAATAAAGAAGAATCTGCTAAAGTACGGAGCATAACGATACATGATTCAACATTTTCTACTGTCATCAGCCAAAAATAATTTGTTGAAAAAACGGACTTCCAACACTGAAAAGTATGAAATAATGCCATGTTGATTCAAAACATTGACCTCACAGTTCCATTTTTTTTAATTTTATTTTTGCACTGTTTTTAGTTATGGGGACTTAGTTAATCGTACTGCTTACAGGGTCATTGTTACTCGCCTGTAATACTGTTTTCGATCGAAAAGAGATGCAATTACCATAAAATCCAGTTATGCAACTGTTACTCATAAACTATTCAGCCGATGTTGATAAAATTTTAAAGAAACCCATATTTGCCTCAACCAATAAGCATTACAATTCAAAGGGGCAAAGCTGCCAGCATGCTAGGCACGCTGCCAACTGGTACTGGGCTGGAGCATTTAGACTGCCTATAAGTCTGCTATGACTTATAGTTAGTCTAAATGCTTTTATTGTAGTAGCTGTAGTGTTGTATATAGTTCGTACTATTTTGTTTAATAAAGGAATTACGCCGGTAAAAAAAAAAGAAACCCATTGGAAAGTATATACTAATTCTACCCAACAAAAAGAAAACAAAATCAATTCATAAATGGCGGAGTCACGTAACAAATAAACAATAAAATCAATCAGTCCAATTGAGAACCTCTTCCTTTTTTTGGAAATAGCTTATTTATGTATTTACCTTAAAAGTCATTCTGTTACATACATACGAAATGTATTTCTTATAGGCAGAGTTTACCGCTTAACACCAGGTGGGCCTTCTGCTTATTCTATTACATAATCACAAAAATATTTACTATATTTCTTCATGCTGACATCGGAAAATAACAGCACATAAAAGACACTTGTAAATTCAGTTAATAGATATTATTTATATCAATAATAGTAGCATAGTCCGTACACCACCATTCTTTACCGTTACTCTAAACCCGTGTACGTCCGACATAACTATGTGATGCTTGAATTGAAACATGAAAAATTAAAATCTTATCAGGACAGGACCTAATGAACTAGTTTCGTCAGCCAAACTATTATCATCCTAAAACCATGGCTTGGTCGATATTAATAAATTAAAAAACGTAAATTCTTCGAAGGAATGATGATCTAGTGGCAATAACTATATGGACTATTAGATAGAAAGATGAAGCCAAATTTTGGGCAGTGTTTGTACCAATAACCACCCTACAAGTCATTGCTCACTGCTACTAGACTTCCATCGCTTCAAACTAATTTTATATTTAATGTATGGTTCCTTATATAGAGCAGTTATTATTACGGATATGTAGGTAACTTATTTCATATTTAAGAAAATAATACGGGATAACTTTCGTTGATAAGTCTACCACCTAATAAGTTGATAAGTCTGTTTGTTCCGACTATAGTTTGGCCACGACTTTTTGATGCAGAGATCGAATTAAGACGTTGCCGTCTCGAACTCTCCTTGAAAAATTCAATGATGTGTTCGAAACTATTGTCGGATTGTTCAGACTATAGTTCGGCCACGATTTTATCATTCTCTGGAGTTCTCCTTGAAAATTTGTTTGATGTATTAGAAACTATAGTTGGATCGTTCAGACTATAGTTCAGGCACGAATTTTTTCATGTAGAGATCGTGTTGAGACCTAAACGCCGTAGTCTCGAGCTCTCCTTGAAAAAGACCATGATGTGTTCGAAACGAAAAATAGACGGATTAATTAATTCACGAGTACGTATTATTTACTTAAATGATGAAAAACACTTTAGTTTTTATAAGATAATTTCATATTTTGGTAGGTATCGACTAAAAATCTTTCAGTTATAAACAAACTGAACATAATTTAACAGATTTAATATACATTTTCTACAACAAAATAAAATATAAGCAACGTATAAAGCATCTCAATTTCTCTAAATACAATTGACTTTCACACTAGCGCATACAGATCGCATAAGAAACGCAGCGTTCGCCGTATTGCTATCGCACGCATCGCATGTCGTTGTTGAGATTCCTACGGCTCAAGCAGCCGTTTATTATTTTATTGTAGTAGAATAAGAAAGAAAAGGTTTTTGAATCTGTGATGTATTAAGTTTCACATACGACTCCTAAAATTTAAGAAATTGATGTGATTATACTTTAAAAAATATTAATTATTTTTATAAGTATGTTACATATATAAATATCTAGTAACTATTCTGCCAGTTCTAGTAATTTTCCTGGTAAGCTAACGTGATGTGACATCATAAACGCAACGTATAACGGAAAGAATTTTCAAGCCGTTTCGCTTCTAGCATCACATCTTCTAAGCATCGTCTCAGTCTTGATTGATCCAGTGCACGATCGAGAATTATATACGATACCTGTATGATGTGATAGCTCGTGTAAAAGTAAAAATTCTTTCAGTTAAGCTACGCAGCGCTTATGATGTAGCGTATGCTTAATAGAAATAAGCGACTGGCTAGCGACCACCATCAAGTAGAACATCTGTCGCCAAGCACCTAACGGTGTGTTCCGGCAGCTGTCCTTGATAGCCAGTAATTCTAGGTTAAGCCTGTAAACACTTTCGACCACATCATCACTTACCATCGGGTGAGATTGTAATCAAAGGTTTACCTATCACAATAAAAAAAAATAAAAAATGCCGGAAATGTCCCTATTTCTATAAGTATAAGAATTAAAGTCCTGACCCACCGACTGACAGACAACGCATAGCCTAAACCACTGGTCGCAAAGACGAAGGTTAGATCATTCAAAATTAAAAAATGAAGTGATATCTTTTTTTTTGAAAGGGATGACTTAAGTTGGATTAAAAGAATCAAAAATTTACCTTATGACACGTTTTACACGGCTTCCAAAAACCAGTAACGGTTCCTGAGGGATAGCTCACGTGGGTGAAGCCATATTTAATAATAAGCTAGTATTTCATTTATTTAAAATATTTTTGAAAGAATTAATTTAGCCAGTCACTTATTTATTGTGATGGCTTTGCTTTGTGGCCCTTCTGGTCGTTTTTACTGTGTCAGCACACAATAAAGGTGAAGGCAATATAAACTATGCCCCTATCTTGCTGTCCCTTTCAACAGTACGGCAAACCCCTGGAGTGAGAAAGGGACAGTACGATAAGAGCATATTTTTGGCTTCAGTTCTATTTGAACTTTTCAATTATCTGAGTTTACGCCTAAGAGTATTGCGAATCCTTAAACTAAAGGCGCCGTAGGTGGAACCTATATAAATCATATGAAATACAAATATTTATCAACGAATCGATGCTCTGCGTGTGCTAGCATATTAAATAACACTAAACATCTATCGTTGCTTTAAAATTATTGACACACTCGGCGTTGCAGCTGCGTTTCACTGCGGCACCTTAAATTGAATTCCGTCCTAAGTACAAAACGCAGCGATCACGCAACGCGTCAGGAAATAATAGGCACTTTGTTTATATTTTCAAGAATATACTGACTAATTTGAAATAATTAATTCTATAAAAAAGTTGCCTCTAATATAAATAACATCATTACCCCGTGGGGTGCCGGGCTGTAATTGGAACCCCCCTCCCCCTAACTACCTGTGGGAGTCTCAAAGATGCAACGAAGGGAAATATATCAGAAGGTCAGCAGCAGCGCCTGATCCCCAAGACGTCTGCCAATCGTGAGAATAATGGTAGAACACCTCTTAATGGAGAAGCCTGTGTTCATCGTCGACATTGACTGTTGAACAAAAGCTTCCGCCATATCCACATATTTAAACACTATTTTTTAAACAGATCCTGGATTTGATAGCCAGGTTGGACATTGTTGTTTAGTTATTCTGATAGAAAACTCCACTTAAGCTTAGTAGAGTATGGAACTTTCCCTGGTATTTATAAAGAAAGATAACAACTCTAGGCTTCAACTGGGGTTTTCTATCTATAACACTGAAATCAAACCGAGGACCTGTTTTAAAATGTACCTGCTGTCATACGAAACACTGCAAAATTAAATAAAATTAATATTCTGTGCAACAAAAATATGTGTGTCTAAATTCAAAGCTAAAATTATTAAAACCATCTTTACATAAGAAATACGAGTAATTACTGTCAAAATTACACTACATTTACACAGAGCATTTCAGTCGCGTAAACGCTGCGTAACCGCTGCGTTTTTTCAGTTTATACACAATCATTCCCAAACATTATACACTATGGATAATCACCCTTATATACTGGATAATAGGGGCTAATGTCGCTCCGTATGCTAGTATCTATAGTAGTTGGGTTTGAACGGGCCAACCTTGTTGAGGCCGAGATATTTGGCCTGTTCGTCCGTGAGCTCTGTAAGGTGCGCGTCGAAAGTGGGCAAGTGTAGGGATGCTACATACTCGTCCATCTTCTTTGGCAGTAAGTATACATCCGCCTGAGAACAAAATATTGTAATTATTGTCTTTAAGACACAATTTCCACTGATTCAAGGTTCATAAAGCGTCGTGACCCGTATTAACTTAAGTATATTACCCCTTTTAGGCACCATATATGTTTATGATCATTTTTTTTTATGCTTATAGGTTAGCCTTTGACCACTATCTCACCTGATGGTAAGTGATGATGTGGTCGAAGATGTTGTTCAGGCTAACCTAGAATTACTGGCTCTCAAGGACAGCTGCCGGAACACACCGTTAGGTGCTTGGCGACAGATTTTCAACTTGAGGGTGGTAGCTAGCCAGGCGGGCATTCGCAAAGTGCCCTACCACCATGCTGTAACGACTGCCATCCTAAGACAACAACCGGGACCGACGGCTTAACGTGCCCTCCGAAGCACGTGCACGCTCAGTAGTAATGTCACCAGCGGTCACCCATCCAACTCATGACCGCGGCGGACGTTGCTTAACTTTGCTGATCGATTCAGAATGGTTAAGCAAACTTCGCTACGAGCGCTTCAAAAACATAGACAACATATGACATATTTGGTTGGCTGAAAAACTAGGTGAAAATGTGATCATATTATATCCGCTTAAGAATAAAATATTTATAATTATTGTCTTTATGATCCAAGTTCTTACTGATGCATAGTGAAAGCTCATAAAGTTTCGTGACCCCTATCTATATACCTTAAGCCTAATAAACCTATTAGGGGCCATATATGTCTATGATCATAAATATAGACTAAAATTTTGAAGCAATGATGGCCCAGTAGCATTGGCTATGGACTGCCACGCAGCAGGTCTATAGTTCGAATCCCGCCGTGGGGATTGAGCTTCACCGCATGGTGGAAGGGCATTTTGCGAATGCCCACCTGGATAGCAACCGCCCTCAAGTAGAAAATTTGTTGCCAAGCACCTAACGGTATGTTCCAGCAGCAGTCCTTGAGAGCCAGTGAAATTACAGGCGCATGAGACTTAACAACTATGACTCAAGGTGATCGCCGCAGTGTAATTCGTGACTTGTGACGAAAAGCATCTGTTATAGGCAGAGGTTAGTCCGCTTAACATTAGGTGAGCCTCGAGATTGTTCCGTCACAATAACATAAAAAGATTACCGATTGATTTTACCCACTTCACATAAGCCAGGATTAATCTACTTTATCTATTCTGCGCTTAATTTACCTCAATTTAGCCCCTTAATCATAGTTTGAATTACTATACTATGCTGAGCTATCCTGATCTTACTTCAGCCCCTTAACCTGAACTAAGATACATTACCATATAACTAAGTTGCGCTATTCTTGTATCCTTTTCCGTCGACCTAAACTACTAAGGTTACCTTACTCACATATATAATATAACTAAGTTGCGCTATTCTGATTTCAGACCATAAACCTGAACTAAGGTTACATTGCTGAGGTTATTTTTATTGTTACATTTCTTGTCTTCTTGTGGTTAACCTTTTTAATCTGATTCTAATAATTTATGTAAGTATTTTATGTCTGTTTTCTGCCCAACAAAATAAATATATATATCAATAATCTATAAAGCTAGTAATATATAAGCTGCTTTGCTTTTTAAGCTTAAAATTTGTAAATCTCTTAGATAAAGTTTTTATTTTCTAAAACATTAATAAAAATAAATAAAATTCCACTTCATCTATGCTGCGCTGTCTCTAACTTCAGTCTCTTAACCTTAACTAAGTAACATTACCGTATAACTAAGTCGCGCTATTCTTATCCTCTTCACCGACGCTAGGGTCAGTTTATCTTATATTTATCACGCGCTATCCTGAACAAAAATACATTACGATATAACTAAGTTGCGCTATCTCTATCTTATTTTAGCCTCTTCACCTAAGCTTTTTTTGTTTTTAGGGAGGACATAGATGCTGGCTACCGCCTGTGCGGTCGTCCAGCTCCACCGGGTTTTGGGCGAGGGCCTGGCCCTACAATAGCCCGGGAGGGAGAAGTGCCGAAGGCACTTCTCCCGAGACGGGCGTAGAAGGCGAAAAGCGCCTTCTACCTCCGTCTCCTGCGGACGCCGAAAACGTACCGCTATTATAGGAGGGGTTGACAGCGAGCTCAAGGGCACCACTGTGGTTCGGACCTCGGCTTGTCTCACTGTCGAGAGACATGGGGGGGATCGGAGCAAAATGCCTCTGTGCAACTGCAGTGTTGCACAATTGGGCCCTACTGAATAAAACTCTTTGACTATTTGGAGAGCAATTTATCGTGACCTTGTTTTTGCCTCGAGCTCGCCGGCGAGCTCGGTGTTTGATTGTGTGACCTCTAATTACCTCACACCTGGGGATTTTACCTCGACGACTTGCGGATAACGCTAAAGCTGCCAATGTAATGACTGCGATGGGGTCATCCGGGTCGTCTAATACCTGCCGTGGTCGGCGACGGGGGGGTTTGAAAAATGGGATAGAAGAGGCGGTCGAGTAGTTCGATGCCTGGACAACCAATGGGTTCGAGTGGTGGGGCGCTCGATCAAAGTATCGGCGAGCGCAGTCCTTATTGAACTGCGCTAAAGAGGGAAGGTTTAGGTCGCAGTGCAACTCGGTGTTCCGGACATACCACGGAGCGCCGGTTGCACTACGAAGAAAACGATTTTGAATGACTTGAAGCTTATGGAGATGGGCCTCACTAGCATGACTAAACACTACTGATGCGTAAGTCATGATGGGGCGGATGCAGGCAGTGTAAAGTGTCTTCTTATTACTAAGAGACATTTTACTCTCTTTGCGTATCAGGGGACCAAGGCGACCCATTACAAAGGCCGCTCTGTTTCGGACGGTTGTTATATGATCGCTAAAGGTGAGATTCCGATCAAGGGTGACTCCGAGATATTTTGTTTTACTAACCCAGGGGATGGGTTGGTCAAACAAAGTTAAAGGTTGCGGGTAACGGGGGCGAGTCTTCTCAGTAAAGTACATAGCTGCACTTTTAACTGGGTTGACCGCGATGCGCCATTTACGGAACCAGTCACCGATCTCGGTGATGGCCCGTTGGAGGGCGAAAATGGACTTTCTGCTGATACGCCACCCAGTGGTATAAATAGCGGTATCATCCGCGTATTGGGCCAATAGGACGTCTGGCTGAGAGCGTGGGATGTCGCTGGTATACAGCGAGAAGAGAATGGGTGATAGCACGGAGCCCTGCGGGACTCCGGCTCTGACTGGGTGGGGGGAGGAGAGGGTGCCTTCCACGCGATAGCGAAAGCTTCTGGCTTTAAGGAAGTCTTGTAGGATGAGCACAAGACGTTCTGGCACGCCAAGTTGGTATAGCTTGTAAATCAAGCCATTGTGCCAGACTTTGTCAAAAGCTTTCGCCACGTCGAGGAAGACTGCTAGCGTGGTCTGGGGTTTGGGGTACTTGTTAAAGCCCTCAATGATGTGCTCCGTGAGGCGGTGCACCTGTTGGACGCATGAGTGTCCGGGTCTGAAGCCAAACTGCTCATCTGGGATAAGGTGGTGTTCCTTAGCATGGGACTGGAGGCGGTTTGCAAGTAACCGCTCGTAAAGTTTGCCTAAGGCACTGAGGAGGCTGATTGGGCGGTAACTGGTGGGGTCAGATGAGCTTTTGCCTGGTTTGTGAATGCCAATGACAGTTGCACATTTCCAGGTGTCTGGGAATAAGCAGTGGCTCATAGCAGCATTGAAGATGCTGACTAGGAGATGGATGAGAGGAGGAGAGAGGGTTTTAAGAACCCTGTTGGAGATGCCATCGGCACCGGGGGATTTGCGCGGTCGGAGGGCCTTGATCAGTCTCGCCACCTCAGCGTAAGTCGCTAAGGTGGCAGGTGGGAGTTCAGAGGTGACCACAGAGCTTTTACGTTCGACTTCAGCATCCACCGAATCGAGGTGAGCTTGGTCAACGTGATCTACGTTAGGGGAACACTGAGCCTCTAGGCTATCAGCTAGGCACTCAGCTTTGTCCTCGTCAAAGAACGCTGGGACTAGTGGGACTGGTCTGTATAAGGGAGGCATGTCGTTATGGTAACTACCTTTCATACTTCGCGCCAAGTTCCAATAAGCATGGTGGCTTGGCACGAGGTTTGAAAGTTTATCGCCCCATTGTTGATCACGCAACTCAGACATGCGACTTTGAACCATGCGTTCAAAGTGGCGTTTCTTAGTTTTGTTCTCTTTACTGGGGTAAGAGTCGTAATGTCGGGTCACTGCTTTACTCTCCGTCACCAATCGTCTCACATCCGCTGGAATGACAAGGCGCCGGTCGTCCGGCACTATGACCTCCTTTGCGGATGCACCTACTACGGTGGAGAGGTGATTGGTGAACGAATCGATCGCAAGGGTTACGTCATCTTTTGTCAGGATGTCGTCAGGGATCTTGTCTAGGTCCGGTGAACTGATAGCCTTTAGGGCATCGCCTACTTGCTTCCAGTTCACTATCGTCTTAGTGGGGCGGGGGAGGTCAGTCGTTGGGTCGGGACCTAGTCGCAGTATAATGGGTCGGTGGTCAGAGTGAAGCTCGTGAACCACTTCTATGGAGCGTAACCGGAGTGTTACGCCTCTGAATAGTGCCATGTCAAGCAAGTCAGATCGGTGGTCTTCCATATAAGGGTAGTGAGTGGGCTCAGTGGGCGCAATTATGTCAAAGTTAAGTTCTGCGATTAGGTTTTCAAGTGCAATACCTCTGGGATTGTTGACGTTACAATTCCATAGGATGTGCTTACTGTTGAAGTCGCCAATCAGAATGACGGCGCTTCCTAATGAGAATAGGGCTTCTAAGTCAGCTCGGACGATCGGCTTTTTGCAAGCTTGGTAACAGGATGCTATGACTATAGGTTGATGACCAGTCATAGCTAGGAGGCAACAAGATGCTTCCATATTAACAAGAGTTGGGGTAGGTAGGGGAATGCAGTGCAGGGACCTTTTGTAATAGATAAGAGTGCCTCCCCCACGGGAGTTCACTCTATCATCACGTACCGTTCTGTAATTGGCAAACCTAGGGTTCGCCTTCCCCGGTTTTAGAAAGGTTTCCTGCACGCATATGATATCGATAAGGTGGGTACAACAAAAGTCGTGGACGAGGTCACGTTGTCTGAAGAGGCCGTCAGCGTTAAATGACGCTAACGAAACTGAGTACGGTTTCGTGCGTTCGGTTGTACTACCCATAGTGGTTGTACTGGGGAGGGGCCTGGGGAACGAAGCGCTTAAGGGCGCTAAGTAAATTCGCGTGTTCCAATGTGTATTGGATCACGTCCGCTGGGGATTGAGCGTATTGCATCTTGTGGAATAGCTCTTGTACCTCATTGATGTCAACCGACATAGCCAGATCGCTGACTAGGTTGATTGCCTCTTGAAGAGGGGCAGCCATCAATGGCATAGGTGGAGCTTGTGGCCGGGAAGCGGCGCGGGGAGGCGCGCGAATGGGGTTGGCGACGGGTGCCGGGAGCGCGGGGCGAGCCGGGGCCGGTGCGCGGGCAGGGGCCGCGGCGCGGGCGGGTGCGGGTGCGGGCGCGGGTGCGGGCGCGCGGGCCGGGGCGCGGGCGGTAGCGACGGTCTTAACCATACTGGGTGGTTTAGACCATGCGTTACGGGCTGGGAGCGGCGCGGGTATTACCTGTGAGGCAGGTACTACCGTTAATTTAGGGCTTACCCGTTGGTAACGGTCGTAAGAGGGACGGGTCGGCCTATGCCTTGCCACCCTGTGGTTCACTCGTGGTGCTTTAGGGCAGCCACGGTAATTCGCGGTATGCCCTTGAGCACCGCATAAAACACAGCTGGGTGGGTCCGGCGAATCACGGGTGCGAGTGCACGCTGCTGTCGCGTGATCGCCTAGGCACTTAACGCACCTAGCGCGAGCGAAGCAGAAACGGGAGGCGTGCCCGTATAGTTGGCAGTTATGGCACTGCGAGGGACTCCCATTCTTGTATGGGGCTTGGACATCGAGTCCTGAGAGGCCACAGACCTTTTTTAAATTAAAAATGGCCTTGCCTTCAGGAGTACGATCTAGTACTACGAGTACTAGATCGTAGGGGCTGCGGTCCTTCCCGCTGTACATGCGGTGAACTGCATGTACGGGGAAGTCTTGTGCCTTCAGGTCGGCACATACCGAATCGGTATGTACCTCCTTGGGCACACCGCGGATGACCACTCGGAGGACTTTCTCCTCTTCGAGCGCATAAGTGTGAAAACTTATGCTCTCGTGGCGGAGGAGTTTAGTTAGCGCTCTGTGGTCGCTAATGGTGGAAACTTGGACTTTAATGCCCTGCTGCGTGGAGCGGGCATTAGTATAGTGGATCCCACGATCCGAAACTAAACGGGACAGCATGTCCCATTTGGTTTTGTCCTGAATGAACAGGGGCGGAGGCGGTTTTTCGCGGCGCGCGCTCGCGTCCTGAGGGGACGCGGCAGTGGTGGCCGGAGCGGAGGGAGGAGACGCGGGGCGCGGGGCGGGGGTCGGCTTCTTGCCGGAGGCGGGGGCCTTAGCGGGTGCCTTGGCGGGAGGGGCGGAAGTTGCGCAACTAGCGGCTTTAGGAGCACGCTTGCGCTTTCTATCTACGACGGTGTAGCCGTCGTTATCTGAGTCCGAGTCAGTGCGTAAGGCGCGACTCGGATCTACCTCCATCTCCGCTTCGGAGTCCGAAGTGGGCTCGACAACGGCGATGGAGGGACGGGTGCTCGCTGGCCTCCCGATCGGTGAGCGCGAGCGAGACCTCTCACGGGGAGGGGCTGCCACCGTGCGTCTGTTGTCAGGGCCCGGAGCGGGCGAAGTCGGGCTGTCCTCTGAGAAGGACCGGGTCAGAGGAGGGACGATGGCCTCCGGAATTGGAATTCCGGAGGGAGCGATGAGAGTGTCCGTGAGGCGGGCACTCTCTGCATCGTTAAGCGATTGCTGATGATCAGCGTAGAGTTCGGGGTAGCGGAGGGCGAAGGTCTGAAGGACCTCCACCTCACCGTTAGAGGGACGTTGCATCCTGAGGGGAATACTCAGGATGGCCTAACGGGTTCTGTCTCCCTCTCGCAACTCGTGAGCTCACTTGTGTGAGAGGGAGTGAGTACCTATGGTGTGCCCTAGTTGTGTACCCTCTCCGAGCTTTTTTCTCGGCGGAGAGGGGTGCTCCTAAGCGCTACTCCGGGTTTGACTAGGGGTGACCCCAAGGCCAGAATCCCGGAGCCCAGCTTGCTTCGGCTGACCCGTGAAGCGGGAAAGGCCACGGTGCAAGGTTAAACCAAAACAACAACAGTGGCCGTTGTCACCGTAGGGTGTCACACTGCGACCGCAGCAAATGGCGGATTTGATCGTTCAGACGGGTTTGGCTGACGCTACCCCACGCCTGAACGACGTCGCTTAACAGCACAAAGTGTGTTGTTACGCGACTGTTACTATGTTGTGTCGGATAGTAAAGTGGTGAAATGCGCACCGAAAAGTGCGGTCGAAGCAAGACCACCAGCCCGATAAGATGTTGTTCGTCCGAAACAAGGGACTGGGTAGGTGGTAATGCCAGACGTCTTAGAGCGCCTCTGCGCGACGGCACGGCGAGCTCGTAGCTCGCGTTGCTCGGCGTTCGGCGGCTGCTCAGCTTCTGCACAGAAAACAAAACTTCGTCAGGACTGCGTATTCCAAGGCACTGGTCTGCAACTAGCGTCGGAACGATGACCCGAGTGAGACGGCAATAGTGCGGGGACTATTGCGGTCTCACTGGGAGATACTGGCGGAGCTGTAGACAGGTGTGCTCGGCGTGGCGGCACAGGTCGGAATGATGTTGATTGTGGTGTCACCTAAGCTAGGGTTACCTTACCTTATATCTATGCTGCGGTGCGTTGTACAACTCGATCAGTGCTAGAGCTTGCGTCGCAGCAGTGACAGAGACGACGAATGAGGGAAGAGAGGAGCAGCACAGGTTGGCCAGCCTTCCTTCCGCCAGCAGGACTATACGCTTACCGTTCGGCCAGATGATGTGGTCAACCTGCGGGGAGGGCCGAAACTTTTTTGAACATATAATCTACTTGTTGTTTCGATTGTATTTTATGGAATACTTGATTACATTGGCATGCCTATTCACATTTTTTACTGCGATGAACGCTACGTACTACCGAGCAAGTGTATATTTTTGTGGGAATACACTTAGCAGGCGTAACACAGGTTCACCTAGTACGGCTGCTAATGGAAGGTATTAACTATTCTGTGTATTATCTTAGGAATTTAGTATTTATATATTTTATCCTGTTGTTTTTTATTGGAGCAATAAACAATTTGTAATTGTATTTGTATTTTTTGTTGGTCATAATTGACTAAGTACTCGCTTGGGAATCGAACCCGAATCTCCTGGTTGTATATGCCAGGCGCTTTATCCTTTTACCCATAGTTGATGAAGGGGATTCAAATTTCAATCATAAAGGGCTTATATTTTTTTATGGGTGACTGCTGGTGACATTACTACTGAGCGTGCATGTGTTTCGGAGGGCACGTTAAGCCGTCGGTCACGGTTGTCTTAGGATGGTCTTGGGTGGTAGGGCATTTTGCGAATGCCCGCCTGGCTAGCTACCTCCCTCAAGTAGAAAATCTGTCACCAAGCACCTGGTGCATTCCGGCAGCTGTCCTTGAGAGCCAGTCATTCAGTCTTCAGTCATCTAGGTTAGCCTGAACAACATCTTCGACCACATCATCACTTAACATCAGGTGAGATAGTGGTCAAAGGTTAACCCTGATAGGTTAACCTCAAGCATTAAAAAAAAGGGTCCGATTCTTATTTATCTAGGTAAGAATTGGAACCTGGTGGCCGCCTTAGTGACCTCAAACTTTTTGGTCCAAGCCGATTCTTATTAAGAATCAGGTCACTTGCAGGTCAGAATCCAATGCAAAATGTACTACAGGCCCCACGCACGCCCGATTTTGCCCAGTCAGCGACACTGTCTGGAGGGGGCGCGGCAAATGCCCAATCGGATAAGCAAGAGGCGCCTTCTAAGTACTAACGCTATCGCTACAATTCCTTCCAGTCGTGCGTCAGCTGCCACCGTGAGAGGTCGTGCGATATTGACGAGTATTAAGGGACAGAATTCTAAAACCAGATGTTAGATTTTGTCCCCACTTCTCCTCGCGTGTTTACTTCGCGGTGTACATGGCGCCACGTCCGCAAGTCAACGGTAATATTTTATTTGGTTAAAAATTTAGAGCGCTCTCTAGTAGAACTAGTAGAAACTATCTTGTCACACACGAATGTGATGTGTGCTGAAGCGCCATCTAGTATGCATACATGATACCAACCATTAGTTGATTGTATGCTGTAAATATCATAGTGTGACACAGTTAACCCTTTGCGATCATAGTTCCCGCGAGCCTAAATTTACCATACCTACAGTAGAACAAGTTTAGTCTTGATTATTACCAACTTGTTTGATTTTGCAGTTTTTGTGTATGTTCATTTTTAATGAACATGAACTATGGTTTTGATGAACATGAACTATGTATCTACTTTGATGCAAGGCGTAAGCTGTTACACAATAGATGGTTTATTTATTACAAAAACAAGTATATTGTGTAAAATTTACACAGAAAATCATAAAAAAACTTTTTTACCCCTGATCAAAATACAAATAGCGGGTTATACTATTGGGTATTTTTAACTGACTTCAAAAAAAGGAGGAGGTTCTTAATTCGTCTGTTTTTTCTTATATGTTTGTTACCTCAGAACATTTGACTGGGTGAATCGATTTAAAAAAATCTTTTATTGTTTGAAAGCTGATACTTGTTGTTTGGTTCCAGTTAAATTTCATCAAAATCGGTCAAGCCGTTTTTGACATACACTCCAATAACTGAAAAATATTTACTTATCTTGATGATATAGTCGTTGACAATGAATGAAGATCGATCCCGTAAGTAGCAAGGGTCATAAAAAGAAGTGTTTTTTTTTAAAATAAAAATGGAAATGACTTCATCACCAAAAAGTGTGAATTAACTTGTCGAAGTCCAACACTAGTACCACGTGCACAATATTGTGATAATAGGTACTTTTGAACTATACTGGTACCGACTTGAACAAGTTATTTCACACTTTTGGGTGTTGGAGTCGGTTCCAATTTTTGTTTTTTTTTATCAAGTAGCGTAGTTCATTCAGATCCTGGCTTTGTTTCCGCTAACAATCAAGGGTACCTGCTCGTGTCATTACTACAAGTCATATTAAGATTTCACTAACAAAAAATCACATGGAGAATGTAGTAGGTAGGTACAGTTATTGTTTCAATTTGTTAATAATAATAAATACATCTCGTGGATGCTATTGTGTAGATGAGTGGAACAACAAAACTTCTAACAAAATAATACCATTATTGAAATCACCCAAGCAGAAAGATAAGTATTTTGTTTGAAAATGTATTACTTTGTATTACTATTCATACGTAATACCACAATATTACATATCGATTATAAAACCGTGGTATTACTGTTATTAACTGTATTTGTCAAAGATTACGAAAGATACGTTTATGTTTGTAAACGACACCCGTGCCGTCACTTGATGTATGTACTTGTATAGGTAGATTATGTTACGAAGATGCACCGGAGTGCGACATAAAATCGGACATTCTATGAAAGTAGGGCTGCCATCCGTCCGGGTTTCCCTGGATTTAGCATTTTACCAATAACCCTGCATATTAATAAAAAAATAATCGAAAGGTGAATGTTTCGAGATTTGTCTTAATATACTCTTTGTGTAATAGTGTATATCAACAATGCGTCGTTCTTCTCCTCCATTTTCTATACTAGAAAAATAACAAACTTTTATTGATTTTCAAATAATATTTTTGGTGTCCGATATTAATCGCCGGTTTTCGGTACGCGTGTCAAAATTCAATTCATCTAACAAGCCATCACAATTAACAATCCGCTAACTTTCAACGGGTTTCTGGAACGCATATTAATGAAAAATTACAGAACACCTGATTAAAATGCTTGTTTATCTATGATAACATGAAATTTGAAAATGTCGTTCAAATTCATTCATTCTCTAGTGTTCTGTCTTTTTTTAACACATAGCGTTGTCTCTTCTGTTTTGACATGAAATTAATCCCAAATCATTTTTGGCATCACCACCGTTACTATGGTTACCAATTAAATATGACGGATGATCGTAAACGTAAAACAACAAGAGAGAGGAGTTCGAAGCGTTCCTATTTGTCAAAATACAAGCAGATTTGGGCATTCACATCCAACAATACTATTTGCGCTCGGATTTCTAACTGACAGTGTCCAGTCGTGCGAGTGTACGCTCTAATACCTAAAATGTCAACATTGATGGGTTATCGCTAGTGGAATTATCAAATTTCATTAATTTTTATGAATCCAGCAGTGATAGCTCAGTGGCTTTGGCTATGGACTGCCGCGCAGCAGGTCCATGGTTCGAATCCCGCCGCGGGCTTGAGCTTCACCGCATGGTGGAAGGGCATTTTGTGAATGCCCGCCTGACTAGCGACCACCCTCAAGTAGAAAATCTGTCGCCAAGCACCTAACGGTGTGTTCCGGCAGCTGTCCTTGATAGCCAGAGTAATTCTAGGTTAAGCCTGTTAACACCTTCGACCACATCATCACTTACCATCACGTGAGATTGTGGTCAAAGGCTTACCTATCAGCTATAAAAAATTAAATTAAAAAAAATCCCTTTATCCTCAATACCATCATGATGATTATAAATACTCTTTAATTTTATAGTTATTATGTCAGTAATAGTTTATTGATAGTGAAAGTCACTAGCGTACGTGAAAATGTGCGTGTTTGTCTTCCCTTACTTGTTGCTTTATATCGTAAAAATCGATTAAAATAAAAAAATCATGAGTGGCATTTTTTATTGCTGCTAGGCTACGCTTTGACTATAATCTCACCTGATGGTAAGTGATTGACGTCTGATGATGATGAAGTCAGTAGAGAAGAATAGGCAAGAACAGCCGTCGTAACATACCATTAGATCCTTGGTAATATATTTTCTACTTGAAGGCCAACAACTATCAAGCTTATCAATGATTCTAAAAACTCCCGCCCTCGCATCATGCGGTGAAGTGGAAGACCGCGGCGAGATTCTAACTATGGACCTCCTGCGCATCAATACAAAATAATACCACTTCTAACATCAACGTGAATATGTTGTAGCCGCACATCAGGCGCTAAACAGAGCTTTAAACCATATCTTAACGCCCTCAGCCGAAAGGTGTTTTCTCAAAGAGGGTTGGGGTTTGGAAGGTCCATAACCTACTTATCTTGGAAATGCTTTTGTTGGTATTACAATCTACCCAGCTGCGGTTTGTTTAATGGCTGCTATGGTTATGTTATAGCACCCTATTGAGTAACAAATGAGCAGCAACACTATAATCACGTAGTCTTTAGTAATATATTTACGTAGTTCTATAATCGGACTCTTGTTCTATACTCGCTCATCATACACACCGCTAGGGAATGGAACACTCTGCCTGAGTCTGTGTTTCTGGTTAATTACGGGGGGGTTTTCTAAACCGGAGTGAATAGGTATCTTCAGGGTAAGCGAGCTGCATCATCGATGGCATCGTCACTTAACATCAGGCGAGATAGTGGTGAAGTGCTACCCAGTACCTTCGGTATGAAAAATAGCAATATGTGTTTTTAGAGTAATCATACTTGATATAATTCTGTTCTTGTTCTATCTTATCAGTTATTAGAGTAAACGTTGTAGGTAGGAATGCTTAAAACTATTTTTATATATTTTTACGATATCAACATGTTAATTTTAGAATAACTGGTCGATTTTGGGCAATTAGAATTAGTCAGTTTAACAAACCGTTAACGTACCGAAAAGCTTTTCAGAAACCCAAAATTGAAATAATTGTCGATTAATTGGAGATTTGACATTAGTGTTGACAAACAGTCACATGAAGTTTTTAGAAACCCAATCTGCGTATGACAATGGATTAACAAGTATTTAAAATAATTTGTCGCTGATTTGCGTTTCAGAAACCGGGGGTAAGAATTTTATTGGTAAGTAAGTTATGGGATAGTATCAATAACCAAGAAGCATCCTCCTATCCAATATATGGGGTTGTTTATATGGCTACCATATGTTGTTTATACAACACAGAAGATGTAACATTTAAAAACATAATGGCTATAATGTGTATAATTTTAACTTTTGTTGAATTACCGGCCGCCCCTTAACACCAAAACGTCCTGGGGATTACTCTCTTTGGTAGTATATCCGCTACACTTTGGTTATTAAGGGCGTTATAGTTAAGTCCTCTATAATGCACCTTACTCGATGTTCTTACGTAAGTATTGGTATGGTGCTAATTATTTCATTTTCTTTTAGTCAGTTCTTAATTCTTATGCTATTCAAGAAAACCATGGAAAGTCTCATTCTAAAGCAGAAGCTTAGGCTTCATCTTTTTGTATTAAGTTTTCATTTCAGAATTTCATTATCTCTATCGCATCAAACGTTTACGGCCATCTTTTTACTACTAATTTATATGTACTAATATATTACGTACTCGATAATACCATGAATATTTCAATAACTTTCCATGTATGAAAGTTTGTGTTTTCTATAGTAGTGGACAGAAGGACGGTGTTTACTCAACATAGCTTTGTAGTAAATTGAAAATGTTGTTCTACTGTAACTATTACGCTGTGGCAACTCGTGTCCATCCAAGACATACTTTTTCGAGATCTATGAAAAAACGTGTTCAGGTAGCTAGATTAGGTAGTACCTATTTAATGTTCACGTTCATTAGATATACTAAACTCTCTAATTATATGAAAACATGAAAACTCGAGATACCTAATAAATTTGCAAGCATTGTAATCGTAAATTGAATACGCGTCAGAAAACTTAATTATACGTAAATATAATACGTATCAAATAAAAAGTAATACAAATAAAAAAGTCACCAAAAAGAATCTAGGTATGTGAGATTCGATCCACGGTACTCGATCTTCTGATTCGACTTCAGTAGTTACACACTATACAATCATTGACCAAGGTGTCGAAAATTACACACATATCGTTTATGCCTTACTGTCAGACACATTATATTGGTCCACGTACATACGTAAAATTATTATTGTATTATTAAGAATTATGTCGTAAAATTAAAATTAGACCAAAAAGAATCTCTTTACGCTGGATTCGATCCACGTGCCTCTCAATTGCGAAGCGATGTCACTTACTATGCGCTATTTGAACGACGATTGATTTGTCGAAAATTATGTACATAACCTGTGTGCCTTATTGTCAGAAACTGTATAAATTAATCATGATCCATCTAAAATAATTACAACACATTCATTACGAAAAATTCTGAATATTGCTTATAATAATTATTTTAGGTAGCTAAAGTTGTACCTATGTCTTGTAAAATGTTTGAAGTGTTTTTTATATTGCGTTAGGGTTCACAATCATATCATAATTTCATTAATATAAGAGATATATACATAGGTACATGGAGAAAGGAAGCCATAGATGCTTACCTTATTATGTCCATCATGCGTTTTTGACGATTTTTTGCATTCCCAAAGCGTTTATTTATAATTTTACCCATGTTTTATTTTAATTGAGATCGCCGAGAAAAGTGACACAGGTCCGACGCATGACGCGGCTGACCGCGATATGAGCGAGGATGATAGCAATATACGTAGATCGCTGGAGTAAATAGTGCGACATGATGTTAACGCTTCTCGGAATGAAAGGGCGTATGTGACATTTTGTAAACAGGCTCAGTACGCATTAACTGTGCTTTTTTTGGATTAAAATAATCAATGAAATTTATTGTACTTAAAAAATCAATATTTTAGAAAAAAAATCCAATTTTTAATACACTAAAATCTGGCGGAAAAAGTAGGAATCCTCTATTTTCAGAGGTGTTTTTGAGATTTTTTTCTATCGAGCCAATTATTAGGAAACATGTTTTGAAATCGATGAAAGTATTACTTATATCCTTGAGTATCGTGTATTTAAATTGCAGTACCATCCGGTACCTGGTTTATGAGATTTTCCATATCATGTTGGCACTATTTCGTAATTTCCGAGCCTTAAGTTGTAAAACACTGTTACACTGTTTTTAAGGAAAAATAAATGCTTCTAAATATAAATATTTAGTACAAATATTAACTTTTATAAACTGCGAATCCAAGATTTTAATATTAAACAAGACACAAAACAAGACTGGTCACGCAGTCATAGAATTGAGAATAAATTGACGCCGGGCAGCCGGATCGGGTTGCGACCGAACTGTGTGTAGCGATGGATAGCGTTTGTACATAGCGGGCGTCTCTTGCTTACCCAAATCTGCATCAATATTGTACTGTGTAAGAGCGCGCCTTCGTGAGTGAACCTGTGCTAGACTAACATGCCTAACACACACCGAATCACTCAAACTCTTACACATGCATACTTGTGTGCTCACAGGGTTCTGCAAGCGTTTCCAAAGCAAGCTGGAGTTTCTTATGAAGCCCGTCTATTTTTTTGTTACTATCCATAATACGTTATTTATCTAGTAAAAACTATCACACTTAACCTACAACACTAACGTGCCGTACACAAACCGATTCACTCAAACTCTAAGACTTTTATATATGAGGCCTCATCTAGCTCCGCATGCAATACCAAAAAGCAAGTAGACATATCTTATGAAAAACACATCTGTAAAAATTTTGTTGTATATATAACTTGTATATTTTATATACGTATACAGCAACATTTTTATAGATATGTTACGTTACACATTATAGAACTAGTATTAAACTATTACACTTAAGCTAGAAAACTAACATTCCTGTCACACACCGATTCGACCCTTAAACTCTAACACTTTCATATATGTGGCCTCACCTAGCTCCTCAAGTATTATGAGCTAGGTGACATTATTTCAGGCTCTTTTATTTCAATGCACGTCTATTTTAATGTTGCTGTATCTCATAATAGCTGATGTATCTAGCATAAACTACAAGACTTAATTGCCTAACACACACCGATTCACTCAAACTTACTCTTTTCTTATGTGATCCCACCTAGCTCCTCAAACATTTCCTAAGCAAACTGACATCTATTATGGAAACAAATCTGTAAACATTTTATTTTATATCTTTATACATTATAGAACTAGTATAAAACAATTATTACACTAAGGGCCTGTTTCAGAATGTTCGAGTAAGTTCCGGTTTTACTACCCAGAACATATTTAATAAACAAAACACTATCTTGGCGTTTCACAGTCATCGATTTAGCCTATTCATCGGTTAAAGCTTGAATCGCGCTGCATGTCAACTGTCATTTTTATCATTCAGTTATTTTACGTGTTGCATAGCAACCCGAAACTTTATTAGGACATTCTGAACTCAAACTCTGACATTTTCGTATATGTGGCCTCACCTGGCTCCTCAAACATTACCAAAGCAAGATGGCGTCTTTTATGAAAGCACGTCTATTTAAATGTTACTATATCCTGCTACAACATGCTGTAACTAGCATAAATATAACACTTAACTACAAGACTAACACACGCCGAGCTACTTAGCTGACACTTGCATACTTGTGGCCTCACAGGTTTCTTATGAGGCACGTCTATTATATTGTTGCTATCCAGAATATGTTATGTATCTACCATAAACTATCACACTTACATGCTTAACACACACCGATTCACTCAAACTCAAAACATTTGAAGCAGTGATGGCTCAGTGGCTTTGGGTATGGACTGCCGCGCAGCAGGTCCATGGTTCGAATCCCGCCGCGGGCTTGAGCTTCACCGCATGGTGGAAGGGCATTTTGTGAATGCCCGCCTGGCTAGCGACCACCCTCAAGTAGAAAACCTGTCGCCAAGCACCTCACGATGTGTTCCGGCAGCTGTCCTTGAGAGCCAGAGTAATTCTAGGTTAAGCCTGTTAACACCTTCGACCACATCATCACTTACCATCACGTGAGATTGCGGTCAAAGGCTTACCTATCAGCAATAAAAAAAAAACTGTCATTTTTATACGTAAGGCACCATCTGGTTTCGCATACAATACCAAAGCAAGTTAACATCTCTTACGAAAACACATCTGTAAAAAAATTGGTTGTATATCATATAACTAGTGTAAAACTATTACACTTAAACTAAAAAACTAACACACACCGATTCGACACTAAAACTCTTACACTTTCATATGTGTGGCCTCATCTGGAGATATCTAGGAATTTTGTTTCATTGCCAAAGCAAGCTAACATCTGTTATGAAAACACATCTGTAAATATTGTGTTTTACATTACCTAACTAGTTTAAAACTATTACACTTAAACTAATTCTGACTCATTCCTAATGTGGTCTCACCTAGCTCCTCGAGCATTACCAAAGCAAGATGGCGTCTTTTATGAAAGCACGCCTATACAATGTTACTATATCCTGCTATAACATGCTATATCTAGCATAAACTATAACATTTAAACTACAAAACTACATGCCTAACACACACCGAGCCACTGAGGCTCTGACACTTGCATACTTGAGGCCTCACCTGGCTTCTCAAACAACCAAAGCAAGATGGCGTCTTTTATGAAAGCACGCCTATACAATGTTACTATATCCTGCTATAACATGCTATATCTAGCATAAACTATAACATTTAAACTACAAAACTACATGCCTAACACACACCGAGCCACTGAGGCTCTGACACTTGCATACTTGAGGCCTCACCTGGCTTCTCAAACTACCAAAGCAAGATGGCGTCTTTTATGAAAGCACGTCTATACAATGTTACTATATCCTGCTATAGCATGCAATATCTAGCGTAAACTATCACACTTATAATACAAGACTATCATGCCTAACACACACCGAGCCACTGAGACTCTGACACTTGCATACTTGAGGCCTCACCTGGCTGCGCACGCGCTCCCACAGCAGGTCCGGTGTTCGCAGCGAATGTACGTCTATCTCAGTGTTGCTGTGCCCCATGTTACAAACGCAACATCCGTTCTTCATGCGTTCCATGTGCTCTCGTGTGACAACGCCCTTATTGCCCGTCGCTGTGATTACTATGTCCACTTGTCTTATTACCTAGAATTTAAATTTGTATGTGTGTGTATACAGGGTTATTGGTAAAATGTTAACAACCTCTTAGGGTTGACTTCTGCTAATCCTAAGAAACATTTTGAGATATTTTTTTTATTTTGAAAATATAAAACATTTTTTAAAAATGTTTTTATATATTTTTTGTGTTTTAATGCCTACTCTGAGCCAAGAACGCTCGCCACGGCAACACTGGACCGCGCTGTGCTACCTTTGAATAGAGATTTGAAAATCGAGCAAAGTAATAAAAAAAACACATTTTTAATAATACATACTATACATTACAGCCACAAGAGCCTTTTAACATCAGTACTTATTCAGTAAAAACCATTACAAAACACAAAAAAAATTAAAATAAATTGTTTTTTCTAAACAAAAAAACTAGCAGAAGTCAACCCTAAGAGGTTGTTAGCATTTTTCCAATAACCCTGTATATTTAGTTGAGCAAAGCGAACGCTTAATAGCAACTATCGCATATATGTGTGTGTGCAACGATATATTTGAATTGTTAATCCTATATTAGTACGTGCAATTTTGTTGAAACAGCTCTGAAAGACCTGGAAATATGAAGACCGGCAAAATTTGCGGGACAATGGAGTCGATTGGTATTAGGTATTTCTACATTTTGACAGATATTTTTGGTTATTAATCGTTAAAAATTACAATGCAAAACTTAACGCCATTTACATTATTAGTATTTTTACTTACGGAACAAATTCCATCATTTGTCTATATTTGTTTTTTCTTAATTGTAGGTTAGCCTAAACAATATCTTCGACCACATCATCACTTACCATCATGTGTAGTGTGTAGGTGATAGTGGTGAAAGGCTAGCCTATAAGCAATAAAAATAGGATTCTTTGAGCTGTCGCTATTTCGACGCTGTTGCAAGCGCCATGGTCGAATTGCCACTGAGCTCATAGAAACCAAGTAAAAGTACTAATAATTGGTAAAAAAATGTAAAATATATTATTTGGGATTACATAAAAACATCTATATATGTTCATTATGAATAAATGAATGAAAATCTATATATAAAACCGATAAAGATTAAATAAAACATTTTTGTTAAATCTATATCAAAATAGATAAAAAAAATACTAATAATTCATATAGAAGTTTAAAGATTTCAATGAACTGATCGTAAGCTCAATCAGTGTTTTCTGCAGTAGACTTCGTAAAGAGACAAGTTGCTAAGCTAAAACACTCAACGAGTTTATTTATCTACTCTTGATTATATTGCTGCTTCCAACTAAAGAAATTTGTTGAAAATAGCTATACTACATGAGTTAAAAAAAAAACTATTTTTGGTGAATATGAATAAGAAAATGAATGAAAAGCTATATACATATAAACAATTAAAGATTTAATTAAAACTATTTTATATAATCTCATTCGGTAATATTCTAATTATGAAATGAAATACAGACTTTTATTGCCATATTTTATTTACATACTTCTTTAGGAAATTTAAAAAATTAAATTAAAGCATTATTCTCCTAACAAAACAATGGTTTAAAACCTTTTTTTAATTATTAAAGTACAATGTGTCCCGACCAAGGAGGTTTCAATTCAATTTAAGTACACATTATCTGTGGTGAGTGCGCTGGTTCCGAGCCAATAGGCCAATAACAGACTTTTTCCATTTTGGCGCTATTTCGTACATACGAATTTGAGTAATATTTTGTTGGATATAACTTTAGTAGAAAACATGTCAAGCTACACCCACGATACTGATGAAAATGTAACTCCACCTGACATTCTAGAAACAGCTACGAAACTGACGAATAGTCTTTTGCCAGAAAAATCAATAAAAGCGTGTAGCCATGAGATTAAATAAAGTAGTGTCAATTTAATAAAGTAGATCAATGTTGAGAGGGCACAGCGCTCGGTTTTAAAAGTCATGCTCTAAAAGAAATACACATACCCTACCCCCAAATTGTATAGAGAGACGCAATTACTGAATGTTCGTCAACTATTCATAGTAAACGTTGCTGTTTCTAAACACAAAGCCGTCAAGAACTCAGATAACCATGATCATATGTTAAAGCGTCGGGTTTTTAGAGTTAAATTACCAACTATAAACACTGCATTTGCTAGAAGATTTAGCCCATTTGTAGAAACACGTATATATAACAAAATACTAGAACAATGTGCTATTAAAAACCACTCAGTGTTCGAAGCTAAACGTGCTATTACCAAATGGTTGGGTTCACTTACTTACGAACAGACTGAACATATATTGGAAAAATAGTTAATACATTTACGAATGCAGCCTCGTTATGTTTAGTTAGCTTATCATAAATATATATTTATATATATTACAAATATTTATGTATTGAATATAATATTATGCCTCAAATATTTATTTTATGTATATGTAATTTAATTGTGTTATATTAGATAAGTAATAATGATTAGTGCATACTTTTATTAAGAATTTATATATGTTTTCTATATCCTATATTACAGTTAACTATCTTTGGTTACCATATTTGTAATTGAAGCTTTTAATTTGCAATTTTATTCAATTTGTCAACTTAGCATAAATACTTCATTGTAAAACTAAATTGGCCATCACGATACAGACCGAAACGTCTAGTGTGATGACTATAGGTAATCTGTAAATATATATGTGCTTTTGGTAAATAAAGTATTTTCATCCCACCATCTCGGAAAGAGTATTTTTAATCTTCAATATCTGAGTGTAAAAGCCGTTTTTATTCTCTAGAGGATAAAGTCAATTGAATTTAGAACATCGTGTGCACTAAGTTTGTGAATTTAAAAAAACATTAAACCTATTTACTGCTACCTCTATGGTGCCGAATATATCATACAACTTTTTTTTAATTTGTTAAAAACTCAGAGTCGGAACCTTCTTGGTGTTCTTTTTTCAATTTGGCATTTAGGCCTCGCTGAGGTGGAATGAAAAGTTACGTGTTGCACTCGAGTGCAAAGATTTTTCACCTCGTGCTCTTTTGATTCCCTCGCTAACGCTCAGGATTCTAATCTTGAATCACTCGCTGCGCTCGTGATTCAATTTTAGAATCCTTCGCTTGCTCGGTCATCAAAATTGAACACGCGGTTAAAAAGCAACTTTGCACTCTTGTATAACAAATAACTATTGTATTTGTATTTGTATAGTGTATGCAACTGCATATAATTAGGTATTAAAACACTCGTGTAATCATATTAAACTACACTCATGTTTTCTTAATATTGTTAAGTTTGCAATGACGCCTGCTAGGCGAATTACATTACAAAATTACAAATTTACGAGATTCCGCACATGACTATAATTTTTTCTCTCGTAAATTTGTAATTTTGTAATGTAATTCGGCTAGCAGGCGTTATTGCAAACTTAACAATATTAAAATTATAAGGTTGCGTCATCATTTACAAGTTTAAAACCAATTGCAAAATTGGTCTTGTTTGTAGTACAACGCAAGTTGAACTATAGTTGTCGCTCCATCCCGATACGATGGTTGCATGAAGAACGAGAGCAAGAATTACAGTTATGAGTCATTGTGTTAGCTCAATTGGTTAGAGCATACCCCGGCTAAAGGGGTGGATGGACGCGGGTTCGAATCCCGCACATGACTATAATTTTTTCTCTCGTAAATTTGTAATTTTGTACTACACTCATGTTTTAACACCCTCTATTATATGACAGTTGCATTAATTAATTAGTTGTTATTAATTAAGTGTTGCAAAGTTGCATAAATTGTTTTTTTTTGCTGATATGTAAGCCTTTGACCACAATCTCACCTGATGGTAAGTGATGATGTGGTCGAAGGTGTTAACAGGCTTAACCTAGAATGACTGGGTCTCAAGGACAGCTGCCGGAACACACCGTTAGGTGCTTGGCGACAGATTTTCTACTTGAGGGTGGTCGCTAGCCAGGCGGGCATTCGCAAAATGCCCTTCCACCATGCGGTGAAGCTCAAGCCCGCGGCGGGATTCGAACCATGGACCTGCTGCACGGCAGTCCATAGCCAAAGCCACTGCTTCGAAACAATTTGTTAAATCTTTATCAAAATAGATAAAAAATACTAATAATTCGTTTAAAATATTGAAATATCCTATTTGAGAATAAAATTTAAAAACAAACTATTTATGGTGAATATGAATTAGTATATAAATGAAAACCTATAGATAAACCCATAAAGAAAAATATATTTGAATTTGAAAAAAAAAAAAAATTTAATTAAAGCTATTTTGTTGTATTACTTACCTCATTCAATTTAACGACCCTAAACCCGTCCATGGCGGCTTGCAACGCGCATATCGGATCGATTTCTGTTACGTATACCTGTGGAGATGTATAATATGAGAGTGGTTGCTCACTCGGTCAAATGATGATTCTGAACACTGGAGCTAAAGTTTCGCCTCGAACGAGTACGTTCCGGTGGCCGAGTGGTATAGGAATCGCAATAGGACAACATGTGTTCGCTTCCCACCCAGGACAAACATTTTAGTGCTCCAATAATTTTTAAGTATGATAAATTGTCAATTAGTGTAACTAGATTAAATTTTAATGAGCTCGAGCAGACTGTAAAGATTTTTAACCGACTCAAAAATAAAGGAGGTTCTCACTGATGGTTCTTAATTATATATTTGTTACCTCGGAACTTTTGACTGGGTGAACCGATTCTGATAATTCTTTTTTTACTTGAAAGTTGATGCATGTATTTTAGTTACATTTAAATTTTATCAAAATCGGTCAAGCAAGTTTTGAATTACACTCCAATAAATGACAATCGATCCCGATAGTAACAAAGGTTACAAACAAAGAGTTAAAAAAAAAATATTAACCCAAAACTGGCACTTCAACATTCAAGTCTGTAATAACCTGTCGAAGTCGGTACCATGCGCACCATATTGTAATAATAGGTACTTTTAAACAACCATGGTACCGACTTCAAACAATTAATTCACACTTTTGAGTGATGAAGCCAGTTCCAATTTTTGGTTATTTTTTTTTCCTTTTTAATCCATTTTATAATATTCATGAGTCAATGCACATCTGGATCTGAAAACATCATTCTTGTGACAGGAACCAGTAATTTTGTAATAAAATCCTGATAGTTTTCAAAGTGAGATATAGACAGTTCAAACTCACCACACACCCCAACGCCTTGAGCGCTTGACAGCATCCCTTGCCGACTTCTCCATAACCGCACACTACTGATTGCTTACCGCCGAACATCAGATCTGTACTGCGTTTGAGGGCATCTATTATACTTTCCCTGAAAAAAAAAATTAACTATAGTCTGTTTTTTTAACAAATGAGTACTGAAAATTTTACTACGTTGCTATTGGCCCACGTAATCAACAAAAAGTCCGTTCCACACGAACTCTGTAGTTACATGTAGGTACATTCAGTTGAGTCTTCGACTACCTGCGCGTCGAAGAATATTGCTTGTAACGAATCAATACTAAAGTTGCAACTTTTGAATTAGGATAAGCAAAACAAAGATCGTTTTGAAAAAAATGTTGTAACTAAGCCAACAAATCGTCTCGTCATAAGTTTGCCGAAGTACATATCACCGTGAGCTCAACCCAATTGGACTCGTTTGGTCTCAAGTGAAGGGCTATGGCAGGAAATAACAAATGTTTATATAAATTTAAATTAATCAAAAAGTAAAACACCCATCTGCCTATGCGTTTTATCGTTCCATTTGAATTAAAACTACAAGTTATATTTTTATAAAATCGTTTCTTAAAGCCCGTTATTTTGATACCCCACTCGGTCGGTTCGGTTTTTTTTTTCTCAAAATATGGCATCTAGTATCCGTCAATTTGTTTTGGGTGTTTGTGTCTGTTGAAAATTTTGTAAATAAAGAAACTCACACACATACATGAACCCTGAGAACATAATACTCCTTTCTGACCCCTGAGAACATAACATCTTCCAAATTTAATTGATTTGGTAGTTAGAAATGATCGCATCCGATTGGTCACATCAAGGTACTGTAATAATGTTGTTGCCCCTCACGGTACACTTTAAGCCACGCCCAATGCGGTAACGTTTGCATTCTGCTGTTTTTGAGCTTGACTTACACTTCTTTACATATTTCCTGTACCAAAATTTTCTTTATATTCTATTTATTTTGACACAGTTCGAGATCCTTAGAAGATGTTCGACTCGCAATTAGCCGGTTAGTAATATTTATCGTATTTGCTCAGATATTTAACTTTAATCGTACTAGATGTTACGCTTGTATGTATTACTGTTTTCACGATAGATTAAAAAAAAAAAACATAACGTCATTCTTGGTATGGTGACCCCTTTTTATGTTTAACTCTTTGTTATTATTTTCATTTCGTAGGCAATGCGTTTAACTACTTACACAATACTCTATCAACATTTCAACCATCTACCTATTACAGTTTTGACGAAACAGTATAATAACTGGCGGATAGACAGACCACTGAGAATAATTGCCAATAATCCATACGATTGGCAGGCGTCTTGGGGATCGCTGTGTAAGATGACAGTTTATCAAAAATAACTTCTACTCGCCTCTGCTTTTTTCCCTTGGACATCTCTTACTACACTCACATAAAGATATGAAGAGTGTAATTCTAGCCCGGCAATATAAATATCAAATAAACGTATAGTCTAAATGAGAACATCCTCCTTTGAAGTTATTTCAAGTTTTGAAGTGCTTTATAAACTAGTCTATCAGTTATAAAAACTAGTCTATCAGTTATTAAAACTAGTCTATCAGTTATTAAACTAGTCTATCAGTTATTAAACTAGTCTATCAGTTATTAAAACTAGTCTATCAGTTATTAAACTAGTCTATCAGTTATTATACTAGTCTATCAGTTATTAAACTAGTCTATCAGTTATTAAAACTAGTCTATCAGTTATTAAACTAGTCTATCAGTTATTAAACTAGTCTATCAGTTATTAAACTAGTCTATCAGTTATTAAAACTAGTCTATCAGTTATTAAACTAGTCTATCAGTTATTAAAACTAGTCTATCAGTTATTAAACTAGTCTATCAGTTATTAAACTAGTCTATCAGTTATTAAACTAGTCTATCAGTTATTATAACTAATCTATCAGTTATTAAACTAGTCTATCAGTTATTAAACTAGTCTATCAGTTATTATAACTAATCTATCAGTTATTAAACTAGTCTATCAGTTATTAAACTAGTCTATCAGTTATTAAACTAGTCTATCAGTTATTAAACTAGTCTATCAGTTATTATAACTAATCTATCAGTTATTAAACTAGTCTATCAGTTATTAAACTAGTCTATCAGTTATTCAAACTAGTCCATCAGTTATTAAAACTATTGTGACTTACCGACAAGAGTAAAGATTGTCGAACTTGGTCTTGGTGACGGAATCGTTAACGTTCATAGCCGGCACGCACAGTTTCCCCGCCTTGCTTAGTTGGTATAGCCGATGTACACCTGTTACGCTCTCTTCTACTATACCTGATGAAAAGAAAGTCAAAGTCAAACTTATTTTCAACAGGTATTATGTAATACCGTCATGAGGTATTATGTAAGGCCGAGAAAATCAGAATTTTGGACGAAGTAAAAAAATTGGTTAAGTTCAAATCGGACTTTGCTCTTTAACAGTTCTGCAATGCAACAGCCCGTTGAGTAGTAGTAGTAATATGAGCATAAAAATATATAGGTTCATCACATTACATGGAAACCTGTAACAACATCTCACCTGATGGTAAGTGATGATGTGGTCGAAGATGTTGTTCAGGCTAACCTAGAATTACTGCCTCTCAAGGACAGCCTGAAGCAGTGATAGCTCAGTGGCTTTGGCTATGGACTGCCGCGCAGCAGGTCCATGGTTCGAATCCCGCCGCGGGCTTGAGCTTCACCGCATGGTGGAAGGGCATTTTGTGTGAATGCCCGCATGGCTAGCGACCACCCTCAAGTAGAAAATCTGTCGCTAAGCACCTAACGGTGTGTTCCGGCATCTGTCCTTGAGAGCCAGAGTAATTCTAGGTTAAGCCTGTTAACACCTACAACCACATCATCACTTACCATCACGTGAGATTGTGGTCAAAGGCTTACGTATAAGCAATAAAAAAAAAATTTAAAAAAAAAAAAATGCTACTGGAACACACCGTAAGGTGCTTCGCGACAGATTTTCTTCTTGAACATACGCAAAATACCCTACCACCATGCAAGCATTCCATCACGAACACCTAACGGGTGTGTTCCAGTACCTTGAGATCTTGTACAAATTCATGGACAAGCTTGCTTAAGTAGGCTTGAAGACCTGAGGGTCCTTCAGCACGAGATACGTGATGTCTCCTGAGACTCACAAAAAAGGCAGCTATTATTTCTTCATCAACGGCCATAACTTCTACTGTTGTGCAAATATGTCTTCATCAGTAGACTGCATACCCACCAGCGAGTGCGAGGAATATCTGGACCAATAAAAACGCTGCGCTCAGTGACGACACTCGACAGGAAGTTGAAGCGTTCTTATTGGTGCATTTTCTCTTCTTATACCGCTCATCTTTCTCTGCACATCTCTAGTGTATACGCCTTAGAAGGGTTTACGGTAATGGCCACGCTTGGCAGTCATCTTGAGGATAGCAGTTCTAGAGAAGGGGCTGCTGTTTATAATGCTTTTCCGCCTCCACGACACCCACAAGAAAATATGGAGGGTGCTATTTTTTTTTTTATAATTCTACCCTTCATAAACTCTAGGTTCTGTGACTTTATTTAACTATTATAAAAATATTTTTTCCGGTTAGTTAATATAATATAGTATAATTGACCGAGCGAGAACGAATTTCAAGCGAAACGCTTAAACGTATACGCTTTCGTATGTCCAGTTGTTATCCCATACAGGTCGCATTTCTCAACCGATTATCACGAAATTGTGTTAGCAGGATTGATAAGTTCATATATTTTTATTACTATTCAGTTTTTGGACATTTTTCAAAATGACGATCATCAGTACTAATATTATAAATGCGAAAGTAACTCTGTCTGTCTGTCTGTTACGCTTTCACGCCAAAACTAATGGACCGATTTGAATGAAATTTGGTATGGAAATAGTTTGAGACCCGGGAAAAAACATAGGATAGTTTTTATCCAACTGCGCAATAAGAGGTTATTTTTTTTTGCGCGATGACCGAAATACGCGCGCGTGGCGCCGCGCCCGGAAAGCTAGTATATAAGTTATATAGTGTTGAAAGTATGGACGCCTACGCTAAATTTAATGGCAATGTCCCTGATATACACGTCATTGGCCTATAAGTAATAGGTTATCTCTCCCTTTTTTTATTTTTATTGCTGATAGGTAAGCCTTTGACCACAATCTCACCTGATTGTAAGTGATGATGTGGTCGAAGGTGTTAACAGGCTTAACCTAGAATGTCTGGCTCTCAAGGACAGCTGCCGGAACACACCGGTAGGTGCTTGGCTACAGATTTTCTACTTGAGGGTGGTCGCTAGCCAGGCGGGCATTCGCAAAAATGCCCTTCCACCATGCGGTGAACTCAAGCCCGCGGCGGGATTCGAACCATGGACCTACTGCGCGGCAGTCCATAGCCAAAGCCACTGAGCTATCACTGCTTCAAAAATGCTCTCGTCTATACATGTGCACAGCACAGCACAGTCATTATCGTTGTAAAATACTTTGAGTATATAGTTAAATTGTGTTCAATTATTGTAAGCTATGCAAGGGCAGACTCGCGAGGTTTACAGCTCGGAGAGCCACTAGTAAAATATATGTCTTCATTGTGTAATTTTTCATCTTGATTGTACATTTCGTTTACATTATTATATTTCAAAGTCATTAGCGTCCAGAGCAGACCGGTGTCTTCCAGCAGCACCCATTCACGAGTTGTGGAGGTCGATATTCAAGGCGGCACTGTCATCAGTCACCTGTTTTCAAGAACCTGGAAGTACCTGAAATTATCAGTTCTTACCTTTGATATGCTTGAAAGCTTGAGGATGTTTCTTGAGCATGAGATGCGTGGCGTCCCCTCCATCATCTAGGATCATGTTGGGTTGCCACTGCGGAGCCCCTGCCCCCGCCCCTGCGCCGCCCGGGGAGGGGGAGGGAGAGCAGCACTGGTCGATGCACCACCAGAAAGCCTCCTCACTCTCCCCACGCCATGCGAAGATCGCGTACCCTAGAAAACAATTATGAACCGTCGTAGCAACGCTTGCCTGGGCGATCGTTCCCGGTCAAGTATATGCAGCAATATCAACTGCGGTCATTACTTGGATGGGTGACCGTTACTGGCCTTACAACTGAGCGGGCACGTGCTTCGAAGGACAAGTCAAGCCGTGTCGTTGGTCCTGGTTGCCTTCTTAGGATGGTAGTCGTTAGGCTATGTCGGAGGCAGTAGGGTGACCTGAAAACTTTGCCTTTGCATGGTGGAAGGGCATTTTTGCGAATGCCCGCCTGGCTAGCGACCACCCTCAAGTTGAAAATCTGTCCCCAAGCACCTAACAGTGTGTTCCGGCAGCTGTCCTTGAGAGCCAGTAATTCTAGGTTAAGCCTGCTATCACATTCGACCACATCATCACTTACCATCAGGTGAGATTGTGGTCAAAGGCTTACCTATCAGCAGTAAAAAATAAAATAAAAAAAAATAAAAAAAAGCCATTCAACATGGTATTAGGTCATTTTTAGATTGCTTATCTGGCTAGATCTGGCCACCCTCAAGAATAAATCTGTCACCAAGCACCTAACAGTGTTTCAGCAGCTGTCCTTGAGAGCCAGCTCCAATTCTAGGTTATGCCTGTTCACCGATCACTCCCACATCATCACGTAGCACCTAACGGTGTGTTCCGGCAGCTGTCCTTAAGAGCCAGTAACTCTGGGTTAGTCTGAACAACATCCGATCGACCACATCATCACTTAGCATCAGATGAGATAGTGGTCAAAGGCTAACCTATCAGGCATAAAAAAAAACGATGTTATTTAACACGGTTTTATTAAGGCAAGCTGAACCCATGTCTCTAGAATCAATTGGTCAGGCAAGCTATGGAAAAATAGAAACCGAAAACACTAAAAAGAAAACCCGGCTAATAACTCTGATCACCGTCTATTTAAAACAATTCCAAGGTGCTCAAACACCTCTGATTTGAATTGGTGAAGATTTAGGTAACCTGCATGTTCCAGGTGATGCTGCAGCAGGTTAAACTTCCATGTTCTTGTAACATCATCAAAGTGACACAATACTAAATTTGGAGTCATGAGACCTGTAGAAGTTGCCCAGATCTCTTCATCAACAAGAAAAGACCTGATGAAATAACATTAACTTATCCATGACAACTTACATACCAGCATGTGCCAAAGCCGCGGCGACCTCATTCTGCGTGCTGTAGATGTTGCAGGCAGCCCAGCGCACTGTCGCGCCGAGCGCCGCCAGCGTCTCTATCAGCACTGCTGTCTGAGCGTTGATGTGGGTACATCCCACTATCTGTAACGTATACAGGGTTATATATAAAATGCTATGTTTATATAATGTATATATTATAATGCTGGTCTTGGCTCGGAGTAGGCGTTGCCTTTTACTACAAGACCCAAGAGCGCCCGCTGCGGCAACACTGGAACGCGCCGCATTTCCTTTGAATAGAGTTTTGAATATTTACATCAAGCAAAGTAATAAATAATCGAAAAATTTTTGCTAGGACTAGCAGAAGTCAACCCTAAGAGCTTGTTAGCATTTTACCTATAACCCTGTATAACAATTATAGTTATTATGGTATACAAAGCTGTAAACTAACTATTGGCGCATGTACTTGAATTTCGAACTGAGGAAGCGAAGAATCCTAGGATCAATGAATAAAATCAGGTTAAAATTTTCTAAATACTTTTATTTTTGGCCTACAAGGTTATCGTGTATCTTGGGGACCACCTTCCTATTTGGTACAGATATTTATAAATTCATGTACTATTTTCCCTATTAACTAGTAATTGAAACTAATTATGAGCTAGTTAATACCCCGTGGAGTGCCGGGTTAGAATGTCACTCCTGCCCTATTACTTCCCATAGGTGTCGTAAGAGGTGACTAAGGGGAATTTACCAGAGGTTGGGAAGCAACGCTTCTGAAGATGACAACTTTTACTGCGATCTCCAAGACACGTGCCAAGCGTGGGGATTATGGCAAATCCCCTCAAACCTCGAACAACGGTAGACGATACGGTTGATGTGATGGACAGCTACATCAGGTGAAACCTAAAGCAGAACCGAATGCAGTATAGAATAGAAACTAAGGTCACACTTTTAAACAGTGTCACGCTGAACGGTGACGCTGCAGGTTTAATGGACAGGCCTGACGCTAACCATCTAAAGGGCGACTTCTCTGTCTCAACACTTCATAACAAAAAACCCTATTCGCTTACATTCCAGTCAGATCATTAGCAGAATACCATATTATGCCGCCGGCACTGGAGAATTAATGCACATGAGACTCAAAAACCTTAGGTCTTAGGGTGGTGCGCAGTGCAGTTCCTCCCTTGCAAAATGCATCTGTTATTGGCAGTAAGTTAACGCTTAACACCAAATGGGCCTCTTGCCTGATCCATCACAATCTCATAAAAAAAAAGTAAGCCACATAGAACCTTATATTTAGGACTGGCTGGTATTAGCATTAAAGATTTACCTTAGCATCCTTCAGCGGCTTGTCTTCTTTAGCCCTGGCTCTCAAAGCAATGATGCCAGGCATCTCCTGCTCAGCAATCTCAATCTCTCTTCTCCCAAAAGCATGTTGTTCAATATTCCTCACGCAGTACTGTGGTGAAAGCTGGCCAGCCGCGATGGCCTTCTCGTGGGGCTGGACGCCTTCGTCCTCGTCTGATGATGACCCTGGAAGTTGAGGAGGTAAGTCCTTGTTGTAAGTGGAGACAGAGTGGTGGAGGAAAAGGGAAATTAAAACATATGTTATTTTACAGGATTATTGACGCGTTCGTAGCGAAATTTGCTTAGCCGTTCTTGACCGATTAGCTAAGATGGGCAAAGTCCGCCGCAGTTATGACTTGGATGGGTGACCGCTAATGACAATACTTGCTTGGCTAGCTACCACCCTCAAGTAGGAAATCCGTCGCCAAGCACCTAATAATAAACAGTGTGTTCCGACAGCAGTCCTTGAGAACCAGTAAAATTAGACACACGATGAGATTTAACAACAGTATGTATGTCCGAGGGTCACGGGTGCCGTGCAATTCGTCACTTGTGACGAAATGTATCTGTTATAGGCAGAGGTTAATCCGCTTAACATCAGGTGGTCCTGCCCTCCAGGTGTTCTCTGGGGAAGTCAATTAATTACATCATCAGTTGTAAAAAACATCTTATTGAACGAAACTTGTAAATGAATTTTGTACATACCCGGCTGATTAGATACCACGTCAATTAGAAAATCGGTTGCCAAGCATCTACCATTGCGATTAAGCAGCTATCCTTGAGAGCTACTTCCTATTCTAGGTACGCCTGTTTACTATCTTCAATCAGGTGATATTGTGTCAGAGCGCTTCTTTTTCAATTTATAGCGAAGTTCCCTTAGCCGTTCTTATCCGATCAGTAACGCAACTTAAGCAACTTCCCCCGAGGCCTTGATATGGTTGGGAGACCGCTAGTGACATTACAAGGTACTGAGCGTGCACGTGCTTCGGAGGGCGCATTAAGCCGTCAGTCCCAGTTGTTGTCCTAGGATGGTAGTCTTACATCATGATGGTAGGGCATTTTGCAAATGCCCGCCTAGCTAGCTACCACCCTCAAGTAGAAAATCTGTCGCCAAGCACCTAACGGTGTGTTCCGGCAGCTGTCTTTGAGAGCCAGTAATTCTAGGTTAACCTGAACAACATCTTCGACTATATCATCACTTACCATCAGGTGAGATAGTAGTCAAAGGCTAACCTATTAGATTAGCTATAAAAAAAAGGCTATAGTGCGCGCGGAACTAGTTGGCTGCGCCTTTGGTAGTGACAGGGTCGAGGAGGCGGGTTACCTACTGCTCGCAACACTGAGCACAGACACACACACTGAAGTAATATACGTACACTGAGAAGCGCCTCCGCCTCCCATCCGCCCACATAGCTAAGGCGCGGCCAACTAGTTCCGCGCTCACTATAGCCTATCAACAATATAAAATTACCCCTACTATTTGTTTGTCTGCAACTTACAAAACTCGCTCTTGCCCGACACAACAGAATGTCTCTTCATCAAGTTGGGCGTTTCTTCCTCTTCGACCATCTCCGGAAGAACGGGACAGCTCCCGTTCTTATTCTTTAATATGCCCGAGGATATTTTAGGCATTTTTCGTATCACTCTATCACTCGATAAAAAACAAAAGTTCTCCAACTCAGACTACTTTTACTGTGTAACTCTTTTGTATACTGTGTCACATTTAACTCCGTTCAGTGTAGTATATAATTATATATACTTATGATCTATAGTTCAGTCCGAAGTGACAACGGCTGGGAGTTTACTGTCAAACCATTTTTGACTTTATCTCTAACTTCATAACGTATAGTGTATGAAAGAATTGACGGTGCTGGGCCGCGAGCGGCCGCGCGACTTATTCAAGTCTTTCAAGCGATACTATACCTACTGTAGTTACAGAAACAAAGTCGAAAACGGTTTGACAGTAACACTGCCACTGGCACTTCAGTGTAGTTTAAGTCTTATGAAGAAAATAGTTATTAATAGTTCTAGTTTTCCGCAATATGGCGCAGATTTTTACTAGATTAACGCGTGTTTTTTACACATTCAAACGATACGTTTGTGTTTTCCTTAATTATTCGTCTAATTATTACTGGCTTTGATAGTTTCTGTTCTTATTGCTCTACTTTGTGGGTATGTTTACTTTTGGATGTATTTATTTCATCGATTTGAATAGATATGATTTTATATGAAAATTAACCTACATTTAGATTAATTGGTAATATGTAGAACGTTTTGCTAATATAATAGTCAGGACTCGTAGGTACATATGTAGAAAAGATTATATTAATTACAAGATCGTATTATAAACGCTCTCATTTAGGAAACATAAAATTATTTTCATGACCTCTTTTGGAAAAACGTCGGCTTTAGGGGACAGCGAACCACACTATGGGACTATGAGCTTTCACTGTTCTGATAGGTCCGCGTTCGCGCTTCTGATAGATTAGATTAGGTACTTAGTTAGGTAAAATAGCAGAAATAGAAAAATAAACACTTAACAAAAAATCGATGGGATCATTTTTTTTTTATTTTTCTAGTATTATTTAAAAGAGCATTGACCCATGCTAAGCGAAAACAAACATTATTTCGGATGAAAAAAGATAACTTCCCGCTAGATTTGAACCCACAAACCCAGAACACCGTTCTCGCATTTCCAATTAGCTATGGAAGCGGGTGCTGCACAATCGAATTTTTCTCTTAATATTTAAAATAATTTATGTTATACCAGTGGTATGTGGTAATGGCTATAGCCAAATGACTAGATATCATTGCACTTATCCAAACGGCACCCATCCAGTATGCCTTTACGCTACCGGCTTTTGATATATTACATACTATGGTACGATGTGGATTTAACTATCTTTAAATTCTAGTATGACTAGTGGGATACCTTAGTCAATACTTATAATTTAACGTACAATCAAAACATAATATACATGACATTTTTAAAATAACAATACAACGAAATCCCTAATCTAAATGCAAATAAATATAAACGTCCTATCATCTTACGTAAAATAATAATCAAATTAAATAAAATAATAATAATAATCCTCAATACCTAAAACCATAAAGTTTTTAAACCATATCAGGTACTTAGATATAATAAATAATAATACGTTGCTAAGTGTTAAAAAAGACCACCGAATGTGGTTGAAACTATAGTCGGAGCTATCTGACTGATTCACGTGAGTTATCCCGTATTACTTACTTAAATGAGTGAAAACCACGTTAGTTTTTATAATTAAAAAAAAACGTATTGAATGAGAACCTACAATTACCTTCTACCTACATTAATTAATACTTTACCTAAAGACATAAGGACAAACCTCCACACTTCACTCCCTTTCAATAAACCAAAATATAAACTTGTATAATTAATAAATAACTCTGATTTTGTACTTTGAAAAGGTAGCTTATTCTTATGTTAGTGTTAGGAATTTGTTTTTTTCTGTTACCGAACTCATTGACTGCTCAATATAAGCCCTTCAGGCTTCCGCAGTCTCTAATTATAAGAAAAAAATGCCTTATTTTGTACAAAAAAATAGTTATTACATCTACACTCATATTATAAAGAGGAAAGATTTGTATTTTTTAGTAACGAATAAACTTTAAAACTACTCGACTGATTAAAAAATTATTTGACCATTAGAATCCTACATTATCCCTGATGTACATAGACTATAGAATATATTTAAAATCGTAGACTTTAAAAAAAAAGTTGTTTGTATACCCGTGCGAAGCCGGGGCTGGCCGCTAGTAAATACATAAAATACACTGTACAAATAACTGGGGACAATAATGCGAGTATTCGTGAGATTGAGGCGAGGAAACTTGATACGGGGACGAGGCGATACGTTTGCGTTGTCCTTAAAGTAGTTAAGTAGGTGATAATTAAAAAAATATTTTTAAACTAAATGGAACCGATTTCCAACACGGAAAACTATGAAATAACTGTTTGAAGTCGGCACCGCAGTATTAACGCTGACCTCACATTATCATGGTTCGACTTCTACAAGTTATTTCATACTCGAAGCGTTCGTAGCGAAGTTTTCTTAGTCGTTCTTAACTGATCAACGAAATTAAGCAACCTCCGCCGCGGTCAGGAGTTAGATGGGTGACCGCTAGTGACATTACTACTGAGCGTGCACGTGCTTCGGAGGGCACATTAAGCCGTCGTCGCAGTAGCAGCCGTTACAGTATGGTGGTAGAGCATGTTGGGAATGCCCGCTTGGCTAGCTACCACCCTCAAGTAGAAAATCTGTCGCAAAACATATATCGGTATATTCCGGCAGCTGCCCTTGAGCGCCAGTAATTCTAGGTTAGCCTGAACAACACCTTCGACCGCATCATCACTTACCATCAGGTGAGACAGTGGTCAAAGGCTAACATATCAGGCATAAAAAATACTTAGCAGCACTTATTGAAAGTCGGCTAGTATATTTAATTTTTTAGTCATGTGTATTGTATACTTCTTACAGGGTCATTAAATCGTTTAAAATATTGTTCACCATCGACAATAGCAAATTAACTATATAAAATATAAAACCATATCAAACAAATTATTGGAGCACAAAATTTTATGCCCAAGGCGGGAATCGAACCCGCGTCCTCCGATGTCGCGTCGGGTGCCTAATACCATCTCGGCCACCTGGGACTTGGCATTTCTACCCGAATTTTGTACTCTAATAATTTATTTGATATGATTTTCATCAAAAAAAAACTTAATTACTTAATTTTTTTTTGTGTTTTAATGCCTATGCCCTATTCTGAGTCACGGATGGACCGCGCCGTGCTACCTTTGAATACATTTTGAAATATTTACATCGAGCAAAGTAATAAAAATATGAAATAATACATTACAGGCCCAATAACCTTTTAAAATCCGGTGGTACTCGTACGTACCTATTCAGTCAAAATGACACAAAAAAATTACCAAGTAAAAGAACTACGTACCAACGCTAGATCTAGAAATAAAAACAAACGTAACACAATATTGTTTGCGTAAACAAACGTATGTACCAACTAATCCCACTATTTCAAGAACGATTCAACGTTATCGATACGGGTAATCGAGTGGAGCTAATCGATTTTAATGAGGGTATTGTTGGTTCGAGTGTGGGAGGTATGTTTGATGAAGTTATACCCGTAACTCGGGTAGGTACTTATATTTATAGAATAGCGGGCAGCCCCGGCTTCGGACGGGTATTAAATATAAAAAAATTACCAAAAAATGGAACCGACCTCAATATTCAAGTGTGAAATAACTTGTTGATACGGTACCTACTATTATAGTTCAAAAGTACCCATTATCACAATATTGTGCGCATGGTACCGACTTCGACAAGTTATTTCGCACTTGAAATGTTGAAGTCGGTTCTATTTTTTTGGTAAAAAAAAATGTTTGCACTCTTTTGAGTGACCATTGCTACTTACGGGATCGATTGTCATTCACTGTCAACTATGTCATCAAGATAGGAAAACATTTTTATTGGAGTGTGTAACTCAAAAACTGCTTGACCGATTTTGATGAAATTTAAATCGGACCACACGACAAGCATCAGCTTTCAAATAAAAAAAAATATTTTCAAAACCTGTTCACGCAGTCAAAAGTTAAACATAAAAAATACAGACGAATTGAGAACTTCCACCTTCTTTTGTAGTCGGTTAAAAATAATCAAAAATTATAAATTTAGGCCTAGTTTCACCATACTCTGTTATTTATTTGACGCCTTGTTAATCCTTTTAACGGACTGTTAACTGAACCGAGTGTCCCACCAACTGTTAATGGATGATTAATTCAGTTAACTTCATAGAACGTAGGCTGATTTAACAGCTCTGTTATTTTTAAAGACCCATTAGCTAATGCCTGATTTAGCGTAAACAAACATGGTATGGTGAAATTAGGCCTAAGCGCATAAAAAGTAGTTATTGTGACTTAACTGTAATAGTAAGACCTATAGTATTGCTGACTATTTGTAGATATTGATGTCTTCAATAAAATTGTAGTAGGTACATACATCACTTTGCTCTATTGTCAATAATTTCATTACGGCGATTAATAATCATTATTATGCGTAATTAATTATATAATATATATTATTATGCGTTATATTAATATATATTATATTATATTATATTATATTATATTATATTATATTATATTATATTATATTATATTATATTATATTATATTATATTATATTATATTATATTATATTATATTATATTATATTATATTATATTATATTATATTATATTATATTATATTATATTATATTATATTATATTATATTATATTATATTATATTATATTATGCATAATATTGTCATACGAATTAATTTGTATTGTCAATAATTTCCGTAGCGTACGCGATATAACGATTTTTAGTATTTTTTTCACGCGTTGGGTTACATTATGGAAGTTTTCATACGGATCCCTAACATATTTGAAAATATCGCCTTCGTTCATTAGGGTTATTTTTAATGTTATTGTAACGGAACAAGCTCGAGGCCCGCCTGATGTTAAGCGGACTAACATCTGCCTACAATAGATGCATTTCTTTTGCACTGCGTCCGACACCTTGAGACAGTTGTTTCATATGCCTGTCATTTCACTGGCTCTGAAGGTTTGCTGCCGGATCACACCGTTAGGTGCTTGGTGACAGATTTACTACTTGAAGGTGGTCGCTGGACTGGCGGGCATTCGCAAAATACCCTTCCACCATGCGGTGAAGCTCAAGCCCGCGGCGGGATTAGAACCATGGACCTGCTGCTCATAGCCAATGCTACTGAGCCATCATTGCTTCAAATAATGTAGAATTCTAATGGTGAAAGATTTTTTTCATCCCACCATCTCGGAAAGAGTATTTTTAATCTTCAATATCTGAGTGGAAAAGCCGTTTTTATTCTCTAGATGATAAAGTAAATTGAATTTAGAACATCGTGTGCACTAAGTTTGTGAATTAAAATAAACATTAAACCTATTTACTGCTACCTCTATGGTGCCGAATATATCATACAACTTTTTTTTAATTTGTTAAAAACTCAGACTCGGAACCTTCTTGGTGTTCTTTTTTCAATTTTTGCATTTAGTCATTTCCTCGCTGAGGTGGAATGAAAAGTTACGTGTTTCACTCGAGTGCAAAGATTTTTCACCTCGTGCTCTTTTGATTCCCTCGCTAACGCTCAGGATTCTAATTTAGAATCACTCGCTGCGCTCGTGATTCAATTTTAGAATCCTTCGCTTGCTCGGTCATCAAAATTGAACACGCGGTTAAAAAGCAACTTTGCACTCTTGTATAACAAATAACTATTAATTGATGTATATTATTATTTTATATACAGCTTTCTCAAGTCGAGCGTAGGTATCTGAGGTTCATCATACAATATTTAATAAATAATTCTTATTATTTTCGTTATTTATTTACTAACATAATTTAAAATTTTTTACAACATTAAAGTAAAATAAAATGTAAAAAACTTAATCATGAATATATATAATTAATAAAAATTAAAAATGTATCATAAAAAAATTAATTATATTATTATTTTTTATATTTTTATGTTTGCAATAACGCATGCTCTGCGGATAACATTACAAAATTACAAATTACATGATTGTCATGTTAGCACAATTGGATTAGAGCATACCCCGGCTAAAGGGGTGGATGGACGCGGGTTCGAATTCCGCTCACGCCTCACTTTTTTCCTTTCCTGTAAATTATTATTATTAATAAATGAATCTTATCTTATCTTGCGCTAATTGTCGGCTTAGACTAATATCCACTGAAGTGGGGTTCATACAATTAAATTATCTATAACAACACATCAACAGTCATATTGTTCATCGTTAAATAAAAGCCTCCCACACTATGGGGAGTTTCCAATAACTCCCACGCTTGGCTGACGCATTGGGGATCACAGTGTAAAATAGTAATTCTTTCGAAGGCGCTTCTGCCCACCTTCTGTTCATTTTCCTTTCGTCGCCTCTTGCGACTCCCACGCGAAGGTATGGGTGGGTGCAATTGTAGCCATGGCACCTACACAAGAACATATAAAGCAAAGTCTTTTCATTTTTATCTTATACTAGCTTTCTGTCGGCAGCTCCGCCCGCGCATATGTCGGTTAGCGCAAATCATTAACCTCTTTTTGCACAGTTGGATAAAAACTATCCTATGTCCTTCCGCGGGTCTCAAACTATTTCCATACCAAATTTCATCCAAATCGGTCCAGTAGTTTTTATGTTTATTCGTTACATACAAAAATACAAATCTTTTCTTTTTATAATATCAGTACTTATATCATAAATGCGAAAGTAACTCTGTCTGTCTGTCACGCTTTCACGCCAAAACTACTGGACCGATTTGAATGAAATTTGGTATGGAAATAGTTTGAGACCCGGCTAAAAACATAGGATAGTTTTTATCCAACTGCGCAAAAAGAGGTTAATGTTTTTGCGCGATAACCGACATACGCGCGGGCGGAACCGCACAAGGAAAGCTAGTTTTATAAATAAATAAGTTACCATTTAATAGATCAGAAAAAAAAATATTCGGAATTCATACGGAATATTAAGATTTAAGTCCTGGAAAGTATTATGAATATATTTCACGTTATTTTTAGGATTCTATTTAAGAAACCAAAATTGAATTGAATTTGTTTTTTTGCTAATTTACAATTGAAAAAAATATTTTTCTAACGTCTATTTTGTGCACAGAAAAGAGAAAGTATTTTATATCTCTATGATTTTGTTCATAGTGTTTTACGGACCTCTCAGTATGCAAATTTATTTCGGACTAGGTCGGCTGTTTTTATAATTTCCACCATATTAAATGGTGAAGATAGATTTCAGGTCAAACTATCTGTTTTATTAGGGGTCCGTACCCAAAGGGTAAAAACGGGACCCTATTACTGAGACTTCGCTGTCCGTCCGTCCGTCTGTCACCAGGCTGTATCTCAAGAACGGTGATAGCTAGACAGTTGAAATTTTCACAGATTATTTATTTCTATAGCTGCTATAACAACCAATATTAAAAATTAAATAAAATAAATATTTAAGGCAATCCCATACAGCATTCTTGATTTTTTTATCGTTTCTTGCTCGATACTAATAAAGGTGACAGGTAGACGCTTTCTTGCAAGATTATATAATGGTACGGAACCCTTCATGCGCGAGTCCCACTCGCACTTGGCCAGTTTTTTGTTAAAAAAATATTATATTCAGAGCGATGTTACCATGATTTTCTACTGTTATTAGAACTAGACAGGCTTTAACATCAGCATGATCAGAAACTTGAAAGTTATAGCGAAAAGAATCTACAAATTTTGGGCCAGAAAGACAGACCTACATAGCAAGTAATTAACCATTGAGCTTTTAAATAATGCTTCAATTATTTTTCCATTAACCTTAATTAATTTATAAAATGTTTACTTAAGACAAAGTGGTCTTTAAAAATGAGAGACTGAGGGACGGATATACCTCGTTTCGCATGAGAGTGAGTGTAACAGAACTACGCAATATGTAAATAGCATGAGCTAATTTTTATAAAATAAATTCATACAAAAGTGATCTTCTTAAGATGCTGACAAGTGCTAAATAGCTTTACAGATTTTTAGAAAAAATTATGTTAATCTTGATCACATTGTTTAAGGCCAAGACAACTCCGAAACACGTCTCCTTAAATTCTTGATAGAATAAAATGTATAGATATGACGAATACATTCGGCATACTATTCGTCATATCCTCTTGAATATTATATATTTTATTATGAAAATCTACTTTCTATAAAATATGTTAGAAATTAGCCTTTTTGAGACTCTCTAATATGTATTCTTTGTCAGAATCAGTAAAGTTTTAAATTCAGAGATGATTTAAATTAATAAAATTTCATTCACACTGTTTCACGACACACACTTCACACTTTATAACTGAATGCCTACATATAGAATACGAACGACCATGCTTTCACAGCAAGCGTCGAATATCTGTATACTAGGGATGGTGTTATGCATAAGTTATCAATTTTATTTACTGTCGCTGTGTGAGCTGAAGACTGTGTTTTCTTGTCATTTTTTCCTTTCGTTTTTAAACCCAATATATACGTCACTGGGCTCTGGTTTGAAAAATAACCAAAATTAAATCCACAAAATCCATAAAATTATCGAAACTGCTCACAAAATTTCTAGAGTATCGTTTGATAATTGCGAACTGTAAAAGATAACAGCGGACAGACATACGAAAGCATTTACGGCCAAGCAGAAACGGAGACGCATCGCTCTCGGTCAATCAATGATTAAATATTATGATTGATGTACTTATATATATAAGGTGGATAAAAATATTTACAATACTGCGGGGCGTAATTTGAAATCGATAACTGAATGTATTCAACTCACGTTTCAGTTTTACATACACGAAATCAGTACTAACTAGACTGTGGCGCGTTTGTATTCGAAGTGCCTACTATGCCCTGTTAGTACTATACCTACTATACCTTATACCTTGTTTTATACACCTACTTTACGTGTTTATGACAAGGAAATATAATTAATAATTTTATGAAAATATAGGTAATATAATGACTAGACAAAGCGGACATAGGTCTGAATTAACTGAATAAATACATTTCTGCATATTGCATAACAACGACCATGCTTTCCCAGCAAGCTTTTATGTCCATCCATTGTAGGGACGGTGTTGTGCATTTGACATGTTAGTACCTATATAACATGTTTTTTTACATCTGATTACGGTGACCTTTGACCACCGATGACCTGTAGGTATTGGTAAGTGAAGAGTTTTTTTTTTTTTTTTATGCCTGATAGGTTAGCCTTTGACCACTATCTGACCTAATGGTAAGTGATGATGTGGTCGAGGATGTTGTTTAGACTAACCTAGAGTTACTGGCTCTCAAGGACATCTGCCGGAACACACCGTTAGGTGCTTGGCGACAGATTTTCAACTTGAGGGTGGTAGCTAGCCAGGCGGGCATTTGCAAAGTGCTCTACCACCATGCTGTAACGACTGCTATCCTAAGACAACAACCGGGACCGACGGCTTAACGTGCCCTCCGAAGCACGTGCACGCTCAGTAGTAATGTCACCAGCGGTCACCCATCCAAGTCATGACCGCGGCGGACGTTGCTTAACTTTGCTGATCGATTCAGAATGGCTAAGCAAACTTAGCTACGAGCGCTTCATGACACTAATGAAAACCAAAAACGCTGTATATAAGGCAATTTGTGACAATGATAGCTCAGTGGCATTGGCTATGGACTGCCGCGCAGTAAGTCCATGGTTCGAATCCCGCCACGGGGTTGAGCTTCACCGTATGGTGGAAGGGTTTTTTGCGAATATAGCCTGGCGAGCGACAAGTCAAGTAGCAAATCTGTCGCCAAGCATCTAAAGGTGTGTTCCGGCTGGTCTTTGAGAGCCAGTGAAATTACATGCACATGACATGAATTCAACACCCAAAAGTGTGAAATAACTTGAGGAAGTCGATACCATGCCCACAATATTGTGATAATAGATACACACTTTTGAACTATCATGGTACCGTTTTCAACAAATTATTTAACACTTTTGGGTGTTGAAGTCGGTTCTATTTTTAGTAAAAAAAAGTCTTTAAAGTGACCCTTGTTACTTACGGGATCGATTGTGAATTGTGATTCCATGTCAACGACTATATCATCAAGATAGGTAAATATTTTCAGTTATTGGGGTGTAAATCAAAAACGGCTAGACCGATTTTGATGAAATTTAAATGGGACAAGCATCACTTTTCAACATAAAATAATTTTCAAAATCGGTTCACCCAATCAAAAGTTTGAGGTAACAAAAAAAGACGAATTGAGAACCTCCTCTTTTTTTGGTCGTCGGTTAAAAAAATATTAAGAAAACTTAAAAAACGCCCTTGTCTCACTACGTTTCCAACCCATTGCCATAATTTAATGCTAGAGTACGACTAATAAATTTAGTACTTTTATAACCGACTTCCAAAAAAAAGTTATCAATTTGACTGTATGTTTTTTGTATGTTTGTACACCCTTTTCGCCAAATATCTAGGCATCTACAAAATCCGCTCTGGGCAGGCAACACATCGGCAGCGCAGCTAGTGTTGTACATGTCCATAGGCAGCGGTTACCGTTTACCATCAGACAGGCAGCCTGCTTGTTTGTCAAACTAAATATACAAAAAAAAATAAAAAAATAAGGGTATTTATTTTGAACATTCTACTTATTTTTGTTTGTAGTTGATGCTTCTCAGGTGCTCCCAATTAAATTTCATCATTTCCGGTTGGTTATCAATTAAATCACATTAAAATAACTGCAAAAGTATTTGCTAATATACCTCGATGATATGATAATTACAAGTCTTGGCCATGGTTAGCAGTATTTTGAAATTTGTTGGTGAGTCAAAGGAATTATGTAAGCAGTATGTATCACTAAGGGCCTGTTTCAGAATGTTCGAGTATGTTCCTGTTACTACCCAGAACATATTTAATAAATAAAACACTATCTTTGCGTTTCACAGTCATCGATTTACCCTATCCATCGGTTAAAGCTTGAAACGCGCTGCATGTCAACTGTCAATTTTATCATTCAGTTATTTTATGAGTTGCTTAAATAAAGACAAACGTATAAAAAGCAACAATAACAAAAATCAGTACAAAAATAATGCATCGGCCGGGAATCGAACCCGGGCCGCCCGCGTGGCAGGCGAGCATTCTACCACTGAACCACCGATGCTTAGATCAACTTCTCAAATTAAAGAAATAGTGTTCGTAACGTAACTGTATCTTCTGCCTTTCACCTTTTACCTGATAATAAATAGCAGATTTTACGACAAAACGTGGTTTTTACTCTGTACTTACGCGCAATATAATTATATGTGTTGCACCGTCCGTCTGTCATAAACTTACTAACAAACCAGAACCGCGGTCAATGATTCCATATTGACGAAACTATAACAATAAGATTAAATTTTTATTCGCACTACCACTAATATACAGGGTTGTTGGAAAAATGCTAACAACCTCTTAGGGTTGACTTCAGCTAGTCCTAACAAACATTAACAAATATTTTGAGATTTTGAAGCAGTGATAGCTCAGTGGCTTTGGCTATGGACTGTCGCGCAACAGGTCCATGGTTCGAATCCCGCCGCGGGCTTGAGCTTCACCGCGTGGTGGAAGGGCATTTTTGCGAGTGCCCGCCTGGCTAGCTACCACCCTCAAGTAGAAAATCTGTTAGCCTGAATTCTAGATTAGCCTGAACAACATCTTCGACCACATCATCACATCAGGTGAGATAGTGGTCAAAGGCTTACCTATCGGCAATAAAAAAAAAAAAAATTTTGTGCTCTTTAATTATTTTTTTAATAATAAATTCCAGGCCCAAGAGAATTTAAAGATCAGCTGGTGGTCCTCGTGCATATTACGTCAAATACAGTAAACAAAAACAAAACATCTTATAATTTAGTCACGACTAGCAGAAGTCAATCCTAAGAGGTTGTTAGCATTTTACCAATAACTCTGTGTAATATCACTATGGTAAACTTACCTACATTATAACTTTATAACGTTTATTTGCAGTATGTAGGGTGACTAAATAGGCACCCGGCTGGGACTCACGTAATATTTACCCGATAGATTCCGACCAGCAGCGCAAGTACCGAACTTACCGATCGCTAAATTTGACGTTACAATCGTCTAAATTCGATAAAACGGGTTATATCGATGTTTGCAAACACCATTTTATCGAATTTAGACGATTGTAACGTCAAATTTAGCGATCGGTAAGTTCGGTACTTGCGCTGCAGTTTCGGGCTATATCGTCTGGGAGTCACGATTGCGCGAAGCGGCTAGCGCGGGCCTCAGCACGTAACTGATGGACAAAATTCGCGATAGTTTTCTAAGGGTCCGTTTCAGAATGCCCTAATATGGTTTCGGGTTGCTAACCAACGCATAAAATAACTGAATGATAAAAATGACAATTAACATGCAGCGCGTTTCAAGCTTTAACCGATGGATAGGCTAAATCGATGACTGTGAAACGCAAAGATAGTGTTTTATTTATTAAATACTAGCTTTCCGGGCGCGGCTCCGCCCGCGCGTATGTCGGTTATCGCGCGAAAACATTAACCTCTTTTTGCGCAGTCGGATAAAAACTATCCTATGTTTTTTCCCGGGTCTCAAACTATCTCCATACCAAATTTCATTCAAATCAGTCCAGTAGTTTTGGCGTGAAAGCGTAACAGACAGCCAGACAGAGTTACTTTCGCATTTATAATATTAGTACTGATGTTCTGGGTAGTAAAACCAGAACTTACTCGAACATTCTGAAACAGGCCCTAAGTGAAGTATGTAGGGTTTTTCAAAGACATACGGACACCAATAATATGCTACGCATGGCGCACGCCAACCGTGTGTGATTTCAAAGTTAAAAGACCTTATTGTTTTTTAATGCTGATCAAATTTTTTGAAAATTTTGCCTTACAGAGTGGCTCAATTCTTTTTAAGTTTAATATAATGCTATATCGATATATTACCTAATTTAGGTAATATATCAATATTTAGGTAGATAATATTTGTGTCTCAAATATTTATGCGTGACACTTGACAGTAATTGACATTTCTGTTTTCCTATGTATAAAACCACTAAATTAAAAAAAGCAAATAGTCTATTCATGGCTGATAATTTGTATTTGTTGCGTAGTTATATATGTAAGTGCATGTATTTTTATAAAATAATGTTGCATACCTCAAACAGGTTGGAAACAATAAAAAAAAAAAAAAAATTACGAATATATATATACATATATTCATTTGTCAGTTTAGCTGTAGATTTATTTAGATTTTAACTTGAGGTCAAAGTAACTCCCTTTCGATCCCCAGAAATACCTGATCTGGCAGCCCCCAAGTGAAGCTCAAACAGACGGTGGGGTCCGAACCAGGGACCTGCGGCATGGCAAACCATGGCTATTACCACTCGGCCATCATTACTTTAGCTATCATGACTAAATAATCATTATTACTTATATAGTAATTAAACGGTTTAAATCGCGTATATATGTCTTTATTTTTGTCCTGTCAAGTACGACACTGTGAGCGAATATTGCGTGAATAGGGAACGTTATGACTAATATAAAACATTCTGACGGTAGACCAAATATTTTTTTTAATAACTCATGTGACAAATAAAACCAATTAATCACCCCGTGACCACGATCACTGCAAAGTGTTTGAAACGTCGGGACAAAAATAATGACAAATATACGCGATTTAAACCGTTTAAAGTTACCCCGTGACCACGATCACTGCAAAGTGTTTGAAACGTCGGGATAAAATAATGAAAAATATACGCGATTTAAACCGTTTAAAGTTGTTTAATTACTGCGTTTAAAGTTGTTTAATTACTATGTGTAACAATCACGAATACCTAATATTATAATTATCATTCAATTAAATTGTAGCGAATATTCGTAGCGCAGTTATTATGTTAGGTAGGCAACTAAATCTACCACATTCAAAGGTTTAATTTCTCGTTGTGTAATGAACTTAATGAATAATGTATCTAGGTATATCTAATGCTAGAGCTCAAAGGTCGAATAACTAGGTCTGGGTTGAAATCAATTAACGAGCATTATGAGGTATGTTGCGTCACAACTTATTACAAGCAGATATAGTATATACAACCTTGTTAGTAGGTAATCTCTGACTAAAGGCTATTTTCACCAAATTACTTACGAATAATATTTGTTTTTTTTTTTTCATATTTTTATGTTTGCAATAACGCATGCTCTGCGGTTTACGTTACATAATGACAAATTTACGAGACGAAAATTTTAAGTCAAGTGCGGGATGCGTTTTTTTTTTTTTTTTTTCTGATAGGTAAACCTTTGACCACAGTCTCACCTGATGGTAAGTGATGATGTGGTCGAAGGTGTTAACAGGCTTAACCTAGAAATACGAATACGCGTCCATCCACCCCTTTAGCTGGGGTATGGTATATAGAAATATTTTACCCAATACTATGTTTTTACCATTTTATCGCAATCATATTTGGCAGTAGAACAATTTTTATTTTTCAAGGCAAATGATAAGTTATAAATTCTGGCAGGGCATCTACGTTAAAATGGATTTAATCTGTCACCAATCGATAAACGTCATCATAACAATATGAGTTGGGATAGAAACGGTAAAGTCATTAGTAAGGCTCGGTTAATAAGTTTGTACTTATGAAATTCGCCGTACGGCGTAAATTAACTACTCTGGTGGCCCACGCCCCCCTAAACAGGTCTCTGCGCCCCTCTTGGGTGGCGTGCCCCCCACTTTGAAAACCACTTGAACGGAGAAAGTAGTTATTTGTGAAGAGAAAAGATGTGGTTTGTTTTTTTTAATGCACTGATTATTTCTAATATTTGCTAATATAAAGAAAATTACAAACTAGGTTACTGTGACAATCGCTAACGTTCAGTCGGCGCCTTGTGTAGGTCATCGAAATGCATCTATTGCAGAAAATATAATTAACCAAATGTATGGCAAGCCCGTACACCACTGCTCTAATCCAATTGAACTAACATGACAATGAGTCATAACTCAATTTTTTCCTATCGTTCTTTAATCATCGTATTGGGATGGAGCGACATCTATAGTTCAACTTGCGTACAAACAAGACTAATTTTGCAATAAGTTTCAAACTTGTTAGTTATAGGGTTACATCATCATCATCAAGAGCAGGTATGGATTTTCATAACATTCCTTCATTGCTACGGAGGGCAGGAATGAAATTCCATATAACTTTTCCCGCTGCACATTTATAAGAGAGAAATGACGAACTTTATAACGCGTTTTTGAACGAGCAATGAGACACTTTCTGAGTGGCTGTAGTATAAGGACATTTATCCCGTTCAATTAAACATTGCAGAGGCAGTAAACACGAAGGACGATCTATTTCCATTCAAATGGTGAAATGTCAAGGAAAACGCTTTATCCTACGTCATTATTCACGCAATCCAAAGTTATTTCCATCCTTTTATACATTTGACGTCATTGCGAAATTGTTCCAAGCTCCTATTATATTCGGCAGACGATAATAGAATATATTTTGACGGGATTCTATTGAAAAGGTTTTGCTAAGTTATTTTTAATAGGATTGTTAGAACTCGTAAGTGGGCGAGTCTAAAATGTATCATCAACATGTTCTTTAGGTATACACTTAGGGTTGCCTCATCACGGTATATCAATTCCTGGACATTTTGTTGGGTTGGGAGTTGGTACTTTGATCTCAAGTTCAAATCTAAATAAATTTATATGAATACCAGTTTTCCAGCCGCGATTCGGCCCGTACGTATTTCGGTTATCGCGGGAAAACATTTGGCCAGCAAGCAACAAGCCAGGTGAGCATTCGTAAAATGACCTTCCACCATGCTCAAGCTCAAGCCGGCGTTGTCAAAAGTCAAAGTCTAAATAATTTATTCAATTTAGTCGTCTACGACGCTCTAATGAAAGTCAATTACAAATTTTAATATTGAAATATACTACATTGTACTGCCACGTTCAGCAAACAAAATTTATAGAGCCACTGCGAGAAGAACGGGCAAGAAACTCGGGGGCATTATTTTAAAAGTCTTTTTACAATATGTTGTTATATACAATATAATACAATTATAACAATATTTAATTACATTACGTAGGTTACAGGCAGAGCGAACCAGTCCAAGCATTTTTGTCGTTTAAGTAATCACAAACTGTTTAGTAAGATTTCTTTATCAAAATGTTCTTTCTGTGAGTGTTGTAATATGTTTGGGCAATTTATTATAAAGCCGCACACAATTGCCTAAGAAGGACCTTTTATTTTTCTTTGCTAATCTAAAACCTGGCACCGCTATTTTATATTTATTCCTTGTGTTATAATCGTGATTGTCACTATTTGATTTAAATTTGCTTAAATTTTTACGAACATACATAATATTTTCAAATATATACAGACTTGGTAAAGTTAAAATATCAATTTCTTTAAAAAGATCTCTCAGATTCCCTAGGATCCATTCCATCGAATTGCAAGCTTTTGTAAGAAAAAGATTGTATCTATCTCATCAGCAGCTCCCCATAGCAATACACCATATGACATATTACTGTGTGGAAGTACGCGAAATAAATGAGCCTAGCCGTAGCTACGTCTGTTAGCTGTCTTATCTTACAAACGGCATATGCAGCAGAACTAAGTCTTCCGGATAGGTCATGTATATGTGGATTCCACTGTAAAGTTGAATCCATTTTAATTCCCAGGAAGACTGTCGCATTGTCAAAAGAGAGTTTTTCTAGGCCAAGCTTAATATTTGGTTCAACATAAGTAACATTTGGTAAAGAAAACTTTAAACATTTGGTCTTTTTTGAATTTAAGAGATTATTAGCCGCGAACCACTTAGAGATCATAGATAACACATTATTTACATGAATGATTTTTGAGAGCCAGTCATTCTAGGCTAGCCTGAACAACATCTTCGACCACATCATCACTTACCATCAGGTGAGATAGTGGTCAAAGGCTAGCCTATCGGCAATAAAAAAAAACTATCTTTCCTGTTTACTAAAATCAGAGAGGTATCATCTACGAATAAAACTATATCACAGTTTTTTTTTTTTTAATTGTTGGGGTTCGAAACATGGACTTGCAGCACTGCAATCCTTAGCTATAACCGCCCTGCCATCACTGCACTGCTTCAAAAATGTTGTATCTTTACAACTAAGATTTTTTTACCTGTAGATCAGTTGTTTGCCCTCCATATTTACTAGACGAATTCAGGGTAATCGCCTGAGTCACTACCAGTCTAGCACTTCCGAGCATCCGGTGAATACATCGCCACTAATCGTGTTTTTTCGGAATAATCTGTGGACAATACACCTTCCTTGTGTCTTTAGACTCTGCACCAATTATACAGGCACTGTGAGAGATAAGAAAACTGTTTAATTTCACGCGTAATTATTGCTTTTATTGTTGAAATAGAAAATATCGTTATTTTGTTTTATCTTTGGAACGAATCTCAATGAAATGGATGAGCGAGATATGTGTATCGTTTGGTGTGAGAGAGTGAAAGAGATGCAGCATAATGGTGATCGGAACGTCTCGTGGTGGTTCGGTGGTAACACGAATTGCTTATTTATCTCTTTCTAACAACAGATATGACGCGTAATATTTGAACGTTCTTTCCTTGTCATTACAAACTCTGCTTATAGATGTGCGTAGGTATGTACATAGGTAAATTCTAGTAAGCTCTTAGAGATGTGGTGTTCGGATATAACAACTCTAAGTATTTCAACTCCCTGCTTTATAACGAGATTATTCCGCCAACTATATGAACTGCTTTTAATGATTCTTTTCTTTGGATAGTGTACACCTCCTAGTTGATGCTATTTAAATATCATCCAAATCGGTCGAGTACTTTTTAAGTTATAGTCAATTAACTGAAATATTTGCATGGTGGTAGGGCATTTTGCGAATGCCCGCCTGGCTAGCTACCACCCTCAAGTTGAAAATCGCCAAGCACCTAACGGTGTGTTCCGGCAGCTGTCCTTGAGAGCCAGTAATTCTAGGTTAGCCTGAACAACATCTTCGACCACATCATCACTTACCATCAGGTAAGGTAGTGGTCAAAGGCTAACCTATCAGGCATAAAAAAATACCTAGATGATGTAGTGGTAACTGGTAATTGTAACTCTTGTCAATTGTGAAATTTTGTGAACAGTATGAATGATGGATGATGTATGCAGTACGCATCACTGAATAAACTTGTGGAAGTCAGTCCACTATAATGTGAGATCGGTGTGTAGAAACCTCAACACGTTATTTCGTACTTTCAGTGTTTGAAGTCGATAGTTTTTTTTTCCTCAAGTAATTTATTGAATTTTCAGTGTTATATGTTTACAGTACACAATATATTCATAATACTATTGGCTCTCCGTGCTCTAGACATCGTGACTTGCCCTTGCATAGCTCACAATTGAATAAAAGTTCACTGCAGATTTTTTTTTTTATACCAAACTCGGTAGCACTTGACCACTATCTCACCTGATGTTAAGTGATGATGGAGCGTGCTTACCCAGAAGATACCTGTTCACTCGCGTTTTGAAGACCCATAAATGAAGACGAAAACCAAGAACATGCAGGAGAATGGGTCAAGAAATTCAAAAATCTAGATAAGTATAAGTAATAAATGATTTTCTCGCTGGCCCCAGCGAAAGCCAGTTGTATCAGAAATAGGCAGGTAAGTTATATATACTTATACAATAATTTTACATAATTGGTTATGTATTTATATCGAATTACTATACTGGCTACAGAAACATCGAAAATAAATAATTGATTATACGAGAGAGCGAGAGAGAGAGAGACCATCACTTATAGGCATCTGACGATGCCACCGTCATTTTGAAAAAAAATCCAAAAATGTATATGGCCCAAAAATTTGATGAACATATCAAACCGGCTCAGAAAATTTCGTGAGAATCGGTTGAGAATCGGTTGAGAAATGCGACCTGTAGAGGAGAACAACCGGACATACGAAAGCATTTTTGTCTAAGTTGAAGCAGAGACGCTTCGCTCCAACTAAGTTCTCGATATATTTTTAACGCAATATTCTTTCCACTGCTAATACATTGTTTCTTTTTCGTTCATTTATAAATTTGGCGAAGTTAAGTGTTTACTGCAATTTTCCATTTGAATTGTGTAAATAAAAAACAGTTTGAGCGTCATCGTATCAATAATATGATTAAGATTCATTAATGTCTACCTTCTGCTCAATATTGATCATATAATTAGAACTCCAAACTAAACTGAGAAATTGACGTAAATATTTTTGATATGAATCATAATAAACGCACATCGATATTAATTTCGTCAAATTTAAAATCATTTATTGTACGAACATAGGTAGGTACATAAAACGGTTATGGACATATACCCGCCAGCCAAAGCATAAACATATTTATAAACTCAACTTGTTATTTAAAAAATAACTCGCATGTAAATATAGCGTATTACTGGACCTATCGTTTCCGGTTTAAATCCTTTTTTTTTTTGGACTCATAATTACAAAGTTTAGTATATAGCACTCATTTTTAGGAGTTTGAACGCGTTATTCGAGCGTATTTCGTAGATCCAGATTTATTAAAAAAATATCGTTCACATGTATAAATAACTTCCCATTATAGAAAGTTCACCATATTCCCCATGTTTGTGGTGCAATAGAAATACTAAAAACATGCTTATTTTTCTTGAAAGAGGTGCTTAAAGTTGGGTCTTTCTTTTATCTAAAATTACGAGTTTTTGTGCTAGTGTAATTTCAAAACTGTATAATTTAATGACAATCTGATGCACCACAAACCTAAATATTAGGGTAGTGATTACGTAGGTAAAAAATCATTGAATTTATTCGCTATAATGAAAATGAGATTGGAACTGCGTTTGTATGGGGACGTTCGTCTAAAATATACCCTTAAGACGCTGTCAAATGCTGAAATTTTGCCACTATCGGACTACATACGAGTGAAAGAGAGGCAGCGATATGAAATCACGATCAATGTAGATAAAATCCGAAAGAAAGCTTAAAATCACAAAACTAGTAACATAGATAAATCGTTAATCTAACTTATTTTGTCGCTCTTGATAAGGTTTATCTATTTTATTAATATATTTTCATACACATTAATACGTAAATAATTTTGATACAAGCTTAATTTAGAGTTAGCTTTGCAATTTTATTCCATTGGAAAATTTTAAGGAAACGTGTTTCGGACTTTTCTTGGCCTTAGATAATGTGATCAATATTAACATATAATTTTCTTACTGCTACAAACTAGATACATTTTGCTAAAAATCTGTTCAAGAAAAGCTATTTAGCACTTCTCAGCGTCTTAAGATGTAAATAAACCTCAATTTGCTTCAATACATTCAACCCAATTAGGGTGTGTATAATAAACTGTACCATTTCAATATTTTTTATATTAGTCATAGTTGTTTTCAATTAAAGCACATCGTAAACACAAGAAAATTAAATGGCAGCCAAACATTATACTGCACAAAAAAGTAAATGGACCTAATAAATAAAATTATTTCAAAAATAAAGGTATAATTAATAATTAAAAATTAAAAATTTTCGAGAGGAAAAATTATAGTCATGTGCGGGATTCGAGCCCGCGTCATCCATCCCTTTTTCCTCTAATAAATATGTAATTTTGTAATTATACTTTTACTTTTGACATAATTTTATTCATTAGGCCTATTTTAATTTTTGGTACTCAATTACTCAATTATTTATTGCAACATATGTAGTTACATGCAGGTCTTATATAACATGTTTGTGTGTACATTTATTTTACATGTTTGTTTACATATGACCCTGTAAGGGTATGGCAATGGTGGGAACGGAACGATCTATTTCAAAGTCATCAAATTTATCATTGAAAAATTCGTCTAAGGTATAATAGCATTTAGCTTCAAGTAAGGATTTAAGGTTTATAATAAAACATCGTACCATTTCTATGTCTTTAAGCCCATTCGGCAGCTTATTATATATATCTACAGCCATTGAGTTAGGGCCGGATCTGTACATCTCTAGATTGGACTTGGGTTTTATGAGTTTATGTCTATATTGTGATCTAATATCACGTGGTTGATCAGCATATTTTTGAAATAATGATGGGTATTTTTTTACAAATTTGCAAATTTCTAGTATATAAATAGATACTTAGGATAAAATTTTATATTTTATGAAATATTGTTTATGAAAGTTGGGTATATTTATGTTAGGTGCTTTTATATTGGCAAGTATCCGTATGCATTTTTTTTGAGCGACAACGAGGTCACTGGCATCTATACGCTGTTGCCCCACATTATGATGCCATAACTAAGCCACGAAAACGCGAATTCACAATAAGCAGATAAAGCTATTTTAGATCAGTACCTCGCCTTAATTCCTTCAATGCATATAAGAAACTAGATATTTTGTTTTTAATTTTATATACATGTTTTTTCCAGTTAAAGTGCGTATCTAGTTCTAGGCCTAAAAGCGTGGCTGCATCAACACAAGCTAATTAATTATTATTGTATATAAAATTAATGTTAAATGGACCTAAGATATCAAATTAAGTCAAAAAAAGTAAAATTAATAATTATTCCGGTCAATTTAGACCAAAAAATAGTAGTGAAATTAAAATAATTCGCAGCCAGCTGGACATTGGTGGGATTGTTCGAAACACTATTATAAATGAAATCTAAAAAGTCCTTATCAATCCGACCCTGGAAAGAAATTACTCGTGCTTGCTAAGTGAAAATCATAATTTACAAATTATTGGAGCACAAACTTTTATGCCCTGGGCAGGAATCTAATCCGCGGCCTCAGATTTCGCGCCGGATGCCTAAACCTAATTTTGCAAGCGATAGCTTCAATCATATTTAAGACGACGTGGTAAACAATTAATCTCAAATCGGGTACCGCCCCACATGCTATTCACTCCGCGTGGGGAGGAAAGATCACGTAGTAATTCGCACGTGACATAGCTTGTGCTAAAAATTTTTTAACAAAAAATGGAACCGACTTCAACACCCAAAAGTCTGAAATAACTTGTTGAAGTCGGTATCATGATGGTTCAAAAGTACCTATTATCACAATATTGTGGGCATGGTACCGACTTCGACAAGTTATTTCACACTTTTGGGTGTTGAAGTCGATTCCATTTTTTGTTAAAAAAATTTTTTCAATCTTTTTAGTGTAACTCAAAAACGGCTTGACCGATTTTGATGAAATTTAAAATGGGACCAAACGACAAGCATCAGCTTTCAAACAAAAAAAGAATTTTCAAAATCGGTTCACCCAGTCAAGAGATCTGAGGTAACAAACATAAAAAAAAAAAAAAAAAAAAAACCGACGAACTGAGAACCTCCTCCTTTTTTGGAAGTCGGTTAAAAAAGCCGTATGCGCCAAAACAGTAATTATAGTTTAAAATAAAAACTATCGCAAATTTTCAAAAACCAAACTACCACATTAAAGTGTGTGCTAAGACTCATCTATTCAGATATTTATGAGGCTTAAATCGATCTAGGCTTCCTGCAAAATGCAAATCTCTGTTTTTTGAGAGCAGTTTTTGATAGATGTTTCTCTGTTATGAAAGTTAACCAATCATGTAAAGCTATTATCAAAAGGATATCAATAACATGGTAAACGAAATACGTAAAAATCATTTCCGAATCTTTAGTTATTGCTGTGAAAAATTGAAATCTCTGACGCCATTATTTTCAATTCGTCGTCTTAAGACAGGCACTCGTAAACTACCTTACCACCGTTATACTATAACGACTGCCATCCTAAGAAAACAACCGTGACCGACGGCTAAACGTGCCCTCCGAAGCACGTGCACGCTCAGTAGTAATGCCACTAGCGGTCACCCATCCAAGGACCACAGCGGAAGTTGCAAAACATATTTGATCTATTAAAAAAGACAAAGCAAGTTTCGCTACGAGCGCTTCAATCGATTTTTTTGTTATTTATTTATATTATAAATAATAAATATATATATTATTATATATTTATTAATTATTTAATAACTTGATGGTGGTCGCCAGCCAGGCGGGCTACCGCAAAGTTTTGGTGATATATTCAGGCTAACCTAGAATTACTAGCTCTTAAGGACAGCTGCCGGACGGAATACTTCGTTATGTGCTTAGCGACAGATTCTCTACTTGAAGGTGGTAGCTTCAAGATGTTGTTCCAGGATAACCTAAAATTACTTCATCTCAAAGACAGCTAGGTATGTATATCGTTAGGTGACAGATTTTCTACTTGAGGGTGGTTGCTAGCGGGTATTCGCATAATGCCCTACCACCAACCAATGCACTCAATAATAATTATACTTTATAATAAACAAAAACAAGTGAAGGATAAAACGTTGTTTGTTCTATATTCAAAGCTAAATGTTATTTTAGAGTACAGTAGTAGTTGATGACGCGCGACTCGTTAAAGCATTTAGTGCTTCCTCTGACCCAATTTGTGTTGTTCCTACTCTATACATACCTATATAGAGTAGGAAAAACAGTTGCTTATGGAAAAAACATCTCATATAAACGATACTTTGTATAGTTTAGTAGATTATTTCTGTATAAGTTTTATTTTAAAGTTCTTGTTTTTTTTTATACAAAAGGTGACAAACAAGCAGACGGTCCTCCTGATGGTAAGTGGTCACCGCCGCCTATGAACACCGGTAATATCCGCAGCATTACTGGAGCGTTGCCTACCATTAAGTCCAGGCAGTCAAAAATAATTCCCACGCTAGCTCCGCCCATGCGGCGCAACGATCCCCGCTGCACCGAACGACGCGATGTGCAGCGGCGCACGCGTCTCGCTTATAAAAATATTTGTGTACTTGAAATTAGATTCGCGAACACAGATACCATTGAGACGATTTCAACTTTTTTTATAATCTTATTTACGTGACGCATTTCGATACATAAAGTAACTTTGTATATACTGAAATTGATGTCACGTTTGTATTTTTATCAACATTACTAATATTTCTTAGTAAGAAATTGATTATTTGATTTACTTTCCAAAATTATTCTTACGGTCGACAGTAGCTTATAAAACTAAAGCCAAAAGTTTTACTTTTTACAATATGATCATGTCTGCTCGACTTTATTGGTATATATTATTATGTATGAATCTATTGGTATATATATTATTCATATTTAACTGACTTCCCAAAAGAAAGAGGGTTCTTAAATTGACTTGTCTATTTTTTATTTTATGTTTGACCACACATAACTTTTTTACTGAACCTTACAATCTTGAAGATTATTTATTTGCTAGTACAGTTTAACTCTTAATTGGTTTCATTTTAATTTCATCAACATCGGTCGAACGGTTTGCCAGTTACAGTCAAACTTACTAAAAAGTAATTTGCCAAAATGCCTTGACGATCGCAGTGCTTCTAGCAACGAATGTAAGTGGCAACTATAAATATAGATGAAAGTTATTGTTAAATAGTGATAAAATCTATAAATAATATGTGAATAATAATCTCTCTAGTAAAGTCTGTAGTCATCAGTATATCAAATAACCTGTCTAAGTCAGTTACATGAGCACAAAATTGAGATCATATTGCACCGATATCAACCAGTTAGTTACCAGACTTTTTAATTAAAAAAATTGTTTTCAAGTCTTTTTTTTTCTTTGCTATGTTGTTGTGTCGCAGTCTCTGTGTTTATAGAGAAAACATATTGCACCAAACCAAAATAAAGTGAGACAAGGGTCGGAATATGATGATGGTACATATCAGCCCAAACGGCACGATATATATTGATAAATGGGGGGTGTTTTTAAATTCTCCGTAGTAACGAAAGTGATTTCTACTGATTAAACTTACTACAAAAATTTCATTACCCCTTGGCGTGGACGATAATTTATGAATGAATCAACATTGTTCTCAATATCTTGGAATGCGATTAATCAGATTACACATCATTAGAATAAAGTAAAATACCATCAAATTGAATGAGCATAACATTATATTATATTCGGTGAATATGGGTACAATTGACCTGAAATAAATGGATTTGATTTGATTAAATGTTAGTCGTGGCCAATATATTTTACCATGACTCGTCATACAAATATGAATTATAGTTTTTCATAACTGTGCTACGGTACACGTTCCCATAATAATATAAAGTAGGTTGTTTTTTTATTGCTATCATATAATTTTTAACTATTAATTACTAATGTTGAAAATATGTTCGTATACATCCTATTACGTTTTATTTTTCAGTTACACTGGTGAACAGAAAGGTGTTATTTTACTACCACTCTGCTTTTAGATACCAACTATGGTAAAAATTAGATAGACCAACCAGATATAGATCTAGCCACTTCTAAACAGCAGGATAAGATTTTTTACCAAACTTGCAGAAGAGTCTATATACGCAATTGTAATGGCCTTAAACTTAGGGTTTTTTAAAAATAACACAACTGCAGAAACATTGTAGACAACATGTTATACAAGCTTCTTTTAATGCAACATGGCAGATAAGTGAGAGAGTGAGTGGCACTGGAACAGGTGACTAAATTAGACATTTAAATAAAAACAGTGGATTCTTAGATTGTTAGTACGTGGTTATAGACAAATTAAGTTAAGATGTATATAAATTAACAAAAAATCATTTATGAAATAAAAAATATATTATTTTCAATTTATACAGTATTAATGATTATACAGAATTAATGATATGCAAAAGTGTACGTGAGAAATAACGAGTATCGGAACGGAAAGTCAAGTTTTTTTTCAAGTTTGCAGTCCCCCCGATCGTCACCCTGTGACCACGATCACTGCAAAGTGTTTGAAATGTCAGGACAAAACTAATGATAAATATACGCGATTTAAACCGTTAAATGTTGTTTAATTACTATGTGTAACAATCGCGAAAACCTAAGACAACATTAAGTCAAGTCTTCTTTTTATGGCGGGAGGAAGTACTGAAGCATTTGCACTTTGATGTTGCAAGTTACCCTCGACAGCCTCCTCTTGATTTTATCTTTTTCTAGAAGTATCCGCATATTCTTGATCCCGGATCAGTCTTTTCTTACGGTGGTGGGGATCGACCAGCTCGGGCAGAAGGGAGTTCATATAGAATGTGACTAGTTTTGTCTCCATTTTTTTCGTCCAAAATTCTTCATCTTTTTTAATTTGTTGTCTCCATACTACACGGCAAATTAGCATTTAGTTATATTACAAATGTTTTTTTTTTTTTATGCCTGATAGGTTAACCTTTGACCACTATCTCACCTGTTGGTAAGTGATGAGTGGTCGAAGATGTTGTTCAGGCTAACCTAGAATTACTGGCTCTCAAGGACAGCTGCCGGAACACACCGTTAGGTGCTTGGCGACAGATTTTCTACTTGAGGGTGGTAGCTAGCCAGGCGGGCATTCGCAAAGTGCCCTACCACCATGCAAAATGTGCATTTAGCCTTCAGTTTGATAATATCAATCAGATTTTTGATTGATATATATACCTGCAAAATACATTTTACAGACAATCAGTTACCTGAAGCCTTCAGAAAAGCAACTGTACATTTCTGTTTGTCCGACAATCAATTTCGCACAATTTGTAATATAATTTGTAAGGATAAATGTCGGGAGAGCAGTCGAATGACACCTGTCAAAAATCCAAAATGGCGATTTCAACACGGCCACTATACAAATTGCTCCGCCCCTGCTGAAGCTCGGCCTTCAGAAAAGGGGTGTTGGGAATATGAATAAATGAATTTAAATACATAAATTCAAATAATTCGCACGTCAGATTTTTTGCACGTCAAGAGTACAACATCGCTCTTTACCATCTATCTAATACCCTAATAACCGAAAAGGGGGTGAAGGCAAGTATAATACGTATCAACGATGGCATTCGCAAAGGAGTATTGCTTCAGATAGGAGGCCGGCCATAAAATTTAAGTCTTACTCCGCACAATTATGTCAATGCGTTGTCTTTTGTGTAGGTACTCAGAAAAAATATATTGTTTATACCGATCCTACAGAGGTGTGACAAGTGCAGGGCGATAATAATGTAAAGTTTTTTTTTCAGTGTAAAAAAGAAAATTTCATTGTATTTATACATTTATACGTTATTTTATTTAATTTTACCTGCTGCTCTGCTATGGATAGGTCAAAATAATTTTTAGCCTAATATAGGTAGTATATAAAATATTTCCTTTACGAAATTTCCTGTGAATAAAATTTGCAAATTTAGCAATACTAAAGTATTATGTTCAAAGAATTACTCACTTATTTTCGTGTAGTGGAAGAACAGTCTAAACTTATAATATGAGATGGCGACTCCGACAGTTCTCCCTGTTCCGAGTGATCTCGGACTTCGACTGATTTATTATTTTTTTTCCTGAGAAAGAAGGTGCATTTTTGAGCACAGTCTTTTTTATTATACGAGTATATACACAATCTATTTATTCCACTCTATTATTTTTGTATAAATCGATACTTATATGTACATGTCTAAGTGATAAAATGTATATTTAAAAGTACCTATGCAGGTGACTTTGTAGATAATCTCTTGAATATATACCTACTTGCCTGATTCTGAATATTCTTTCATTGATATACATCTACATCTAGTGTTGAGGGACATAAAGAATGTTCGATGTTTTATTGCGATATACCTACCCACCAAACCAAATGCTTTGATTTGCTACGCTTGTGTTATTATTATTTAGCAACACTCAACTCCATTTACGGTTGAACGGCAGCTGTACTTTAGAGCCAGATAATTTTAGTTTACACCTGTTTGGCACCTTCAACCACATCACTTACCATCAGGTGAGACCATAATTATACATATACCAGATATTATTATAGTACCCTACTAATCATACTTAGATTAGTACGACATATAGTTATTTTACAGCTCCATTACAGTACTATAGGAAACCTAGTTGGTATAGAATCTCTTAGTTCTGTCGAGATAGTATGTTTCATGAATAGAATAAACACAAACGAATATTAAATTTGCATAGGTGCAATAGGTAAGAAAAAACTGAAATATTATACGCTTTTGCCTCTCTCATAATTCTTGCAAAGTCTTTGTATCGACTCTTCTGCTTCCTTTTTTTATTTTTTAGTTATCTTTATTTCCCATATTGATTGATATACCTACCAAGATACGTATTTATACTGCTCAGGTGATAGCGCGCGAGCGACAGGTCCACGTCCAACGGCGCACAGCGCGGCACTGAAGGACAGCTCTTACGCATTGATTTTAGTTCGTAAGCGTAAGCTAATAAGGTTGAATATCGAATCTTCCGATTGACCGTAATCCTGCACAGAACTAAAGGTCGTAAGTCTAAAACACAATTTAATTTATTATGAGAATACTAATAACTCTAGGTAAATTTTACTTTTACAGTGGATAATAAACTACATTTCCTTTCTATGTGTATTTATTATTGATATGTAACTGACGTAGTTTCCAAGAAAAATCCAATAATTTAAAGAAAAGGCTTCATTTAAAAAAATTAAAACTATCGAGTAAATTTCTTTCAAATGTGTTTCTGTCTTAACAACGGATAGAAAAAGGTTTGAAAATCAAATATTTAAGTTAACGTGTCGATTGCATATTTAGGTTGGTTAAAAAAACTAGTCGAATGAGAGTATTTTTTCCGCAGCCTCGTCTTAAGAGAAAGGACTCTATTCACGCCTCTTTTGAAGCTGTTTAGGTTGTAGACCTGAAGAAAAACCTCAGAGGGAAGAGCATTCCACAACTTACAGGTGCGTGGCAGAAACAGACGATTAGAATAACTTTCTTGTGCAAATAAAGCGTTTTCTATCTATATATCTATAGTCAATTAAATGCGTATGAATAAATAGTGCATGGAATCATATTCAAAAATATAGAACGGCAGCGACAACATTATAAAACTTAATTTTTTGACAAAACACTTCTTTATAATTATATAAATTAACAAAAAAAGACTACAAAATTTGCGTCCAGCCAGTCTCGATGGCCTATAGCAGTAAAAGCACCCACTCCAAGACCAAGGGCCCGTTTCAGAATGTCCTAATAAAGTTTCGGGTTGCTATGCAACACATAAAATAACTGAATGATAAAAATTACAGTTGACATGCAGCGCGTTTCAAGCTTTAACCGATGGATAGGCTAAATCGATGACTGTGAAACGCAAAGATAGTGTTTTATTTATTAAATATGTTCTGGCTCGTATAACCGGAACTTACACGAACATTCTGAAACAGGCCCTAAGAATGACTAAGTACAGAAATAAAATTAAAACCAACCGACTTCAAAGATAAATTACGCATTATTAGAATAAACTCAAATACTTCCTGTCAAATCTCAATCAAATTTAAATGGGACCACGTGACAAGTATCAGCTATCGAATGTAAAAAATCTCAGCGGATTGGGAGGTTCTCTATTTGACTGTATGTTTTTTTATGTTTGTTATCTCAAAACTTAGGACATGTATAGAGAATGAATGAAATGAGATTGACTTAACAGGTATACGTGGGACAAGTGAACGGAAGTGTTGGAAGGGGAAGACCTAGACGAACGTTTCGAAATCAGATTGAAGATGTTCTGAAAAAAGGCCAGGTCTGGAGTACCCTAAGCCGACGCTTATGTATCAACGGATTGATGAGTGTAGATGAAGCGAGAGATATGTAAGGATCGTAGCAAGTGGAAATCTGTGGTCTCAGCCTACCCCTACGGGAAAGAGGTGTGATTTTATGTATGTATGTATCTCGGAACTCTTGACTGGGTGAACCGATTTTAAAAAGTGAGTTACACTCCAAAACTGAAATATGTTTTTTCTATCTTGATGATATAATCGTTGACAATCGATCCCGTAAGTAGCAAGGGTCACTAAAAAGTGTGAAAAAAAAATTTTCAATAAAAAAATGGAACCTACTTCAACACCCAACAGTGTGAAATAAGTCGTCGACGTCGTCGGTACCATTCGCACAATAATGTTATTTTGCTTACTTACTATCATGGTACCGACGTCAACTAGTTATTTCACACATTTCATGGTGGTAGGGCATTTTGCGAATACCCGCCTGGCTAGCTAACCACCCTCAAGTAGAAAATCTGACGACAAGCACTAGAGTTGCCGCGAATAGTTGTTATAGCGAATAGTCGAATACCGATTAATCGCCATTCACTTTGGCGAATAGTCGAATAACTCGACATTACTATTCGACATAAATAAAACACATTAAAAATATTATTAACTTCTTCTAAGGTTGTGAGAAAAGAAACCAATAAGGTTAAATAAATCTGTTTCATGTCATACATACCTACATATATGTAACGTAGTAATTTAATTTTTCATTTAATTATTATTAACTAATTTAATTTCATGAATATGATAGGCACAGGCACATATTACATATAATAATTAATACTCTGTATTGTTTTATTAAAGAAAATAATAAAAATTGATTATTTTTAACTCATTAGTTTTTTATTCTATAAAAGTTTATTTTAGACGACTATTCGCCGAATGCCGAATAATAGCTAAGTATTATTCGGTATTCGACGAATATAAAAATTTCGAGTAATGCCGAATACCGAATAACAGCGAGTATTCGCGGCACTTTACCAAGCACATAACGGTGTGGTCCGGCAGCTGTCCTTGAGAGCCAGTAATTCTAGGTTAGCCTGAACAACATCTTCGACCACATCATCACTTACCATCAGGTGAGATAGTGGTCATAGGCTAACCTATCAGGCGTAAAAGAAAAAAAAATTGGGTGTTGAAGTCGGTTCAATTTTTTGGTAAAAAAAATTTGACTAAGTGACCCTTGCTACTTTTTTTAAATTTATTTACGCATCAATTAACTATCCCCACCTACCAGGTGGAGTTCTAATACTCCAGCAAAGTATGAAGTCGACCACAGACAAACAAGAGTACATACGGCCCTCTTTACGAGTCACTTTCACTGGTCATATGACTCGACCGACAAGAACAGCATCACGTGCTCTCAAGTTTGCCTAGAAGGTCATTAACTTAAGCAAAAAAACTTGACAATGATCACGTCTTGAAGCTTCCGCACTTACGAGATGAATGGCATTACTTAAGCAAGTGCTTAATAGCTTTATTTGTATAAATTTATAGCAAAATATGTTTTATTTTTATTTTATTGTGATGGAACTAGCTCGAGGATTACCTGATGTTAGGCGGACTAACCTCTGCCTATAACAGATGCATTTAGTCACAAGTCACGAATTGCACTGCACCCGTCACCTTGAGACATAGCTGTTAAGTCTCATGTGCCTGTAATTTCACTGGCTCTCAAAGACTGCTGCCGGAACACACCGTTAAGTGCTTGGCGGCAGATTTTGTACTCGAGGATGGTAGCTAGCAAGGCGGGCATCCGCGAAATGCCCTTCCACCATGCGGTGAAGCTCAAGCCCTTGGCGGAATTCTAACAATGGACCTGCTGCGCGGCATTCCATTGCCAAGCCACTGAGCCATCACTGCTTCAAAGTAGTTATTTGTATGTAAAAAAGTTAGGGCGATGTCCCGTCCACCCACTGGATTTTTCCACTGGTGGATGGACGGAGAATTCAAGTTTCCCCCTGCATCAATGATAGCCGAGCGGTAATAGCTATATACCCCGTGGGGTGCCGGGTTGGAATGTCACCCCCCATTTCTTCCCATGGGTGTCGTAACAGGCAACTAAGGGCAATATATAGGAATACTAGCTTTCCGGGCGCGGCTCCGCCCGCGCGTATGTCGGTTATCACGCAAATACCTTAACCTCTTTTTGCGCAGTTAGATAAAAACTATCCTATGTTTTTCCCGGGTCTGAAACTATTTCCATACCAAATTTCATTCAAATCAGTCCAGTAGTTTTGGCGTGAAACCGTAACAGACAGACAGACTAACAGACAGAGTTACTTTAGCATTTATAATATTAATTAGTACTGATTAGTACTGATGATAGTACTGATTTAAAATTCAATGAAATACCCAACATAAACGTTCATACATTCAATGGTTGATGAAATCAAAGTAGTATCCTAACAATTGTGTGCGTTTCAAACACCCCCCCCTCCCCTCATTTTTCCTTGGTTTCAAATATTAAAAACCTTTCCACACTAGCAAACAAAAAAGCACTTCACCCCACAGGTTCCGAATGATAAATCAAACCTTTTCTATTTTAAAAAAAGATTTTCACGTAACTGAGCTTCAAACCTCCTTTAAACGACATAAACACAAGAGTAGAAAAATAATAAAAAAATCTGCTCTACTTTTGAAATCTTCATTTCCGGTGCATAATGAAAAAACACGACCGTAGCAGAGGTAGAGTAACTGCTACAGAGAAAAAACTAAGTTGGGTTCCCTCTACACATGAAACTGGCCAAGTGCAAATCGTACTCTCACACCCCGAAAGCAATACCAGCACTGAATCAGTACTAATCCATACTAATATTATAAATGCGAAAGTACTTAACTCTGTCTGTCTGTCTCTGTCTGTCTGTTACGCTTTCACGCCAATACTACTTGACCGATTTGAATGAAATTTGGTATGGAAATACTTTGAGACCCGGGAAAAAACATAGGATAGTTTTTATCCAACTGCGCAAAAAGAGGTTAATGTTTTTGCGCGATAACTGACATACGCGCGGGCGGAGCCGCGCCCGGAAAGCTAGTATTATAAATGCGAAAGTAACTCTGTCTGTCTGTCTGTCTGTTACGCTTTCACGCCAAAACTACTGGACCGATTTGAATAAAATTTGGTATGGAAATAGTTTGACCCGGGAAAAACATTGATAGTTTTTATCCAACTGCGCAAAAAGAGGTTAATGTTTTTGCGCGATAACCGACATACGCGCGGGCGGAGCCGCGCCCGGAAAGCTAGTATTATAAATGCGAAAGTAACTCTGTCTGTCTGTCTGTTACGCTTTCACGCCAAAACTACTGGACCGATTTGAATGAAATTTGGTATGGAAATAGTTTGACCCGGGAAAAACATAGGATAGTTTTTATCCAACTACGCAAAAAGAGGTTAATGTTTTTGCGCGATAACCGACACACGCGCGGGCCGAGCCGCGCCCGGAAAGCTAGTATAAAATAATTTGTAAAAGTATGATTTTTGCTTTACACGCGATAGTGCTTGTCATCATATTTAAAAATAATGAATATGTTAGTTGTATCAGGCTCGGCCCACTCCGCATTTTACGTAGAAAGCTACAGGTACATCGGCGTATCCGTCCGACGGGATTAGTGTACGTGCGTGCCGCGTCAGAAGAGATCAGAGCTATACGTGTACATGCGATAGAAAGAGAGGACGCCTTGTAGGTGAATATAAATATTAGGTACTCTTAGCTTTGCGAGCTGAAGTGCACTTTATTGCTGCGTAGATAGAGTCGCGTATTTATTGGAATGGCTTTGCGGAGTGATGCTTCTGTTCCTTTTTATTCTGTGATTGTATGTATTCATCTACAAAGTCGTTATAACAACAATGCCCTAAAGGAGTGTTATGTTTTAAGGGTTCATGTATGTACCTATGTATGGCAGTGTCTTTATTTTCAAATTTCGGTATATTACGTACTATAGGGGGTTATTGGAAAAATGCTAACAACCTTTTAGGGTTGAATTCTGCTAGTCAACTGCTAACAAACATTTTGAGATGAATATTTTTATGCTTAGTTTTTTTTTCTTAATTATTTTTTGTGTTTTTTTCGGTTTTTGACTGAATAAGTACGAGGACCACCTGATGTTAAAAGGCTCTTGTGCCTGTAATGTATTATTTCATATTTTTTATTACTTTGCTCATTCAAAACTCTATTCAAAGGGAGCACGGCGCGGACAAGTGTTGCCGCGGCGGGCGCTCTTAAGTAGCTCTCGGAGTAAGCTTTAAAACAGAAAAAAAAATATATAAAAAAAACAATTCAAAACAAAAAAAATTCGTCTCAAAATTTATATACGGACTTGCAGGAGTCAACCCTAAGAGGTTGTTAGTATTTTACTAATAACCCTGTATATTAACCATCAAAATAAACAACGTTGTATATAAATATACTACGTTGTTTATTTTGATGGTGTGTAACTGTGGTTCTATAAGTAGGTATGGTCAAAACCATACTGGAATATTTTAATTAAACAAGAAACTTAAGGACATATACCCGCCAGCCAAAATGTGAACTTTCATATAAACTCAACTTGTTACTAAAAAAAACTTATATGTAAATATAGTGTATTATTAGACCTATCGTTTCTGGCTTAAATCCTTTTTCTTTTGGACTATAATTAATTTTTTTATTATATAGCGTTTAGTATATAGCACTCGTTTTTAGGAGTTTGAGACAGTTATTCGTAGCTCCAGATTTATTTAAAAAGTAAAGTACACATGTATAAATAACTTTCCATCATAGAAAGTTCATTATATTCCCCATGTTTGTGGTGCAATAGAAATATTAAAAACATGCTTATTTTTCTTGAAAGAGATGCTTAAATTTGGGTCTTCCTTTTATCTAATATTACGAGTTTTTGAGCTAGTGTAATTTCAAAACTGTATAATTTAATGAAAATCTGATGCACCACAAACCTAGATATTAGGGTAGTGACTACGTAGATAAAAAATCATTGAGTTTTATTCGCTATTATTAAAATGAGATTGGAGCTGCGTTTTGTATGGGGGCATTCGTCTAAAATATATCCTTAACCGGTAACGGGTATTTAAATTAATAGAAAAAGTAAAAAACCCGATTGTAAATTATTTATTTCCGTTAAACGTTTTATCGCTCCATTGAAATTAAAACTGCAAGTTGTATAATATATTTAAGGAAACGTTTTTAATGCTCTTCATTTTGATATTCCACTCGGTGTGTTAAAAAGAAAAAAACTAACGATATATCACATACATTAAGATCTGTTATGCCGTCTAGAAGTTTGGTAGAATGAAGAAACTCACATGACATCCATACATGAACACTGAAAACATAACCTTTTTTGTGCAGTTGTGTAAAAACAAACGATTTCGATGATAAAATACGCATTATCAGGGATAGTTAACTCAAATATAATCGTCAGATCTCACTTAAATTTTAATGGGACGCATGACAAGCAACAGCTTGCTAATATTTAAAAAAAAACATAGAAATCGGCACATCCTGTTATTATATAATTAGCACATAATTATTCATGCATCTCATGTAATTTTGAAAACTATTCTTGTAAAACCTTACATTTTACAAATTCAGTTAAAGTTAAGTATTTAGGAATAATAATCGATAGAAATATAAACTTCAAAAATCATATCAACAATCTTTGTGGTAGGGTCCGTAATGTAATGTATATTTTAAAGAAGCTGAAACCAATAGCTACACCTGAGCTGCAGCGCAAGTACCGAACTTACCGATCGATAAATTTGACGTTACAATCGTTTATATTCGATAAAATGGGTTTTATCGATGTTTGCAAACATCGATATAACCCATTTTATGGAATTTAGATTTCGGTACTTGCGCTGCTGATTCGACAAGTTTACATAGCTGTATGCCAGTCTTTAATAAATTACTGCATATCTTCGTGGGGTGGTGCACCCAAAACAACGTTACTTCCCTTAGAACTGTCTCAGAGAGCTGTATTGAAGACTAGCTGTACCCGCGACTTCGTTCGCGATTGCCGTACTTGCAGACTAATTATTCACATTTGTGCACTGTTTATCTCATATTAAGCAACACTGTGGTCTGCGGTGAAGCACTCTTATAGTAAACCATAGCTCAGAATGGAGCTTTCTACTTTGGATTTCAAAACTCCCGGGTTGTATTTTCCAGAAGACAGTAGTTAAGTAACTCAGAGAGTTCTTTCCCGGTTCGCACAATAAATGTTGAAGCAAAGTACCTTGTGCGTTTCTTTAGAATTTCGATTTTAAAACGGCGGTTTGTTTGACGGTAGATCGATTTTTTTTTTTATTTCTCATTCTCGGAAAGTAGTGTTTGTTTGATCTGAGTAGCGGGTGGGAGACGCTCCTTCCCACCTAAGGCCGGGAAAAACATTGGTGTAAACAAAGTTATATGTGTAAGATTTTTCGTTGTAAAATATTCTGTTGTTGTAAAACAATTAATAACAACTATGTTTGGCAGGGTAGTAACTAAATATAGGGTATAAAGTGTAGGTAAAAAAAAAATTATAACTTTCCCTAAATTTCATTGTTCTAACTCCTAGTGTATCTTTGTATCTTCTACTCATGTTTATTATTTTTAGTAAATATTTAGAAAAACTACTATTTTTTTACCCTCCTCATATTTTAAATGAAAAGTAGAGTGTTCAACACGGATGTAAGTCATCGATTCCTACTTGGACTATAGCTGCATTAATTTTAAAAATATACTGCTCATGTTATTAAAATCAAAATAAATAATATAAAAAAACATACTATATTTATATCTTTATTCCTAATATTAGTAGTGAAAAGCAGAGAGATTCCTATTCGGGCTATAGCCGCCCGTAAATATTCCAAACAAAATTTTACGTAAAATTTCACAAATAGTTCAAACCTCTCAATAAATTTTTAGTAAGTATGTTATTTTATCAATGAATAATTTTTAGAAAAGCTACTTTATTTACTTTCTTTAAATTCGATATGAAAAGTAGAGAGCTGACCGCGGGTGAAAGTTACCAATTCCTTTCAACCCTTGTATAACAATCTACTAAAGTTGTGCACTTCCAACTTTAAACGGATTAAATCACGTAGGTATATTTATCATTATTTTTGTCCCGACAGTCATCCCGTGACCACGATCACTACAAAGTGTTTGAAACGTCGGGACAAAAATAATGCTAATTATACGCGATTTAAACCGTTTAAAGTTGTTTAATTACAAAGTGTAACAATCGCGAAAACCTAAGACTACATTGTGCACTTTCATTGCGCAGTCTCCGAAATGTATCCGTCAAAAGAAAGATAATTATGTAGTTTAAAAAACTGATTGTGGTGAATGTTTTTTTTATTGCTGATAGGTAAGCCTTTGACTACAATCTCACCTGATGGTAAGTGACGATGTGGTCGTAGGTGTTAACAGGCTTAACCTAGAATTACTGGCTCTCAAGGACAGCTGCCGGAACACACCGTTAGGTGCTTGGCGACAGATTTTCCACTGGAGGGTGGTCGCTAGCCAGGCGGGCCTTCGCAAAAATGCCCTTCCACCATGCGGTGAAGCTCAAGCCAGCGGCGGGATTCGAACCATGGACCTGCTGCGCGGCAGTCCATAGCCAAAGCCACTGAGCTATCACTGCTTCAAATGTACCACATTTTAGAGTTTTATCGTAGCATAAGCTTGCAAAACTAAATAAGGGTGCCGTGCTGCCCGTGGGGCGCCGAGCTGCCCGTGGGATGCCGGTCTGTCCGTGGGGTGTCGGGCTTCCCGTGGGGTTCCGGGCTGCCTGTGGGCTTAAGATGAGCCGTACGTTCAAGGGTTTCTCAACATTCCGCGGTCCAAGTTATTTAAAACGAAATATTTAGTTTGTGATATCTGTAATTTCTGAACTGCAAAACTGAGGACTGAAATATTTACGGGAAAATAATTAAATAACCACTATTGTAACAAAAACAGAATGATTGAAATCGGACTACGCGTTAATAAATTACAACTAAATGTACATTTTGACTTTCATCCCCTTTCCCAAGAGAACCGTACTGAATTTCGGGATAAAAGTATCGTATGTCCTTCTTCGTAGTATGAACTCGAATCGTGCTAAGTTTCATTATATCCATTCAGTAGTTTTGGAGTGATGCGAGGCCGGGATACAGACAGACAGCAAGAAAAAAAAAACAGTTTTTGCTTCAGTATCAGCTACAGATTGCTCTCAAAACATATTTTCAAAATATCTGCAATGTACAGAATTGGACCTGTTACAGTTTTATTATAAGTATAAATAGATAAATGTAAGCGTCTTACCCCTCGCGCTTCCCTACCCGCCTTCTGCAACCTATTATGGGTATAGATTAGTCTGATTAGAGCATTGAATGTTATAAAAAATATACGTAGGGAAGTTGTGCTTATCGTAATAAAAAAAACTGTATTTTATCGTTTGAAAAATCAGTCTTTTGGAGAGGTCCGACTACAGACCTATATATTATACCTATACGATAAAGTGCAAACGCCAGCTTAAGATGAGCCGTATGTTGAAAGGTTCCTGCAGGCCTACCAGCGTCTCTTATTGCAGTTTATTGTAAGACTTGAAATGAACCGTTCCACTAATTCGTACCATAGTGTCACACTATCCGCACACATCACGTTGTATCCTAAGCAGCGCTGCTTATACTCCGCTTATGATTTTGTTCATTCATTTTATGGGTGTTTTCGTACCATCGTCTGTTATCTGACAGGTTCTTTACTGCTAGTTTGACGGCTAGTTGTCAATTTTATGGAACTTAAGTGAATCATAAAAAGTTGCTATTGTACGTACTTTTTGTATTCAATTTGCAGTAAAATTGTGTTGACAGAGATAGTCGCAAGCAAAGTAAGTAATGTTTTGGTTATTGTATAGTCGTAACATACGTAATTTCGTTTTTGCTCCATTAATATCACAAATTGACTAAATTGGGTTATTAATAATTAATTGTCTATGTTCGTCTGTATGTATTTTTTTTATTTGTGTGTGTTCATCGATATTTTCAACAATTGTGAAGTGAGTTAAAAAAATCTCTTTTACTTCATAAGGGTGGTTCCATCTAAATCAGTCAAGCTGTTTTTGAGTTACACTCCAATAATTGAAAAGTGTTAAGCCTATCTTGATAATTGGATTGTTGATGGTGAATGACAATCGTTCCCACTTCAACAAGTTAGGTATTTCCACTTTTGAGAGTTAAAGTCGGCTCCATTATTTGTTAAAAAAATGTTGAGTAGGTTGTTGCCATAGGATAGCAATATAAACAAATTACTGACAACTAGAGAAGAGACTACATATTTGGTCTTACTTTGGCCCACTCTTTCGAATCTTTTGTTGCCCCTTCCCCGTGTGCGTTGAGGGCCTGCGCCAGCGTCGTCCACATTCTGCGGGAGTACTCGCGTGCCTGCGCGGATTTATTCCTCCCGACAGCAAGACTACGATTATGCCTCAGGTACTCCCACATAATTTCGAGCTGACCGAGAGTCACTCGTCGACGCCTTTGCTCCTTACTAAAATAGTAAAGCAACAGAATTAATGAAATAAGTAGCTACTGAAAAGCATGAGCCCTTCCAATGTAAATTGAGGTGTCCCATAAGTTAGCTTAGCTGAAGAATACATTATGCAAAATAGCACTGCGTTTGTACTTACGGCATTGAAAAACTATGATTCACGCACGACACTAACTCCAAAACAAATAACAAGCGTTGGTTTTTGTAAGTACATAAACAAACTTTATTCCGCAGTGAAAGAAACTGTTTTAAAATCATAAATGGCGCCAATACTGCTAAAGTGCTGCCAGCAGTAGGAAGATATTTTAACGCAAAAAAAGGAACAAAATTTGTGAAAAAGGTTTGTAATAAACCAGATAATGTATTGAAAATTACATGATAGTTAAAGTAAAAAGACTTAAAATTTAAAAATGAAAAGTTAGCTAGACGCTTTCGTTTAATTTAACGACTGTATGAATAAATAGGCTGTGAAAATGTTACCGATGGCGCAGCATCATGGCACATTCATTAATATTAGGATGTATCCTGGTAACACACGCCTTCGTTTTAAAACCCATCATTAAATATTGTCTTGATATGCGAAACTAACATTTAATACAAAGGTACGTTTATTTAGGAATATATGTCAACAGAGTATATAAAATACATATAAACAGAAGAAAAACATAATTCCTAGACTACATTTATTAAATTCAAAAAATAATTTCATTACCTGGTAAAAGCCAATGCATAAATATTCGGGTTTTCTGACGAAAAAAATTGAGGGAGCGAAATAGACACACGTAGCAATAGTTTTATCCCTTTTGCTCAAACGTTTTACAACTGGCTAAAAATCCGTATTCATTCATTCATTCGGTCGTCAAACTGTATAAACGCAGCGCTGCTATTTAAAGACCCTGGTACCATTTTAGTGTAGTTGATTAGAAGCGCTGCCTTTACACTGCCTTGCAAATAGACCGTTTGCTAATCGACGCTGGTAGGGGTCCTGTACGTTCGGGGTGTCAAGTTATTTGGAACGTAATATTTAGGTTGTGATGTCTGTAAATTTCTGAACTGCAAATCCGATGACTTTGAAATATTTACGTGATAATTTTTAAAGCACCCCTATTCTAATTAAAAAAATCGGCCAAGTGCGAGTTGGACTCGCGCAAGAAGGGTTCCGTACCATTAGCTATACAACATTAGACTTCATATTTTAACCTTTTTAGGGTTCCGTACCCAAAGGGTAATAACGGGACCCTATTACTAAGACTTCGCTGTCCGTCCGTCCGTCCATCCATCTGTCACCAGGCTGTATCTCAAGAACGGTGATAGCTAGACTGTTGAAATTTTCACAGATGATGTATTTTTATAGCTGTTATAACAACAAATACTAAAAATAAAATAAATATTTGAGGTAGGTACCCCCATACAACAACCTTGATTTTTTTACCGTTTCTTGCTCGATACTAATAACGGTGACTGGTAAACCCTTTAACTATTCACAGAATATTTAGTTTTATGTTTTCTTTAAATATAATTAGTTAAATTAGAATAAATAATTAAGGGGGCACCCATACAATAAAATTTCAGATAATGGTACGGAACCCTTCGTGCGCGAGTCCCATTCGCATTTGGTCTGTTTTTTTGTTTTAACGTGCGCGAGTCCGACTCGCACTTGGCCAAATTTTTGTATGTTTTGTTATAGCGGCAACATAAATATATCATCTGTGAAAATTTCAACTGTCTAGCTATCACCGTTCTTGAGATACAGCCTGGTGATAGACGGACGGACGGACAGCGAAATCTCAGTAATAGGGTCGCGTTTTTACGCTTTGGGTACGGAACCCTAAAAAAAACGTATGAAATCGGACTACGCGTTAATAAATTACAACGAAGTGTATATTTTCACATTCATCCTCACTCCCAAGAGCACCATACTGAATTTCGAGATAAAAAGCATAAATTATCCTACCTTGTAGTATGAACTCCAATCATGCTAAATTTCATTGAAATCCATTCAGTAGTTTTGGAGTGATACGCAGCCGGGATACAGACAGACAGACAAAAACAAAAAAAAATATAGTTTCGGCATTAGTATCAGCTACAGAGTACTGTACATTTTTTTTTTCAAAATATCTGCAATGTACAGAATTGGACCTGTTACAGTTTTATTATAAGTATAGACTCGCACTTGGCCAACTTTTTGTATTTGTTGTTATAGCGGCAACAGAAATACATCATCTGTGAAAATTTCAACTGTCTAGCTATCACCGTTCTTGAGATACAGCCTGGTGACAGACAGACGGACGGATGGACGGACAGACGGACGGACGGACAGCGGGACAGACCGTTTTTACCCTTTGGGTACGGAACCCTAAAAAGAACGTCTGAAATCGGACTACGCGTTAATAAATTACAACTAAGTGTATATTTTGACTTTCATCCCCTCTCCCAAGGGAACCATGCTGAATTTCGGGATAAAAAGCTAAATTGTCCTACCTTGTAGTATGAACTCCAATCATGCTAAGTTTCATTGAAATCCATTCAGTAGTTTTGGAGTGATACGCGGCCGGGATACAGACAGACAGACAAAAACAAAAAAAAATATAGTTATTATTAATTATTATTACAGAATTGGACCTGTTACAGTTTTATTATAAGTATAGACTCGCACTTGGCCAACTTTTTGTATTTGTTGTTATAGCGGCAACAGAAATACATCATCTGTGAAAATTTCAACTGTCTAGCTATCACCGTTCTTGAGATACAGCCTGGTGACAGACAGACGGACGGATGGACGGACAGACGGACGGACGGACAGCGGGACAGACCGTTTTTACCCTTTGGGTACGGAACCCTAAAAAGAACGTCTGAAATCGGACTACGCGTTAATAAATTAAGTACAACTAAGTGTATATTTTGACTTTCATCCCCTCTCCCAAGGGAACCATGCTGAATTTCGGGATAAAAAGCTAAATTGTCCTACCTTGTAGTATGAACTCCAATCATGCTAAGTTTCATTGAAATCCATTCAGTAGTTTTGGAGTGATACGCGGCCGGGATACAGACAGACAGACAGACAGACAGACAGACAAAAATAAAAAAAAATATAGTTTCGGCATCAGTATCAGCTACAGAGTACTGTACATTTTTTTTCTAAATATCTGCCATGTACAGAATTGGACCTGTTACAGTTTTATTATAAGTATAGATAGGTACAGGCCGGCCGTTTTTGTTCCCTACCACGCTTTTGTACAATTTCTGTGATGTCTTAACCGTTCGTCAACTTTTTATTGATAATGTAATTTTAAAGCAACACAAAGCTACAAGTTATGCCCAGAAAACGCAAACAAAACGGCGAAAATTTGACGTATGTCATCAAACAGAACGAATCAATTCAGTTTTTGAAAAAGATTTAAACATTATTTAGGTCTCAATCTCTACAACACATTAAACAGAAAATTGACTATATACCCGCTATCAAAACACGAAGTCAAAGTTAAAGTCACAGCATAGTTGAAGTCGCTTTCATATGAATCAACTGAAGACCTACTTAAATTAATTTCATAATGAGAGTGACCTGAAAGGCTGCACTCGAATTGATTATATAGCTAGTTAATTAAAAGGAACTAAAATAAACGTATTTTTGCATAATCAAGCATTTTGTCAACACAATGACACACCCTCTTACGCCACACACACATTCTCATTAAACACAAAAAGAGGAACACTCATCAAACATAGAATTAAAAAACATTTCCAACATAATTTTATAATTAAAATACACTAACTCTTGTAATTGTATAACAATACCATTCGGTAAAATTATAAAAACTAACTTTCATTTCTGCTAAAGCTAAGCATTGGAATTGATTTTTGGTAATTATTACACTACTAATTGGATGTAAAATATATATATATTATGTTTATGCTAGATTTACTCTACCATAGGGCAGGCGCTGTGTGTTGAAACACAGGCCATAAGCCTAGTTCGGCAGCAGATACCCAAGATACAAAATGTTAAATTTGTCTGGCGTAACAATATTTAAGTTTGTAAAATTGTGCCTTTTTCTTGAATAAATGCTTATTATTATTATCCTGTAAAGAGGTAACACACAAAAAAATACAGTCGTATTGAGAACCTCCACCTTTTGATGAGGTGGGTAAAATAATAGTGAAATTTTCTTTACTTTTTATATAAAGAAAATATCTTCAAAAGGGTCGCAGCATGAGCAGCAGGAACCTAATGTGATTTAAAAAAAAAAGATAAATATATTATAGCCTACGCGGGGGCGCTTCAAACCCAGATTTTCGAGATTGCAATGCGACCCTTTCGCTACTCCAACGAACAAAGTGTAATTTTATTTAGTTTTCTATTGGAAGTACATAATTCAGTCATAGAAACTAACGTCAATTACGAAAGTTCTCATTCAGTTTAAACTAAAATTTAAATTGGTGACACGTAGGAATTATACTAAAATAGGACTTCGTTAAATCGCCTAAAATAAGTTTGTGCTAACTACTATCATGAAGTGAAAACAACAATTGAATGGAAACTGTTTAAAAAATTGAGGGGATATTTGAGGATTATTGTTCTTAAGTGTTATATACGTACCAATTTCGGCTTTTTACTTGGAAATACTTTATTTTATTAGTTCATGGTGTTAACAGAATTATGACTATTGACTCTACCTACGTGATCATGAATATCATGGACATACATTTTTAAAGAAAAACACGGTACTTATTACTCACTTTTATAAGTTAGAGAAAGCCGACTATAGTTTCAATCATATACGGATATTTTTCAGTGCAATGCGCGACGTCAATACGGACTTCCCGAACACTCCTTGAAAAAGACCATCGGAAGTGGTCGAAACTATAGTTGGACTAATCTAACTTATTTATATGAGTCTACCGTATCTACCCTATTTTTTCTTCAAAATTAATTAAAACGAACTTAAGTTTACTTTGTTTCCATAGAGTAAGAATTTCTATTAGCCAAATTTAGTCCGTACCTACCAATCAGACAGACTGTATCATCAATAAAAATTTTACACAAAGACAGAAAGATTCACTTGCACTGTATATAAATAACTAGTGGAACATATCACCAATTAAACAAATTACGGATTAGATTCTAATCATTATCGAAATTGCTGCTTCCGAGAAATCACAGTCACACTTTACGTAAACAATTCCGAGAAATCGATTATTAATCGATTTTAACACAACACTACACTGGCACAAAAATGTCACATTAAAAGAATAAGACAGAATTCAAAAGTAAAATACATACTTCCAGAAACTTCCAGATTTGAAAAAAGACTGGTTAAGCCAAATCAATTACCTAATTGTTGAATCATTGGTCGTCATCAATGAAGTGTTTGAAACTTATTTATTGGTATAAATAAACACATAAATATTTTATTTATTGCCTTAAAGCAAGCTGAGCAAAGCAGCTTAAAAATGCACACACAAAGAACATGTTTTTCTCTGATCGTGATTAAAATTTTACTTTTGGTTCTGTTTGTAAGTATTATTTACTTATTTCATGTATTTTAAAAACTTATAACAATATACTATTTTTACATACGAAAATCATGCATATTTATTTAATTTTTGTACAATTATTTGATGTTTAATTTCAGATATAAACTACATAAAAATCAATGCCAAAATGCAAGCAAACATTTATAAAATAAAAACTTGGAAACAATGTAACTTCTTATTTGCTCTACTCTGCGTTAAAATAAACACGTTTATTTTTATGATTTCATTCCGACAATTCAATCAAACACTTCACACTGTTAGAACGAATCGCTTCAATATCCAATTAAAAGCATCAAAAATCTACCAACAAAAACATAAAAAGTAGTTAATTGACTTCGCAACAACACTTGTATGTATAGAATTCACTGACATCCGGTCAAAGAAAAACTATTTACCGTCACCCCGTGAAAAATTGGCTACAAATGTACGTACTTATTCAACTTTTTAAATTATAAAATACGTTAAGCCAGCGGAAAGCGCGCCAAAACTGTGACCGATGTTTAGAATCGCGATCGTTTGCGGTAGACTAGTATGGAGAGGGAATCCGTAAAGTCCACTTTTTTTTATAATGCAGTATTTTAGCAGTTAAACAGTTTTATCTTGATTGACGCTATCGCGTGGTTGAAGTTTTTTAACCTGAATTTATGGTGTGTATACTCTGAATATATATGTATATGTATTTGTAAATAAAAATTGTACTCGTCTTGCTAAGGTTGTTAATGTGTCATAATAATATAAAATGATGTGTTTTAGCTTAAGTTTTTTAACCTGATTTTATGGTGTGTGTACTCTGTATAAATATATATGTAGTAGTAAATAAAAAATGTTCACATATTGCTAAAACTGTTAATCTGTCACAACAATATAAAACGATATATTTTAGAACTGCGTCGGTATAAATATGCCTGTGTCTTTATTTTTGTTATTATTGAAATATATGTGGCAATATATAAAATTTAAGCGGCCAAGTGAGAGTTGGACTCGCACACTGAGATTTCCGCAGCAACACAGGGTACAAATAAATAGATTTTTTTCAAACAGTCAGAGATATTCTTAGAGGAAGTCCGATCCGGACTTTGTCGGTTCTTTGTACGAATCTAATTATTCTAATACGTTGAAGCTTTTGTGTATTATCATTTTTACTATAGAGCAAAAATAAAAAAACATGTTTTTTTAAAGGGACTCCCTTTTATTTATAACTTTTTATTATTACTTTTATTTGCTAGCAATCTAATATACTAACATTATATTTTAATCACATATCTATTGCGGTTCTAAAGATACATGCTCTTTAAAGGACGAACAGACAAAAGGACGGACAGCCGAAGATTAGTAATAGAGTCCGCTTTTCTAGTAAATCCCTTTAAACCCCTAAGCATTTCATCGTACCTAAGTTATAATATTATGAGTTTTGGCATTATAAGCTAATATGTTCAAATTCTATATTAAGTGCACCGAGGCGTACGGTGCAGTGTATGCAGATTTTATCATCTTCAAAGATGATTAAGAACTACCGCACTATCGGCTATTTTCTAAAAACAACAGCATCTAATTGGATCATCCTTTGGCTGCTACGATACCACGTGACACAATAAAACACGCACACAGACAAAGGCTTCAAACTAATAAAACCTGTTTTGATGTGAGGAGTTTAAAAATTGTAGAAGAATTATATTATGTTCAAAAGATAATTCATAGTAAGTTTTTCATCAATATTACTTACGAAAACGGCGTTCAACAGTTGTTACTATCCATCCAAGTATAGTTAGGAGTTAGAAAATAACAGAAGCTATACCCTCACACAAACTAGAAAAACCATTTTAAAAATAGTTTCAACATCCAAGTAAATATTACAAAAGCCTTTGTAAATAGATTATGAAGGATTATGTTCTGCTTGACTTTGACAGTTTTCAACAGTTTGACTTGACATGTAGACATTTCTTTTTCATACGGAAAGATTCTAAAGCAGATACTGAGTAGGGATTTCAGAGAAGAATCCAATCATTTGCACCGTGTATACGTTATTTCATTCAAGGACAAAATGTCATTATATGGTGATAATAATTTATACACTTAGCATACGTACACCTGACAGGTGTTGTCACTTCAAAAAGTTATACATACATTACTACAATCTATATAAACAAATATTTTATCATTATAGTTGTACTTACGTTGAATTTAACTTTAGGGTTCAGCAGAGATTAAACATTATCTATATACTATTTCAGTCAGATTATACACTGCTTATTGTAGAAGTTCTTGAAATGATATTTGCCATAGTACCCAAATTGGGCAGGCATCTCGGTGTCACAGATTGCTGCTGTCCATCCTCTCGCATTTTTGTCTTATTTACTTTTTATAACGATAAGAGGGAACCATTTTTATTATCAAGCTACCATCTTACAATAGAAAATCTGTCACCAAGAACCTGATAGTGTGTACCAGCAGGTGTCCTTGAGCGCAAATTTACATTTAGGTTGATCCAAACACTGCCGACCAAATCATCACGTTCCTGGTGGGCATTATGTTGGTGACATTGTGGTCAGTCAAAAACTATATTTTAATTCAGAAATCAGAGGATAAAAAGGTAACATATCTAGTAAAATTTTCTTCATTAATCTCACAGATAAGAAAGAAGACTGCAAATGACCCTAAGTTCATGCTCATCTCCAAAAATTGTATATTGTGGTTGCAGTATAGTTAGAACACTTGAAACGATTAGAAATCGACAATAATAAGTAATAATTAAAAATAAAAAAAACTTAACACAATTGTCTTAAAAAATTACGCATAAAATTTTATTGAAGCTGATTGTTTTTTCATAATATTATTTAAAGAATGTTCCACTCCATACTTTACACACATATCCGTAGTCCTTACATTATGTAAACGTAGGTATATGTAAAACAAAATACAATTATTTGACTCCCATGAGACGCGAGTAGACATGAACACACTCTCTTGAACTTACAAGCTTATTTGAGAAGATGGAATCTGAATAGTACTGGTTTTCTTTATTTCATTACCAGCTGTAATACTCAACCTGAGTACATTCCCTTCATTTTTTTAAACTCAACTATAGAACTTGGATCGAACCAACTATAGTTTCAGTAATATCCAGTGGTATTTTATATGTTTAAGTGTTTGGAAAGTAAGCGTTCGTAACTCATATCACTATTAAAATTCTTAATAATAAAACTTTATAAAGCAAGTGAATAAAAAGGTAAAATTATAAAAATGGTGCGAAGCGAGAGATACACGCGGGCGACCAAAGTTCTTTTTGTAAAAGACCACCGTAGGTGAGTTATTCTATACTAGCTTTCCAGGCGCGACTCCGCCCGCGCGTATGTCGGTTATCGCGCAAAAACATTAACCTCTTTTTGCGCAGTTAGATAAAAACTATCCTATGTTTTTTCCCGGGTCTCAAACTATTTCCATACCAAATTTCATTCAAATCGGTCCAGTAGTTTTGGCGTGAAAGCGTAACAGACAGACAGAGTTACTTTCGCATTTATAAAATTAGTACTGATACTTTTCAAAAAATTGTGATAACAACGTCTCATTAGTATTTTATAAGAAAATATACGAAGTGAAGTTACGACAAGTGGAACGATAAAAAAAAATACACTTCTACATACAGGAATTGTGACACTCTTAAATAAGTCACGTATTAGTCTTCATGTCATAGATCATAGACATCATAGACACGGTTTTAATTAGTAAAATTACTATCAGTTCCCCTGCCGCAATCAACCGGTCCCCGGTTAGTAAGTTTTATAAAAGTTTGTCCCCCTGACGGAACAAAGAGGGAAACAGAAAGAAATTTCAATTCATGCAAGCGAGTTCAATAGTCGTGCACGTCACGTATTTCATATTGACATACTACAATATATACTACAGGCTGTGGCATTTACTTCTATGCGAAGTAGAAAAGTTGTCCTTCGTCCTGGATAACCAATGAAAACCCTCCTGTTAAAGAAATCATTGCATGATAATTTTATTAAAAATTCTGGTTTTATGTAGGTTAGTTCAGTACTCTCTAAAAGTAACGCCTGATTAAATTTGAACTTGACATCTCTATTGACATCTGTCGATATTGTCTTCGGATCAGGGGTTGTTTTCTAATAAGAATGTAATGAAAATGGACATCATTTTTACATTTTCAAAAGGAAAATGTAAAAATTCAAATGACAAAATGAAGTTTATTTTCAGTACCGTTCTAGTTACACAATAAGGCCCCAAATAATCACTGATTCTCGTTACGTATCCGATTGTACGGATATACCATACATATTTACGATGATTGTTACGGCTCTGCAAGGCCGGTGAGAATGATAATTGGTATATATGGACCCGGGAGAGCAAATCAACGTACATCATTTAGGAATACAGATCACCACAATCGTATTAGAAGTAGTTAGTAGTGGAAGGTTTGTTTGTTCGTCCCAGTTATTGACATAGGCTGGCAATCGTTATGGCATGGTGGTAGGGCTTGTGCGAATGCGCGCCTGGCTTACTACTCACAAAAAGAACATCTGTTACCAAGCACCTAACAGGTTGCTAGTAATCGAAAAAAAATGATTTTTTTTTCGATTACTAGATAGTATTATAAAGTTTTGGTTAACATGTTGATATTGTCATCAACTGCAAGAATTTACCTGAATATCATCGTCAGTTGTTCTCGAGCATCTGAACTTTGGACTGAGGTAGGGCCTGTTTGCGTCAGTGCTGCTCTTAACTGTCTTTTCTTTGTAACTTTTATTTCGTGTGTCAAATAAATTATGTTTCTATAATATATTTGCTTTCCATAGCTGGTTATACGAGAAACAATATTCTGTCTTTGGTTTCACTAACGGAAAACAAAATTGATAAAATAATAATAATACCATAAATGGTGGAATATGTAGAACTTTTGATGAAAGAACTTTTATACCACTCATGTTCATGCAATAAATACATTTTAATTTGATATTCAGTTTAACTATACGGACGGAACCCTACCATCACATTTGTATGGTGCACGCAGTACATAACAGTATAACTAAGTAACGTAGGTAGGTTATGCATATTAGTGACAAGAACAATATTTGCCCATTCATTGTATGAGGTCGTCGACACACAAATGAGGTAAAAACCTTTAGTATGATTATTGTGTATACTTATCTACTGAAGGTTACAACGTCATGCAGTTATGACGATATGTTCTTTTTAACTAACTAGCTTTCCGGCTGCGGCTCCGCCCGCGCGTATGTCGGTTATCGCGCAAAACCATCAGCCTCTTTTTGCGCAGTTGAATAAAAAGTATCCTAGGTCCTTTCCATTACAAATTTCATCCTAATCGGTAAGTTCATTCGTTGCATACCAAAATACAAATCTTTCCTCTTTATAATATTAGTGCACAAAGGTACACTATTGACCACTTTCTGAAATATTTACCTATCCGTGTTCTAATACAACATTATCTGTGGGGTGCCGGGCTCGAATTGCACCCATCATATTTTCTTGTTGACAAGAAAATATGACCTCCCACAATAGGTGACGAAGGAGAAATTTCTGAAGGTTGGCAGCAGTGCCTTTTAAAAATCTGCCATCTTACAATACGATCACGAAGATGCCTGCCAAGCCTGAGATTATGGCAAACTAATAACTACTAATTGTACCCTAATTGGTCTTTGTTCAACGGTGGTGGACTGTAGATAATTGTAATAATAATATAAAGAAATCAGTACTTAGTTTTCCACTGTGCATACACGGTTCCATTGCTATTTATGTGTTTTTATAAGTTGCGATTTATTGTGACCTCAGAAAAAATCTCAGGCAGTACAGGAGATTACAAGCCTAAGTCCACAGAGTTTTATCGGAAAGCTTTAAATTTTCTTCCTAATAGATTGCAAAAATGTAGGTATAGACAACGATGGTTTATCCTCGACGTATAACTTTGATTACAAAAATATATTTTGTACCACAAAAACAAAGATTATAATTTTTCATTACGAAACTACAATTTATTTTTCTTATTAACTATCACCAAAATTATCGAAGCAAAAGTTTGCGTATGATGGGCTTCTATCACTCCTATATATTAGGTTTGTGTCTGTGATATTATTACCACCTTCATCTACCTCATCTCTGGTTTATGTCATCCGTCTCTAAAACAATCTGCCCATTTTCTCTAACAAAAGATTTAAAACAATAAATTTTTAAATAACAGTTGTTGTGAAAAACTTACTACTGAGAACTTAAGAGACTGAGTATTCATTGTTTTATTTTATATGTATTTTTAAATCTATTTAACGTCTTTAGTAATATTGTAATTTTAGCTTTATGGCCAGAAAAAATGGACGGAGCGACTATTATATTTAATGTGAATTGACCCACAAATGAGACTATTCATGTCGCTCCGTCCCCTCAGGACGGATAAAATAATGGGACCGATTGGACTAACGAACTATTAGGTCATCACTATGATAGCTCCATTAATAGAGCATTCCGGCTCGTGAGTTGGATCAATCACGGGTTTGAATCCCGCTCAAGTTTCTAATTTTTCCCTTTTTTAGGTCTGTATACAGTCTGCATTGTTGCATCCGAATAGATTCTGTTATAAGGTTTTTCAGCCATTATGGAAATAGTCAAAACTGACGCTGCTGATCCTTATGTCTTCGATTATGACTTCAACTTTTCGTATAAGATATTACACTCCTTCATTGACTCAGCTTCCCTGCTTTCCCATATCAGCCTGAATATTAAACCTAGATTACGCCATCCTCATTTGAATGTATTTGTTTTACAAGTTTACATTAATAATACAGCTACTACAATCCCACCGTCCGAATGTGTCGCCAATATAACGAAATTCTTGAAAATCACAACAATGTTGTGGATATTTTCACTCGTGATTATTATACGTTTAAAAAAGATATTTCAACCATCCTCAACACCGAGAGGACACCAAGTCGCAGTCTGATGTGACTTGAAATTTATCAAGATCGATTATCATCATTTTTATTCTAAAAACTAATATGGTTTTCACTCATTTTAGTAAATAATACAGGAGTGCTAAGCGAGACGTCAACACGGGCGTCCCGAGCTCTCCTTGAAAAAGACCACCGAATGTCGTTGAAACTATAGTCGGAGCTATCTGACCGATTCACGTGAGTTATCCCGTATTACTTACTAAAATGAGATAATCATCATAATTATGTATAAATTTAATCGATTTCAAGTGTTTTTCTAAATTTGTATTAAACTGTTTTATATAGTCATGCTGTGTAAATTTATTCACACTGTCCTGTTTTGTGTGCCTAATAAATAAATAAATATTCTTTAGCTGGGAACGGTCAAACAGTAAGAGAGAGGCAGCGACCTCTGTTTGTATCGATATGTGAATATCCTAACTAGTCTCAACTCTCACCCGATGTCATTGTACCGAGTTAGTCAGACGTAAGAACGATCGATATAAATTCACGTTTTCATGTACATACTTACGAGTACGTCTCGTCCTCGTGTTGTTCGTCTATAAATAGTTTGTATTTCGTGCAATATCGTAAATCTAACGTTGTTAAATCGAGTTTAACGATCGAGAGTATAATGGATTCGTGAAATGTTACGGACAGCATTTGCATCTAAAAATTAATTCGATAATTATGTCCTCACTGCGCCGATTGTTGCTGAAACCATACCGAATTTTTCGCTAGGACATATATCAGTACTAATATTATAAATGCGAAAGTAACTCTGTCTGTCTGTCTGTTACGCTTTCACGTCAAAACTACTGGACCGATTTGAATGAAATTTGGTATGGAAATAGTTTGAGACCCGGGAAAAAACATAGGATAGTTTTTATCCAACTGCGCAAAAAGAGGTTAATATTTTTGCGCGATAACCGACATATCGCCCCGGAAAGCTAGTAATACATATATACAGGGTTATTGGTAAAATGCTAACAACCTCATATGGTTCACTTCTGCTATTCGTAACAAACATTTTGAGATTTTTTTTTATGTATAATAATCTTGGAGCACTGTGAGATGAATGCATATTTCTCCTTAAAAAATGTATTATCTAGTAGATACCTATAGAGAACCTACGCCTTCATTTTCGCAATGCGTGGTACGAGCTCAATATCTACTGGTATTTTCATCTAAGCTACGCCTTTACATCTTTGAAGGGCTTTCTACCTACTCATTTCGTCTGTAATGAGTTCTAATACAAATAACCGTACCTAGAAAAAAAGGTTATAACTGAAGGTTATACCTAAATATAAATAACATTAATACCTAATGAGGGCCACGTAAACCGAATTCAATACAATACAAATAGCTGACAGAAAACATTATCTGAATCTTTTATTTATAATGTAATCCACTATATTTTATAAGAATTTGTTTAATGAAAAAATGTAGTGCTTAATTATATACATGGATTCTAAATTTTTAATCAGTGAGAGTATTTGGCTTCTACTAATATTAATATTCTAGTAGGTAATATGTGAGTGAGTCGTGCCGGAATACATGTCCATAGGATACTTTCTACTTTAACCTAAATTAGATAGAGTAGTGGACAGAGCCTAATAGGAAAACCTACAATTAGCACAAAATTTCGGCAGAAATAGCCGTGCCCAGGTGGCCGAGCGGTTTAGGCATCCGGCGCGAAATTGGAGGACGCGGGTTCAATTGAATTGATGATTAGAAGCGCTCGTAACCCAAACTTAGCCATTCTGAATCGATCAGCAAAGTTAAGCAACGTCCGCCGCGGTCATGACTTGGATGGGTGACCGCTGGTTGGGCATTACTACTGAGCGCTTCCGTGCTTCGGAGGGCACGTTAAGCCGTCGGTCCCGGTTGTTGACTTAGGATAGCAGTCGTTACAGCATGGTGGTAGGGCACTTTGCAAATGCCCGCCTGGCTAGCTACCACCCTCAAGTTGAAAATCTGTCGCCAAGCACCTAACGGTGTGTTCCGGCAGCTGTCCTTGAGAGCCAGTAACTCTAGGTTAGTCTGATCAACATCCTCGACCACATCATCACATACCATCAGGTGAGTAGTGGTCAAAGACTAACCTATCAAGCATAAAAAAAAAAAAAAAAAAAAACTCGCCGGGGGCATACATGACACCTTTTGTGCTCCAATAATTTTTGAAATAGGAATACTTAAATTTTAAAAATATACTCAATTTACAGTCCAATATCATGGATTATATTGATAATTACCTATTATAATAATGATACCGTAATTTTTTTTTGATATATATTAAATAAACAGTATGGGAGCCGCCTCCATACTAGGACAGCCGCTGCAATGCGCGCCTGCATACAGAAATTGATTGGTCAAGCGGGTGGCACACGGGGCCACTCAATACCTGCTTGTTGTGTCAGCTGTTTTTGTGGTGATATGTCACAGAGCAGGATAACCTACTATGTATATCTCCATGGTAGACTATTCTGCACTGTGATATAATAATACCACAGTGCAGAACAACATGAAGCGTGAAGCTCTCGTAGCGAAGTTTGCTTAGCCGTTCTTAACGACCAGCTAAGTTAAGCAACGACCACCGCGGTCATGAGCTGGATGTGTGACCGCTAGTGATATTAATACTGAGCGTTCACGTGCTTCGGAGAGCACGTTAAGCCGTCGGTTCCAGTTGTTGTCTTAGGATGGCCGTTGCTTTATCATGGTGGTAGGTCATTTTGCGAATGCCCGCCTGGCTAGCGACCACCCTCAAGTAGAAAATCTGACGCCTAAGACCTAACGGTGTGTTCCGGCAGCTGTCCTTGAGAGCCAGTAATTCTAGATTAGTCTGAATATCATCTTCAACCATCATTACTTACCATCAGGTAAGATAATGGTCGTTAAAGCCTAGACCACCAAATAAATATCTGAGAAGCTTTTATTTCGAACAAGCACGAGGTCTTTGTGGTGCTAAGCGGTCATCTCTGCATATAACAGATGCATTTCGTCACAAATGACGAACGTCTAATGAGAGTCCCTGACGAAGGGCTCCAAAAGAGTCCAGAAAGGCCAGAATGATCCTTTAGTCGTTAAACCTAGTGCCTGAATACAAACCAGGCACGAACATCATGACAACTGCTGACCAAGTATCACAGATTGTAAGCAGCTTTCCTGAAGCTAAACCCTAGAATCCTATAGATACTCCAGAAAACTTCGCAACCTAAAACGAGATAAACACCATCAAATCACTTATCATCATGTAAGATTATGGTCAAACGCTGGAAGCAACCAGCAGTAAAAAGCTATTCGCTTCTGCTGGAAAGCTTGCATGTGTTTTTTTAGGGAAGACTTAGGTGTTAGCAGGCGCGGTCGGCTGTTCAACTCCACCATTCCTCCGTGCGTCATTGGTGCGTGCCGACGTACGTAGACAAAACAGTCCGCGACAATATTTTACAAATACAGTAGTTGTAATCTAATATAAAGTTCTCTTATGTTTCACATAAATTACAAGAACAGTGGATTAGTTTAAAGATTTCTAGTACGGCTGTGTTTTGAATTGCACTATTACAAGTAAGTGCTTTAATTTGTACTTCATTGTAGTTTATAAAGTGTAGCCGTCACACCGAGTTTCTTGTGCGTGTGACGCTCAAGTGACTGGAACACATCCATTGCTTGTATTGTTCGCTAGCGGAAATTTGTGGTCAATTATATCTGCGTAATAGACGGAGCCCTTATTGGACTTTACACTATTTGTGCTGTGCACCGCGGCCCCTGTGACGTAGTGTGTGTAATTGTTTATGCTAGCTGCATTCCTATCCTACCTGACATTTTTTGCGCAGCTCATAATTAAAAAATATATACGATGCCGCCTAAGAAAAATAATGCAGCGGAATCCGATGCAGTTGATACTATGTCTGAATGTGATACTGGGAACTCTGAGAGGGAAGAACAAAGACTTCCAAAACCTACAGCCAGTAAAAAAAAACGCCGCCTCGAAAACTCACCTAAAAATGAGTTTCAAATTTATCAAGACGAAATGAAGGAGCTGTTCGCGCTATGGAAAAACGAGCAGGATAAAACTTTGGAAAAACACAATAAAAATATGCTGCTTCAATTCAAGGAGTTAAAACAAGAGATTAAGCAAGAACTGAAACGGGAGATGCAGCAGGAACGATCGGACCTTCAAAACTCCATTGAGTTTCTGTCGTCAAAGTTAGAAGACCTAACAAATATTACTAAGGATTACCAAAGTACCATTAAAAAATTACAGGAACATAATCACTTTCTGGAGACTAAAATCCGTGACCTAGAGCTTATCTCCCGTCCTGCATCTATTGAGCTGAGAAATATTCCGATCAAGGATAAAGAATCCATTGAAGATCTCAATTCAGTGGTGATGAGGACGGGGCAGCTTTTGTCAGTCCAGTTAGACCCTAAGGACCTCCGGGACGTGTATCGCATGCCAGGAAAAACAGGTGCGAGACCCATAGTTGCAGAATTTACCAAAGTATCTCTGAAAGATGACTTTCTCTTGGCAACACGGGCTTATAACAGCTCAAGAAAATCAGATGAAAAGCTTAACACTCAGATTATAGGCCTGCCAGGGAAACGGTCCTCCGTGTTTGTTTCAGAGCATTTGCCAGCCTATTCTAGGCAACTATTTTACCAAGCACGAGAATTTGCAAAACAGCAAAATTATAAGTTTTGTTGGACTAACAATGGGAAAATTTTGCTACGTCAAGACAGTGGCACAAAACTGGTAGAAGTCAAATGCAAAAAGTCCTTGGACGATCTTATCTTCAATAAATGACTATCCTTAGTAGCTATAAATAGATTTGCGAGTAAGCAAAGTACAGTTACCTCCTTAGTGTGCCATGCTTTGCCTTATCAGCAACTGTTCATTAGGGCACGCGAAAAAAGGGCTTTAACTTTTAGCTTTTTAACATACTATAATACTCAACTTGTACTTTCTAACACTTGGCACAAATACAGAATCTTTCACAAACAAATACAACTTATATCGCTGTATATATTATACGCAAGAAATAAAGTAAATTTCACACATAGTCAAAATTATCTCATTATTAAAATGGACTTATTTATATTATTCACAGAGTACGTTATACCTTATTTCACGCTTCACTTAGGACATGACTTGCTATCGCCAAACTCATCTAAAGGAATTATCCAAGCAATTTACAACGAATACATAATACCGTATGAAACTTTTGGCATTGTTCTAATAATCAATTTGAAACGCTGTGTCACTACCTTCATGTGCATGATTCAAATCACTGATTTGTGTTATTTAACTTTAGTATGTTATAAATGGCTACCGATATAATAGAAAATATTATGTCCGATATAGACTCCCTGAGTGTATCTGCTTCCTATAAATGTGCACCTGATCAATGTAGATTTTTTATGCAGTCTCTTAAAGTACCAACTAAATTCATACACTTAAATATACGAAGTATAAGTAAAAATCTTGATGAATTCATGTCTCTTCTTGAAACTTTAAAGTTTCAATGTGATTACATAATACTCACTGAGTGTTGGCTTAAAAGTGTTGTTGCTGTTCCCAACATAGCCGGATACATTTCTTATAGCACCAAAAACATATACACTCAGAATGAGGGAGTCGTATTATATGTTAGAAAAGGTATCCAATGTACTGTAAATGAACCCGCGTTTAGGGATGCCAACTGCTTAGTTTGCGAAGTCAGCAGTGATTTGGCACTCGTATCTATTTATCGGTCGCCTTCAGAAGATAATATTTCGAATTTTTTAAATAGCCTGGATTTAGTTCTAACAAGTCTAAAAAACATTCAAAACGTTATTCTACTTGGTGATATAAATATTAACATTACACAAAATAATAAAGATCCCAAATGTAATGATTACCTCATTTTGATGGCTTCTCATGGATTTCTTCCAGCACACACGTATCCAACTAGAGAAATTAACTGTCTGGATCATTGTTTATTAAAATCAAACCGTCCCTCAGTCACTATGGTAGTTGATTCGTTTATAACTGAACACCATCCGATAATTTTTGCTATCAATTACAAAACAGAAATCCAAAACCCTAAAACTACAACTCAGATCATCGACTATGCTGCTATCATAGCAGAAATAAACATCTCGGACTTTTCTGAAATTCTTAAGCTATCTGATGCAAACTCGGCAGCGGATCTTTTGATTTTCCAGCTTTGCACTATTATTACTCGACATAGCCGAGAAGTTAAGCTGTCTAGAAAGAAACGTACAATAAAGCCATGGATAACTCCAGGTTTACTTCGCTGTATACGACATAGAGACCGTTTACATTTAAAAGCAAGGAAAACACCCAACAATGATATTTTACTTACGACTTATAAAAGATATCGCAATTTTTGCAATCGTTTACTTCGAAAACTTAAAAGAGAGTATGAGAAAAACGAATTTCTTAAAGCTAAAAATAATACCAAAGCTACATGGAATACAGTTAAAGCTATCACAAACATGAATAAAAAATCTACATCTCCCATTGAACTACTAAAAATAGCATCTACCCCTAAACAATTTGTTAACGCAGTAAATAATTTTTTTGCTAACATTGGCCGTAACCTGGCACACCATATTCAGTCAGTACAATTAAATTCAATTACAAGGTTTCCCACGGTGGCTTACCCTCAATGCAACTCGTTTGTTCTTCTAGAGACTGATGAGTATGAAGTTGGCTGCATCATTCAAGCCTTAAAGCTTACCTGTGCTGTTGGTTGGGATGGGGTACCAACACGCATTATAAAAGCATGTCGATCAGCTTTGGTCTCTCCAATAGCACATATCTGTAACCTTTCCATAGGGATGGGCATATTCCCACGTGGCTTCAAGAAAGCCATCATCCACCCAATTTATAAAAGCGGGGATAGAGACAGTGTAAACAATTACAGACCCATATCTATATTGACCTCCATCTCCAAAATCTTGGAAAAAATTTTAAATAACAGATTGATTAAATATCTAGAATCACAAAACATTTTATCTGCAAATCAATTTGGTTTCAGAAAGAATAGATCTACGGAGGATGCTATTTCGTATTTGACTAACATTATTGGTAATAAACTAGACGAAAAAGCTAAATGTTTAGGTATTTTCTTAGATCTCTCGAAAGCTTTTGACACTGTCTCTATCCCCATGCTGTTGGAAAAGATGGAAAGACTGGGTATTCGTGGGAATGCACTTAGCTTATTCAGGGACTATCTTTGTGGACGAACACAAATAGTGAAGATAGAAAATACGATCAGCGATGAAGAACATACATGTTTTGGTATTCCCCAAGGCTCAATAATCGGACCAACCCTCTTCATTTTATACCTAAATGACCTATGTGAACTTCAAATACCCCATTGCAGTATTATCACCTATGCTGACGATACAGCTTTACTGATTGACGCTGATAACTGGCAAGATTGCAAAATTCGAGCTGAATATGCGCTATCTACCGTAATGTCCTGGCTTAACCATAATCTTCTAACATTAAACGTTACTAAAACTCACTATATCACTTTCTATACCAACTACATTTCGAAACCTTCCATTACCTATACCATTAAAGCCCATTCTTGTCAAGCTCAAACATCATCTTTTTATATAAATTGCGCTTGCCCAGCACTCGTCAAAGCTACTTCAGTAAAGTACCTAGGTCTTGTAATCGATGAATCACTGCATTGGAATTCTCAAGTCGAACAATTGGTACCAAGAGTTAGGCGTTTAATATATATTTTTAAATTGATTCGACACGCAGCTGATACTAATGTATTAAAATTGGTGTACAGCTCCTTGTGTGAATCTATTATCTCTTACTGTATTACGATTTGGGGTGGTACTCACAAAACGACATTACTTCCATTGGAAATAGCCCAACGTGCGGTTCTGAAAGTGATGCTTCAGAAACCCTTCCGTTTTCCAACAACACAACTGTATGCTGATGCAAGAGTTCTTACAGCCAGGCAACTATATATTCATCGTACTGTTTTACGTAAACATTCTTCTGTGGGTTTGAATCATAGCATTATGAAGAAACGAAGATGGAGAGATAGAATATGTCCCATAGTTATAAAAAGGATAGCTTTGCTTGGCCACCAATATCGCGTCTTAAGCTCACGTCTCTATAACATTACCAACAAAAAAGCTGACATTTATACATCAACTAAGTTTGAATGCAAAAAAAAGGTTAAAAACTGGCTATTAGAGTTAAACTATAACCAAACAGAAGAATTACTGCAAAGCGTGGCATAAGTAGCTTAAATTGAACTATTTAACCTTTTTTAATAACTTTACATACTCTAATTTTTACATATTCTACTCAATATACATTAGTAACAATGACTTCTATATAAACTGTCTTTATATGGAGTGTTTTGATATCAACACGTGCCCACGATATATGTATTGTTTCACCGTCTAATGTACCGGCACTCATAATTATTATTATTATATTAACCTAATTAAGTTTTACAAACTAGATTTACGACAATTTGCTTTGTATTTCGTGTCAAATTGAAGATAAAATATGTTTCCTTTTTCTCTTTTTATATAAAATATACCTTACCTACTAATACAATATTTATGACTAATATTATGGGTATCGTTTGTTAGTAGTTACATCTAATTATCTGTTTTTCTTTTTTATTATCACTAAATACTGTTTATTCTATAGAACTAATCATACTTTCAAAGCTCAAACGCTGTAATGTACCACTTGTAATGGAGGAATCGTGTTGCTTATCCGAAAATACGGACTTATTTTAGTTTAGTTTCGGAAACAACAGTTTCCCATTGTAATAAAACATTTTTGCAGCCATTATAGTTTATTAGATGTAATGTTATGTTATATTAAGTTTATCCATGTATGGCTTGAGAATAAATAAATTTAAATAAAAAATAAATTTACTGGACTTTGAGCGAGGGAAGGCCCTTATAGACCTGGAGGGGACCTCCCGGAAGGACGTAAAGTTTTGCTTGTGTTATCTTTTATATCCTAATGAAGTGAACATAATTCTAATTAAGTATAGTTAGTGGTTGTGAAAATAACAAGTTTAAATTAATTAAACAAGTAAAAATGCTAATTATTTAATTTTCATAAAGCGTTTTATCGTTCCATTGAAATTGAAACTGCAAGTTAGATTATATTTATGAAATCTAGATATATATAACTCAAAGGTGACTGACTGACTGACATAGTGATCTATCAGCGCACAGCCCAAACCACTGGACGGATCGGGCTGAAATTTGGCATGCAGGATAGATGTTATGAAGTAGGCATCCGCTAAGAAAGGATTTTAAGATGCAGGCTATATAAGATTAGTAACTTTTCAGTTTAAAATATACGAATTTATGTATGCTAGCGCCATCTACATTGAGTTATTTCGGAGAGAACTTTGAATTATCCATTTTTGTGCATAGTGAATAGATAATATCTATATCTAGCGGTTTATATTTTTAATAATAATACTTCTTAACGCGAGCGAAGCCGCGGGCAAAAGCTAGTTGTCTTATAAAGCCCTTCATTTTGATAAAATACTCGATGACTTTGGAAGAAAAAAGGAATTTTTCTCCTACAACATGAAGCATAAAATCCACCAGTTTGTTATTTTTTTTTTAATGTATCTAGTGTCACTTGGCTTATCAAGATGAATCTAATGATATCTCATACAATAAAATCGGCTAAGCCGTTTAAAAGTTATGGTGGAATAAATAAACTCACAAACATACATACATGAAACATAACATTCCTTTTTTTGGGCAGTCGTGTAAAAATGGTATTCACAGTATTACTTATAGATCAGTTAAGCAAAGATAGTAAGTATATTAATTATTTCAGATGGCAAAAAATAACTTGGTATATCGCCATAAAATAATTAGAAATGCATCAGAACGCTATTCTGGGGTTGCGGGTTCATGTCACGCTGGAAGGAATCTTTTTTCCAGCCAAAATAATTCGCTCGTTACACTAATCCCCTATTTCAGTCCCCCAGGGGGACTGAACTGTACAGCACTCACTATTCCACTACAGTACCCAATTCAGGGGACTCAACTAGTACTAAGAAATGCAATTCTACATCTATCCCCTATTTTCTGTATCGACTTAGGAGTCAGGACTGCCCCCTTTTTTACGTGATTGTGAAACGGAACAAGCACTAGGCCTACCTGATGTTAAGTAGTAACCTCTGCCTATAACTGATGCATTTCCATACAAGTGAAGAACTGCGCCCGTCACCCTCATATACATATAGAGACTCAATTGCCTGAAATATTACTGACTCTCAAGTACTGCTACCGGAACACACTGTTAGGTGCTTGGTAACAGATTTTCTACTTGAGGGTGGTAGCTAGCTAGTCGAGGATTCTCAAAATGCACTTCCACCATGTAAAAACCCCTATCGTAAAAACCGGAAAAAAATAGAACCAAGAGTACAACATGCTCTATGAACTTGAGCTCTAAGAGAAGATGTAGTAAGGTGCCATATTCACTAGGGAACATTTTTCACGCAACATTGACGCCCGGTAAGGCGGCAAATAATATCAACGAGTCCCATTTTTAATCCCAAAGGTAGCAATTAGGATTATAATGGCGTCACTCATTGTCACATGTCACTACAGTAATAATTATGAAGAAAATTATTTATTAAAACTTTATAGGATTAAGTTGAATACACTTTATATTTTATTAGTATTATTAACTTATTTTCTTTCATCTCTTTCTTTCTTTCACTTTGCGGAAATCCATATTTAATAATAAGAAATATTTTAAGAAAACATGAAATAAATATTTTAGAAAAAACAGATAAAAATAATAATATAAATTAAATATTCTCTTTTTATTATTAAATATTAATTATTTAAATGTTTTTAAAATATGTGCTGTTATTAGTTAGGTTTATACAGGGCTATTGGAAAAATGCTAACAACCTCTTAGGCTTGACATCTGCCAGTGCTAACAAACATTTAGAGACCGTTTTTTTTGTGTTTTTTTATATGTTTTTGACGGAATAAGCACGAGGACCACCAGATCTTAAAAGTTCCTTGTGCCTGTGCCTGTAATGTATAATTTCATATCTTTATTACTTTGCTCGACGTAAATATTCAAAACTCTATTCAAAGAGAGCACGGCGCGGTCCAAAAAAAAACTCTAAATGTTTGTTAGGACTAGCAGAAGTCAACCCTAAGAGGTTGTTAGTATTTTACTTATAACCCTGTACATCAACAAGGATTGACATGGATCGAGGCGTCAAAATACTAAAATGAAAGCCAAAACTTTTTCCCATTGCTCCTTAAATTATATATATATAGGTAACCTATTGCCAATATCATATGGTAAATTCAGTCAATAACGTGAGGTTCAGTGAAACCCTACATAAAGAGGATTAACAAAATTGGGCCAAAGTCGGCACCTCATTGGATACGGAACAAATATACGTATAGTACTAAAGTGTAGATATACTTTGCTATTTAATATTATGGCACACAAAAAAAATGTATATTTTTAATACTCATTGCACGAAAAGTGTCTTTGGTCTGTGCACATCTTCATCAGCATCTACACATCAATGTATGATTATTTTAATTGTTTTATTTTTTATTTTTTATATTATGTCTATTTTAATGGTATGATTCATAAATATATTGTATAAATTAATTAGTTAGTAATTAATATGGCACACATGTTGGCGTTTTGGAACATTTCTGTAAGCCACAATGTTTAATAAATAAATAAATAAATCAACCTGAATCTCCACCATTGAATTAGGTACTTATTATATTTAATTTGTAAGAAGTTGAAGCAGTGATGGCTCAGTGGCATTGGCTATGGACTACAGCGCAGCAGCTCCATGGTTCGAATCCCACCGCGGGTTTGAGCTTCACCGCATGGTGGAAGGGCTTTTTGCGAATGTCCAACTGGCTAGCGACCACCCTCAAGTAGAAAATCTGTCGCCAAGCACCTAACGGTGTGTTCCTGTAGCAGTCAGAGCCAGTAAAATTACAGGCATACAACTATGTGCCAAGGTGACGGGCGCAGTGCAATTCATGACTTGTGACGAAATGCATCTGTTATAGGCAGAGGTTAGTCCGCTTAACATCAGGTGGGCCTCGAGCCTGTTCCCTCACAATAACATAAAAAAGTATTTATTATTATTATTATACGAATAAGCATTGCAATTCAACGGGGCAATGCTGCCAGCATGCTGGGCACGCTGCCGACTGGTACTGGGCTGGAGCATTGGGACTGCCTGTGAGTCTGCAATGATTTATAGGTTGTCTAAATGCTGTTATTGTAGTAGCTGTAGAGTTGTATAGTACGTAGTATTTTGTATAGACGTAGGACAGGCATACCAGCCGGTAAAAAAAAACTTGTAGGTTGATGTATAAATTGTAATTGTAATTATGTATAATTTGTAATGTATAGTATTTACTTATATGTCAGTGTATTTTGAAACAATATAAGTATGTATTTATATTATAATGTATGTAACTTTATTTAGTTAATAATAGAGGTTAAAGTATGAAATTGCCGTTTTGTTGTAATAGGTACCTAGTCCCAGAGAGTTGAAATATTAGAGTAGTTATAACCGAACACCACTGCTCTAAAAACTTACTAGAATTTACCTATGTACATACCTACGCACATGTATATACAGTTTGTTATGACAAGGAAAGAACGTTAAAATATTATGCGTCATATCTGTTGTAAGAAAGAGATAAATAAGCAATTCGTGTAACAACCGAACCGCCACGAGACATTCCGATCACCATTACACTGCGATCTCTTTCACTCTCTCACACCAAACGATACACATATCTCGCTCACCCATTTAATTGAGATTAGTTCCTAAGATAAAACAAAATGACGATATTTTCTATTTCTTCAATAAAAGCAATAATTACGCGTGAAATGAAACAGTTTTCTTATCTCTCACAGTGCTTGTATAATTGGTGCAGAGTATAAAGACACAAGGAAGGCATATTGTCCAAAGATTATTCCTAAAAAACACGATTAGCGGCGATGTATTCACCGGACGCTTGGAAGCGCAAGACAGGTAGTGACTCTGGTAATTACCCTGAATTCGTCTAGTAAATATGGAGGGCACACAACTCATCTACAGGTAAAAAAATCTTAGCCTAGTACCTACTTCTAATGACCATAGAACCTTCATGGTATGAGATTTTTGTGTGAAACTTTTTTCAATCGGTACATAAGAGGTTCACCTTTTTAAAAATGTGCAACATTCGATTATCAACTTTCAGTTGTTTTTTTATGCGTCTTAGATAAAAAGTACGGTAAGTTACACTCAACTAAAAAATGCTTGACATAGCTAGATGACCTGGTAGTTGCAAATTCTGTTGATGGTGACCAGAATTGTTGGTGAGTAAAAACCTATCGTTTAACAGGTTATCACTATTATAAAGGGAGTACAATTTTGTTTAACACATTTTTTTTTATTGTTGATATAGATAAGCCTTTGATCACGATCTCACGTGATGGTAAGTGATGATGTGGTCGAAGGTGTTAACAGGCTTAATCTAGAATTACTGGCTCTCAAGGACAGCTGCCGGAACACACCGTTAGGTGCTTTGCGACAGTTTTTCTACTTGAGAGTGGTCGCTAGCCAGGCGGGAATTCGCAAAATGTCCTGAAGCTCAAGCTCGCGGCGGGATTCAAACCAAGGGTCTGTTGTGCGGCAGTCCATGGCCCATGCCACTGCGCCATCACTGCTTCAAAACTGCTGTTTTTGGCATTTGAGTAAACATTCTACAAATTTCGGGTTTAGATCTTTAACATGCGGTTAGATGCGTGTTAACTGATTTTCTACTTGAGAGTGGTTGCTACCCAGCCATTCGCAAAATGCCCTACCACAGCAAAACGAAATGAATTACGAAGTTAGGTTAGTTATAAATTTTTTTTTTTTTTTTTTTTATGCCTGATAGGTTAGCCTTTGACCACTATCTCACCTGATGGTAAGTGATGATGTGGTCGAGGATGTTGTTCAGGCTAACCTAGAGTTACTGGCTCAAAAAAAAAAAAATATAGAAATCTTATATGAAAACTTATTACCTACTTACCTACCTCTAATCACCGACGATTCGACCTTCGTACTGTAACGACTTAGTAGGCAAGTACCGAAGCATGACCAAATACATACGTAGATATGTATACATATAGCCTACCTAGGTAAGTATTTGTTTCTACTCTTATATATATCTTCATTTCTACATGGGTTATTGGTAAAATGCTAACAACCTCTTAGGGTTGACTTCTGCTAATCATAACAAACATTTTGAGACAATTTTTTTGTTGTCTTGAAAAAAAACTATTGGATTTTCTTTTTTTGTGTTTTAATACCTACTCTGAGCCAAGAGCGCCCGCCGCAGCAATACTGGACCGCGCCGCGCTCCCTTTGAATAGATTTTTATATATTTAGGTACATCGAGCAAAGTAATAAAAAATATGAAATAATACATTACAGGCCCAAGAGACTTTTAACATCAGGTGGTCCTCGTACTGTTGTGTGGACCTATTCAGTTGTCTTAAAAAAAACAACTTATGGACACACACACATTTATTTCATTTGAAAAATAAAATTATTAATTTACACTTGACTTAAAAGTTCCCACAACTCACTTTTGGTACTAATTTGGGCAGAGGTTCCACCTGAAGGCTATACTGGTACTGAGTCTGGTGACTCCTGGAGTTATCACAATAAATCTGAGAACTTAATTTTGGACGCCACCGTTTATATAGAAAATACTGCTGACAACGCGTAAATAGGTTTGTGAGGGATTCGGGCCTAGGTCAGCAATATATTAGGTGTAACAGTACGTATTCAGTCAAAAAACCAAAAAAAACATACATAAAAAAAACTACAAAAAAAACATTATCTCAAAATGTTTGTTAGGACTAGCAGAACTCAACCCCAAGAGGTTGTTAGCATTTTACCAATACCCCTGTATAATATTTTATTAAATTAAACAATATGTATTCGTTTATTTATTTATTTCTAGCTAATATGCTTGTCTTTGACCATTCGAAGTTGTTCAGGCTAACCTAGAATTTAAGTTATATCGACAACTTTGAACGGCTTAAATCGTGTTCTTATATTTAAAACTAGCTTTCCGGGCGCGGCTCCGCCCGCGCGTATGTCTGTTATCGCGCGTAAAACATTAACCTCTTTTTGCGCAGTTGGATAAAACTATCCTATGTTTTTTCCCGGGTCTCAAACTATTTCCATACCAAATTTCATTCGAATCGGTCCAGTAGTTTTGGCGTGAAAGCGTAACAGACAGACAGACAGACAGAGTTACTTTCGCATTTATAATATTAGTACTGAAGTACTGATTACGACAGAATAAAAAGGATATTAGCGACGATTCAAACATTTAAAAGAAATTAATTAATGTTAAGAGGTTAAGAATTGCCAAATCAGTATATTTTCAACTCAATATAGTGAAAAAAGTAGATATATTATTGAAGCAGCGATGGCTCAGTGGCATTGGATATGGACTGCCACGCAGCAGGTCCATGGTTCAAACTCGCCGAGGGCTTGAGCTTCACAGCATGGTGTAAGGGCATTTTGCGAATGTACGCCTGGCTAGCCACCACCCTCAAATATAATAATTCTATCGCCAAGCACCTAACGGTGTGTTCCGGCATCAGTCCTTGAGAGTCAGTGAAATCGCAAGCACATGAGACTTAACAACTATGTCTCAAGGTGACGGGCGCAGTGCAATTCGTGACTTGTAACGAAATCCATCTGTAATAGGCAGAGGTTAGTCCGCTTAACATCAGTTGGGCCTCGAGCTTGTTCCGTCACAATAGCATAAAAAAAACTATCAACATTATAAAAACACTGTGTATAAGAATAATTCAACGTGCTTAATTGCAATTGAACTGAATTTGATTACATTTGCTACATTACGATTAAGAATAGTACATTGTTCACCGAGAGGAGAAAGTGACCGATTACCGTCGAGAGGCGAGGGCTTTAAAACACCCGAGATCGGGAATCGCACTTTCTCTTGAGTGATACATAGTGCTTTATACTACACCTACGAGGAAAATAAAAAACTAAATCTTTACTTGATTTCTGTGGTAAAAGGAAATATAATGATATAATTATCAATCAGTATTTTTGCTGTTTCCTTCAACTGCGGCGGAGTTAAAAAATCTTCATCATCACTACTTATCATTTTGATAGTTTTATTTTACTTTTCTACGAAAACTGAATCCTCAAACAACACACACTTGGAGATAAAAACTCACTGTAAAAACTTTTTGGCTTTTGATATTTAGGTTACCAGCGCATAGTCTTACCCAAAATTAAAAAAAAAAAACCACGTAAGAAATGGATTTTCATACACTTTTCTCTCCCGCTCAGATGCGTTTTCTCCCCGCATATTTGTTCGATATGCAATGACGTACTTTCTATCGTAAATTTGATAAAGTATCAAGGTACTTTCCGAGCAGGTGTAGTATAAAATATTTTTCTAACGTCTATTTTGTGTAAATATATAGCCTGCAATATCGTGAAAACAACAAATGCTTTATTATCGATTCGAACCCGCGTCCATCCTTTTAGATGGTTAAAGAACGATAGGAAAAAATTTAGTTATATGAATCATTGTCATGTAAGCTCAATTGGATTAGAGCATACCCCGGCTAAAGGTGGGACGCGGTTTCGAATCCCGCACACGACATAAATTATTACTCTCGTAAATTTGTAATTTTGTAATGTAAATAAAAATATTAAAAAATACCTATACCGTGTTTTTATCCACCATTCTATAACCATTTTTTCACGGGCGGCAGTCTGCCTTTATTAACATAACAGTACTATACCCAATACTTAAGCAACCATAGGCCATTGCAGATCTACAGGCAGTCCAAATGCTGCAGCACACAACAAGTTGGCAACGTGGCCAGCACAGCAGCATTGCCCCGTTGGACTATAATGTTTTAAGAACCAGCATTATGATCACGCGTCGCATCGACCGAATACGATGAGCTCCCGATCCCCACGGAGTCCACGGACCCAACGCCTCTACACAAAACGGCTTAAATATGTAACCACTACCGAGAATAACATACTTGCCCCGCCTAAGTACTCTATCTAATTTCATATTCAGATGAATCCAAGGAGCCTTCAGAAACATTTCGCAAAAAGAATTGTTTATGTAGTTGATATTACTGCTTACCATATGTATTAGTACTTAATGTTTCTCAGGCTAATTATGTTTTTAGGGTTCTGTACTCAACGGGCCAAACGGAATCCTATTCATAAGATTACGCTGTCTATCTATCCGTTCATCCGTAGGTTTTGAAGCAGTGATGACCGAGCGGTTATAGCTATATACTGCCGTGCTGCACGTCCATGGTTCGATAAACTTAAGGTACGGTGTGGTGTTGTGGGGTAATTCTGTAAGTATAAACAGAGCCTTCAAAGCCAATTCAAATCCAACTGCGAAATTTATTACGTAGGTGGGTGCATTCTTCGTCTTAATTATATTATCTTCACCACCATCATCATTATTTTTGTCATCATCATTATGATCATATTTGTATCATTCATAGCCTAATATTTTAAATTGTATTTATTTATTAAGGTTTTCCAACAGACTTAACACTAAACAAGCATTTCATACAGAGTTCAATAGACAATTTATACCGAAAGTCCAATTACAGGAAAACGAAAATGAAAAATCCAATCCAATTACAGGAAAACAAAAAATCATGCCTGACACAAAAATGGCTTATATGTGGAGTGAGTTTACAACAAAAATTGCGCAAAACCATCATAAGGTGACGAATCACTGATGATGCTTCAACGCATATGCACTTACAATGTGTATTTTGTATTAACATTCATAATTACTAAAATATATTTATTTTTAATGAATAGATTCAGGCGTTACTTTGCGGAAATCCATATTTAATAATAAATACTTTTAAAAGTATCCTAAAAAAACATTAAATAATATTTAATTAAAACACTTAAAAAAGCATAAGATTATATATCTAGTGAAGATGCTTCGTTTAGAAGCGAAACTAGTCGGGTATTCTTCCGGTTAGGCTGCGTGATGTTTGTGACGTCACGTAGATAACAGGAAAATTAGGCGGAATTGTCACTAGATATATAATCTTATGCTTTTTTAAGTGTTTTATTTAAATATTATTTAATGTTTTTTAGGATACTTTTAAAAGTATTTATTATGTTTATTTTTTACATTTTGCTGTAACACGCAGGTTATGAACTGCAATTCAGGTCTGATACATTATATTGTTATATTATTTGTTTTTAATTGCTTTTTGTTCTGTGTGGAATAAATAAATAAACAAAAAAAATTTTAACAAAAAAATGGAACCGACTTCAACACCCAAAAGTGTGAAATAACAATAAATCTACAAGAACTTTACTCGATATAAAGAAAATATGCGGCAAATGGACTCTGAAATGACAAAAGACTATCATTCACTTTACGGGTGAACTCCTCACCCTATTTATCAGCGGTTAACAAACTCAGAGTTCATGTGGACATTTACTTGTTTTTCGAACGGCCTCGAGGGAATGTAAATTTTTTTTTACCAAAAAATGGAACCGACTTCAACACCTAAAAGTGTGAAATAACTTGTTGAAGTCGGTACCATGATAGTTCAAAAGTACCTACTATCACAAAATTGTGCACATGGTACCGACTTCGACAAGTTATTTCACACTTTTGGGTGTTGAAGTCGGTTCCATTTTTTGGTAAAAAAATTTTTTCACTCTTTTTATTTACCCTTGCTACTTACGGTATCGATTCTCATTCATTGTCAATGACTATATCATCAAGATAGGTGAATATTCTTCAGTTATTGGAGCGTAACTTAAAAACGGCTCGACAGATTTTGATGAAATTTAAAATGGGACCTAACGACAAGCATCAGCTTTCAATCAAAAAAAATATTTTCAAAATCGGTTCACCCAGTCAAGAGTTCTGAAATAACAAATATAAAAAAATACATAAGTATTGAGAAACTCCTCCTTTTTTGGAAGTCGGTTAAAAATTCACTGAGATGATTTGCTGTCAGCACTCGGGTAACTTTTACATTCACTCGGGTAATTTTTTTTTGTTATATCCGAATTAACTTTGAACTCTAGTCACTTTAGTTTGTTTTTACCTAGCGACCAGCCCCGGCTTCGCACGGGTGCAAATTTAAAAAAATGCAAAAAAAATGGTTAATTTACTACATCACATTAGACATCTCTAAAATTATCAATGTTTTTCTAGTATATTATGCATGTATTATAACATATAAACCTTCCTGTTGAATCACTATATCTATTAAAATAAACCGCATCCTAATCCGTTGCGTAGATTAAGGGCCTATTTCAGAATGTTCGAGTAAGTTCCGGTTATACTACCCAGAACATATTTATTAAACAAAACACTATCTTTGCGTTTCACAGTCATCGATTTAGCCTATCCATCGGTTAAAGCTTGAAACGCGCTGTATATTAACTGTCATTTCTATCATTCAGTTATTTTATGTGTTGCATGGCAACCCGAAACTATTATGACATTCTGAAACGGGCCCTTAAAGATCTAAGCCTACATACACAGACAGCGGGACGCGCCTTTGTTTTATACTATGTAGTGTTTTTTATTTATTTGATATATTTTGACGTTTATAATGCACCAAAGAGCTTTTACGTATCCGATCGCGATGTATCGATAACCGATTATGACAAAGAAGATGAGCATAACCTTTTAAGGTTGCGCTTTTAAGGCGCTGTCTAGACCTCTAGTAGGGTAGTACTGTTACGTATTTTAACCGACTTCAAAAAAAGGAGCAGGTTCTCAATTCGTCTGGTTTTTTTTATGTTTGTTAACTCAGAACTTTTTAACCAATTTTGATGTTTCTTTTTTATTTGAAAGCTGATGTTCGTCCAGTGATCTTATTTAAATTTTATCAATATCGGTCAAGCCGTCTTTAGTTACACTCCGATAGCTGTAAAATATTTTCCTATCTTGATGATATGGGCATTGCCAGTGAATGACAATCGATCCCGTAAGCAGCAAGGGACACAAAAAAGGGTGAAATATTTTTTTACCTAAAAATGGAACCGACTTCAACACTCAAAAGTGTGAAATAACTTGTCGGAGTTGCAAAATGCTCTACTTCCATGCGGTGACGTTTAAGTCAAGCCGGCGCGCGGCGGCGAGATTCGAACCTGTGAAATTCTGAGCGGCAGCGCATTGCCTATGGGTCATCACTGCTTCAAAAACCATCTTCACTATAGAATCCTACAATGTTAATTTTATAACTGATTGACATTCTTACAAGCGTCGTAGAATACGGATAAAAACGATTTTGATACCTTTTAAAGTGTGAAACCGCTTTCGTGAGTACCAAACATACCTAAAAGCCGTTTAAAAAATTCTAAATCGACATTTAGTAAACTTCAAGAATTATTTTAGTAGTGTACCTTAAGTAATGTCATCGAACATTATAATAATGTTACATATGTATACACTATTCTTTGCTAAAGCTCCTACACATTATCATTTTTATGTACTTACCAAAAAGTCAGAAGAAGTGTTGCTACAATAATTTTCACAGGCTATTATGATTGACTCCGCGACGCGCGACGTATCTAACTACGAAACATACGATATTTAAAAAAATAACTCACCAGTGTAAGAAGTTGAACTGTAAGAGTCGGCAGAAGAAGCTGAGAGGGACCTGCTCCTATATCTGGCAGATTTCTTCAGAGCTCCTGATTTCCCGCGCTGTCCTTCAAATTTTCCCGCCGCACCATCAGTATTGCCCCCTCGTACTTGTCCTGGATCCGTCACTGGACTATCACTGGGCACATTCGCCGCAGCTATGCTCTCTTTTCTTGATGACGAATGCGAATGATTCGGCTCACCAATACCATGACCATCCGACATTTTAAAAAATATATAATCAACTTTTTAAATTTTTATTCGACTAGGGACGGCTTTCGACGTCACCAATCGATCACATCAACGTTTTAAATTGGGAAAATCGATAAAATTACGTCACAATAATATAAAAATAAATGCCAGTAAATAAAAACAGATCAAACAACCGCAGTGAAGAGAATTATGCGCGTCAATGAATCTAGATTCACGGTTTGGTGATTAGGTATGGTATTTAAAATATTATTCTTATCATTTACACCATTTGTAGCGAATGAAGTAGGAAAATGGAACTGAAAATAGAATTATTTCAGAATTTCCACCCGCACTGAATTTCACACCCCTCACCCATCGCTATTCGCTTCACCCCCGAAACTGAAATGTCATTTTTCGATCGGCTTTTCCTGAGTGATTGAAACCGGTAAATTCCGTCATATCGATACCGGAAAAGATACCAGTTATATAAGCATGCTGTTTTGGTAACAACCGTTGTATTGGACGCGTGGTTACTTATACAGTTCTTTGGTAACACTCTTCGTCATCGATACTTATAAAACTTCATTGAAATATGATAACATTTTATAAGGTATTATTATTGTAACGATGGGCTTAGATATGTGTTGTATCGTAGTTGGTGGTATAAAATACTAAACTGACTTAGCTAGGTTTATAAAAAAAATTAGTAAGATTCTTAGGAATTATAGGATAGGTCAGGTTTACAGCAGCATGCTTGTAGCATAGGTTAGTCATATATATGCTCTCCTTCAGGGTAAAGTCCTCACGATGAGCCCGTGTTCCGAGGCATCCCACGAGGTAAAAGAAGAACGATTCCTCTAACGATTGGCCTGCTTTTGTTTTGCGGACAGATGATGTCGTTGGGGGATGCGGCTGAAAGCTTGAGCAGTCCCGCACTCCCAACATCAGTTGACTACGGCGGAACACTGTGGAGTTATTATTTGGTAGTGGGGATTTTAGACCTTTAGCCCGACATAGCCCACACTCTTGCTGTTGGGAATATGTAAATACGATTTCCTCATAAAAAAATAAAGTCAAAAATATACCAAACATGAGGAATTTTATTGCTTAGCTGGTAGTTATTAACACAAAAAATCTTTGTAACCTTAAAATAAGTGTTGACATTATTAATACTCTAAAAATTATAAAAATTCGTGTACAAAATGGATATATTTATGATTACATTATACTTAAGACATATAAGGTAATACCACTAATATATAAAATTATGCTTTACACAATGAAACAAATGGTATATAAACGTTATATAAGCAGAATGCATGATAAAAACTTTACTCTTAAATTATATAAGTGTTTGAACATTTTAGGTGAATGACCAATGTTTTAATGAACAAATTAAAAAACAAACGCTTGCATTTCATACACATGTAGCCATTGCAGAAAAGGAATCATGCGTGAGAGAAGAAAATCCTATAAGTGATTAATGCGATGACTCGCTTTTCTGTTGGCCTAATGCTGTCGATGTAGAAAGTGGCAAACCGTTCATTCAAATAGTGGGGAAGTAGAGGATTTTTTAAAATCAATAGTAGAAATACAAAATACAAGTAGAGAGGTAGTAAGTGTTTTGGAGCCCCTCTCCTCTTAGAACATTTTATGACTTTTTGTGACTGATGAGTTTTGTGTAAGATTGTGTGTGATTTTCTGTTGTTCTGACCTACGGTTCTTGAGCATACATATATGCAGATCTGTCTGGGAGGAAATTTCCTACCACCATCTCAGTGGTCAGGAAGATCAAGATCTGTATACTTTATGGCTACGTCATGACTTTGGGGGTAAACCCGAATCTACGCATGCCTTTACCGGTCACATAGCGGGGATGCCGAGACAACTAGTCTATTTGAGCACATATTTAGAGGTGACGAAGTATTTGAGCAGCACAATTTCGTCGAGTTTGTAGTTCATGTTGATGCTAAAGCTCACTATTCTCAGTGACTTGGCTCAAAAACTACCAATTTCGTGGATGGTGCCGGAATTATTCTGCATTATAAAGCACAAATCCACCTCTTCACGTGGAGGATTGCTCTCACCTTTGGAACGAAGCACCCAAGTATAAGCTTGAACCTCTTAATTCGGTACAGCATAGAGCTACCAGAATTGTCAACAACTCCAAGCTTTCCAAAGACCTAGAGCCCCTCAATATGCGCAGAGTTGCATTTATAACAGGGAATGTACTGAAGAATTAGTCAACAGAGTCCTTAAAAGGTCGGCAATGTTTTTGTGATACACATGGTCTTCAACTTTCGTTCGGTCACTATCGGATATTGTCGATAAATTTCACTCGTGACAAATGTATCAATTGGTAAACTCGTACCTACTTGACTTCACGATACTGTACATTACCGTTGTATTGAGGTAATTAAATGGCTTAAGTAAAAAAATCAACTAATATGATATCAAATTTAGGTTGCTTTGTAGGTACTTTTGCTGAACGTAAAAACTTACAAAACCTCAAGTATTTTTTAAAGAAAACTGTGAGGATAACCTCAAATGAGTTGATTAATTGAATGAAATGATTGGAATTTTGAAATACTTATATAAATTTTATATTATGACTTATACGTTTTAATATTTTTATTTTTACAATAATGCATGCTCTGCGGATTACATTACAAAATTACAAATTAAGGAGGGGAAAAATTGGTAATTTTGTAACTTTTACGTTTTTTTTAATATAAAAAAATCAAGACACAGCTAATAATTTTGTCCTCATTTGATTAATAACTAGAATGGTAATCTACATAAACCAATAATTAATAATAATAAGCTATAGAAAATATAAATTAAATTCATTGTCTTTCCAAAACTTATCAGAGTGTTTGATACCTTGGTGTTAGATCAGTTTTGCTTTTATTTAATTTTTCTAATCTTTTTTGACATTGATTTGCCAGTTAATATTCTGCATTAGAGAACTTGAAAATCAATTTAAAACCCTATGCATATATAAAGATATAAACAAGACTTGATTGTAATGCCTTTGCTCGGTTAAAATAGACAGCAAATCTATGAAAAAAAAATTATGTGTTCGTGAATAAACTCTATTGAAATATTCTACTTCTGACTTTTATTACTAGAACTCGCCCATATAGAGAAGGATCGTTATAAAAATATTTAAAAAAAATAATCGTTAGTTTTAGTGAAATATTTCTATAATAAGGTTGTAATAAGGTTCTAATTAATTTTTTCCCTGTGAAAATTATTATTTTTCGAGAAATAAATTAAAAAATCAAACGGCTTATTATGTGTATAAAAAGTCACATGATGAGCTTCAAGAATGTGTCTGAAATAATGCACACTCGCATAAATGCTCCGTAGTAGTAACATATCTTCAAAAAGGTTCTTGGCTGCACTCAGTTTTGAAGGAACTAGACCCTGTGGCCTGATTGAGACTGGACGACCATCAATAATTTTAACAAAATGTGTTGTTGAATGCTCAGAGTTCACCGATGGACTGGGAGTACGTGTGATGTTTTAATTTTTTTCATTAGAGCGTAACATGGAGAATCTGGAATTAAAATTAGCTTAAGACTATGCTGGCTTGCAGGTCGTGGCTCCGCGACTGATGATAAACCAGATTTCCCGTCTCGAAGTTTCCATTTTAAGGGACATTTACTATTCTTACGACCGCGTTGATTAATGTTTTGATTGATTAACGTGATCATTGAAAAAACCTTTCTTCTTTATTCTATTATCTATATTTGTTATCTATAAATGAGATTAGCGCTGAAAATTATTTCATTGCGGATTTTGATTATGCTTTACCATAAAGTAACAAGGAATGAAATTCTTAAAATTACAATATGTAAAATCAATTTAGGTATTTCAGATTACTCCTTTGAAGATTTAGCTATGACTGACAAGGAAAATTAGATTGATTCTTGATTTTTTTTCGAATTCTAACTTTGATGTATACACTATATACATCAAAGTCACTATATACAGACGAATAAATTGTTCTTGCACTGAGCAAATAGTATTAATATATTACCAGATTGCATGCTGCAGAGAGCTGAACATCGTATACTAAAGAAGACGTCACTGCCTCATATGTATATAGGTATACCGTTAGTAAAGTCCTTCCAATATATAAATAATCACAATAATTAATTAATTAGTTATCTTAAATCGTCTCCGTATATTTGATAATTAAATTTAATTAGTTGTGTGATGTGTAACAATGCAAGTAGTGTTGTAATACTATTTAAAATAAAATTGTACATGGCTGCTTATTATTTTTCCAGCTTTTCTTGTTTTATAAAATCGATTCTGAAAACCGGTTATTGGTAACTTCTTTAACTCTGTGCCACCATTGCGCTACCCCATCACTAATCTTGCCAATATGGAAGTAAAACGTATGACAACAGCTTCAGGACAAAACAATTAGAAAATAAATAAGTCGAAAGTTTGTTTCAAACCTATTTTTGGTGAGTAAACGTGCATTTATGTACTTTCTAAACATTCGAGCTTCAATTTAAGCTTAACAACATCGAATTTAGTCGTGCTAAATAGCGTCCAAACCTATAAAAAATTAGTCATCATCGGGTTTTACCGGCAATGCGAAGTTTTTTTCTCCTATTTCAATGCCATAAATATTATAATGTCATTCAGAAAGGTCCTCAATGAATTACATTGAATATTTCTCGAAATATTTCATTTATATTTTACGGCTTTTAATGTCGAAAGAGTAGTTTTGGAGGTCGCGAAACTCGTGTACGTTGAATCCGTCCGTCATATTTTTACAGTTAGTGTGTATGTACATACGCGATTGTTTTGATTTGATATATATTTTTGTGTGGATAACGTATTAGTGGTATTTATGTCGTAGTTGTTTACTACGCTATTGTTACCAAGGCCCTGCTACTATCAGGTGTTTGGTATTACAAATATTAGTTGAGATAAACACAGTATAATGATCATGTTCATCAATAAACATGTTTGAGAGTTATTTACTCTCTTCTAACCATCTATTTCCACATGGATGATGATATTTAAATACATTTGTACCATAGGCTAACATTACAAGCCAAGCTTGTACCTATGTTGATACTGCTGCTTGTTCATTGCACATGGTATTTTACTAATTTTATTTTGGTCTGGATTAGAGAAATAAATGGGCTTCTATTTTAGGTTACCTATCATCATCAAATGACTAGAAGTCACTATATCTTGCTCTATCAAAAAAAAACAGTCAAAAAAAGTTACCTATTTAAATATCATCATCCAGACTGGAAATATATCTGCATGCAAGGAAATTAAAATATGTAATACTTATAGACCTTAGCATACCCTGGGAAAACACTCTAAACCATTTTGTATCATGCGCAACCATCATTGTCCATTTATGAATGAAATTCAATTGTTACCATTATCTATGTTGCGTTTGGATTATGGGGCATACAATACAAACAAACAAATTTGATAACAGTATGTGAGTTAACCTAAAATGATTTCTCTATGAGCCTCTATAATCTACCTTTGTGTATCAAGAACAACTGTATTTTCCAGCTTAAATAGGTTAATTTTTATTGAATTTTAAATAAAACAAACATAATTAATACATCATATGAAGTTACTTGTACCAGAAATGACTATGATAGGCAAGCAAATCACTTAATGTACTTAAATAGTAGTTACTAAATTGTCATGCAATGAAAAGATCGTTCATATTGAAACCCATTACTTAGGTATATTATCTGATAGAAAACATGTTTTAAATTTCTGTTTGTTATAAAATGAGTAATCTAATGGGGCTAACATGTCAGCATCTAATGTGATTATAAGCTCCTTAAATTATTAATAGAATAAAAAAAAGAAGATTCATTTTATTAATGAACAGATTCAGGTGTTACTTTGCAGAAATCCATATTTAATAATAATAAATATTTTGAGAAAACAAAACCAGATTGTGCACTTGAGAGCCATGACCTGAGGAAGCTTAGCGTAGAAGCAAAACGCGTCAAAAAATCAACCATATTGTCTATGTGGGGTGTATGACATCACATCGGCTTAACAGGAATAATAAGTAGAATTGACACTACATACATATATTAATGTTTTTCTACAATAATGCTTTATTAAAATGTTTTTAAACTATTTCCTATTTACATTTTAATAAATGCCCTACCAGTCTATTAACGAGACAATCTAGCGTTCATTGTAATCTGGTAATTCATGCACAGTTCATATAACCAGTTGGCAGAAGCATTAAAGTCAATTAGCATCGGGGCCCTATTTCTTGTTATTTTTTTTACCTTAACTGATCAGAAGTAGGTGCTTTGCATTAATTATTCAAAGCACCTGCTTCTGATCAGATTAACAGTTTCAAAAATTTTTGATATTGTTGTTTGAATTTGTGAATTGGATACTCCATATTCAGTATGATAACATTTTACAGTGTTTGTGATTCTTCAACCATGAGGTAGTGCCATGAATTGGGAATTGATATAGTCACTAGCGTTGCAGCTTTAGAGGCACATGTGTTGGTGGTGATGATCTTAAAGCTAGAGAGTACTTATGTAGTCCCACTTTGATATGTATCATCCTAAGACTTTAATATAACTGGTCTACATCTGCCCTACCCGTTTAACCATAATCGTTGAAACGGTTCTAGGAACAAAGGTTCTAGGAGAGTCTATTAGGGTTCAGGGACCTCTTTACGATGTCAACAATACTCCCGTCTGCCCCTTAAGCCCTCCTTATACAAATTTGTTAAAGTCCTACAAATGCTGCTTTGGATACACATTCTAGGATGGATGTTACAGTTGTTCTTCACAAGTCAAGGTCTTTTAGTAGGTTATAAACGGATTTTGGTGTTGCTCCAACTTCTTCTTCCTTTGGGGCTATAACCTGATGTGGTTCTTGGCCTCCTTAACCGACTTCCACCACTTTGCTCTGTCTTTAGCTGTCCTTGACCAGTCTGTGAGTTTGTTTATTCTACTCAGGTATTCCTCCACACTGTTAATTCAACTCTTTCTTGGGCTAACTTGTGGTTGTGACTGTTGAGTAAATTTAAATGAAATAGTGACAACCACAATTACAACACTAGGAATAAATATAAAATAGCAGTACCAGGTTTTAGAAAAATAAAAGGTCCTGTTTAGGTAATTGTGTGCGGTTTTATAATAAAATTCCCAAACTTATTACAATGCTCACAGAAGGAAAATTCAAGTTGCATGTGAAAAATATTTTGATTAAGAAATCATACTACAAGGTTTGTGATTACTTAAACGACAAAGATGCTTGGAAAGTTCCGCCTCTGCCAAGCTATCACCTGTCACCTACATAATTTAAACAAATATTGTAATATTTATATTTTATTGCATATTTTTTTTTTTTTTTTTTTAAAAGATGTTAAAAGATGTTTAAAAGAATGGCCCCGAGTTTCTTGCCCGTTCTTCTCACAGTGGCTCTATAAATTTTTTGCTGAATGTGGCAGTACAATGTAGAATATTTTAATATTAAAAATTGTAATTGACCTTCATAAGAGCGTCGTAAAATAAATTGAATAAATGATTTTGAATTTGTTGTGGAGTCCAACCTGAGAGAATTTTTACAGCTCTGCTGTCTTCCTTTCTCCAAAAAGGTCCTGCCCATCTGCTCCAACTCCTACAGGATATAAATTAACTACATGTAAATTTTTGTTAATTTGTTTGTTATGTAGTAATATATATTTGTTTTTATTTTCTGCTCTTTAGGTATATGGCAATAGTGATATAGTGCACACCAAACTGCTGTCAGGTTTGAGAATTAATTTTAGAATGATGTTTGTTTGGTATCCATTATATTGAAGTCTCACAGTGCAGCAACACATGGTGGATAGACTAGCTCTTTTGCAGACAGGTGCTGGACAAATGCCACATCCAATACGCTATGTTCAATGTAAATATCCTTGAGCAAAAAAGGGAGCATTGATATATCATAAAGAGACCTCTTAACCCTGCTCCTGGGTAGCAAGCCCCAGGCCCCTCTAGCCTCTTCCTCTGCAACGCTGTGGACCCGGCACCCGCACGGTGAATCCATGGAATGCTAAGTAATTCGTATCAGAGTTTTGCCTTTTGTATTGTATCCAAAAACTTTTACAAATCAATCAATTGGTTAGGTCTTACACATTTTTTTTGTGTCTTAGTAATTTAGGTGATGATATGGTCTAAAATCTTAATAAGCTAAACTTATAATGTCAATTGGCTGTCACGGACATCTGCCTGAACACCAGTAATTCTAAGTTAGCCTGAACAAGATCTTCGACCACATCCTTTCTTACCATCAGCGGGGTGATCACGTATCTTCTGTAGCAATGAAATGCTGATTGCAACAATCAAAAATGACAGTTTTGACAGATCTTGTATCAATGAAAAAAACAGATAGGTAACAGACCTTCTTGTGCCCAAACGTTAGTCGCCGACCGTTTTTTTCTTTTATACCTGAGACGATAACTGGCATATACATTGATCGATTAAAAATTTCGTAATATCCATTCTACTATAGAGTTGTAATAACATAGTATATATACAGGTTGAACTCCTATGGTCAGTATTTCCTTTGATTTCATATTATTATTATTCTAAAATCTAATTTAATGTTTGAAATCTAAGTAGATCAAAATTTAAGTTAATATTGGCATTTATTTCAAAATACAAGTAATAATTTCTTCTTCATGAACACAATTTAGCCCAAAATATATCTTCCTCCACACAGCTTCAATTCTAGTGTCTAATGGCCAATCTACACTATGGATACTGTAACACGTTTCATACGCTTGATATATCCTGTAAAATAAAACCAAATGTAATAAAGCGACTATGATATTTTTAGTATTTTAATGTTTTGCAATAACGCATGCTCTGCGGATAACATAAAAAAAAATACGAGAGGCAAAAATGAAGTCATGAGCGGGAAAAAAATAAGTTTCTCCTCTCTCCGAATACTAAAAATAATAATACTAATAAGAAATTACTACTTGTATTTTAAAATCTATGCCAGTATAAACTTAAGTTTTATTTATTTATTTCTTAGGAAGACCAACAGTATAACAAATATCTTATATATAACTAATAACAACAGATAACCAATTATAGGTCCTCACGGATAGCTATCTTATAAATGACATTCAAATAATGAACACTAGGTTACAGCTTAGTCTTTTTATGTTTAGACTGCTGCTTATGACAAAATTCAAACATTTAGTTGAAGAACTCTCTGCTACAACCGCCTAGCCGATGCAATGCTTGTACAAAATAAGTCTAGGCCAACTCTCTTGTTTATCTCATAAAAAATTCTGCTCACACGTAACAGGTATGAATTTTGCCTTTATTTGTTTTATTTAGATTTTAGAATAATACTAATATGAAAGAAAAGGAAATACTGACCATGGGAGTACAGCCTGTATATATATACTATACAAAATCTTTAGTAGAATGGATAGTACGAAATTTTAATTCGATCAATGTATATGCCAGTTATCGTCTCAGGTATAAAAGAAAAAAACGGTCGGCGACTAACGTTCCGACGCATGAACGTCTGTTACCTATCTGTCTTACAAAATTTGTCAAAACTGACAGTTTTATTGTTGCAATCAACAGTTCATAGCTACAAAAGATACATGATAGCCCTGCTGGTGAGATAGTGGTCAAAGGCTACCCTATCCACCATAAATAAATAAAAAAGTGATTCTGTGAGCCAAAGACCTTGTGACTAAAATGTATTATTTTACAAACTTACAATGTGATTTGTAACATTGTTAAAAAACATTTACCGAGTGCCCATTTTTAACAGGCTTTATAACAATTTTAGCTGAACATGGCAGTAGAATGTAGAAAATAACATTCTTGTAATTAACCTTCATAAGAATTTTGTAGATTCCTAAATTTAATAGAGATTTTGAAATTGAAGCGAGCATTCAGAATGCATTACCAAAATTAGGTGATACAAGCTTGTGGTGGGATTCAAACCAAGAACCCCTGGATGGTAAACCATTCTCATTACCACTGAGTTATCACTGCTTCAAATTGTTGTCTGCTCATGTTATAGATTCAGCATCAGGCAAGGTCACACAACATGTACCATGATAGTTCAGAAGTACCTAATATCACAATATTGTGCGCATGGTACCGACTTTGACAAGTTATTTCACACTTTTGAGTGTTAAACTCGGTTCCATTTTTAGGCAAAAAAAAAATCACTACTATTTTTACTGACCCTTCCTACTTATGGGATCGATTGTCATTGTCAACGACTATATCATCAAGATAGGAGAATATTTTTCAGTTATTGGAGTGTAACTCAAAAATGGCTTGACCGATTTTGATGAAATTTAAATGGGACCACACAACAAGCATCAGCATTCAAATATAAAAAGTTTTATCAAAATCTTTTTGTCTAGTCAAAAGTTCTGAGGTAAAACTAAAAAAAAAAAATATACACCCATTGAGAACGTCCTCCTTTTTTTAGAGTCGGTTAAAAACAAAATAATGCCATTCAAGCATGCAAAGTACTTGACCATCATCCAAAGTATTTCAAACATAGGAGTCTCTGGTTTGGTGTAACTAATGTTTGATGCTTTGTATATCTTTTAGTGGTTCCTCTGTTAAATCTTCTTGAGGCTTGTCCATTTTACGAGCCACATGAGTACTCTTCCCTAACAGGTAGACGGGCTGTGCGTCAATAACACAGAATAGAATAATATATTTGTAAGACTTGGTATGTAAACATATTCAAAAGCATACAGGATAATATAATTTTTTTTTTACAATGCTTGTCCTTTCCTTATTCGGTGAACAAATATTTGGTTAAACTTTCCATTATCATAAATAATTATAGATACTTAGTTTAAACGTTATACTTATCATAGTAACATTATACAATTATAAAAGTCACATTATTTATCAATTATATATCATGTCAAAATTATCATTTCAAAAGTCAGTTTTAGGGCCTGTTTCAGAATGTTCAACTAAGTTTTGGTTTTACTACCCAGAACATATTTATTAAATAAAACACTATCTTTGCGTTTCACAGGCATCGATTTAGCCTATCCATCGGTCAAAGCTTGAAACGTGCTGCATGTCAACTGTCATTTTTATCATTCGGTTATTTTATGTGTTGCATGGCAACCCGAAACTTTATTAGGACATTCTGAAACGGACCCATAATCTACTAACAAATTGGTCAATTATATTTCATGTCAAAATTATCATTTCAAAAATCAGTTATAATCTAATAACATTTATCAGCAAGTAATCTATTTAATTTTTCCTAAATTGGTCATTTTTTTACTCTCTTATACTCTTACAAGTAACACATTACTGTTTTTAAAGCAAAAAGGCTTAATAAGTGCTCAAATTAACTTGTATATTATACCTGTTTCAGTAGCCCAAACAGTGGTGGCAGAATGTCGGGCGTGGGTCGAGGGCGTGGGTATACGGGGCGGCATCACCAGCCGCGGCCGGGTGACGTCGAGGGCGAAGCCCTACGCTCGCTACCGGAGCAAAGCCCTAGAGCTACAGGTATGACCTAATCTCTGGTACAGTAGCTATAGCTGTTTAAAGTTCTAAGTTGAGTAGGAGCCGTCGTCAAACGACGTCAAACCTGAATTTGGCAGCCTAACAAAATCGGCGTAAACCTACTCCCCTCTTCTAAAGGTTAACACATGATTAAATCAAAATGTTAAAAGCACAATCAATAGTCTTTTTCCTTCCTACAGATTCGAGAGAACGGGAAAAGAGAGACATAGACACGGAAAAGGACAGAGACGATAAGAGGGAGAAGAAACATAGCAAAGATGACGAAGATCTAGCTTTAATGGAGAATTTGGAGTCGATTTCTGCAGAAGATGATGGCGTTTTGAAAGATTTGTTGTATATTGATGAAACGTATCAACCTCTGTTGGTTTTGGTAAGTCATTTTTTTTAATTTATGTCATGAGGTGCTGGAATTTTTGGTAACAAACCAAGCCATTTCTGATAATCATCATCATTACATCAACAGTAACGTCCACCATTGGGGGGATTTGCCATAATCCCCACGCTTAGCAGGCGTCTTGTGGATCGCACTAGAAATTGTCAGTTCTTCAGAAGGCGACTAAAAGAAAAATACCAGAAGGTGGGAAGCACACCTTCTGGTATTTTTCTTTTAGTCGCCCCTTACAACACCCAGGGGACAAAATATGGGGGTGACTTTCTAAACCAGCAGCCCACAGGCTGAGAATCATCAAACATAAATGTTATTCAAGATTTCTAGCTACTACTCTTGACAAGGACTTTTATTGATAGGATTCTCTGTGAAGAACATGTCTTAATTTAGGATTCGAACCACGGACCTGCTGAGCGGCAGTCCATAGCCAATGCCATTCAGCCATCACTGCATCAAAATATACAGGGTTATTGGTAAAATGCTAACAATCTGTTAGGGTTGACTTATGCTAGTCCTAACATAAAAAAAATCGACAAACAATTTTTTTTTTCAAAATGAAAAAAAAACATTCCTAAATGTTTGTTAGGACTGGCAGATGTCAACCCTAAGAGGTTGTTAGCATTTTTCTAATAACCCTGTATATGTTATAACAGTTTCCGGTGGATGATTAGTTTTTATATAGTGAAATGACGAGACTGATAAGTCGGCCAACTGGTAAGGCGTCATGCCTGTCCATTACAATTACAGTGTCACTCGACACAGCACTGCGCTCGTCGCACCGAAACGTCAGTTCTTACGTCTCGTTCGCCCAATAATTTCATATGCTACAGTGCCCTTCCCGCCTTAATTCGCCAGTGTTTGCATACAACTTCTTCAAGGCACAAAAATCTGACATTGAGGTGGTACCCACCACAACGGACTCTGCTTAAGGATAGCTACACATCGCACAGAGTTGTTGCGTTTGCCGTGTAAAGTAAAAATGCGCCAAAAATATGTCGCTAATTTCGTCGGCGTGAACGGTGTGTTGCTGCATTTTTTTTTCCTGCTGATAGGTAAGCCTTGACCACAATCTCACGTGATGGTAAGTGATGATGTGCTAATAATATTTAATAATAATAATATAAGTGTAAGCTGTGAAAGCCTCCTCCATTTGCCTCCATCTCTCCCTATCTCTCGCTGCCCGGCTCCAAGTAACACCTGATGTTTTGTCGATGTCATGGCACCATCTTTTTCACGGTCTTCCTGGCGGTCTCTTTTTCTCCATGGGGTACCAGTTAGTTGTCGTTTACGACCACCTTTCGTTTGTTACTCATTGTAAGTGTAAAAGCGCTCAAAGCGGTACTTACACTAAAAATATTTACATAGACGAAGGTATTATTAAAATGTATTGAAGAATTAAGAAAAGTTAGAACAATGTTATTTATGTAGGGTGTAAGAAAATGAAAAGCTTATTATATTATTATATATATCATCATTTATTTTATAACATAATTTAAATTTTTTTACAATATTCATATATAAAAAATGAAACAAATATTATAAAAAATTTAAAACTAGGATGCCCTCGGTAGCGGGGCAGGGCCCAAGCTACCAGCGTTTAGGGCTACAGAGAGAGGAACCTCCGGACAATGCGTGTCGTGTCGAGTATCACTGCCTTCTGCATCTGACCCTTGATCCAACCGTCTAGTGAGAGCCTGTTGAGGTGTTGGTCAAGGCTCTTCTCTATTAGGCCGTTTGCCGAAACGACTATCTGGACAATGATTATTATTAATATTAATATTGGGCAAGGCTATTTACCATATTAGAGGGTAGTTGGCGATACTCCATACTAATGTATCCCCCTATTTTCTTCATGGATAATTACTCTAGGGCAATAAATTTGTACATAAAATCTAGTCCAATTATATACCTCTGTCATTTCCTTTTTTGGCAACTATAATTAGTTGTGATATTAACAATAAAGAAACTATGAACTGAAAACGCCTCCTTTTTCCTGCCATGATCATAACAGAGGACAACCAGACAAATTTGAGAAGTTTCTGATAAAATAAATTAAAAGGAGCCTAGATATAACGATTTCTTATAATTTTAATGCCTATACAATTTAACCGACTCAGTGAATTCTTTCCAGTTCAATAGCTTAAACGTCCTCGAACGCACTTATGCACAGTTTCGGAGAAATAACGGCTCCCTGTCTCACGCCTCGATGCAGTAGGATTGGTTTCATGCTCTAGTCGAATCGACATGGTGGCGTTCCTATACAAACACTTCAGCGCGATGTACCTATAGTCGATTTGGCATCGCTGCAGTACGGCCAGGTTTCGATTGAATCGAAGGCATTTTCATAGTCCACAAACGCTTAACATAATGGCTGATTATACTCCTCAGTCTTCTGTATAGTCTGGCGGAGCATATGAATGTCAAGCCTTTTCGGAATTCGGCTTGTTTGGGAGGCAAGAAGTCACCAAAAATACGAGCAATACGATTCATAATGTCTCTCTAGAACAGCTTATAAACATGGCTTCACCTTTTTTGAATAACAGTACTTCTACATTTCTGGTCACCGCTTCTAGCATTTTACCTTCAAGGATGTCATATTCAAATAACTTCTAGAGCACTGAGAGTAGTTCTCTCAGAAGTTCAGTCGTGATTCCGTCACCACCTGGCGCCTTGTTGTTCTTAAGCTGTTTGAGAGCCATTCTAATCTTGTATAGGCTGATGTCCGGGATGTCTTCGGTATAGTGTCGGGTCAGTTTAGCTCTCTTGTCCTGAACTGCACTGACAACGGGTTCTCGTGTCGAGGTGTATAGCTGTCCATATAAAAACGAATATTTGATAAGACATGCTGACTAAATTATTTTCTATTATTCAAAACATAATAAGCTAACAAAAAATAATCTTGTTATTATCTACTTGCTAACCCAAGCGATAATATTTTACGTTTTATTATTTTAGTGTATATTTTATTGCGTGGTTTCAATGATATTGGTAATCATTGAAACCACGCAATAAAACTTAGTCTACAAATGAGACCCGAACAAATGTGCGTTAGTAAATTTTGCTCCTGCGCAGGCAATTAGGCAGCAGTCATTTACGCGTGGTATAGTTGATTGTTATACAACGGTCAATTTTTTTTGTTATTGTTGATATGCAAGCTTTTGGCCAGTATCTCGCCTGATGGTAAGTGATGATGTGGTTGAAGATGTTGTGAACAACCTAGAATTACTGGCTGTCTCAAGGACAGTTCGTGCTTGGCGACAGATTTTCTGCTTGAGGGTGGTAGCTAGCCAGGCGGGCATTCGTAAAATGTCCTTCTACATGCTATAACGACTGCTATCCTAAGACAACAACCGGGACCGCAGGCTTAACGTGCCCTTCGAAGCACGTGCACGCTCAGTAGTAATGTCACCAGCGGTCACCCATCCAACTCATGACCGAGGCTGACGTTGCTTAACTTTGCTGATCGGTTAAGAACAGCTAAGCAAACTTCACTACGTGCGCTTCAATACTGTACTAAAATGATGCCGTAACGATCCATTGAGGAAGTGGCATAGCAAGTTTTGTCTCTGGGTGAAATTAACTCCAACATGAAAGTAAAAAGGCCTGCTTTCTTTTCTAATACAAAATGCTCATTATTTGTTTGTTGTAATTTCAGTTGGAGCAATTCTTGCCATCAGAAGACGGTATACAGTTCAACCGGAAGCTGAGACATTTTGAAACTACCATCACCAATATGTGCCCCGATGAGAATCGATTACAGTGAGTCTATATCATTTTAATTAACCCCGTGGGGTGCCGGGTTAGAATTGTACCTGTCCATATAATCCCGTGGGTGACTAAAGCACCACGTAAAACCACGTGTGAAACCACGTAAGAGGTGACTAAAGGAAAAATACTGGAAGGTGGGCTGCAGTGCCTTCTAAAGAACTACCAACTTACACTGCGATCCCCAAACCGCCTGCCAAGCGTGGGGATTATGGCAAATACCCCCTTAATAGGGGAGGCTGTGTTCAGCAGTGGACGATCCGGCTGTTACAGTACAGTACAGTACTTGATGATTGTCTATATAAATTATGTACACCGAGACATAGTCCCAGTATTTCCTCTCCATCCAAAGGTTGCCTGGAAGAGATCGCTATTATTGATAAGGCCGCCCATTGTGACACTTTAGTCAAAGTTTTTGTAAGTATCAAATTTGTATTTTAGTAGTGTAAGTGTAACAATAAAGAATGATCTATCTATCTATGGCATCAATATCTCTATGTCATCTACGAGGGGTGATCCAAAAGTAATGATAATCAAAATAATACACGATGGTTAATGTTACAAAAATAATTTACTTTTCTACATAGTCTCCTAATAAGGCAATACATTTAGTTAAACGTTTTTCTAAACCTAGGATTCCCTTAGAAAAAAAATCTTTATCTTGACTCTCCCAAAATGCCTCAACAGCTGCCATCACTTCGCTATCATCTTCAAATTTCTGGCCTCGGAGAGGTTCTTTGAGCCGAGGAAAGAGATAGAAGTCACTGGGAGCTAGATCTGGCGAATAGGGAGAGTGTTCGAGCAGTTCGAACCCTGTTTCATGAATGGCAGCCATCGCAACTGCGGCTTTGTGAGCCGGTGCGTTGTCTTGGTGAAACAGCACCCCAGCTCGCAGTTTGCCGCACCTTTTTTCTTTAATGGCTCCCGTAATCTTCTTATTTGGTCTGCGTAGTAAGAGCCCGTAATAGTAGCTCCCTTATCCAAGTATTCGACCATAATAATTCCTTCAGCGTCCCAAAAAACGGACGCCATAACCTTTCCCGCCAAACTTGACACTTTGATTTTTTTCGGCGTCGGTGAGGAGGCTCGTTTCCAAGACATCGACTGCTTTTTGGTTTCCGGGTCGAAATGGTGGACCCAGGTGTCATCCATGGTCACGAAACGTGACAAAAAATTTTCTTTATCGGCTTGGAACTTCTCGAGACTAACCTTTGAAATGTCAACTCGTTTTTTCTTTTGCTCGTCTGTTAACATTCTCGGTACCCAACGCGCAGAGACCTTCTTCATGTGCAATTCGTTGGTTAAAATTCTTTGAACGCTACCATAAGAGATCCCTGTCATCTCAGCTACGTGCCTGACGGTCACTCTTCGATCTGCCATCACGATATCCTCTATCTTTTGGGCATTGTCTTCAGTGGTGGACGTGGATGGGCGTCCTTCACGATGTTCATCTTCCGTGGATCTTCTACCCAGCTTAAACTCCTTGGCCCAGCGTGCAACCGTGGAATATGGAGGGGCAGAGTGCCCCAATGTTTCCACCAAGTCGTTGTATATGTCTTTGGTAGACATTTTTTTCAGAGAGAGATATTTAATGACAGCTCTGATTTCGTTTTTCTCCATTTTGATGTTATCACTCCGGTTGTCAGTATTCAAATGAATGTATCTCCCTGGAATCATGGTGTATTTATACGATTTTTTCTCGCGAACCTTGTGGATGAATGAGCAAGCAAAAAAAATTTTTTTTTAGATTTTAATACGGGCTAGAAATACCTGATTATCATTACTTTTGGACACCTCTCGTATCTATGTCAATATATATAAGGTGACTATTAATTCATCAACAATACTGCGGGGGATGGTGTAGAATCGATAACTGAATGTGATCCACTCATAATTAATTTTCACATAAACAAAATTAATACTAACTATTGCCTAAGCTGTGGCGCGTTGACTTTGTGAATGATAGCGACGACAACACTCGCGGCCGCCGTGGACTAGACTCACACATACACACACGTTCTAGGTATTCTAACGCATTGCGTTAGAATACCTAGAACTACATATACCCGTATAAATTAGGAAGCACGAAACCCACCTGATGTTAAGCGGTAACCTCTGCCTATGACAGATTCATTTTGTCACAAGTGACAAACAGCACGAAGCCCATCACTCTGAAACATACAATTGTTAAGTCTCATGCCTGTAATTTTACGGGCTCTCAAGGACTGTTGCTGGAACACTATTAGGTTCTTTGTGTCAGATTTTATACATGAGTAGCTACTCTAGCCCGTAGCAGCATTTCAACCACCTACTCCACTCAAAAAAAGCCAAAACTCACTGCCACCACACTATATATAGATATATGTAATGTCTTCTCGATCATTGAAAAAATATTATGTTTTCAGACAAGCATTCGCTACATTCCGCGCAGCAGCCTTATTGAATCCGGTTACCGCTAGGAAATTGGCCGGAGTGGGTGCTTCGTTCACTCGACAACAGAGGCAACAGGTGCTGCGGACTTCATTACTCAACATTATCATGCAAGGGACATACTCTAGTAAGTACTTGAACACAGTCTCAAGAATACATCAAACATTTTAAAGATCAGAGTAATCATCATCACCTGGACCACAACATCAACAATTAAACAAAGGTCACACATTGGGTGGGACACAGCCTCCTTCACTAAGGAGGGGGTTTGCCATACTCCACACGCTTGGCAGGCGTCAGATAGCAGTGTAAGATACATCTTCAGAAAACGCTGCTGCCCTCCTTGGGCTATTTTTTCCCTTCCCTTACAACACCCAAGAGGTGGATAGGGTTATATAGGAGTTGTTGAAGCGCTCGTAGCGAAGTTTGCTTAACCATTCTGAATCCATCAGCAAAGTTAAGCAACGTCCGCCGCGGTCATGAGTTGGATGGGTTACCGCTGGTGACATTACTACTGAGCGCTTCCGTGCTTTGGAGGGCACGTTAAGCCGTCGGTCCCGGTTGTTGTCTTAGGATGGCAGTCGTTACAGCATGGTGGTAGGGCACTTTGGGAATGCCCGCCTGGCTAGCTACCACCCTCAAATCTGTCTCGCCAAGCACCTAACGGTGTGTTCCGGCAGCTGTCCTTGAGAGCCAGTAATTCTAGGTTAGCCTGAACAACATCTTCGACCACATCATCACTTACCATCAGGTGAGATAGTGGTCAAAGGCTAACCTATCAAGCATAAAAAAGAAAAAAGAGTGCAATCTTAACCTGGCACCCCATGGAACTGCTTTAGTCCGCTTACAATGGGCATAAACAAGAACTTCACAAGTATAAGTAGTAAACCAGCCATTCTCTATAAAATAAAACTTTTTAAAAACAAGCTCTTATGTTCTTGTTAGTAAAAAGAACCAAAAAATTTAAAAAAATACTCGTCAAGACAATCCAATGAGGTCGAGTCGTTTAATTGCGAGGTTCCTTTAACCACCTTTCATCATCAGATCAGCATTTTGTCATCGATTTGCACATGTGTACAAAATTTTAGCACTATCTATAAAACTGGTTAGCCTGAACAACATCTTCGACCATATCATCACTTACCATCAGGTGAGATAGTGGTCAAAGGCTAACCTATCAAGCATAAAAAAAAAAAAACTGGAAAGTGGATAAAATTTAATTTGCAATATTTGATGACAAAAATTGTGACAGGTGAAATTAAATAAAAGCTTGTAAAAATAAATATTTTCTTCGTTGTTATAGAGCTAGATATTCTGGAGCGAGCAAATCCTTTGTTCCTGATCAACGCAGCTAATCTTATGGGAGACTATTTTGCAGGTAATACTAATACTAACATCGTATTGCTTTTTTTCTAGAATTTGTCTTATATCTGTAATCTGCTCAGAATTATGTTCCCCTTCCTTATTCACATCAATGTGCTTCTATCCATCCTCTCTACATATTGTATCAGCCGGACTGTCCACTGCTTGGGATCGCAGTGTAATATATCAGTTCCTCAGAAAGCGATGCTGCTCACCTTCCAGTATTTTACCTTTAGTTACCTCTTACTACACCCACAGGTTGCAATGGGGGATGATATTCTAACCTGGCACCCCACGGGGCAGCATCTCACCATCACCTATCGCAAGAAAATTTTAAATGCTTTATAACTTCATTTCTCAATTCTTTATTGCATCATATTGTGTGTACATGCTGGTTAGGGTGGTCCAAAATATTTTTTTTATTATTTTTGTTTTGGCCACCCCGTAAATATGTTACACGTATTCATAGTAGCAGTAATAGCTCAAGTAGAAGGGAGTGCTCAATCGAGTGCTGTTTTTGTTTTTTTTGTTTAAAATGAAAAATTTTTACTTTTTGCCACAGGACAGTTTTGTGTGTTAAATTAGAAAATATATATTTAAATAAAGCTTTAAAGACAAATTTAAACAGTTGTGATACTTATTTAGTAGACTGTGAAGTGAATCAATGTAATTAAATGTGTTCATCTACCCGCAAAAAAGACGAAATTTTGCTACTTGGGGTTCGAGATGTTGAGCCTTAGATGAGACTCAACCAACTCCCTACTCTTCGGCAAGTTTTACTCCGATATCACCACATACTCAATGAATTCAAAAATGTAAAAGATTTCGCGCATATACTTATTCAAGAACTTATAGAATTATGTGGCAAATATAGTATTCCGACCAGACAACAAAATCCCTGCATTAAAATTGAAAACAGTGGAATATCACAAATAAAGTTCGGGCTATGAGTTTGCCACTACTGCTAAAATGGGGACTTGCACTATTTTAGAAGAAATTACAGGATGTGATCGTTTGTGGCTTGCTTGTCGTCATCACGTATATAAAATAATGCTTTGAAAAATATTTCCTCTGTGTTTTCCATCAAGCACTCCTCAAATCACACTTTTCAAAAGATTCAGCTATATTTGGGAAACATTGCTGAAGAAGCACTACAATTGTATTGACCTCAATAAGAACTCAGAACAGTTTTCTGAAAATACTCTTGAGAGACTCACAACCACTCCATCCGGAGAGAATCAAGTTCGTGATGATTACGAAGAGCTAATAAAGCTCACCATAATTGTTTTGAACAAACCCACTGCAAAGACATATTGTAAATTATAAGTCCGATTCATCATGCTTGTTGGATAGCGTAATTATTATATGCCTTGAAGATTTATCTATTTCGAAATAATTTACAAGCATTTAAACTTACCAAGAGAGAATATAAGCAAATTTTTCGATATGTTAGCTTCGATGTGCTAAAGTACACCAAAATTTGGATCGAAGCGCTTTTGACAGCAGATGCACCAGTAACTACTACTTTGAAAGAGCTTAAAATTGTACGAAGCCATTGATTCCGGAAATCGGTATAGCAGCTAGGAGCGTGTTAGAGCGTCACTTATGGAACTTTTCAGATGAACTGGTTGCATTGGCTTTGTTTTCTGACAATGTGTCCGATGCGATGGTGAGAAAAAGGCCATTGTTTAATAAATACATTCTGACTGGGGTAATCGTTCAGTACGAGTTGATTCTGCTAAACTTGCCCCAGAGGTCACATTAGAAGCTTTTGCAACACAAAGAACATTGAAAACGCTCTCAGTTCTTGATATCAAGGACTCTTTCTTGCAATTACCTCCTGAGACTTGGAATGACAAAGCTGATTAAGCAGCGCTGCGTGAAAAAATTGTGTGTTGCGATTGATACAGCGGAGAGAGGTGTTAAACCATTTGAAGACTACAACACGATACTCACAAAGAATTAGGAAGAAAAGCAATTTTTACTTCACATTGTCACATGTCGAACAAAACAGATAAATCGTTTATACTGAAACATCCAAAAAGGACTTAAGAAACATAGTTTTGAAAGAATGCGATTAATATTATTGTAATTTATTGCTTTTTTACCAAGTTTTGTTCACATTTAAATACTTTGTACACTTATTTGATTGATATACTTGTAATATGTCCTATGTTCAGTGGACAGTCAACCTCAAATGATATGCTTTGCTTGAATTCCTAGAAACTTCTACTTCGATGAGCACCCCCTTGTAAATGAGATAGGGGGCTGCAATTTTTCACATATAATAGGAATGGTAGGTCAGCAGTACCGGCGTTAGGGTAGGGCGAGGTTGGGCGACCGCCCAGGGGCCCAACTCCCACCTTTTATAAACTATTATGGAAAGCAAACGTCATTGTTTCAAGTTTAAATTATTGATACTAAGGTTGGTACCGTGGCCGTCACGAAACAATAATGTTCATATAGTGCTACCTCTGTCGCACAAATGACTTGATTCAATGCATGCATCCCGCTCTCACGTTGAAGTTCTAATGTAAGTATACTATAGTGATATGTGGCGGTGCGAATTAAAATTGTAAATGTAATGTTAAAATAAGACTGAATTAAGAGATGGGAGTTGGCCCCCAGGGCGCCAGGTATGGCGCTTTATATTCGCTCGCTCGGAGTTCTACTTACTCGTGAATTCCTTCGAAAGTCTAGTAACAAAAACCACTCAGGTGGCAACACTAGGGCGGAACGCAGTGTCGGTCGGAGCACTGCTGTTAATTTTGCCGGGAATCCTCGACGACAGACATAACACATTATCCATGTTTTTTCAACGTTTTACTGAAAGAGCGTCACCTGCTATTATTTTTCCGAAATTAATACATTTTTTTTTGGTCGAAACCTAAACCTGGTTATATGTTTTCAATGGCTTGCAGAAAGCAACTAAAATCTTCTCTTGAATTTTAAACTTCATCTGATCGAAAGAAGTGATTTTTCAAACACTTAACTAACCCACGTAATGATGTCACTCACACGCTGCTATATTTCTAAATATGATTACAAGCACCATCGCATGCTAAGCGATTTTAAGATATCTACACATTTTTTAGGCAACTGGCGTTCATAAAATAATTTGGCTTGGGTTCGATTCCCGCCCTTTTTTACTATTTTGTATAATAGGAAAACGGTCGGAGAATATATTTAAGTACATACTTAAATAGTTAAAAGTAGTTTTAATTACAGTTAACTCAGGTAAAATTGCAGAAAACTGCAGAGCGTTTGTGACGTAGGTAGTAACCGATGTTCGACTACATTTGAAATGAATTATTATACCGTCTTATCAGTAAAGTTATTTTTTTTCTGGTAATAAATACCATTATTACGTATTTTAAATCGATTAAAACAACGCCCTTACTTATTTGCCTTACCCAAATAGATAGTTAATTTTGTTTTATCAGAAAAAAAAAATTATAAGTACTTAGGTAATTGTGTTTTCGAATGCATTATTTGCATTATGCGCGCATTCACTAATTATTAATTTTTTCAAGCAGAGGTTTGAATCCTACAATTTCAGGGTATTATTTTCAAGATATATGTAAGTTTAAATATTCAAGATACAAGTTTTAAGTATATTTCAGAGTCTGCCTTCGCTAAATATTAGAAAAATTGTAATTATCTGCGCCGTGGCACTCATTTGATTCGGAAATGCTAACGTTTGATATTGTATGTTTCATGTCTAACTGTTAATCTCTAGTAAAAGTAAAAAGGTTTCAGGATTTAATTCATTTATTAAAAAAAAATGATTGTACTTAGAAGGAATTCATCAGTTGCAGATTCAATTGAATTTTTACTAATTATTTGGTTAGTATAAAATATCAAAGCATGTTAATACTGTCAAAACAATCATATCTGGCTTAAAATATAGAAAATGGAGTGCCAAAAAGAAAATAAATAGCAATTTTTTTTTGCAATTTATTTTCTTTTTGGCACTAAAAACACAAAAAAATTGTAACTATAATCTGGCCCATTGAGCAAGTTATTGTAAATATTGTATTCTGGCCATGAATACTGTACCTACATACAAACTTGTTTTGCTACTTTTTAATTATTTTGAATTTGGAATGCATTTATTATTTTAAAAATCTCTTTCAATTTCGCCCCGCTACACATAATTTTTCGTGTTCATAAGCAATTAACAATATGGGATGAGCTGCTAAAGATTTTTTTTTTTAAATAATAGAACCGACTTCAACACCCAAAGGTGTGAAATAACTTGTTGAAGTCGGTACCATGATAGTTCAAAACTACCTATTACCGCAATACTGTGCGCATGGTACCGACTTCGACAAGTTATTTCACACTTTTGGGTGTTGAAGTCGGTTCTATTTTTTGTAAAAAAAACACACTTTTTAGTGACCTTACGGGACTTTTTGGTACTTACGGGATCGATTATAATTCATTGTTAAGATATCATCAAGATAGGTAAATATTTTTCAGGTATTTTAGTGCAACTCAACAACGGCTTGACCGAATTTGATGAAATTTTAAATGGGACTTAGGGGCTCTAAACCGCTTGTGAGCTCGATTTTCCAGCAGATCTCTGCACCTGGTCATAACGCACGAACTACCCATGCCCTGCTTGAAACCAATGTTTCGGACTTTATAAGATCTAGCTAGAGAAAGGCCCTCATCTAGCCCAGACCTCTATCTCCCTTTAGACTACAAATTATGGTTAGTTTTAGAGGACATGGCTTGCTCTAAACGACACGGCAACATTGAGTCTCTTAAAGAAGCGAAAATAAGTAGTGTTAAAGACTTCCGTTATGGAATAAGTGCCATTCATGACGCTTTAATTACTTTGGCTACTGAAACTCAAATTACTGAAGTTCATTCAATTCTCTCATGATGCTACTATACTAGCTGAACAACTAATGGATTTCAGCTACATAGTCTCTTTGGTTATTTGGTAGACGTACTTTTATAATTAATGTCGTCAGTAAGTCTCTGTAATCAGAAGACATGGATCACTGATCTCTGTAAATCCACAGAAATGATGAAAAAGCTGCGCTTTCTTGGAAGAATATAGAAATAAAGTGTCATTTTAACTACTAAGCAGTTCTAAAAATAAAGATCTAAAAATTGAGCCACAACAAGCACTCGTGTAAAAACACCAAGCTGTTGAAACTGCCCGCGAAGAGCCAGTAGTAACGTCCCCAGAAAATACATTTTTAGTTGAATTTTCAATTGTCTTTTGAAGTCTACCTTAATATCACTCAATAAAAAAAAAAACAGTTAATTAAGTAAATGATTATTCAAAACCTTGGTCTTTTTTTTTATAATGGAAACAATTTAGGTAGTTTAGTAATGTTTAACAATGTACAAAAGATTCCAGAAAAACCAGACTTTCTCAAACTTTGTAGTGATCTTCAATTGAAATTAACTGTAGACTAAATCAGATATAGATGTTCTCTGCTGTGTGATAAAGTCATAAATCGGTAATATTTTTACCTAATCAGAATGTCGTTCTCTCGTTATTTTAAATTTAATTAAAGATCGCCACTTACAAGAACTGCAGGTATCCAAATGTATGGACACTTAGCAATCTTGTGGATCGAAAATGAAATTGGGGAAAAATAGAGTATGGTTTCTTAATAAAAGACTTCTGTGGAATTCTATTTCTTAACTTTTTTTCATGTTTTTGAGTGGCTATATGCCTCACTCAATCTCGCTGGGGGCGCAGTAAGAATCTCGCCTAGGGCGCTGGTAGTACTAAAACCGGCAGTAGGCACTGGGTAGGTGTAACAAATCGAGGGGGTGGCGACATCCAAATTAAGTTTTTTTTTAATTTTTTTTTTTCTTATTATCGTTTAAATTTGTCACCAAGGAATTCATTTATGGTATGATAACATTTAGTACTTAATTAGTATTTTTTTCAAAGTATTGACAAAGTTAGAGTGTTTTTCTTCACTTTTTAATTTATCTGGTAGCATGCATTGACCTATATATACTAGACGCGACATCTTAAACGAAAATAGTCGACCGGTGCAAGTATGCTGGCCGGTATACTCTCCCCCACATGCAGTTGGGCACTCATAGAGATTACACGCGCTTTACGTTCGAAAATTGTGTATTCAAAATACACAATTGATAATATACAATATTCGCACGTAAAGTACGTTTAATTTTTACGAGTGCCCAGCTACGTGTGGGGGAGAATATGCCGGCCAGCATATTTGCACCGGTCGATTATCCTCGTTTGAGATGTCGCGTCTAGTATATAGAGGTCAATGGTAGCATGTAAAATATTTTTATTGCCATTACATTTGGACCAGAACTGTTCATTGCTAGTTTTGAGATTGTAAGTTTGAGGTTATCTCTAAATCTAATGAGATATCTTATAGGTTGGTCTACTTCTTTATTAAGGAATTGGGTGTATTTTTTTACAAATTTACATAATTCTAATATATATTTGAACACAAAGTGTTGTGATAGTAATGAGTTATTGTATCTATTCGAGGTTAGATATTGTGCTATCGAATATATTCACTTGTTGCCTAACACTGGTCTTTCATTGAAGCCACGACACATAGGTTCAAATATTATATATTATGACCTTAAAAATACTTCGTTTCAGAGGCACGTCTATGCAACGGCAACAAAGTTCACATATTGGCATCACCGCTAGTGCATTACATGAAAGCGTTGCTGGCCAGCGACGACATAAGAGCACACAGGAGCTTGGCTACCCAGGTATGTACCTCGATAACACTTTATTGATACACCACAAAAGAAAAATATACCTAGACTCTAGTTAACCCTTACTTGCACGAAGAATCACACAGCTGCTAGCATGGGGTCTCCGCATACCCTCTAATTTTTTTGAATGTTTCTTCAATACTTGAATGTAGGAAATGAAGGAATTATATAAAAGTATAGATATTATAATTATACACATATTTATTACTAAGGCTTGTAATAATGAGTTTAAAAAAAGAACACTTCTGAAAGGCACTCATTTTTGTGTATTAGATCAAGATAACGATTTTTTTTTCTATCAGACAGTCCTCATTATGTTCCATGCCTGTTAGCTACTACAAATTACAATAATAACAAATATTTTAAGATATTAAATTAATTTATTAATCTTATAAAATGTCTTAAAATATATAAACAAAATATATCTATGATTCCCCCTAATTTTCCTGCTAAGCCGGCGTTAGGCCTTAAACGCCAAATAGCCTAATCGTAAAATTCCTCGATCTTGCGTGCCCTTGAAGACTCAAGACCTCCTAATGATGCTTTGTGTACGAAATTCGTCGAAAATTCTTCCGGTTGGCCGTCACGTAGGTTTAGCAGGAAAATTACAGTAGAAACTCAACTATCCGGCCCTTAGTTATACGGATTCGCGATTATCCGGAACTACCAACCGCAACCAATTAACGGACGTTCAGCGACAAGTCAGCAAGCATGAATGTCGTTGTGCATTTTGCGAATGCCGGTCTGGCTACCCGCAAATAGAAAATCTGTCGCTAAGCACCTAAAGGTGAGTTCCGGCGGCTGTCTTTGAGAGCAATTAATTCTAGTGAAAGACGTGCGTGTCACACCTACATATTTAAAACTGTCAAATCGAAATATAATGGTGTTATCGCTTAGAGACAAAATTAATATTATAGATTCATTAATAAAGGAGAAACCTGTCGTAAGTTAGCTGATACATATTGTGTAGATACAACCACGATAAGTCATATTAAGAATACCAATTCAATTTTGTTGTACAATTGCTAATTAAATAGTGAATACGGGAGTTAACATCGGAATATGACGAAGAAATGGTTTTTACAAAATCTATCAACTGTACAACCGATATCTGGTCCATTAATCTGTGAAAAAGTATTGCAGTAAAATATAAAATTAGGATAATGAATAGATTCAGGCGTTACTTTGCAGAAATCCATATTTAATAATAAATACTTTTATAAGTATCCTAAAAAAACATTAAATAATATATAAATAAAACACTTAAAAAAGCATAAAATTATATATCTAGTGACAATTCTCGATCGTGCGCTCGGTGAGTCAAGACCTCCTGAAGATGCTTCGTTTATAAGCGAAACTAGTCGGGTATTCTTCCGGTTAGGCTGCGTGATGTTTGTGACGTCACGTCGATAACAGGAAAATTAGGCGGAATTGTCACTAGATATTTAATTTTATGCTTTTTTAAGTGTTTTATTTAAATATTATTTAACGTTTTTTAGGATACTTTTAAAAGTATATATTATTAAAAAATTAGGAGGCGATGAATCGTTTGTGGCAAGTAGGGGAATGTAGTACATATTTAAATTTCGTCATGGAATACCTGAATGGAAAATACAAGGTGAAAAAATGTCAGCTAACAAACTTTTTGATATTAAAAATAAATATAAAAATAACTTACATGGGTTTTTTTTTATAATTGTGAAGAAACTGGATACCATTACCTTCAAAATCTTTAGATTTTAGGCAAGAGAATTCTGCTCCAGAATATAAAACTAGCAAACAGCAATAACAATATTAGTTTGCGATAACGCTACCGGGACCCATAAAATACCTTTGATCATCAGAAAATCAATAAATCCAGATGTTCTAAAAATATTGTGACTTTAATTTATAAAAATCAATAAAGCTTATGGACTATGGATGAAATATTAATTATATAAACTAAGAAAATATGTATATATGCATACATAAGTGAATAATTGGAAAATGTAGCTCTCAATAAACACATAACATTATGTATTACATATGCGAAAACTCGGTTTTTTTCATACAATTGATTATCCGGATTTTCGATTATCCGAATGCCTAACGACAACAATTAGTCCGGATAATCGAGTTTCAACTGCAGTCGAAATCGTCACTAAATATTTTCCCATAAACCCCATGCTTGGCAGGGTGTTGGGATCGCAGTTAATGATCACAATTCTCAGAAGGCGCTGCTGCTCTCCTCCCAGTATTTTTTCCCCTAGTCGCCTCTTTATGGCACCACGGGAAGATTTTGGGGATAGCATTTCTAGCATATAAATGACCTATGGCACCCCACGGTCAATTATTATACAATTTTTGTCTTATTTCTATCTAAACTTCTTCAGTATGAGTAGAGCATGGAACACATTAATCTGCTAATTATCCACATAGCCACAAACATTTGGACTACAGTTTTGTTATATTAAAATTAGAAATTCATAGAGATCTAAATCTAACTCCACTAAGGGCCAATTTCATTTAGGGGAATTTTGTAAATTTATACCCTATTTAGCTTGGGTATAAATTTTCTATACAGAGATCTTAATGACTATACAGAGACTTTAATCTTAAATTTACAAATTATTGGAGTACAAAATGTTTTGCCCCGGGCGGGAATAGATCCCGCGTCCGCAACGAACGACGCGCATTTTGTACTCGAATAATTTGTAAATTTATGATTTTCGCTTAGTACGCGGTAGTGCTTGTAATCATAATATATAGAAACTTTATGTAATCTTGTTATAAGCAACAAAATATCATAGTCCTTTGTAACCGTAGACATGCTGATATTGCAGTATTCTAAATATATTTTAAAATACTGCAATATCAGCCTGTTATTGACTAAGAAATTTTATATTAGGCTGTAGCAAAGGGAAAAATCCAACCCTTGGTTAAGATTGACTGTTGAACTTGGCGGTATAGCTCCATAAACTAAAAACAAATATGGTCACCTTACCTCAGCTGATAGTACATACTAAGCCATTGCCAAAGTCATAAAAGTTGAAACCTTTGTTTTGACCACAACAAAAACCCAACAAATTTTAATTTTGCTACAAGGTTTGAAATTCTTTGATAGCAAAGACTTGTCGCATTTTAATAGTCTATAGTATAAATTTATCTGCGTTTAGTGAAACTCTAGATTGGCAATATTGGCCTTTAGATGTTCATCTTGATATGCATACAAAATGAAACAGGCCTCTTAGTTTTGATAATTTTAATTTGATATTCTATAGGTAATTATTTTCTTACTAATGCTTAACGCTGACTTTACAGCAAACAAGTAGCCTGGCCAAAATATTTAAAATATTTCTTCTTAAAAACATGATTTATTACTGCGGATGCCTTTGACCCCAATCTCACTTGATGGTACGTGATGGTGCGGTCGAAAGTAGAATAGAAACTTGCTCTCAAAACAGCTGCCGGACCACATTTCACATAATTTTGATTTACATAATTTTAGGAGAATCGTACAATCCCTAAATGACCTTTTGAAATTGAATTTCAATGATTCATAATGAACCCTTAAATTTCCAGTTAATGCAAAACGGACGCGAACTCCTTTCAGTCTTATCGCAAGACGTAGAGGAACTCTCAATTGCAATCCGTCTGCGGATACTCTCACCACCACCATGCGGCATCATCTGGCTTCTTCTCAGCTCTGACATGTGCCTTAACAAGTTCCTACCGTTACCCAACTCCCTACAACAGTTCTATGCAGCACACTTGAAACTAACCTCAGATGATTCCTACAGCGAAGTAAGCTATGGCAGCTGGAAGAAAAGTCCAGAAAAAGACGAAAGTAACAACTCTAACGACATTAGTCATAATTTGTCCAATGTCAGCTTAAACCATGATGAAGACTCCAAACCTAAGCTTAGACCTATTTTAGGGGCTGGTGCTGGAATGCTAAAGCAAGAACAAACTGTCACCGTCAATCCAGACAGCTTTGAGACGTGGAACAATCAATCTAAAACAAACTTAACTAAAAGATATGACTTAAACTCTTGGAGGCAAGAAGAGGAAAAGAAAGAAGAACCGGTATACGATCCGACTGTCTTACCTCCTAACTTCACTGATTATCCACCTCCAAGATTTAACCAAAACTACCAAGAAAATTTCAATAATTACTTGCAACAAGGCGATGGTACTTACATACAAAATCAATTTTACAACACAGACTATTTCCCAGAAAGAGAACATCCGGAAAGGTCTGCTTCGGAATCGAATGTGACAGAAGACAGAACTTTCATTCCGGACAACATTGTTAAGTCCGAACGGCAGCAAAACGAACTCCAAAAGGCCAATAGGAAGCCTATTGAAAATTGGAGGAAAGAAAAGTCAGATTTAAAAGAAGACTCAAATAAGAAGGCTAATTGGACACGACAAAGGTCCAGAGATAATGTAAGCAGTGAGGAAGATAAAGAGAAGCGTTCGCTATCTAAAAATTCCAGAGATTCCCGGCCTACCAACCGGATGAATAGACGTAATAGTGGAGAGGTTTCAGAGAGTGGGGTTTCGGAGAAGACCCCACCCAGACGGCATGTCTCAGATGTTCCGAGAAGCCATAAATATTGGGATCACGACGATAGATGTGATAAAGATTATAACAGTTAGTGTTTTTAGTATAAAGTTTTTGAAAGGTAGATGGCGCTATATTATAACAATGGGCAGGTTCTTTTTTCGATTTGATATTTAATGAATTATAGTTCGTCTATGATTTGGATTTTATTACTGACTTTAGAGAAAATTTGATGTAAACTTTTTTCATGACTTTTTTTTTATACTAACTCAAATATTGACATGATTTCAAAATCGCTTAAATGGTGTTCATAACGTGTGGAAAAAAATCAAGCGTTGTATTTCCTATATTAAGAGTAATATTTGGGTAACAGCGCCATCTTTATTTCAAAACTGATAAAGACTATTTTACGCTCGAAATAAGTGATAAATTTAGGACTAGTTAAAATTGTGAAGTGCTTAGAATAATTCATATTTTAGGAAACTTAGTACATATTGATAAAATTTGAATATAAATGAATAATTCATAAGGAATTTAGACTAAACTACATTAAAATGAATAGGGCATATAACATAGAGTATATAACTTCCTAGAGGTGTAAAGGTTGCAATGTCAAGAATTAATTCTGCTAGCTAAAGAAAAAAAAATGTGTTTTCTTTAAGGTATCCAGGATTTACAAACCATGAAAGTATCGACATAGCATAGTGCATCCACAAAGCATAGAAACCAAAAAATTTAGACAACCTAAAGTATTGTCCTGTCAGTTTGTTGCATAACAATATATTACTATGAAAGGAATTTGTGACAACTTGTTAACTGGTGCTCTCAGTCCTAGAAAATTTGCATGTTTCAAATGGGCATATATCAACTTGGTAGGACCTACTTCTATGTTTCCCATGGAAATTTTAACACGCTCATAGATATATATATAACAAGAAAAAATAAAAATTCTTATTTACCGAGTCAATAACGTGTAATTGTAAATCCTTGTTTATTTAATAATAAAAATTCATTATATTTTATTCGTTTGTGTTTTAGAAAAGAATGAAAAATTTACAACAGCCAATGATGAACACGGTACCTATATATAGTCAAATTCTATTGTTGTTTTATTATCTGTTGCATGTTGATGTCTTTTTGTATATTTTGGTAATTAAATAGGTAATTATATAATGTATGGTCTGTATCCTGAACATTGATACTACTGTGACTGTTTTGTATATTAGTGCAAATAAACTGATCCGTTTGCGGAATAAATGACTGACATTACGCCTCTAGGAGTTCTGTGTTCCCTGTTAAATCTAGACTTATATAATTTAAAAATAGTTTCAAGATAATTATGATTTAATAATTTGATTTGCTTGTAGTTTTCTGAATATTAGTTTAATGTCAGATCTCATGGTGTAGAAATTGCGCAATTCGCAGTATTTAAATTTTTTAAGACCATGTTTCGGTCACATTCTTCCCCCACATATATTTCAACTTATTTTAATGTAATAAAAAAACTACATTAAAATGAACACTGTGTTCTATAGGTGGCAATAGCCTCGCGCCCTATTACGTGGGACTAAAACATGCCTCGCGAAAGCTGATTGTTCAGATTTAATCGTGTTCGGATGCAAACGGCGATAAGTATTTTTCACAAGAATAATAAAATTGCAGATAGTATTTTATCTTATCATGTTCTTAAAATTACACATTTTAATACAGACGATGAAATATTGAAGTATAAAAGTGCTACTAGATACTTTTATAAAAAATAAAGATATTATGTTTAAAACACATCTTCAGGTCTGTATATCCCCAAAAGGATAGTCAGATAACTTTAAACATTCAGATTGTAATTAAATAATAAATATCTGCTCACGTACACGATTGGTGCAATGAATGCGAATTGCGCAAATAAAATTACGCACAGAACAAAATTATATAAAAATTGTTGTAAAAAGTATGAATGAACATAATATTTATTACTAAGTAACCCGCCGCGGCCACGCTCGAGTGGTATCCGCGATACAATATATTTATATACTATATTATATAACTTTGCTCCACGACTTTATACACTTATTCAAATATTCATAGGATGGAGGTAATATTACTCTTATACAGGGTTATTGGTAAAATGCTAGGGTTGACTTCGGCTAGTCGTAACAAACATTTCGAGATTTTTTTTTTTTAGATTTGAAAAAAAAAATTTTTTTGTGTTTTAATACCTATTTTGAGCCAAGAGCGCCCGCCGTGGCAACACTGGACCGCTCCGTGTTCACTTTGAATAAGGTTTTGAATATTTACATCGTGCAAAGTAATGAAATAATACATTACAAGCACAAGAGACTTAACATCAAAAAAAAGGTTTTTTTTAAAATAAATTTTTTTTTCGCTACAAAAAACACAACTCAAAATGTTTGTTAGGACCAGCAGAAGTCAACCCTAAGAGATTGTTAGCATATTACCAATAACCCTGTATATACATCCGACATAGTAGAATGTTCATATATATTGCTCAAAATAAACACAATACCACCAAATAACATGACATATTTGTATTTTTTTTTAATGTATAACGGTAATATTACTTAATACATACTCTTTCAAAAATATTATGTTAAAAATGATTTTTGTATTAAACGCGGGTACAATGTAAAAGCAGTTATTTTTCTTTTACGGGCATTTCTCCTTAGGACGCTGACAACTGCTTAATAGCTTTTTCTAAAACATGCTTGGAAATATGAGCATTATTTTGACAACCTTCTTCGAGATAAATCAAAATTGCTGTACTGGCCAAATACACGCGCGCAGCGGCCGGCAAAAAATGTATGAAAATCTATATCTGTCGTGTCTTGCGGCCAAATAAATTGCATAGTAAACTCATACCTTTCGTGTAATTTAAAAATAGAACGATCTTTTACTTCGAAGCATGGCAACCAAGGAGGTAACTTATCAAAGGTTTTATTTAAATTTCGATCTGGCTTGCAAATAGAACGCTGTTTATTGAAAAATAAAAGAAAACAAATGAACACTTTAACGCGGCCAATTTTATTGTTGTTTGTTGAAAGTCATTGATTTTGAACAAAATGAGTTCAAGTGAAGACAATGAGTGTGATGAACTTAATTAAACGCCACCTGAAATTCTTCACCACTTTTTTCACCTCTTTAGAATTATCCCAAACCAACATAATCCCCGGAAAGTCCACTTTAAAATTCATAAATTGTACATTTAACAACTGTATCTTCAAATAAATAATTCTGCCTAGGTACTACTTTGTTTTAATTCCCGCGCATTATTTGAGAAAAGCACTATACAAGCCTTGGCCACAACTAGGCATTGATGGACTTACATATGTGTGCCTCGGCTTCGCCTCGGCCCACATTTACACGTTCAATCCCTCCTTTGCTGGCCGCTGCAGTAATGTACTATACTTGAACAGATTTTTAGCAAAATGTATTTAGTTTGTAGCAGTCAGAAAATTATATGTTAATCCTGATCACATTATTTAAGGCCAAGAAAAGTCCGCAACAAGTTTCCATTTTTTTTTCTATAGAATAAATTTGCAAAGTTGTCTCTAAATTACGCTTGTAACGTAAATATCATAATTATTTACGTATGAAATAAAATAGCACATTATAAAAAGCGACTGACCATGCACCCGAACCCCTTAGCTACACAGCTAACTGCCATCAGCTATCCAAAGAGACTACGCAGACAACACATCATGGAATTGGACAGAAATGATGAATAAAAGAGATATGGTCATTGGATCACTTCTCCTATATGTCAAAAATCATATAACAAACCTGCTCATAGTCTAGGGACTGATCGCAGATTAAAATAGAAAAAAAAATAATTGCAAAACCTTGTCAAGAGGGACAAGAAAAGATACATTTTCGATTTACGTTACTAGTTTTGTGTTATTAAGCTTTCTTTCGGATTTTACATAAACTGATCGTGATTTCATCATCGCTGCCTCTCTTTCACTCCTACGTAGTCCGATATTAACAAAAAATCAGCATTTGACAGCGTCTTAATTATCAGCGCTCACACTGAGCAATCATTTAGCTATAAAAAGCCTGCAGACACACAGAGAGAGTTAATTACCTACGCTTTTATAAGGCGCCGCGATCACACAGAGCGTTCTACAGCTCTGAGATCTGCGATCACTGTGAAATACGCAGTCGCTTGATGAATGCCCCCAATAGCGGTCATAAAGAACGCTCGTTCTATCTGAGTTCTATTAAGTCTTTTTAGTGAATGGATGTAACCTTTGTCATCGACAATGTGGTTAACGATTTCTATTTCTCTACAAGCTTTCCAGGCGTGGCTCCGCCCGCGCGTATGTCGGTTATCGCGCAAAAACATTAACCTCTTATTGCGCAGTTGGATAAAAACTATCCTATGTTTTTTTCCCGGGTCACAAACTATTTCCATACCAAATTTCATTCAAATCGGTCCAATAGTTTTGGCGTGAAAGCGTAACAGACAGACAGACAGAGTTACTTTCGCATTTATAATATTAGTACTGATGTTGTTATGTCAGTGTAGACTATACCCTCTAGATGCATTGTGTCCAATACGTTTTATCTGTTTAATCCAGTACGCGTTTTGTCAAAATTGTTACCAATGCTTATTTTGTACCAATACGCTTTAAGTCCAATATGATTTTAATGATATACGCATTTTGTCCAGTACTTGACATTAACGAGTTTTACTTTCCTTTTTTTAAAATATAATCTTCTACAACAGTAAAACTACGCTGCCGGTCGCTGTCATTTCGGTGTGAATAGAGCCTCCAGTTTGTTGACAACAATAAAAAAACAAATGACAGCGCAACATGTATGTACAGTTATTCCAATTGTCATCAAAATCATAATAAAAAATATTAACATATAAATTGTTCTTTATTGATCTTTCTTCCGTTGAATTCAGCAAAGCCAACGGAATTTTTAGTCTAACGATTCAATGGTACCACGGTTAATAGAAATCAGCATTTTCGTAATACCAATGAGTCAATGGTACCACGGCAAATGAACGGTTCAACCAGGTTATCTGTGAAGTGGCAGAAAAAGGAACTACGAAATTGCTTACGAAAATTAGCAAAAGAATTAAATTCTTTTTCAAAATTTTGGTGTTTCTCAACCGACAGCGCCCTCTTAGAGTTCACACATTAGTTGGTAGAACTGTACGTACAATGTACATATATACCTATACAATGTACCTAGCTTCAACCAATATCGTGAATACTCACGCGCACACGTCTACCGCAAGATACTATATTAACTACTAGCGGCCCGCCCCGGCTTTGCACGGTCACAATTACTTGTGACTATAAATTGAGATATAAGCTATCCTATCTTTCAATTGGATCATATTGCACACGGTGTGCAAATCAAATTTAAAATCAGTTGATTAGTATAGGAGTCCATCGCGGAAAAACAACGTGACACGTGTAATTTTTATATATATACGGATTAACATACGAATAAATATGTAAAGAGATTCAAGTTGAGCTCAAAAACAGCAGTACGTTAATGATGCGATTTGAATTTGGTAGGTTGTGCGTATTTTGTCAATTGTGAACTTGACGAGTCCGAAATCATAGCGGTAACAGTAAGAGAGTTGCACTTCTTTACATATTTATTCGTAGATATAAGATCTTACATATAATATATGATTATGTAATATAAGACGAAAGCATAATATAAATATTTTCATATTTTTTTGTATATGTTGTGCGTAAAATTGTGTGTGTAATTTGCAATATTCTTATGGTGCGTATTTATTTGACGTATCATCGTATCTATAGAGCGTATTTTTGGAATAAATATTTATAGATGTACATAAATGCAGTTGAATACATCTTTCGCAATCGCATCAGAATTGTGTGAGCAAACTTAGTGTTAAAATGGCCAATAGAATTTAGTCATTTAGATTTTCTATGTAATATTTATATTCATGATGTATATTTCCCTTGCTTTACGAGCATCAGTTTATAATATCCATAGGCGTAGTATTCCTTGTGCTACTACTATATAATATATTCAGTAGTAGCAAGAGGAATGCCGACTACTATATATAATATAGTCAGTATGAGTAAGAGGAATGCTGACTACTATATAATATATTCAGTGGTAGCAAGATGGAAGCTACATATTCTGTTTTTAAATAAAGGTCCACCTGAAGATATTACCTTAATAAAATTAATTACGCTCCCTAGATACAATGATACGATATGTATTAAGTATAGCAAAATTATATAGGCATTTCCGAACTAAATACAAGCGTACCTGCGTAGTACATATTGCACAAGTTCTTTAGGATAATATAAACATAAGTAATATTACTTCGAACAAATATTTTTGTAATAGAATAATGATCGCGTGTAAAGTGGCTGAAAAAGTGTGTACATGCTGTTTAAAACCTTATGCCTCAACAATAAAGTTCAATTCCGTTCGCAACATATGTAGGGTATTTTGTACAAATGATCTTTTGGCATAAGTAATTGGAAGTATCATCATCAAATAAACAGAACTTAACAAAGTAATTAAAGCTCAAGTTGACTTATTTAACGTAATAAAAACGATTATAAAATGGCGGCGATTGTACGTGAATTGACAGGAAGCAAGGACAAAAAAAAACGGTTTTTTATTAAATTACAAATCAAATACCGGTTTTATTTGACAGCTTCATAATAATACATCATCTGCATTATGAAGTAATCGTTGAAGTCGAAATTTAATATGTAGCCTAATAGCGTCGCCCTTTTTATATTCCTTTCCTTATTAAATCTGGACATAGCTCGTTTTTGATCTTTATTAGTATCCGTGAGGGCGTTAACTTAAAATTAGTTATAAAATATTTGAACGAAGGATAGTATGTTGTAATTATTACTATAGTCAAAATCATATTAATGATTATGCCTACGGTAAAAGCCTTTGTAATGTTAAAATTTATAGATTGACCTTTTTATATTTATTTATACATTTTTTTGTAAAATTGAATGTCTAGCCCAATATAAATACATAAACTATAGCTACTTAGTTTTAGTGACATTAGCATTATATCTATCAAGCTCATTATGTCAGTCGCGAGGTTGGATTCTGGTTTGAAGTTGTAGAAAGCTTCAGTTTTAGGTCAGGCCGCATATCTAAAGCCTCCTATTCTTGGGAAAGCGCTTGTTGGTAGTATATCCGCTACTATTTGGTAAATAAGGGCGTTAGGAAAGGAGCCCTGTTTTGCGACTATTAGACAGCAACTCTACATCACCGTGACATGCTGCTCATTCGGTGCATCCATTCTCTGAATCACCTTTTGATGAGGAAGACGATGATTCTAGATCATCAGTACAAGGAATGATTAAATGTCACTTATAAATGTATGAATTCGAATAAATTGTATTTAGGTCAATGCCTGTCTAGCTATAAATAGTATAAAGTAGATTTTCTAAGAATTGTCTACTTGCAGAAAATATTTAATAATATTTTTATTATTTTATTGTAATTTTCATTTGTTTAGAGTGACTGAAATTTGTTACGGTAGTAAAATATGTTAGTATTTGAACACTACTTCAGCAGATGGTAAGTGTTCCTTTGGTAGTGGGAGCTTTTCCCGATTAGTTCGGTTCGATTAGTAGTTAGACCAACGGGAATATTTGTTCCAATTGTTCAAATTAATTTGACATGCAGTGTGACATTAGAAATATCCAATTTGCAACAGCAGTGACAGCGAGTTTAGGATAGTTAAGTTTCTTCCATATATTATTAAGTCTTCTATAATTTTAAGGCCTTGTACATCTATTTGAAAGTACCTATGTTAAGTACCTACAATTTTCAGTCGCTCCCATAAGCAAGATGATTTTCCAAAACATTCGCAGGTTTGTGAGAAATAATGAAATTTCAAAATGGCCTCATACGGACGCGATTTTTAATTTAAAAATTATGTTTAAACTTGAAATAAAATTGGAATTTGATTTCATAATATCGTTTTATTTTATTGTTAATGCAGTGTTTTTTATGATCACATATAAAACATCGGTAAAGGAAAGAGCACGAGACCCACCTGGCGTTTAGCGGTGACATTGCCTATAAAAGTAGCAGATGCAGTTCGTCACAGGTGACGAAACGAATCGCGCCTATCACCCTCTAACCTAACCTAACTACAAATTACATCAGACACCCATACATAGAACTCCAATAGGAGTAATAATAAATGCCTAATAGAGTATGTTCTATGCCCATACCGTAATTCCAGGTTATCCTGATTCACTTACACATCATCACTTACCATCAGGTCAGGTTATGGTCAAAACCTAGCCTATCAGCTATAAATAAAAAAACCGTTCAACCTGGAGCATAGGCCAACTTCCGCTTTTTACGAAACTATCATAGAAAAGGAATGTGTTAGGTATGTGTTAGTACCGACTCACGACCGGCTCAAGCAATATTGGTTTGATCTACCTAACCTAAAGAAAGATGTATAACAGATGTGCAAGCGAACTGATACAAGATGTGCATAGCGTTATCCCGCTCGCGCTCATTGTTCTACTATCATTTTTAAGGATGCATATTTTGTAAATAGGACATAATTGTTTTTTTTTTTTTGTATATTTTACCAAACCAGATCAAGCACAACTAACAATAATCACAGATAGATTATACTTTACTATCTGCAAAAAACTAATTTAAAATAATAATATTTTTATTATTGCAAAAAAGATTTCCCATGGCCTCCTCACACAAAATTTACGAAAACTGGCATTCGCATTAACGATATCGCCTATTTATTAATTAAATGTATTGTTTTCACGTAGAAGGGAACGGTTTCTCTGTCGTCCGGTGTAACTTTTCTTAGTTTTAAATTTGACTCGTATAATCTGTACATTTTCCGTTTGTAAACTAATAACGTACATACAATATACCTAAGGAAAACTTGCATAATTGGCATTTGTCACCTTAGAGAAAAGTAATTGACCGGGTGAGTCAAAAGTCTTGCAAAATAGTCAGAGTAATAATAATAGAACTGCTTACCCTTGTCAGTTTTTGCCGATTGATACAATATAGGTGTCATCAAATCGAGAGTAAATAGGTATCTTCTAGGTAAGCGTGCTCCATCTTAGACTACATCAGGCAGAGTGTGGTCAAACGTCAACCTAAAAAAACAGTCGTCTTTCGTAAGCAGTTAGCCTACGAATACAGGTGGATTTAATAATTAACTAAAGCTGCGTGGGAAAATTAGGTGAGAACACCAAAACGAAAGTAATATTTGGCACGGAATTTGTTAGTGAATAATTACATGCAGTACTATCTTCACCGGATTTGTAAAAATTATCTACAGAGTCTGCGTCTTAGTAAGTTATTCAGCGAAGTTGTCGGACTGTCGAGCGCTATTTATTTATATATATTTTTGTAGTATTCTTCAGTAGCACTCGAGTAATAAAGTCGTAAACTAATACGTAGTCATTGCTATATCCTACTAAACAGCCATAACGTTCACCGTTGAACATTTGCCTTCCACATTAGGCAGGGGGGTTGCCAAAATCCCCACGCTAGGCAGACGTTTTGGGGATCGCAGCACTAGATATCAGTTGTTCAGAAGGCCCACCTGGTATTTTTAATTTCATCGCCTCTTACAGGAAGGTGTAGAGGGTGCAATTCTAGCCTGATACCCCACGAGGAACATACTCTTTGTTATACTACTACTTACTTATTCAATATTGTAAGCAGTGATAGCCCAGTGCGACTTCTGTGCTGCGCCTCCTCTGTTCGAATTCCTTTTTGCTGCGGGTTTCAGCATCATCCCAAGATCAACCAGCTGCTATACTTGAGAACTCACTTCGTCAGTTATCCATGAATATTTTTTGTACAATCGTGCTCATCGTGGTTCCAGTGCAATATATGTTTATATGACGGAAATCAAATACAGTCGACTCTCGTTAATTCGAAACTCAAGGGACTCTTAAAATGTTACTAATTATCGAGTGTTTGAAATATCAAATGGTGTGGAATTTTTCAGAGAAAAGAAACCAATTCGTGTGGAATTGTATGTCAAACTAATCATTAACAAAACAAAGGATGGTGTACGATGATACAAGCTTGAATTTGTTCTGTAATGTACTTAGATGTCTCCGCGGTGGGATAGATTACTCGCGGCCTTGTTTATAAGAGAATCAAGTGAAATATTCTTTACGAATTGCCGAGTGCTTAACGCCGATGAGTTCGAATTAACGAGTAATTTTGTTGCGTAGCATTGATTTTTTTCGTTCGAATCACTAAGTGCATAAATTATTTAGTACGAAATATAAATAGATTTTCTAGGGAACTTGTGATAACTTTGAATTATAGAAAGGTTCGAATTATCGCAGGTTTTAATTAACGAGAGTCGACTGTACATCATACATTGCTTAGTAATTTACTCTTTAAGTACAACAACGAGTTGTTGTACATAAGCAACAAATATTTTGTGTCTATGGCACATTGATTGGTCCCTAGGGAACTCCTCTATCTAATTACCTGCAGGAATTGCGGTTTTTTGCAGTCATCTTTATCTACAGTGACGTCAAAATTGATTTGCCAATTGTATGCATAAAGCGCTTAAGACACTGTTAAAAGCTGAAATTTTCACTATCGGACTGCGTAGGAGTGTAAGAGAGGCAGCTATGTTGAAACCGCGATTAGTTCGGGTAAAATCCAAAAGAAAGCTTAATAACACAAAATGAATAACGTAAATCGAACATTTAACTTTTTCTCTTGATTAGGTTTTGCATTCGATTTGCTTCGATCATAAATTATAATCGAAGCATACACATTTGCATAATATAATTAACTTGTCAATTTTATTTTATCGGGATTTTTTTAATCAAACGTGTTACGGACTTTTCTGTGCCTTAGAATATGATCAAAATTAACATATAATTTTCTTACTGCTACAAACTAAATATATTTTGCTAAAAATCTGTTCAAGTAAAGCTAATATACCTAATATACAAATAGTCCTAATTTACTATTAATTTTTTACAGATACAAATAAAATTAACCAATTGTCAATTCACACATTTTATTTTCAATTATATCTTAGTTATTATTAGTAACAGCAGAAATGTTTGTAAATAACAGTAATCTCTGTCCATAAGTTTGATGCAGTGTTATGGCGTGAAGTCCCTCCCTTAATTGAGATTTTAGATCTAGAATTAAGCATAATACCGATTGATCTCGTCATTATATAGGCTTGTATAATTGCGAAATATTAAAAAGATAATTAAGTTAAAAGTTATGAGCTTCAAAAACTTTATATGAAAATATTTCGAGGCTCACAACTCTCAAGTTAATTATCGTATTAAAAAACGTCACGATATAAGCCTAGATAATACAGAAATCAATCGATATCATGCTTTGTTTTGGACCTAAATCCTCAAATAAGGGAGTAATCACCTAATGACGTTTCTATGGAGAACTGACCAGCTAGTTCACTCTTAAGCTACGTGTCCACCAGAGATGTGCCAGCAAGATGAGCGGTGCAAGAGAAAAATATCCACCAGCAAAATCGCTTCATTTTCTTAGCCTTGCGACTTGCACCTAATGTTACAGCCGCCATAGCTTTTATACTCATTTAGTAAATTCTTAATACTAATAAGTGCGCTTACCCTTTATTACTACGAATAAATACATAAAGAAATGTAAGCAAAGCCAAAAACAGCAGAATGCAAACACTACCGCGGCGGGGGTGGCTTGAACTCTACCGCGCGGTGCATCAGCGACGCGACCAATCGGACGCGATCAAAGCAAATCAAATTAACCAAACCTATTTAATTTGGAAGATTATACAAGTTTTATTTATTGTGAACTTGATAAGTCTGAAATCAAAGCGGTAACTGTGTGAGTTATACTTCTTTACATATTTATTCGTAGCTTTATTAATAATAATAATAATTAATTATCAAATTTTACTACACATAGACACCTAAGAATACATAAGATTATTACTAATCATAAAAATAATACATTGTATGTAGGCATCATTTTTTTTTATTAATAAAATTCGAGGCTAAAATAGTTTAAGTATATAATAAATAGTAAGTACAGCACTCTCGTCACTAGGCTTTTATGAATAAAAATATGCTAATCGATCTTTTAAATCATGGTTTAGTATCTATGGCTTAAGGAGTAAGCATGATTCAGTGTTCTGTATAAGCACTAATTCGCGATTAAATCACCGCTTGAATTTTAAAAAGAATTTATTCATAAGAGCCCCAACGCCAATTGAGGGCTTAAAAGGCAAAGATAAGACAACCTATCTATAGTATTACTCAGCCTGAAAAAGTTTGTAAATATTATTACAGTCAAGCCTGTAGCATAAAATGTATATAGTATATTATTGGACGATTATCTGTAGACAAAGCTAAATACTGGGTAAATAGAGGGAAGCTAAAACGTGTTCAATGGCTGTGCTCCTTTAAAAATATTTATAATAGTTATATTTATGTACCTACTCTATTACATATAAAGCGGTTTGACATTAAATTGCGACAATTATCTAATATACAATAGTTACGGCTTATTCTCAACATGCCCTCGGTGGAGATTTTAGGAATTTGAATCCTAACAATACTATTTGTAATAGTGGGGAAGAGTGGAATTTAAATTTCAACGTCTCCTTTGACATTTTGGTAGTGGGGAAGATGGGATCGAAATTCTCAATGTCCAGACTGATATTATCCTTAGTGAATCTGCTTGAATGAAAGTAGTTATAGTTATCACACCTAATAATTTTATTATATATGTACCTATATTATTTATTAAAAAGTGTACAGAAAGCTCTTAACAGTAATAATAACTAAAATCTTAGTAAAATTATGACTAAATGTCAATTACATAAGACCATCTGAAATTAAAAATGAATTGTCCAGTACCTACCTCTGTCGAGTTTATGCGCGCCTAGTACTCTCATCTTCAACCTAAATGAATAAACCCATTAATACAGTTTATTAATTATATTTTACGCAATGTTATTAGTATTTTAACTATTCTCTTTGACGGGAATTTCAAACGTATCTGCATAAACCCATTTTATCTGTATCAACCAAATTAAAATAATCAATTTCGTTTTTTTTAAATATATTTTATGAAATGGTTTTAGTATTTTCACTATTATCCAACTGAAATGCCTAACAACTGTACTACAAATGAGATTTTTTCTTGCATGTGGCGAAACGCTGTCGTCTATTATTAAAACAAACAGGTACCTACTGATGTGAAACAAATCGTTTAAGTCTGAACTAAGATTTGTGTTTTTCATGATCCCGACTTTCATAAAATTTTTTATATTTACAACAAAAAAATAATCATCTCAGGTAGTCGGACTTTTAGGAAAATGTTATGAGAAAATGCATAAAAGTCAATAGCTTTCTAGACAAAAAAAAAACAACACATCGACATGTAGAATTGGAGAACCTCCTTTGTATCGATCTTAGTTAAAGATGAAGTGTTATTATGTGCTAGCAATTTGTAAATATAAAAATAATCTTCTTATGTAAACATTTTTTTTCTAGTGTGCGCTTGCCGAAGCTGGGTGACACTAACCTATATATATACATCACTTTTATATTTTCATGGAATTTTTTATTGCCTAATAGTAGACAGACAGGCATGCGGCCCCCGCGCTGTCGACCGCTAAGGAATCTTGACGCCGTTTTTAAATAACTCCATATCGTAACGGAGAGGAAAGACCTCGGCGGGGAATTCTCCCAATCTTTATTTTACGCAGTATAAAAGTTCCAGAGAGGAGTTGCTGTTGTTGGGTGAATAGCCCGTCACTTACACAAAAGGTTAACATTACACTGCCACACACATTACTAAATCGTATGCGATTTGACTGTACAATCTCGATCAATTGTACCGCGTGTATAAGAAATCAGTTCAATTTTTCAAAACTGTACAGTTGAACGGAGTAAAATCATAAATCGAATCCTCGTCCGTCCTCGATATTTTTACATGATTTCCGAGCACTAAGCCGTCAATGCTAATACGTCCCTAGAAACCATTGTAGAACGAAAAAGATCGATTCTCAAACTTACTTTGTGAACTAGTGTATAAACGATCAAATATACATAACAAGCACAAATGATTTGAACGTCTGCAGCCTTGTCATGTAAGTTTGACAAATTGGTTTGAAGGCTTGTTTGATTGTTTACGCTATTGTTACATAAAAACGTGAGGTTTGACTAACGTGCTCGTCAAACACGCTAAACAGGTAACAGGGCACTTTAGAAAAGACTTAAGTTTTACTTGTAATCATGGCGCTTAAAACAATGATGAAATATGAGAGCGTAAAATGCACAGTAAATGTAAATATCCCGTTCCTAATGTTAACTTAAGTGCTTATCTACATCATATAAAGTTACCATACAGTGATTCTCTCACCTACGTATCGACATCACCTCAACTTTCTTTGTATGTAACGTCCATACTACAACGGTAAATGTACAACGCTTACGTATCGGTATGGCCACATATACTCGAAGAGTTTCCTTGTACATGGATGATGGAAGGTACCATTTTTAAATTTCTAGTAAACACTCCAAAAGTTCTCCGCAAAAGTGCTTGAAATTAAGTCAACTCCTGCGGAACTTATTTTTCTTATTTCTTGTATACACTGCCAAGTTGAAAATTAGAAACAGAGTCAAACCTTGTCCAACACGTTGCCTGCAAGAAGGCTCGTACAGTCCAGTTAACATAATTAAGCACGTACTACGTGTGGACGGCATTATGGTATCTCTTCAAACCTACAAATAAGCGTGGTTTGTAAAATAGTTGACATGGTGAAAAATTGGGTCTGCACAGTCCAGGCATGCACGGTTTTACTTGCGTGTGTGGACGGGCCTTTGACAGCTTCAGGTCAGTAAAATTATTTTACATGCAACATTATCTTCGAAAAATTGGAGTATATCGTTATGCTGTCATTTGGATACTAAGGAGTTTATTACAAAATTAATTGAATTATAAACTCCTTGGAAAGTTATGAGTTTGCATAACAGAATCTTAGTAAGGCCAGAAGTAATGACTTACAATAATAATTACTACTTATTTAATCTCACTTGGTGAAATTGATGGCTGGCAAAGGTTTACGTGCGAGCTTACAAGTGTGGCCGCTGGTGTGTAAAAAAACGGAATACGGTACCACGCACAGCTTAAACCGAAACATGATCTCGTGCAGGCAACACTGTGGGTGTAGATGGGACATTAGATATCATCATAATTTTATTGCTGTTTTAGCTGTGCGCCGACTGTCACAACAAACGATATCATGTTAAAACTGCAATCCATATTTGAGAGCAATTAGCTGTATCCATAAATCGTTTTTTTTCTATAGTGACAAGCCACCTTTGCAGTCCCGAAAACAGGTGACAATTAACATAGTCTTCACAAAGAGTAAGTTACTGTATGGCGCAAGTGATAGGATGTGTAAGCAAATAGTTGAGTAGTACAGGCGTGCCGGCCGCCACCTCCAGGTTCATGGTGTCGGGTGCGTCGGGGTCGCTTTCTGCTGAAGATACCGACATCTTTTTGGGCTCTAGTAGCATGTCCGTAGATGTGTTGTCTTCCGGCACTTTGTCTATGAACACCTGAAGACATTGGTTTGGTTATGTTGGCACTAAGGTCGGTATTACACTATCACAATTATATATACTTAAAGCTCTAACCTTATATAAAGCCTATCCTCGCGCATTAAATATGAAATGGTATAGGTTCAATTGATCACCCTACCTCATCATCATCACTCTCCTCCACGGGTGGGGTCACCGGCGGTGATTGCATCGCCTGGGACAGGTAGTAGAGATATTCGCTGTCATCTTCTGAACTGTAGTCTTCTTCCTCTTCATCGCATTCGAAGTACCGACTCTGGAATGCAACGGAAAAAAGTTTTTAATGATACGCTGACAATTGTTGAACTTCCATCACTATGAGACTGCGTAGGAGTGAAAGAGAGGCAGCTATGTTGAAATTATTATTAGTTTGGTGAAAAACTAAAGAAATCTTATGAACACAAAACAAGGCCTGACTGACTTCGCAGACATAAAGCTACCGTAACGTACCCGTCCGGACGGGATTACTGTACGTGCGTGCCGCGTCAGAAGAGATTAGAGAATGCACCACAAGCTGTGATCTAGGCGAGAAAAAGACAGATGCCCTGTAGGTGAAGTTAAATATTAGGTACTCCGTAATATGCGAGCTGAATTGCACTTTATTGCTTCGTAGCTAGAGTCGCTTATGTATTGGAAAGGCTTTGCTGAGTGAAGCTTCTGGTCCTTTTTATTCTTTTTTTATATCATAGGTGACAAACAATGGCAAACAAACAATATTTTTTGATGATGATATAATAATTTTGAGAGCCAGTAATTCTAGGTTAGCCTGAACAACATCTTCGACCACATCATCACTTACCATCAGGTGAGATAGTGGTCAAAGACTAACCTATCAAGCATAAAAAAAATAAAATATATAATTTATATAATATGACCTTTCTACATTCCGTGCATATACCTAGAACTAACCTCGTTAAGACCTATACACAAGGTATATCTCTCAAATTCAACATGTACAACAAATTGCCCTACATAATAACACGTCTACCTTTAAGTAAATTCAAGAAAATAATTGAAAACTTCTTTGAATGTCAATCACTTTATCATTTGAGCTGTTAATTTATGCGTAGGCCGTAACAATTTTTGTTTTTTTACCAAATGGGTCAAATATGTAACCCATACTGATGTTCGCATACTTGCTCCGCATGAGTTGCTCCGCCGAAGTAGCTGCGTAATAGTAATATTTAGTACAAGCGTTAGCTATCAATAAACTGTTGTTGTGAGATAGTTGTAGTATGATATTATGTTTATGGTATTAAATAATGTCTGATATTGTGTTATCGTGTGTACTAATTTGACATGCAAAATATATTGTTATGTAACGAAATCGTTTAATATCTGAATCTGAATTATCCTGTATAGCGTTCGTTTCTTTGAGCCCTTTATTTACAACAACTCTTCAAGTTGAATTGATGATGAAGATAAAATAATATTAATCAAATTTTTTTTTTTAATGACAAGCCTTGCACATATGCGTGTGATAGCCTAAGTAACTACGAACGCGGCATTGTCGCCCACCACTAAAGGCGTTTCGCTACTGTAGGTTCGATCGTTATATTGTAATATTGTACTTATAGCACAAAATTACCAACGTTGTGTACTGGTAGACAGGTACACAATTGTGCAGCTTTATTAACAACTAGCTTTCCGGCCGCCGCTCCGCCCGCACGTATGTCGGTTATTGCGGTTTCCTTCCCCGAGGCTCAAACTATTTCCATACCAGATTTCACCCAAATCGGTCCAGTAGTTTTTAAGTTTATCCGTGGTATAGAGCATACCTTCAACTTGTATTCATACTCGTAAGTGTTAGTAAATACAAATGTAGAAACTATATGAGTCCAACTGAAAGTTAAACATAGGTAGAGTATGTTCAAAAAGAGTGTGGACTTGGCCAAGAAGAGAACTAACATCATGAATTTTGAATGGCTATCCACCTCTGCCATCTGAAATATATGAAACAGGTAGTTAGATAATATATTTTTTTGGTCGTATGTCATGTGCTGGCCTATTTTCTATAAAAAGTTATCCTTAAGGGCGCACCGATCTTTTTAGGTGCACCGCGTATGTGTAAATAAAGGCACGCCAACAGCATCCGTCCCCATCCGACGGCGAAGGATTACTAAAGCGGATAGGGACAAAACATCGCGGCTCTTGACTAAAATGGGCGGAGCATTCGTGAATTTGAGTATTTCCTTCGTATAATTAAAACAAATAAATATTTGAAAAATTTAATATGTACACGTTATAGATAACATGTTGTTTTTTTAATTATTCAAATACGGATGACTCTCCGTAAAGTATTTACGCCGTACTAAGGGTTTATTTCGTTTTTAAGATGTAACTTTCGTTTTTTTTTTCTATAGAGAAAATTTTAAGTAATCGTGTTTCCAAAATGTATGATCTAAAGAATGAATCCTTAAATATAAGTATGAATAACATAACTCAAAATTAGGAAATAAAGATACAGCAAGGGATCAAACAAACCACAATTACGTATCGCTGACTCGGTGCAGGCTGAAGAAAAAATCAAGCTACCGATCGCTTTTTATTACTACCGATACTACCTTTCGATGGTTTCCCACTTTATTCGACTCGACATAGGCGAAATTGTGGTAACATCCCAGGGGTGCGTTCTTATATGTCGTCCGACGACGGATGATCGCTCCAAGCAGAGCGACGCTCGTCGTCCGCCTTTTAAGAACGCTCTGTATCATATCTGTATCAAGAACACTACTTAAAATGTTTCACTGACTCGGAAGAAATGTATTTACAATTATGTACTTTTCCACGACACACAACTAAAACAAACATACAAAATATAACAATAATAATAATACAATTTTGTAAACAGAAGTCTACGTAAACAAAAAGTAACTAAAACAAAGAAAAATCAAGTCCCAACTGTCAAATGAAACGTCAGCGCGATATTTATCCACCGATTTCGTGGGGCGACCGGTGCGTCGTCGAGCGATATATAAGAACGCTCCGGAAGATCATCGGACGATCGCTCCGGGCATATAAAAACGCTCGGGGCGTCGTCGGACGACAAATAAGAACGCACCCCAGGGTTGCGCTCTTATTTGTCGTCTACTTTAAATGTTTCATTGACCCAGAAGAAATGTATTTACAATTATGTACTTTTCCACGACACACAACTAAAACAAACATACATAATATAACAATAATAATAATACAATTTTGTAAACAGAAGTCTACGTCAACAAAAAGTAACTTAAAACAAAGAAAAATCAAGTCCCAACTGTCAAATGAAACGTCAGGGCGATATTTATCCACCGATTTCGTGGGGCGACCGGTGCGTCGTCGAGCGATATATAAGAACGCTCCGGAAGATCGTCGGACGATCGCTCCGGGCATATAAAAACCCTCGGGGCGTCGTCGGACGTCGTCGGACGACAAATAAGAACGCACCCCTGAAGCCATTCAAAAAAGAAGCTGATCTGTCAAGTGTCAAACAAATGTCAAGTGTCATGTCCAGAGAAGAGTCATTTTGTCATGACGAAATATTTTTGTCATTTCGCGAATAAAAATTGCAACAAAGATGACCAAAACAAACTTAAATCCAAGAGAAGTGACGTCCTTTAGCGAGTGCCTATGAATCATCGTGTGAGAATCCCGTCAAAACAATTCGAGGTCCAATAAGTGTAACGACGACAAATCCTTTGTTTTCATCGCTATAATTAGTGTTTTTTCAACAATGGCAGCAGCTTTGGCGAGTGATTCTCCGAAATATAGGAACAGCTTGATCTGCTGCAGCCCTAGGAGCGTAGAAGCGGCGTCCTTAACCGAATCTTCATCCACATCGGGGTGTGTTTCCGCGGACGAAAGTTACGATTCAAACTTCATACCGAAGTCAATAGCAAACAAGAAGTTGAAAATTCACAACTCGGCGACTAAAGAGGAGATTAGTAGGGCTATTAATCAGTGTAAGGAATTAGTTCTATCGAGTCCTCAGTGTTCTGAAGAGAGAAAATGGTTAGTTCGGTATTTAGTTGAATTAAGATTTAGGTTGCAAGATTTAGATGACAATGATGGACAAAGTAGGGTTCAAGTATCAATAAAGGGCCATCATTTTGAACAACAGACTAGTCCCTCTAACCGTAAGCAGTATTGTGATCACTGCAGTGGCGTCATTTGGAGTATTGTGCAAAGTTCATACATATGCAATGATTGTGGATATCTCTGTCATTATAAATGCGTGGACCATATATGCAGAGTCTGTGCTCACATTATTATGACGGAAAAAGGACAGTTTGAAATGGCAATATGTCCAGAGAAAGGTCTTGCTGGTCAAGATTACAAATGTGCAGAATGTCTCACAGCTTTAACATTTAAAGACACATGGAATGAGCCAAGACTATGTGACTACACAGGGCTTTATTTCTGTGCTACATGTCACTGGAATGACTTATCTGCAATACCTGCTAGAGTTGTCCACAATTGGGATTGGGAGAAACGCTATGTATCAAGGTTGGCATATCAAATGTTACAATTATCTTGGACAAGGCCTTATATAGACATAGAGAACATAAACTCAAGACTTTTCAACTTTATAGCAGAGTTGGAATGGGTTCATAAAATGCGCAGAGACTTGCAATGGATGAGGCGTTATCTATGTACCTGCGCTGAAGGTACGAACCTTTTATCTCCACTTTTCATGCAATTAGGAGACGTCAACAAAAAGTATAGCATGGCTCATCTACAAGCTATCAATGATGGATCATTAGAAACTCAGTTAACAGAGTTGACAGAGGTCTGCCGCTCTCATATAACAAACTGTGCATTATGTTCTGGAAAAGGTTACTTATGTGAAATCTGCGGTAACAATGAAGTTTTGTACCCTTTCGATAGTGGAGCACTTTTATGTGAGAAGTGCAACTCAATGTATCATAGAGGATGCTGGTTACGTAAAGGCGAGAAGTGCCTTAGATGTGTACGTTTAGAGGAACGTAAGAAGTCCACGGTGCCAGATGATACTGAGACTCATTTAGAATATGATATAGACAAATTTGTTGACTAGCTGTACCTATATATTTTTTATAATGTTTATTTACAAAAGCCTTGTATACATATTTAGTTTTATCAAAAATTTTAAATTGTGTCATTGTAATTTCTAATGCTGTACATGGGGGCATTATTTTTTTTTTTATATTTTAAATATTGGAGTATATTTATAAGCTTGAGTGAGAACCTGTTATTAATTAAGCTTCATTTAAATGGCAATGACATTTAAATAAATGGAATCATTACACAAAAATGGTTATTTTTGTTGACTTTCATGATTGTTTGATGCCAAGTAACATAGAATGTAAGTACTAAAAAATCTCTTTACATACCTAGTTGGTAGATGTATTTTGTTTATATGTAAATAAACCTAATAAATAGTTATATATTTCATTGTGTATTAATTACAGAATATGTAGGGCAATGAGCATGACCTATTTTTGTAAACATACACAGCTAATATTGCTTCCAATGTACAGATTGTAGCCTGGACCAAGACATTGTTTAAGAATACTGTGCCATTATTATTGCCATATTTCCCACTCATTTTCTTTCCTTATGATATTTTGTACATGCAAGTACATAGCTTTTTTCTATGTTAATAACATAATATATAAAAAAATATTACATTATGCCAGAAACACAAATTAATATCTGAGGACCATATTTCAAATACGTAACTTGGTGGACGCGCAAATGCCCCAATGTTGACCTGAAACTGTCTTTTTTATCTTTCTTCCATTGACATTTAGTGATTATATTTGTGTATTATAAGTGTAAATTAAACTTTGTGTTTAACTTTTTTAAATCATTAAATATTTTTAAACAAAACTTTTGGTCCAGGTGTGATTTTAAATAAAATAGCTTTGTAAATACAAAACTGAATATTAACATTGGTGCTATAATGTTTTAGCAATAATTATTGTAAACAAAAGACAGCTTTAAATAAATGTATATATTTTTAATGTAGCAAATTATCAATCTCTCTATTTAAATACATTATAGATATGCTAATTTATGTGACCTCTTGGCATCCTCAGTGGACAATATCATCCATTTCTATTGCTATAATATTCTACAATGTGCATGGGTTAAAATATATTGTGATTTGGGAACTTATATATTTTTATGTTTAGAATATAATATAATATGTATACTCATTTCATTATCATCTTTGCGCCGTTATAAGTTGACTGATATCAAATTCACTTGGTCACTCTTCAATATGGAAAAGGGCAAGCGCCAATAAGGCGGCCAGGAATAAAACCCTGCCCAAATAAGCAAAGTAATGTTTTTATAATAAATATTGTGTTATTGGGCCTAGTCTATTGCAATTCATTTTTCAAAATATTAAACAGAAACACAAAACTTAGTTCTGGCCAGAAACAAGCACAATCGTACACATCTCATTGATGTTTTTGAAAAGATTTCACTAGTCATTCCGATCTGTACACTTTAATCGTTCAAATGCCAAAGTCCACTCTACCTATGTAGAGACTTCCATAAGCAACGGAGAGCATGAAACAAAGCTTTTGTTTGAGACTTTAGACAAAGATTTGTATGGATACTTTTTTAAGCTTAAGTTGTCGGTCCCGGTTGTTGTCTTAGGATGGCAGTCATTATAACATGGTGGTAGGGCATTTTTCGAATGCTTGCCTGACTAGTTACCACATTCAAGCACCTAATGGTGTGTTCCGGCAGCTGTCCTCGAGAGCCAGTAATTCTAGGTTAGCCTGGACATCTAAGACTACATCATCACTTACCATCAGGTGAGTCAGTGGTCAAAGGCTAGCCTATCCTCTATTAATAAAAAATCAACTGAATATCATTTTGTGATTGGATCTCCATAAACGGCATTGTGTTCAAAGAAATATGTCAAAATGTAGATCATCTCCATTCTAACAATAAGCTTCCAGCTTTATTATTACTTATACTGTAAGTAAATAAAAACTATTTAACAATACCATATTTTTTTATTTTTTTGAGCCAGACCCAAAGGGTAAAAATGGGACCCTATCACAAAGACTCCACTGTCCATCCGTCCGTCAGTCACCAGGCTGTATTCCATGTACCGTAATAGCTAGTACTTCTGTTGCTGCTATAACAACAAATACAAAAAATCGGCCAAGTGCGAGTTGGACTCGAGTATGATTGGTTCCGTACCAGTATCTATACAATCTATACGTGTTTATTTAACGCTACAATTTCTGAGTAACTAGATCTTTTAAAGCAATTAGCGCGGTCGCATATGTTATCGAGGGGTGTGTCGTTGATAACCTACTGTAAATTGGGGTATAGGAAAGTTACCTACTGTACTGTATCAGGCAGATCCACTGGTGAACACTGCCTTCCACATGAGGTGGTTGTGCCCTAATCACCACGCTTGGAAGGCGTCTTTGGGATCGCAGTTTGATAGCATTCCTCAGAAGGCGTTGCTGCCCGTGTTCCGGTATTTTACCCTTAGTCACCTCGCCGCTTACGACACCAAAGGGAAGAGATGGGGGGGTGACATTCTATGCCGACTACCCATGGCGACTATAAAATGTGTAATAAAGCATAAAACAACAACATGCATCTTTGATTTTTTTTAATGAAAATTTTTGTTCGGTAATAATAAGAATACAATTACAAAAATATATTATCTACACTAACATAATGAGGACAGATTTGTATTTTATTTATGGAACGAATAAACTTACAAACTATTAGACCGATTTGGATGAAATTTGGCATGGAAATAGTTTTGAGACCCGGGGAACGACACAGGATAGTTTTCATCCAATTGCGCAAATAGAGGTTTTGCGCGATAACCGATATACGCGCGGTTGGCGCGGCCGAAAAGCTAGTTATTCATAAACATTACCTAATTCATGATAACTATAAACCTATTTATAGTCGTCGGTTTTGGCAATATTACAAATGCCATCGTCGGTTAGAAGGGAAATTCTACAGTCCTATCCAAAACGCTTCACATGTTAGTTATTTTTGGTAACCATGATATACCTACTATTTCGGGATTTAAATTAATAGTAACAGTCTTACGTTGAGCAATGAAAAAAAAATACTACTAGAGGGATTCGAACCCGCGACCATCCTTCCCTAGAGCCGGGACATGGGTCATCACGTCTATAAGTAGGTTTAAAAAAACCTTCAAATGGATCTTTCTTACCTTCACCACAATGCATGAACATTAACAGGCAAAAATAAAAGTTTTTTTTAATTGAGTATAGACACGATTTTGACCGCAGTCTCAGCTGATGGTAAGTGACGACGCGGTCGACGGTGAAGCATGCTTTCCTAGACGATACTTATTCACTCTAGACTTGAAGACTTCCAGATTGTAGCTCTCGGGGAACAAAGAGACAGGGATAGGGTGTTCCATTCCTTCGCTGTCCGCATTATGAACGTGGACGCAAATCGCTTTGTGCGGACAGGAGGGATGTCAACCATATACGGATGCCGTGTTTCCGTACGTCTTGTAGTAAAAATCACGTGTCACGTTGTTTGTCCTCGATGAACACCGTGTCAATTGATTTGCACACCGTGTGCAATTTGATCCAGATTGAAAGATAGGATAGCTTACATCTCCATTTATAGTCGCAATTACCCTTGCAAAGCCGGGGCGGGCCGCTAGTATAGTAATATGTTGTTACTAACATGATTTCGTTTCAAACTACCATTTTATAATATTTACTGAAATAGAAACAATATAGCACATACGTAGTACTAAGTGTAATATTATATAATAGGCTACGAATAAATATATAAAGATATGTACATCAAGCTCAAAAACAGCAGAACGCAATCTTTACCGCGGCAGGCGTGGTTTAAGAAGTGTACCTACCCAACATTATACATAACTTGACGCAACCCATTTCTAAGAGCAACCAATCCAACTGAATTTGGAAGATTGTACATGTTTTGTTAATTGTGAACTTCATGTGTCCGTCTATATACCCTTGGAAACTGCTGTTTTTTGTAATGACATATACAAATCTATTAGAAAACAATAATCCTGCCAGCAGACATGAAAAAACTCTACGCCAATCAAAACAAAACCAAAAAGTTGTTCTGAAATAAGCGAATGTTCTACAAGAGCAAGCTCACCTGACACTCCAGACATCTGCAGGACTCCCGGTAGGTGCAGGCGGTGAGCAGCGCCGACTCCAGGTGTCGCAGGTACTGCAGCTGCTCCTTGTGGAGCTTCTTCTTCCGTCGGGACAGGGACGACAGGAACGCGAGGAGCGAGAGGCGGCTTGTCTTCGATTTTGGAGCGGAGCTGTTACCAAAATTGTAAGTAGGTAAATTACTGTTCCCCATGGGGTGCCGGGTTAATATTGTACCTCCTCATATCATCCCGTGGGTGTCGTAAGAGGCGACTATGGGAAAAACACTGGAAGGCTTGCAGCAGCGCCTTCTAAAGAACTGCCAACTTACACGGCGATCCCCAAGACGCCTGCCAAGCGTGGGGATTATGGCAAATACCCCCTTAATAGGGAGGCTGTGTTCAGCAGTGGACGATCCGGCTATTACAGTAAGTTACTATTAGAAGCAGTTCCCGTGGGTAACATGCGATTTTAATATTAAGGGGACAATTCCTTGACCTTAGATCACTTTGAAGGTCCACTGCTTTTTTGTGGAATTACGACGAAACATGCACGATGTCCACCTGATGTTAAGCAGAGTAACTTCTGCCTATAACAGATACATTTCGTCACAAGAAACGAATTGCACTGCACCCGTCCCACTAAGACATAGGGTTGCGAAGTCTCATGTGCAGGCTGGTTCTCAAGGAATGCTGCCGGAACACTGTTAGTTGCTTGGCGACAGATTTTCTACTTGAGGGTGGTAGCTAGCCAGGCGAGTATTCACAAAATGCCCTACCACCATGTAGAAAGGCAGAAATATTCCCCACAACAATACTGGTGGTACCGCTTGTTCGTGTCGTGGGTAGGTAAGTACTGGAAAACCCCACTTGATTGACCTATTTCTAATGAGTTCACAATTATACTCGTATATGATAAAGTTTGAGAATGGGGACATTAGTGTGTATGTTTGATCTCATTCTAAAATGGCTGAGCCGATTTGGATGGAACTTGGAATATAGGTAGTTTATATCGTGGATTAACACATAGGGTAATTTTCCTCATCATCATTACTTTCCATCAATATATATGCGGGTTAAGCCGCAGGCAGGCCTGGCGCACTCCGCACTATGAGTACAAAGTTACATCTACGTGAGCGTATCCGTCCGGACGGGCTTATTGTACGAGCGTGCCGCGTCAGAAGAGATCAGAGCTATGCGTGGCTATGCGATAGAAAGAGAGACGCCTTGTAGGTGAATATAAATATTAGGTACTTCGTGCTTTGCGAGCTGAAGTGCACTTTATTGCTACGTAACTAGAGTCGCTTATTTATTTTTGGAATGACTTTGCGGAGTTTTCCTTCTGGTCCTTTTTATTCTGTGACGGGCGCTATTTATATAATATAGACTAGCTTTACGGGCGCGGCTCCGCCCGCGCGTATGTCGATTATCGCGCAAAAACATTACCCTCTTTCTGCGCAGTTGGATAAAAACTATCCTATGTTTTTTCCCGGGTCTCAAACTATTTCCATAGCAAATTTCATTCAAATCGGTCCAGCAGTTTTGGCGTGAAAACGTTACAAACAGACAGACAGAATTACTTTCGCATTTATAATATTATATAGTACTGATTTAGATGAATTCAAGGGTGATGCATACTTATCGACTTTGTTGAGGGCTGCAGGCTTCATGTCTTCGCAAAGGGCCGTTTCGCTGGATCTCCGCTTGCTGCGTCTTTTGATGCTGTTGTTTTTATCATCTTAAAGAAAAAATATAAAAAACATTAATGATTAAAATATAAAATATTAGGGTGTTATTTTAATATATCTAAATATGATTACAAGCACTATCGCGTGCTGAAAGAAAATCATCTTGAAGCAGTGATGGCTCAGTGGCGTTGGCTATGGGCTGCCGGACAGCAGGTCGACGGTTCGATTCCCGCCGCGGGCTTGAGCTTCACCGCATGGTGGAAGGGCATTTTGCGAATTCCCGTCTGGCTAGCTACCACCCTCAAGTAGGAAATCTGTCTCTAAGCACTTAACGGTGTGTTCCGGCAGCTGCCTTGAGAGCCAGTGACATTACAGAGACAACTACGTCTCAACTTGTACATTAGGGTTGGCAGATCAAGGTATATAAATTGAATAAATTCCTGGACATTTCTGAGGCTAGAAAGCAAGTCGGTAACTTTAACTAAATTCGAATATAAATAAATCTGCAGTTGCACTGACAAATAAATATAAATCTATATATAAATATTACTTATATTTAGTGGTTTTATACCTAGGCAAAAAGGAATGGCAATTATTATTAAACATATATTCAACACTCAAATAAATGTACCTAAATGGGACCAAACGACAAGCATCCGCTTATATAAAAAAAATATATCAAAATCTGTTCACACAGTCAAAAGTTCAGAGGTAACAAACATAAAAAACAGACGAATTGAGAACTTCCTTCTTTTTGAAGTCGGTTAAAATACTAAGACTCGTGAATTCCGGGACCGTAGAGCGAAATTAATGGACACGGGGCAAGACACCCCATTCCGGGACTATCCCGGATTTCCCAGACGTTGGCAACCCTATTGTAAATGCATATAATTTGGCTGCAGACGGAGAATACACGCGCTGCTGCGCTAAATACATAGGTAGGTATATACCTTCACCCAAGAATAGCATGCAGAATTACCTACCTATGCACTTCTCAAAACAACGCGCAAATCAAACGGTGGCTGGCACATGTTACTCTCATTGGGATTTTCCATTAATTGTGCATGGTGGTAGGGCATTTTGCAAATGCACGCCTCAAGTAGAAAATCTGTCGCCAAAGTCCTAACGGTGTGTTCCGGCAGCTGTCCTTAAGAGCAAGTAATCTTCGATCACATCATCCTTTAACTTTGTATTGAGATGACCTCCATCTTAAAAAGTCTAACAAAGACGAGCCCAACAGCTGTAAATAGAAAATAAAAAAAGCAACTCTGTAACCCGATAAAACTTTTTTTAAAGACGTCATCAAGTCACACAGTCTTTTTTAGGGTTCCATACCCAAAGGGTAAAAACGGGACCCTATTACTGAGACTTCGCTGTCCGTACGTCCGTTCGTCTGTCACCAGGCTGTATCTCAAGAACGGTGATAGCTAGACAGTTGAAATTTTCACAGATGATGTATTTCTATTGCCGCTATAATAACAAATACTAAAAATAAAATAAATATTTAAGGGGGGCACCCATACAACTAACTTGATTTTTTTACCGTTTCTTGCTCGATACTAATAACGGTGACAGGTAAACGCTTTAACTATTCACAGAATATTTAGTTTTCTGTTCTCTTTAAATATAATTAAATAAAATAAAATAAATAATTAAGGGGGCTCCCATACAATAAAAGAGATATTCGCCGTTTATTTGCTAAAAATAATAATAATGAAAACAGGTAGAAACTTGAAATATTCACCGAATATTTAGTTGTACATTTACTTTAAAAATAAACAATTAGTGAGATCACTATTGTGATCGTACCTACCTAGGATCGGAACGTACCTGCCCACCTCAATCGGACACTGCGAAAATTGTCTGTAACTTGCAAGATTAGGTTACAGATAATGGTACGGAACCCTTCGTGAGCGAGTCCCACTCGCACATAGCTGGTTTTTTTAATGTTATTGTGACAGAACAAGCTCGAGGCCCATCTGATGTTAAGTTGACTAAACTCTGCCTACAACAGATACATTTCATCACAAGTGCCGAATTGCACTGCACACGTCACCTTGAGACAGTTGTTAAGTCTCATGCGCCTGTAATTTCACTGGCTCTCAGGGACTGCTACCGGATCACTCCGTTAGGTGCTTGGCGACAGATAGTTACTCCACGGTAATTCGTTTATAGTGTTACTCACATGGACCAGCAATAAACAACATGTTGGTAGGTGGTAGGTACGTTTCGAAACTTGTGTGATAGTAAACAAACAATTTTTCACGTCTCACGGCTCGCGTTTGCACTGGACGGCGATTCTCGTGAAGTGATAAAAATATCACAATAGTCAAATCTTGACCAGAGATAATGAAATATGACGGGAATCGAGTCAGTGTGAAAGATTTTCCTATGCGCTCGATTACTGATTCGATTTTGATTCGGACGCTATCTTGATATTACAGTTTAAATTCTCACGTTATTTTACCGAGCGCTATGAGGTCTCTGCGGCAAATTGGGCGTCTGAGCAACTGACATCACAAATTAAGTGGTCAACGTGAGTATGGGTTAAATCCAAAAAATGAAAATATCATCAGCCAAGTAACATAGAGGACGGTAAAATGTATAAGATATAGAGATCAGGTCGAAAACTAAATAAAAAAACACTTTTCGTCGTTTTCCAAAATAAATTATCGTTTTAAAAAATTCTAACGCTTATATCTCAAAGTAAATGAAGTGGATGCTGTAACTTGTAAAATGTAAGACTCGGTGTGAATTCTAAGACTAAATATGATTGTTCTCTTTGTAATTTTCCAAAAATAAGACAATAAATATGACTAAATATGATTGCTCTCTTTGTAATTTTCCAAAAATATGACAATAAAGATAGCCGCCTTCAAAGAAAATCGAATCCTTATATCTCAAGGAAACCATAAGAGATATAGGGTATTTGTTCTCTCAGAAGAAGTCGTGTGGTAATGTAAAGTTTATTTGCCAAGATTAACCTTATTACTGGCAGAACAGGTAACATGAAAATGTCTGCAAAGTGAAATTGCAGGGCATATCTCGGAAATGGAAGACTTACATAAGTAATGATTTGAAGTCCAAAACTAAATAAAAATGAACCTTTTATTGTTTTTCAAAATTGAAATAAATCTCTATATATAAAAATTACGTGTTACGTTGTTTGTCCGCAATGAAACCTGAAACCTGAACGCTGAGGCACGTCAAAACAGTCAGAAACTGGTCGGAAACTTTCCGCTACATATAACGCGGGTCCTAGCCGTTTCATAATAAGTTAATTAATATGTCTCGCAACTCAGTTCTTCTACGGTGCAGTGATAGCTCGAAGGATTAGAAATTTTAGGGTATATACGTAAGATGTTAGGACGGTTGCATTTACTTGGATTTAGATTAGGGATTTCGTTATATTCTTCTTTTAAAATTGACAATTTATCATGTTTAGAATCCACGTTACAATATTGGAATAAACCTGAATAATGAAAATCTTGAAGCAGTGATAGCTCCAGTGGCTTTGGCTATGGACTGCCTGCCGCGCAGCAGGTCCATGGTTCGAATCCCGCCGCAGGCTTGAGCTTCACCGGATGGTGGAAGGGCATTTGCCCGCCTGGCTAGCGACCATAGCTAGCGATCAAGTAGAAAATCTGTCGACAAGCACCTAACGGTGTGTTCCGGCAGCTGTCCTTAAGAGCCAGTAATTCTATGTTAAACCTGTTAACACTTTCGACCACATCATCACTTACCAGGTGAGATTGTGATCAAAGGCTTTTAACCATGAGCAATAAAAATCAATTATTAATTTTATTTATTTTTATTAAATTCTAGGTTAGCCTGTACAACATCTTCGACCACATCATCACTTAACATCAGGTGAGATAGTGGTCAAAGGCTAAACTATCATGCATAAAAAAAAAAAAAAAAAAACTTTAAACAACTGGATTTGAAAAAATCTTTCACCATTAGAATCCTACATTATCCCTGATGTCATAGGCTATAGAATATTTTTAAATTTGAAATATTGTAATGATTTTTTTGTTAAATACACATGCGAAGCCGGGGCGAGTCGCTAGTTAGATATATTGTGAATTGTAAAACCGTGGCAGAAGCTTATTAAATTAAAATATTATATATAAATAAAAGGCCGTGGAAGTACTGCTACCTATTTCTAACGTCAATCAGTAATTTTAACAGTAGTGCGAATAAAAATTACAGGCACATGTCCCACCCAGGGTGATGGGCGCAGTGCAGAAATGCATCTGTTATATATATATAGGCAGATGTTACCTCTAAACACCAGGTGGGCCACATGCCTGTTCGGCCACGATGCCATAGCTTTTTGTGTTCTCATTAATTTTAGTATTTCATATCAAAAATATTGTGTTTATGTCATGAATAAATGTATTTTCATTCTTTCTTTCCATAAAAAGAGGTCCCATATTGTAACAAATACAGGCAAAACAACTTTTTATGTTTATATTTTATGTTATAGCGGTAACCTCTACCTATAACAGATTTTCGTTACAAGTTATAAACTGCACTGTGCCCGTCACCCTGAGAGATATAGTTGTTAAATTCTCATCATAACGTCCCTGTAATTTTACTGGCTCTTAAGGACTGCTACGGAACACACTGTTAGGTGCTTAGCGACAGATTTCAAGTAGCTCGCCTGGCTAGCTTCATGGTAGCTAGAAGCTCAAGCCGGGGCCGTGGGGATCGAACTATGAAACTGCGGTACCGCAATCCATAGATATGCTATAACCGGTCGTCTATTATTGCTTCAAAAAGTTTTTATCATTTTTGCTTTGTTTATTCCTATATTTAAATGCATATATAGGGGTGTTATAAGTTATTTTTGTGTTTGCTGTGGGTCTGCATGTGGCGTCATAGCTCTTAACGACTGGACCGATTTTGATGCAATTTTTTTCGTATGAAAGCTGACAGGGTCGCGACGTTCCTAACTAAAATTTCATGTTTGTTTAGTAATCTTGTTTAATAATAACAAATATTTTAAGAAAACATCAAATTCTCGATCATGCGCTCGTAGAGTCAAAGCAAGACCTCCTGAGGATGCTTCGTGGAGAAGCGACACGCGTCGAAAAACTTACGGTTTGACTGCGTGGCGTTTGTGACGTCACGTCGCATCGGCTTGACAGGAAAATTAGGCGGAGTTGACATTAGATATGATATCTTAATATTTTTTAAGTGTTTTATTAAAATATTTATTTGATGTTTTTTTTTATAGTTTTAAAATATTTGTAATTATTAAATATGAACTCACTTTAGCTTTAAGATATTTTAACTTATACTAGGCTAACTTCCCTTCAGGAAGAATATTGATAAGTTAGAGAATTGGAGAAATTATGGAGATCTGTGTCGGGGGTTACTTAAAATTTTGAATTATATTACCGTTATTACAATAGTTCCCGGACCCGTTCATATAATTGTTCATCTGCTGATCCTTGCCCCAAAGACCTTGGACTGATGGGTTCTGGTATATGGTCTCGGTGGACGCGTTGCCGTTCTCAGCGTCATACTGAGTTTCTGGCTGCTGGAGAACCTGAACATTAAACAAATTGTTTCTAACTATGATAACAAGCATAATCGCGTGCTGAGCGAAAAACACATTAACAAATTATTGGAGCACATTTTTTTTTGTTCCAGGCGGGAATCGAACCCTCGTCTTCCGACCCTTTCCATCAGATAAAGTCTAGCATTCTGGTTGATGACCGCGCACCGTCCCCTATGACGGTTACAATAATACAATTGCAGCATAAAATTTTGGCTCGAATCGAAAGAGTAAGGTTCTGGTGGCCGAGTGGTTTACGCATCCGGCGTGAAATCGGACGAAGCCGGTTCGGTTCCCATCCGGAACCAAAAAATTGTGCTTTAATAATTTGTAATTTTTTTTTTTTTTATGCTATTGTGACGGAGCAAGCTTGAGGCGCACCTGATGTTAAGCGGTTACCTCTGCCTATAACAATGATAGCTCAGTGGCTTTGGCTATGGACTGCCGCGCAGCAGGTCCATGGTTCAAATCCCGCCGCGGGCTTGAGCTTCACCGCATGGTGGAAGGGCATTTTTGCGAATGCCCGCCTGGCTAGCTACCACCCTCAAGTAGAAAATCTGTCGCCAAGCACCTAACGGTGTGTTCCGGCAGCTATCCTTGAGAGCCAGTAATTCTACGTTAAGCCTGTTAACACCTTCGACCACATCATCACTTACTCTCACGTGAGATTGTGGTCAAAGGCTCACCTATCAGCAATAAAAAAAAAATGTAAGACGAAAATTTTAAAAGAAATTTCCAACTTAGAAGTATGAAATAACTTGATGATCTCTGTACCAAGATGACTCAACACTGACTAAAATAATTTATTTTATACTTTTTAAGGTTCCGTACCCAAGGGTAAAAACGGGACCCTATTACTGAGACTTCACTGTCCGTCGGTCCGTCTGTCACCAGGCTGTATCTCAAGAACGGTGATAGTTAGACAGTTGAAATTTTCACAGATGATGTATTTCTGTTGCCGCTATAACAACAAATACAAAAAGTTGGCCAAATGCGAGTCGGACTCGTGCACGTTAAAAAAGGTTAACATATGAAGTCTAATGTTGTATTCCTAATGGTACGGAACCCTTCGTGCGCGAGTCCGACTCGCACTTGGCCGTTTTTTTGTGTTTGAATTATGTTCCATTTAGCAACAAATGTTTTTCACGCTGTTTAGCTACAGCACGATACACATGTGACTTTTACTTATCGCGTCGCGTCTTTCTCTCCCCTGTTTTGTCGTTGAGGGGAACTTTTCCTCAGCGGATAATTATAGGATACTAATATATTATTATTTTGATAATTAGATATTTTTTACTACATTTTATTGAGAGATCTATGAATTCTTAATAAATGTTTACAAATATCTGAAGCGAAGTTGTTTTCGATTATTTTTGGAACTCCTAAAAGTCCTGCTTACAAGACTAGGTACAACTAAAGGTTTTTTTTACCATGACAGAGATTCGAACCCTCTCCGATTAATCCAGTGTATAATGATAGAAAGAGTTTTTTGCATAAATTCTTGAAAGAAGTTTTGGAATCGGACCTCGCTATTCAAGTGTAAATTAGGCATAGTTATCTGTCAATTTTTTCACGCGAATATCCGACAAAAATTTGTCGCTGCCATGTTTAAGTTAAATGATTTATTTTATTAATAACAAGATCAAAATTGAACTGAAATCTAGCCCAAGCATAGTTTGGAGCTATAAACACTTCATTTGAGTCGAGATTATGCTACAGCGAGATGCTCTTGTTTAGTTAGTCGTTACTAGCAAAAGAAGTGTCTGAAATATACCTAGGTAACTGCAAAATTGTCTACCAACCTGATAATGGGCACGAGTACCCAAAAAAAACACGGCACCTGATCCTCCAGTGGCCATGATGAATCTGTGATATATAAAAAGAGAATTAAATCCATTAAAAAACAATAATAAATTATCAAAGAACTTAACCGTGAATACCTATATGCCTACTGTACTAATAATAATAATGTTACATAGGTAGATTATATTGTATTACATTTAACATAACCATACATTCTATTTACCAGTAAAAAAAAAATATATATAAACTACAAATATATGCGCACAATTTACGTCGTAAAATCGTTTTAGACAGAAACTTTGATATAATTTTTTTTCTTTCATATTTTATTTGAAGTTGTCTAATAATACTAGTGAAGGTAAGTACCTACACATTGAATTTCAAATTAATTTAATATATTAGGTACCTTTGTACAAATGAATTCATATATTTTTATGAAATTTCATTTGTAGGTATCTATATTATTTGAATTTTATTTCATATTTCTATTTTTTATGTTATTTAATTTGGTCTATTTTATTTTATCTTCCTACTATAATTTTTTTATTACCTACTCTGTATTTTTTCTGTGTAGGTATTAATAATTAACGTGATGGTGTTTAGGATTTAGTCTGTAAGCCACATTGAATGATTTAAAATAAATAATAATTTAATAAATATACTTACTATTTAGGTAGGTATTCATATATATATATATATATATATATGTAGTAGGTTCCTACCATACCTTTGTACCTATTAGTATGTTACATCGTGATTAAGACCATATTAATAAATGCCTATGTCAGTATTAGGAGAAAACAACTATTACTAGTTATAATAAAATCTGTGGTCAGCAAAATTATACCTACATTAAAAAAAAAGCTACAAGACGCTGCTGCACGTCGGACGTGTAAACAGACCTTAAATTTCACATATAGTAGTAGATAGTAGGTTTTTAAGCAGCTAATTTTTTATAGAAGATATTCAATAAAATATTTTTAGGCAGTAACATAATTATTTAGTACATACATGAGGCAAAAATATGAACCACATTAAATAAATGTACGTAAGCTGTCTGTTGTTGGGATTGAAATTAACTTACCTAATTAACACTTCGATGAATATATATTTAACTTATAATTTTATTCGCAAGTTATGCGTGAATAAGTAGAAAATTAAATTATATTCAATAATATTTTGTATCTCTTGATTCTTGACAATCTGAATTATGTTTGACGCTGTATTGACTTGCGCAGTAGTTACCCTAAAATTTTGGGGTTGTCATCATGTAAAAAACAAACCCTTTGAATGGTAAACAAAAATCAATAAAAACTATACATATATCAAAAATATTGTTTAGCATACATCATTAAATTCTTGCTTAATTCTGGATAAATTATGTATTTTATATTATTTTACATTTTATTACATTAGATATATTTTGAGATATTTCTTAATTTTGGGTAAAAATAATTCCGTTTGGACCTTATGGCATGAGGTTTTTCATATTCTACTCAGTTGTCTGAGATGAGTTATTGGTAGAGACGGTATGGTAATTATTGCACTGCATATAAAAATAACCTATCCTTTAATAAAACGTTAGTAGGTTTCGGTAGACGTCCTACATTTCAATATTAATCAATTCTTATGTCACTGTACATTTCGATACAATTAGTTATGATGAATACGTTAAATTCACAATGACACAATTTCTACTTATTATAAAAAAAGTGACTCCATATAAATATATGCAGCTACTTCAAACCAGTGACTTATCATGTTATAAACAAAGACATACGAACTAGCTAAATTCCATAGTCAGTAAAATATTTTGCTCTCTGTGCTTCAGAAATTTGTAGAGTCAAAGACAAATGTAGATTTATTACTTCATAGTAAGCTTATGAATATTAATAGTAATGCTTATTTATCACAAATGGTATACAATTTGTTTTCAAATTAATTTGGATATTTTACATTATAATAATTATTTCTTGGAAAGATCCATGGCTTTCACATGATAAGATTACTTAGACTGCTACGGACTATACATGAAGTCTTATCCTTAATATTCTTAGTTCTAACATTTTACTTAGGCGACCGGTTACTACAATATAGTTCAGCTGAGAATTTGAAATCGTTTATTTAGAAAATTTCATTAGAAATGTATTATTTTTTACACTAGTTTAAAAATCTGTATCTAAACAAATAACTACATAAAAAAGTTGTTTAATTAAACGAAAAAAATTTTTTTAACATTTCGTGTTATATTTGTGGTTAGATATAACTAAGACAGTTTAACTAATTTGTTTACCTATCTAAGTTACATACATAATTACTTATCAAAAAATTCCCACTCACAGTGTTCTCTCATGTTGTTTACAAAAATTACCTTACAAAAATTTTGACGAGTGGGTAAAAATGAAGTTTCAGTAACTACAGTCCACGCTAGGTCACCAATCGAAAATCGTAAGCAAGATTGTGCATTTTAATTGCCTTCACTAAAGGTGGTATATATATTTATAAGATAGTTAAATAGTAAACAGTTATATTTATAATAGCATAATCATTTGGTTTCCTATTAAAATCAGTATGATTACGTATATTAATGCATCGCGCTATCATTTTAACGCATTTTGGAGCATTTAAGACTTAAACTTACTGTATTTAACACTGTTTTTGTGTAACATGTAAAGTTCTCAACATCACAGAAATAAATAATATTATGTTATATACATATGAAAATATTGTTTTCATAATTTAGGTACCTCGTTTATATTTTGATAATTTATATAAACTGGTTTTATCATTAAAGAAAATCAAGTTTTAATTGCCACTAGACGCTTAGAATTGAATCGTCTTTGTAGTAGTTGCTAATGAAGATCTTTCAAATGGGATTATTCAACAGTTTAAGCTACACAACAGTGAGGATATCATTATAAATGTGGTATAACGCAACATCTATCCACGGCCACGATATTTTTGTACAAGGTTGTAAGGACGTGCGTGGTAGAGTCGGAATGAATACCATTTCATCAAATGACGTCAGCTTATGAGCCGACCAATCACGAGCTAGATCCTACATCGCGCAAGTGAAGTTTTTACCTCTATACAACTTTATATGGGAGAATGAATTGAATGCTATTGGGAGAGTCCCAAGCTACTCAGTAAACCGGTTGTGGCGGGGGGCCGGTCTAAGCCCCTGTCATCTGATAATGTCGTCTTAGTCTTACGAGCCGTCATGAATGGATAATAATATTAAATGGAAATGATTATAATTTGAAACAGTTCAGTAAAATGAAAGAGAAGGTTACTTCTCAACCTCACTGTAGTAGCTACTTTGACTCTTCTTTTGCGAATTTACTATTTTAGCGGTACATAGTATTTAATTAAATTTCAAATATTTTTTTAATCAGCTGTAATACGAGCACTGTCAATACTCTAAGGTAATAAAAAAAACTATTGACAATTGTGAATTAAAATTATACAAAATATTATAAGAATAACTTTTAGAATTATTTTTACTTATTTGAAATACGAAATATCGTCGCTATATGATTACAATGATTTTATTTATCATGTACTAATATTTATAAACTTAACCTAGGTATATATAACTATGAACTTTTAAAAGTAGAGTCATTTTAAAAATGTCAGTTTAATATTAATCTCGAAATTATGGATTGTACTTAAACAAAAAAATAGGAGGTTAGAGTATGAGTACCTAATATATTATATAAAATAATAGAGTTCGAGCATAATGTTGGCCAACGTGGGCGGACTCTATATCTACATATTATGCATAAAAAACTTACATACTTGTATTTTGTTTCCTGAGATAAAGATTTGATAGGTATCTACATATTAAAATAAACGCAGCTATAGGTTTTATATTATGAGCTCATAATATTTATCGAAAAGATATTAACTTATTTATTTCTATTTTGTAATCGATGTAATTATTAATTGGATAATAGGCGTACTAACTGCAATGTAGCTACAAACTCTTTTAATGTAAAGTAAGATTGAAATGATTGCGTCTTAGAATTATAATAATATTTTTGATAAGTTATTATATATTAATAAAACTACTCTTCGATATCACCATAAATCGTTCGTACCTATTAATTATTACCATAATCGTAAGATCGTAACCTATAATCACTAATGAAAGCACGCACTCCACTGTAAATTATTAATGCTAATTTTTATGGTAGGCCTCTTTTGGACACTAAGTCTTGGTATAATTGTGACCGCTAATGGTACATACAAAAAAAAACAATTAAGTGTGAAATTTGAACACTTGGGTAGGCAGTATTAGTTACTACTACACTCAAAAATATCTGATGGATTATAGCTTCATCATTGTAAAGGTCTGTAGCCTGAATAACCTACGATAATATGTTTTGGTCTCATTGAAATCGAACCCAGGCAGGGCGTAAGGCCTCGGGAATCTAAGACGACACGTTTACCTAATTAACGATATAGTTAGTATAAATACAAGTATGTTAGTACATTAATAACATGCGTAGGTATCAATACACACAGATCTTCTCACGTGATGAAAGGTATATTGTATGAACCTTTAAAATGAAAGAGTGTTAAGCGTGTTAGATGTACATATAATTTGTTTGTGTCTTATGCGCAGATTTATTTTACAGATATAATTTTTAACGTAGTTATAACTACTCACTTAAGGATTTAGTTTCTTTACTCCCGGGAATACTCGATGTGGAGATGATGGCAGCTGAAGCCGGAATAGAAAAACGAGGAATAATATTTAACAGATATTGTTCTCTTAATTGTTTACAGATAATTATTATGTAAGTGATTTAATCATTAAAAATCTTCAAGTGTGTAAAATTTAAATTGATTTCTATGACTGACATACATTAAATGGTGTAAATATACTGGTAGGTATATAAAGAAAATTCAGAGAAAAACACCCTTTTGATTTTTCACAAGTGCCAAGATTAACCCTTGTCAGGTAATATTTTTTTATAAAATTCGCAGATATTATAAAATAATATCTGCGATGATATGGCGTTTACATGAATTCTTAATTACTCGGATTGTTAAAAAAAGCACCAAAAGAAGGTCGAATCAGCTACTGACGTGATGATGAGACCGTGGCCTCTCTTATCATTTTCTTGACATATTTGACATTATTTATTTTTACCATAATATGATTGCTTAATACGCTTCAACATATCTGATGGCAAGGAATTAGAGCGGCTCCTCGCCACAACCGGCTTACGTAGTAGCTACGGACCTCCCGATTGAGTTGTATTGAACGTTGTATATGTAATAAGCGGCAGATGAAACTCCGATTGCGCGATGCAGGATTTGAATTTCTTCATTTTTTTAATGAAAGATAACTTAGGTATAACAAAAGATAATGTGTTTTTTAAAAGTAGATTAGCTTGAAGAACAGTCTTATTTTTTTTCTTGGCTGGCAGATGATTGTTTTCGGAGATATACTCAATTGAATTTCTAAATTGTTTTATACGAGAACACCATAAGAGTGAAAGAGATAGCTGAAATAGCTTCCCGCCAACATCAGCGAGCATGCGCTCTACTTGGTACTTTAGAAAGTCAGACTCTAGCAGATTGAACACGTAGATTTGTGACCCCGATATTGCTAGCGTGGCATGAAAGAGTAGAGTAAGACGAAACGATCACGTATTCATGGAGCATGAAAGAGAGGGTTATACATAAAATACACAGTTAGTCTTCTTTTTGTCATTAAATTATGAAAATAATAGTAGAGCAGAAAAACCTAAACAATAGTAATTTTACTAAATTAATATGGGTAGTGCAAATGAATTGTGGGCAATTTGATTATTGTGGTAGTAATTATATGGTAGATTTTTCATTACCATGTTAGTATGGTAGAAAAAAGGTGCAAATTATATGATAAAATATTTTTAGAAAATGGCGGAGGCGTATTTATGCATTTGAGACGAGAAACGTGTTCAATTTGTGCAGTTTAATCCGTGGTGTTAAATATTTACTGCAAGTTTCTGGGTATTCATTGTTGCCATTTATTGTAAGTACTTCTATATTGTTGCAATGATAAAATTAAAATAATTAAAAAATAGAAACACCAAAGATTTCGGTGTTGCAATGAAAATCGACATATTTGATTTGTCATCAAACTCATCAGCTGTTTTGTTGTTGATATTGTTGTAAACGTAAAATGAGAAATTCTTTAGCAAGTACAAGTACAAACCATTGACTTGGATTAATATTCTTTGCTTCTCTTTTAGTAGTAACCTAAGTATAATCTCTGATCTCTGACCATATCGATGCCTTTGAACACCTTTTCATTGAACATTCCGACATCACACACACCCAATATACAATTTATCAAGTTTTACGCCTCAGTTAAAAAAAATTTATGATTTCGTACTCCACTGGACAAATGGATGACGCTTTCGCATCTGTCTGTCTATCCAAATGTCATGGGTTACTAGCTTGCAACCAAAATGAGCCGAAATTCAATAAAATTATTCTATAGGTACCTATATAAAATTTTGCGAATGTGTGTCTTTTTATTGCCCCTCGCATCCGAAGCGACTGAACAGGTTTGATGTAATTCAGTATGTAATATATTCCATAGGTCCTACATTAGGAGAAAGGATACATTGTATCCCGGTTATTTTGTGAGTCCTGAGGGATTTAATCAATCTCTACTCTGGCAGACTCTAGGGGCTATAATACTTCATGTATAGTTCCTGTTCCTGAGAAAGAAAATGCTTCAGCTCTTATCACTATGTGCAACCAAAGTAGGATGTCTTATTTATATTGCTTTAGATTTTAATATAATCTTTTCTTTCCCTATAATGTCAGGTTAAATTCTGCTTAGCATGCATGTCTAATTGAGTGGTCAGTAAATACTCTGGTAGCATTATCAAAGATTACTCATCAACACAACGATTCAGAAAATCAGTAAAATTATTTCTAAATATGATTTCAAGCGCTGTCACATGGTAATCGAACATCATATGTACATATTTTAGATTAATGGGAATGCTTGAGATTACTATTTGTTAAGTCATAGAGTGTTCACTAGATAGATATTACCGCTACTTTCGATTTTATCAATTTAGCTCAATCCCCATACAATGGTTAAGGACAAATTAGAGTCATTATATGTCATGTTCGCTTAGCAATAAGAGCATACCCCGGCTATAGGTGTGGATGGTCCGGGTTTGAATCCCGCACATGACTATAATTTTTCCTCCTGTTGTAATTTTGTAGTATAGCTCTTTCTCAAGAATTATAGATGTATAGCTATCCATATTTTTTAAAGTCGATCCAACATACTAATGTTATGCACTTAAAATCCGGCCGCCGAGAGAATGCATTTGACAGTTCGTCTTGTGAATATTTTTTCCCCAGTTCAAAGTAACATAGACAGTTTGACTGCATAATATTGTATTATGTAATATTAATACTAATTATATAATATTAATACTAGTCAGGCACCGAAGTTTATAAAAATAGGGTAAATATTTTATTTTACACACAAGCCACAACGCCAATAAAAACACTTACTGTCAAACACATTCTCTCAGCGGCCGGAGTATAGTAATGCTAATACCACTGCCACATTTTAAAGCATATATAACACATATTAAAATTGACCCAATTTGGTACATACTTATTTATTTAACGACATTAGGGAAATTAGTGATCTAGAAATAACAAACATAATTAGGTAATAAATATCTAAAGGCTAACTAAAAATTACTACCATTTTTATATACTGCTGACTGCTGGTTTTGAACACAATCTCACCTGATGGTAAGTGGTAATGTGGTGATCGAAGTTGTTAACAGGCTTAACCTAGAGAATTACTGGCTCTCAAGGACCGCTGCTGGAACTACTAATATAATAATATTAATAATTATTCACATATAGCAACTGAATTTGAAAATTAACAAAGTTAATGAATAACTACTAAATAATATTAAGGAACATTGTAATGTTCTTAAGTTTGATTAAGATTTAATTGTTAATGCTATTACGTTGTAATAAAGGAAAAAGCTATGTTAGCCTATAAAAAACGTTTTTTAAATATATATTAATAAAAAATATTAAAGTTAATTTTCAGTGTAGAGAAAGTATAGAAGATATCGATATCAAGTTTAGCTGGGTATAAAGAAATCTGCACGCCCAAATTAAATATGTGTTCTGCCTGTAAATCTTGCACTTACTGTATACGCATATATATATATATTTATTGCTGTGGTTGAAGGTGATAACGGGCTTAATCTAGAATTACTGGCTCTCAAGGACAGCTGCCGGAACACACCGTTAGGTGCTTGGCGACAGATTTTTCTGCTTGAGGGCAGACCACCCGGTCGCTAGCCAGGCGGGCATTCGCAAAATTGCCCTTCCTCCATGCGGTGAAGCTCAAGCCCGCGGCGAGATTCGAACCATGGACCTGCTGCGTGGCAGTCCATAGCCATAGCCACTGAGCTATCACTGCTTCACAATAAATATTTGGGCCTGATAACTAAGCTCAAACACAAAATGATGTAGAGATGACAGAATACAGGTCATTATGTACCATTAGGTGAAATCGTGGTCAAGAACAATGAATAACACTCTTTCTATGTAATACTAGACAACGATAAACTCCTTAGTGTTACTTTGCGTCATTAATGAAACATTCGTACTGAAGTTTGCTTAGCTGTTCTTAACCGATCAGCAAAGTTACGCAACGTCCGCCGCGGGCATGAGTTAGATGGGTGACCGCTGGTGACATTACTAGTGAGCCTTCCGTGATTTGGAGGGCACGTTAAGCCGTCGTTCCCGGATGGCAGTCATTATAGCATGGTGGTAGAGAATTTGCGAATGCCCGGCCTGGCTAGCTACCACCCTCAAATAGAAAATCTGGCGCACAAGCACCTAACGGTGTGTTCAGGCAGCTGTCCTTGAGAGTCAGTAATTCTAGGTTAGCCTGAACAACATCTTCGACCACATCATCACTTACCATCGCTTGAGATAGTGGTCAAAGGCTAACCTATTAGGCATAAAAAACACTAATGATAAAAATGTTTGTAATCTTATTTTCAGATATAAATCATGTCAGATGAAGAAACGCATATAATACAAACTGAAGATGGTCAGACACTCACAGCAGAATATAAAGATGGTAATAAATACTTTTATTACTAATAATCATTAATATTACCAAATATCCCAAGAAAACATCAAATTAATATTTTAACAAATCACTTAAAAAAATTAAAATTATGTCTAGTGACAATTCTGCCTAATTTTCCTATATTTTTTTTATTGCTGATAGGTTAGCCTTTGACCACAATCTCACGTGATGGTAAGTGATGATGTGGTCGAAGGTGTTAACAGGCTTAATCTAAAATGACTGGCTCTCAAGGACAGCTGCCGGAACACACCGTTAGGTGCTTGGCGACAGATTTTCAACTTGAGGGTGGTTGCTAGCCAGGCGGGTATTCGCAAAAATGCCCTTCCAACATGCGGTGAAGCTCAAGCCCGCGGCGGGATTCGAACCGTGGACCTGCTGCGCGGCAGTCCATAGCTAAAGCCACTGAGCAATCACTGCTTCCTCACCATCGCCACGCAGTCAAACCGGAATAATTTTTGATGCTTCGTGTAGAAGTGAAACGCGTCGAGAAACTTCTCCGGTTTTGCTGCGTGTCGTTTGTGACATCACGTCAGCTTAGCAGGAAAATTATGCGGAATTGTCACTAGATATATTTTTACATGTTTTAAGTGTTTTATTAAAATATGATATTGATGTTTTCTTAAAGTAAAAATATTTGTGTGTTATTATTAAATATGGATTCCTCTAAGTAACGCCTGAATTTATTCATTAAATATATAATTATCATCAGCTTATCAACTATATGGTTTAATGCAGTTAGTGGTGCCAACTTCACAGAGGGCTCTGCTGGCCCTTCTGGTATTTTTTTCCTAGTGGCCTGTAACAAAATCCATGGAAAGATAGGGGTCCCCATCCCTATTCTCCCCTATCTTTCCATTGATTTGTGCTATTATTTCACTTTTATTAACAGCACTCCATATACCAACAGCGTAAGGCTGCGCATCTACCAGAAATGAATGAGGAATTCATCCTTCTCTGTAGGTTATGCAGCCTAATGGTATCACATATATTTAATTTTTTTTATACCTGATAGGTTAGCCTTTGACCACTATCTCACCTGATGGTAAGTGATGATGTGGTCGAAGATGTTGTTCAGACTAACCTAGCGTTACTGGCTCTCAAGGACAGTTGCCGGAACACACCGTTAGGTGCTTGGTGACAGATTTTCTACTTGGTGGTGGTAGCTAGCCAGGCGGGCATTCGCAAAATGCCCAACCACCATGCTATAACGACTGCCATCCTAAGACAACAACCGACGGCTTATCGTGCCCTCCGAAGCACGTGGACGCTCAGTAGTAATGTCACCAGCGGTCACCCATCCAACTCATGACCGAGGCGGACGTTGCTTAGCTTTGTTGATCGGTTCAGAACGGCTAAGCACACTTCGCCGCGAGCGCTTCAAAATATGCTTCTAGAGCAGCTACGCCAGCCACACAAAGACCTTCTTAAGTAGCCATCCGGCTTGGGTAGAAGCTAGCGGCATGGAATATGCATAAAACATTCTAAGCAGGACATTAGTACAAGACACTGGACTTTGAGTTTTCTTACGGAACGCCGCGAGAGTGTTAAGGCAAATTTATATAGCAAAAGTTTTGAAGCGCTCGTAGCGAGAGAGCATGTTAAGAAGTCCGTCCCGGATGTTGTCTTCGTTATAGGTGGCAGGGCATTTTGCGAATGCCCGGCTGGTCGGCTATCACCCTCAAGTAGAAAATCTGTTGCCAAGCCAGGAACGGTGTGTTCAGGATAACTATCCTTGGGAGCCAGTAATTCTAGGTTAAGCCTGTTAACACCTTCGACCACATCATTACTTACCATCAGGTGAGATAGTGGTCAAAGACTAACCTATCAGGCATAAAAAATGTAAAGTGTCCCCTGGTGGCGCGTTAGTGAATCGACATTTTTGCCCTACAAAATCTTGTTGACTCATTCGCGAAGCTTCACGAGTAAATCTCACACAAGGCTCACATATCACCCCCAAATAGAATAAGAAGGAGAAAAGGCAGTCATGAAATCATCCCTCTGAGAACGGTAGTCAACACCTAGGTAGAGGACTTTGCATGAAAGTGATAACAAATGAGGCCCAACTGTGGTAAACTCTGCCTATAACAGGTGCACTTCGTCACAACTGACCAACTGCACTAGCGATGCGTAATTATTACTAAATCTAATCGACTTAGTCGATTGTCCTGTTCAGTCGATAAAAGTCGATAACAATCGATGTTAGTAATTACTATCTACTAGCGTTGTGCGGCGAGTGACAATGAGGGACACGGTGTTCGTATAATTTTATTACTAATAATTCGTTTGTAGCGCAGCGCACTTACCATAAATTACTATACTCGAACGTTCTAGGTTATTCTAGGTTAGCTTGAACAACATCTTCGACCACATCATCACTTACCATCAGGTGAGATAGTGGTCAAAGGCTAACCTATCAAGCATAAAAAAAAACGTACTACTAAATTAGTAATAAAAAAGATGGTGCGGTTTAGGTGCGCTGCGCTGCGAATCAGTAGAGCATTGCATAGCGGATTGAGTTGTGTGTACAATTATTAATAGTACGTCGATTGTTATTCGAATAATCATAGTGAGGAACTACTAAATCGACAATCGAATGCGCTATAGCCCAAGTTTCGATTCAGTCGATTGTATTTTTGCAACAAGAAAAGGTGATTCTAGGTTAGCCTGTACAATATCTTCGACCACATCATCACTTACCATCAGGTGAGATAGTGGTCAAAAGCTAACCTATCAGGCATAAAAAAAAAATAAAAAAAAACAATCGCCCATCGCTAAACTGCACTACGCCCATAACCCGAATCAAACTTGTTATACTACAAAATGATGAGTGGAAAAATTATAGTCATGTGCGTGAATTGAACCTGTGCCATCCACCCCTGTAGCCGGGTATGTTCTGACCGTTAAGCTAACATAACTTATAACTCTAATTTGTCCACTCGTTCTCAACCATCGTATGGGGATGGAGCGACACCTATAATTCAACTTACGTACTACAAACTGTAGTGTAATCTGCGGAGCATGCATTATAGCAATAAAAAAAAAAAAAATAAAGTTGCTATCACTGTGGTTCAAGTCACGCAAACATGCGCTATTTGCACTGTATGCACGCAAACGGTCGGTTCATAACTTGCTAAACAGACACCACGATAGCATAATGACGTCATCTATGACGTCACCTCCGGCCGCAAACAACGCTCACAGAAAAGTGGTAGTGCAATATATGTACAAACGTCAAACTCAAATCTTGACAGATAGAAGAGGATTTTTTTGTTGTTGTGGTCAGAATGTTGATCGTACAAACATCTGTTCACATAATAAACCCTTGAAGTGCAATACTTCTATTATCAATAATTGACGTGAAGGTGATTTTTGGTCAATTGCGAAAAAGCAAATTGACAGTTAGCAGATGTTATTAGCGCGGCTACATATCGGTTCACATCGTTTGCGCGCAATCAGTGCATATTCTCGTATTTCAGTTATGAACCGAGCTTTTGCAATGTATGCAGTGACAGCAGTGTTTGCGTGATTTAAACCGTAGTGTTATGTCTCATGTGCTTGTAATTGCAATGGTACCCATATATACCCGTCAAAATAGAACACAGTGATGCGAACATGGGTATGGTGCCCTAGATGAACTCGCACAGAGTTCTACTGATACTAAAACATCCTCAAGTAGAAAATCTGTCGCCAAGCACCTACTAATGTGTCGAGCTAACTAACATCTTCGACTAATTCATCTATTTCGTGAGATAGTGGTCAGGCACACTATCTGACTTGAATGCAAATTAACTAAGGAGGTTACATTTAATATTTTAATTTATGACTTTCAGGACAACTTCAAATAGTGGAGGTCTCAGCTTACGATAAAGCGGTAAGTGGTATAAATAAAAAAAAAAGGTATCCAAAATCACGTAAATTTTAACTGCGGAACATGCGTGAATTAGGTATTTCCTTCGTATAATAAAAACAAATACCTATTTGAAAAAAAAAATGTGTATACGTTATAGAAAACATGTTGTTTTTTATTCAAATACTGATGACTTTCCATAATAAGTAGTTTACCCTTAGTAAGACTTTCCATAATAAGTAGTACTAAGGGTTTATTTAGTTTTTTAGATATAACTTTTGATTTATTTTCAATCGAGGTGACTTTATGTAATCAATTAATCATGTTTCTAAAGTGTATGATTTGAGCGTTTCTCTTTTTTTTTTGCCACAATTTCAAAAAATCGCTAAGAATATTTAAATAAATATTTTTTTTGTATGAAATCAGGTACTTTATTAACATTTGGATTTTTTATAAGAAAATCTATTTTATTTAAAATGTTTGTGCAAAATGCATTAAAAACTAAATAAAGGTAGATTACATGTTCTTAGATGTTACTTTTTATTTGTTAAAAAACTTTGAAGTAACAATTGTTGTATCGAGAAAAATATTTTTCTTGATATTGCATGATAAATTTAATAACATCATTGCAAAGAAATACCAAGAAAAGTGAAAGAACATTTTAAAATTATGCCTTTATTTATTTTTTTGTTACCTTTCACCTGAATAAAATTTAAAGTTTTGATATTATGAAAAATACACAAAATTTACCGACTTTAAATACTTTTTATTAAAATATTAGGTATCTTTTAGTCTCTTTATAAGATTAATTGTTTTATATTAAAAATAAACGACATCTTTTATTCATATCATTAAGGGTAGAAAATAGTGGACATATTTTACTCAAATAATTCTAAGATCTATGCATCTAAACTACCTATATTCCTGCTAATAAATGAATTTGAATATATTTTCCAGAATGAAAGCCATATACTACCTGACACGTCTGAACGGGAGCCAATGAAATATCTCCAAGTTTTGGATACAAGCAAGGGGCTGATGCATTTGGACCTACTCAACTTTACAATTGTCAAGTATGGACAAACATATCTTATTTTTAGGATTTCGGCTGCCCCTGGGGTGCTGGGCTAGAGCCTGTGGGGTGCCGGACTAGAATGTCACCCCTCCATTGCTACCTGTGGGTGTCGTAAGAGGCGACTAAAAGTAAAATACCGGAAGGTGGGCAGCAGCGTCTTCTGAGGAACTGATATCTTAATCTGCGATCCCAAGACGCCTGCCAAGCGTGGGGATTGTGGCAAATACCCCCTTAATGGGGGAGGCTGTGTTCACATTGTACGGTGCGTGCCGCGTCAGAAGAGATCAGAGCTATGCGTGGCTATGCGATAGAAAGAGAGACGGCTTGTAGGTGAATATAAATATTAGGTACTCCGTGCTTTGCGAGCTGAAGTGCACTTTATTGCGTCGTAGCTAGAGTCGTTAATTTATTGGGACGGCTTCAGAATCAGAATCAGAAATCTTTATTGACCCTTATAACAGTATACGTTACACTAGGCAAGTCATTTTACAATAGGTTGATAACATGATAATATACTAAAATATATATACGAAAATTATGATAACAAAGTACTTAATCTGATATGTTCCAAGAAATTCATAATTGCAATATGATATAATAACAATTTAAAATTAATGTACATAATAAATATATCTATGTGAAACAAAATAAAGATTAGGATGATGTCAATAATATTTTGTGAAATAATAATTATCAGTACTAATATTATAAATGCGAAAGTAACTCTGTCTGTCTGTCTGTCTGTTACGCTTTCACGCCAAAACTACTGGACCGATTTGAATGAAATTTGGTATGAAAATAGTTTGAGACCCGGGAAAAAACATAGGATAGTTTTTATCCGACTGCGCAAAAAGAGGTTAATGTATTTGCGCGATAACCGACATACGCGCGGGTGGAGCCTATCCTATGTTTTTTCCCGAGTCTCAAACTATCCCCATATCAAATGTCATTCAAATCGGTCCAGTAGTTTTGGCGTGAAAGCGTAACAGACAGACAGACAGAGTTACTTTCGCATTTAAAATATTAGTACTGATACACTGTTTTACCATAATACAAACTCCACCTCTCGATGAATCCGTACGTGCAAAAATAGTGCCAACTTCACACTCTTCTAGATTCACATTATGAACGTTAATATTTCTCACAAAATGTTCAGTGAAACAAAGTACATCGATGTTAATTTTATACTCTAGCAACAGATGGATGTTTATTTCTATCAATTGTATTTTATTTAGCAGACCAGTGGCCCAACTCCCACCTTTTAAAAACTATTATAGAAAACCAACGTCATTATTTTAAGCTTAAAATATTGATATTGACATTCGTACTGTGGCCATCACGAAACAATAATGTTCATATAGCGCTATCTCTATCGCACAGATGACTTGATTCAATGCATGCAGCTCGCTCTCACGTTGAAGTTCTAATGTAAGTTTACTATAGTGATATGTGGTGGTGCGAATTAAAATTGTAAATATAAGGTTAAAATAAGACTGAATTAAGACATGGGAGTTGGCCCCCAGCAATGTTTTGATGCATTACTGATAAGGTTTTGTTAGTCACGAAAAAAATTGTTTTTTTCTGTTTTGGCTGTGTTTGTATGAACTCATTGTTATTTGTGTTTACAACAGATATAGATATTGAGTCTTTATTATTTCTACAAAAACGTTAAAAATACGGGGAACGTGTTTTTAACGTTTTTGTTTTTGTAGCTGTATCGTAAAAGTTAAAATACACACAAGCGTCAAATACTATTTGGAACAATTTTTGAAGTATTGATGTCCGAGCGGTTATAGCTATAGACTGCTATGCCGCAGGTCCCTGGTTCGATGCCCACCGCCGGCTTGAGCTTCACCTGTTGAAGGGCATTTTGCGGAAGCTCGCACGGCTAGCTACCGCATTCAAGTAGAAAATCTAACGCCAAGCACCTAACGGTATGTTCCTGTAGTTGTGCTTGAGGTGCTTCTCACTTATCAGGTGAGATAGTGGTCAGGCTAGCCTTTCAGCTATAAAAAAATAACCCACAGATGAATAAAATAATCTTATTTTTAAAATTGGCAAGTATTACGCGAATGTAAATTTTCGTGTAGACAATAAAAACCATCATAGTTTAAAGAATTTTAAATTAAAGGATTTCTTATAGAATCCACCCTTATAATCTCTTTAATGTTATTGCTAGGGAGTAGTTTAACTTCGTGGGGTGCCGGGTTAGAATTGCACCTCCCCATATCATCCTGTGGGTGTCGTAAAAGCGACTAAGGGAAAAATTATACAGGGAGGTGGGCAGCATCGCCTTCTAAAGAACTACTGTCTTACACTACGATCCCCAAGCCGCCTGCCAAGCGTGGGGATTATGCCAAATACCCCCTTAATAGGGGAGGCTGTGTTTAGCAGTAGACGATCTGGCTGATACAGTACAAATTAACTTCAAAAGTCAAAAGTCATTTACTCGATCATTTGTCATTGCTAGTCTAAAACCTCGCACTGTTATTATGTATCTATTCTTAGTGTTGTAATCGTGATTATCACTGTTTAATTTAAATTTACACAAATTTATACATTATATCCTCAAATATATACCGATAGCGCCAAAAAGTAATTATTATATGTCTTCGATTAGGACTGTATTATGTTAGGAAAAATAGTACACACAGCAGACTATCCAGGAGCAGCTAGGTAGTATAACGGCGCGATATCACACGCCGGCGGGCCCGCCACGCGGTCTTCTTCAGCGGACACTGCAATCCTTCGTTTCACCTTTTATCACTGATGTGCTATCACACGCTATCACTAGGAATTTATAAAGAGCACAATGCTCTGGGTTCAAAGTTTATTTGTACGTAGTTTATAATGTTATTTGCGGAGCGGAGTTTTATTTCTTCACGCCAGGTGGCACTATACCAAGGGCGGATAGCGGCAGTTTTGCTTGCATTTAAAATGGTGAGTATGGGGAGAGGGAATTTACTATTCATATTAAGCCGTGACGTTATTTATGTTTTCTGGCGTTACCATGTACAGACTCGGTAAATTTAAATGTTGTTATGTTTCCAATAACGCCTGCTCTGCGGATCACATTACTAAATTACAAAATTTACTACAGAAAAAATGGACGCGGGTTCGAATCCCGCACATGACTATAATGTTTTCTCTTTTAAATTTGTAATTTTTTAACCGACTTCCAAAAAAGGAGGAGGTTCTCAGTTCGTCTGTATTTTTTTTTTTTTTTTATGTTTGTTACCTCAGATCTCTTGACTGGGTGAACCGATTTTGAAAATTCTTTTTCTGTTTGGAAGCTGATGCTTGTCGTTTGGTCCCATTTTAAATTTCATCAAAATCGGTCAAGCCGTTTTTGAGTTACACTAAATAGATTGAAAAAATTTTTTAACAAAAAATGGAACCGACTTCAACACCCAAAAGTGTGAAATAACTTGTCGAAGTCGGTACCATGCCCACAATATTGTGATAATAGGTACTTTTGAACCATCATGGTTCCGACTTCAACAAGTTATTTCACACTTTTGGGTGTTGAAGTCGGTTCCATTTTTTGTTAAAAATTTTTTAAAGACTAAGCTAAGTTTATACCTGCACACAATTACCTAAAAAGGACCTTTTATTTGTCTTTGCTAGTCTAAAACTTGGTACCGTTATTTTATTTTTATTCCTAGTGTTATAATCGTGGTTATCACTGTTTAATTTAAATTTACTCAATTTTTTTACGAACATACCTGATATTTTCAAATATATACAGACTTGGTAAATTTAAAATATTAAATATAAATAAATATTAAAATATTCTTTAATAAGATCCCTCATTGATTCCCTAGGATCCATTTCACTTAAAAACGTAACTGTATCATAACCCCGCGGTGATACTCATCTAGACATGTTCTACGACAGGAATCCTATCGCCCTGATGATTGCATGTGATTACTTTCAGATCTGAAGACGGCGATAATACATTTCAAGTGTTGGGTGCGACCTCCGCTGATGATGGAGAAGCTACCCTCACTTGTGTACTGGCTGAGGACAATGAAGGTAAAGGCTATCCTTTTTGCATTTTTTTTTTACCGGTAAAAAAAATTATTAAAAAATACTTTAACTAACATAGATATTAAATTAAATTAAACACAACTATGTACAAAGATTCATTATATGTTAATAGTTTTATGAGATCATCCAGACATGACATAGTTGTTGTGACCGAATTAAAAAAAAAAAAAAAAAGGTAAAATTAATACATAACACTGCATACTATATACAACACTACAGCTACTACAATAATTGTATTAAGACAACCCACAAGTCATTGCAGACTCACAGCTCGTCCGAATGCATGTTTGAAGTAGTGATGGCTCTGTGGCGTGGGCTATAGATTGCTGCGCAAGAGGTCCATGGTTCAAATCCCGCCGCGGGCTTAAGCTTCACCGCTACGGCTACAATAATTCTAGGTTAAGCCTGTTTACACCTTCAACCACATCATCACTTAACACAGGTGAGATTGTGGTCAATGGCTTACCTATCAGCATTAGAAAGAACGGCTGAGCAAACTTCGCTACAAGCGCTTCAATAATTCGTATCTTATATTATTCCAGATGGAGATAACCAAGATTCGTATGTAATGGTGAACACTGAGGAAGGTGAAGAGCCACTCGTCTATTTACAATCGTCATTGGCACAGATTAACAATCGTCACAACCAGAGACAATCGCGCACTGACGCTAAGGTAACAAACGCAAAATGTCCATAATGTATACATTTATTCGCTAAATGATCAACAGTGGCGATGATTCTATAGGAAATCATTTGCATGGTGGTAGGGCATTTTGCGAATGCCCGCCTGGCTAGCTACCATCCTCAAGAAGAAAATCTGTCGCCAAGCACCTAACGGTGTGTTCCAGCAGCTGTTCTTGAGAGCTCGTTAGTCTAGGTCAACATCTAACAACATCTTCCACCACATCATCACTTACAATCAGGTGAGATAGTGGTGAAAGGCTAACCTATCAGGCACAATAAAAAAAAGTTTTATTACGAATTAAAGTTAATTTTTTAAAGTAATGTTTACGTGGTAAACTGCCATCCTGGCAAATTTTTGTAAATGCTTTCTGTTCGGTTGTCTGGAAGAAATTGCTTAAAACAATAAGACCGCCGTTTGTAAAGCTAATTTGTGTGTAAATTTTCACTGTAATGTTATTTAAGGTATGAAAATCGAGTGTTTTCAAATTGACCACCTAAAGGGTGAGGCTCGACTTGCAGTCGGTCGGCCACTTTTGATTTAAAATATTAAAAAAAAACTTCATTTAAAAAAAACACCGTTTTGTATTAAAAAAAACCTCTTTTTCAGACCGACATCAAATCCTTAACGCCGGCGGAGATATTAGAAAAGGCAAAAGCGTTACAAAAAGCGAAGTAAGTAACTAACACATGCGCATCATAGATAATCCTTATATATATAAAAATTACGTGTCACGTTGTTTGTCCGCGATGGACTAAACTACTGAAACAATTTTGAATATGATTTGCACACCGATGCAATGATCCAAATTGAAAGATAGGATAGCTTACATCTCTATTTATAGTCGTATTTACCCGTGCGAAGGCGTGGGGGGGGGGGGGGCTAGTAATAACAATATAATTTCATTCACAAATGGACGATATCGACTCCGGTCGATACATAGCGGGCACCTTAAGGTGAAGACTCACATATTTTGTGGAAGATTAAAAAGTTAAGTTTAATCGCACCATTATACATAATCATTGTTATAAATAATTAAATTAAACAAATAAAAGTTAATAAACAAGGCGTGCGCAATAAAATGTACCCGCCGCGGGCTAGAGCTTCACCGCATGGTGGGAAGGCATTTAGCGAATGCCTGCCTGGCTAGCGACCACCCTCAAGTACAAAATCTGTTGCCAAGCACCTAACGGTGTGTTCCGGCAGCACTCCTTGAGAGCCAGTGAAATAACAGGCACATGAGACTTAATACAACTATGTATCAAGGTGGCAGCGCCGTGCATGCAGAAGTTACTACTTAACATCAGGAGGGCCTCATGCCTGTTCATTCACATTCGGTAATATTCTAATTATGAAATTAAATACAGACTTTTATTTGCATATTTTATGTACATACATACTTCTTTAAGAAAATTAAAAAAAAAAATTAAAGCATTGTTCTTCTAACAAAACAATGCTTTAAAACATTTTTTAAATTATTAAAATACAATGTGTCCCGACCAAGGAGGTTTCAATTCAATATAAGTACATATTATCTGTGGTGAGCGCGCAACGCGCTGGTTTTTATATTGCATTTTATTTAATGTAGGTATCTACCTATAGCCATGAGATTAAATAAAGTAGTGTATGCAACTGCATATAATTAGATATTAAAACACTCGTGTAATCTTCTTTAATTAATTTCCGCATGGTGGAAGGGCTTTTTGCGAATGCCCGCCTGGCTTGCGACCACCCTCAAGTTGAAAATCTGTCGCCAAGCACCTAACGGTGTGTTCCGGCAGCAGTCCTTGAGAGCCAGTGAAATTACAGGCACATGAGACATAACAACTATGTCTCAAGGTGACGGGCGCAGTGCAATTCTTCACCTGTGACGAAATGCATCTGTTATAGGCAGAGGAAACCACTTAACATCAGGTGGTCCTCGAGCTTGTTCCGTCACAACAACATAAAAAAAAAAAAAAAAACATAAAATCTTATTTTGAATCTCGCCTGCGGCTCGTTTCAAAAACTACACTCATGTTTTAATACCCTCTATTATATGACAGTTGCATAAACTACTATTATATTTCCAGAGCTCTGTTTCAATCTGAGTACACGAATAAGAACAGCAACCGCGGCCGGAAACGGAAGTCAGACCTACCCCCGCCGATGGAGCTATTGTCGTCTCCCAACTTCAAGCTGTACCTGTACAGCTGTAAGCTGTGCAGCTTCAAATGTAACGCGGTCAAAGAGATGTCCAAACATAAGGTTAGTACTGACCTGTGTGACGTCACTGGGCGTGTCGCGAACGCGATTATAAAATATCTAAAATATTAAAAACATTAAATTAAAAGTACAAAATCTATTAAATGGGAAATAAAATAAATACTTCCGCTACAAATTAAAACATCAAATGACGGTAGTTAGTACTATGGGTGGGGGGACAAGATGGCGGCTGTCAGTGCCCTTACAGCCAGCAAGATACACAGTCGAAGTGTGGTAGCCGGGTAAAACGTGCATAACTTTGGAGCTCTTGTAAGTCAAATTTTATCATAATATAGCTTAGTGATAAATATGTAATTACCAATGCAAAGGTGATATGAAATGGTTCTGGTGGTAAGGGACGGCTATATGGGGAAGATGAGGAGGCCGTTTTATTAGGGCAAAAGCCCTATTATATGACATTTCAAATCAGCTTCCCTTCTCCCTCGGACCGCGAAAGCGATAAGTCGTGTCCCCCGTATTTTAGAATTTATTTAATTAAAACTAAAAATTTGAGTCGCGCAAAATCCTACATTGTACTAGGAGCGCACGACTGACAAGAAGTATTACGCACGTACCGTGTGTGGCCACAAAATTTGTACGAAACGATTTCAATTTTTATTAGTACCTGCTTACAATGCAACGGACTCCAACGGAAAGTATGTGTTGCTCAGAACCTGATGTACACGCATTGTCGGAAAATGATAAAAGACCGAAACAAAGTAACCCCAAAAAGAAATACAAAAGGTTGCGAGGCTCAGATGACGAAGAACCACTTGCTCGTTCGTTCAAGGATGATGTCATGTCTGCACTTAATAAAATTACCCAGGATATGGAAGAGGTCAAAAAACAGAATAATAAGATCCAGGAGTCCAATCATGAAATGTCAAAGACTATAGCCTGCCTGGCGGGACAGTACGAGGACTTAAAACAAACAATTAAAGAGATGAAAAATGAAAGGAACGAACACCTAAGCTATATCAAAACATTAGAAAGCAGAGTGGAAGATTTGCAGAGATGCCTAAAAGCATCCACGATCGAAATAAGAAATGTGCCCGTATCAGAAAAAGAAAGCCAGCTAGATTTAGCCGAACTTGTACGAAAGACTTGCAGTGTACTCAATGTGGATATAAAAACACAAGACTTAAGAGACGTGTTTCGGATGAGCACTAAATCTAGCAAACATGTTATTGTGGCTGAGTTTGGGTCTGTGCTGATAAAAAATCAGGTGATTCATAGCGCCAAACTGTATAATAAACAGAATGGGCAAAACAAGCTAAGTTCGTCAAGTATTGGCTTAGAAGGAGATTCCTTACCTATATTCATATCGGAAGCTTTAACTACAAAAAATAGAGACTGTATTATCTGGGCCGAGAATTCTAAAAAAAATATGATTATAAATTTTGTTGGACTTTATATGGGAAAGTTTATTTAAGGAAATGTGAAGGATCGCCTCGAATTCTACTCCGCGAAGAAAGTGAACTAGAAACTCTGAAGCCTACATGACTAATTAACCAACATTGTATAAGTATGAGTTTTTCATTAAGGCTAATTATTTTTATATTACTAATAAGCTGCATAAGTTATTTAATAGTTACTAACAATTTTTTTACTAAGATTATATCACAACCCCGCTATCTAAATGTGTACCAGCTGTGTTCATGGCCCCACACTGATAATCGCACAACTGCTATACAACGGCAGCGCGAAGACGCATGCTATGTTCGTAGCTCACTCGAAGCGTATATTCACTCTCAACTCAAGTGCGGATTACCCTCACTAAATTTATATAATACAATTATTCACTACAATAGTATTCATTGCAGATCATTGACAAGACATAATTACAATCTTTTTACTATGATATTAGGTGGATCAATTCTCGTAAATCTTTTACTCTGCAAAAATATCTCATTATTTTTTGATAAAAACCGCTTGTACTCATTGAATCACGATAAAAATAAGGCACGGCTTCTATTTTTGTCTTTCAATACAGCGTCAGAAAAGCATACTGTTACCCTCGTCATATTTTACTTAGTATGTAGAACTCAGTTCTACATACTTTCACATGTAAATTATTATCACGATTTCACGTTAATCATAGTAGGACAAAGAGTTATTTACTGTTACTATAAAACAAATACTTTTAAAATTGGTTTATACTTGATAATTTTACACAGTACTATTATTTTTTCTGTGTGCTTACATGTACACCCATTAAATAACCCAAGTACTTATCTAGTAAGGTGTATCTACTCACAGATATTACAGAAAAATATGTATATTTTGCTAATCTTGAGCTCAAGAAATGACAACCGTTATTCACGCGGTGAGTTAACAGGTATAGGATATCCGATAGCAATTAAGCTTTATGTGACTGTCAGACGCGTATTGTGCGTGCTGAAGTCGAACTTTGTATTACTATATTATGGCTGATAACACATTAATTTCAGAAATAGACAATTTTTCTGTTATCGAATCCTATACCTGTGAGCCAAGTGAATGTCTGTCAATAATAAATAAACCAAACCAATACGTAAAAATTTTACAACAAAATATACGTAGTATAAATAAAAATTTTGATAATTTTTGTGTTCTGCTACAACAACTAAATTTTAACAGTGATATAATAGTACTATCGGAGTGCTGGCTTTCGTGATTAAATAATATCCCTATTTTACGCGGTTATAATTCGTTTCACACGACCAACAACTACAATCAAAATGACGGCGTAGTGGTATACATTAAAAATGATATCTATGCAAATACTACGGTGGACGAACCAGTTTCATTGGAAACAAACTGCCTAGTTATTAGACTTAGCAGTGAGGTTGCAGTTATAGCTGTTTATCGCCCTTAAAACATTGATCCTTTCCTCAAATCACTGGAAACTATTCTAACAGGCCTTACTTTATTCAGGAATATTGTGTTAATTGGCGACATTAATATAAATATTTCTGAAAGTAATACTGATTGTCTTAAATATCTTGATTTGCTGAGTTTTCACGGGCTAATTGCTGCTTACGATGTCCCCACACGAGGAAAGAGCTGCTTGGACCACGTAATGGTAAAATCTAAATACAAATCCACAGTCTGTTTACTACAAACATCAGTTACAGACCATGAAAGTGTACTCTTTTGTTTAAAGTCGTACAAGAATAGTCAATCCATATCTCGCAGCTATACTAAAATCAATTACAGTAAACTGAAGGACGACTGCAATAATGTAAATTTTGCTCACCTTTTATCAAACAATGATATAAATTTATCAACAAATATTTTGCTGGAGCACATGCAATCACTTATATTAAGAAATACAATCACCTCAATAATCCCCAGGAATAAAATTACCCTAAAGCCGTGGATAACAGTAGGGTTATTAAGGTGTATTCGTAACAGGGATAGGATGCATATAAAATTAAAAATAGAACCTAACAACGACACCCTAAGACTAACATATAAACGTTACAGAAATTATTGCAATAATATCCTTAAGAGATGTAAACAAGAATACGAGCGAAAGCAACTGTCGAAAGCCAAAAATAATAATAAAAAATTATGGTCGACAATCAAAAGTATTACACATATGAATGCACCTAAAGATACCTCTTCTGCTTTACTCAAAATTAAAGATACGCATGAAACATCCATAAACGAAGTTAATAGGTTCTTTTCTAGTATTGGGGCAGAACTGGCAAATAAAATACCACCCAATATACCCCCTTTAACAACTAGTTATAATGTCCCGGGCTCATTTGCCTTGTTTGAAGTTACTTGTGAAGAAGTTGAGACATTGATAAGGAACCTCAAAGACAAATGCTCGTTGGGATGGGATGGAATCTCCGCTATGGCCTTAAAAACGATGCAACAATCGGTTGTGCCATTACTCACAACACTTTAATAGATGTTTAGAGCAAGGCGTGTTCCCTGATGCACTTAAAAAATCAATAGTAATACCAATACACAAAGGAGGGAAAAGAGACTGTATAAATAATTACAGACCAATTTCACTATTACCGATATTATCAAAAGTCTTAGAAAGAATTATAAATAATAGATTAACAAAATATTTAGAGTCCGAAAACCTTTTATCAGATGCCCAGTATGGTTTCCGCAGAGGTCGAGGTACAGAAGACGCTGTCCACAATTTTACTGATTTTGTGGTAAATAAACTTGATCAAAAGTATAAATGTATATCAATTTTTATCGATCTTGCAAAAGCGTTCGATACAGTCTCTTTTCCCAAGCTTTTAAATAAACTATATAAATTGGGTGTAAGAGGAACACAACTTACATTGCTAGAAAGCTACTTAACATGTCGAACACAAGCTGTTAAAATAAGTGAAGTAATGAGTTCTCACTTCCAAATCAATTGTGGAGTGCCACAAGGCAGCATACTAGGCCCCACACTGTTTTTATGCTATATAAATGAACTATGTGATCTTAATCTTAATAACTGTAAAATTATAGCGTACGCAGATGATACCACCTTGACATTCTATGGAGATACTTGGGACGAAGTTTTTAATATAGCTCAAGAAGGTTTCAATAAGGTATGCCACTGGCTAGCAGCAAACTCTTTAACATTGAACGCTGATAAAACTAAATTTATAACTTTTGCTGCTCGAAATCCACCATCTAGTGAAATCGTAAGAAATATTATTAAGGCACATTCTTGCTTTACAAACACAACCGAAAAAGGCACTTGTCCGACAATCAAACAAACAACAAGTGTAAAATATCTAGGCGTAATTATTGACCAAAACCTTTCATTCGCAGATCATGCAAAATATCTTGCCCAAAGAATACGTAAAGTTTCGCACATATTTAAAAAGTTAAGACATGTAGCGAAAGAAACGCTAATGAAAACTCTGTTTCAGACACTTTGTCAGTCAATTATCTCTTACTGTATTTTAGCATGGGGTGGGATGCCAAAAATACACATGTTAACAGTAGAAATTGCTCAAAGATTAATCCTAAAAATAAGTTTTTTCAAGCCCAGGTTATTCCCCACCGTCAAGTTATACAAGCTGTTGTTTTGTATCCCCGCCATATTTGTAGAATAAATTGTAATGGGCATAGTCGATCACCTAGTAATACATTTTAAATCCTACCTTTAATTAGTAGCCGAAAATTAAATTAAAACATTTTACGATGAATCAGAATTAGCCCCACGTACATATCAGAATAGGCCCCACGAGCACGGCCGCCACGGCACACACACGCGCACGCGCAGTGTCAACGTACTATCGCATACTAGGTAGATAGGTACTTACCTACTTGTTATGAAATTACGAATGAGACGCGTACGGTTAGCTTACAAAGTAACTATTACCTACTTAGTCTGCGGCGTAGCTACTACTACTAGCCAACTAGGTACTTACTAGTGGTCAGTCAACACGACGTGGATAACATCAGTTAGGTTGTTTGGGTATTCCTAAGATTTTTAGATGCACTGGACTTTATTCAAAAACAAATTACGATTCCAAATTTCCCTTCCTACTTGACCGGGCTTAGGACCGTTAAAAATACCTAATTTGTCTTACTGGAATTAAACTAAGAAAGTAGGTAGGTACGCAGGTTATGTATTACGTAAGGTATACCTCCGAAATGACTTCTGTAACTTTCTACAGTTTAATAATTACACTTTGTACCTATCTTCAAATTTTTTAAGTTAAAAAACACAAATTGGGTATTTTTAGCGTAGTTAAAAATTTGGAATCAGCTTATTTACAGTTTGATTAGAATTTACAACTTTAGGTACATACAAAGTTACGTTACCCTAAGGTACTGCTCAGTGTCCTCCTTCGTTTTCTATGCACAAGTGAACCCGACGCCGTAGGTTTCGTGATAGTTTTTTTAGGACATTTACGTTGAGCCTAACGCGATCAAATGCTGCGATGACTTTCTCTTTTATGCAATTAAAGCACTTATTACTTCGTCCGTGTATGCTTCCCCGAGCACGAGCATGACGAGGAACCTGGAATTGTCCATAATCCCTCAGTGCCTGCGTGGCACCCAGCATCACGTCACGTGTTGGAGTCCGGCTGTTTGGGAACTGTTCTCTAAACATTTGCACGGCCTGCGTCAAACTGTTTCCGTAGATGGCGTACAAGCGTACCATCTCTACCAGTTCTACATTCGAAAACTGTTCCATTTGTGTCCCTAGTTCACTAATAAGCGCGCGTAACTCTCAATCACAAGCGAAGTGTGGCGCGGCGTGCGAGTGACTGGATGTTTTGGAACATCGATCGATGCGCTGCGCGAGCGGCGGGGAGCGGGCCGCGCGCGGCTATTCGTTTGATCGAAACACGTGTGTGGCGGCCGCGAGGCTTTGAGCTTTGCCGAAAGACGCGCTTTGTTTGTGTGCGCCGTCGTTCCTCACGGGGTGATTCGAAACTAAACCGAACACACATACGGTTTTCTTTTAAAATGATACTATTTTTTAAACTTGTAATTTTTTGGTCATTATTTTTTCTGTGATTCGTGTTCTGTAAGTGGAATATACCTACCTCTATAAATATGGCGGGGATGCAAAACAACAGCTTGTATAATGAAACAGGATTATTGACTGCGAGACAATTATACATTCTGGCTTTGATCTTAAAACAACATGTAACAACACCATACATTCCGACCTCAAACCAAAAAAGAAGGTCCTATGAAGTCTGCAGAAATAAAGCCTTTAAGAGTAAACTTCCACATAGATTTTTCTGTTACCAAGGAACTAGATTATATAACATTGCAAATAAAAAACACTCTATCTTTTCACTAACAAAAAAAGAATCCAAAAATATTATTAGTAAATGGTTACAAGCATACACATATGATGAAACCGAAAACCTACTTGCAGTGATTGAGTAGTTTAAAATATATGATAAATCAATTACACATAGAACAATTAGATTCAAAGGTTAAGAGAGCCAGTAATTACAGTAATGCTTGTACAAGTGAGAAAATAGTGGTCGAAATCTAACCCATAATATACTATAGGCATATAAAAACAAAAGATAATCCGTTTAGAATTTAATGTATTATAACATTCTCATGTTTGTTAAGAATTTAATAGTCTAATTATTCCAAAATATTTTTTAAATCATTTATACAAAGATTAAACAAATCATGTTATGAGGATAATACGCCATGTAAGTTTTGAGATGCTGGTTACGGATACGCGGGAAGTGTATCTACTACATTTTTAGTTATAAGAAATCTACTAACCAAGTTTTTAGTTTTAAGTATTCAATATTATATTGAAAAGCTTTCACAAGTATTCTAGTATGTAATTGTTTTAATATCTTTTAGTACCAACGTAATAGATTCTGTGTAAACTAATATTAAGTAAAAAGGTTCGAGGTGGGGGGCCAGGAGTGCCATAGCACAGGATCAACCTAGTTTGGGCTCCTGTTCCTTCCCAAGACATTTCTTGTAAAGAGTAATTCCATCATTATCATTATTTAGTTATAGAAACTTTTGTGGAAGGAAAAAATAAAGATTATTATTATTAGCTTGGCATAGATATATATATATATTGTGTACATTCCCCCCTAATAATATAGCGAAGCAGAATGTTATATCTCCATATATTTGCGCTTTCGCAACAGGGCGCGAACCTACACAGTTATTTTTTTTTTATGCATGATAGGTTAGCCTTTAACCAATTTGTCGTGGTAGGACACTTTTGGATTGCCCGCCTGGCTAGCGACCGCCAAGTAGAAAATCTGTCGCCAAGCGCCTAACGGTGGGTTCCGGCAGCTGTCCTTGAGAGCCAGTAATTCTAGGTTAGCCTGAACAACATCTTCGACTACATCATCACTTACCATCAGGTGAGATAGTGGTCAAAGGCTAACCTATTAGGCATGAAAGAGCACAGGAAGAGGTTAGAAGGGCCAGGGGGCCAACTCCCATCTCTTAATTCAGTCTTATTTTAACATTACATCTACAATTTTAATTCGCACCACCACATATCACTATAGTATACTTACATCAGAACTTCAACGTGAGAGCGGGATGCATGCATTGAATCAAGTCATTTGTGCGACAGAGGTAGCACTATATGAACATTATTGTTTCGTGACGGCCATGGTACCAACCTTAGTATCAATAATTTAAACTTGAAACAATGACGTTTGCTTTCCATAATAGTCTATAAAAGGTGGGAGTTGGGCCCCTGGGACTTGCAACCCACGAGTAGGGTTAAGGGCCCCTTTATGTAGCTCGAGCCTCCTCCCCTACCTAACCAAATTTAGTAAGATCCTACTAATGCCGCCTTAGTTACACGTTCTAGAATGGAAGTTACGGTTGTTCTTGGCAGGCCGAGGTCTTTAAGTAGGTTATATAGGGATTTCGCTGGTATACCCCTTGCTCCAACTTCTACAGCATATTATTAACTACATAACCGTTCTTGATTGATTCATTTGTGAAGTTGATATATTTTTCAGTCTTTTTTTGTGTTATACCGATTAGGATTTTACTGTATTATAGCCGGGATTGTTTACTGCTGAACACAGCCTTACCCATTATGGAGGCGTTTGCCATAATCCCCACGCTTGGCAATCGTCTTGGGGATCGCAGTGTGAGATATTAGTTTCCTAGAAAGCACTACTTCCCACCTTTTGTTTTGTTGCCCTTAGTCAGCCTCTTACGACACCCACGGGTAGAGAAGGCGGGTGACATTCTAGCCTGGTCACAGGCATTTGGATTGTAGCGACATAATACGACATAATAAGAATTTTGGTAATATACTTAATTATCCAAATAAATTTTGTGGTGGATAGCAGAATAACGGTCAATAATGTGTCTATGTGCTAGAATGTCACCCCCTTCTCTACCCGTGGGTGTCGTAAGAGGCTGACTAAGGGCAACAAAACAAAAGGTGGGAAGTAGTGCTTTCTAGGAAACTAATATCTCACACTGCGATCCCCAAGACGATTGGCAAGCGTGGGGATTATGGCAAACGCCTCCATAATGGTGGAGGCTGTGTTGTCAACCCTAAGAGGTTGTTATAATTTTTGCAATAACCCTGTGTATATATATTGCAGGCGGTGGAGCACGGGGGCGGCAAGCAGCGCAGTGCGGCGCGCGGGGGGGGCGCACTGCAGTGTGCGCGCTGCCCTTACAGGGCCAATGTACACTCGCAGGTACCTGTCTATACTATACACACTCTCCTATCTATCACAATGTTTTATACATTAGCATCTGAACCAATGATGGCCGAGCGGTAACAGCTATGGACTTCAGTGCCGCAGGTCCATGGTGCAGTCCCCACTGCCGCCTTGAGCTTTACTACATTGTGGAAGGGCATTATATAATTGTTCATGGCTAGTTTTTTTTAAATTTCTAAAAAAAAAACAGCCAAGTGCATGTCGGACTCGCGCACGAAGGGTTCCGTACCATTAGCTATACAACATTAGACTTCATATTTTAACCTTTCTGCACGTTATAACAAAAATTTCGATTCGCACTTGGCCAACTTTGTGTATTTGTTGTTATAGCGGCAACAGAAATAAATCATCTGTGAAAATTTCAACTGTCTAGCTATCACCGTTCTTGAGATACAGCCTGGTAACAGACGGACGGACGGACAGCGAAGTCTCAGTAATGGGGTCCCGTTTTTACTCTTTGGGTACGGAACCCTAAAAACTAGCCCAGCGAGCAATCGTAAAATCCCCTTCCACCATGTAATAAAGCTCAAGCCGGACTACTGGGACGCCTGGCTAGTTAGAACCCTCAAGTAGAAAACTGTTTGCCAAAATACCAAACAGTGTGTCGTGGCAACAGTTTTTGAGAGTAAAGTTACAGGCACATGAGACTTAACAACTGCATGTCTCAGGGTGACGAGCGCAGTTATAAACAGAAGTTACTTCGTAACACCAGGTAAGCCTTGAGCTTGTTCCATCACTATAGCTATAAAACAACTATTTTAGCCTTTTGGTTTATATGAAAGCTGCCATCTATTTTATACAATATAAAAAACATTAGGTCCAAAAATGTATCAAAAGATTATCACCTGATGGTAAGTGATGATGTGGTCGAAGATGTTGTTCAGGCTAACCTAGAATTATACGCTTTTATACCATAATTGGATGGTATTCTGGGGTTGTAGGTTCAGGGGCCCAACTCCCACCTTTTATAAACTATTATGGAATGCAAACGTCATTGTTTCAAGTTTAAATTATTGATACTAAGGTTGGTACCGTGGCCGTCACGAAACAATAATGTTCATATAGTGCTACCTCTGTCGCACAAATGACTTGATTCGATGCATGCATCCCGCTCTCACGTTGAAGTTCTTATGTAAGTATACTATAGTGATATGAGGTGGTGCGAATTCAAATTGTAAATGTAATGTTAAAATAAGACTGAATTAAGAGATGGGAGTTGGCCCCCAGGTCCAGCTAGAAGTTATTTTTATTTATACAAGAAAATATGTGTATGTTTTCTTTGAGCATGCGTCAATTCTGTTTAAATAATATGAATATAATTGAATATTTTCAGTTAATGAAGCACGTCGAGGATGTCCATTTAGCTGATAAACAAGATGACAGCAATTCTGGTGAGTTGGATATATTTTTACATGATTTAAATTTTTCTTCTCGAACATTTGTTTTTTTTATTTTTTTTTATGCTTGATAGGTTAGCCTTTGACCACTATCTCACCTGATGGTAAGTGATTATGTGGTCGAAGATGTTGTTCAGGCTAACCTAGAATTTTTGTAATTAGATATATTATATTATATTATATAAAGCTTTTTGCAAAATTAATACCACTATAATCGTTCGAGGTTTTTTAAAATAAAACTCCCCCAATATCCACTAAGATCACTATATTCCATGTACCAATACGTCTGCACTGTTCGAGTTGCAGTGGTATGTACCCGATTAGAATCTACCATTGCAACTCCTGAAATGTGCAAGTCAGCTGCGAAGTTGTCGAAGCAGTGATGGCTCATTGGCATTGGCTATGGACTGCCGCGCAGCAGGTCCATGGTTTGAATCCCGCCGCGGTCTCGAGCTTCAACGCATGGCGGAAGGGATTTTTGCGAATGTCCGCCAGGCTGGCGACCACCCTCAAATAGAATAGGTCGCCAAGCACCCAACGGTGTGTTCCTGTAGCTATCCTTGAGAGCCACACCTTCGACCACATCATCACTTACCATCAGGTGAGATTTTGGTCAAAGGTTTACCTATCAGCAACTACAAAAAAGGAAAGTCAAATACATTATTGTAATCAAACTGTCAAACTGACTTGGGAACATATTGGCAAATAAGTAATTACATTCACAAAGTGGAGATTAATTATAAAAAAATATAAAATACCATACTATGAACTATATACAACACTACAGCTACTACAATAAAAGCATTTAGACAACCTACATATCCTTGCAGTCTCACAGGCATTCCAAATGCTCCAGACCGCTACCAGTTGTCAGCTATAATATTATTTTGTAATTCATGCAAAATAATATTATAATTATAAAATAATATTTAATGTTTTACAGTCTTACTTATAAACGCGATTTTATGCTAACATAATGATATATTAATATATAACATATTTTATAAAATCTCATTCAGTAATATTCTAATTATGAAATGAAATACAGACTTTTATTGGCATGTATATAAAATACATACTTCTTTAAGAAAATTAAAAAATTAAATTAATGCATTATTGTTCTAACAAAACAATGCTTTAAAACATTTTTTTAATTATTAAAGTACATTGTGTCCCGACCAAGGAGGTTTCAATTCAATATAAGTACATAATTATCTGTGGTGAGCGCGCAACGCGCTGGTTTTTATATTGCATTTTATTTGATGTAGGTATATACCTATAGCCATGAGATTAAATAAAGTAGTGTATGCAACTGCATATAATTAGGTATTAAAAACTCGTGTAATCTTATTTTGACTCGCCTGCGGCTCGTTTCAAAAACTACACTCACGTTTTAATACCCTCTATTATATGACAGTTGCATAAACTACTATTATAACATTAATTAGCAACATTTCTTACTTATAAACGTTGTGTAACTCTATCGAGCATTTAAGTACTATAATCACTATAAAACTCTGCGGACTATAACCCTAGCGGCGCGGGTTCGAATCCCGTTCATGACTATATTTTTTCCACTCGTTGTAATTTTATAATGTAATCCGCGGAGCATGCGTCAATGCAAATATATGAATTACTAGCTCTCCGGGCGCGGCTCCGCCCGCGCGAATGTCGGTTATCGCGCGAAAACATTAACCTCTTTTTGCGCAGTCGGATAAAAACTATCCTATGTTTTTTCCCGGGTCTCAAACTATCTCCATACCAAATTTCATTCAAATCGGTCCCGTAGTTTTGGCGTGAAAGCGTAACAGACAGACAGACAGACAGAGTTACTTTCGCATTTATAATATTAGTACTGATAAAGTTGGCGTTTACGCTGACAAGTTTAAAGGTAATTGCAAAATTAGTCCTGTTTGTAGTACAACGCAAGTTGAACTATAGGTGTCGCTCTATCCCGATACGATGGTTGAAGAACGAGAGCAAGAATTAGAGTTATGGGTCATATATGTAATAAAAAAATACAAATTCAAACAATTCGTTTAAGTGCCAACTTAAACAAATTGCTTGTGGAGCAGACATTTTATACATATGACGATTTGTTTAAATGATAATGTTATTGACATATTTATGAATTATGATGTTAAAATTACGAACGAGATTATTATTCATGTCATTTATTTTATAACATAATTTAATTTTTTTTACAACATTCATGTATAAAAAACTGGGATGCCGCCGGCAGCGGGGCAGGGCCCAAGCTACCAGCGGTTAGGGCTGCAGAGAGAGGAACCTTCGGACAATGCGTGTGGTATCGAGTATCACTGCCTTCTGCATCCGACCCTTGATCTTATTATTATTATTATTACGTGAATACTTATTGTATTACATATAGACATTTATAATTTTCTTTGACGTGTATTTGTAATATCAATAAAAATGATTATGACTATGATGTTGGCTTAGCGGTTAGAGCAAACCCTGTCTATTGGCGCGGGTTCGAATCCCGCACATGTCGTAAATTTTTCCTCTCGTAGTTTTGTAATAGATTACTTAGACTTTGTGTTTTTTTTTAATAGTTACCATTTTATTATTAAGTATGTAATTATGTTGCAGGAGATCAAACCTTTGATTGCGGCGACATGTCGGACGCGGATGTATTAGTGTGCGGAGCTTGCGGGTTCGAATCCAGCGATAGGAACGAGTTCCGGTTACATATAGAGAAAGAACATGGCGTCAATGTCATGTTGGAAGCTTCTGTACTGTAAGTATTTTGTACAGTGACGGCGTAATAGTTGGTAGGGTGCCCCGTGGGGTGCCGGGCTATAATGTCACCCCCTATTGCTACCTGTCGGTGTCGTAAGAGGCGACTAACGGTGATATACATACCGGAAGGTGGGCAGCAGCGTCTTCTGAGGAACTGATATCTTAAACTGCGATCCCAAGACGCCTGCCAAGCGTGGGGATTGTGGCAAACCACTCCGTAAAGGGAGGCTGCGTTCAGCAGTGGACAATCAGGCTGATATTGTGAAGCGCTCGTAGCGAAATGTGCTTAGCCGTTCTGATACGATCAGTAAAATTAAGCAACGTCCGCCTCGGTCATGAGTTGGATGGGTGACCGCTGGTGACATTACTACTGAGCGCTTCCGTGCTTCGGAGGGCACGTTGAGCCGTCGGTCCCGGTTGTTGTCTTAGGATGGCAGTCGTTATAGCATGGTGGTAGGGCATTTTGCAAATGCCTGCCTAGCTAGCTACCACCCTCAAGTAGAAAATCTGTCGCCAAGCACCTAACGGCAGCTGTCCTTGAGAGCCAGTAATTCTATGTTAGCCTGAACAACATCTTCGACCACATCATCACTTACCATCAGGTGAGATAGTGGTCACAGACTAATCTATCAAGCACAAAAAAAAATACAGCAGGTAGAAATAGATGTATTGGTAGTACTTCCCTGGAAGACCTCCCACAAAGAGTTCTACTGCCTACTTATAGTCTTCAATTCTTCTACAAAATCTTCAGGATAGTTTTAAATAAACTTCGTATATTTCTACATACAAGTACTATCGCGTGCTGAGCCAAAATCACAGTTACATATTGGATAGTGTTGCAACAGAACTCTGCTTCCGCTTCCGCAACTGCAGAAGTTCCGCATGTGTTTTCACTTCCGTTTCTGCTTCTGGTTCCGCAAACTTTATAACAGAACTCTAAACGGAAGCGGGGAGAAAAAAGACTACCTCTTCATGAGGATCCCCTTATGAGGTGGAATGGAAATGCGCACAAATACCCCCATATTTTGCCAATAGTTCGCCAATACTTATCAGCTCCCCCCAGCAGTGTAGCCAGTGAGCAATTATTTAGCGGAGCTGGGGCCCAACTCCCACCTTTTATAAACTATTATGGAATGCAAACGTCGTTGTTTCAAGTTTAAATTATTGATACTAAGGTTGGTACCGTGGCCGTCACGAAACAATAATGTTCATATAGTGCTACCTCTGTCGCACAAATGACTTGATTCGATGCATGCATCCCGCTCTCACGTTGAAGTTTTTATGTAAGTATACTATAGTGATATGTGGCGGTGCGAATTAAAATTGTAAATGTAATGTTAAAATAAGACTGAATTAAGAGATGGGAGTTGGCCCCCTGGTTTAATATATGAAGAACATCGAAATAGGCTGAAAGGTGAAAAAGCGGCCAAGTTACTCCTTATTAAATATAACTAGCCGCTGTTTAATTTTGACTACTAAAATACAAATTTAATAAAAAATGTTTTAAATGTACAATTGTGCTTTTTTTCATAGTGTTAACGCTTCCGTTTCTGCTTCCGTTTCCGCTTCCGTTAAGATTTACTTTTGATAATGAATAGATTCAGGCGTTACTTTGACGAGACAAATCGTGTCTCGATCGTGCGCTCGGTAAGTCAAGACCTCCTGAAGATGCTTCGTTTAGAAGCGAAACTAGTCGGGTATTCTTCCGGTTAGGCTGCGTGATGTTTATGACGTCACGTAGATAACAGGATCATTAGGCGGAATTGTCACTAGATATATAATTTTATGCTTTTTTAAGTGTTTTATTTAAATATTATTTAATGTGTTTTAGGATACTTTTAAAAGTATTTGTTATTATTTACTTTTGACATCTGTTTCCGTTTCCGCTTCCGTTATGCCAGTTCCGTTTCATCACTAATATTGGAGCACAGCGCGCTTCTTTCGGTCAGATGGAGTCTAGTAGTCTGGTTGATGGCAAACCGTCCTCAATGACGGCTAAAGTAATACCAATACGTAATATGATAGTATAAGTAAATTGTAGCACAAAATTTTGGCTCGAACGAGTATGTTCCGGTGGCCGAGTGAATCATCAGTACTAATATTATAAATGCGAAAGTAACTCTGTCTGTCTGTTACGCTTTCACGCTAAAACTACTGGACCGATTTGAATGAAATTTGGTATGGAGATAGTTTGAGACCCGGGAAAAAACATTGGATAGTTTTTATCCGACTGCGCAAAAAGAGGTTAATGTTTTCACGCGATAACCGACATACGCGCGGGCGGAGCCGCGCCCGGAAAGCTAGTAATTAATAAAAATAAATAGTTTGCAGTCAGGTTTTAAACTTTTTTGAATTAAATTATTTAGGAAACTGGGAGGCAAACACGCTATTAATTACTTTTTTTTTTTACAGAACAATAGAAGAAAGTACAGAGTCAAACTGACCCAAGTTCACAAAAGCGGCTCTGCCTACATGAAATGTACTCGAAACATCTGCCGGAAGAATATCGACTTTCAGAATAGTTTAAAAATAGGTATTCCAAGACTTTTTTAGTTATACCGATTTAAAAATAACCGGTTATTATATATTTTATATATTATGAAATAGTTTCAACAATTACTAAATATTGTAATATTTTTATTTTTGAATCACATTACAAAATTACGAGAGGAAAATGTATGCCTATGTGCTGGATTCGAACCCGCGCCATCCCCCCTTATAGCCGGGGTATGCTCAGACCGACTGAGCTAACATGACAATGAGACATAACTCTATTTTTTTCCTCTCGTTCTATAACCATCTTTTTAAAGTAATAAATAGTTTAAATTGCGTACGACGTCCGTGGGGTGCCGGGTTAGAGCCTGTGGGGTGCCGGGTCAGAATGTCATCCCCCCATTGCTACCTGTGGGTGTCGTAAGCAGAGGTGGGGAAAACCGTTATTTTATTATCACCGTGACTGTCGTTCCAGTTCCAAAAAAATCACGATGAAAAATAATCGTGATTTTGTCACGTATACCACAGGCGTCACGAAAACCGATATGGTTACAATGGTTTCTAATGATCCGAAATACCTTCATACTTTCAGCCTGTTGCATATTGGAGCTACATCCGTTACTGGCTACAGTAAATTTCTATTTCAATTATAATATTTTCAAATTTGTAATTTTTGCTCTATTAGACTCATGTGGCGTGTTTATTAATTTGGATCAATTATTTACAGTGATTTTATATTAACAGTATAAATTTTGTTTTTTCTTGTTTATTTTTTTGTATGTTTAAAGTAATTTTTTAGCTTTTGAATTTGTTTATTAAAAAAATTGTATCCCATATTTTTATGTAGGATAAGATTAAAAATTTTTTTTTTACCTACTTACATATTAAATCGATCTTTTAATATGTATGAATATGGAATACTTCCGTATAATCTTTATCTCAAATCTATTTTATCGGAAAAGTTTGATTTAAGATTGTTCTCATCTGCCATTTACATATACATACATACCTAATACTCATAATACATAGCTCTGTAACTCGCTCAATGTAGGTAGGTACACAACGAACGAAAGGAACGTATCAACACTACTAACGCTCGCCCTCTCTGTCACACGATGCGCCGAGGATGCACGAGCCCGTCATTCGGTACTTTCGGTAGCGTTCCACGTCGCCGCTTGCCGTGATGCGAGTGACTGAGAACGAGCTATGGAACTTATTACTATGAGACGAGGAACGTTGTTCCTTTGCGACAAGTCACGGTGATACTATTTGCCTTCAGATCACAGTGATTTTTTCATCGTGACGTTATTTAACAACCACCTCTAGACTCGTAAGAGGCGACTAAAGGTAAAATACCGGTATGGGGGGCAGCAGCGCTCTCTGAGGATTCACACATTGCGATCCCCAAGACATTAGACACCCACCACCCATGGCGATTATGGCAAATTAATTAGCCTCCCCCCTTAAAGGGGGAGACTGTGTGGAGCTGTGCTAGCAGTGGACAATCGGGCTGATACAGCATGACTTGCAATACCGGTGATAAAATAACCGGTAATTAAACATTTTCAAACACTATAATCATATCGCATAGTGTGATTAACCGGTTATTTCCGCAAAATGCTTGAATTTTAATATCTGCCTTATGTATAGCTAATAACGATTTATCACGACGGTTTTCAATTGATATGTATTAACTTAGTATGATTAGTTTAATTTATATTTGTTATAAACTGAAGTATTTTCCCTTTCTGTCCATCATATTAATTAGGTACTAGCGACCCACACCAGCTTCGCGCGGGTATTTAACAAAAAAAAATAAAAACAACAACAACTTTTTTGAAAATATGCTATAACCTATGCTCAACAGGAATAATGTAGGATTCGAACGGTGAAAGAATTTTTCAAATTTGTTCAGTAGTTTTTAAGTTTATTCGTTACATTTTTGCATGGTGGTAGGGCATTTTGTGAATGCCCGCCTGGCTAGCTACCACTCTCATACATCTGTCGCCAAGCACCTAACGGTGTGTTCCGGCGGCTGTCCTTGAGAGCCAGTAAAAGTCTTCGGCCACTTCATCACTTACCATCAGGTGAGATAGTGGTCAAAGGCTAACCTATCAGGCACAAAAAAAAAACATACAGAGACACAAATTTCCTCTTTATTTATATTTTTTTATATTTTAATTTTTACAATAACGCATGCTCTGCAGATTACATTACAAATTTACCAGAAGAAAAAATATGAGTCATGTGCGGGATTCGTACCCGCACGTCCCCATCCCCATACGATGGTTAAAAATAACGATATGAAAAAAATAAGAGTTATGCCTCATTGTCATGTTAGCTCAGTCGGTCAGAGCATACCCCGGCTAAAGGGGTGGATGGACGTGGGTTCGAATCCCGCATATGATTATATTTTTTCATCTCGTAAATTTGTAATATCCTCTTTAAAATTTCAGTGTAGATTAACCGGTACGTACCGGTTAATTAAACGAATACTGTGTAGAACAAACCTCGGAAATGTGCACGTAATGAAAGGTATTGGTAGTATTGTAATACGCGTTAAGGGCAATATAGCATGTGGAATTGCCTATTAGGCGAGCAAAGCATTTAAGTTTCGGAGTGACGAGTGCAGTGCAGTGTCATGCAGAACGAGGAAGTTGACACTGCAACTGTAATGGACAGCCGTGACGCTTAACATCGGGCGGGCGACTTCTACGTAGGCCTTAATCCATAAGATTAAAAAATAATCTACCTGTACCGTACATATCATATATTTCTTTTACTTTATCTCTATGAAATCATAAAAGATGTATTCCCCGAATAGGTAGGCATAGTCATATTATCGGGTTATTCCTGTTGTCCCCCACTTTTCGCCCCCAGTGGGGGACAAAAGGAATATTTATTCCTTTTGAGCCCCTAGGGGCAAAAGTAATTTGAATTCCTGTTGAGCCCCATGAAAATGTATTGTAATATTTCGTACTAATGTGGTGTTACACTAATTAACTGCACTAATTGCCAATAAATTTTGGACCCATGTAATAGGTGGCGTATTGTCACCACTGACTTCAATTAAGAATGTAAATATTTATCATAGTTTGCATTTATTTGTCAAAAAATTAAAAATAATTAATTATGTGATAATAGTACTTGTTTTAAATATTTTATTTATTTTTAAGTTTATAATAAGTTACTGTTGTACCTTATCATATAGTAAAATATACTAGACTTATATACTTAATTTTGTGTTAATTCATTTTAAACCTGGAAGACGATATCAACTACCGTACCATATGAAGTTTTCATTACGGTTTAATTGCTGATAGGTAAGCTTTCGACACCTCACCTGATGTTAAGTGATGATGTGGTCGAAGATGTTGTACAGGCTAGAATTACTGTAAAGAATAAAATGGCAATACTTCTTCCGGGTCTTTGGTAAAAATAGGTGTACCGCAGGGATCAATTTTGGGACCTTTTCTGTTTCTAGCGTATATTAATGATCTGCCTTGCATGGTCAAAGATGCCTGAGATATTGTTTTATTTGCAGATGATACCTCTCTTATTTTTAAAGTAGATAGGAAAGATGGTGAACTCATTCATGTAAATAATGTATTATCTATGATCTCTAAGTGGTTTGCGGCTAATAATCTTTTCTTAAATTAAAAAAAGACCAACTGTTTAAAGTTTTCTTTTCCAAATGTTCCTTATGTTGAACCAAACATTAAGCATGGCCTAGATAAACTCTTTATTGATAATGCGACAGTCTTCCTGGGAATCAAAATGGATTCAACTTTACAGTGGAATCCACATATACATGATCTATCCGGAAGACTTAGTTCTGCTGCATATGCAGTTCGTAAGATAAGACAGCTAACAGATGTAGCTACTGCTAGGCTCGTTTATTTCGCGTACTTCCACAGTATTATGTCGTATGGTGTATTGCTGTGGGGAGCTGCTGCTGAGATAGAGACAATCTTTATCTTACAAAAGCGTGCAATTCGAGCCATATATGAAATGGATCATAGGGAAAATCTAAGAAAAAAAAAAAATTATATTTTAACTGTATATCTGTGTATATTTGAAAATATTATGTAGGTTTTAAGCAATTGTGTGCGGTTTTATAATATAGTTCCCAAACATATTAGAATTCTCACAGAATAAAAATTCAAGTTGCAAAAACATTTTGATTAAGAAATCCTACTACACAGTTTGTGATTACTTAAACGAGAATAATACTTGAAAAAATCCGCCTCTGCCAAGCTATCGACTGTCACGTACGTAGTTTAAACAAATATTATAATAATTGTATCATAATCGTATGTAACACATTGTTGAAAGAAGTTTAAAAGAATGGCCCCAAGTTTCTTACCCGTTCCTCTCGCAGTGGCTCTATAGATTTTTTTGCTGAACATGACAGTACAATGTAGAATATTTAATCATTAAAATTTGTAATTGACCTTCGTAAGAGCGTCGTAGATGCCTAAATTGAATAATTGAATTTGAATGATACCAGTTTTATCTGTCGTTCGAATTGGGGCTATTTATTGGTGACCGAACATCGCTAAATTTTTAAAACAAGAATCCTATGTAAATGACGATTTTGTAACTTAACCCAATGGTCTCAAATCGAACTATTATTAAAATAACTCTATATTCCTTAAAGCTATTTTATTATTCCATTCATTAATAAACTCCATACACACTCATACATGTTACAATTATTCAAATAAACATGGGTGTAGATTTTACACAAAATCTCTAAATTTAAAATTCACTAAACTTTGGTAGTTCTTATTCTGTCCACACTAAAATACACATTCGTAACACTTAAAATGGCCATTCTAAAAGTAGGATTAATCCAATATATATATATAGATAATTTTCCATCAGTTTAAAGGGCTTTTCACTTGTGATTTTCACGGCATTTTCTACCTCGCACTGCCACATTATGGAACCAGCTGCCAGGTGAAGTACTCCCGAACAGATACGACTTAGGAACCTTCAAGAAGAGAGCATATTCCCTCCTTAAAGGCCGGCAACGCATTCTCTAAACCTCTGGTGTTGCGGATGTTTGTGGGCAACGGTGATCACTTACCAGGTGAGCCGCCTGCTCGTTTTCCTTCCTATAGCAAAAAAAAAGAAAAAAAAACCAGCACTAAGTTATATGGCGACGAAAGTTGTGTAAAACATAATAATATAGATAGATCGTCCCCTATGACGGTTTAAGAAATACGATTGGAGTACAAAATTTCGGCGACGCAGCCGTACCCCCGGTAGCTAAGTAGATAAAGCATCCGGCGCGAAATCAGAAGGACGCGGGTTCAATTCCCGCCCGGGGCAAAACATTTTGTATTCCAATAATTTATAAATTAATAATATAGACTTTTATTCAGATCCATATTACAATTGTATGAGTAAAATACATAGAAAACTTATATTTAATGTAAACCTCTTCCCTTCATCTAGTCTCTTATTTGAATTTTACTTATCAGTACTAATATTATAAATGAGAAAGTAACTCTGTCTGTCTGTCTGTCACGCTTTCACGCCAAAACTATTGGACCGATTTGAATGAAATTTGGTATGGAAATAGTTTGAGACCCGGGAAAAACATAGGATAGTTTTTATCCAACTGCGCAAAAAGAGGTTAATGTTTTTGCGCGATAACCAAGACACGCGCGGGCGGAGCCGCGCCCGGAAAGCTAGTTTTCTATAGATCTGTTTGCCAGTCGACAAAGGCCTCCTCCCAACCTTTTCCACCCATGTCTTTGTTGAGTAACTCTGTTCCATGTGACGCCTGCCAATTATCTTATGTATTCATCCCATCTTTATGCGGTTTGCCTCTTTTTACCATCTCTAGGAAAACATACCACATTTGAAGACAAAAGACAACTTCACTTTCTTCTTCTTCTTCATAAATAGCTCTTATCGTTGCTTTGACGATATACTGCCTATGTCTTGTCTGTGTGGCCAGTGTACGGTATAAGAAAAAAAAAAATAACTTCACTTTGAAAACCTTTTTACCAATAACAGTGACAGTGACAGTTCTGACGGCGACTTGACAAGTGCAGCTGAGTCGTGGCAGACAGGGCCGCGTTCCGAGGGTCAGAGTGCGTTGTTTGGTTGCTTTAACTTACTCGGGTTCCGAACGACCGGTTGTTTTATAACCTCAAATACCGTTTTTGGCGGGGAATTTTTCGAAATTTATAAGACTTTTTATGATGTTTGAAAAGCAATAACTGCCGTTACCGACAAAACATAAAAGAGTGTCTATAATTCTCTCACTTATCAAGAAATGTCAAGGTCATGTCAGTTGAAGATTCAACATTTTAACGACCTCTTTTGATAGTAAAAAGTTGCGCTTTACACGAAGGTTGTGAACGACGTTAGAGTGAAAAGTGTCACTCCGAGTGCGCTCTAACCGAGGTTCGGAACGCGCTCCAGCGCCGTCGCAACGTCAGTCACGCGCTGAGGCCCGTGCTCGTCGATTTGCACACACCTCACTCCCTGACGTAGGACTTCAAAACAGTCCGAAACTGATCGGAATCTTTCCAGTGAGTAAAACGCGGGTCCTAGCCGTTTCATAATAAGTTAACAAAAGACATCCTTTAAGGGTGTGTGTTCGCCCAGCAAAAAGTATCGCCTTTTCAAGAATTGAATGATGCAGATAATTAGTGCCTTATATCGTGAAAATGTGCCCGAAATTTTATATTTGTGCGTCCAACGGCTTCAGAGTTATTTTACGAAAACGGATTCTGCTGCACGAACGTTCGGCCAGCAAATTTTTTTTTAATTAGTGGATCTAGCGCTCTATTAAATATGCAAAAAGATAGCTTAAATATGAGCATAAATGTGCCGTGAAAGCCAAATTTGTGCCTCTTAAGATTTCAGAGATATTTAGTTTTTTGCTGGGCGAACGTTTTGGAAATTCCTATATATCGGAAACGGTTGAACGCACAGTCATGATTTTTTGTACACAGATACAGTAAATTTGTGCATATTTGTACCGGAATTTTCATTAACATGACTAGCATGGTTCAGGAGCAGAAAATGGAAAAATGTGCTGGCTCTCGAACTAACAAGACCAAGGACTTCGCAGTGCCGACTTCGTTAAGTTCGTTAGTGCCGACTGGTACCCGTTATTTTATTTTATTTCCTAGAAAATGGAAAAATGTGCTGGCTCTCGAACTAACAAGACCAAGGACTTCGCAGTGCCGACTTCGTTAAGTTCGTTAGTGCCGACTGGTACCCGTTATATATTCACATGTTCCTGTAAAGTTTCGCCGGCCTACAACATATCATTGGCGAGTTATTAACGATTTTGTCTTTTTTTTTTGAGGTTATCTTAAGTGAAATTTTTAGAATACGAAAACACTAGTTTTCTGAGAGCTGGCTTATTACACGCTTCTACAAATAATATGAGCCCTATTTCAAGAATACGTATGCAAAAAACCATTCGAAATATTTTTGGTAGATTACCCGACCAAATTCGAGTCAACATTAAAAAGCGGCCGCACGATACTTCAAGCTATCCTCCCTCACTTGATGACGTTGTAATGAAATTTAAATAGTACAGATGCGTACAGAATTGTTAAGTTGGAAAATATCTTATATAAGGGACGTGAAATCTACTCGGCTACATCTGACCCTTGCAATTACAGACCTATTTCTATCTTACCTGTTCTGAGTAAAGTATTCGAAAAAATTATGCTCAAACAACTTCTATCCCATTTTAATGAGCATAATATATTGAATGAGAATCAGTTTGGTTTCACAAAGAGCAGATCCACAACAGATGCAGGTGCTCAATTGATGTCACATATACTTGAAGCCTGGGAGAGTTCACAGGATGCTATTGCAGTATTCTGTGACCTTTCTAAGGGATTTGACTGTGTAGAGCACCACACTCTGATTCGAAAACTTTCATATTATGGTATTCGTGGAATAGTTCTGGATCTTATAAAGTCATATCTGTCAGACAGGCTACAGAAGGTTAGAATAAATGGCAACTCAAGATAACCTCAAAAAAAAAGACAAAATCGTTAATAACTCGCCAATGATATGTAGTAGGCCGGCGAAACTTTACAGGAACATGTGAATATATAACGGGTATCAGTCGGCACTAACGCGAAGTCCTTGGTCTTGTTAGTTCGAGAGCCAGCACATTTTTCCATTTTCTAGGAAATAAAATAATAGCTCCTGAACCATGCTAGTCATGTTAATGAAAATTCCGGCACAAATATGCACAAATTTACTGTATCTGTGTACAAAAAATCATGACTGTGCGTTCAACCGTTTCCGATATATAGGAATTGCCAAAACGTTCGCCCAGCAAAAAACGAAATATCTCTGAAATCTTAAGAGGCACAAATTTGGCTTTCACGGCACATTTATGCTCATATTTAAGTTATCTTTTTGCATATTTAATAGACAGCTAGATCCACTAATTCAAAATAATTTTGCTGGCCGAACGTTCGTGCAGCAGAATCCGTTTTCGTTAAATAACTGAAGCCGTTGGACGCACAAATATAAAATTTCGGGCACATTTACACGATATAAGGCACTAATTACCTGCATCATTCAATTCTTGAAAAGGCGATACTTTTTGCTGGGCGAACACACACCCTTTAAGGACTGTCATTCGGAAACATTATACAAATTTGGATTTTAGCTCGAACAGAATAAGACCTATCATAATTTAGAGAATTTGTATATCATCCACACAATTATACTTATAAAATACATTGGATTTGCAGTACTGACAATAACACTTCCCTAGATATTTTATCTTATGAGATTGTTATGGATTCCTAGATAGGAACACGTCTGAATGGGACCACTGCCTTGTCAATGATTTTGTAACTATATGTTGTAATGAATAGATTCAGGCGTTACTTTGCGGAAATCCATATTTAATAATAACAAATATTTTTAAAAGCAGCGCAACTAGTCGGTTATTCTTCTTTTTAGGATGCGTGATGTTTGTGACGTCACGTAGATAACAAGAAAATTAGGCGGAATTGTCACTAGATATATATATTTGTTTTTTTTAAGATACTTTTAAAAATTATTTGTTATTACTATATGTTGTATTTGATCATGGTGAATATACTTGTGCATTCATAGTGCTTTCTATAAAAAAACATAAGTTTAATTATATTTTAGATACCAGTGTTCAAACTCAATGAAATTTACATGTCCTTGAACAAAACAAAACTACATCATCTGTCACTTTGACACCTGTCACATCTCAAATGATAATTATATGATGTTAGACGTTTAATAAGGACATTGCATATAAGGTACACTTCTAGTTACGACATTTTGCATTCCATACGGTTAGCCTTATGATTCGATATTTCAGACGTAGTAAAGGGATGGGGCATATAGAAATCAGTACATAAACTAAGGACATTTCCTCTCCAATTGTCCCTTTCCGGCTTCATCATACTCCTGTGAAGATATCCACATCTGCTGGAAGGAGCCTATTGACGCCAGGATTGAACCTCCTGTAATGAACAAAATACCAATATAACATACTTATACCTACATATTAACAGAGGCATTTCGTCAAGTGACGAACTGCACTGCATCCATCACCCTCATAAATACAGTTGTTAAGTCTCATATGCCTGTTATTTGATGCAAGGTTTGCAAAGATGGCAAGTGGTGACGGTTAGATCTAACAATTATAGCAATATGACAACAGATTTTTTGTCGCCAGCTTTGCAAGAACTTCAAGGCAAAACCACGAGGATGTGGTTTCAACAAGATGGGGCCATATACAAATATAAGACGGCTAGGGTATCCATAGCGCTGCTGGAAAATGTTTTTCCCGGAAAACTCATTTCGAAAATCGCGAAGCGCTCCTAGCAATGTTAGCTTGGCCGATCTGAACCGATCAGCAAAGCTAAGCAACATCCGCCGCCGGTCATGAGTTGGATGGGTGACCGCTGGTGACATTACTACTGAGCGTGCACGTGCTTCGGAGGGCACGTTAAGCCGTCGGTCCCAGTTGTTGTCTTAGGATGGCAGTCGTTTAGGTAGGGCATTTTGCGAATGCCCACCTGGCTAGCTACCACCCTCAAGTAGAAAACCTGTCGCCAAACACCTAACGGTGTGTTCCGGCAGCTGTCCTTGAGAGCCAGTAATTCTAGGTTAGCCTGAACAACATCTTCGACCACATCATCATTACCATCAGGTGAGATGGTGGTCAAAGGCTAACCTATCAGGCACAAAAAAAAAACGGGGATATTAAATGGCCACCACGTACCTCCATCTCTATCCATGTGATTATTTTCTGATGGGGCTACCTCAAATAGGTGGCCGACTAATTAAGACTAGCTCAAGAGGAATATTATTCAGGAAAGTAACAAAATTTTACAAAATCTGCAACTTCGGTTACAAGGGTCCCGAGCAGCCGAGGGAAGTCAATTGGACAACATTTTTTTTAAGCCTACAAATTCTTTTCATTATACTACTTAAAAACACAATTATATTGTTTTTATGTTCCGTAGTTGTTGTTTTTTTAATTGAGTATTGAGCCAACAACCTTATGGCCTAACATGTATAACAGTGCTTCTTGTGATTGTCAGTATACATACCGATCCAGGCAGCGAACCGCCTCTCATTAGGCGCGGGCGCGGCGTGAGCCTTCAGCCGATGCGATGAGGGAGCCCTAGAGGCGAGCTCCTTCCCGAGGCGCTCCGCCCACCCGACGGAGTTGGCGACTCCGCCACACATCACCACGGAGCCCCACAGGGCCGGCCGGGCGTCTGCGTCGCAGGCTGATGCCGCCGCGCATACTGCCAATACAATATGTATCACTATAACTAATATCTTTAAAACATGACTCTGGCAAATTCACAACACGTGGGAGACCATATCATAGGGAGAAAAAAAAACTATTTTTTTTTTCTATTATTGGTTCTACACGATGCATTCTCAGGTCTTGGCTCTATGAGCACACGATCGAGACATTGTCTTGATGTAGAATCGAAACGCGTCGAAAATTCTTCCGGTATGACTATGTGGCGTTTGTGACGTCACCTCGGCTGAACAGGCAAAATAAGGCGGAATTGTCACTAGATATATTTTTAAAAGTATTTTAAGAAAACATCTAATTAATACTTTAGTAAAACACTAAAAAAAAATCTAATGCAATTTTCCTATTAACGACAAACGCCACGCAGTCAAACCGGAAGAAATTTCGACGCGTTACGTTTTATATTATAGAATATATTTATATATTTTATTATAGAGACGGCTAGTTTATTTTATAGCTTGTCTAGTATTATAATTGACAGTTACCAAGTTGCGGAGCCCCCAGCGAGTGTTCGAACAGGCACTCTGTGAGCTTGAACCGCTCTGGGCCGAAGTCCTGGTGGTACCCACCCGGGAACTCGTAGTGCACGCCCGGGACTATCGCAGCGGTGCGCTCGTCGTATTGACTCTCTGATACCTGTACACAATAAAATATTTTCAACACCCTTGCTCGTAAAGTGACCTTTATTACATCGTTCTTAGGGCCATGAACCGAGCTATAACACCCTCATGCATAATAAATTACACACTAGTGCGTAATAGAATTATCCCTACAAAGTTAAGTTAGTACCTAACTGCAAATTATATGCCAGTAAACAGAGCATTTTCAATTTAACCGGGTAATACAGATTTGTAACAACAAAGAGGTTTAAGGCTAAGGCCTAATTTCACCATACCATGTTTGTTTACGCTAAATCAGGCATTAGCTAATGGGTCTTTCAAAATAACAGAGCTGTTAAATCAGTCTTCGTTCTTATGAAGTTAACTGAACTAATCATCCATTAACAGTTGGTGGGACACTCGGTTCAATTAACAGTCCGTTAAAAGGATTAACGAGGCGTCAAATAAATAACAGAGTATGGTGAAACTAGGCCTTAGTATATGTAATTAAACATCATACATTTGCCGCGCGCAAAAAAAAAAAAAACTTGCGCGATGTTTTCCATAATTTTCGTATGTTGTTTGTATCGCATTTGTGCAATATATTTTTTTTTTCCTCACAGGGGTGTTTTAAAATATTGCATATAAAACTCGTGAGCGAATTGCTCATTATACACTCGGCTGATTTACGCCCTCGGCTTCGTCTCGGGCTGCAACCCACAGCCTCGTGTATAATGAGCAACTTAGCTCACTAGTATCATAATATACTATTTCATCACACTTGCATGTACACAGTATCAAAACCTTCGAGCTTTCTTTATCTCATGAAATCCAAGGTCGATAAGTATTTTTTTTTTATTTATAGCACAGCACACATGTCATGCAAGTTCAGGCAAGGAGTTTACACGCAATTGAAAAATTGTCTTAAAATGTTAACCAAACAAGAATTATATTGCAATCTCGCTAAATGTTACTTAAATAGTCAACTATAGTTCTAAATAATCGATTTTATATACCATAGTAGATAGATATTTTTTTTTGTATTAACACGTCGAAATTATTATATTTTTTTTACACTCCGTCATGCCTGTATACCTACGTAAATATATGCCCTTAAAGTTTCTGAACGAAACATTTGTATAATCTGTGGTGTGGGCAAAAAGCCCGCCATCCGTTTAAAAAATGTTCACGTATCTCGTAATAATGCTGTGCTAACTTGTGTATTAAAGCTATAATTCATAATTGCTTACTTGCCAATGTGATGTTTGACATTGCATGTTTCACGAGCGGTATTGGAACTACGAACCTCGACTCAGAAAGCCCTCAGTCTTCGACCTCGAGCTTCAACTAGAGCTTCGATCGTAATTGCTTACTTATCGCCCTTAATACACAATGTACTAATTACAGTCAAATTCGAAGTCATCACTGGTGTCGAATCTACTTGAATACTTTAAAATGAACAAAAATCTAAATTATAGTGGATTTTGTTCTTGTAGCCGCCAAAACTGTATCATATGTGTACCTACGCTGTGAGATGTGTCCCATCCCTAATGACCTTCTATTGACATTTCAATTATAGTGGTTCATACTAATATCCAAAACAGTATGGAGGTATTCTCTAAATTATGGTAGTTCTTATTCAGTTCGTACTAAAATCCAAATTCGTATAACGCTTAATGATTTAACATTTCTATTAAACTGTGGGAATGTTTTGCCCTGATTTAGTCGCCATGTAATTTAGTGTTCTCTAAACAGATGTGAGTTTAATTGAATAGTACAATAATATTTATAGAATTGTATGTAATGTAAAAGATGGTACCTATGGTATTTTGCGAATGTGCGACAGACTTGTATTTTAAGACAAATGTTTTTTTTATGTTATTGTGATGGGACAAGCTCGAGGCCCACCTGATGTTAAGCGGACAAACCTCTACCTATAACAGATGCATTTCGTCACAATTCACGAATTGCACTGCGCCTGTCACCTTGAGACATAGTTGTTAAGTCTCTTCTCTTGTCCTGTAATTTCACTGGCTCTTAAGGAGTGCTGCCGGAACACACCGTTAGGTGCTTGGCGACAGATTTTCTACTTGTATGGTGATGTTACATTTGTCAGTACAGTATCAGTTGTACGCTGTCAGTCTTTCCCTCAGTCCACAAATTGATGGTGTAACTCTCTCACTTCACAATTATGTACAAACCTGTGCGATGCAATGACAGAAGTCTTCGTACTGACGTTTGAGCATGTATTGTTGCCACGAGTTTGTCAGTCCAGCTGGTAGAGTCTTGACAGTGTAGCGGGCTCGTTCCCTTTCACGAATTACTTCTTTACTCTGTAAATTAAAGAATTAATTGTCACACATTAGGCTTTGACAAAATATACAACATAAAATAATAGATCCAGAGACAAGGCTTATTCATGCGGACAGATGACAACAATAAGTTTTTCTAGTACTGTCTGAAACTTTAAAGTTTTGAGTCTCGTAGTAATAGACAATGCCTACTCCGAGCCAAGAGCGCCCGCCGCGGCAACACTGGACCGCGCCGCGATTCCCGCTGAATACAGATTTGAATATTTACATCGAGCAAAGTAATAAAAAATATGAAATAATACATTACAGGCACAAGACTTTTAACATCAGATGGTACTCGTGCTTATACCGTCAAAAACATATAAAAAAAAAAACATCTCAAAATGTTTGTTAGGGCTAGCAGAAGTTAACCCTAAGAGGTTGTTAGCCATTTACCAATAACCCTATATATCAAGCTCTTTTTCATCGACATACAATACAATATTAGCTGAAAACAAATTAAAACCTAGATAAAATATCTAATATATTACATAATATATAAGGTGGTGTGGAATCGATAACTAAATTTATTCCACTCATGTTTAATATTCACATAGGTACTTAAACAAAACGAGCTAGTTAGAAAGTACTAACTATTGCCTTTGAAAATGATAGCGCCGACAAACGAAAATTAAACATGAGATGAACACAATCAGTTATCGATTCCACACTACTCCCCGCAGTATTGCTGATATCCACCTTATATATAATATACTCTATAATAATTATACAATATTTATCTACAAAGTTTTTTTTTTATGTTATTGTGACGGATCAAGCACAAGGCCCACCTGATGTTAGGCGGACTAACCTCTGCCTTTAACAGATGCATTTCGTTACAAGTCACGAATTGCACTGCACCCGTCACTTTGAGACAGTTGTTAAGACTCATGTGTCTGTAATTTCGAGGGTGGTCGCTAGCCATGCGGTGAAGCTCAAGCTCGTGGCGGGATTCGAACCATGGACCTGCTGCGCGCCAGTACATAGCCAATGCCACTGAGCCATCAATGCTTCAATGTGACAAGAGATGGTAGACATCAAGTATGTATGTGTGACAATACCTGTATACTGTATATAGGCAACATCTGTATGTGCTGGTTGTTGAGTAAGGTCTTGGCTTGCGCTACGAGGTGGTCCCCGCCCACCGGTGACCGCGCCGCCGCACTTACTAACGCGTAACTGTAACATATACATCATCATCTTCTCACCATTATCTCACTCATGTGGAAGTCGGAACAATTAGTCTTTTCTAACAACACAAGAATACAACAAATAATGTTTCATTACATTATAATTCTATTTGTTAACACAGCTCAAAGAATACATTCTACACACAATCTATTAACAGAGTTTTGATATTTCATGAAAAAGAATACCATTTTGAGGCAATGATAGCGGAGTGGTTACAGCTATCATATGGACTACAGTGCAGCAAGTTTCTGACATCACAATTGAAAACAAATTAACTTCTGTCAAATGGAAGGACACCTTCTTGACGCCAAATCTTGGGAACGCTCTTGTTAGTAGTTTACCCTCTCGGAATTTATCAATGCATTAAGATTCAAGTGAAGTCAAAGTCATTTATTAAATTTAGGCGTCTACAACGCTCGTTTGAAGGTCAATTACAAGTTTTAATATTGAAATATTCTACATTGTACCGCCAAGCTTAACAAAAAAATGTATAGAGCCACTGCGAGAAGAACAGGCAAGAAACTCAGGGATCTTTTAAATATATTTTAACAATGTTAACAATGTTATTAAAATTATTACAGTATTTGTTAACATTATGAAGGTGACAGGCGCTAACTTGGCAGAGGTGAACAAATCCAAGCATTTTTGTTGTGTAAGTAATCACAAACTGTGTAGTAAGAATTCTTTACCAAAATGTTTTTCACATGCTTGAATTTTCTTTATATAATCTTATTCGGTAATATTCTAATTATGAAATTAAATACAGACTTTTATTGGCATATTTTATGTACATACTTCTTTAAGAAAATTAAAAAAATAAATTAAAGCATTGGTCTCCTAACAAAACAATGCTTTAAAACAATTTTTTTATTATTAAAGTACAATGTGTCCCGACCAAGGAGGTTTCAATTCAATTTAAGTACACATTATCTATGGTGAGCGAGATGCGCGCGCAACGCGCTGCTCTGGTTCCCAGCCAATAGACCAATAACAGACTTTTTCCATTTTGGCGCTATTTCGTATATTATGAATTAAACGTTCATATGAATTTGAGTAATATTTTGTTGGATAAAACTTTAGTGGCAAAAATGTCAAGCAACACCCACGATACTGATGATTTATCTCCACCTGACATTCTAGAAACAGCTACGAAACTGGCGAACTTTTGCCAGAAAAATCAAGAAAAGCGTATAACCACAGAGAGTTGAAATATAGGTAAAAAAATAATAATATAGCCATGAGATTAAATAAAGTAGTGTATGCAACTGCATATAATTAGATATTAAAACACTCGTGTAATCTTATTTTAAACTACACTCATGTTTTTATACCCTCTATTATATGACAGTTGCATAAACTACTATTCTGTGAGTGTTGTAATATGTTTGGGAACTTTATTATTAAACCGCACACAATTGCCTAAAAAGGACCTTTTATTTGTCTTTGCTAATCTAAAACCAGGCACTGCTATTTTATCTTTATTCCTAGTGTTATAATCGCAATTGTCACTGTTTAATTTAAATTTACTCAAATTTTTACGAACATACATAATATTTTCAAATATATACAGACTAGGTAAACTTAAAATATCAATTTCCTTAAAAAGATCTCTCAGAGATTCCCTAGGATCCATTTCATATATGGCTCGAATTGCACGCTTTTGTAAGATAAAGATTGTCTCTATCTCAGCAGCAGCTCCCCACAGCAATACACCATATGACATAATTCTGTGGAAGTACGCAAAATAAATGAGCCTAGCAGTAGCTAAGTCTGTTAGCTGTCTTATCTTACAAACTGCATATGCAGCAGATCTAAGATCATTATAGAGATCACAGATAGCACATTATTTAAATTAATTAGTTACTAACTATCTTTCCTTTTTATACTACTTCAAAAATCAGAGAGGTATCATATGCGAATAAAACAATGTTGCAGAAAATTTTAACCATGCAAAGCAGATGCTTTTATACTACTTCAAAAATCAGATAGGTATCATATGCGAATAAAACAATGTTGCAGAAATTTTTAACCGTGCAAGGCAGATCATTAGTATATGCTAGAAACAGAAAAGGCCCTAAAATCAATCATTGCGGGACTCCTATTTAACCAAAGACCTGGAAGAAGTATTGCCATTTATTCCAAGCTTCTGTAGCCTGTCTGACAGATATGACTATATATTATGTGATTGTGATGTGCACCCAATATATAGCAGCAACACACCACGACGATGCTAGTGGTAGCATGCTTTTCATTTGTTGTATTATTTCTTTTAGTAGCCTTTTACCAGTATGAAACTGTCCTAATATTTTTATTGAACCTAATTGCCAGTTATTCATAACATCTTGTACCTTACCCATCTATAACAGGAACAGCTGAAGTCTGACTTGCCCCTGCGTCTACAACAAGGGCTGTGGACTTGCCATTTGCAAACGCAGCCAGCACTGCATTCTTGACCAGGAAGAATGCAGGCGCATTGTACTTCTCAAAAAGTAATTCTGCCAACTTTTCTCTAGCTGGTCTAGTTGTCCAAACAGCTTCTGTGAATAGGGCTGGGTGGTGTTCTGATGGTGATCGGATGACCTGCAAGCGAATCCATTTCAGTTTTAATGTACGGGGTTGCCAAGGGTGCTTTTTAAAGCTGTGAAATCAATCAGAGCCATTTAGCCAGCAAAAAATTTAGTAATAACATGTATGGGAGCAGTGCTCAAAGTAATTATTAAAAAGTCGATTTTATATCCCATACATTTCGTATAATTGTCTTCTAGCTGGTAGACATTTTACAACAAGTAGCCGGCTTTACAATAAATTAAACATCCAGCTCCATTACCCGCTATTGTCATTTCAAGTTAAATGTGCCACTACAAGGTATCTTTTACATCTAACTTACTTGGAAATGGAAAATCTTTTTAAGGCTATTATATAACTAAACATGAAATCTCTTACAACACACACACCCTCTTATCACTTTCATAACACTCACATTCACCATTCACACTTACACACCCAATTGACTTAGTATGCACAATATTATTTAAGAATTTGTAATTCATCCCTTTAACATCAAATTAGACCCCGGGGTCTAAAAATTTTCCGTGCGTTAGAGTCAAATTAGACACCGGTGTCTAGTAGAACCGTTCGCAACGTTCAGCCTTATATCTCGAAAACTAAGCCGTATTTTTGAACGAAACTTTCTATGGAATGAAGATAATAAAACAAAGAATGCATTGGGGTGCTTAGTCAGATCTGTACCGGAACAAAATGTGTAGTGTTCACAATGGGAATGTTTACTACGAAATTGTCAGTGCCGAGAAATCGCTGTCGAAGTTTGATAGAGATAAAAAGTAGTGAAATATTGTTAAATTGGTAAGTTGTTATGTAATTCTTATTATTGAGTGTTTATATCATCGATATACATAACAGGAATTATGTATTTATTGTGTTTTGTGCTCATAATCGTAAATTTATTTTGGAGCGGTCCTGTCACCGGCAGCCTATTTTACAAACGAATTTTTTTTCAAACGCCCGTAGAATATGAAACAAACATAAGAAGACATGTTATTTATAGATATTACAATAGCCTAGTTCATTGGCTTTCTAAAAATGTGACTTTCACTGATAAGGGTCCAGGGACGCGTCAAATATTACAACATTTGTGGAACAACTCCCCGCTCACGTTTTCGTCGCCACAGTCGCTTGGTCCATAATAGTCCGTATAGGCTTATAGGCTCGCGGGAACTATGATCGCAAAGGGTTAATGATCATATATTATAGTTTATTTATGTTTATATAAAATCTAATTGAACATACAATTTAAATGATGTACTTAGGTCATTTCCAGCCGGAGGGCGCTGATGACTCACACTTTATAACTACAACAGGCATCAATGATCCAATTAGATAGTTTTTACAACTTGTATACTCATTTTAAGTGCATTTTACTACAAAATATATCCAATATGTATGTAAATTCCAAAAAAATGTCAATAAACTTTATTATTATTATTCTTTGTTGTATGGCCTATGAAGATCAGAATCAATATATCTAATGAGAAGTCTGAAAAAGAACCAGCAATCAGAGCATAGTATACTTAATCAGTGAAAAGTTTGATAAATAGAGTGGACTAACATTTGTAACTTAGAAATCTTTAGTGCAGTGATATGCATGACAGGGCATTTTGAGTCTGCCTGCCTGGCTAGCTATCATCTTCAAGTAGAAAATCTGTCGCGAATCACCTAATGGTGTGTTCCAGCAGCTGTTCTTCAGAGCCAGTAATTGTAGGTCAGCCTGAACAACATCTTCAACCACATCATCACTAGCCATCAGGAGTGATAGCGATCAAAGAGTAGCCTATTAAAAAAAAAACATTGTGTGAGATTAAGGACAAATGTTAGCCAACTAGGCTAGTAGCAGTAAGAAAAACATACATCTTTACCTCCTGTCACTGTGAAACAATGGTATGAATTATTTGCATGGTGGTAGGGCACTTTGCGAATGCCCGCCTGGCTAGCTACCACCCTCAAGTTGAAAATCTGTCGCCAAGCACCTAACGGTGTGTTCCGGCAGCTGTCCTTGAGAGCCAGTAATTTTAGGTTAGCCTGAACAACATCTTCGACCACATCATCACTTACCATCAGGTGAGATAGTAGTCAAAGGTTAACCTATCAAGAATAAAAAAAAAAATAAAAAATTTGAATCATAGAACAGTATTAGGAGATGACTCTATATGAAATTGTAGAAAAAGCTTTTATCTATTTATAATAAAAAAACATGTAAAATTGCATTTTCTTTGGAAAGGATACAGATAAACTTAAAAACTTTATCTATTCCCAAAATTGTAACCAAATTGTTAGAGCTGTTTTCGAGATCTAAAACATTTATATATAAAAGGAATTGCCATTTAAATGTTATTACAAAAGATAATTGGCAAAATAATTTCAACTTGATGATTTTAACCAGGCCAGCATTTCAAATATTAAATTTACATTATCTGATTACACTTAAAATTCACCTTGGCATAACAGTAATCAAGCATCTTCTCAAAGAGCTCCCAGTTATCAACCTGCCCATCTTTCATGTATGTTTGTACTTCCATGTTGGGACGTGGGACATGCAGCTCATTGACGTCTATGTAGTGACGTAACTCGCCACCCGCTTTTGAACCTGTAAAAATGTTTTAAATTATTATAGTATTACATCCTTGAATTTATATAACAAAAATCCTGCCAAACCTCAAGAGATGCATTTTAATTGACATGTTATTAACAATTTGAAGCAATTTTTAATTTGATTGCAATTGAAAATATGGGTATGTAATTGATACAATTAGCCATCACAGAATTTATTACATATTATGAGGGATTTCTTAATATGTCGTTGTGAAACAAGGTCACAATTGAAACAAAGAAGAGCACCAAAATACTCCTCAACATACACCTAATAAATCATAACTATTAGGCTTAGCTAGGGAAGGGTTGGTATTGTTTACTTAAGGTGTGGAAGATGTAGACAATGACTGCGAATGGTAGGAAACCAATGATAAACAGTAAATTTTCTAACCTAATCATTGTTATAAAAGAATGACTTTACACATAATTACTAACCGCTCTGAGTGACGTTGCCATCAGGTACCTTCTCCTCCGGCTCCGGTACATGAGTCGAAGGGCCAACGCCTATAACTGCTGGAATATCAGCCTTTGGAGTGTCTTCTTGAGCGTAGCCGACGCGCAATGAATGGTGCCCGGGATCAAATACTAGGGCACCTATTTCATCGCCACCGTAAAGCATGCCATTCGGGGCGCTCATTTTCGTGAATGACTCTCCCGTGTACTCAGAAAATGTTTTTCGTTTATTATATTTTCTTTAAAAGTGCACCGCTTGTTTTGTTGATAATGAATGAATTGAACGAACATAATTAATACTCAATCCACAGACATAATAAACCATTCTTTTTAGGTGCGTTCGTTTTGGCTAGATTGCGTTTGTAGCAGTTTCAAAAGTAGCATTTGTACTAAGGTACAAATGCTACTTTTGAAACTGCAGAAAAAGAAAAATAGCAGAAGCTTCTGCTATTTTTGATCCCCATGACTGCATGTTATCCGAACGGCTTAAAAACATATTTTGAACACCGATGTCAACCAAAACAACGTTTTCTGCATTTATATGATCAGTTTCATGCATCTCCACTCCATACATGCAAATTTAACGATTGTTTGCCATGGTTTGAATCAATCTCTAAAAGTCACAAAACAATTGTAATAACATTTTGAAACTCTTCAATCACGCCAAATACAACTGCATTACCCTGACAGAAGTGTCACTCTTCGCATAGCATAAAATACGGTAGGACTTTAATTCGGCTTATTTTCACGGAAAATTGTTCTTGTAATAAGTTAGCCCCTTCTCCCATTACAATACTTGTAGGATACGATACTCGAGTATGTAGCATATTAGTTGGATACATTGACCTCAATATACTAGACGCGACATCTCAAACGAGCATAGTCGACCAGGCAAGGTAAGCCGGCCGGCATACTCTCACCCACACGCAGCTGGGCACTCGTAGAGATTACACGCGCTTTACGTTCGAAAATTGTGTATTCAAAATGCGATCCTGTATTCTAAGATGCAAAAACGAGCCGAGAAAAAAAAACAAAAGCGATGGAATCACTTTTCACAAGTGAATTCATATTTTGGGATTAAACACGTCCGAATACACTATTATTTTGTCGATTTGTAATCGCACAAGACCACACTTAACAGCACAGCATAGGCAGCCATATTCACGGAGTGAAATTCATAGATTACGTGGACAGATATGACAAATAGAAACATGAGCCAATTACCTATCTGTTACTCTCGACGAAAAAAGTTGGGCGAGTCTGTATTGATATACAGACTCGTCCAACTTTTTAATATATAGAGACTTAATCAAGCGCGATGTTAATTTAATGAAATGTACGCAAAATACGATTTACGCAATAAAAAATCTCGTAAAAAAAGTAAGCACCACCTTATTTCTTGTAAAAAGTTGTAACTGGATCCAATTGTACCTTTACTATTTATTAACTAACTAGCGGCCTGTCCCGGCTTTGCACGGGTAATTGCGACTATAAATTGAGATGTAAGCATTTGTTTTGAAAACTTAAGAAAGAATTATTATTCTATTAATTTATACTAAAAAAAATATATTATTAAATTAAAAAAAACGTAAGCTTGTATCTTTCAATTTGGATTTTTTTTTGGATCGAATTGCACACGGCGTGCAAATCAAATTTTAAATCAGTTCAGTAGTTTAGGAGTCTATCGCGGACAAACAACGTGACACGTAATTTTTATATATATATAAGGATATACTCTTCCCAAAGTTTGGTAAGTACAAAAGCTACGAGTATGTCCATTATGTGTGCTGATAGTCTTTGATCTTGAGAAAGCATACCTCAGAAGTAGTCTAGCGCTGCATGTTTGAATAGTTTGGTTAGATGATGCTATTAGCTTCCGCGCTGTAAGCGAACTTTTGTAAAAAAACATTGGCCTACAAGCATTGTGGCGCTGCGTGTTAGGATCAAACGATCCTAACACGCAGCACCTTGACCTGAGAACGAATTATATCGTCTAGCCAAACGGTTAGACGATATAATTAGTTCTCAACTGCAGTCTGATCTTGTAAAGCGCTGAAGCGCACTAAGTTTAAAATTAGCAAAAATGGTAACTATTTATGCCTCAAATCATTTCTCTTGTGTAACGTATTATCTCGATGGTTGGATACTTATTCGCTACCCGACGCATATTAATTATCCAACTGAAAAATTACTAAATTCATCATTTGTACAAACTAGTTTCTGTGGACGGACGTTATGTCGAGCGATTCCAATGAAGAAGAAGCCCTTGTAGTTTTTCTGTTTTATAGAAATAGAAGACATCAACTCGGAGTTGAAAATACTGGATTCATCCATGTATTGAAAGAAAGATAAATTGTAGAGTTTTTGTAGCCGCACAACATAATATTTTTTTGTGTAATAATTTTTTTTTATCTCTCTACCGAATGTCTAAAGAGACCTACCTGCATCTTGTTACATTATTAAAGTCTGCTAAACATCAACGAAATACTATATTTAGATACTAGATTTAGAAACTCATGTATTCTGGTAATTTCTAGTTATATAGGTATACAAGCTTCTTTTTCAACTTCGTGTACAAACTTAATATTTATATCTTGCTCCGCCGCCGCCGCCGCCATCTTGTCGAGTCGCGCAAGAGAGAGACGCGACGCATAAGCGACCAATATGGCGAGTCGCGCGTTACTAGTCGCGGACGCGTAGGATACCAGTAGCGTAGTGTGCGAGCCTACATTCAAATGTATGTGAGATGCTTGGTGGCGACTAGTCTCCGGGACTTGCAGGATACTTGAATCGCCTGCGCGTATCGTAATGGGAGAAGGGTAAAGTTTAAGTTAAAATCGAACTAATCCTAAATTGGCATATAATAAAATTAGTTTAAGGTTTATCAGACTTCTTGAATATACGAGTATATTGATATTCTTACTTTATTTCGATTCCTAAGAAAAACTTAGTTATTCACAAAAAACTGTTTTTTTTTAATTGGATCTGATATCAACGTATGCACTTAAAAAGCTGATCGTCACTGCCAATAGCTGTAATTGAGCTCCATGAAACTTTGTCGCACAATTTGTCAGATTTCTATTAATGTTATTGTTTCAATCTTTTATTCAAGAAAGTATATTATTACAAGTTATCAAAATAGGTTTTACTTTTATACCATATTAAGACAGGACAATTTCTAATTCCCTATTTTATAAACATGCTTGTATTGTTAATATATTTTCACAAACATGCCAATTCTATTTAAATAAAATATCGTTTTACTTACTACGAGAATAATATGTTTAGGTTATGGGATTGAGCCATAAACCGTTATTTGAAGATCAGATAGCTATTCTCTCGAGTTTGACATTGAGTTTGATAATGGCTTCATAAATATCTAGTGGACTATATACGATATGTAAACTTGAGTGTCATCAGCTTAAGTATGGCAGTTGCTGTACCTGATTTGCGTCTTTATATCTGCTGTGTACTAGGAAAAGAAGATCGTCCCCAGGATGGAAACCTGGGGTACTCTTTTTGTTGCATTGGCTGACACTGCGGAAAAACTATCCGAGTAACCTTCACGTACTGATAACGAAGTTTAAACCGAGTCAAAGTCATAGTAAGCATCTCCATCCAACACATTAGACAATTCAATAATTATATTCAATTAATCAAATGCCGTTGAAATACCTAGTAACACCAAACTTGTAACCATACACATTTCGTGAACACAAGCTATATTATCAGTGACATCGAGCAAGGTGCTTGTAGTACTTCATCCTTGGCTGCGGCCCTCCAGCTGTTGCAAAGCGTGACCCTGAGATCGCGACGGCTCGCACTTGGCTAGTTCTTTAAATAATATTTTCTAACCTACTACAAATGTTTACATAATTTGTGGTTAACGATGTTGGTCTCACAATTATTATTATAAATAAGATTACCTTTAATTAAGAAATATTGTAAAACTGTTTATTGATCCTTAAATCAATAAAAAAAAAACACTGACTCTCAAGGAATGCTGCCGGAACACACCGTTAGGTGCTTGGCGACAGATTTTCTTCTTTAGCTTAGTCGCTAGCCAGGTGAGCAGTTGCAAAATGCCCTTCCACCATGCAGTGAAGCTCAAGTCCGCGGGATTCGTACCAGGGACCTGAAATGACCTACCATTAGTTGGGATTGTGAGCAAAGGCTAGCCTAACGGTTTCTAAAATATGTTTATTCAAGTCAGCATGTTGCTCGGAAAAAAACACTAAATATGTCTTAATATGATTATTATAAGCACTATCACGCGTAGAAAATCACATTCACAATTTTTTTTGCATCGAAAATTTCTCACCTCTTGTGGAAATCGAACTCACCTCTTCTCCGCGAACTCACCTTAGTGCCATAGATGCCTTAACCACTAAGCCAACGACGATAAGTAACAAAATATAAATAAAAAAATGTTTTTCAAAAATAATTTGTAAACGTGACCCAATGAAATAGTAAATACTTACCTTATAAAAATATCGATACTGTGAAACATGGCAGCATTGACGATGCCCCATATAAAATATGCTCCATAAAACGATAAATATAAATATATGGATGTGACATATAAATATATAAAATAGAACGCTACACGTAGATTCAATCACGCAACAATTTACACATAAATTTCTAATTATCTTTTTACATTAGTTTGCAAAACAGATATAATTTTCAACTTATTCGATCATTGAGGATATCTCGAGTAATTTTTGTCTATATTAGTCGACCAAAATAGAATACGGTATGCATATAATAATTTGTCTTATTTTCACAAAAAATATTTTTATTAAGTTACAGTTTAGTTAAAATCGAACTAAACCCGAATTGGCCTCTATGTACTTATTTTTTTGAGCAAGAGCCTTTATAATCTTTGGTTTTTATTATATGTATTTGAAAGTAACCGCCATTTATTCGTTTCGGGACTTTCGGGTTGATTTCGCAGTATTATTTTTTAAATTGCAGATTTTAGCAGTCATTACAAAGAATAATAATTCTGATTTCGTATCTATAGTGTGTAAAATATCAACAAATAAAAATGTCGAGTGCGTCAGTGACTTCAAACAGACGAGAGGTACCTAATCAATCAATCAAAGATTAACTATCTAATATTATTATTGACTAATATTAATTATTATTACAAGGTCTTGGTGGGTATCACCGCCCTGTTAGTATACGGCCTAAAAGACGTGGTATGAGAGAAATAATCTAATTAAGTTCTCTAATATATATCACCTTGTTAATAATTGAAATTAAGTACTTACTGCATGCCTAGAAACATACTGTATCAGCCGGATAGTCCGCTGCTGAACACAGCCTGCCTACATGGAGGGGTTTGCCATAATCCCCATGCTTGGCAGGCGTCTTGGGGATCGTTGTGTGAGACATCAGTTCCTCAGAAAGCGGTGCTGCTCACCTTCTGGTGTGTTACCCATAGTCGCTTCTTACGACACCCAGGGGTAGAGATGGAGGGGTGACTTTCTAGCCTGGCACCAGTAGTGTAATTATGACCATCTCAATTTATTTCAGAAAGTCACCCATGACCTTCAGCAAGAGCTTGAAGCCCTACAATCCATGAACAGCAACCTCCGAAAGTACCTTGAGAGTCTTCATGCCTTCAAATGTAACTTGACAGCTATGCATAAAAACTGCAAACAGCTGAGCAAAGTCAATTCAGAATGGTTAAGATGTATTCAAAAATGATGGTTAATAAATAGTTATTTTGTAAATTTAAGTTTGTTTGATGTAAGTATTCTATGTCTCTTTCTTAGCCATACAGCCAGCACTTGCCTATTATCAATCTCTAGGGGGGTCGTGACACTACCTGTACTGTTGTGGGGAATATTTTTGCTCTTCTACCCTACTGGCCAATAACATTGTGGGTAATATGAACAGTGCCCATATCTTCATTACCCACTCACAGCACTACCAAATTTATTATGTAACATTGTAACAGCCGGATCATCCACTGCTGAACATAGAACCTATTAAGGGGGTATTTGCCATAATCCCCATGTTTCGCAGGTGTCTTGGGGATTGCAGTGTAAGTTGGCAGTTCTTTAGAAGGTGCTGCTGCCCACCTTCCAGTATTTTTCCCTTAGTCGCCTCATACGACACCCATGGAATGATATGGGGAGGTGCAATTCTGACCCTGCACCCCACAGGGCAATTATATAACACATAGCTTGTATTTTAACTTTTTACTGCAGTAAAGCTTATGGAAATGAAATTTTATTTCATCAACTACTGTTTATTAATCTAAATAGTTTATTAAATATAATACATAACATATTTTATTTGTATTTGAACTAATTAGCTTTTTAATTATTTAAAAGGAATAAAAAACATGTTAAATGTTAATTAGGTATGGTCTCAGTGTAGATACTACAACTGATTTTAAACTAATTAAAAATGAATAACAAAATACAAGATATGACAGGCGTTCAAACAAAAGTGATAGATAGATTCATTTTTGTTTGTTGATTTGAGGTTTTTCAAATGAGACGGTGGTGGTGCGACTTAAAATTAAGTGCTCTAAAATTTGTAAATGGGCTAATGAATAAACCTATACAGATTAAGCCAGGAACTTTATCATTTCATGAAAAATTGTTTATAATAAAAGCAAAATAAAATACTTATCTCCATTTACTAATATATTTACATTAAAATATGTAGGTACAAAAAAATACTTATTTCTATTTTACTATTATCATAATAAATGTTACTAAAGTTGCTTTCCAACAGTTCTGATTTCAAAGACCACTTCCATAGATTGAGTAATAGTGTTTATGTATCGGATGTAACCCCCAGTTGCTGGGACGCTTGTCAAAGTCATGATTAGATAACAGACTGAATACTTGCTTTTATGCTTGTTCACAAACTGCTAAAACGATTAATATACTATTTGTTTACAGAATTACAAATGTATTAAATTTAATTTCTTAATATGATTGGAGACAGATATGACAAGCACTATCGCATCCTAAGCGAAATTCATATCAAACAAATTATTGGATACAAAATTGTGTGCCCAAGGCGGGAATCGAACCCGCGTCCTCCGATATCGCGTCGGATGCCTAATACCATCTCGGCCACCTGGGACTTGGCATTTCTGCCGAAATGTTGTGCTCCAATTGTATTACTTTAACCGTCATAACCGGTGCGCGGCCATCAACCAGACTACTAGACTTCATCTGATCAAAAGAAGTGCTTCTTCAAACACTTAACTCTCGGAATGATGTCTTCTATATTTCTAAATATAGAAGGGTAGAGACTATAATGTCTCATATTAAATTTAAATTTGTAATTTTGTAATGTTATCTGCAAAGAATGCATTATTGCTGAAATAAAAATATTAATAATACTGTTTGTTATAATAATTTTTGTCAATATATTATTATAATATATATGGTAATAGGTATTATTTAAGTAAATATATATATATATTTATGTTTAATAATATATATAGTATTTATTTGTGTGTATGTATTTTATGCTTATTTAATTATATTGTAGCGTATTGTATCATAATACTGAATGCTAATTTTATTTGTCACCTGTCGCGTCAAAGTGTACCTCAACCAATCAGGTACAGTATTTAGCCTTTAACTAACCAAGACTTTGACCAACTAACATTAAAATTTAATTTAAAAAAAACTAATCATTCAAAATAATAACTAATATTTAAATTAAATTACATACTGTTTACATATTTTATGATAGAAATTTATGCATTATGAGGGTTTAAATGTATTGTTTTAAAATGTTTCAAATATAGGATACCTATATCTACATAGGTAAGTAGATGCATAATTTTTTTATTGGAAACATATGTTATACTGGCTTAATTTAAACAAGCCAATTTGAAGCAGTGATGGCTCAGTGGCATTGGCTATGGACTGCCGTGCAGCAGGTCCATGGTTAGTCTCTAATAGTAATAATAGTAATAGTCTCTAATAATAGTCTCGCCGCGGCGGGCTTGAGCTTCACCGCATGGTGAATTGTATTGTTGTAATAGTTTGCGAATGCCCGCCTGGCTAGCGACCACCCTCAAGTAGAAAATCTGTCGCCAAGCACCTACCGGTGTGTTGCGGCAGCAGTCCTTGAGAGCCAGTCAAGTAGAAAATCTGTCGCCAAGCACCTACCGGTGTGTTCCGGCAGCAGTCCTTAAGAGCCAGAGAAATTACAGACATAAGTATGAGACTCCACAACTATGACTCAAGGTGACGGGCGCAGTGTAATCCGTGACGAAATGCATCTGTCTGCCTATAACAGAGGTTAGTCAGCTTAACATCAGGTGGGCCTCGAGCTTGTACAGTCACAATAACATAAAAAAAGCCATGTATGCTACTTATTTTGCAAGCCAAATGGAAAATTATATAGTTTGACTTAGTTCATGTACTAAGATCTTTAATTACACAAATAAATATTTTGATTCCCTTCAAAACTAGGGGTTAGTCTCAGTAGTATCTATGATTTGGTGTTCAGAGAGATTCAGTGATATCACGAACCATAGGAGATATGGAAAGAAATGTGCTTCAGTGGCTATGTTTCTTTCTCCTTCGCACTCTCGTACCCGTCTGAACTCGAAACATCGGCGGATGCAGTAGCTTTGGTTGTTTTCTCTGAAAAAATTAGATGTATTAATATTCCACTAGCTACAACAACGTACCTATAACGTATTTGTAGCGCTCGTAGCGAAGTTTGCTAGCCTTTCTTAAGGCTAGAGTGCTCATAGTATACAAAACAAACGTTTCCTCAGATTTTATGTAACAAGTATTCAAATTTCAAACTCGGTAATATATACTAGTGGCTCTCGGAGCAATAGACCTCGCGAGTCTGCCTTTACATAGCTTACAATTCAATAAAGGTACACTGCCCAAGCTAATGGGAGAATGTGTCAAGAAATCCAAAAATATAGATATGTAATGTATATAATAAATGGCACGCGGGCCCCAGCGAAGGAAATAAGTAAGTAGTAGATATACAATAATTTTACATACTTGGCAATGTATTTGTCTCGAATTAATGTACTGGCTGCAAAAACTTGAAAATAAATAATTTATTGAAATTGGAATTAAATTTAATTTATCGCCTTAACAAACATTATTAAACTTATATATATCAAAGTACAATAATAATATAGTATGTAGTATATTTCACATAAACATTGGAAACACATTGGTACCCAAACTAGGATCGACCTATATGGCATACCAATGCCCGGACATAAATAGTAAATTAAGAAATGTAACAACTCATCGCTTATATTTATATGTAGTATAATATAATATAAAATTTATAAATTTTTTTATAATATAATAACCTATACGACAGATAGAGAGCCTATCACTTTTAGGCAACTGACGTGCGTATGGACATTGCCGTTAAAATAAGCACAGGCGTCCATACTTTCAACAACTTATACCTAATGTGTATCTCCGTCATTTTTAAAATTTCCCAAAAATTTAATCGACAGAAATAAATATGGACTTATCAAACCTGCTTACAAAATGTCGTGAGAATCGGATGAGAAATGTGACCTGTAGAGGAGAACAACCGGTCATACGAAAGCATTTTTGTCGAAGTTGAAGCAGAGTTTAGCAGAGACGCTTCGCTCGAACTAAGTTCTCGCTTGGTCAACCATATGCATGTTCTGGAACTTCTGGAGCATAATATCTATGCTTCTGGTATGCCAGATTTCCGTTATATTAAGTATTTTCAAAAATATTCGAATAAATATTTTGTATGGGAATTAGTTTTGTATAGGAAGGTAGTTTCAACTCGGAAAATGGAGGGCACGTTTTGCTCCAGGCTGCAAGCTATCCTAATAAGTAAGGCAGACTTACCGATCATGCAGACAGAGTACTGAGGAGTGTCGCAAGGTAGGCCGTACACCAGGCCGTTGAGGTGGTCCTGCCGGTCCAGGTTCAGGCATGGGCTGTCCATCGTGTACTCCTCATCTAGCCATGGTGGTATCTGTACATTTTACAACATCATATAGAAGTACTAGCTGCGTTGATAATGATGGAAAGTTATGATGATGAAAATAGCATAGCTTACAATTGAATAAAGGTCTCTGCGGTGATAATGGGGCACAAAATCCAAAAATTGTAGTCATATTCCGAAACTGAAGGTTTTTTATGGCATATTAGGGCAAACTATCAGGTGGCTCACCTGGTGGTAAGTGATCACCGTCGCCCACAAACATCCGCAACACCAGAGGTCTCGAGGATTGCATTGCCGGCCTTTAAGGTGGGAATATGCTCTCTTCTTAAAGGTTCCTAAGTCGTATCTATTCGGAAATACTTCACCTGGCAGCAGGTTCCATAATATGGCAGTTCCAATTTAATGTGACACAGGTAATGCTTCGTTAACTTTTACATCTACTCATACAAATAACTCACTATATTACTCCTACGCAGTGCCTAACGCTTTGAAAAGGAAAAAGTAGCGAACAAAAGCTGTGTCTGTATTGGGCATGTAGGTACCTATAGCCTATACTGGTTTTCTATGGTATGGGTCAACAAAAACCATTAATCCTATTCCAAAAGCTGATGAAACCCCTTTTAATTTGATATGACACCGTTAATCAGCGGTTTATTTCCATTATTTTTGTTGATTTTTATGCCATCTATTGAAGAATGCTTTAACTACTTACGTAGAGACCTCCAGCGTCCCCAAAGCTCTTGTCTGGCACTCGCTTCCCACTGCTAGGGTTGGTCCACCCGTAGGAAATTATGTCGGTGGCGACATCTTTTGTCATATTGAGACGTCCCGAGATCCAAATGTGACTTACGGCTGGAATATAATAAATTTAAAATTGTATGCTCTGTTCATAATTTTTATGAAGATAATTTTTAATAAATTAAAATTCTGTAATAAGGTAGACAGAGCCTGGAATGAATTACTTTGATTTTATGTACCTTTATTATAAAAAAACTATTTAATTTCTGTACATTTTCCGGCGTCCTACTTGATCGATTTTTTTGTCCTTCCGATAAGACGCACATTTTTTGATTAATATAAAACTGCAGCTAAGCGGAACTCATGAGGTACTGAATGTCTCGATCGTGCGCTCGGTGAGTCAAGACCTCCTGATGATGCTTCGTTTAGAAGCGAAACTAGTCGAATATTCTTCCGGTTAGGCTGCGTGACGTTTGTGACGTCGCGTGGGCATAGCAGGGAAATTAGGCGGAATTGTCGCTAGATATATATTTTATTAAGTGTTTCATTAAAATGTTATTTAACGTTTTCTTAATATATTTTAAAAAATATATTTGTTACTAGCGTTCCGGGCGCGGCTCCGCCCGTGCGTATGTATGTCGGTTATCGCACAAAAAACATTAACCTCTTTTTGGGCAGTTGGATAAAAACTATCCTATGTTTTTTCCCGGGTCTCAAACTATTTTCATACCAAATGTCATTCAAATCGGTCCAGTAGTTTTGGCGTGAAAGCGTAACACACAGACAGACAGAGTTTACATTCGCATTTATAATATTAGTACTGATTATTAATTATGGAACTCATGAGTTTAGACGTAACTGACATGTACACGCGCCATGTATATTTTTTATTGCATTTTTCTTCTGGATGTACCTTAATTGGACAAGGTAACCGATACAGAGAGATACAGTACAGACAATAGGACCAGGTCTAATTTCATACAAAGTTCAACAAGTTTCACTTGTCGTACTGCCAGCAGGACTTACGGTAGGCTGCCAGGTTTAGTAAAAAAAAACTCGTCCTTCTGGAAGAGCTTGAGCGAAGAGGATGTACAATTCCTACAAAACACTTCGTTTTTGTTGGGATTTGTTTAAGCTATCACTGTTAATAAACTTGTTTTTAATAATTTATAAAATACTAGCTTTCCGGGCGCGGCTACGCTGCGCGTATGTCGGTTGTCGGGCAAAAACATTAACCTCCTTTTGCGCAGTTGGATAAAAACTATCCTATGTTTTTCCCTGGTCTCAAACTATTTCCATACCAAATTACATTCAAATCGGTCCAGTAGTTTTGGCGTGAAAGCGTAACAGACAGACAGGGTTACTTTCGCATTTATAATATTAGTACTGATAGATATTTATTTTATTATGTATGGTGGAGAATATTGGTATAGTAGACCTTCAATTGGACAGTTTCTATAATAAATTTGCATTCAGTATCTGCGTGAAAATCATACCTACCTTCTGGACATATTTTAATATTTTTATGTTTGCAATAACGCATGCTCTGCGGATTACATTACAAAATTACAAATTTACGATACGATGGCTAAAAGGTCCATCCCAATACGATGGTTAAAAAGAACGATAGGAAAAAATTGAGTTATGCACTCATTGTCATGTTAGCTCAATTGGATTAGAGTATTAGAGCATACCCCGGCTAAAGGGGTGGATGGACGCGGATTCAAATCCCGCACAACTTAAATTTTTCCTCTCGTAAATTTGTAATTTAGTAATACCATTAGGTGCTTGGTGACAAAATATGACTTGAAGGAGGTTAGTAGAGTTAATCGTATAACAAGTTCATGTCCTTTACATAATTATTAGTCTTTAGCTCATGTGATTCGCTCGCGTATGCCTCATTAAGTACTAAAGACATTGGAGGGACGTGCATATTTAGATTGAATGATCTCTATGAATCCTTCTGCTTTTAGTTACGACTTCCTATCAATAGATGGCGCTAATACAAACTTACGTTCTTCTTTATTCTCTCCCATGACCAGCAGCAATTGCACTAAAATGTCTTTGTTCTCCAGTGATGCCAATGTCCCGTTCATTTTCAAGCAGTTCTCGTAAGCGTGTTGCCAGTACAGCGATTGGCGGACAAGCACGTAGTAGTATAGGTCGTCGCTAGGTGGCACTGACGATGTTCGTAAAATCGATACTGCTGTAAAATTTTCAAACGAAGTAAGTGGAGAATATATTTTATTTAGAAAAAATCGCTCAGCATTTTTATATAATAATTCTCATAGGAGCGTTATTGAAATGCTGCAATGAAATTTAAAGTCTCGAGTTCCGAACAAAAAGTGCTAGTCACTGTTGGTAGATGGCGTCTAAGCTAACAATAAGATATTTAAATGAAAAATAGAAAAATATGTTACATACTGGCATTATCGATTTAAAACAAGAGTAAGTGACTGTGCTGAAAACTTGGAGGTTTATGAGTTCGAATCCTGCTCGTACATAGCTAGTTCTTATTGTGCCATGAAAGAGCTGAAGGTATATTTATAGTTTTTGTGATGTTAAATTAGTTCGCTGTAATGTATTCCTAAATTTACATTTTATTTTTATTTCCATACAAACATGATTTACCAAAGCTCGAAATGATAATATTTTTTTTATGCCTGATAGATTAGCCTTTCACCACTATCTCACCTGATGGCAAGTGATGTGGTCGAAGACGTTGTTCAGGATAACCTAGAATTAGTAGTAGAATCCATACGAATATGAAGTCCACTTTGAAAACTATCGCGGATTTTATACATATATTTACTTATTACGAATCGGCTAGAACCCACGCTATATTTACCGATTGTTCCGGTTATTCTTTACAGTATATGTAACGAGGGTCCTAGCTGGTTTCTAAAGAAGTAAAGACTGTTAAGTTCTATATTAAAATATTTTTTATAATAAATATAACATAGTCCTACAATCCTGTAATATACGCGTGCGAAGCGAGCGCACTCCTTTGAATTGCACTGAGTTCTATTAAAATTGTTCGTCCTTATTTATGTAAGCAGTTATCGCATTAATTTATCCTGTATGTATATACAATAAAATATTATGTCACGTCAATAACTACCTTATGGAGGCGCAAGATAAGCGAGCGCAAAAAATATGAATCGCATGTTTGAATAGTGTCCTGTTGAACCGTAGTGATTCACATTTTTACGAAACGTTTCAATCGCGTATACATAGTACAATAAGCCTGCACCGAGGCAGCGATACTTAATTGTGGTTCGTTTGATCCCTTGCCGTATCTTCATTTCTTAATTATGAGTTATGTAATTAATATATATTATATTTAAGGATTCATTCTACAAATCGTACACTTTGTAAACACGATTACTTAAAATTTTCTTGATAGAAAAAAATCTAAAGTTACATTTAAAAAACGAAATAAACCCTTAATACGGCGTAAATACTTAAAGGAGAGTCATCCGTATTTGAAAAATAAAAAAAAAAACAACATATTTTCTATAACGTATACACATTACATTTTTCAAATAGGTATTTGATTTTACTATACGAGGAAAATACTCAAATTCACGCATGTTCCGCCGATTTTAGTCAGAGCCGCGATGCTTTGTCCCTTTCCACTTTAGTAATTCTTCGGCCGTCGGACGGGGACGCTGGAGGATAATCCAGATTCGACAGTAATTACCAACTACCTACTATAATATAACATTTTGTATTACTAATGATAGTGTTTTGAAATAGTCCATTACCTTTGTCCTCACCTTGGTAACAAATAAACTGCATTTTCCTGTCGCACCTCGCTTCCATGAACACAGGTGGGTGCGACGCGTGCCGATCGAGTTGCAGACACCCGCTTTGTTTTATTGTTGATCTATCTCTGCATCAGACAGGGCATTATATACATAGGCAATATTAAAGTGAAAGTTTACGTTACGAATTTTACTTGTCCGTTCATAACTGATCAGCTTAGACTTAGAGCGTAGACTTGCTTTGGAGGGTACAGTGGTGTGGACCTATTCAGTTGTCTATAAAAAACAACTTATGGACACACACATTTATTTTATTTGAAAAACAAAATTCTTTACACGATGACTTACAACTTCCCGCAACTCACTTTTGCTACTAATTTGGGCAGAGGTTTAACCTGAAGGGTATACTGGTACTGAGTCTGGTGACTCTTGGAGTTATCACAATAAATCTCAGCACTTAATTTTGGAAGCCAACGTTTATATAGAGAAAAATACTGCTGACGACGCGTAAATAGGTTTGTGAAGGATTCGGGCCTAGGTCAGCAATATATTAGGTGTAACAGTACGTAAAGCTGTCTGTGTCGGTTGTTGTCTTAGGATGGCAGTAGTTATAGCATGTTGGTAAGACGCCTAGCTCTAGCTACCACCCTCAAGTAGAAAATTTCTCTCCAAAAACCTAACGGTGTGTTCCGGCAGCTGTCTTTGAGGGCCAGTAATTCTAGGTTAGCCTGAACAACATCCACTTCAACAAATCTCGTGTATACAACCTTAGTTCTAATTTCCTGAAGAGTTCGAGTAAGGCATTATACACATGCTATGGCATTGTCTACGATACAGCGCTGTTTTAGTTAGTGTAACAATGACCAGTCAGTCTCGATTTCTAGTATTTGTGGGGTAGAATTCAAACGCCCATGTAAAGTATTTTTAATTTGTTTTGGCAAATATTGCAATGCTCGCCTGGCGAACTACGTCATCACGTGAGATGGTGGTCTATTTCTGCACTATCTATCAGCTGTAAAAAAGCTTAAATGATGGATAAAAATGAACAGTTACCTCATGGGAGGCCAGAGGCCAGGCGGAGTGTCGGAGTAGAGGGGGGTCTGGAATATGCTGATGCCCGTGTCCACCCAGTTCCACCTGCCCAGGTTACCCGTCGCTCCTACCCACGCGTTCTCGATGCCTGCGATTACAGTACAGCTCTAGACATTTTTTAGATTTTTAGATTTAGTGATGGCTCGACGCAGCAGGTCCCTGGTTTGAATCCCGCCGCGGGCTGAGAACCGCATGGTGTTAGGGCATTTTGCGAATGCCAGCCTGGCTAGCGGCTACTCTCAAGTAGAAAATCTGTCGCCAAGCACCTATTGGTGTGTTCCGGCAGCTATCCTTGTGAGCCAGTAATTCTAGATTAAGCTTGTTAACACCTTCGACCTTCATAACTTACCATCAGGTGAGATTGTGGTCAAAGGCTATCAGCAATAAAAAAAAACAATCACTTTGCATGGTTGTAGGGCAATATGCTACAGCCTAGTTGTCCAGCTCAAGTAGAAAATCTGTCGCCTAATTGTGCTCCGGTCGATGTCCTCCAGAGACAGTTCCGATCCTGGGCTAAAGCAATGCTAAGCATCTGCCTATAATATTCCTTGAAAGAAATTTAACATACACCAAAACAATAGATAATTCTATTAATATAATAATTATATACTTAGGAATTTAGTTTTGTGCACGGGTATGACCGTGAGATCGCGTATCATTCTCAAAGCCTTCCATGACGGCTACCTACAATTTCTTTCTATATTCGAAATAGATCAACACTCTTCCGAAAGTCCGATAGGTAGGGTCGTTAGCATTCGACAACCTCTTCCCTGCAGCATTTGCACAGCACCGCGCTTTTTACAATAATAAAAGGAGCCCATAAGTTTATTTTAAAATTTGTTAGGTAGCTTTTTTTTATACTTGACAAACAATGGTTAAAATCTAGTGGTAGTGCCACGTTGTAGCTCTACGGGTTACAGCTGAATGGGCCGGCACGACCGGGGAAGTACCACTCTCCCACATGATATCGACGTGAAGTAGTGACTTTGCCATTGCGTTTCGATCGATTTGTGGGAGACCCGGAGGCCCGATCCCCCCCCCCCAAGGAATATGGCGGCACAGTTTCAAGAGACATTACTCCAGGAGGGTACCAGCCGTGAAATCGCTGGAGAATCCCTCTCCGAGCATCCACCTCCAGGACCTGAACCTGAAGGTGGATGCTCGGGCTGCCCTGTGTATTCTGGAGGGGGCAAAACCGTGCTCAACCCTATTTCTGCTGCTCGAGGTAAACGAAGCAGGAGGCTTAAGTCACCCCACACCACGCTAGCCGTGGACTTTTGCAACATACGGGGTCTCCGTTCAAACTTGAACGATGTCCACTACCATCTGGAGACTGCTAAGCCGGCCTTGCTCTTTTTGACCGAAACACAGATATGCTCTCCGGCAGACACTTTATTCCTCACATACCCTGGGTACAAACTGGAACATTCCTTTTTGCCGCGGGCGGGGGTGTGTCTTTACGTCAGAGAGGATATCTGTGCTCGTCGTCTCAGCAGCCTTGAAGGACGGGGCCTATCTGACATTTGGTTGCGCGTAGACTGCGATGACCATCCGCGTATCTACGCGTGCCTTTATAGGTCCCATATCAACGGTAATGCCGAAATAGATCGATTCGTGGAACACCTACAGATGGCTACAGATTCCGTGCTTGAGCAGATCCCCACCGCAGAGATCGTGATACTTGGCGATTTCAACGCCCACCACGCCGAATGGCTCGGTTCGCGCACCACCGATCATGCGGGGAGATCTGTTCACGACTTCGCTTTAGCGTATGATCTGACACAACTGGTCACCTCGCCTACGCGAATCCCAGATGTGGATGATCATACACCTTCCCTGTTGGACCTTCTGCTGACCTCTCACCCGGACAACTACACAGTATCCGTTAACGCTCCCCTCGGATTGTCGGACCACTGCCTGATCCGGAGTTCTGTGCCGGTTACACGCCCAACTCGACCCCGTTTTGTAGGTTGTCGTCGCGTGTGGCACTATAGGTCAGCAGATTGGGACGGGATGCGGTCCTTTTTTGCATCCTACCCATGGGGGCAAGTTTGCTTCTTGCCGGATGATCCAGATGTCACTGCTGACTATGTTGCTGATGTGGTGCTTCAGGGTATGGAACTCTTTATTCCATATTCTACAGTGCCCATCGGTGGCAGGTCACAGCCCTGGTTTGGTCGCTCTTGTAAAATGGCCTCTGGCCATAAACGAGAGCGTTACCAAGCTTGGGCCGATTCAGTGGCATCTAAGGATTTAAATACCAGCGATCTCAAAAAGAAATATAACTTTGCCTCCAGGTCCTTCAAAAGAGTAATCGCAAGAGCGAAGTCGGAGCATATCGGCAGAATTGGCGAGAGATTAGCCTGCCTTCCTTCGGGAACACGTGCGTTCTGGTCTCTTGCCAGGGCTGTCCAGGGGAATTTTTGTCAGTCATCCCTACCGCCCCTGCACAGAGAGAATGACACACTGGCCCACACCGCAAAGGAGAAGGCCGATCTTCTGGGCTCTCTCTTTGCGTCTAACTCGACTTTGGATGACCAAGGGAACTCACCACCGACTATACAACGGTGTGATACTTCGATGCCGGATATAATTTTCCGGCAATGTGCAGTACGTAAAGCACTGTTCTCCTTGGACATTCATAAGTCGAGTGGGCCAGATGGCATCCCTCCGATAGTGCTGCGGACTTGTGCTCCAGAGTTGACACCGGTTCTAACGCGTCTTTTCCGGCTCTGTTACTCATCAGGCGTTGTCCCGAAAACATGGAAGACGGCTTTGGTGCACCCGATCCCTAAAAAAGGTGACCGCTCAGATCCGTCCAATTACCGCCCTATAGCCATAACGTCTCTGTTCTCCAAGATAATGGAATCCATTATCAACAACCAGCTCCTGCAGTATCTAGAGGAGCACCAGCTGATTAGCGATCGCCAGTACGGTTTTCGTCGTGGTCGCTCAGCTGGTGATCTTTTAGTATATCTTACGCACCGATGGGCGGAGGTGGTGGATTCCAAGGGTGAGGCGTTGGCGGCTAGTTTGGACATAGCGAAGGCCTTTGATCGGGTGTGGCATAAAGCGCTTCTATCGAAGCTTCCTTCCTATGGGCTTCCGGAGAAATTGTGCGAATGGATCTCCAGTTTTTTGGCAGATCGGAGCATTAAGGTCGTTGTCGACGGTGCATGCTCCGACTTAAAGTCGATTAATGCTGGCGTTCCGCAAGGCTGTGTGCTATCTCCGACTCTGTTTCTCTTGCACATCAATGACATGCTGCAACTCAGCGATATTCATTGTTATGCAGATGACAGTACCGGAGATGCCTCATACACCGGCCGCGCTAAAATTTCTCGGGAAAACGTTGTCGAGAGTCGGAACAAACTTGTGTCTTCAGTCGAGACCATGTTGTCAAATGTTTCGAAATGGGGCCAATTGAACTTAGTCCAATTTAACCCCAAGAAGACACAAGTTTGTGCGTTTACCGCCAAGATATCCCCCTTTGTCGTATCCCTCCGTTTTGAAGACACTCCCCTTGCTACCTCAGCCAGCATCGGAGTACTTGGCGTCGACATATCGAACGTCGTTCAATTTCGCTGTCACTTGGAAGATAAGGCTAAGTTAGCCTCTAAGAAGCTTGGTGTGCTCGGAAAGGCGAGGCGGTACTTCACGTCGGCCCATCGCCTGCAACTTTATAAGGCTCAGGTTCGACCTCACATGGAGTACTGCTCTCACCTCTGGGCGGGAGCTCCCCAGTACCAGCTTCTTCCATTTGACCGCATTCAACGCAGAGCGACTCGAATCGTCGACGATCAAGTTCTCTCCGGTCGGCTCGACCCTTTGGCTTTGCGTAGAGATGTTGGATCACTCTGCATCTTTTACCGCATATATCACGGGGAGTGTTCTGAGGAACTGTTCGATTTACTACCTGCAGCTCAATTTCGCCACCGGACTTCCCGACAAAGCATGATGTTTCATCAATTTCATGTCGACGTCTGGCAGTCCACAACCTTGCGATTTTCACGGCATTTTTTACCTCGCACTGCCATATTATGGAACCAGCTGCCTGGTGAAGTATTTCCGAACAGTTACGACTTAGGAACCTTCAAGAAGAGAGCATATTCCCTCCTTAAAGGCCGGCAACGCATCCTCGAGACCTCTGGTGTTGCGGATGTTTGTGGGCGACGGTGATCACTTACCATCAGGTGAGCCGTCTGCTCGTTTGCCCTCCTATGCCATAAAAAAAAAAAATCTACAAACTAGAGTTAACTAGACGATCTCAGACGTCAATTTAAAGTTCCGTGCTAGGGTTATCGTCAAAATTCGTTAAATGTTAACAATGTTAACCGAATTTAATTACCGATCGTTTAAGTAGGTACTTGCTAACATCGATATAACCCGTTTTAACGAATTTAGAACGATTTTAACTGTCAAATTTAGCGATGGTACTTGTGCTACAGTTTCGTTTACTTAGGTTTATAATTTTTAAATATCCTATTTTTGCGTCTGAATAGAGGCTATTATCAGTACTATCAGTACTAATATTATAAATGCGAAAGTAACTCTTGTCTGTCTGTTACGCTTTCACGCCAAAACTACTGGACCGATTTGAATGAAATTTGGTATGGAAATAGTTTGAGACCAGGGAAAAAAACATAGGATAGTTTTTACCCAACTGCGCAAAAAGATGTTAATGTTGTTGCGCGATAACCGACATACGTGCGGGCGGAGCCGCGCTCGGAAAGCTAGTTATTATATAAAGAACGAATGAAAAATGTATCACGGATATGCAAGCTCCACAGTCACTCTGTCCCGCTCGCACAGTTCCGAACTAAGATGCTATGGAACGGTTTTACTATAGTTTTACATCGTAGGTATATATTATGTCTGTAACTTTGATAGTTTCATTCATCAAATAATTTTGCTCCATTATATAACGTGTATATTAATTCATCAACAATACTGCGGGGGATGGTGTAGAATCGAGAACTGAATGTGATTTACTGATAATTAATTTTCACATAAACAAAATTAATACGAACTATTGCCTAAGCTGTGGCGCGTTGACTTTGAGAATGATAGCGACGACAACACTCGCGGCCGCCGTGGACTAGACTCACACATACACACACGTTCTAGGTATTCTAACGCATTGCGAGGGCAATGAACTCGGTAGGTATACCTACGCATTGCGAGGGCAATGAACTCGGTAGGTATACCTACGCATTGCGAGGGCAATGAACTCGGTAGGTATTCTAACGCATTGCGAGGGCAATGAACTCGGTAGGTATACCTACGCATTGCGAGGGCAATGAACTCGGTAGGTATTCTAACGCATTGCGAGGGCAATGAACTCGGTAGGTATACCTACGCAATACCTAGAAAGTGTGTGTATGTGTGAGTCTAGTCCACGGCGGCCGCGAGTGTTGTCGTCGCTATCATTCTCAAAGTCAAGCGCCACAGCTTAGGCAATAGTTAGTACTAATTTTGTTTATGTGAAAATTAATTATGAGTGGATCACATTCAGTTATCGATTCTACACCATCCCCCGCAGTATTGGTGATGAATTAAAATACACGTTATATATTCAATAGATATCGTAAAAAATGTTTTTACCTACTTTAAATTTAGCAAATGTTACTTTTAATGTTTGCTACATACAAGCTGTTTTTCTTGCTAGGTACTAGCATTTGCCTCGCTGTAGTGAGATGAAAAATTGTGTGATGCGCTCTTTTTTTAAGCTGATAGGTTAGCCTTTGACCACACCATCTCACTTGATGGTAAGTGATGCGAAGATTTTGTTCAGGCTAGCCTAGAATTACTGGATTTTAAGGACAGCTCCCTGAACACACCTTTAGGTGCTTGGAGACAGATTTTCTACTTCAGGGTGGTAGCTAGCAAGTCGGGTATCGCAAAACGCCCTGCCACCACGCACACGTTCGCTCGGCAGCAAAGTTGTTTTGCGTCTCGTACCTTTGAAGCCTTCGTTACGCTCAGGATTCTATATAGATCCGCTCGCTTCGCCCATGTTTCAATCCTAGAATCCTTCGCTTCCAAAGGTTTCAAGTACTCGCGCCATATAATAACCTCAAATAACTGCAAAAGCTCCTACAAGTCTGCGTTGGTAGAAGAGTTGGGTCGAATACCACAATCATTAATTAAAAAAGAAAATTAGGTCTATGAAGAATCGCATGAGAGCAGTAATCAGGGCTAGAGGAGCAGATACCAAATATTGACATGATTTTTTATTCTTACACACATTTTGTTTCATTTAGGTATATACAATAACCTCAATTTTTTTTTACCTTGTAAACAAATTCGAGAGTAACGTTTGTCTTAAGTGGATAAACTTGTATGTTCTGATTATTAAATAACTAAGTGATCATGGTCTAAATTATTCTATAATATTGTTATACGTATTGTCCTATAATTGGCCCTATGTTTCTAAAAATGTTTATTTAAAATTGTTAACAGGCTGTTGGATGACCAATAAATAAATAAGTAAATAAAAAAATAAATAATTTCAATATTTTTTACAATATCATTGACATACTCCTTTTTCACTAAACTACTGAATTGATTTTCATCCAACTTACACCATTTTAAAGCTCAATTACTAGGCTTTAAGTACGTAAAACAGTATAAAGAGGTAAAATGAGTCATTGTTAAGATAAATCACTTTTTATGTGCACTTGAGGCTCGAGTCGATTTACTTGCACGTGTATTATCAGTAGTTAAAACAGGCAACTTACTCGGTCTGGTCTTCAGCATAGCCATTCCTATTTTCTTCAGACACTTCATAGTGGCTACATTGGCTAAGCTGAAACATACGAAGTTTACAAATTATTGGAGCGCACATGAAGCAGTGATGGCTCAGTGGCATTGGCTATAGACTGATTGGCTAGGGAATTTTGCGAAAGCCCGCCTAGCTAGCGACCACCCTCTAGTAGAAAATCTGTCACCTAACGGTGTGTGCCAGCAGCTGTCCTTGAGACCCAGTAATTCTAGGTTAGCCTGAACAACATCTTCGACCACATCATCACTTACCATCAGGTGAGATAGAGGTCAAAGGCTAACCTATCAAGCATAAAAAAAAGAACTACCAACACATCTATTTCTACTTGCTGTATCAAATGCCTGATTTTCCACTGCTGAACACAGCCTACCCTACTAAATGGGGGATCGTCATAATGCCCACGTTTGGCAGGTGTCTTGGGGATCGCAGTGCAAGGTACTAGTTCCTCAGAAGACGCTGCTGCCCACCTTCTGGTATTTTACCCATAGTCGCCTATTACGAGTTACGACACCCAAGGGATATGATGGGGTAGGTGACATTCAAGACCTGTCCCCCACGGGGCCAGAAAAGTAGAATAGGGTTGGTTCTTACGTCATCTCCCTCATAAGACAGTATGCAGCAGCTTGCTTCCACTCCATCCGACCATCGAAGAGACGGTACAGCCCCGTCCTGCAGCGCACTGTCTTTAACTCAGTGATTTTCACTTCCTGGTGGGATTCTGTTGGTACACAAAGACTAGCGTAATAGTGATTATTAATGAGAATTAGAAGATACGAGTAGATTAATTTGTAAAAGAGTCCTATACTATAATTAATAGGTAGATTTAGGCTACATGAATAATAACTATTAAAAATAAATTTGAAGAAACTACTATGTTCATTTTACAGAAAAATATTTAAAATGTATAACAAAAATATCTAATGACAATTTCTCCTAATTTTTCTGTTAGGCCGGAGTTATGTAATGAACGCTACGTAGCCAAACCGAAAGAATTTTCGCCGCATTTCGATTTACACGCCGCATCTGGAGGTCTAGATTCTTCGAGCACACGAGAAACTACAATATAAGTATGGATATTTTATAAGTAAGTACCTACACTTATTATGCTTTTTTATGCTCGCTTCGCTCACGCCATATACCTACAATCAAACATTACAGGTTGTAGGTACAGTATTGACCATTGTTATAGGTTTTGTATTAGAGTAACAGCTGAAATACCTATTAGATGAAGAACTGGCGGTGAAAGTTAGGCAATTTGTCTTCGACCTTGGGCGAATTATATCTTAATTAATCTCGCCTCAAATCCCATCTCCCTGATAATTACCCCTAGATGTGAAAGAAAATATCTTTTCAACGATCCGATTGTCAAATGTCACAGTTTTGGAACAATTAAAGGTGGCAATCCATTGAGGCGGAGAGGAGCAGAGCAGTGAATATAGCTTGAAAAAATTGCATACAACCCAAGTCACTGCCCCGAGACGTGAATTTTGTGCTATTTTATTAGTACTTACCTACTACAGAAAAAAAACTGAACACATTTCAGAGCAACCCCTTGATGCTAAGAATTACCAAAATAGACTAGCACTTATTTGGGTCCAGGAATAAGTATTGCAGTTCAAAAGGGAAATTAAATTATGGAGGGTAGGCCACGCTGCCATCGGGTAGTTGACTGTTTCTCACCGCTTCGCTATTCTTACCGCGCGGTTCAAGTCATGCCAATATTATTATATATATGCGCTGTTTGCACGCAAACGTTTGGTTCATAATTTGCTAAACTTACAGCACGATAGCAATATGATGTTAACTATGACGTCACATGCGGCTGCATATAACGCTCACAGAAAACAGGTAAAGCAGCGTGTGCACACACGTTACACTCAAATTTTGACAGATAGATGAGGAGATTTTTACTATAGTAGTTAGAATTTTATACGCAAAAAACAATTTTGTCTACAAAAGAATACGGTGAAATGTAATAATACTTATGTCGATAATAATTGCAGGTTATTTTATGTTCATTGCGAATAAGCAAATTGACAGCTTAAAGATATCATAAGCACGGCTACTAATGGGTTCAAATTGCTTGCGTGCAAACAGTGCATATTTATCTGATCTATGGTGCATATTCCCGTATTTCAGTTATGAACCGAGCGTTTGCATCGTAATCAAGGACAGCAATGTTTGCACGATTTAAAACGTAGTGTTAGTTCGCATCTAGGATAGAAGAAGCACCGAGGTAATTACCTCTCTCGCAGGCGAAGGCTCGTTCCAAAGCACATGGCAAGTCCAAAAACACAGGCTTGTCGTGTTGAACACGCTCCAGCGCTACGCAATCCGCTCCGCCTTCGGGTACTGGGACGAGAGTTCGGTTCAACCACTGAAATAGATTACAAATATGATTTACTAGGACCTATTATTATAATTATGGGCGATTATCGGCCTCAAAGCACAGGATAATATTACTCAAAGGGCTCCGGAAGTTCGACTCACGGGACGCCTTTTTTGTCTTGCTGTGTCGGGGGAGTTTTCCTCATATAGGATAGGCCTATTTTGTGTAAACGTAACTGTGGTGGATCAAACGCGAGGCTCTGCCTCTGCTAATAACAGATGCATTTCGTCATAAGTTACGAAATGCACTACGCCTATCACCCTCAGGCGTACACTTGTTAAGTCTCATATGCCTGTAAGTTCAAAATTTACTGGCTCTAAACACTGCTGTGGGAAACATTGCTAGGTGCTTGGCGACAGATATTCTACTTGAGGGTAGTAGCTAGCCCGGCGAGCATTCGCAAAATACTTTTCCACCATGCGGTGAAGCTCAAACCGGCGGTGGGGATTGGACCATGGCCTCCGGCACGGCATTCTTCAGATATTACCACGCGGCCATTATAGTCTTCGTCTTTTCATAATTAAGAAGAAAGACACACAGCTGTTTAGACCGATTACATAGAAGAGTCTACTGAAGTACTTACGACGGGGTACTTCCTTCCAGGATCTTCCTCCTCAGTCCTCAGCACATCAAGGGCAGTCCGCCGCAGCTCGACTCCCTGACTCCACCTGTAACCGGCCGGATCTTCGGCCGAGTCCCTGCGAGCTCCTACCCATATGGAGTCGATGGCTGTAACACATCCTTAGTGATGGTTTTAACTAGTTTCTGCTCGAGGGTTTAGTCAAGTACATTTGTGGATAGACCTTAGAATATTTAAATCGTCCAAGGGCAGGCTAGACTCACTCCGCACCTTATTTAATTAGGTACAAAGCAACAGGTACGTCGGTGTCCCGTCCGGACGGGCGTGCCGCGTCAGAAGAGATCAGAGCTATGTGTGGCTATGCGATAGAAAGAGAGACGCCTTGTAAGTGAATATAAATATTAGGTACTCCGTGCTTTGCGAGCTGAAGTTCACTTTATTGCTTCGTAGCTAGAGTAGCTTATTTATTGAAATGACTTTGCGGAGTGAGCCACCCCTACAGCAAATCCCGCACATGATTAAAACACGCAAGGATAAAAATAAATAGAAATAATAAGAATTAATAAATATTTTCGTATTTTCCAAAAGTTATCTGAGCGCGTGATCAAAATGCTGGCACATATTTGGCTCAACGAATAAGCATTGCAATTCAACGGGGCAATGCTGCCAGCACGCTGGGCACGCTGCCCAACTGGTACTGGGCTGAAGCATTTGGACTGCCTATGAGTCTGTTGTGACTTATATGTTGTGTAAATACTTTTATTGTAGTAGCTGTAGTGTTGTATATAGTTCGTAGTATTATGTTTAATAAAGGCATGCAGCCGGTAAAAGAATATAGGTATTCCCAGGGGAATATAGAATATAATAGAATAGAAAATATTTTATTTGCATCATTACAATGTATGATACAAGTAAATATAAAAAAACAAATCAAAGCTGTAAAAATGGCACAATACATGTAATTGTCACAAATTGGCACCAACTCAGCATAATATAGGTAGTGCTCTCTGTATAAAATCTAGTAGTCAAAGCTGGAACTTAAAATGTGATTACTCGTCCTATATTCAAAATTTCATTTAATTTGATTATTTGGTATTCAAAATATGACAAAATTAATTATATATGGAACATGGTGGAAAAGTATTATTAGAAATTTCCAAAAAAAGCTTAGTACTAACTATATTATTATATAAGCAATCTAACAGGAGTCCAAGCGTCCTAATTTTGAGTGACAATTACAATGCGGATTTGCTCTTTCGTTTACGTTACGCTCGCTTCGCTCACGCCGATTTATCATAAGAATAACTTTCCGGCCGCGGCTCCGTCTTCGCGTGATTCGATTATAACGTAAAACCATTAGCCTCTGTTTGCGCAGTTGGATAAAAACTATTCTATGTCCTTCCCCGAGTCTCAAATTATTTCCATATCAAATTTCATCCAAATCGGTCGAGTAGTTTTTAAGTTTATTCTTTGCATACAAAAATACAAATATACATATCTTTCCTCTTTATGATATTAGTTTAGATTATCTCATCTTACCAAATTGTGACTCAGACAGGGCTTCTGCTAAGAACTCTGCCTTTTCCCTCGTATCTAATACAGCAAGGGTGCCGTTGTGATGTCCTCTGAAAAAAGGAAATACAAAGTGTAAACATTTTCGAAATGTGTAAAAAATAAGAATGTTGGGAAAAAGTCGTTCCTCGAACGGTGTTCAAACTCATTGTCAATCTGTCCCTTGGGGCTTGACATGCTGTTGGGGCTTGACATGCTGTTGGAACGATATTACTCTAAACACAGGTTAAGAGTCATAGTTCGACTAATGTCGTTTTTGGTAAAATTCGTTAGTTTAGTCCTTTCGCTGTACTTAGTTGCTGTAGTGTTAAGTTTTTTTTGCTGATAGGTAAGCCTTTGACCACAATCTCACCTGATGGTAAGTGATGATGTCGTCGAAGGTGTTAGCCTAAGACCTTAACCTAGAATTACTGGCTCTCAAGGACAGCTGCCGGAACACACTGTCAGGTGCTTGGCGACAGATTTTCCACTTGAGGGTGGTCGCTAGCCAGGCGGGCATTCGCAAGAATGCCCTTCCACCATGCGGTGAAGCTCAAGCCAGCGGCGGGATTCGAACCATGGACCTGATGCGCGGCAGTTCATAGCCAAAGCCACTGAGCTATCACTGCTTCAAACTGTTCAGTTTATTGTTAATAAAGGTTATTGAATGGCCTAGGTATTTCTACCTGTTATTGCAATTTAAAAACCAGACTACAATACCGATTTTGATAAAATTTAAACAGTTTTATCGCGTTTGAAGATGTTGGGTAACCTTTCTAAATTATCAGTGTATTTGCGAGTTAAAAGTAATATTGCTTGTAATATCTTGAAAAATTATTAAACATTTTTATTTATGGGATAGGATAGGGCAAGTCGCAGGCGGCTCATATGGTGGTAAGTGTTCACCGCGCCCACAAACATCCGCAACACCAGAGGTCTCGAGTTTACGTTGCCGGCCTTTAAGGAGGGAATATGCTCTCTTCTTGAAGGTTCCTAAGTCGTATCTGTTCGGGAATACTTCACCTGGCAGCTGGTTCCATAATGTGGTAGTGCGAGGTAGAAAATGCCGTGAAAATAGCAAGGTTGTGGACTTCCAGAAGTCAACATGAATCATCCATAAGTGACCTCTATATGTTATAGTATGGTTATAGACTATAAGCGTCAAAAATATTAAAAATAAATCATTTACCCGTAAAGAAACTCACACATTCAATATGAATTGACTTCGATATAAATAAAAAAGGGAGATAGGGTACGCTCTAATATTACGACAATATAATGTTGAGAAAATTTAATACAAGCATAATATAATGCACACAGGTACACTTCCATTGAATATGATACGTTTTAATGAAAGACAAAGATACGAAGACAAGCAAGCAGTATATGCACATACGCACACTACCGAGACTCAATCAGGAGACGTCGCCTGATTTGAAATTACCATGACGTTTCTTCTGGTTTTTAGGGATTCGTATCCAAAGGGTAAAAACGGCACCCTATTACTGAGACTTCGCTCTCCGTCCGTCCGTCTGTCACCAGGCTGTATCTCAAGAACGGTGATAGCTAGACAGTTGACATTATCACAGATGATGTAATTCTGTTGCCGCTATAATAACAAATACAAAAAGTTGGCCAGTCGCGTTTGCGAGTCGGACTCGCGCACGTTAAAACAAAAAAAGGTTAAAATGAAGTCTAATGTTGTATGCTAATGGTACGGAACCCTTCGTGCGCAAGTCCGACTCACACTTGGCCGATTTTTATAAGTTCATTGCATATTTATAATAATATCCTTTCCTAAAAGTAACAAACAACATAATTTTCAATAAGATTACCTCACATTCAGTTGTGAATGTATGGTAAATGGTACTTAGGTACTGTTTGTGAAACGTACGTCTCAAAATACTCAATTGTACTGACGACATCGTGAAAGCCGCGGGTAGCCAATGGTTACAAGCGGCTAATAGCCGTTCTTTGTGGCGTTGTATGGGGGAGGCATTTGTTCAACAGTGGACGTCTTCCAGCTGATGATGATGATAATGATTAAAATTACGAGTCATTTCTGAAACTGCTCTGATTGTCCGACCAAACTTACACCTTTTTACTAAATATGACATCCAAGGTAGACGAAGAAAGGATCTACGACACCTTGCCTCAAATACGTTACTACTAATTAAAAGTGTGTTCTAGGTATGGCTCCAATTGTCTACAATAAAATTCCCTCCCGTTGGGAATTTTATTGTGTCCTCAATAACATAATTATTATCAAAAAAAGTTACATGACTTGGTAATCAAAGCCTACGATACAATCAACGAATTCTTAGATGACAAAAGTATATTCATTTCCTAATGTTTGTGACTATTTTGCCAATATACCTGCCTGTATTTGCATAGGTAATACTTGTATGCGTAAAGCGGGCCCTAGCGAAACTATTTTATATATTATAATACCTAACCTAAGACCACAAATAAATAAAATTCATTTCATTTCGTTTTGATCATATATAAGTCTCTGCGTTACATTAAAAAATCGCTCCCCTGTATTGTATTATTTACTATACCTAGTTGGACTTAGTTTTGGAACTCTTCACTTGAGCAAAGCTCGCATGCATTAAAAGTTGTTAACTTGACTTTTGTTTACGTACCCGCATAATATCTTCGCGTTCTCCCAGGTGACGGGGAGATTCTGTACCAGATATTCTTTGTTGTTGAACACATATGACTCCCAGCGGTCGGAATACGAAGCTGGAACTATAAATATAACATATATTAGAAATAAAATATATATAGAACTTCCGCCAGTCTACGGTTGAAAAGGAAACTCGTATGAACATATTTTTAGGTTTAAAAAAACGTAACCGACTTCTATCACTGAAATGTATGATATAACTTGTTAAAGTCGGTGCCACCCAGAGAGTTGAAATACATAGAGTAGTTATATCCGAACACCACTGCTCTAAAAGTTTACTAGAATTTACCTACGCACATGTATATGCAGTTTGTAATGATAAGGAAAGAACTTTCAAATGTTATGCGTCATATCTGTTGTTAGAAAGAGTTAAATAAGTAATTCGTGTTACCACCGAACCGCCACGAGACGTTCCGATCACCATTACAATGCGATCTCTTTCACTCTCTCACACCAAACGATACACATATCTCGCTCATCCATTTCATTGAGATTAGTTCCTAAGATAAAACATAATGACGATATTTTCTATTTCAACAATAAAAGCAATAATTACGCGTGAAATTAAACAGTTTTCTTATCTCTCACAGTGCTTGTATAATTGGTGCAGAGTCTAAAGACACAAGGAAGGCATATTGTCCATAGATTATTCCTAAAAAACACGACTAGCGGTGATGTATTCTCCGGACGCTCGGAAGTGCAAGACTGGTAGTGACTCAGGTAATTACCCTGCATTCGTCTAGTAAATATGGAGGGCACACAACTCATCTACAGGTAAAAAAATCTTAGGTGCCACCATGCTGAATTAAAACACGGACCTCACATTAGCATGGTCTGACTTACACAAGTTATTTCATACTTTTCAGAGTTGGAATTTGGATGCGGTTTTTTTTTAGTTAAGTATTAAAACCTTCTTACATGATCATTCTCTCACCCAAAATTGACACTATTTTAAGCGAGTGAATCATAGAGATAGTAGCAAATACCATTAAACCATCCAGCTAAGCGTAAACATTTTTTTTTCAGTTAATAACTTATAAACTACTTAACCAATTTTGATGAAGACGTTTTAGGTTTTTGCAATTATTACACACTAGCTTTCCGGGCGCGGCTCCGCTCGCGCGTATGTCGGTTATCACGCAAAAACATTAACGTCTTTTTGCGCAGTTGGATAAAAACTATCCTATATTTTTTCCCGGGTCTCAAACTATTTCCATACCAAATTTCATCCATTCAACCGCATACGCGCGGGCGGAGCCGCGCCCGGAAAGCTAGTAAAAAAATAATTATGAATATCGGACTATTTTGTAAAAAGTTAAACGTGGTCATAGATAAAAAAAAAATAGATACGCGTGGAGTTGAGAATGTCTTCGATTAAAAATATTGCTGTCCGTTGCGATGTGGAAAGTTTTATCAGGATGAGTCTGTCGTAGCGGATACCACCGCGATGTCCATCTGTGTTTATAGCCTGTAGTGTATATAGTCTTTTTTGAAGCGCTCTGGTGGCAGGGCATTTTGTGAAAACCTGACCTTTCACCCTAAAGTACATAATCTGTCGCCAAGCGCCTAACGGTGTGTTTGGCATAGCAGTCCTTGAGAGCCATTGGATGAGACCACCCGGTCGCTAGCCAGGCGGGCATTCGCAAAATGCCCTTCCACCATGCGGTGATATTCAAGCCCGCGGCGGGATTCGAACCATGGACCTGCTGCGCTGCAATCCATAGCCAATGCCACTGACCCATCACTGCTGCATATGAGATCGTAAACTAAGTTTTTGTGACATTTCTTCGGCTTCTGCATAGGTGATGCACTAGATGCCGAAGAAGTTCTCGACAGTTCAAACCCATCTTCCCTATAATGAAGTTTCGGTATTTAGTGATTGCGATCGCTTCTCTACTAACCATTCACGGTATGTAAGGCTGTTGAGAGTACCTAGTTGTGAGTTGTGTAACTCACTCCAGTGGTAAGACCAGACTCTAGAAGGTGTGTTGAGCTATGGCAGAGTTAATTTTTTTTGATTTCAACAGTGCTTATATATAGAGAGATCAAAAGAATCAAATAAACGGCATATATTCCGTTTCTAATAATAACTATAACATACTTTTACCGGTAGCAAATATACCTAAAAAATTCAATACGTATTAAAATAAATAGATAGAACAAATTACAAAATAAAAATACACATTTCATGCTTAACGTCTTCAAGTACAATCTAGCAAAATCATTTTAATACTTATTAACATTCCGGGCGCGGCTCCGCCCGCGCGTATGTCGGTTATTGCGCAAAAAAATTAACCTCTTTTTGGGCAGTTGGATAAAAACTATCCTATGTTTTTCCCGGGTCTCAAACTATTTCCATACCAAATTTCATTCAAATCGGTCCAGTAGTTTTGGTGTGAATGCGTAACAGACAGACAGAGTTACTTTCGCATTTATAATATTAGTACTGATTTTGAATTCTCACCAAACACGCATAGATGTTTGTTTATCCAAAGAAAACTTAATTTCTATACTGCTCATTATTTTAAAAAAGAAAAACGTACCTCGATACTGCTCGTGGTAACTGGCCGCACACAAACCGTAAAAGAAAAACAGAACCGTTTTAAAAATCAAACGCATTTTTATGCCAAACAATTTAACACAGAGTTCAACCACGTAGTTCTCACTCGATCTCAAGCTGCCATTTGTGGCCTGCAAAGAAAAAAGGTTAGAATGGTGTCCATTGTTTATGGTTAAACTAATCATGAAGTGAACTTTCAATGGGTTTATTATAGTTTATAAGTAATAATATTTTGATAACATTACTATTTCCTATGAATAATATGTTGAACTTGACAATGCTTGCGGAAGGGACCAAATGCCAAGCTGGTGACACATAGTGTTAGTGACCTACCTTGTAGTTATCTCGATTGTTACACTTATAAATTAAACAATTGAAACGGATTTTATCGTGATTACTTTGTTTAACCCGACGTTTAAAATACGTTGCAGTAGGTAATCTGACGGGTAGACGAGGTGACAGTACTTTGAATCGTTTGACAAATTATTTGTATCTACCGCCAAAAATAATTGTATTGTAATTTTACCTTACTTAAAACTTAATTAGGTATTTGACTTACACCTATTTTTTTTATTGAAGCGCATATTATATTGTATTCATTTTTTATAATTTGTATCTGATAAAATTCAGTCTATTTTTAACTACAGCCGCTGACAGCAGTGGATGGACTTATGCTCTAACGAGTCAAGAATTGAAGGTCCATTTCTTTGCTTTTTTTTTAAATTAATAGATAACTTATTTTCTTTTTTAACGAGACATTTCAGTTTTCATTTTCTGTCTTTGACTGATGTTCAGATGGTTTTTTGCTAGTGATGATTTATGGCAATGAGACATGGTCCTTGACTGTATCCCTTTTGAGCAAGCTCAGATTCTCAACGAGTCTAGTTAAGAGCTTCGCTTGGAGTTTCTTAGCGCCATTAAATCCAAAACGAAGAAGGTAATTTGCAAGTTGAAGTGGCAATGGGCAGGCCATATCTGATTTTACTGACGGGAAAGAAATGTACTAATTAAAATACACAGGAAGATTTGATGTTAGTTGTAAAATTGAAGGTATATTTTTAACTTTTCATGGTATTTAAGATCTTGTTTATGCCCGGTGTAAGCAAACTAATCGGTTTCAATGCTCTAGATCATAAAAGATTGTGTTTTGGGCACACGCTTTAAAACGATTATTTTAATTGAAATTGTACAACAAGGTTCAGTTTGTAATATATTTTATGTTGATAAGTGATATATTTGACTTTTTCTTAATACCCATAGATCAGGGTATATACATTTCGTCGAAATAATGACACTAAAAATAGAAAATTGTTCGAATATCAGGTTCAATATTAATTAAAGAGCATTGTATCATTTCCTCGCAATTCAAGTCAAAAGCCGAGCATATAACTCGTGCATAAAATGCATTGTAGCCTCAACATTAATCTTAGCTTAATTAATAGTAGTCACACGTCTCAACATTATCAGCAATATCAGAAGTCATTTAAGACTGGTTTTAGGTAACACTTATATTTAGTACATGTATAATCTGCTAAATAGATAAATCGGGTTCCACTACATGGCTATTTTTTCTTTAACGACATTTCAGCTACAAAACACCCAAAAAACTAGAAAGGTCTTGTGGAGGTTACAGTTCTGGGAAGCCATACAGTTTGCGGATTAAAAATATAAGGACTTTTCCATACATCCCGTTTTAAGGTAATCATATACCATATGAGCAGCATACCACTATCGATGCCAGTGGAATGTTGCTACTAATTGGGCACATATCAGGGTTCCTTATTAACGAACGCCTTGATTGCCCGAAGGTATAGAGCGGGTATACTAACATTACTAACTCAAAGATTATTCCCATGGAGACTTTGTTTTATTGGTGAACAGATATTTATTCAGAATTAATTATGTTCATGTTTGTCCTTTGAGTAGTCATGGAAGACATATTGTATCGACCCAACATACGGAGGATAAGGGTAGAAATGGATAACTTCATAGAACAATGACACAATAGGGAATATCAGAAAAAAATTCAAAGTTCTTGCATAACACCGTCCAAGTCTACGCGAATATTTTTTAAGGCCATCCATTTCAATATAACCGTTTTCGCCCTTTAGCGAAACACTGCCCCTTTATTGCGTTCATAAATAATTTTATGGGCCAGCCAACGCACAGGAAAATTTGTTACAGTTTTGATTGACTGGTTAAGCTTCTAATGAGACGTAGATAACAGCAAGTTTTGTTTTCATGAAACTAAAATACTACAGCTTTTTTCAAATTTATACACAACTTTTTAAAGCGCTCGTAGCGAAGTTTGCTTAGCCGTTCGATCAGCAAAGTTAAGCAACGTCCACTGTTGTCAGGAGTTGGATGGGTGATCGCTGGTGACATTACTACGGAGTGCTTCCGTGCTTCGGAGAGCATGTTAAGCCGTCGATCCCGGTTATTGTCTTAGGATGGCAGTCGTTATAGCATGGTGGTAGGGCATTTTGCGAATGCCCGCCTGGCTAGCTACCACCCTCGAGTAGAAAATCTGTCGCCAAGCACCTAACGGTGTGTTCCGGCAGCTGTCCTTGAGAGCCTGTAATTCTAGGTTGGCTTGAATAACATCGGCCACATCATCACTTACCATCAGGTGAGATAGTGGTCAAGGGCTAACCTATCAGCTATAAAAAAGTTTCTAAATATGGTTACATTACAAGGACTATCGCATACTGAGCGAGAATCACATTATTACAGGATTAAAGGAGCTAATGAATAGATTCAGGCGTTACTTAGCGGAAATCCATATTTAATAATAACAAATATTTTTAAAATATTTTAAGAAAACATCAAATTATTTTTTAATAAAACACTTAAAAAATACATAAATATATGTAATGACAATTCCGCCTAATTTTCCCGCTAAGCCGACGTGACGTCACAAACGCCACGCAGCCAACCGGAAGAGTTTTTCGACGCGTTTCGATTCTACACGAATCGAAACGCGTCGAAAAACTTCGTGCGCTCGTAGAGTCAAGACCTCCTACATATTTCTTAATATGATTACAAGCACTATGGCGTGCTAAGCGAAAATCATATTGATGGTAACCTAACAGTATGATATGAGATATGAGATATGAGTACGATTAAAGAAATAGATTGATAGATAACACTTTATTGACACAATACAAATTAACAAACTTAGAACTTAAAAACATAAAAAGTAAGAGTAGGTGTGACAATGGGCGGTCTTATCGCTGAGAGCGATCTCTTCCAGACAACCCGTTACAAAGGGATAGTTATTATTAGATACGGACGAAGGTCTATCTATTATAAAACTAATAATAGTACATAGTAAATAATAATAGTCAACATAAGAAATAATAGTACAACAAATAAATGAAACGTAAATTACTTGCATCATATAAGTTCAAAATAGTATAAAAAAAAACAAAATACACGATTTATAAAAACCATTGGAGCACAAAGTTTTGGCTGGAAAGAGATCCGGTGGCCGAGTGGTTTATGCATCCGGCGCGAAACCAGCGGACGTAGCTTCGATGCCCACCAAGAACCAAAAAAAATATGTTCCAAAATTTGTGAAAAACTAGTATTTATGAGTATTGTTTTTGGATGTTATAATATTAATAAGTTTAAGAGTGCATCTTTGCGTCTGTCTGTGACATCGTACCTCCCAAATGGATGAACAGATTTTGGTAAAGTTTTATTCGTTTGGAAGTAAACCCGCTTGATGAAGAGCATCAGAAATGATCGAAACTAAAAAAAACATAAAACAAAAATTGGCAACGCATTGTGTTGCATATTAAAAAATATGACTACAAAATTTGGCGGGTTACTAAAGAAAAATAAAAAAAGAAATCTGACAAAAATTTTACTTAAATCTTACATTTGTTTTTGTTAACATTGTTCAATTGATTTTATTTTATATTTTACAATAGATATCTTCTACTTATTTAGATTCAAATTTTCTACTTATATTCGAAACGAAAACTTGCGTGTTTAACTCTCTCGTACCTTTGGATGATGGTAGGGTATTTTGCGAATGCCCGCGTGGCTAGCTACCAGTATTGAGTAAGTTCTGTTGCAGCGAGGTTAACTCTTTGTTTTCTAACAGATGGCGTTAGTAGTACAATAACATTATATCCAATGCATACAAAATTGTTAATGTTAATTTTTTTGATGGTTATAAAATTATATTTTTTTTACAGTTAACACATCTAGATATGAATTTAAATTACTATGTCAAAGCACAAATCTATAGACGTTATAGCTTTTCGGTAAAGTGTGCCACAAAATGTTCAAGTTGTGGTATAGTGAAAGGTAGGCTAATAGGTAAGCTAGTAAAAAAAAACAATAGCAAACAGTCATCATAGTTCGCCTTAACCCTAAAGTGATCACTTAAACAAAGTGGTTCTTATCTAAACCTAAGATCAATGTCACGGTAATGTGTCGCGACTGTCTGCGTACTGAGCGCGGGCTGAGATCGAGGCGTGTAGGTATAACTCGCGTTTCTTCCGTTTCTATGAAGTTGAAATACTGTATAGATAACATTGCCGTGTCAAAGTGGTGTTTTAAAACCAGTTTAAATCAGAATCCAATGTGACGCAAGCGTTTTCAAGTGGGTGAGGGGCGTTTGATCCTAGCTTTGGAAAATAAAGCCTACTTATAGCGCTGCTTTGTGAAAATGTATATTTAGTAATAACTAGTATAAACATAACTCGCCAAGCGCGAGTTGCACACTGAAGGTTCCGTTCTAAAACACCCGAACAAAATGTATTTTTTAAATACTTTCATGACTTCAGTATTCTAACGATAATATATATTTAAAAGGAGTTCAATTAATGGAAACTGCTTAGACTCGCATTTTGAATATTTCATTTAAAAGTAATTCATTTGATTTCAACAAAGAAAGATGACATTCGGAAGTGGAGGCAGTTTTGGAGGCTCATTCCGTGCAGAGCTCTGGTTCAGTCAGGACGTAGTAAAGATTATAATATTGTCGTGGTCTAAGTATAGATATATCTGCGCTGATTATTGTGGAAGAAATTATAAGTTGCTACTTACAAAAGAAGTGTTTCATTACAGTACCTTATGACTTTTTGATTAAGAGCGAGACAAAACCATAAAGGACTAAGGGAGTCACCTTGGTAGATACCCTTTTTAGCAGCTATTTATCTTGTAGTGATGTAGTCAAGTCGGACATTAATTTGTAGTGTAGTTTTCCAATAAGTCATAATATTGCCAAAGAAGTTGGTAATTTTAGGGTTTATTTTATATGGTAATTCTCATGGAAGCGTCAAATTTGGCGGTCACACAGTAATATTTCCTAAACGGTATAAGATGTAAACTTTTTTTTTGGATAGTAGGATAAAACCTCTATTGCTACAAAGTAAACAAAGCTTGTAACAATACATGCAAAAATCATACAAAAAAAAAATATCACGAATGGTAAAAAACGGGGCCATTTTTCGTATTCTCATTGTGTTACAACGGCAGTAAAACATTAGTTTATTTCTAAAATAAATTTCAGTGTATTTCTATGCTACGTATACTAAAGCCATCGATAAATAATAATAATAATACAACTTTATTCACACCGAAACTTGTGTTACACTTACATGTAATTAATGAGTATAACTAATTTAAATATAGCCAGGTACAAATAACATGTACTGTGTTCACAATACATCCCTGTATCCCTGAATCTCACACTAGGGTCATATTATTATGTTCTATGCTACGAAAAAATGATAATTTTATTCGTAGGTTCTATGCTAGGGTGGCCCTGTGTCGTGGCATTCAGTCTCTTTCTCATTGACATATTTTCAACATCCTTGCACGTAAAGTGAGCTTTATTATATCGTTCTTAGGGCCATAAACCGAACTATGACACCTTCGTGTATAAATAATATTATACACTAGTGCGTAATAGAATTATTCCTACAAAGGTAAGTTAGTAACTGCAAATTATATGCGAGTAAACAGAGCATTTTCAATTTAAGCGGGTAATATAAATTTGTAATAACAAAGAGGTTTAAGGCTAAGTATATGTAATCAACAACAATTCAAATTCAAAATCAAATTCAATTTATTTGCAAGAATGTGAGTAATTATTTAAACAATACAGTAAAGTTATTAGTTAACTGTAAACAGTTCTGCACATTCCACCATATTTGGCATGCAAAAGTGTAGGTCCAAGCCTTGCTTATAAACTAGATTATGTACTTACATAGATATACTACCAACGCTCATACAAGCATAAATTAATGAATTACATTTTTAACTTGTTCATAATATTAAAAAAATCACCGGTAATAATATCATTTACTAAATAAGTCACAAAGATATCTACCCACATTAATTAATTTCATATACAATTAACAATAACAATACATTTGCCGCGCGCATTTTTGCACGCGGCAAATGTATTGCGCGCTATATTCCATAATTTTCTAATGTTGGTTGCATCGCATTTGTGCAATATATTTATTTCCTCGAAAGGGTGTTAAAAAAGTGCGTTTGAAACTCGTGAGCAATAATGAGCAAGTTAAAAAGTTTAAAACTCGGCTGATTTACGCCCTCGCTTACGGCTCGGGCTGCAACCCATGTCCTCGTGTATAATGAGCAAATTAGCTTACTTGTATCATAATATTAACCTACTATTATAGCTATACAAAAAGTTAATTATCTACATTTTGAGTTTGTTTCGACGGCTATCTTTTATTTAATACTATTGCATGTTCTTTTCCCCGTCTTATTATCTCTTCTTCAGCTTTATGTAGAAAGGTTGCGAATTTGGATAGTGTGAGATCATGTGATAAGTGTTGATTACAAGTAGATTCGATGGTTATTTTGCCATAGCAGAAGTTTATTTTATTGATAGACACGGACCTGGGGGCCAACTCCCACCTTTTACGAAACCATCATAAAAAAGTATAGCATTTTGTTTCATGCTTAAAATAATCATTCGCAGACACGAACTATCACCACCCAGAAACGCGTCAAGTAATATTGGTTTGAGAACGAATGAAATATGTATCACGAATGTGCAAGTGAGATACAAGATGTTTATAATATAGCGTTATCCTGCTCGTACTGTTCCGAACTGCGATGTTATGGAACGGTTTTACCATAGTTTTACAACGTTTATTTGTATAATTCACAAAAAAATTTAGAGTAAGCTAATATATGATGGAAATGTCAAACATATTTTTTCTCAGAAGTAAACAAGGTCTAGTATGGGAGCAGGCACCCTAATGTCATATGTTGAAAAAACTCTGTACTTTCGTATTTCAATGTGATGAGCGAAGACGTAAGCATTTTTATGAAACGTGAGACAAGTAATATATTAAATGCCATATCTAATCTTTGGTACAATTTGGGACCTTTGAAAGAAAATGCGGGTTTACCTATTAACTTACTCCTACGAGGGATCTTCCAGTTATTGCGTCGAGACGGCCGTGTAGCTCTGATAATAGTATCATGCGACGATTTGTGAAAGCGCAATACTACAGGTAAGATATATAGTTGACGAACTCTTAAATATTTCGTGTCATCATACAGCAGGTCTGTGGAGTACCTATATGGTTTTTTAGGCAAAATACATATAAGTACTTTACACTCTCTAATCTAAAAATAATCTTTTCATAATTATTTTGAATTTAGGTACTTTAGATTTGCGTAGTAAATATAACGGGTGGCTGGTGAATTCAACATCAGTAATCAAAGACAGAATTCAATTAATTCGACGACAGTGGTGTTCCAGCATCGCAGAAGTAAAAAGGGTGCCTCATCATGCCGTGAGAAAAAAAAGGTTAATTTATATTTATACACAGTTATATACCGACCACTTGCGTGGGCAACATTTCCATGTAGTTAAGTATAGTCCTGTGAAATGTACTCTAAAAGGACCTCATTATTAAATAAGTGTATCAGTCCAGCAAGTTTAGGACTAGACATTATTATATGTTCTATGAATATACTTAAGTTTTGGCAATGTGGGCCTAGTTGTAGGGTCCATTCCTGAGTAGTGTTACGATTGTCCGAAATGTATCTTTCATTACTTGAACATTTGTTTCGCTAATAGCGGGGTAAGCATCTAAAACCTATCTTTAATTTTTTGAACATTTGTATCGCTAATAGCGGGGTAAGCATCTAAAACCTATCTTTAATTTTTTGAACATTTGTATCGCTAATAGCGGGGTAAGCATCTAAAACCTATCTTTCATTTCTTGAACATTTGTTTCGCTAATAGCGGGGTAAGCATCTAAAACCTATCTTTAATTTCTTGAACTATTGTTTCGCTAATGGCGGGGTAAGCATCTAAAACCTATCTTTCATTTCTTGAACATTTGTATCGCTAATAGCGGGGTAAGCATCTAAAACCTATCTTTCATTTCTTGAACATTTGTTTCGCTAATAGCGGGGTAAGCATCTAAAACCTATCTTTAATTTCTTGAACATTTGTTTCACTAATAGCGGGGTAAGCCTCTAAAACCTATCTTTCATTTCTTGAACATTTGTTTCGCTAATAGCGGGGTAAGCATCTAAAACCTATCTTTAATTTCTTGAACATTTGTTTCACTAATAGCGGGGTAAGCCTCTAAAACCTATCTTTCATTTCTTGAACATTTGTTTCACTAATAGCGGGGTAAGCCTCTAAAACCTATCTTTTATTTCTTGAACATTTGTTTCGCTAATAGCGGGGTAAGCATCTAAAACCTATCTTTCATTTCTTGAACATTTGTTTCGCTAATAGCGGGGTAAGCATCTAAAACCTATCTTTAATTTCTTGAACATTTGTTTCACTAATAGCGGGATAAGCATCTAAAACCTATGTTTCATTTCTTGAACATTTGTATCGCTAATAGCGGGGTAAGCATCTAAAACCTATCTTTCATTTCTTGAACATTTGTTTCGCTAATAGCGGGGTAAGCATCTAAAACCTGTCTTTAATTTCTTGAACATTTGTTTCACTAATAGCGGGGTAAGCATCTAAAACCTATTTTTCATTTCTTGAACATTTGTTTCGCTAAAAGCAGGGTAAGCATCTAAAACCTATCTTTCATTTCTTGAACATTTGTTTCGCTAATAGCGGGGTAAGCATCTAAAATTTAAACATTATTTTCTACTAGCAAAATCACAATCTCAAACACAAATAACGCATCTACACAAGTAGATGCGTTATTTGTGTTTGAGATTGTGTGGTTGATATCCTGATCTCAACTTCATTTGGGTAAAGTTTGTGTTACAGATAAGTGGGTGAGATGACGTGTTAGCCACTGATCGCGAGTTTAATGGCAGTTGAGAGTGAGAGTGAATTAATTCTTCTGTAGTTTGTATTATTATGTGTTTTATAGTTTGGTGTTGGTTTAAGGCGTTGAGTTCTTCATTTTGCAGTGGTTTTCTTACTTCTTCTTTGAGTTGACCAAGTATATCTGTCGATAATAATCTATTTATTTCTATTGCTCATTTTTGATCAGAAATTCTTTGTTGAGATATAGCTAATGGTACGGAACCCTACGTGCGCGAGTCCGACTCGTACTTGGCCGATTTTTTAAAATGAGTGTACCTCTTATAAATATGAATATAACAATTTCTTTTAGCGAAATACAACCGACTTCAAACATAAAATAGGCATTATTAGGCTCAAATACTACTCGTCAGATCTCACCCAAATTTAAATGGGGCCACACGACCCAGCTCTCGTCTATATAAAAAAAAACATCAACATTGGTACACCCGGTAAAGAGTTATAATGACAAACAATACAGGCGAATTGAAATCTCCTCCTGTTTTTGAAGTTGGTTAAAATATATACTTTTTATATATTCTAATGAATATGACAAATACTTTGCCCGATCCGAAAACTTAAATAAAATAAAAAAATAAAAATAATTTATTTCGGACACAAAATCCATAGTAGTGTTAGTACATTATATTAAAACTAAGTAAGTAAACTAAAAACTAAAATTATATAATAAATACATTATTTAATCCTACCCGTGACTATGCCAACCCAATGCTTTTGGATTGGGCAGACAGTCTTCTTAACTTAATTCCGTATATTTCTCCTCATAGTAAATAATCATGAATATGCTGTATAAATTCGCATAGTAAATCTGTACCAAATAAAATTTTATTTCTGATTATTATATAGCAACCATGTGATTACTGTACCTGATTATTTTTCCGTTTTCAAAAACCTCATATTTGTATGAATTTATTTTTAAAAATTCGCTTACGCTGTTGTAGTATTGCGTACTTCTGTTTCAGTCACTCGCATGCGAAATTATGTCTCTCCGTCTTCCATCATCAGTCTGAAATTTTTAACCGACTTCATAAAAAGGAGGAGGTTCTCAATTCGTCGGTTTTGTTTTTTGTGTTTGTTACCTCAGAAGTTTTGACTGGGTAAGCCGATTTTAATAGTTCTTATTTATTTGAATTCTTATTCATTCGTAAACTTAAAGGTCTTTTAAGAATTAAATATTATGTTATAAACTATATTATAAAATTATGACAATATTTGTTCAAATTACCTTAGTGACACGCAATAACTTGGCAGAAGAAATTACTGTCTAGGCATTATTTTCGTTTAAGTAAACACAAACTGTGTAGTAGGATTTCTTTATCAACTATACCTGTCCAATCGCAAAATATTGATATTAGTTTTTTTTTTATTTAACATATTTATTAAATCAAAATAATTATCATTAATATCTATACATTGCTGCCATCTAATAGGAAGGTCATTTATGCCTTTTTGATACAATTCTGGTGATCTTGATTCGACCAACTGTGTGAAAGCATTTTGTACTGCCTCCTGGGAAGAAAACTTTTTACCATGTGGGAAATTGTCCACGAAAAAAATGGTAGTCAGTTGGAGCAAGGGCTGACGAATAAGACGGGTGACTGTGAATGGTGAATGGTTTCTAATTGCAGTTCGTGTAGAGTTAAAACGGTTTCTCGTGCTGTATGAGGTCTCGCGTTATCATGGAGCAATAATGGTGATTCGTGAGTCGGGGCTGTTTCGCTGCTAGTTTTGCTATCATTGTTCGGAGTTCGGCACAGTAGACATCTGCCGTTATTGTTTGACCAGATCAGATAAAGCTATAGTGAATAACACCATGCTGAGACCACCAAACAGTTACCATTACCTTTTTATTGGTAAGATTTGTTTAGGTAGAAATATATAAAATGAAATAGTATTTTTCAAGACTCCACATATAATTCGGTAAAATGGTTAAATAACAGTCCTGGAAATCATGTATCATCAATTCGATCCAATATTCATTAATTTCTCTATCGATTCAATAAGGCAACACAAGTTTCAACACGTATTTCTTTCTGCAGATCAGTCAAATCATGATGCATCCATTTTTCATATTTTTATTTTATTGATTTGACGCAAATGGGTCAATATTGTTGGTAGAGTAACGTTAAACCATGCCGCTAATTTCTGAGTACTTTGGCTTGGATCTGCTTCCACCATCTCTTTCAATTCATTGTTATTCTGTGTGGGCGGTCATCCACTTGGATCGTTCTTCAAAGCAAAGTTTCCACCACGAAAGCGTTTAAACCAAAAAACCGTGCGATTTTTTGGTTTCCCCATTCCAAATGCAACATTGATAGCGAGCTGTTTCTGCCGCGTTAGTTCCGCGTCGGAGCTCCTATTCAAACATCACTAGAATTTTTGAAGCATCAATCTTTCTTAACTAAGCTTAATAAAAAATATAACTGAAAGTCAATAATCGAATGTTGCACATTTTTTAAATGAAAAACCTCATAGGTACCATGTAAAAACTTTCACTCTTAAATCTCAAACCATGAAGATTCTATTTCAATTCGAAGTGTCTATTGCAATAAAACGGCAATTTCATACTTTAACCCCTATTATTTGCGATTTTATATTTTGATTATTGTATACCATGTAAGATTTTGTTTATGGTAGTTGTATCTGAAGAAAGAAATTATTATTATTATAAAATCATTAAGCTATTCAAATTTGGTGTCTACGAAGTTCTTATGAACGTCATCGATAAAAATATTCTACTGCTGCGTTAAAAAAAAAGGTACAAAGCCACTTTAAAAATAACAGGCAAGAAACTCGGGGCCATCCTTTTTATTTATTTACTCTAACAATTTGTAACTATTATAAAATAATAACAATATTTATTAGATACAATTCATCATAGGTGATTGGCAGTGGTCTGGCAAAGGTGGAATACCCCAGTGCATGCTAAATAAACACGAAGTTTATAATAAGCTTTCTTTAATTAAAACCTATGGTACATCCAGCTTGAATTTTCCTTCTGTGATAACGTTAATATCTTTAGGTATTTTATAATAAAATCGCTTTTCAAGAATTTAATTTTCAAGAATATAAAGACTTGGGAAAGTTAATATGTTGATTTCTTTAAAAAACTCTCAATAATACTCTAGAATCCATTGTACACGTAGCACGAATTTCCTTCTTTTGTAAAATAAAGATGGCATCTATATAAAAAAAAATATACACAACGACCCAACCCCACTTACTAGGTGTAAGAAAGTTTTTCTCCTGTACGTATTGGGTTGGGGCCTGAAAAATAAATTAATAGGATTTCTACCTCAATATTAATGATAGTCAACGTTTTACACAAAATACATATAAAATTTTCGGATTTCTAGTGAAGAAGTTGAAATATTCGTTACATACATAAGAAACACTTTCTTGCACCTAGCAAGTAGGGTGTCATTGTGTATACATATTTTTTTTACTTAATCGAGCTAGTGACAGACGGACAACAGTCTCATTTATAAGGGTCCTTAACCCTAAAAGCAAGCCGAGGACACCAAACTGAATTAAAAATTCCGTTTTGTGGTAAACAAATTCACCGAAAATAAAATATAACCGAAGGGGAAGAAAGGTTCTCGAATGGTTACCACATTACATCGGAAGACGTAGAGTTGGTGGCCCCCCACTAGGTGGACTGACGATATCGTGAAAGTCACAGGTTGCCAATGGTTACAAGCGGCTAACGGCCGTTCTTTGTAGCGTTCTACGGGGGAGGCGTTTGTTCAACAGTAGACCTCTGTCGGCTGATGATGATAAAATAAACCGTGTGTTGTAAGGGAATCCTAGTATTTTTTTAATGATATTGTGGCGGAACTACCTGTAGACCCACTTGATGTTAAGCGGACTAACCTCTGCCAACTGGGAGTGGGCTGGAGCATTTGGACTGCCTGTGAGTCTGCTATGACTTATAGGTTGTCTAAATGCTCTTATTGTAGTAGCTGTAGTGATGTATATAGTTCATAGTATTTTGTTTAATAAAGGCATACCTCTGCCTAGAATAGATGCATTTCGTCACAAATCACGATTTGCACTGCGCCCGTCTCCTATAGAGATAGTTGCTAAGTCTTATGTACCTGTAATTTCACTGGCTCTCAAGGACTGCTGCTGGAACACACCGTTAGGTACTTGGTGACAGATTTTCTACTTGAAGGTAGTTGAGCAAGTCCTATTTGCACTTAGCCGGCTTTTATTATTAAATTATTATTGTATTATAGCCGTGTAGGTAACACGGCCGCAAAGAGAATTTCCTGTATAGGTAAGTGGCCTATTTTAAAACGCTTAGTTTCTCTGGAGTAAAATTTTGGCACACCATAATATTGCAGTGAAAGTGTAATCTAAGAAAATCCGCGAAGCGCCCACTTTAGCCCTTTAAGTGGTTAATTACAAAAACAGCAGAAGTTAAAGGTGCGCGGTACGAATATCGCGGAACAGGCGAGCTGTGGAGTCGATATATGTCAATAAATATTTTATAAACTGTTCCAATTCTTTCTTGTTGTTATGCGAGTCTTTTAAATATCCTCATTTATATCAAAAATATAGTCAAAATAATGTAAGTCTTTAGTTTTATGTTATGGTCTGTATGTACAAATCGTTTTAATTAGTCAGTGTCATCACACAAGAAGGCGCGTCTCTTTACAGTACATTTTTGTTGTGTATTTATATGTGTAATCCTCGTTCGTACAGTATGTCTTAGTGTGGGTACTGGGTGTACATGTTAATGGTACATACTGTAAAACAATAAAATATGATCGCTTGGGTAGGTAGTAGTAGTTGCAACTACACTCAAAAAATACGGAGGGAGCGCTTTTATGAGTGGAAAGTTTTGTACGTGTTTGATTATGCATTGCCAAAAACTCATATGCAGGTTAGGCAAGAACATGAACAAGTAGTTTGAATAAGTTTTTATCTTCTTATTTCCCATACACTTTTTCAGATTCTATAAAAAGCAATGTAACGGCAAATAGAACCTCGGAATATGACAACCATGCTATAATAATGATCATGAATAAAACTATCAGCAAGCTTGTATTGAATTTGAGACCTGTGGGATAAACTATGCCATGAAACAATCTTGTGTCTTTAGATACACAGGAAACAATTAAAGTAAACATAAACTGTGCAATACAGTTTTCGTATTAGTGTCAACAGTCAACACTACAACATTACGTCGGAAACGCAGAGTTTATTAAATCTAATTTATTTAAGGACTTTATACAAACTTGCATGCCAGTCACATCATAATCTAAACACCAATAAACAACTATGTAATCAAATAACTTGAAAAATAGTTTTGCAGTTTCAGATACAAGTCCAACTAAAATATGTGTGAACACTTCTATATAAAAACTATTGTTCAACTTAAGCACATCATAAACTCGCATTTAGGTTTGTTCCGGACACATTCCACAAGCAAATGGTGTACAGTACATCTTATACTAAACCACATGTCTCGCAATTAGATTTTTCTTTTTCATTTACAGACAATTTTTTTGAAGGAATGTATCCAGAGCTCATTCTATGAGCTAATATTACATAACGTCGATTTATTTTAGTTGAGTCAAATCAAAGCATTCGAGGAGCCTCTCTTCATGAGGCATAATATTTACTAAAGGTTTTTTTATAGGTATTTTTGATGTCACATCAACGTTTCTAAATTGATATTTTGAAAATATTTTGTAATTACAAATTATTGCCTACTTATATAAAAAAATAGTCGAACTTTGATTGACGTCGCTATGGTTTTTCTGTTCTTACAAACTCCGCCCACCTGTAAACTGAGCTGCAATATAAACCGCCGATCGGCCGCAGCGGGCCCATTCGCTAACCGACTGTCGACGGTTCTGCCTCGCTAACCGACGGTTTCAGTTGTGTTGGAGCTTAACCTAGGTAAGTCGTACCTACGTATTACCTAATTATAATATTTAAATTTACTTTAGTTCGCTTAGATTGAAAAAATATATCTGATAATAATAACAAAGTATATTTCCAAAAACATACCACAGAGCAAAGATTAATAAAACAATGATTTGACATGTATTAAATACATGTTTGGTATAATAGATCAGATGTTACGCATTTTTTAAATGTAAATCGTGACTAAATCAAGTGGCTAATATTTTTTTTGTACGCGCATTATACATAAAATGTTTATAAAAAGGTTTATATTAAAATAAACCTAAATTAATTATACGATTTAATGATTCAACTTCGATCAGACTATATTATCAATTACTACTAAATTTATGTGTGACGCATATATTTTTGTTAAAGTGTTTTCTATTTGTAATATAAACAATAATTCATATTTTAATCATTCATAAAAATAACTGAATAGAAACCTAGATAAAAATAAGTTATTATATGTGTTGGGAAATAGAGCTTAACATATTTTTATCGTTTTCATTTATACTTAAGTTACAGACTTTTGTTATTAGTTTTTAATTAATTTTATGCTGTCATTGTTTTTCGCTTTGTTTTTGAATTCGAAATAAAGACCACGTAAGTAGATCTTAAAAGAGTTTTTAACAATTTTACTATACTATTAAATAAATAAATGAATAATAGGATACATATAATTAGGATACATACCTTGTTTTTTTATTGGTGATATTATAGCCTTCGATCACAATCTCACTTGATGGTAAGTGATCAGCGGAGCAACTCAAGCGGCGCAAGTATGCTAACCTCGGTATGGGTTACATATTTGAGCCGTTTGGTGTAGAGACGTTGGGTCCGTGGGGACCGGGAGCTCATCGTATTTTCCAAAACTTATCTAAGCGCTTGGTCGATGCGACGCGTGATCAAAATGCTGGCACCTATTTGGCTCAACGAACAAGCATTGCAATTCAACGGGGCAATGCTGCCAGCATGCGGGGCACGCTGCCAACTGGTAGTGGGCTGGAGCATTTAGACCGCCTGTGAGTCTGCTATGACTTATAGGTTGTGTAAATGCTTTTATTGTAGTAGCTGTAGTGTTGTATATATTTCGTAGTATTATGTTAAGTAAAGGCATACCGCCGGTAAAAAAAATGGGAAGTGATGATGTGGTCGAAGATGGCAATTGGCTCTATTGAACTTTTTGTGAACGAATCCGTCAGGCGAAGTACTACCTATACCGGAAGTACTACTAATACAATTCTAATTACTTCAAATTCATTTATTTTAATTTAATTTAATTTAATAAATGTCTTCAAACGGATCTGTGTTAGCTGTAATAAATGATTATTAATATTATTTCCAAATTGATGTCGTCTTGAAATATATGTAGGGACACACGGACGATAGGGCTAAATTGCTGATGTCGGAAATTGTAAACATATAAGACTTGCTTTCCGGCCGCGGCATCGCTCGCGCGTATGTCGGTTATCGCGCAAAACCACTAACCTAAAAAATCTTTTTGCGTAGTATAAAAACTATCCTATGTCTTTTCCCGGGTCTCAAACAATTTCCATACCAATTTCATCTGAATCGGTCCAATAGTTTTAAAGTTTATTCGTTGCATACAAATATACAAATCTTTCCTCTTTATAATATAAGTGTAGATGTAGATATGTAGTCCGGTTTATATATGAGGACCACGGGCCTAAACCAAGTGGGCTGGGGGGTGGTTTGTTTGTTACGTCTCGTCTTGTAATTTCATGCAACCTTCTGCATGGTCATAATATGTGTTTTCCGAGATGTGTGATTGTAGTAAATGTTTTGGGATTACTATTCATCATATCTGTTTCCACACGAAGCAGTAATGTTCGTACAAAGCAACGATTTCCTGATTTCCGTCACTTGAAGGTAAATTCTTCCTGAGTGGAACATTGTTTGGATTCAGAAAAAAATATATAGTTGACTCGGCGAACTTCATACCGCTATATTTTAAAATGACTGAATTTATTTGACATACTTTTTTTAAATTATATTTGTCGTATATTACGTTATTGTTAAGGAGAAGGTTTGTCTCCTGGCAATAACTAATAAAAAGAAATATTTATCAAATTTGGTGCAGTCGTTTGGAAGTTATGCGCGTACAAACATTTCGGCGATTCATTATTATCATTTATATAGATGATATAGATATGATATAGACATTTTGTCAACAAATCCATGCTGAAGGTATTTCACAACTATTTGAATAATACGTAAATCTTAAAATGTAGCTGTTTTCAATTTTTTTTTTGTAACTGTGTGATGTGAAAGTTATAGATATATGATGTGAAAATAAATAATTTCCACAATTAACTTACACTAAAAAGTGACTCAAAATATCCTTAACAAATCCGTGGAGAAATTATCAAAATCAGACAACCGTAACAATGAGTGTAAAGTATTATTTTCTGTAATTTTCTCGCTTTGTGGACAAACAAAAAGTCGTAACCGCCATCAGCAGCGCGCATTGTCATTGAATTATATTTAATTCATAGTCTGTTTTATTTTCTGTGACTAACCCTTTATTGATATGCATGTCCCCTTGTAAATGGAAAAGAAATGCATCTGTTATAATGTGAGATTACCTCTTAACATCGGGCGGACCTCGTGCTTGTTCCGTCAAAACGTAAAAAATTATGTTTACAGCAAAATTGGTTATATACATAATTAAGTTATTGGTAACCAAACTAAAAGCAGAAAATAGGTTGAGTGTACTAAACCCGAAATGAAAGACACCTTTGTCACAATATCAATAAAAAAAAAACAAATCAATAAAAATCCGAGTCAATTTCTTTTTTACCGGCTGCATGCCTTTATTTAACAAAATACTACGAACTATATACAACACTACAGCTACTACAATAAAAGCATTTAGACAACCTATAAGTCATAGCAGACTCATAGGCAGTCCAAATACTCCAGCCCACTACTATGTAGTTGGCGGTGTGCCTAGCATGCTGGCAGCATTACCCCATTAAATTGCAATGCTTATTAGTCAAATTAACATAAGCATCAAATTCGTTAATTATTGAACCACATTTTTTTTTGTTTCGGACGTGAATCGAACTCCCGTCCTCCGATTTCGCACCGGATGCCTGTTCCTCTCGGCCACCGGGACTTTTCTCGTTCGAGTCGAAACTTTGTGCTCCAATTGTATTACTTTAACCGTCCAAGGGGACGGTGCGCGGCCATCAACAGACTACTTGACTTCATCTGATCGAAAGAAGTACTTTTTCAAACATTTAACTCTCGCAGTGATGTCGCTACCCTTTATTTCTAAATATAAATAATAATGTATTATAGTATCAAGTATTTGTGCTTCAATAATAATGATATATATATAATAATAATAATAATAATAATAATGATATATATATAAATACTCTCACAATGAAGTTGCTACCTTTCTGTATTTCTAAATATTATGAATATCTAGCGTTCCAGGCGCGGCTCCGCCCGCGCGTATTTCAGTTATCGCGCAAAAACGTTAACATCTTTTTGCGCAGTTGGATAAAAACTCTCCAATGTTTTTTCCCGGGTTTCAAACTATTTCCATACCAAATTTCATTCAAATCGGTACTGTAGTTTTGGCGTGAAAGCGTAACAGACAGACAGTCAGAGTTACTTTCGCATTTATAATATTAGTACTGAAGTACTGATTATAAATTATGTATTTATGATTCAATAACTCATAAATGTGACTTACGTTCAGCACGCGTTCTTGCTTGTAATCATATTTAGAAATAAGTACCAAATCTGAGCCGATTCAAAATACAATCACTTGAATCATGCATAGTGGCAGGGCGTTTTGCGAATGACCTGCGTCAACAAGGAGATCTGTCGCAACGGTGTATTGCAGCAGCTGTCTTTGAGAGTTTTTAAACAACCACGATTACAACACTAGGAATAAATATAAAATAGCAGTTTTAGGTTTAGGTTAGGTTTTAAACTAGCAAAGACAAATAAAAGGTCCTTTTTAGGTAATTGTGTGCGGTTTTATAATAAAATTCCCAAACGTATTACAATTCTCACAGAAGGAAAATTCAAGTTGCATGTGAAAAACATTTTGATTAAGATATCATACTACAAAGTTTGTGATTACTTAAACGCTAAAGATTCTTGGAAAGTCCCACCTCTGCCAAGCTATCACCTGTTACCTACGTAATTAAAACAAATATTGTAATAATCGTATTATATTGTATATAACACATTGTTAAAAGATGTTTAAAAGAATGGGCCCGAGTTTCTTGCTCGTTCTTCTCGCAGTGGCTCTATAAATTTTTTGCTGAACGTGGCAGTACAATGTAGAATATTTGAATATTCAAATTTGTAATTGACCTTCATAAGAGCGTTGTAGACGCCTAAATTGAATAAATGATTTTGAATTTGAATTTGAATTGAGAGATTCCCATTCAAGGCCTAATCTATTTGCTTGTTTCGACCACATTAGCACGTATCATCAAGCGAGAATGTGGTCACAGGCTAGCCTATTAACAATAAATATCATGCCATTTTATAATACAGATACGAATCCTTAAATTGAAGTAGTAATTTACAGGATCACCAAAAACTTTATCCCGAATACTAAACAGAGCAAAATAGAGAAAGTTCCAACAGCACGATTCCGTACAATTTCACATAAGCTGTCATTCATATAAAAGTAAGATTTTGAAGTGCCCTTAGCGTAGTTTGCTTAGCCGTTCTTAACCAATTAGCGAAGTTAAGCAAGGTCCGCTGCGGTCATGAGTTGGATGTATGGCCGCTAGTGGCATTACTACTGAGCGTGCACTTGCTTCTGAGGGCACGTTAAGCCGTCGATCCCGGTTGTTGTCTTAGGATAGCAATCATAATAGCATGGTGATAGAGTATTTTTCGAATACCCGCCTGGCTAGCTACCACCCTTAAGTAGAAAATTTGTTGCCACCAACATGGCAATTAGGTCGTAGAGTAGTAATCTGTCACGTCGATGTTTGTTATTAAAAACAATCTCATTTGAACAGTGTTATTTATGTTAATAATTACCGGGACAAGCCGGTGCTTGATGATAAGCATGACGTCTGTCCATTACAGTTACAGTGTCAGCATCATGTGTGACAATGCACTGCATTCGATACTGAGACATTATTTTTTAGGGTTCCGTACCTCGAAAGGAAAAAGCGGAAAATGTCCGTCTGTCTGTCAAGACCCTTTTTCTCAGGAACACGTGGAGGTATCAAGCTGAAATTCTTAATATTCAAATCTACTGTCCCTTAGAGCTGTGAAAAAAGCAAACTTCTAAGCCAACGCAATCAAAAGATACAGCCGTTTATGTCGCAAATTTTCGACACTCGCGTGGGAATCAAAACCTACAAGGTACTTCCCGTGAACTCAGAATCTTGAAATTTGGTACGAAGTAACATCTTATAGCCCAGATAAAGGAAAAATTGTGATGAGCATAAATTGTTAGTTACATCCAATGACAGTTTCAAAAGGAGAAGACGAGTGACGCTCCAACATAGCAATAATAAACCTAGGTTCCGCTCGGCTCTTCGGGCCGGCTCGGCACTCGAGTAATCACTTCCGAAACTTCCCGACTGTAACGACACGGCACTCGTATGACAAGGATAGAGTGAGGCGCATGAAAGTTCGTTCAAGTGAGACAGAGACAGGTCGGAGCTCGGAACCGAACGAATCACCGAATACTAAGATCGTCAGACGTAGTTCATGATAGAGGTATTGTCTATCTTTCTCTTTCAAACATGGCGAAGTAAATTATTATTGTTTGATATTGTCATTTTCACAAAATAACGTTTATAACCATACTTACGCGTGAAAAGTAATTCCTTGAGATTTATTTTTCTTTCCGGAGTGATTGAAGCACTTTTTAAAAACACAGGAAGGCATTTTGATGCGTTTTTGAGTCTGTAATAGAACACAAGCATTCACCACCATAGATCAAATAGAATATATACTATTCACCAAAAGGGTTCAACCGCAACTAAGGTGCAAGTGTGTCGGCCGACACACTTTCGTTGGACCAGCCTAATATTTGTGTCACTCGTCTTCTCCTTTTGAAACTGTCATTGGTTACATCACATAATAAAAACAAATTTGTTAATCATTTTAAAATTTTATGGATTTCATTTAGCAATAAAAATACTTATATACCAACAATTTTACGGAACCCTCGGTGCGTGAGTCCGACTCGCACTTTTTTTAGTCTCAATTAGCCATTTATTTCACTTGCAACAACCTAAACAGTAGAATAGAATATAGAAATTAATAGAACGGAGGTAGAATATTTAACACTGCGGTGGTACTCAACAAGAGGGCCTCTTGCTTAAGAGGCCTACCACTTGGTTTGTCACCTGATTGGCACCAGCCTGGGACCGCGTGTGGGGTACAGATATCAAGGTAACCTTCCCACGGTCGCGGGTGAGTCAGCCCTCAAAACTGTTAATGTTTATTTTATTTCATTAATTTTGTTTTGGCTCAACAATTCTTGTTTGTAGGTTGTTAAGTATCAAAGTCCTTAAAAGTGGATGCCTAGTTTAATTAACCTTTTAAACCTTCAATCAAGTATGGTTTCAGAGTTTCAAACAATTGAATTTGATACTTTTAACATTAACGAATCATGAATCAGTTTTCTTTTTGTTACTATTCAGTAAAGCTACTAACTCATTCTTTAATGAACTAGTTTTTTAAGTAACGTATTGATTTCAGCCGATATTTTTTTTATCAGTACTTAATATTATAAATGCGAAAGTAACTTTGTATGTCTGCCTGTCTGTTACGCTTTCACGCCAAAACTACTGGACTGATTTGAATGAAATTTGGTATGGAAATAGTTTGAGTCCCGGGAAAAAACATAGGATAGTTTTTATTCAACTGTGCAAAAAGAGGTTAATGTTTTTGCGCGATAACTGATATACGCGCGGATGGAGCCGCGCCCGGAAAGCTAGTGCTTGATATTTTAGCCTTTGACCACTATCTCACCTGATGGTAAGTGATGATGTGTTCGAAGATGTTGTATATATAAGAAGGTTCTCAATTCGACTGTACGTTTTTTTTGTTGGTTCGCGATTGCTCTGCGAATTATGAATAGATTTTGATAATTATTTATTTTGTATGGTATAGGGCATATTTTAGGAATGAAATAAATTTTATTGAAGTAGTTTGGGTTTAAAATTAAAATAACTGAACAGACTTCCGTTTATCTATAAAAAAGGCTTTGAGAAAATTCCAACAAGCGGAAACATTTTTTTTATGGTTTAGTGACGGAACGCGCCCTACCTGATATGAAAAGGTAACCTCTGGCTATAACTCCTTATTTCCTCATAGGTAACGATCTGCACTGCGCCCATAACCGCATGAGTCATAGTTGTTTAGTCTCATTTGCCTGTAATTTCATAACTATTACTGGCTCTCAAGTACTGCAGCTGGGACACACTATTAGATATACAGATTTTCTACTAGAAGCTAGTAGCTAGCCAGGCAAGCATTAGCAAAATGCTCTTCCACTATTTATAATATCTATATATTGAACTATAGACCTACCAGCACGTCAGTCCATAGCTATGTATTACCGCTCGGCTATCTTTGCCCAAAAAACTGGTTCGAATACGGAGGATAGAATATGGAGAATAGATAACCAATCTTTTCATTGCAGTCGGGGGACAGTTCCTTGGAATAGTTCTTTACATGTCCCCCGACTTCGATGAAAATATTGGTTATCTAGTCCCATTTCTGGGTTCAATGGTGTTTTAATTGCACAGTAAATATAATCTATTTAGTACCTACATTGTAGCCATTCAACATTAAAATCATGTAACTTGTTTGTATTTTTTTCGTTCACTTTTTGGTACGGCAGGCGTGTTATTTAATTTTTAAATTATTTCTAATTTTTCGTTCACTTTTTGGTACGGCAGGCGTGTTTTTTAATTTTTAAATTATTTCTTATTATTTCTGTATATCATCAGCTGTTTGATTTTAAATGAGAATGGTTAAAATTATGAAAGAAATTTATTCCTACACTTGCACTTACCTGTTTCAATGGTAACTAGTTAGTAATATGTATATGCTAATAATTATAATTCGTAACTATAAATGAAATTAGGTATTGAAATTTGTTAGTTTTATCGTGCTCAACGACTATGTGTATATTATTAAGGCTGCAATTTTTGACTGCAACAGATCAGGCACTAAATCATTTATTGTAAATTGGAATCTCACTGTGTTAAACGCATTTTATTTATTACTTTACAGATGTCATTAATTTTAATTCAAAGTCAACTAATTAAGTAGGTATTAAATATTTTCAAAGAATTTACCCAATTTTCTTTAAGAATGTACTCAAGAATTAATAAAATCAAGTTTCTCTACAGCCAAACGCAACCCTTCTTTTAAAAAATTTAGTAAATCAGAAACATGCATTAAAGATTCCTTTAACCATTTCTGGGTAACAAACTTATAACGCCATCTGGGCGAAACTAATATGACAGTGGGCTTCCCCATTGCTAGATCCATAAACAACAGTTATACGTAGATATAATTCACTTCATTAGTTTCCATACTTTACGTACAGATGGGTCTTATAACAATAGCTAGTGTTCACGAAGACAAGGCTAATAAATTATGCAACTAATTTTAATTATAAGTTCACAACCAAACCCCCGCAGTAATCACCATAAAGATTAAACTTTAAAACTGCGTTGACATTAATTAAGTTAATTTAAATCTCCTTAACAAAAGTTTTAGAAGTTCAGATGACTCGCTCGGCAACTTGATACCTGTAGAGTGTTCTGGAAGAATTAAGCTATTTTGATATGTCTTTTATAAATTGAGCTGAATGATTTATAATCTTCATCTCACAGAAGTGATTGACAGAGATTAATAATATGAATAATAATGATGTATATTTCACACAATAAACCCCTAATAAATAGTATTATTAGGGGTAATATTAGTAGAAGTCAGAACGTTTGATTGGGCGAACCGATTTTAATAATTCTTTTTTATTTGAAAGCTGATGATTGTGTGTGGTCCTATTTAAATGTCATCAATATCAGTCAAGCTATTTTTGAGTTACCCTCCAATAAATGAAAAATATTCTCCTTGATGAAATAGTTGTACTTCTTGGTCGTTAGTCAGGCGGGCATTCGCAAAATGCCCTTCCACCATGCGGTGAAGCTAAAGCCCGCGGTGGGATCCGAACCATGGTGCGGCAGCCCATAGCCAATGCCACTGAGCCATCACTGCTTCTTTTACTATGCTCATAGTTATTTGGAAAGTATTTTTTTCTATTTTGACTGGACACGCATACATGTATTCGGGTTTAAGGTGTGAATTGAAGCAATGCCTAAATCTAATACTTGGTTTTTTATATTTATTTCAATATAAGTACATATATATTAATATTTTCCGCTAATCCAATCGTTATTTTACGAACCACCCAGAAGTCTTGAGCGTCTTGCATTATTTTGAAAGGTACCATCAGTCTCAGTAATTTCGTAAAGGAATCTAATTTTTTCTATACGGATGTTGGCCTCGGAAAGAAGTGCTTTACTTGTCCCTACGTCACATATATTTTATTTTCGTACGTCAAATATTGTGTGGTTTATTCGTATCGTCATGTATTTTAAGAGTTCCGTACAAGATTATTTTTTTTACATGATTTCTTGCCAACAAGAGGTTTATAATTTATAATATAATACAAGCTATGTTCTGTGTGCCTAGATAATGAAGATATCAATCGATAAAATGCTGAGTTTTGGCCAGCTTTCTAAAAAAATAAAATTTATCAAAATCGGTCAAGCCGTTTTTGAGTCACACTGCAATAACTGATAAATATTTTCCTATCTTGATGATGTAGTCGTTGACAGTTAATGACAATCAATCCCGTACGTAGTATAGGTCACTAAAATGAGTGAATTTTTTTTTACCAAAAAATTTAACCAACTTCTGCACTCAAAAGTGTGAAATAACTTGTCGAAGTCGGTACCATGCGCACAATATTGTGTCAATAGGTACTTTTGAACTATCATGGCACCGACTCCAACAAGTTATTTCACACTTTTGAGAGGTGAAGTCGGTTCTATTTTTTGGTTAATTTTTTTTACATTTTGTCAAGGATCACTAAAACCGCGCCTACATCAACCAACTAAACTTATATGTGCCCACGACGCGACGTGTCAATGCTTGTTTGGTTTAAACTAAACGTCAAGAAAACAAGATATCGTTGAAGCTTTTCCGACGATTTGAACTCAGACTAACATAACCTATATTTTGTTGTTTTGCGCGGGAAAAATCGGAATTATGATAAATAAATAACACGATATCGAAGATATCGTCGATTCTTTTTGATATCAAGATTATAAAAATTACTGGAGATTGGAATGCAAACAATGCCTTGATTTTTCATTCATAGCTGAAAGACTAATCTTTGAACTTTTTTAATATTTTAATGTTTGCAATAACGCATGCTCTGTGGATTACTTTACAAAATTACAGTACATCATACGTTGAACTGTAGATGTCGCTCCATCCCAATACGATGGTTAAAGAACGATAGGAATAAAATACCCCGGCTAAAGGAGTGGATGGCGAGTTCGAATCCCACAAATGACTTAATTTTTTTCCGTAGTAAATTTGTAATAGTCTTTGAACTGTTACTATCTCACGCGATGGTAAGTGATCGAGAGCGAAGCGTCTTCGTAATAGGTTGGGTTTTTTTTTCATATTTCTATCCGGCGGATGTCCGTTTGTTCTCCTCTACAGGTCGCATATCTCAACCGAATCTCATGAAATTTTGTGAGCATTTTTTGATGGTAAGTGATGATGTGGTCGAAAAAGTTGTTCAGGCTAACCAAGAATTACTGGCTCTCAAGGACAGCTGCCGGAACACGCCGTTAGGTGCTTGGCGACAGATTTTCTACTTGAGTACTACCTTCTGTGAGCGTTGTAATATGTTTATTTTTTTATTAAAACTTTAATTAAACTTAAACCTATTTCACTCAAATTTTATTGGACTACAAGACATTAAAAATGAAAAATTTATAAGGGACTACAAGACCTGCATTCGAATGTAAAAACAGTCATCAAAATTGGTATATCCTGTAAAGAGATATGAAGTAACATACAATTTTTTTTTAATAAAAAATGGAACCGACTTCAACACCCAAAAGTGTGAAATAACTTGTTGAAGCCGGTACCACGATGGTTCAAAGTACCTATTATGACATTATTATGCGTATGATACCGACTTCGACAAGTTAATTCACACATTTGGGTGTTAAAGTCGGTTCCATGCCTTGACGTGTAATTTTGTAATTACCAATAAATTAGATTTATAATATATGATTTCCATTTTATGTTTAATTTTTTTTCACTCTTGTGACCCATGCTTCTATATCATCAAGATAAGAAAATATTTTTCAGTTATTGGAGTGTAACTCAAAAACAGTTTGACCGATTTTGATAAAATTTAAATAAGACTAAACGACAAGCATCGGCTTTCAAACAAATTAAAATTTCAAAATCGGTTCGCCCAGTCAAAAGTTCTGATGTAACAAACATAAAAAAACCATAAAGACGAATTGAGAACCTCCTCCTGTTTTGGAAGTTGGTTAAAATACAGTCGAATTAAGTACCTGCTCCTTTTTTTGAAGTCGGTGGTAACACACGCTAGGTAAGATGCAAGCTGTTGCGTCCTATAACTCCTATAGGATGACATAGGGTGATTAATTCTAGCCCGGCACTCCACGGGGTACTTTCATAAGTACATCAATAAATATTTTGCAATCCGAAACGTAATCAAATCTATTTTTAACCGGGAGTTGATTAAACTAACGCTTGTTAAACAGTTAAACCTACAATCAAACCTTATTATACATTTAATTGCCTTTTAATTGACTCTTTCTTAACGAGCTCAAATTGTGTGAAACGTACCTCGAATTTCTGGCTGTTAAAGCTAATCAAGTTGTTAATTACCGGATTAGGACTCTGGAAATGTAAATTGCAATTACTTCTATTTTGAACAAGTGTTTTTACACGTCTGTCCAGAAAAAGGAGTGTTATATTTTCAAGGTTCATTAATGTATGCATGTTTGTGAGTGTCTTTATTCCACCATAATTTTCAAATATTTTTTACCGAAAAATGGAACCGACTTCAACACCCAAAAGTGTGAAATGACTTGTTGAAGTCAGTACCATGATAGTTCAAAAGTACCTATTATCGCAAAATTGTGCACATGGTACCGACTTCGACAAGTTATTTCACACTTTTGGGTGTTGAACTCGGTTCCATTTATTGGTAAAGTTTTTTTTTTTCACTCTTTTTAGTGACCCTTGCTACTTACGGTATCGATTCTCTTTCATTGTCAACGACTAACTCAAAAACGGCTTGACCGATTTTGTTGAAATTTAAAATGGGACCAAACGACAAGCATCAGCTTTCAAACAAAAAAAGAATTTTTAAAAGCGGTTCACCCAGTCAAGTGTTCTGAGGTAACAAACATAAAAAAAAATACAGACGAATTGAGAACCTCCTCCTTTTTTGGGAGTCGATTAAAAGCTTAGCCGACTTCAATGTATGAGATATCTTTAGATTTGTCTTGATAGCGGAAGTGACACTAGGTACATAAAAAACCTGGCGGATCTTAGAAGCCGTATTGTGAGAAAAAACCATTTTCTTCTAAGCCCATCCAGTGGGATAACAAAATGAAGGCCTTTAAAAAAAGATTCCATGGATATATATAAATTGCAGTTTTAATTTCAATGTAACGATAAAACGATTATATATATTAAGTAATTAATTTGCAGTTGGGTTTTTACTTTTTAAATTATTTTATACTTGTTTAATTAGGAGTTTAATCGTTTGTTTGTTTGTTGGACCGGTTTTCAATCATAGGATAGTAGTGATTTAAGTACTGAAGAATATTTATAATATATTATTCCATTTGTTGCATTGTTGTTCCCACAGAAAAAAAAACGTTTCTGTTTAAATATACTTCGAGAACTATTTTAATTAATATATTTTATAGCTTTCCTCTTTTACTGTAAATGTGTTTAAAATGTAAGTCTGCATGCCTCCTGGAATGTATTTTTTCTGGAATAAATGATTATCTTATCTTAAAAAAAAAAATGTAGACATAAAATTGACTGGTCATAATCCCTTCAGGCTTCCGAAGTCTCTAATTTTAAATAAAATGTCTGTTTTTGTAATAATTTTGAACAATAAATAATAAAAAAAAACATTAATAAAGTTAAAAGAAATTATTTGTATATATACAAATGTTTTCCGGGCGCGGCTCCGCCCGCGTGTATGTCGGTTATCACACAAAAACATTAACCTCTTTTTGCGCAGTTGGATAAAAACTATCCTATGTTTTTTCCCGGGTCTCAAACTATTTGCATACCAAATTTCATTCAAATCGGTCCAGTAGTTTTGGCGTGAAAGCGTAACAGACAGACAGAGTTACTTTCGAATTTATAATATTAAGTACTGATAAATCTAAAGTATCTAATGTTGGTTGTTTAAAAGAGAAGTTCATTTGTTCTCAATTTGGTCGGTTAACATTTTATGAGTCTGATATTTTTAATTGAGGATTAAAAACCATGTCTCATTAGTTAATCAGATGGACTGTTCAATTATAAGCTCTACATTGGTATTTTTAATTGACTACCGCGCTGGGGGTCCACGGTTGGGGATTGGGCTTTAGAATAGAATAGAATACAGTATTGCCTTTGACACAATTTTACAGTGAACACACAAAAGTAAAGACTATCTAATTTAACTGGCAGTAGATGTAGGCTCAGCACTACACTGCGTAAACCAGAAGGATCACGCAGGGCTGATTTCAGCATACCCCTTTGCTAGAACATAGGTGTTAATTGAGTTAAAGTTAGTGATGCGTAAACACTTTTATATATATACAAAAAAATATAACTTTACCGTAAAATAAGTTAAAAATATAACAATCAGTACAGTTCTAGTCCATTCTGTGAATTCTCGCCTGGCTATCTATCATCCTCAAGTCGAAAATCTGTCGCCAAGCATCTGAGGTGTATTCTAGTTAATATTCTCCAGAGTCAGTTATTCTAGCCTATGCACGGTTAACATCCTCGACTACATGATGATCATCATCACTTAGCAGCTGAGATGGTAATCTAAAGCTAACATATCAACTGTAAAAACAAAATTGATTTAACCATTTTTTTAATGTATTTTAATTTTATAATAATGACATATCATTTTAATATTCAGTAATTTTGCAATCAACGGTTTAAACGTAAATCGCACGGTGCGTTCATTAGCAGTCCCCTCTCCAAACGCAACATTGATATTGAGCTGTTTCTGCCGCGTTAGTTCCGCGTCGGAACTCGTATTCAAAAATCACTCAAAATTTTCGTATTATCCATCTTTCTTGTCTAATCTGGGGCGCGTTCCAGTAAATATTGGTGGAGCTATATTTGCTCCAAGGCACCTGAACGGACCTATAAAGCTCCTTTCAAAATATTGAATTGACATCGATGTTTTTAGGTGATAAAATACAGTCTACATTTTTATTAAATCTCATAATACGTAATTAAGTAATGTTAACACAGTATGTCACTAATCCTTGGCTTAGCTTGTACAAAATCTATTATTTATTGTAGAATCTGTCACATTTGACAGTAAGTTCGATTAGAGTGCTGGAACGGCGTGTATCTTCGTTTAGACCAAAATATGTCTTGGCCGACAGCTAGGAGGAACGCACCTCTGCATAAAAAAAAAACAACTGTAAATCAATAACCAAATGCTACACACTTCTTTTCACATGGTTCCTATGAGTTAAAAGTTTCATTTATAAATCTCAAACCACGAAGTTTCTAAGTCAATTCGAAGAACCTATTACAATAAAACGATAATTTCATACTTTAACCTCTATTATTTGCGATTTTAAATAGTTACTTGATTTATATTGAAAAGCCCAACTCCATAGAATGTACCCTTAAAACATAATAAAAAAAATATCTTTATGAAATGTAACTAATTCATTAATTATGAGAACAATAATATGTTAGTTAACAATATATCATAAAACAATCTGATTTGGAACAGAAGAAAGAAGGAAAATCTAAATATTTCAGAAAATATATTACGTATTCAGGCACAGAAGCAGGACGACCAGCAACTAACTAAAAAATATACACGTTATCGTTCACCTTAATTAAGCCGTACAGAAAAAAGTACCATGCCTGTAACCATTAAAATAGACTATTATAGTTTTTGTGTCTTGTCTTAACACTTCACAGAAAAAAGTGGCAAGCCTGAAACAAAATAGTTTCTCAAAATGATTAAAACTACCTTTTTATATTTTCACTACTGAAAATGCGTTATAATAGTGGCACCCATCTAAGAAAAACCTCTCAAACAAAACCTTCTTAAAGTCAATTTTATCCGATACGCACAACCCCTTTGCCATCAAAATATTGGCTGCAGAAAAAGGAACTTGACAAAGGACGTTTATTACTCGATTGTGTACATACACAGATTTTACAGTAAGGACTTTGTAAATGTGTATGCAGAATTATAATACCGAACCAATAAATTATAAAGGTACCCTTAGAAAATTACATCTACTAAATTTTGATGGGTGGCTGCATAGATTCTAGATGCTTTAAACGCTTAAGACAATGTGGTCTTTGAAAAATGACAGACTGAGGCCGTAGGACGGAAAGACGTCTTTTCATGTGTGTGAGCGAAACAGAACTGCGCAATATTTAAATAGCGTGAGCTACTTATCAGTACTAATATTATAAATGCGAAAGTAACTCTGTCTGTCTGTCTGTCTGTCTGTCTGTTACGCTTTCACGCCAAAACTACTGGACCGATTTGAATGAAATTTGGTATGGAGATAGTGTGAGACCCGGGAAAAAGCATAGGATAGTTTTATCTGACTGCGCAAAAAGAGGTTAATGTTTTTGCGCGATAACCGACATACGCGCGGGCAGAGCCGCGCCCGGAAAGCTAGTTTATTATCTCCATACCAAATTTCATTCAAATCGGTCCAGTAGTTTTGGCGTGAAAGCGTAACAGACAGACAGACAGAGTTACTTTCGCATTTATTATATTAGTACTGATTAATAAATCATGTATATATTAATTTAAAAAAAACCAACCGCATATTATTTATTTTTTAGTTTAGCGTTTTATAATTCCATTGAAATAAACACTGCAAGTTTTATAAGGTGGATATTAATTCATCAACAATACTGCGGGGGATGGTGTAGAATCGATAACGGAATGTGTTCCACTCATGTTTAATTTTCACATAAACAAATATATATTTGTTTTCTCGTAGCCAAGTTTGCTTAGCCATTCTGAATCGATCAGCAAAGTTAAGCAACGTCCGCTGCGGTCATGACTTGGATGGGTGACCGCTGGTTGGGCATTACTACTGAGCGCTTCCGTGCTTCGGAGGGCACGTTAAGCTGTCGGTCCCGGTTGTTGTCTTAGGATAGCAGTCGTTACAGCATGGTGGTAGGGCACTTTGCAAATGCCCGCCTGGCTAGCTACCACCCTCAAGTGGAAAATCTGTCGCCAAGCACCTAACGGTGTGTTACGGCAGCTGTCCTTGAGAGCCAGTAATTCTAGGTTAGTCTGAACAACATCTTGGACCACATCATCACTTACCATCAGGTGAGATAGTGGTCAAAGGCTAACCTATCAGGCATAAAAAGAAAAAAAAATATTTATGGAATTGAATTTTAAAAACCTTCATTTTGGTACCCCGATGAGTTTGGAAGAAAAAAAATGTTTTTTCACAATGTGGCGTCTAAATCTGATAGTTTATTTTTTATTTATTTAATGTTCATTGTGTTACTTGTTTTATCAAGAGAAATCTAATGATATATCATACATTAAAATTGGTTAAGCCGTTTAGAAATTATGGTGGAATAAAGAAACTCACAAACATACATACAAACACTAGCCCTGAAAACATAACACTCCTTTTTTGGGCAGACGTGTTAAAAGTGGCTCTTTCTAAAACGGATAATATCAGGTACTGTATCACATGCTTGCTACATAATAATTATCAATGAAAATTGTTGTGACACGATTTTCTATTGTTAATCTAACTTGATTAAGCGACATTTTAGAGTTGCATTCATGATTTTTTTCCATCAAAATATACGGAATCTTGTTTTCCGATCAAACATAGAATTTATAATATCCTCAAGAATATTATATAATTTATTCATAGTAAGGGCTTTCTTAAACATATGTTCAAAAGTTGCCTTCTAGAAACTCACTTCACCTTAAAATGGAGATGAAAATGCACTTTATTTTTAAATGGCAATCGATAATGGACTTCCTTGTTTAATGGAAAATGACAAAATCATGTTATGTTACGTTATACAATAAGCCCCGAATGGTACTTATTACCTACCTTACTTTACTTATCGGTCTATCTATATTAAGACACTGTCAATTGCTGAAATTTTGCCAGTATCAGACTATGTAGAAGCGAAAGAGAAGCAGCGATAGTAAAGTCACGGTCAGTTTGGGTGAAAAAAAAAAAACAAAAATGTAATTAATGTATTAAGTAAATATAATTAACTTACTTCATGGTAGTTTTCAAAGTATGTAACTGATCTGGTAAATAAAATAAAATTTGATTTGAAAAAAATTTAAAACTTTTATTGAATTTGACATAACTAGTAAATTAACTTAAATCGATCATATAAATTATCTGATCCCTCTTGATAAGGATTTGCTATTTAATTGTTATATTTTCATATACGCACATACATGCATAATTAAGATATTAACGTTTAAAGCGTAATTTAGAGTCAACTTTGTAATTTTATTCTAAGAAGAAAATTTAAGGAATCGTGATTCGGAATTAGCTTGTCTATAAAGAAAAAGTATTGTTTTTACTGTTACAAACTAAATATACTTTTTTTTTTTTTAAATCTATTAAGCACTTATCAGCACTATAAAAACATGTTTAGGTACTAAGAAAGTCAAATTATGGTGTATTTTTTTGTTAATTTTACCATCCCACGATATCCCCAGAACCTCAATTTCTACATCATCTTATTCTTTTTGTCTTTGAGCAGTTCCCCTGAACCCACCGGTGGGCTCCTTGGGGAACTTCTGTCTCTGAATATCACATTATCAAAACATATTACTAAATTGAATAATTAAAAAAAAAGTTAAACATTCTAATCTGAAAATATCATTTACACGCAAAACACAACATTCTGGTGATACCACATTCAAAGTAAACTACTGCATACTTACCATAGTGGTAATTTCCCGAAATGAAATTTTGGAGTTTACAGTGTTATTTTATGTAAACATTGTAAACGAAAAAAAAAAAACCAACAAGAAAATTACTTTAAAACAACTATGTAAATATAATTTTTTTCTTAGTCCTAATTAATGCAAACTATAAAATTATTATTAATTTTATTACAATTATTATTCTTGTACAAAACTAAGTATAACTGTAACAGCCAGATCGTCCACTGCTGAACACAGCCTCCTCTTTTAAGGGGGTATTTGCCATAATCCCCACGCTTGGCAGGCGTCTTGGGGATCGCAGTGTAAGTTGGCAGTTCTTTAGAAGGCGCTGCTGCCCACCTTACTAGTAGTTTAACTAACCAGTAGTTTTCCCTTAGTCGCCTCTTACGACACCCACGGGATGATATGGGGAGGTGCAATTCTAACCCGGCACCCCATGGGGCTAAGTAAGTAAAACTAAGTATAGCTAGGCAAAATTCATACCTTGCAACTGTGTTCCCCCCTATGTATCTAAGATTGTTCCCCATAGTAATGTAATTGTTTACTAAATATTTTAGTTAACTTAAAATATGGCTCGGACACAGGAGTCTGTCCGAATAATTAATAAAAAAAAAAACTAAGTAAATGTTTGACGTCTTCCATACTGGTAATACGTTTGCGTGACGCAACAAAATGGCGGTCTCGTGCATTGTAATCCCATTTTAGATTTCTATTTTGGCGAGATCGTATCACAACATCGAATTAATTTCTGATAAAAGGATGAATGTGCCTTTGGCCTTTTTCTTTGTGTGTTTTGTAGGGGAGGGATAGTAGAGTAACTCTTCCTAAGAAATAGGGCTATTCTAATTATAGAGATATAAAATGCTTTCTCTTTTCTGTTATTCTAATAATAGACTGGGGTCTGAAAGCAGAGGGAAAATACGAACATAATCCAGTTAAAATTCGTAGTTACTTATTACAGTGTATTTACGACGTGGATATCTATTTTGTGTTGTATTTTTATTACGAAATATAGTATAAAAAACATACATTCCTTCATTGTAATGAATGTCACGACCTTGAAGTTCATAGGAAAAAAAAAGAGAGAATCGTCATCGACATACCATAACTAATTTTTCAATACACTATCTCGTAGATAGAGCTCCATTGTTTTTGTTATTTTACTGTTGCTATTTATGATGTAACAACATTTTATTGCACATTGTTTTTTTCTCAGCTCCGTCCACCTAAATTCAACTAGTAGGTATCTAATACAATACCATTTTTCCCCTCTAACCAATGTAATATTTAACACAACACATTGTTGGATTTTTGAACTAAAATATTAATTTGTCCATATATTTTATTTTAGAGATATATTTTCTAATATAAGCCGTAAAGCTTTATCATATCAGTATATGGGCACTATACGTTTTGAAAAGTTTTTTGCGCAAGTATGCTTTTAAATTTCAATGTAAACCTTCCAGCAACACCATGAAGTTTGTTGTTTGCATTAATTTTCGTTATAATAACGAACCAAAGAGTTTTTACTTAGTTACTGAGTCAAAGATACGAAAACGAGAGCCTTAACCTTCGGTCATTTACTAAGATAGAAGGCATGAACAGATGGATGTTTGGAGTATCGTAAGGATGCTTACACCATTCCCAGTGACACTGACCAATTTTAAGCAGTGCAGTCATGTTCTTAAATTTTTACAGCGTTACTATTAAAGTTTTAACCACTGTGTATACACATTGTATAACACAAAACCTGACTAATAACCAGAGATCGGAATAATTTAAAATGTTAGAAAATTGATTCTGTTAATTTTCAAATAGTTACTGAAGTAGTTACTGAATCACTATTTAAATAATATTATGTAACCCAATCCCGTGAATATCGGAACTTTTCGGAAAAATGCCATATCCATGTTATGACAACGTGATGTAAGTACATAAAATCATTCAGCCTATTCCGATCACTGCTAATAACAATATTTCTGACTTATACGTTGTATACAGTTTTTATACAGATGTTACAAAACCACTTAGGGCTATGAATTCCTTACACAGCCAGGGACCCTTGTTTAACCGGTGTATACGGTAATACGGTGTTAAGATGGTGGACTTCAGTATTTATATATGATCGGAGCTTGTCAAAGCCCAGTAACTATTGTCGAATCTGTATCTAGGTGGTATTCTGCGTTGTAAATTCGCTTCACGGTATAATTATTCTATTCTTTGATTCGCTTTGCATTTGTTGCTGTGGTAGTGAATCGTTCGTACGTGTTCTTTTGTGAAATTAAATTTTTGCTTGTGAATGGATTACATAAATTATTTTGACATATTTGACCAATGGGATATAGAAGAGGAAAATGAAAGAAATCGAAAACATTGTTAAGAACGTTTAGATCCATTTCATACTGAACTTTTTTTCTACTTCTTTTTTCTTAACCATTTTTTCCATTTAATTCATCCGTTCGGCTGTTTATTTCTGTACCCATAAAATGTATATATATATTCTAATAATCAACGTATTTTCGACACGGCAGATATATCTACGATTTTCGAAAATTCTTCCGGTTTGGTTTCGTGGCGGTTGTGACGTCACGCCGGCCTAAAAGGAAAATTAGGCGGAATTGTCACAAGATATGTTTTTCATATTTTTTTTAAATGTTTAATTAAAATATTAATTTAATGTTTTCTTAAAACATTTTTAAAACATTTGTTATTATTAGATAAGTTTATTGTTGAAACATGAGCCATCCCAACAGACAAATTATGTGTAATTTACAATATACCTTTCCATGATGAGACCAGTAGTACTCTATTTAAATTATTTATAACAACTCTTAATAGGGTAAAATTGGATAATTAACATGCAAACCCGGCAAGCTCACACATATTATAATATTCTAGAAAATAACCCCACAATTTTAGATCAACGAGAAAACTAATTACCCCTCGTCTACCCGTAAAATCTTGAAAGTTTCACGCACGTCTGCAGTCACAGTGCCGCCAACCGTGAAAATAATATGCGACACGTTTAGAATTCGCACCTTTGAGTTGGCACCGCTGCTGTAGGTGTATTATACGAAATTGGAACGTGAGGCAGTTTAAAGTTACATTTTGTATGCAAAAGTTGGCTCTGTAAAGTTGGCTGCTTATGTCATACGTGTCGATTTATAAAGTGTAGCCGTTCAGGGTTTTGTTTTATTGTGTTGGTAGTTTTAAAACACGTACTTAGCGAATCGTAGTAGGTACGAATTGTATTATATCAATTATAGGTTTACTACTTTTCATTTTGACAGTCGGTAACGTTAGGGTAGGTAGGCACCTACCATAACGTTACCGACTGTCAAAATGAAAAGGATATATAAAGAGTTTTTTCATGGATTGTGGCGGAAATAGCACCCTTACGTATCACGTGGAGCTGATATCGTCCATTTCTGAATGGAATTCAATTGTTATTATCTATGCTATGATGCGCATACTTAAAAATAAGACCACCAGATTGAAAGGTTGCTTGAAATACAGTGCGTCTGAAATTTGGTATAACCTCCCTCTTCCAATGTGAAGAAAGATTATTTGTACTCCATATAACCTTAAGTATGTACCCGCATCACTAACTTTAACTCAATTACTATGTTGGGGCAAAGGGGTATGCTGAAAACCAGCCCTGCGTGAACTATCTGGTTTACGCAGTACAGTGCAGTAACCCTAGCACGAATAACTTGCGAAAACGTAAACGTTACGTTAACGTATCGAAATGTCACCATTACGTATAGGATTTGATCAGCGCCCCTACAGTGCGTAAAAGGAACTAAATTTTGGCAGATTGGAAGGTTTTGACATCTAACGTGTAGAGATTTTAACGAGAACGTTTCGTCAAGTAAAAGTTTTGTATGAAATCGCGAGCACGAACCTAATTTTAACGTAAGCTCGAAGAAATAAAAGGCGAAAATTTACAAATATCAATCATACAGGACTTTTTATAGGCTGAAAAAGAATTCAAACCTCTTTTGGAATGAATCATTATCTCCTAGAAAGAAGCTACAATTAATTTGATTTACGCCGGATGACGTCACTTTTGTAATCCTATCGAGTTCACGTTAGCCAACAAACGATGCGTTGTGCTGTCAACCATCGCTTCCTGCGTAAACTCGATACGTTTACGTTACGGACTATCGAAATGTTCGTTCTTGGGCTGTATTTTTGTTTATTCACTGTGTTAGCGATCAATGTATGGAGGGTAGAGGTAAGGAGAATCATCTAAGCTGTTTAGATGAAAAAGAGTCCGCCCAACTGCATTAAATTAGGGTGGCGCCACATTAGCATCAAGGTTAATTTTAAACGAAGCGCCAAATATTATTATAATAGGACTGAGAATTAAACAAAACAACTACACGTTTTCTCATAATAATTCTTTTATATTTACAACATTATTTTGTAATTCGTAAGTAGTTGAAATTTTCAATAAGTAACTACTTTAGTCGACAATAATATTATATTTTTTATTCGGCATACTTAAATCGTTTACAATTGCTACATTCATACCCTTTGTCTACACCAGCGCCATTCTGGACGGTTTTTGAACTTTTATTTATAGCTTACAGCTGGACACTTTTTTAAGTTTTCTACCATATGAGATGACTCTTCTTAATCTACCCTCCATAGATCAATGTTAGTATTGCGTTGCGAATCTATGGTCGAGATAAATTAATCTTATATTGTCTTTGTCGCGCCTTTTGCGCCCCTAGTGGCAACAATTGGCAAGTGTTTGACGCGGGAAAACCGCGGGTAAAGGTAAGGGATCTTTTTTTGAACGGCTGACAAAGTAGAATGTGCTTATAACAATAAAATTATTGTAATAAAGTACATAAGTAATATCCAATTTAATAGAGTGATTTGTTTTAACCACTGTACAATTAATTGTGTTATCTCTATAAAATCTATATATAAAAATAAGTAGCTGTTCGTTTGTCTCGCTAAAACTCGAGAACCGGTGAGTTGATTTAGCTGATTTTGGTTTTTTGATGTTATTTATAGTCCAGGGAAGATTTAAACGATGAGAAAATATGGACAAATTGCGAAAAAGATAGTAAAAACAACAATTTTATTTTCCCTAAACTGTTCTACCAATACTTTCCTGTCAAACATTTGACGTTCGCCCGTTAGGGTAGGTAATACAAAGTACACCGGGTCATCTAGTTTAGTTGGTAATACATGTTATTCTATTCTATAAATTGGTGTTAAAATATCTGTTGTTTGAAAACAATATAAGGTTTTTTTATATAGTTTTCAAACAACAGTACAATAATATGAGACTTATAAAAGATTAACGGAATCGATGTTATTATTATTTTTAATTTGGTTGTGTACAGTTACATTATTCTTAGTAACTATTTATTTAATGATGATTAAAGCCCCGAGATTATTATCGACACGCTTGTGAAACAGTGCCTGTATATGTGCGAAAATATTTTATTTCAAACAACATTATTATTTTATTTCAACATATGTCCGCAAAAACACTTTTGGTAAAAGAATCATATGATTTATATATAATTTTATGGCTGTAGTTTGTTACGAGCTAAGGGTTCGGGATAAATAATGCAACATTTTTTTCACCAACTGAAACTTTTATTCACTAGATTTACAGTCACTTCATACTTTAATTAAGCAACATTGAACTGTTCGCACTGTACAGAACATTAATTCACACACTGCACTGTATAAAACTGTTCACGCATTGAGCACTTGGTCCAAAGATTATCACACTGTAGTTTGTTTTGAACACCGTGTATGGCAGACTGGTCGGCCCAGACCCGACCTTATTTATGCCCAAAAGTCATAGTTTCCAAAATGTTCACTAATATAGTCTAGATAGAAGTACAATGGATACCATAAACCACCTTTTTACACGACTGCCCAATAAAGGAGTTTTCCGGTTTATGTATGTTTGTGACTTTTATTTATTCCACCATAATTTCTCAACGGCTCGATTCGATTTCATTACCGATATCAATGTATAATAAACAATTGTTGAAGCGCTCGTAGCGAAGTTTGCTCAGCTGTTCTTAACCGATCAGAAAAGTTAAGCAACGTCCGCCGCTTTCATGACTTGGATGGGTGACCGCTACTGACATTACTACTGAGCGCTTCCGTGCTTCGGAGGGCACGTTAAGCCGTCGGTCCCGGTTGTTGTCTTAGGATGGCAGTCGTTATAGCATGGTGGTAGGGCATTATGCGAATGCCCGCCTGGCTAGCTACCACCCTCAAGTTGATAATCTGTCGCCAAGCACTTAACGGTGTGTTCCGGCAGCTGTCCTTGAGAGCCAGTAATTCTAGGTTAGCCTGAACATTATCTTTGACCACATCATCACTTACCAGGTGACATAGTGGTCAAAGGCTAACCTATCAGGCATAAAAAATAAATATATATCATTAGATTCATCTTAATAGTCTAGGTGACACTAGGTACATAAAAAAGAAAAACAAACAAATTGACGGATTTTAGACAACATATTGTCGGCAATTTTTTTTTACAGAAAACAGAATTAAGCTCCGATTCAAAAATATATAAAAATTTGTTGATTACAACAATGTTAATACAAATCGTAGAATTAAAATTAAACGAGCTCTTTCATTAAGGGCCTGTTTATAATGTTCGCGTAAGTTCCGGTTTTACTACCCAGATCATCAGTACTAATATTATAAATGCGAAAGTAACTGTCTGTCTGTTACGCTTTCACGCCAAAACCACTGGACCGTTTTGAATGAAATTTGGTATGGAAATAGTTTGAGACCCTGGAAAAAAACATAGGATACTTTTTATCCAACTGCGCAAAAAGAGGTTTATGTTTTTGCGCGATAACCGACATACGCGCGGGCGGAGCCGCGCCCGGAAAGCTAGTATTTAATAAATAAAACACTATCTTTGCGTTTCACAGCCATTTGTTTAGCCTATCCATCGGTTAAAGCTTGAAACGCTTGAAATGACAGTTAACATGCGCTGCATGTTAACTGTCATTTTTATGATACAGTTATTTTATGTGTTGCATAGCAACCCGAAACTTTAGTAGGACATTCTGAAACGGACCCTAAGTAATATATCCTTTGAAACCGCTGACTCAACCTTTGACGCAAACACTACCACAAGTAAAGTTCACATATCGGCCGTATATATAAAAATTCATTGATATAATAACCTATGCAAGTTTTCGTATAAGCTGTGACCGTACGTACTGTAATAAATAACTTAGAAACTGTAGTCATAAAGACGTAAGTATAACTTCAGAGGAATTTAGCTTAAAGTTATATTTATTACTGTACTATTAAAGTTATAAACTTTAAATAATGGCTGTAGCAAAACCACGCGGGCACTTCCTGGATGTTTAAGTTTAATTCAGTCCCTCCTCGTGGTCGAACTGGATAGCCAAACTGATATGAACTTAAGAGGAAACGAGGCCTTAGAAAAATACGAATAAAAACACGAATTTGACATTTTGTATTTTCCCATTATATCATTCAAAAATAAGCCGATTCAAGTATTTTTTGCCAATAAAATGTTCATAAAGAATATATCTAGACTCAAGGTAATGAATCAGGCGTTACTTTGCGGAAATCCATATTGAATAATAACAAATATTTATAATATGTCTCGATCGTGCGCTCGGTGAGTCAAGACCTCCTGAAGATGCTTCGTTTAGAAACGAAACTAGTCGAATATTCTTCCGGTTAGGCTGCGTGATGTTTGTGACGTCACGTAGATAACAGGAAAATTAGGCGGAATTGACACTAGATATATATTTTTATACTTTTTTAGTGTTTTATTTAAATATTATTTAATGTTTTCTTATGATACTTTTAAAAATATTTGTTATTATTATATCTGGACTTTTAAATTCTTTTCAAATTTGTCTGGTGGTCCTTTGATGGTGGTGGTAAAACGAGGTATTTATAGTGATTTGAGTCATATTTTTAGTGATTAGTTGCTCAAAATAAGGAAATCACAGGGGAGTTAAAAGAAGGTATTTAAAAAAATCATTGCTTTTGAACAGAGGTCACTAATTACTTTCAATCGGGGTGAACCTTACTACTAGTAAGTGAAGTTTTGAAGCGCTCGTAGCGAAATTGCTTAGCCATTCTGAATCAATCAGCAAAGTTAAGCAACGTCCGCCGCGGTCATGACTTGGATGGGTGACCGCTGGTGACATTACTAATGAGCGTGCACGTTCTTCGGAAGGCACGTTAACCCGTCGGACCCGACTGTTGTCTTAGGATGGCCGTCGTTATAGCATGTTGGTAGGGCATTTTGCGAATGCCCGTCTGGCTAGCTACCACCCTCAAGTGGAAAATCTGTCGCCAAGCACCTAACGGTGTGTTCCGGCAGCTGTCCTTGAGAGCCAGTAATTCTTGGTAAGCATGAACAACATCTTCGACCAGTTCATCACTTACCATCAGGTGAGATAGTGGTCAAAGGCAAACCTATAGCTAAGCATAAAAAAAAAGTACTAAGGTTTTTAATAAATCAATGTGAATAATTACTCTTTTGCTTTGAACTATCCGTCTCATATTTGAATCAAAGTTGGTGCAGGTTATTAAATGTTGAAGATTTTCACTGCTATGTCTACTTCGAAATTAAATTTTCATTAAAGTTTATCTTGGAAAATGCCGCTTCACACAAGTGTGTTGCCCAAAATAGTATTTTTATTCACCTTGTTCAGGTAATAAATAATCACCTTTAGGGCCTGTTCCAGAATGTTCGATTAAGGTCCGGTTATACTACCCAGAACAAAAAACTATCTTTGCGTTTTACAGTCTTCGATTTAGCCTATCCATCGATTAAAGCTTGAAACGCGCTGCATGTAAACTGTCATTTTTATCATTCAGTTATTTTATGTGTTGGTTAGCAACCCGAAACTTTATTAGGATATTCTGAAACGGAGCATTATTATAATAACTTTTTTTATTTATAAAGTATTCCGTAAAGTATTCTTTTTATCGGTATTTAGATGTAACATTCTATAGCGGTGTAAATAATACTTGATCCGTGCCATCTTCACCGTCAAACGCGATACCGGGGTAAATGATACTTATTATAATAATAATAATAATAATAATAATTTTTATTCATCCCAAAAACTTAGTCTAAGTTATAACTAATTATTACATAGTATTTATGCAGCAAAAGAAGGAGTAAGGTTCTCTGAACCTCACACTAGGGTGGCCTGTGTTGTGAGATTCAGTCTCTTCCATATATTATGTTTCTGTATTTTATCTACACATTAAAACATGATATAAGTATAAAAATAAAACTAATATATAAATAACTACAGTAGGAAATTACAAATGTTACTTAATATAATATAGAAAAGTATGTCTTGCCTATTTAGAGACTTAACTAATTTTAGGATACAGTACAAAAACATCAAATAAGTTATGGTGTGTTTGAATTTGCTTAGTTTATTAAATGTATAAGAGTGACTGCGTGTGGGTGGGTATGTATGTGCAATGTAATAAGTGTAATATTAGATAAGTAATAAATGATATCTGAGCTAAATTATTAATAAATAAAATATAAAAATACATTATTGCCGGGTTTACTTATATGACTTATTTACTTATTATTATTATACCAAGTTAGTTATTCAAGTAAAATAATTTGTAGTAAATTATGCAGGATATGGGACCTGTTTCAACATTTTGACAGGTTTATGGTAATAAATAAGTAAATAAACTACGTACATATGTGACGAACTTACCCATCATGTAGAAACAGGCCCCGCAACGTTAAGTGTTGGGCTTCAGTAACATTTCTGTCGCATAGTAGTCAGTGTTGGCTAACCAATCTGCAACTTTCTTTTTGCAAACGTGACGTGGTGTCGTAAATATTTTTAGTGTGTTATCTACTAGCTCATATAGCCGTGGCCCTTTGTATGAAAATGCTCGTTTAGCTATACCGGTATTGTTAGTTTTAGGTATAGGCCAAGCATTTCGACGTGAAGGGCGCTCATTACAAATTATATTATCTTTGGCAATTTTGTGATAACGCAATATTACTGCCAGAATATATAGTTGCCGCACTCTAAGATACCCTGTATCTTCATAGAGTTGATCTGTTGGATACCTATAGGGTTTTTTATATGCCACTTTTAGTAGACTTCTTTGTGCCCTTTCTATTCTCAAAAAATGTGTCATTGAAGCTGATCCCCAACAAACTATACAATAGTTTAGTATGGACTGGCACAAAGCATGGTATACAATTTTTAGAGTGTGAGGATCAGCAACTGAGCCTAACCTCTTAAAAATAAAAGTTATTTTGCGAAGTCGTTCACACATGGCATCAATTTGATTCTCCCATGATAAACGTTGGTCAATCTTGACACCTAGGTATTTAATTGATTGCACACGTTCTAGGTCCGGGCATGTACAAGCGAATGACCAATTTGCACCACAAGAATGAATTTTTATGTTTATTAAACTTGGTTCAGTACGCTGGGAGATACGAAATGCCACATATTTGGTTTTGTCTCGCATTTAATGTGAGGAGGTTGTTATTCATCCAGTTTGCTACTAGTGCCAAACCTTGATGGGCCACATCAATAACCTCATGCCAGTTTTTCCCATGGAATATAAGGGCAGTATCATCAGCAAATGCAAAAGTATTAGCTTGGTTGATCTTAAGTTGGCAGAATTCATTAATATATGCCCGGAAAAGTGTTGGTCCGAGCACACTTCCTTGCGGAATACCAAATGAGACAGATTCATAGTCACTAAAGTTGTCAGACAGTCGAATTCTTTGTTTCCTTTCACACAAGTAAGAGCGGAACCAGTTTAGCGCAACTCCTCGCACACCAAGCACCTCTAGCTTTCTAATTAGGATTGGCCAAGACACTGTATCAAATGCCTTGGCCAAATCCAGGAATACTCCTATGCATCTCCGCCCAGAGTCAAGGATATCAGTTACTCGGTCTACTAGAGACACAACTGCATCCTCAGTAGATTTCCTCTTCCTGAACCCAAACTGATTTGGAGATAAAATCTGATTGTTATCAAAGTAACTTATTAATCGCCTATTCACTACTTTTTCTAATATCTTAGAGAGTGAAGGAAGCAAAGAAATTGGACGATAATTTGAAATTGCTGACGAATTACCAGATTTATAAATAGGGCAAATGTCTGCGACTTTCAAGCAATCCGGGACCACTCCAGATGCCATACTCAGGTTACATATGTGAGCTATTGAGCGAGCTAAAATATGTTTTGAATTTTTGAGAACAGTATTACTTATTTGGTCGCAGCCTGGAGCAGAAGCGGATTTGAGTCCTGCAATAATTGTACTGATTTCATACTCATCTGTGGGAGTCAGGAAAAACGAATCTTTAGGTGAATTTGCATCAGATATTAGGTTAGCTAACCGCACCTCAGTTGTATTCATTTGATCCAGTATCTTATTTGCAAGATCAGAGCCAACAGAAGAAAAGTATCTGTTTACATTATTTAGTGAGTCAACGGGATTACAGTTAGGTTTGAGAAGGGCACTTGCATCGGACTTTGTTGATTTTATATGGCACATATTTTTGACAGACATCCATAGTTTCTTGCTATTATTTTTATTGGCAATTATAAGCTGTGAATCGTATCTATTTTTTTGATTTACAAGTAATGAATGGCATTTGCTCCTGTAGATTTTGTATTTAGTTTTTAAACATTGAGTATTAGTATTTTTTTTCAACTGAAGGTGCATTAAATCTCGATTTCGTATGCAATTAAGTAGCCCTCTAGTCATCCACGGCTGTCGCATCACTTCAGAACTGGTAAGTTTTTTTTGAGTAGTGTTGTTCTTAACTGCAAGGCTAATTTGCTCAATTAAAACTTGTGTCGCATGAATAACATCTGTTTCTATTAAGAAATTATTCCAGTCAATACCTTCAAGGCAAGTTACAATGTTCGGGTAATTAATTTTGGTGATAAATTTAGGAGTAGGGCTTTTTGCAGTCACATTATCTATGCCTATAAGAACAGTATCATGATCGGTGATATCAGAGTCACAGACTACAACTCTGCTCTTATTCTTAGTTTTTATCATAGCGTGATCCAAACAATTTGGACCACGTGTAAGTAAGACGTGTCCTGGGATGAAACCGTGATGGGCAGTAAGCTCAAGGTAGTCCGGTGCTTTAGGGTCTGTACTGTCAGGTATAATGTTGATATTAAGATCCCCTGATAATATGACACAAGAGTCTTTAGATGCAGATGAGATAATTTTTTCCAAAGATAGTAAGAAACCAGAAATATCGGTCACAGATGGAGAACGATAAACGGCAATGATGCTCATTTCCAAACCTACTTTTATAAGGAGACAGTTGGCTTCAACGCATTTTGGTTCATGAATTTCAACATTAAGTCCTATTTTAGTCAAAATTATCAAGCCATCGTTTTGATTACTGGTGATTGTAGATGAGTGGCAGTTGTAATTTGGCACTATTATATTTTGGAAAGAACTGCCTATCCAACATTCGGATAAAATAATTATATCTGGTAGAAACTGTAATCGTGTTAGGTATACCAGAAATTGGTCTAGGTTTTTTCGGACGCTTCTAATATTTTGTGCGAGCACTATTGTTTGGTTTTTGTAATCTCCTAATTTAAACTTACATTCCTCGGCTGAACTTACTCTAAAATTGTCTATTAAAATCGTGTTGTCTATGCTGTCAATAAAATGTTTATGTTCCGTCATACAACAATATACTAAGTATATTAATAGCACAGGAAAAACATCCCGGCTTTAAAGTTATGAAAAGAACAAATAAGCATTGACAACAGTTTGATAATAAAAGACATTTCGTAGGGAACAGCGCTAAAGAATTCGTGTGTTTAGGTTTAATAAAGTAGTTTGTAGTGCACCGCAGGTAGTAGTAACCGTTTAAACAAGAATATGATGTGTACTTATAGAATAGTCTGTTTACTAGCCAAGATACGCAAGATATACGTAATGTATAATTTGCTCTAATTACGCTAGTGTCCCAGCTACAGAAGTACGTGTCTAGCCGTGAATTATTATTACGGATATAATATATAATTTGCATTCCCGTATTTTGACATAACTTTTGTATAAAATAATAATAATGTGATAACCCGGTACAAGTTATACAATAAAGTAAACACAGTAGTATAGGTAAATATGTATGTATATGTATTTTATAGAACCATAATTTGTTTTGGTTAATATGTTCAAAGTCATATGTAGAATAGTTATTATTTATTAGGTGATATAAAATGCATATTAGCGATGATGTATATGTTACATTGTTGCTTATTGAAATAAATAGGTTAATATATATATGAAATAAATAGGTACATGTATAGTGTTGAAATTGGTTCAATATAATTGATATTATGCTCGCTATAATGATATTGTATGTGTTTTGAATTTCGTAAAGTGTGATTAAAGTGTTGTTAGTTCGTATATTATTAAAATCAATTAAGTTTGATGTTTTTGCATCGTATAGTAATAATTTTAATGAGTGGTGAAAAAAATATACAAACATGAGATACATGAAAAACTTATTTATATTAACAGTACTTAATATTACAACGCTGAAAGAACAAGACTTGCAATTAAACATGTTCAGATTTATAAGAAGGAAGTTCCCATACACAACAAGATTTGACAAAAGTATATTCTTATGAACTTTCTTTGAACGGTCACTGTCACACTGAAACTGTCGTTTTAGTCACATCTCTCTACGCAGCTTAGCGATATCACATTCGGAAGTAATGCGAATTTGTGGCGAGCCTTCTTTTTCACGCAGAAATACCCTTCCCGAGGACGTCCAGCAAAAAACATAATTATTATTTTTCGCAAATTCTCTAGCTAGGTAATATAGTTTTCTTTCCTGCAGAGTGAGATTCTCTGATATGTACACTATATTGTTGGTACAGTTCAATTTTAAAAGATTAGTGTTTAGTTTTTCGTACTGGTGTGCTTTGTTATACTTTTTAAAAGAACTGAGAAAGCTATCTTTCTTGTCAACTGTTGTAAAATCCACTATAATGGGTTTGATGGCTGCTTTGGTATAAATGCGATAAATATTTTTAACTTCGAAATTTTGAAGAGGTATTTCCAGCAGTTGGGAAGTACTATTAAGGATATTCATTAGGTCATTTTTCGATTCTTTCTGACATTGGGGAATGTTTCTTAGTTCAATACTTGTACACCGAGCATTATGCTGCTGCATTTCTAGCTGAGACTGGAGCTCATTTATGACACTTTTTGCTGTCCGATTTTCTTGTTCTAAAACATCGATTCTTTGAAGCGCCTCTTCATATTTATTGTAAATCAAATCAATTGATGATTGAACCTGATTAATCGAGCTCAACACGACGTCAAACTTCTCATCTTGACGCTTCTGTAGTTCTGCGAACATGCTCATGAACTCCGCCTTGCTAATGTCGTCTGTGTCGCCACGCTTCCGCTTCGGTACGTTACGTTTAGTCACGTTGCACAGAGATAACGCAGCATTCCCACTAGCTTCCTGTCCAATTTCGGCTACGTTAGAGTCCAACGCATAATGTTGCAAAGGCGATGCAAACTCAGACAGGGAAGGTGATTTATCCTTAGGAGGTGTACGTTTGAGCGGCATTGCTTACAGCGAGCAAAACGTAAATGTCCAATAAAAATAGTGAAGGTAGGCAAATTAACTGTTTACAATCCGGTACAGTGAATAATATGCTGTATTGTCGCACTGCTTGAACTCATTCACCAATGACAATGCGCGTACCCCTGTAGTGTGAATTTATAATCAAGTCGGTCAAAGCCTATAGTGTGTGCGTGAAGTGCCCGGGCTTATCGTTAGACGCTCCCAGGTAAGAGCGAGAAGGTGTGTGTGCGGCTTACTTGCACAGTTGCATACTTCACGTCGTAGTATGTTGGTTGAGCTTGCGTTGACCTCCTCAGTTGTCATGCACTCCTATTATTGGCACAGAATTTATTTCATGGAAATTGTAGAAATTTAAACAATCTTTTAACAATATTGTTTCACACGTCTACTCAGAAACGAGGTCCAATCGGAAGAGGAGATATTGTGTGCCATCGTCCCCGTTTAACTCCAAAACCGTGACTAAAGGGGTCGATGAAACTGTTTTTCCCATCTGCCCCTTCAACGGGACAAATAGAAGGGCGGATGGGAGCAAGTCATTGACGCTCCAACTTGCATGCTAAATATCATCAAATTTGAAACCTTGGTATTAAATTAATGACAAAACTACGTTTGTTTGCAATGAGCTATGAGAAACTATGCATAAGAGAGACGTAGCTACAGCAATAGACGTTCATTTTCAAGTAATACGCTACTGCAAAAATAAATTCAAAAACCCCAGTCTATATTTTTATGACGTAATCATCTCATTCAAGAATCAATCTCGACGTACGTTTTACCGTATTTTTAGAATTTACCGTTAGATTTACCGATTTCACCGTTTGCCGGCGTTTATCATTTGCCGTTTTGCGGAGGGTGAAATTACTGGGGCTTTCAACAGGTGTAGAGTTGTGCCTTTAGTATTTTCAATTCCTTAAAATGTATCGATAAATTATGAAGAAATGAGAATGTAGTAACTTTAATTTTCTATAAAATATATGTAAAAAAAAAACTGAACCGACTTCTAACACGAAAAGCATGAAAAAACTCTTAAAAGTCGGTACCAAGTCAAACACTGACCTTACATTATCATGTTCTGACTTCCACAAGTTGATTTATACTTTTTATTGTGGGAAGTTGGGTATGTATTTTACAATATTTTTTATTCATTGTAGTTATTCTTACGTGTAACATGATCATTAAAAATACTGTTAAACGAAAATCATTGCGGTACACAAATGCATTTTTCAGTAAATAAGACCATAATTTAAAAATTACTCAACCGATTTTGATGATATTTAAATGGGACCAACTTGAAGGTTTGCTATATCCAACAGTCTAATAATCATTAAAATCTTATTCATAATTAGTGGAGCAAGTTAAAAGTATTGTCATTATTAAGAAAAATAATCGATACACATGTTGCATTAGGCATGTAGACAAAATTAGTACAATTTCTCAATTACCTTACTACTCGTGATACGATAAGATAAGATACGATAAATCTTTACTGATACTAAAAACCGGAAATTACAAACAAATAGTAGTTAGGTACAAAGGAAGGTCTTATCGCTAAAAACAATCTCGTCCAGACAACCTGTAGATGGACAAAGATTTTTTTGAGCACGGAGGGTGGTGCAAATCCATTATAACATTGACAAGTACGTAATAATGGATAATATTTAATATAAATATAAATTTCTGTATTGCAGTATAAATAAACTATATACTTACGTAAATATCAACTTAATAAATGATATATAGTATAATATATGCTTGAATACAATATTAACGACAAAAATTAAATAACAAAATTGTAAAAATAAATCTCAGAGACCATAATTAAGGGTAGAGAGGTAGTAATTGGTGACCTGCTTTCACAGAAAATTTAGTGATTGGGCATTTGTAATTGTAACAAAGAGTACGTTCCATAGACGCACTGCCTGTGCAGATATGACGCGTGATTACCAATCAAACGTATCTGAGAAATATCTAAAATAGCCTACCTTTGACAGTTCTAAAGTAAGAATCTGTTAATACCCATACGGACGGAGGCGGCTTTGTAATACCCGTGGTAATACGGTCTTTTTCTCGTACGAAGCCCAAAAGGTACCTACTTTGTTTACTTATGTAAGATTGTATCGATTAAAGTTCCCATCCCTAGCAAGTTGATGTGAAGTTGTAAACAATAGACGCCTATCACACCGTACCCACAATATCTACGCCGTAGCTTTACCGTAGATGCGTAGCACATGCTACAGTTCTACGGGACCGCTACGATAATATGTTGATGATTTTTTACCACTTGGAAACACTAGTATGCCTATTGCGGTTTTCTGCTTGACCATAACGTACAGTAGCCGGCTTATGAATATAACTACTACATAGCATTCTGTTGTCAAATATAAATGGCGATTAAGATAAAAATGCTCCTGATAAGCGGTATACCACTACCCACGTCGATGTCAATGGGTTGTTGCTGCAATCAACTCTTTCCCATTTTAACACCCTTATACCCGAAGCGATCGTAGCGAAGTTTGCTTAGCCGTTCTTAATCGATCAGCTAAGTTAAGCAACGTCCGCCGCGGTTAGGAGTTGGATGGGTTGCTAGTAACATTACTACTGAGCGTTTCCGCGAGCCAGTAATTCTAGGCTAGCCTGAACAACATCTTCAACCGACGAAGTGGTCCTTACCATCAGATGAGATTGTGGTCAAAGGCAAGCAATAAAAAAAAAGTAGCGGGTGTACTACAAACGAGACCATTTCCAGGGAGGGTTAGTATCAGGAAGGCGGTTGACCATAATGTGTAAGTCAAAACTCTTTACGATTATGTCGTCGTGTTGTCTAATGTGTTGTTAGCAATTACATAAATATGTCCTTATAGATAGAAAACACTTTAGTTGCATATCTAAAAAAACATTACGGTGAAAATTAATACACATAATATGTATACGAAGGGCAGTGTTGTTGCTAAAAGTAATTTCTTCCAGACAACCGAACAGAAAGGCTTAACAAAAATAACCTACCCTGTTACTAAGTAAACATTACATAAGAAATATTATATTCATGAAGTACTATTTATATAAATACCTATAATAAAATATATACCTACATTAAACATTACCTATTAATATAATTAACCTTCAGTACGGATTGGTTGCCAAAAAATACGTAAATAAGAATATATTTTTTCTGCAACAAAACAATGATTCCCTGAAAAGTTCTTCAAATATACAGAAATCAGAACATCATCCTTTTAACATATAAAAATTATTTTTAGTAATTTTTTTTCCAACGGTATGCCTTTATTTAACAAAATACTACAAACTGTATACAACACTACAGCTACTACAACAAAAGCACTTGGATAACCTATTAGTCATAGACCCACAGGCAGTCCAAATTCTCCAGCCCACTACCAGTTGGCAGCGTGCCCAGCAAGCTGGCAGCATTGCCCCGTTGAATTGCAATGCTTTTTCGTTGAGCCAAATATGTGCCAGCATTTTGATCACACGTCACATCATACAAGCACTCCCGGTCCCCACGGACCCAACGGTCTCCCACCAAACGGCTCAAATATGTAATCCATACTTGCGCCGCTTGAGTTTCTCTGCCGAAGTAGCCGCAGCGCCAGCCCTCACGTTGGTTTCAGAAAGATGTGACAGCGCTAAAGTGTCTACGCAAGTAGCGTCCCACACTAAGGGCGGTCCTAACTTCCATGGAACAAGAGTCATGCCGTCAGGTCTTTTACCATCGTCACGCATCAGACCATTCGGTTCGAAAATAGCTGCAACATTGGCGCTGGTAAAAGCCCGGCGAATGTTATCGTTAAGGCCGGAGTGGCGGAAAATTCGACCAGCACTTCGAGGGCAGGAGAGGCCATGGTGACCGAGTTGATCAACTGCAGTACCACATTGGCAGTGATGTGCAACACAACACCTTGCACCCAAGCGTAGGCTAATAGTGAGCTAAAAGTGGTTGGATCTAGGCTACCAGTTTTGTAAGAAGGAATGGCCTGAAACCGAAGACTAGATTCCCACACAAAAACAGCAGTACAAGCACGATCTGCGATGCTAGGACACTTATTTAAAAGATCTTTCCGTGCTAGCTCACATAGGAGCCGATCCCACTGTTTCCGGGATGACAATATTTTTGGGAATTCAGTATTTGGACAAGCCAGTCTCCATTTGTTTTTGGCCTCAGCCAGATATGCTACATCAAATGTGTCTAAAAATCGTGCAAGATTTTTTTCTACTAATTAGTGTATACTGTGTACAGAAGACAAAAAAGCTGGTAATGCCACACTAGAAATTTTGCGTATCCCTATGCCCCCAATCTCACAAGGAAGGAAGCTTGCACCCAAGCCCTATCATCTAGCTCAACATTCAAAACCGACACTAACGTATCTTTTACTAAGTTGTCTAAGCTTAACAAAAGCTCACTGTGTTGCCACAGCTGACAACATCTTAAATAGTATGTAAATTTAGGAATGAAAAGGCAAAATCTTATAATTGTAAAAGCCATATGGGCGTTCATTTTCAATAATCTGCTAGAAGCATTTCTAAACTTTTGAATTTGTTCTTCGACAAATGGTGATAAAGATTCGTCAAGAATCGGTGAACCCAAAAGATGGAGCGTAGTTTTTTCTACTTATTTTATATTAGGGGCAAGTAAGTAAATTTTTGCAATAAATGAAACTTTATTCGGACAAGTATCTTTTTTTAGTAAAATCATTGCCTACGACTAGCCTGCGACCCCTAAATCTAATTTTGTAGCCCTTGAATGATGACGTTAACTCGGGACCTAAACTATGAATATTTAATTTTTAATATTGCAATGACGCATGATATGTGGATGTCATCAGAAAATTACATAGAGAGGAAAAATTATATGTATGTTTGTGATTCGAACCCACGCCTTCCACCTCTATGGCAGGGGTATGCTAAACCGCTAAACCAACATGACATATGACTCATAATTCTAATTTGTTCTTTTTAACCGACTTCCAAAAAAGGAGGAGGTTCTCAATTCTTCTGTATTTTTTTTTGTACCTCAGATCTCTTGACTGGGTGAAGCGATTTTAAAAATTCCTTTTTTGTTTGAAAGCTGATGCTTGTCGTTTGGTCCCATTTTAAATTTCATCAAAATCGGTCCAGCCGTTTTTGAGTTACACTAAAAAGATTGAATTTTTTAACAAAATAGAATGAACATTTTTTTTTAACAAAAAATGGAACCGACTTTAATACCCAAAAGTGTGAAATAACTTGTTGAAGTCTGTACCATGACGGTTCAAAAGTACGTATTATCACAATATTGTGCGCATGGTACCGACTTCGACAAGTTAATTCACACTTTTGGGTGTTGAAGTCGGTTCCATTTTTTGTTAAATTTTTTTTTTATTCTAAACCATGGTATGGGGATCGAGCGACACATTATATAGTTCAACTTACGTTGTACAACAACCAACACTATTTTTTGCAATTAGCTTAAAAAAATGTTGGTTAGCGGTTAAAGCACACCCGGACTAAAGAGGTGTATGGCGCGGATTCCAATACCGCCCATGATTATAATTTTTCCTATCGTAATTTTGTAACCTAAACCATCTATGTTCCGAGTTACATCTAAATCCGTTCAGCCGAAACATTCTCACTAACCCAAAAACGTTTTCATTTATATATTTTTGTTTAATTTTAGTTCTAATTAGTGGTAGAATATTTTTGTTTACTTAGAATTTTCGACTGGGTGAACCAATTTTGAAAGTTTTTTTTTAAATGAAAGCTGGTACATGTCGTTTGGTCCCATTTAATTTTCATCAAAATCGGTCAAGCTGTTTTTAAGTTACAGGCCAATTACTAAAAATGTTTTCCTATCTTGATGATATAGTTGACAATGAATATAGTTGACTATTTATTCTTCGAGGTTTCTGCTCTAAAGAGGATTTAAATTTCTGTTGCACGCCTACGTCCTTTTTCTCTATAACTAATATGTGGATGTTTGGTAGAAAATGCTGTAGCATTAAGTCCTCCATTTGTACTGTAGGGCAATAAAGAATTAAATAAATAAATGAACGACAATCGATCCCGTAAGTAGCAAGGGTCCCTAAAAAGAATGAGTTTTTTTTTTAACCAAACCGATTTCAATACTCAAAAGTGTTTAATAACTTGTCGAAGTCGGTACCATAAGCACAATATCGTGATAACAGGTACTATCGAACTATCGATCGGTGTTAAAGTCGGTTCCATTTTTTTTGGCCACTATAAATATTATTATTATTAGTGTGGTAACATTATCACTTTAACTGTAACAGCCGGATCGTCCACTGCTGAACACAGCCTCCTCTATTAAGGGGGTATTTGCCATAATACCCACGCTTGGCAGGCGTCTTGGGGATCGCAGTGTAAGTTGGCAGTTCTTATAAAGGCACTACTGCCCACCTTCCAGTTTTCTTCCTTTCTTTTAGTCGCTATACTAACCCGGCACCCCACGGGACATTATCACTTACCAGCAAGTAAAATAGCAGTCCAAGGCTAGCGATAAAAAAAAATCATAGGGTACAAATACAATTCAGATAAATTGTGCTGAAAATTACTATCTAATGAAACAAAGGTTTGTCCTTTTAGCCCCGTACAAGGGTTGTTATATACGAGTACCTATATTTGAACTTTTGTCTGTCTATGTATTTCTCTCTTGGCATCGTAGTTCCTATGTCTGTCTGCGTATTTGGCCTCGTAACTCCCAAACGGCTGATTCAGATGTTTTTTATTCAAAGCAGACATTTACGCAATTGTTCCATTGTTTATATTTCTAAATATAGCACTATCGCGTGCTAAGCGAAAATCATATCAAACAAATTATTGGAGTACAAAATTTTATCGGGTTCGATTCCCGCCTTGGGTATAAAATTTTGTATTCCAATAATTTGTTTGATATATTCCATCCATTTTTTATCAGTAGTTACTTCCTCTGAAGGAACCACAAAGTCTTCAAACTACAAGAGCGTTGTAGTCGCTTTAATTTAACAAATGACTTTGACTTTGAGCCAGTAAAATTACAGGCACATGATACTTAACAACTCAGGGTGACGGGAACAGTGCAATTCGAATATTCAAAATGCATTATGTTATATAATAAAAGAAATTGGCCAAGTGCGAGTCGGACTCGCGCACGAAGGGTTCCGTACCATTAGCTATACAACATTAGACTTCATATTTTTACCTTTTTTGTTTTAACGTGCGCGAGCCCGACTCGCACTTGGCCAATTTTTTGTATTTGTTATTATAGCGGCAACAGAAATATATGATCTGTGAAAATTTCAATTGTCTAGCTATCACCGTTCTTGAGATGCAGTCTGGTGACAGACGGAAGGACGGACAGCTAAGTCTCAGTAATAGGGTCCCGTTTTTACCCTTTGGGTACAGAACCCTAAAAACGGAGTTGAAAGTATTAAAACGTCAAAAATATGATTTCCTCTATTTTTCGCGCATTTAAGACAAACAAAATGTCAAATGAAATCAATGGTTTATTTGCAAATATACAGTAAATAAAAAATAAAAAATGTAGATGTACGTTCTGTGTATGCTGACTGCAAGCAGACGTGAAAATCATTATTATCATTTATGAATTCTCTTAAGCTATAGAAACATTTTTATTTATGTATCAATTTTAAAAAATAATAATTTATTAATTATTATGTAAATAATAATTATTTATTATAACCCTATTTAATATATTTATTTTCGTTATATCGTTCCAATTAAATTAAAACTACAAGTTATATAAATAAATGGAATGGTTTTTTAAAGCTCATCATTTCGATACCCCACACCATGGGTTTGGAAGAAAAGATTTTTATCTAGCAATATGGCATGTAAAATTCACCAGTTTGTTATTATTTTTAATACCTAGTATCAGTACTATCAAGATGAATCTAGTTCTTTTTAAGACGTTATGGTGGAATAAAGAATCTCACAAACATACATACAAACATAATCCCTGAAACATAAGACTCCTTTTTTGGGAAAGTTTTTTTTTTTTTTTAATTAGATAAGCAAGCATTTGACCGCTGTCTCACCTGATGGAAAGCGACGACGCAGTCGACGGTAATAAAAAAATAAAAAGACTCACAAACAGACACATGTTAAATAAATTACCTTTTAACTTTTTTATAGCCTTTTATATACGTAAATACAGTTATTGAAATTATTGAATTTTACTCTCTTTTGCCGTGTTAGGGGTCTTATCACGGCAAAAGAGAGTAAAATTTTCGCATTTGATTATTCTGGATGAAGCTTCATACACAGACAGATGTATCTAATATACTTGATTTCTGGCTAGGTCTACAACTATCCAGAAACCAAGCTTTGTTTATAGCAAGAATGCAACGCTTCTGAATTATAAAAGCTCCATTGATGTAGACTCAATGTCCCCACATCGTAGCTGGCTTGTGCAGCGCGCACTAAGATCGAGTCAATTTTTGTAGTCCGTTTAAGAACCTGTTAATACTGATTTTGACAGATGTCATTTTAATATGCAACTTCAGTAGCTGTTAAAATTTTGCGAATCTACACCGTTTTCTTGATAAGCTTCTATACTTTACGGACGCTGAGTTATCTGCTTTTAGCTGTAGAGGATTTTCAATTGTTATATACAAGGACAATCGTCTCTAGGCAGTGTTCTTACGAGTTTTTTTATTACTACCTACTTGAGTAGTATGGTGATATAGTATACTTAGAGCCTGTTTCAGAATGTTCGAGTTAGTTCCGGTTTTACTACCCAAAACATATTTAATAAATAAAACACTATCTTTGCGTTTCACAGTCATCGATTTAGCCTATCCATCGGTTAAAGCTTGAAACGCGCTGCATGTTAACTGTTATTTTAATCATTCAGTTATTTCATGTGTTGCATAGCAACCCGAAACTTTATGAGGACATTCTGAAACGGGCTCTTAGTAATATATCTTACAAATGCGTGATTTCTGTGGGTAAGGAGGCGACAGTCATCAGCTTTTATCACAGAACGCTTAGCGTGTCTGAAATAATTAATAATGATTAATTACATTATTAACATACACTTTACAATATAACCTAATTTAATATTTTTAATCTACATGCTATAAAATTAGAACAATAAACGATGAAATTTCTCGTACAAAATAGATCGTTATACTAGTATATTTTTGGCTACAAATTCACCAGGTACTCTGCTAGCTAACAATGCCCGAGGGGCAGTCGGGGACAAGCCATGTTTGCTAAACACTAGGCGCATGCATCGATGATATTTTAATATGATAATGATGCTGCCATGTCAAGTTTTCGTTATGAATTAAGGCCTTAAATAGACTTAGGATATTGAGAATGATAATCACTTTTAAAACATACTTATTTTGGATACTTACACCTATTTCTAATATATTTTGGATGACCTTCACCGACGCGTCGAATGATATTTAGAAACCTCTTTACTGGACCTCATAAAAAAGGAGTGTTATGTTTAGGGTTCATGTATGTATGTTTGTGAGTTTCTTTATCACACCACAACTTCTAAATGGCTAAACCGATTTTAATGAATATATATATCTCATTATATTCGTCTCGATAGCGCAGATGACATTAGGTACATAAAAAAGTTAAAAAAGACGCCATATTGCGAGAAAAAAAAATCTCCCAAATCGTGTCTATCAAATGCTATTTGCGTGGGCTATCAAATTGAAGGTGTTTTAGAAAAGATTCTATAAATATATATGCGACGGCTGACGAGTCTACTATAATAATGTGTTCAGAATGCTGTTGGGTCTGCCCCGTTTCTGTAGTGCGTCAGAGATTTTTGCCCAGGCTCGGACGAATGGCTTCCACGCTATCCTCAGGAAGAAGACGGCTTCTCTGTTGAGGCGAGTACACGCGAGGGACACTCCCAACAGTTTTCTACGTACAGTGGCTGAACGATACAACTCGCCCGTCGTGCGGTATTTAGTGTGTTTACTTGTTGATAAAACTCGATAGGTATACGCATTGGGTTCCGTGCGATGTGGTTCTTTTTAATGTTTTATTGTTTTATTTATATGTGATACTAACCTTTAGAAATAATTTTTTGCACTACACTAACCAATGGATTTATATTTTTCCGAAATAAAATCATTTTGATTTTATCTTGATACTACACTGTGCTCGTCACTCAGAGACTTTAGTTCTTGTAAAAACTGGCAAACCGGAAGCATAGATAAGGCTGAAGGGCATGCTTTTTAAAATTTAACGGAGTTCAATGTGTATCTGATATATGATGAAAGTACGGGTGTATGGAAAGTGCTTCGATCGAAGACACTAGCCTTAACTAGGAGCGTTACCTAACCTCGCCTCAATGTACGGTGTTGCCTCTCTATCAATCATAACATGTATAAATTAATTAAAAAGTTAAAAAATCCGACTGCTAAATATTTATTTTTGTTTAACGTTTCATCGTTTCATTGAAATGAAAACTGCAGGTTACATATATACACTCGAGAGCAATGAATCCGGGTCACTTAAAGAATGTTAAAAATCTCGGAAACTAAAAATGATAGGTTAATGCAATAAATTGTATTTAATAGACAATGTAATACTCCTTAAATGAAAGTTAAAAAAATATGAGTCACCATACATTTTATTAACACAAAATTACATAAAGGAAAAAACTGCTGATCTCTCCTTAAAACAAAAATAGGAAACATGAAATTTTTGAACTGTATTACGATTTTCTTGAATTTTAATACTTCGTATTGCCTCCTCGTGCTTTCATTACTGCGTTTACGCGGTTTGGCATGCTGTACACCAAGTTCCTTATACGATTTTGGGGAATATTCTCCCATTCCTATGTGAGAGCAATTAGGTTTCGTTGTTTTACGCATCTGCCTAGCTCGTCCCAAGCATGCTCGATCGGGTTGATATCCGGGCTGCGCGCTGGCCACTCCATACGAGTAATGTTCATCTCTTGAAGGCAGTTATTCACAATCCTACCTGTATGAGGTCGGGCATTGTCATGCATAAATATAGCATCCTCACCTAAATTGACCATAAATGGACCAACGTGATCATTGAGGATTTCTTCCACATATCTTACGCTAGTTAAAGAGCCGTTTTCTATGATCACCAGCTCTGTGCGACTTTCAGAAGAAATTCCGGCCCACACAAGTACAGACCCACCACCGTAGGCTACTTTTTCTTCGATGCATGCTTGCTTGAATCTTTCCCCTGGTCTTCGATACACTCTGTGTCTTCCATCGTGCTTGTAGAGCATAAATTTTGATTCGTCGGAGAACATAACTTTTGACCAATCTTCAATACTCCAATTTACGTGGCTCTGGGCATATCTTAGTCTCGAAATACGATGCCCACGCTCCAGTTTAGGGCCGTTTGCAGGTCTAAGGGGTTTTAAGTTAGATTCAGCAAGCCGACGTCTTACTGTCCATGCACTTGGGTTACTTCCTCCGAGGCGTCGAAACTGATTGGTGAGTTCAGTTCCTGTGAGAAAGCGATTTCGAAGCATGGTGTTCACCAAGTATCGGTCTTCTCGTGCTGTGGTACACCTGGTTCTGCCCGTTCCTGGTCTGCATAGGTTAGAACCAGTTTCTTCGTAACGTCGGAGAACTCTTTGTACTGTTGACAGCGACACACCGACAGTCCTGGCTGTATCGCGCTGACTCCGGCCGGTTTCCAGCATTGTAAGTATTCTGGTGCATTCTTCAGGCGTAAGCGACATAATTTCAGCTTGAATAATGAATATAGAGCACTATCAACATGGTTTATGTACCCACATAAATGACAGATTACAAACAAAAGCAAAACCAAATGCTGTAATTTCGTAGTTCCATCTTCGAAAGTGGCCCTTTTTCAAATTTGATTTTTTTATGATATAACTTTACAATAACTAAGAAGTTTTAATACCTTCATTTAAGGAGTATTACATTGTCTATTAAATACAATTTATTGCATTAACCTAGCATTTTTGGTTTCCGAGATTTTTAAGATTCTTTAAGTGACCCGGATTCATTGCTCTCGAGTGTATATGGAATTGTTTTTGAAAGCCCTTCATTCAAGCATTTTGATACCCCCCTCAATGGGTTTATAAAAAAAAGGAAAACATTTTTATCTCACAAATGGCGTCTAAAATCTGCCAGTTTTGTATATACCTAGTGTCAAACTCACAAACATAAATACATACATGCATGAACAGTGAATCAGTGATGGCTCAGTGGAATTGGCTATGGCATTGACTGTCGCGCAGCAGGTCCATGGTTCGAATCCCACCGCGGGCTTGAGCTTTACCACATGGTGGAAGGGCATTTTGGGAATGCCCGCCTGGCTAGCGACCACCCATAAGTAGAAAAAGTGTCACCAAGCACATAACGATGTGTTCCGGCAGCAGTCCTTGTGAGCGAGTGATATTTCAGGCACATGAGACTTAACAACTCTGACTCAAGGTGACGGGCGCAGTGCAATTCGTGACTTGTGATGAAATGCATCTGTTATAGGCAGAGGTTAGTCCTTTTTACTTCAGGTGGGCCTCGAGCCGCCGGAACCCACCGTTAGTTGCTTGGCGACAGATTTTCTACCTGAGGGTGGTAGCCAGCCAGGGCGGCATTCGCCAACCACCATGCTATAATGACTGCCATCCTAAGACAACAACCGGGGCTGACGGCTTAACGTGCCTTCCGAAGAACGTGCACGCTCAGTAGTAATGTCACTAGATCTTAAATTGGCTAAGCCGTTTTGAAGTTATGGAGCAATAAAGAAGCTCACAAACATACACACACAAACATGAACCCTGACAACATACCACTCCTTTTTCGGGCAATCGTGTAAAAGGGTATACATTACAAGATAACAGAAGCGTCGCTATTACAAATCTGCGATCGATTCACCGCTACATAACCAGGTGCAATCTTATCGATAACCTCAACATCGTTTAAATACAAATCAAAGGATTTGTGTACTAATCACCGCACAGATATGGTAGATAATTGATTAATCAGATATTGTAGGTACGAATGTGTGTGATTCTGACATTTTGGTTTAGCCGGAAGTCGTGGGAGGTTTTCAAAGTGATTGGTTAAATCAGGGTTCTTGAAGGGGAATTACATCTAACGGAATGGATTCGAATCCCGCACATGACTATCATTTATCCTCTCGGTAGTATTATTATATGGTCTGATGCGTGACGATGGTAAAAGACCTGACGGCATGACTCTGGTTCCGTGGAAGTTAGGACGGCCCTTAGTGTGGGACGCTACTTGCGTAGACACTTTAGCGCCGTCACATCTTTCTGAAACCAACGTGAGGGCGCTGCGGCTACTTCGGCGGAGCCACTCAAGCGGCGCAAATATGCTAACTTTTGTATGGGTTACATATTTGAGCCGTTTGGTGTAGAGACGTTGGGTCCGTGGGGACCGGGAGCTCATCGTATTTTCCAAAACTTATCTGAACGAATAAGCATTGCAATTCAAACGTGCGATGCTGCCAGCATGCTGGGCACGCTGCCAACTGGTAGTGGGCTGAAGCATTTAGACTGCCTGTGAGTCTGCTATGACTTATAGGTTTTGTAAATGCTTTTATTGTTGTAGCTGTAGTGTTGTATATAGTTCGTAGTATTTTGTTTAATAAAAGCAAACCGCAGGTAAAAAGAAAAATCTAATATAGTCCCTGGAGTTCCCCTGGAGTTGGAGTTTTGGAGTTTACATCTTGGTCCTTATGAACTAATTAGTAAAATATATGAAACATTTTGAAAACGACTACGAGAAAGGAGAGAGGGAAAGTAAAAAGACTATGGTAAAAGACCAGACGGCATGACTCTGGTTCCGTGTAAGTTAGGACGGCCCTTAGTGTGGGACGCTACTTGCGCAGACACTTTAGCGCCATCACATCTTTCTGAAACCAACGTGAGGGTTGGGCTGCAAACTGGGAGTGGGCTGGAGCATTTGGACTGCCTATGAGTCTGCTATGACTTATAGGTTGTCTAAATGCTTTTATTGTAGTAGCTGTAGTGTTGTATATAGTTCGTAGTATTTTGTTTAATAAAGGCATACTGCCGGTACAAAAAAAAACTGATCTGAACAAAATAAAAATTTTAAAATGAATACCACCTTCTAACAATGCAATTTTCGCATTGACGCCTGCAAAGCAAATAAGCTTACAAAATTCAAAGAAAGGAAAAATTTGAGCTACAGAAAGGATATGATCTAGCGACCGTCCTTCTTTTATCTAAAAAACTTGAAATTTAGATAGTTTGTACTGTGTGAAAAATAAAAATGAAAAAAAAACAAAATAAAGTGCTACTAAGTAAGTGCGAAAAATACGCTGCAGCCCACGACTTACAGTACAACACCGAAAAGTCAGTAGCAATGATGTTCCGAGCTACAAAAAGGGATGTGGCTGGTCTTCCTTTGTCCTTCAATGGAAAACCTCTAAAATACGTTTCTTCGTTTAGGTACCTAGGACATGTTATTGCCAGTGATCTCGTTGACGACCATGACCTTGATAGAGAAAGACGGTCTCTTGCGGTTAGAGCCAATATGCTAGGTAGAAAGTTCAATAGTTGTTCGCGTGATGCGAAAATATTGCTCTTTAAAACGTATTGTACTGCACTGTACACTCCACAATTATGGTGTAAATACAAGGTGGAAAGTTACCGTACGCTTAAAGTGCAGTATAATGACTCTTTCCGCATAATGTTTCGCCTTCCGCGATGGTGCAGTGCTTCCACTATGTTCGCGGAGGCCCGCGTGCCGGTTCTCGATGCGGTGATAAGACACCGAATTGCCAGATTTAGAGTATCACTGTCTAAGTCTGTAAATACGACAGTTAAAACTATTTATGACAATTGTTTTAATTTTAAAAAATATTGGGCTAAATTATTATAAGCTTTATTCTAATTCTTATTTCATTCTATTTAATTTAATTTTGTAATTGTCTTCAAATGGATCTTTGTTATCTGCAATAAAATGATTATTATTATTATTATTATAAAAAAAAAATACGTAACCGATTGCCAAAAGTATGAAATAGTTTGTTGAAGTCGGTACTATGCTCATTCAAAATACAGACCTCATATTATCAAGGTCCGATTCTTAATTTGAGTGAGATCTGACGACTAGTATTTGAGTTATCCCTAATAATGTGTATTTTGTATTTAAAGTCAGTTTTTTGTCTGAATTTTATTTATAAGAAATTGGCACTATCCCTTCCGAAGCCAAGCTTTTAATTGACATGACCTCAATTTGCCAATATGGCTGCCAATTTTATGTTTTTTTTTGCATAATTGCAATTTGGCAATTAATTTATTATATATAAAAAAATACGTGTAGTACATGAATACAAATACATTTTGTACCCTCTTAGTTAAATGCTTCATTTTATTTATCATGATTTTTCTATACTTAAGGAATTCCGAACATTCCAATTATTAGACTTATTCATGGGGAGCTGCTGCTGAGATGGAAACAATCTTTATCTTACAAAAGCGTGCAATTCGAGCCATATATGAAATGGGTCCTATGGAATCTCTAAGGGATCTTTTTAAAGAAATTGATATATTAACTTTACCGAGTCTGTATATATTTGAAAATATTATGTATGTTCTGAAAAAATTGAGTAAATTTAAATTAAATAGTGACAACCACGATTACAACACTAGGTATAAATATAAAATAGCAGTACCAGGTTTTAGACTAGCAAAGACAAATAAAAGGTCCTTTTTAGGTAATTGTGTGCGGTTTTATAATAAAATTCCCAAACATATTACAACGCTCACAGAAGGAAAATTCAAGTTGCATGTGAAAAATATTTTGATCAAGAAATCATACTACAAAGTTTGTGATTACTTAAACGACAAAGATGCTTGGAAAGTTCCGCCTCTGCCAAGCTATCACCTGTCACCTACGTAATTTGAACAAATATTGTAATAGTCATATTATATTGTATATAACACATTGTTAAAAGATGTTTTAAAGAATGGCCCCGAGTTTCTTGCCCGTTCTTCTCGCAGTGGCTCTATAATTTTTTTTGCTGAACGTGGCAGTACAATGTATAATATTTCAATATTAAAATTTGTAATTGACCTTCATAAGAGCGTCGTAGACGCCTAAATTGAATAAATGATTTTGAATTTGAATTTGAATTTCATGTTCACTTAAAACATAAAAAAAGATTACCTTTCTTTTCCAAATAGTACTTTCATGGACTACCTTTTATTTAGGCCTTGATTTATTTTCCAAAGGGTTAAAACTATGTGTTTAACTACACAAGCAAAATAATTTTAAGTTCAGTCCTATACAAACATTAAACAAAGTCGTATTTTTATCCTTTCGTTTATAAAATTTGGCATTAATTTCTGGCTGTATTAGTAACTGGATTCTGTCCACGAGATTAGAGTTCGGACAGCCCTGGCGAACTCCGCACTTTAGGTACAAAGTTACAGGGGGCCAACTCTCACCTCTTATAGTAATAATAATTTGATCTTACTGCTAAATTGTATACCTACACGTCAATTAAGCAGGCTTACAAGCGGTAAAGGAATCGCTCGGCGCTTTGATGACGTCCCAATAAATAGTTCACTCTTTTCGCGAACTCTGACGTGACATTTAATACTGTTCCAACGACAAATGCGTCATGTTTATCCATCTTAAAAAAGTTACTTTCTAGCAGCGTATTTAAACTTGATTTTTATTTTTGTACGACAAAAATGGGTTTAATTATTGTGTTAATTACGTATAATGTGTTTACATCTATTATTCTTTAAAATAAACGCAGGAAAATTATTTGATGAGTCAAACTATAAAAAGTTACAGACAGTTTTTGTGAAGTATACAAAAAAAATGTCGTAAAACTATGGTAAAACAATTCCATAACATCGTGGTTCGGAACAGTGCGAGCGGGATAACGCTATATTACAAACATCTTGTATCTCGCTTGCACATCCATGATACATATTTCATTCGTTCTTTAAGTAGGATGAAACCAATATTGCTTGACGCGATTGTGGGTCGGTGATAGTTCGTGTCTGTGAATGATTATTTTAAGCATGAAACAAAACGCTATTTTTTATGACGGTTTCGTAAAAGGTGGGAGTGCACTTTATTGCTTCGTAGCTAGAGTCGCTTATGTATTGGAATGGCTTTGCGGAGTGATCCCTCGTTCTTTTTATTCTGTGGTTCAGATAAATATATCACGTGCATAAACGCTGTATTAAAATTACATAAATCTCTTGATTACAATCCTAAACATTTTCAAAGTTACTGCTCGGTCTCGGTTTGCAGCGCGACAGTATGCCAAGCAATCTACCTACCTCTAAAACACTATAAATAAAACTTTGAACGTTTACCCTTTCCCCCATGCACACACACACACACACACACACACATACACTCCCTTACACCACATTATAATGACACATGACGTAAACCGGGCCGCGAGATAAGAACACAAGGTTTGTATCTCGTGGCCCGAGTGCAATTTTATCTAATGTTTACCTCTTGACACGACCATATCCTGGGACTATACAAAACTATTACGTTTTACACGGTAAGAGATAAAATGACTTAAAGTACACATAATAATGGTTAGAAGATAACAGTTTTCGTGTTTAATGAGTGAGGTTTACGTCATATGTCATTATAATGTGTGTGTGTGTGTGTGTGTGTGTGTGTGTGTGTGTGTGTGTGTGTGGGTGTGGGTGTGGGTGTGCATGGGGAAAAGGGTAAATGTTCAAAGTTTTATTTATAGTGTTGTAGAGGTAGGTACCTAGATTGCTTGGCATACGGTCGCGCTGCAAACCGAGACCGAGCAGTAACTTTGAAAATATTTCGGATTGTAATCAAGAGATTTATGTAGCTTATTTGGGGTCCGCATAAAATGTGTTTCTGAATATGATTTGTTTTTAGATACTATACGCTGTTTGTTACATGAATGCTTATGACTTCTGAAATAATGACTACACCACATATACATACATTCACCAACACCTACTTGAGTACTCCTCCAACTCTAGCTTAAAAGACGGGTGATTCGGAGTGTGTGATTGTATGTGTGTAGAGTGAGGAGTTACACAACAAAATACAATCACACATAACAACATATTTCAAATTCTTAACTTTAATTTAATTTGATGTTGTCGAGTCAGGTCAACAATGAAATTTCCGAAATTTTGTATATGATGATGGAGATGGGTGCATATCCTTGCACTGCTCCAAGAATTCAAACCTTTGGCTTCACTTATGAGCTCCATGACCTCGGCTATTGCTTTATTGAAGGCTTTTTTATGATCCCTATGTCAGTTACAATGCAATAGTCGAAGTTTTGGCTTCTTTTGGATTCCAGCTTTAATTTTCTGTGGCTCAAAATTATGTCTACTTGTTTTAACTGGAGTTCCAGGGTTTTTTGACCAGCGAGCCACTTGGATTAGATAGTTCAGTTGTAGCCATTTCTATGTTTTCTAGAGTCTTCAGAGAAACGTGTAGTTCTAATCTATTTTCACTAAGCCAAATGGTTCCCAGTATAAGACATTTTATTGATTTTCGTTTTGTAGAAGTGTTGTGACAATTATCGTAAGTAGAACAGGTTTTAGCGCTGAGAAGACATTAAACTGTGGAAACATAATATTACATTATATTCCGTGATAATTTATTTATTTCTGTTTTTTCAACAGAAAAGATGCGTCTCATATTGTCGGCCATGTTGCTCCTCGCCGCCATTTTGTCGTGCGACGCGCAGGCGCAGTACCCGCGGCTGCGTCGCCCGGAGCGCTTCGACACCGCCGACCAGATCTCCAACTATCTGAAAGAACTGCAGGAATACTACTCGGTGCATGGACGGGGAAGGTATTGGAAAATAACATTCTAAATATTAATACGAAATAATTAATACGAAGAACTAATGAGGTGATAATATCTTCTCCCAGATGTATTATCGTCATCGCAAAACAGGGATTCGTTCAGGGGCACGCTTGAATTTTTTTTGAACGCTGAGGGTAGTTATACTGGGACCTTCTTACTAGGTAGGTACCTCATAATACATGGGATCCACATATACATGATCTAGCCTGTGAGCCTCTGTGAGTGTCTGATCGAACGATATTTTTTTCTTAATGCCGAATAGATGCTCCCAGTGGTTTCAACCGCGTAGATATTGATGAAAAGTGATTATAAAGATAATCCAAACGTATCCTATGTGTTATTCTAGGAACTAAACTTTGTATATTTCAAGAGTTGTTCAAATCGGTGTGTTCCGGCAGCTGTCGTTAAGAGCCAGTAATTCTAGGTTAACCTGAAAAACATCTGCAACCACATCAGCACTTACCATCAGGTGAGATAGTAGTCAAAGGGTAAACTATCAGGCATAAAAAAGCTGTCTCAGCGTGAAGGAGTAATAAAAGTAAACACTCGCATATTCATTGACTCACAAACTATCATATATCTGATTTTACTGAGATATAGTACCGGAAGGTGCGCAGCAGTGCTTTCTGAGAAATTTATATTTTACATTGAGATTCACAAGACGGCTGCCAACCTTGGTGGGAATGGCAAACCCTCCTTATGTATTTCATGCCTATATTTAACCCTTATATTTTTGCGATGTAAATTGTTCAACTTTACAGCTATCTACCTATTATTTATGTTCTTGATGACTTGGCGACTTACATTATTTATTTATTTATTTACGATTCATAGGAAAACTTTCAGCTAGGTATGTTGCTTTAGGTTTATAGACATATATATGCAGCTTAAAGTTACATATACAGGAAGGCCAATTAAAAGTTTTCACAGATATGAAAGTATTAGGAATAGTATGTAGATTAACAGTAACAGTTTAAAATAAAGATAATAACGACGATTATAATAAAGATAATAAAATAAATATTTATAAGCGCTCGTAGCCAAGTTTGCTTAGCCATTCTGAATCGATCAGCAAAGTTAAGCAACGTTCGCCGCAGTCACGACTTGGATGGGTGACCGCTGGTTGGGCATTACTACTGAGCGCTTTCGTGCTTCGGAGGGCACGTTAAGCCGTCGGTCCCGGTTGTTGTCTTAGGATGGCAGTCGTTATAGCGTGGTGGTAGGGCACTTTCACCACATCATCACTTACCATCAGGTGAGATTGTGGTCAAAGCCTTACCTATCAGCAATAAAGAATAACATCCTCGACCACATCATCACTTACCATCAGGTGAGATAGTGGTCAAAGGCTAACCTATAAGGCATAAAAAAAAATATAGAAAAGTATTACACATTCACACGCGGAGCAAATTGTGTGCCTTATTTATGAACTTAGTACATATCGTTAAGTAAGCGTTTAAGCCTACTTGAGCTTGTATTAATTATAGGTCTCAGTACTTATTTTATTATGATACAAGATATAGTGTAAATCCGTTATTGGCTTTCGGTTCAGAAATTATGATTTATTGTTTATCTCTAAGAACTGTGGATTTTGTTAATAAATAAATAAAATAAAACATCTTGTAGCTTTCTAGTACTCTTATAAAGTCTAGTCAATCCTAAAACATTTAAATCAGGCATTACGATATGTAGACAGACACGCCTAATCAAATTATTTGCTAATTTTCTGTGTGACAATTAGCTAATTTAATAAATTTAGCAGCTTCTTTAGTAGGAGCAACTGCCCATCTGGTATTATATGGTATTATTATTTTAGTCGCCTCACACGATTCCCACAGAAAGGGTATATGAGATGTACAATTCTGACAGAGGACCTTGCCTTATTATTGCCTTGGCAAAAAATAATAGGACCACGTTGGGCGCCAAAAATAACAATATGCACCATGCTCATCTTTGTTCATTGACTTTCAACTTGATGTTAGTAAAAAGCAAAAATATTTTGGTGGCTATCAAAGTAGTTCTTTGACTTTCTCATAGATGGCGGTTACACAAAACTTCTCTTTTCTTGTATTAGTTACAAGAGCGAATCGTATGTACACAAAGTAGCCCTTAAAATTGTTTTGTTCTAGTATAAGAATACAGACATAGATGGCGCTAAAATTAACCTTTTTTTCTTTTTCAGATACGGCAAGAGGCAAACGCACATAGCTGATTCATCCGTTATATTCCGAGAAAGTCCTACTTTTGGAAACACCAACGATGACGTTATTTTTAAGACTCTGGGTTATAAGTAAAAATGATTGAATTATATTCATTATTTATTTTTATTCTCACTGCTCAACTCTGCTACTAATAATCAGTTGTGAAATTAAAATGCATTTAAAACATTACTCGTACAAACATTAGCCAATAGTTGTAACATCTAGTCAAAAATATTATCTGTCCATAACTTCTAGTCAAATAATGAAAAAAACTTAAAATAGTCCTAAGGCTGGGAAAGGGACTGTTTTTGGTTTTTCTTTGTTAGATTTATTTTTTATAAGCTGGTTTAATTGTTTAATTATTAGTTAGAAATGTAAATGAATAATGAAATAGCGTAGTGTTTATTCTAAAATACACTATTATCAATGCCAACTGCATTTTATTCCATTATTTAGCTTTTTTTTATTTTTAATGCCTGATAGGTTTTTTTTTTTTTTGACCACTATCTCACCTGATGGTAAGTGATAATGTGGTCGAGGATGTTGTTCAGGCTAACCTAGAATTACTGGCTCTCAAGGACAGCTGTCGGAACACACCGTTAGGTGTTTGGCGACAGATTTTCTACTTTGAGGGTGGTAGCTAGCCAGGCGGGCATTCGCAAAGTGCCCTACCACCATGCTGTAACGACTGCCATCCTAAGACAACAACCGGGACCGACGGTTTAACGTGCCCTCCGAAGCACATGCACGCTCAGTAGTAATGTCACCAGCGGTCACCCATCCAACTCCTGTCCGCGGCGGACGTTGCTTAACTTTGCTGATCGTTTCAGAATGGCTAAGGAAACTTCGCTAAGAGTGCTTCAAAAATATAAAAGCTTATAATGCAACGGAAGTCAAAACTATTTCTATAATAATTTATTATTATGTTGTTTTTATGTTGTAAGCGGAGACTAAGGGCCCGTTTCAGAATGTCCTAATAAAGTTTCGGGTTGCTATGCAACACATAAAATAACTGAATGATAAAAATGACAGTTAACATGCAGCGCGTTTCAAGCTGTAACCGATGGATAGGCTAAATCGATAACTGTGAAACGCGAATATAGTGTTTTATTTAATAAATATGTTCTGGGTAGTAAAACCAGAACTTACTCAAACATTCTGAAACATGCTCTAAGAATCCTATTTAACTCTTCGGGATTTTATTATGTAGATTCTTCATATTATTCTTTCTTTTCTTAGATATTTACTGTAACAGTAACATTCTTAAATTATTATAAAGCTTCTATAAAAGGTTATTTTTGAAAGGTGAAACTGCTGATTGCTGAATTATACAAAAACGAGCGAGTATAACTGTATGGGGCCTACTTTTGGCTCTAACGTTTATGAATAAACTACTGGATGTATATATTTTAACAAATGTTATTCAAAATGACCACAAACTAAGCTATACTTTTATCGAAACAAATGTGAATATTTCATGCTTCAAAAATCGTTTATTTACATCTGAACATGCGTTAAATTTTTTGATATTTCACGGATGTGTCGAAGCTAATAACTTTTAAGTTAAAGTTATATTTTTCACAAATATGAAACTATAAAAGCCTAAAGAAGGGATAAAATTGATATCATACTTAGTTCTGGACCTAAAACCTCAAATAAGGGATTGACCACTCTTCAACGTTTGTATGGAGAACTGACCGGCCAGCTCACCCTTAAGAGTGAACGATGAAATATGAAGAAAGCTCATGAAATTATATATTGCATAACAGTAATAAATAATGACTAATTAATCAACAAATTCTATAAACGTCTGCATAACTATATAAGCATTGCGTACATCTTTATCTGATGGTAAATATGATGTGGGAAATACTAAACAAGTTTATCCTAAAATAGGACCTGCACTGATTAAAAATATATTGAAATCAACAGGAAAATATTGTTAAACAGGAGCCACCGCAGTTTGTTAGTCCAGCTTTACGAGAGGCTGTTTAGAAATGCTGCTGTACACCGTTATGTCTTAAGCGACAGATTTTATTTGATAGTGGTAGCTAGCCAGGCAGGAAATCGTATACCTTACTGTATCAGTCGGATCGTCCACTGCTGAACACAGCTTCCCCCATTTTGGGAGGGTTTGCATTAATCCCCACGTGTAGCAGGCATCTTGGGGATCGCAGAGGGAGATCGGTTCCTCAAAAAGCGCTGCTGCTCACCTTCTGATGTCCATTAGTCGCCTCTTACGACACCCACGGGTAGAGATGGGGGTGACATTCTAGTCCGGCCCTACGGGCATAATATACGTTATAACCATGATATATGGACTGCCATCCTAAGACAACAACCAGACCCGCCTGCCTTCAGAAGCACGGAAGCGCTCGGTGTAAATACCCCACTACCAATCACTCATCCAAATAATGACTGCATCAAACATAACTATACAACTGGGCAAGAAATGCTGCAAGTTGTTTAACAAATATATCTAAGATCATCCATCACAGACATACAGCGCTATAAACTACGAAAATGGTTATGTACACATGACTGCTTCATAGCAAAAACAATATATTATAATTGAGAAAACAACAGTACCGGCCTAGACGCCTTCTCCACCAGGAATTGTAAGAATGATACAATTTAGCAACATGTCAAAACCGCAACAATGTAAAAAAGTATAGGCACAGAATAAAAAAAAAATACCAAAAAATGGAGCCGATTTCAAAACCCAAAAATGCGAAATAACTTGTTGAAGACGGTGCCATGATAGTTAAAAAGTACCTATTATTACAATATTGTGCGCATGGTACTGACTTCAACAAGTTATTTCACACTTTTGGGTGTCGATTCCAATTTATGGTTCAAAAATATTTTTCACTCTTTTTAGTGACCCTTGCTATATACTTACGGGATCGATTGTCATTAATTGTCAACGACTATATCATCAAGATAGGTATGTAAATATTTTTCAGGTACATAATTATTAGAGTGTAACTCAAAAACGGCTTGACCAGTTTTGATGAAATTTAAATGGGCCCAAACGACAAGTACCAGTTTCAAGCAAAAAAAAATTTTCAAAATTGGTTCACCCAGTCAAAAATTCTGAGGTAACAAACATAAATAATAAAAACAGAGAAATTGAGTACCTCCTTTTTTGGTCCTTGTTTGGACCTTTTTTGGAAGTCGGTTAAACATGGTTACATACACACTGCTACATGGCAAAAGCAATATACTATGAAGGAAAACACTACGGTACCGACCTAGACGCCTTCTCCACCAGGAATTCTAAAAATTACACAATTTAGCAATATGTCAAAACCGCAACAATTTAAAAAAGTATTGGTAAAGGTACAGCATATAAACAGGACCAGAAGATGAATGGTAGAGGTTGAGATGCAGGTCCTCTTGTTAGGCAAAAATATAATGTAAGTACTAGGAGATCATGATCTAGTAGTGGTTAGTCATTCAGCTTCTATTATTGATCAGACACTTCTAGGGGTCACCTCTGCCTTGCAACTACCTGATTGTCAATTAAGTTAACAAGCTGACTTAGCGTTTATCCTATTACAGACCTTAATAACACGGGATAAAGAACATTTCCAAACGGAACCTACTCACGGGTATGCCAAATGTAGACCTCGTAAATCTGAGCCAGCAAATACACTGTATTTTACAACTTATTGCGAGCAAATACAGTTCACTTTAGATCGTAGTTTTCTCCCGGTAGAATTGTATACAGATTTGTAACAGTTTCTTGAAAAAGAAAACCAAAATCTATTCCCATTATAATAGGGATCAAATTGCAATCAAGGAAGTTGTATGCACCGATATCGAAACAAAATGGATTACAAACAAGTTGCGCGCGCAGCTTTGGGATTGCGACGTCACTTAGAAGAGTTATTTTACATGGGCAGAATGAAAAATACCAGTTATTTTGTACCAGGTATTTTGTATTTGAAGCTTTTTTTTTGTTAGGTCACATAATTGGAATCCATTTGATATATGGTGGAAAGGTGATATATGAAATATTTAACATAAGTATCGAGATTATGATAGCACGATATGTTACTACTAAAAATGGACTGTTATGAGAGGTGAATGAATCAGAAGGTAAAACGAATAAGTTTTCTTCACCATAGAATCGTGATTAACAAACTGTGAAACTGTGTGCACTATAAAGTGTTCACGACAATTTTTTTTACAATGCTTAGGGTAGAACGAAATTTTTGTCGTCAATAAGGATTATATTTAAATAATATAATCGTATACGTGACCTGCATACGGCAACAATATTTTATATATTTTACATATATCTGCATTCTGCAATGTATTTTGTAAAACTGCAATTTTATATGTATTTTTAATGCTGGCAACTATTTGGTTTAACGAATATGTATCGCAATTCAACGAGGCAATGCTGACAGCAAGCTGCGAGCTAGTAGTGGGTATTTGGACTGCCTGTAAGTCTGCAATGACTTCTAGATTGTCTAAATGCTTTCATTGTAGTAGTTAAGTTTTGTATCGCAGTAAGTGGTATCGTTTTTACTAAGTATAAGTAGTACCTACTGGTACCTTCCAGAAGATCGGGGTACTATGTTTTAAAATATACCTAATACTGAAACCTATGTAAGCTATCGACGTAAAGAACCTACTTCAGTTCCGAAGAGGAACCAGATACGACTGCTTTATTTATAATAAAAACTGTATTTTATAGACAATCTTACTCCAAAAGTATATTTTATATGTACATGTATAACCCCTTAGTCTCAACTAGTGCCCTTTGTAGAGAGAATTTTGTGATTTCGATCCTATTGGTGTTTTTTCTACGACGTAGTGTATAAAATACTCCTTTTCTAGAAATTTTGTAACAATACTCCTTTCATATTGGTGGTTTAAAAAGAAACAAAGCGTGCCAGTACCTATTTGTAGACTACATTTTGCAAGGTATGTTCTACACACCATTTTCACATAAGTAGTATCATTTCTTATTATATTGTAAAGTATGTGCACAGTTGTTTCAGGTTGCGGTAAGTTTCAGTAAATGAATTTTATAGAAATACTTACCTAGGCATAATTATTATTCAATTTGTGTTTGTATTTTAAATATAGACATTGAATTACAAATAGTAAATATGTATTTAGAATAACAATAATTAAGCTATTGTTTTCATAATTTTATTTCGCAATATTTCTGTGTTAAATTTTATCGCTAAATATCTCATCTGATGTTAAGTGACCGCATCTACCGGTCAACTAGGTAACGTATAAAATATATAATTTAAAAAATTAAAATCCTAACTTCTCTAGAAAGACCAAAACAAAATTGAGAATTCCGCATTAAATTTACCTAGTTTTTAAATGTTTTTATGACTGAACAAGCTCGATGTCCAACTGATGTTAAGTGGACTAACCTCTGTCTATGAAAGATGCATTTCGTCACAAGTCACGAATTGTATTCCGCCCGTCACCATGTGACACAGTTGTTAAGTCTCATGTGCCTGTAATTTCACTGGCTCTCAAGGACTGCTGCCGGAAGACACCATTAGGTGCTTGACGACAGATTTTCTACTTGAGAGTGGTTGCTAGCCAGGCGAGCATTCGCAAAATGCCCTACCACCATGCTATAATGACTGCCATCCTAAGACAGCAACCGGGACCGACGGCTTAACGTGCCCTCCGAAGCACGTGCACGCTCAGTAGTAATGTCACCAGCGGTCACCCATCCAACTCATGACCGAGGCGGACGTTGCTTAGCTTTACTGATCGGTTCAGAATGGCTAAGCAAACTTAGCCACGAGCGCTTGATGTTTATCTTAAATTTACCTACAAAAAGCTCGCGACACCAATATATATAGATATATTGGTTTTTTTTTTATATAAAAGCCATTATCGCCAAAATAGTGAACCATATATACTATAAAAAATATAATTTATTTCTAATGCATATTCGGTAGTAACAATCCTTTTCAAACTAATATTATAAAGGCTAACGTTTGTGACGGTGTTCATTACTTCTTCACCCTCAAACGACTGGATCGATTTTGATGAAATTGGATATGACGATAACGAGATAGATAACTCTTTATTGAAAACACCATAATAACAACAATAAACTTATTACTAAAACATAAACATACCGAGTGTATCAATGGGTGGTCTAATCGCTCAGAGCGATCTCTTCTAGACAACCCATCAACAAAGATATGGTTAAAATATTGGGCGGGGTTTCTTATGGTCTTAATAATTGTATACATAAATAACTGCTGTAGGTATGGCGTTTAGTTTTCTAATGATAGTAACGACAGAGAATGGGTAGAATGAAGAAATTTAAATTGTTCCTTGAGGTAGCTCGGGAATAAAGGATTGAACAGAATACTGTAAAGGAGAGATAGTATATGAGCATTCCGGCGACGACGAATAGGGAGCAAATTGAACTTATTACGAAAATGACATGATCATATTTGCGTAAGCCATATATATTTACATATAAAAATTACGTGTCACGTTTTGTCCGCTGATGGACTCCTAAACTACTGAACCAATTTTAAATTTGATTTGGACACCGTGCAATTTGATCCAAATTGAAAGATAGGATAGCTAACATCTCAATTTATAGTTGTAATTACCCGTGCGAAGCCGGGGCGGGCCGCTAGTAAATCTTATAAAAAAATTTTGATATGGAGGTAGATGAGGCGCTGGATTAACACATTACATACATTTTATCATCATCATCCATCACCACGCGGGTGTAACCGCGGGGCGCTGCTAGTAATATTATAAAGTGGAAGGATTTGTATTTTTGCATGCAACGAATAAACTTAAAAACTACTGGACCAATTTGGATGGAATTTGATATGGAAATAGTTTGAGACCCGGGGAAGGACAAATTATATTTCTAAATATGATTACAAGCACTATCGCGTGCTAAGCAAAAATCATATCAAACAAATTATTCGAGTACAAAATTTCGGCAGAAATGGCAAGTCCCAGGTGGCCGAGATGGTATTAGGCATCTGACGCGATATCGGAGGACGCGGGTTCGATTCCCGCATTGGTCATAAAATATTGTACTCCAATAATTTGTTTGATATGACAAATTATAGTTTTTATCTAACTGCTCAAAAAGTGGTTAGTGATTTGGCCTGATCACCGACATACGTGCGGGCGGACCCGCGGCCGGAAAGCTAGTGGTTTAAAAAATTTAAAAAATTTAACCTGTTTATTACCACAAAAAGTTATTTAAAATAATAAAATACAACGTCAAGCACTTAATCTAATACAAAGATTATGTGCGCCTGACGGTTCGCACACTATTACAATACTATATTATAACATATATATTTTTTTTTTTTTTTTTTAACCATACTCATATTTAGTTTGTGGACGAAGTATGTGTCACGTCACCACACCTCCCATTGAATATTTCTCTCGTAATGAAATATTTTTTTAGTGTCCGCTTTAATTCCTTAATCTGTAGACCATGGACTTTTTCGATTAGATTCGTGGGTAAGCTATTCAATATTATAGTAAGCTATTTATAGTCGTAATTTGCATTTGGGTCCGGCCATGTGGATGAGATCCAAGATACGCGCGAAAGATATCAATAAACCAGCTGCTCTGCGCTATTGCTTCTAAATTACTAAGTCCTTACTAATGAGCCCTTTGATTCGCTGTCAATTGATTCAAATGCCTCAAGTGGGCAGTACTAAACTTAGGGGAGCCTGCCCAAAGGTTTTTTAAGGTATTGTGATGCACGAGGCCCACCTGATGTTGAGCGGTAACCTCAGCAGGTTGCATTTTGACACAAGCGACAAACTAAACTAGACCATTTTTTTTATTGTTTTTATGCCTGATAGGTCAGCCTTTGACCATTATCTCACCTGATGGTAACTGATGATGTGGTCGAAGATGTTGTTCAGACTAACCTAGAATTACTGGCTATCACCCAGAGACATACCTACAATTGTTAAGTGTCATCTGCCTGTAATTTCATAATTACTTACTGAATGAAAAATAATAGGTCCGAGTTTCTTCTCCGTTCTTCTCGAAGTGGCTCTACTATTTTTACTGAACGCTGCAGTGGAATATATTATTAGATTGTGATTTACGTTCATAAGAGCGTCTTACGCGACGTCCTACGTAGGCGATTCAAAGCGTACGCGATTGCGAAGCGATTCGATGCGGTGACACGCGAATTCAATGCGATGCGGTGCGACGCGGCGGCTTTGTCCTACATGCGCGCGAATCGTACCGCAGCCGCCGCGCCGCGCCGCGCCGCCGTTCTGTGAACACTGTATATTGTCATAGACCACGCAAGCAAATAATATTGAAAATTCATTTCTTAAATATCATATATTCAAAAAGTATGTACGACAGGGAAGTGAAACTAATATTGTGTACTTATAAAGGCATATTTATGGGGAATTTCACAATTTGTATTAAGAATTACGGACTCAAACCCTCTTATACCAGAAATATTATCGAATTTTTAATAAAATAGGACGTTTTTAGATAGATTTAATTAAAATTTCTACTTCCGACATTTTTTCAACGATGGTACTGCAACCTGTTCGCCCGAAAATATCAAACCGATTGAACGCCTTCGCTTCGTTTCGCGCCGCGCCGCGCCGCTTCGCGTTCGCGTCAAGATCGCTCACGCAAGACGCCGCGTTAGGCGCCCAAATTAAATAAAATAAGTGATTTTTAATGTTGGCTTTAAGGGTCAATTGGCCGGTCAGTTCTCCATACAAACGTCGTAGTTGATCATTCCCTTATAGATATGGATTTAGGTATAAAACAAAGCACGATATCAATTGATTTTTTTATTATCTAGGCTTGTATCGTAACGTTTTTTTAATAAGATAATTAACTTGAGAGTTATGAGCATTGAAACATTTCTAACCGACTTCCAAAAAAGGAGGAGGTTCACATTTTTTTATTTTATTTTTATGTTTGTTACCTCAGAACCTTTGATTAGGTGAACCAATTTTGAAAAGTTTTTTTTTGTTTGATGCTTGTCGTTTGGTCCCATTTGAAATTTTATCAAAATCGGTCCAGCCGTTTTGAGTTACACTCCAATAACTGAAAAATATTCACCTATCTTGATGATATAGTTGTTAACAATGAATGACAATCGATCCCGTAAGTAGCAAGGGTCACTAAAAGAATGAAATATTTTTTGCCAAAAAATGGAACCGACTTCAACACCCAAAAGTGTGAAATAACTTGTCGAAGTCGGTACCATGCGCACAATACTGTGATATGGGTATACATTTGAACTATCATTGTGCCGACTTCAAAAAAGTTATTTCACACTTTTGGGTGTCGAAGTCGTGTCCATTTTTTAGTAAAAAAATTTTCATATAAAATTTTCATGGCTCATAACTTATAATTTAATTTACTTTTTGAAATTTCGAAATCATAGAAGCCTAGATAATGACGAGATCAATCGGTATTTTGATTAATTCTGGATCTAAAATCTCAAATAAGTGACCACCCTACGATGTTTGTATGGAGAACTGACCGGCCAGTTCAACCAGGGTGGTAGCTAGCCAGGCAAGTATTCGCAAAATGTCCTTCCTCCATGCGGGGAAAGTCAAGCGTAAAGTAGGGATCGAACCAATGCGGCACGGCTATAGTACCGCTCGGTTTTTTTTTATTTATTTTTTTATGCCTGATAGGTTAGCCTTTGACCACTATCTCACCTGGTGGTAAGTAATGATATGGTCGAAGATGTTGTTCAGGCTAACCTAGAAAGACTGGCTCCCAAGGACAGCTGCCGGAACACACCGTTAGGTGCTTGGCGACAGATTTTCTTCTTGAGGGTGGTAGCTAGCCAGGCGGGCATTCGCAAAATGCCCTACCACCATGCTATAACGACTGCCATCCTAAGACAGCAACCGGGACCGACGGCTTAACGTTCCCTCCGAAGCACGTACACGCTCAGTAGTAATGTCACTAGCGGTCACCCATCCAACTCATGACTGAGGCGGACGTTGCTTAACTTTGCTGATCGGTTCAGAATGGCTTCAAACTTGGCCACGAGCGCTTCATATATATGGCTATTACTGCCTCAAAGATCATACAATACTCCATTGGTACAGGACCGGACATTTATTCTTCCGTGAAGAACCGTTGCCCATGTTCTTGGCTGTCAACTGAGCTGTCTTCGAAGTAAGAGCCAGAGATGACTGTTGTCGTCAAAGTGACACCTTGACTTTGAAGTTCAGGACTATCTGATAAATATTGGAATGGAAATGATTTCTAAAGTAGGAAACGAAAATATCCATGCCTGTGTTTCTTATGTATACTATTGAACTTGACCGAGTTGGCGTCAACCATGGCCTTCCTATGAAAGCATAATTTGAGCTTCATTGGTTCGTGTATTGGAGTATGCAATCTCAACTCTCTGCTATGTTTTTTTCTGCCAAAAAAAGGTTTACATAGATAGACTTGGGTACGCAGCCATCATTCCGACCTGTGCCGCCACGCCGTGCACACCTGTCTACAGCTCCGCCAGTATCTCCCAGTGAGACCGCAATAGTCCCCGCACTATTGCCGTCTCACTCGGGTCATCGTTCCGACGCTAGTTGCAGACCAGTGCCTTGGAATACGCAGTCCTGACGAAGTTTTTGTTTTGTGTGCAGAAGCTGAGCAGCCGCCGAACGCCGAGCAACGCGAGCTACGAGCTCGCCGTGCCGTCGCGCAGAGGCGCTCTAAGACGTCAGGCATTACCACCTACCCAAGTCCCTTGTTTCGGACGAACAACATCATATCGGGCTGGTGGTCTTGTTTTGACCGCACTTTTCGGTGCGCATTTCACCACTTTACTACCCGACACAACATAGTAACAGTCGCGTAACAACACACTTTGTGCTGTTAAGCGACGTCGTTCAGGCGTGGGGTAGCGTCAGCCAAACCCGTCTGAACGATCAAATCCGCCATTTGCTGCGGTCGCAGTGTGACACCCTACGGTGACAACGGCCACTGTTGTTGTTTTGGTTTAACCTTGCACCGTGGCCTTTCCCGCTTCACGGGTCAGCCGAAGCAAGCTGGGCTCCGGGATTACTGGCCTTGGGGTCGCCCCTAGTCAACCCCGGAGTAGCGCTTAGGAGCACCCCTCTCCGCCGAGAAAAAAGCTCGGAGAGGGTACACAACTAGGGCACACCCTAGGTACACACTCCCTCTCACACAGTGAGCTCACAAGGTGTGTGAGGGAATTCAAACCCTTGATAGGGCGTCCTGAGTATTCCCCTCAGGATGCAGTCCCGTCCCTCTAACGGTGAGGTGCAGGTCCTTCAGACCTTCGCCCTCCGCCACCCCGATCTGTATGTTGCTCATATGCAACTCCTAGAAGAGGAAGCGAGTGCCCGCCTCACGGACACTCTTATTGCTCCCTCCGGGAATTCAATCCCGGAGGCCAACGTCCCTCCTCTGACCCGGTCCTTCTCAGAGGACAGCCCGCTTTCGCCCGCTCCGGGCCCGGATAATAGACGCACGGTGGCAGCCCCTCCCCGTGAGAGGTCTCGCTCGCGCTCACCGATCGGGAGGCCAGCGAGCACCCGTCCCTCCATCGCCGTTGTCGAGCCCACTTCGGACTCCGAAACGGAGATGGAAGTAGATCCGAGTCGCGCCTTACGCACTGACTCGGACTCCGATAACGACGGCTATACCGTCGTTGACCGCAAACGCAAGCGTGCTCCTAAAGCCGCTAGTTGCGCAACTTCCGCCCCTCCCGCCAAGGCACCCGCTAAGGCCCCCGCCTCCGGCAAGAAGCCGACCCCCGCCCCGCGCCCCGCGTCTCCTCCCTCCGCTCCGGCCACCACTGCCGCGTCCCCTCAGGACGCGAGCGCGCGCCGCGAAAAACCGCCTCCGCCCCTGTTCATTCAGGACAAAACCAAATGGGACATGCTGTCCCGTTTAGTTTCGGATCGTGGGATCCACTATACTAATGCCCGCTCCACGCAGCAGGGCATTAAAGTCCAAGTTTCCACCATTAGCGACCACAGAGCGCTAACTAAACTCCTCCGCCACGAGAGCATAAGTTTTCACACTTATGCGCTCGAAGAGGAGAAAGTCCTCCGAGTGGTCATCCGCGGTGTGCCCAAGGAGGTACATACCGATTCGGTATGTGCCGACCTGAAGGCACAAGACTTCCCCGTACATGCAGTTCACCGCATGTACAGCGGGAAGGACCGCAGCCCCTACGATCTAGTACTCGTAGTACTAGATCGTACTCCTGAAGGCAAGGCCATTTTTAATTTAAAAAAGGTCTGTGGCCTCTCAGGACTCGATGTCCAAGCCCCATACAAGAATGGGAGTCCCTCGCAGTGCCATAACTGCCAACTATACGGGCACGCCTCCCGTTTCTGCTTCGCTCGCGCTAGGTGCGTTAAGTGCCTAGGCGATCACGCGACAGCAGCGTGCACTCGCACCCGGGATTCGCCGGACCCACCCAGCTGTGTTTTATGCGGTGCTCAAGGGCATACCGCGAATTACCGTGGCTGCCCTAAAGCACCACGAGTGAACCACAGGGTGGCAAGGCATAGGCCGACCCGTCCCTCTTACGACCGTTACCAACGGGTAAGCCCTAAACTAACGGTAGTACCTGCCTCACAGGTAATACCCGCGCCGCTCCCAGCCCGTAACGCATGGTCTAAACCACCCAGTATGGTTAAGACCGTCGCTACCGCCCGCGCCCCAGCCCGCGCGCCCGCACCCGCGCCCGCACCCGCACCCGCCCGCGCCGCGGCCCCTGCCCGCGCACCGGCCCCGGCTCGCCCCGCGCTCCCGGCACCCGTCGCCAACACCATTCGCGCGCCTCCCCGCGCCGCTTCCCGGCCTCAAGCTCCACCTATGCCATTGATGGCTGCCCCTCTTCAAGAGGCAATCAACCTAGTCAGCGATCTGGCTATGTCGGTTGACATCAATGAGGTACAAGAGCTATTCCACAAGATGCAATACGCTCAATCCCCAGCGGACGTGATCCAATACACATTGGAACACGCGAACTTACTAAGCGCCCTTAAGCGCTTCGTTCCCCAGGCCCCTCCCCAGTACAACCACTATGGGTAGTACAACCGCACGCACGAAACCGCGCTCAGTTTCGTTAGCGTCATTCAACGCTAACGGTTTCTTTAGACAACGTGACCTTGTCCACGACTTTTGTTGCACCCACCTTATCGACATTATATGCGTGCAGGAAACCCTTCTAAAACCGGGGAAGGCGAACCCTAGGTTTGCCAATTACAGAACGGTACGTGATGATAGAGTGAACTCCCGTGGGGGAGGCACTCTTATCTATTACAAAAGGTCCCTGCACTGCATCCCCTTACCTACCCCGACTCTTGTTAATATGGAAGCATCTTGTTGTCTTCTAGCTATGACTGGTCATCAACCTATAGTCATAGCGTCCTGTTACCAAGCTTGTCAAAAGCCGATCGTCCGAGCTGACTTAGAAGCATTGTTCTCATTAGGAAGCGCCGTCCTTCTGATTGGCGACTTCAATAGTAAGCACATCCTATGGAATTGTAACGTCAACAATCCCAGAGGCATTGCACTTGAAAAACTAGTCGCAGAACTTAATTTTGACATAATTGCGCCCACTGAGCCCACTCACTACCCTCACACGGAAGACTTTCGACCTGACTTGCTTGACATGGCACTACTCAGAGGCGTAACACTCCAGTTACGCTCCATAGAAGTGGTTCACGAGCTTCACTCTGATCACCGACCCATTATACTGCGACTAGGTCCCGACCCAACAACAGACCTCCCCCGCCCCACTAAGACGATAGTGAACTGGAAGCAATTAGGCGTTGCCCTAAAGGCTATCAGTTCACCGGACCTTGACAAGATCCCTGACGACATCCTGACTAAAGATGACGTAACCCTTGCGATCGATTCGTTCACTAATCACCTCTCCACCGTAGTAGGTGCATCCGCAAAGGAGGTCATGGTGCCGGACGACCGGTGCCTTGTCATTCCAGCGGATGTGAGACGATTAGTGACGGAAAGTAAAGCAGTGACCCGACATTACGACTCTTACCCCAGTAAAGAGAACAAAACTAAGAAACGCCACTTTGAACGCATGGTTCAAAGTCGCATGTCTGAGTTGCGTGATCAACAATGGGGTGACAAACTTTCAAACCTCGTGCCAAGCCACCAGGCTTATTGGGACTTGGCGCGAGGTATGAAAGGAAGTAACTACAACGACATGCCTCCCTTATACAGACCAATCCCACTAGTCCCAGCGTTCTTTGACGAAGACAAAGCTGAGTGCCTAGCTGATAGCCTAGAGGCTCAGTGTTCCCCTAACGTAGATCACGTTGACCAAGCTCACCTCGATTCGGTGGATGCTGAAGTCGAACGTAAAAGCTCTGTGGTCACCTCTGAACTCCCACCAATCACCTTAGCGACTTACGCTGAGGTGGCGAGACTGATCAAGGCCCTCCGACCGCGCAAATCCCCCGGTGCCGATGGCATCTCCAACAGGGTTCTTAAAACCCTCTCTCCTCCTCTCATCCATCTCCTAGTCAGCATCTTCAATGCTGCTATGAGCCACTGCTTATTCCCAGACACCTGGAAATGTGCAAATGTCATTGGCATTCACAAACCAGGCAAAAGCTCATCTGACCCCACCAGTTACCGCCCCATCAGCCTCCTCAGTGCCTTAGGCAAACTTTACGAGCGGTTACTTGCAAACCGTCTCCAGTCCCATGCTAAGGAACACCACCTTATCCCAGATGAGCAGTTTGGCTTCAGGCCCGGACACTCATGCGTCCAACAGGTGCACCGCCTCACGGAGCACATCATTGAGGGCTTTAACAAGTACCCCAAACCCCAGACAACGCTAGCAGTCTTCCTCGACGTAGCGAAAGCTTTTGACAAAGTCTGGCACAATGGCTTGATTTACAAGCTATACCAATTTGGCGTGCCAGAACGTCTTGTGCTCATCCTACAAGACTTCCTTAAAGCCAGAAGCTTTCGCTATCGCGTGGAAGGCACCCTCTCCTCCCCCCACCCAGTCAGAGCCGGAGTCCCTCAGGGCTCCGTGCTATCACCCATTCTTTTCGCGCTGTATACCAGCGACATCCCACGCTCTCAGCCTAACGTCCTATTAGCCCAATACGCGGATGACACCGCTATTTATACCACTGGGTGGCATATCAGTAGAAAGTCCATTCCCGCCCTCCAACGGGCCATCACCGAGATCGGTGACTGGTTCCGTAAATGGCGCATCGCGGTCAACCCAGTTAAAAGTGCAGCTATGTACTTTACTGAGAAGGGCCGCCCCCGTTACCCGCAACCTATAACTTTGTTCGACCAACCCATCCCCTGGGTTAGTAAAACAAAATATCTCGGAGTCACCCTTGATCGGAATCTCACCTTTAGCGATCATATAACAACCGTCCGTAACAGAGCGGCCTTTGTAATGGGTCGCCTTGGTCCCCTGATTCGCAAAGAGAGTAAAATGTCTCTTAGAAATAAGAAGACACTTTACACTGCCTGCATCCGCCCCATCATGACTTACGCATCAGTAGTGTTTAGTCATGCTAGTGAGGCCCATCTCCATAAGCTTCAAGTCATTCAAAACCGTTTTCTTCGTAGTGCAACCGGCGCTCCGTGGTATATCCGGAACACCGAGTTGCATTGCGACCTAAACCTTCCCTCTTTAGCGCAGTTCAATAAGGACTGCGCCCGCCGATACTTTGATCGAGCGCCCCACCACTCGAACCCTCTGGTTGTCCAGGCATCGAACTACTCGACCGCCTCTTCTATCCCATTTTTCAAACCCCCCCGTCGCCGACCACGGCAGGTATTAGACGACCCGGATGACCCCATCGCAGTCATTACGTTGGCAGCTTTAGCGTTATCCGCAAGTCGTCGAGGTAAAATCCCCAGGTGTGAGGTAATTAGAGGTCACACAATCAAACACCGAGCTCGCCGGCGAGCTCGAGGCAAAAACAAGGTCACGATAAATTGCTCTCCAAATAGTCAAAGAGTATTATTCAGTAGGGCCCAATTGTGCAACACTGCAGTTGCACAGAGGCATTTTGCTCCGATCCCCCCCATGTCTCTCGACAGCGAGACAAGCCGAGGTCCGAACCACAGTGGTGCCCTTGAGCTCGCTGTCAACCCCTCCTATAATAGCGGTACGTTTTCGGCGTCCGCAGGAGACGGAGGTAGAAAGCGCTTTTCGCCTTCTACGCCCGTCTCGGGAGAAGTGCCTTCGGCACTTCTCCCTCCCGGGCTATTGTAGGGCCAGGCCCTCGCCCAAAACCCGGTGGAGCTGGACGACCGCACAGGCGGTAGCCAGCATCTATGTCCTCCCTATAAAAAAAAAAAAAAAAAGGGTACGCAGCCAGTTTGTTCCCAATCAAGGTTATATAAGATCGAAATAGCGCGGTAATGGACGCCCTGTTAAAATGTGACGTGGGAGAATAACAAAATATGTAAATTTCTGTAGGTATATTATTTTATTGTAGTCCCAAATTCTTTAAACACTGTTCCCCCTTGGAATGTTGAATGTTTCCTATTTCGTATTTCTTGTTTTTAAATAAAAAAATTCATAATTGAAAAAAAATCACGGACCCTGGAGTCTGTGGAGTGTAGATTCATAAATAAAAAAAAATCAAGGTTATATAGTCAAATCGAGCCTTAGCAGCTTTTTTGAACGCTCACTTCTTTGCAATTAAGTTCTTAGCTTTGCAGTTTTGAGCGGACTGAAAAAAAGTTCTAGTTTGTAGTTCAATTCAGTTTAACTGCAGATGTCACTATCCTCTTAAAACAAAAAACGAGGTGTTTTTAGACACATTTCCTTTCGAACATATGGGGTGCTAAGCTTTGAAATAATTATATCGTGTATCTCGAAGTTAGCTATCCAGGATTCAAATGCATTTTGTTAGTCATAGTCAGTACTAATCAGTACTAATATTATAAATGCGAAAGTAACTCTGTCTGTCTGTCTGTCTGTCTGTCTGTTACGCTTTCACGCCAAAACTACTGGACCGATTTGCATGAAATTTGGTATGGAGATAGTTTGAGACCCGGGAAAAAACATAGGATAGTTTTATCCGACTCCGCAAAAAGAGGTTAATGTTTTCGCGCGATAACCGACATACGCACGGGCGGAGCCGCGCCCGGAAAGCTAGTATTATAAATGCAAAAGTAACCCTGTCTGTCTGTCTGTTTCGCTTTCACGCCATAACTACTGGACCGATTTGAATGAAATTTGGTATGGAAATAGTTTGAGAACCGGGAAAAAACATAGGATAGTTTTTATCCAACTGCGCAAAAAGAGGTTAATGTTTTTGCGCGATAACCGACATACGCGCGGGCGGAGCCGCGCCCGGAGAGCTAGTAGGATATAATTAAAAAATTGTATGTCACAATATGGCGTCTTAAGTCCGCCAGTTTGTTATTTTTTATTAATTTTCATGTACCTAGTGACGAATCTAACGATTACTCTTAAATAGAAATCGGCTAGACCGTTTGGAAGTTATGGTGGAATATAGAAACTCACAAACATACATACATAGACCCTGAAAACATAACTCTCCTTTTTGGGGCAGTCGTGTAGTAAATTAGAAAAATATAATTTCAGATGGCACCAGGGAAGTTCGGGCTGTTCAAGGGAAGAAGTCGGGAGCAGCCAGAGCCACCTTCCACTGAGAATCTTCTGCAGAATAGTTGCACAGACTTAGGTTTGTACAAAATATACCTCACTTTTCGATGGTGTCGACTGTTTATTAGGGTTCCGTACCCAAAGGGTAAAAACGGGACCCTATTACTGACACTTCGCTATCAGTCCGTCCGTCTGTCACCAGGCTGTATCTCAAGAACGGTGATAGCTCGATAGTTGAAATTTTCACAGATGATGTATTTCTGTTGCCGCTATAACAATAAATACTTAAAATAAGCTAAGAGCGAAAGTTTATAATATAGTGTCTAATGATGTATAGCTAATGGTACGGAACCCTTCGTACGGAGTCCGACTCGCACTTGGCCGAATTTTTATTTTTTTGTTTTAATTAACTTTTATAAGTATATAAAATATACTTATAAAAGTATATTTTATTGTATATATATAAGTAGGCTAGCTTTTGACCACTATGTCACCTGATGGTAAGTGATGATGTGGTCGAAGTTATTGTACAGGCTAACCTAGAATTACTGACTCTCAAGGACAGCTGCCGGAACACACCGTTAGGTTCTTCGGGACGCATTTTTTTGCTTGAGTGTGGTAGCAAGCCAGGCGGGCATTCGCAAAATGCCCTACCACCGTGCAAAGCACTTATCATACAAATACAAATTATTTATTGATGACACCAATGTCATAAGTTTAGATAAAGTATGTAATATACATAATCACATATTATGTCTAGTTTTATTTTACATTTAGTGAGACAGGATCTCTTTAACTGAAAAAAAAAAATATATGTAAAAATATGTATATATATTTTTTACATACATAAATTATGTTTTTCTGTATGTCTAGTGGTTTATCCCCCGTCTCCGATCCCGTCGACGAGCAAGGGTCTGTATGAGGACCACAGCAGCTTCCAGGAGTTCGCCATGCTTCACCTGGACAGCGATGACGAGGTATGAAACTGATATATCACAGACCTTATCACTCACGAAGGCGCCCCACACTACATTATTTGAGAGTAGGTACAACTACTATTGCTTAACCGACAGTCCATATTTAACATATTATTGTTGTAAATATGACTTTCGCTAAGCACACGGTAGAGCTTGTAATCACATTCAGAAATATAGAAGGGTAACGACATCATTCCGAGAGTCTAGTAGTCTGGTTGATGGCCGCGCACTGTCCCCTATGACGGTTAAAGAAATATAATTGGAGCACGAAATTTCGGCAGAAATAGCCGACCCCCCGGTAGCCAAGCGGCTTAGGCATCCGGCGCGAAATCGGAAGAACGCGGGTTCAATTCCCGCCCGGGGCAAAACATTTTGTACTCCAATAATTTGTAAAATATGATTTTCGCTTAGCACGCGGTAGTAATCAATAATATATTCATATAATTACAAAATTACAAATTTACGCGTGATAATGACTAATATATGCAAGGGTGAAATCGTTGCAATACTTTTAACAATGAAAACTGGTCAATACGTTTTAAGTTTGTCATATTAACGGATTCTGATTTTATAAATATTACATTGCAGTGTTCTTAAGACAGAGAAATTGTATAATTTATCTAATTATGTCCATAAAAAGTTTTAATGACTAAAATATTAGACCATCTTATTATTGTCTAAACAGTGTCATTTTCAGTGCCACTACTGTCATTTACAGAATCTTTCGTCGATAACAGTTACTATTTAATAACTAAAGCGATATTCATCCGACTGTTAAACAACTAATACACGACATGTTTCCAAGTTATAGATAGATAGATAGATAAAAACTTTATTGCAACACAAAGCTTAATTTTAAAATACATAAAAACTAAAGATACAATATAACTAAGTGAAACAATGTGCGGTCTTATCGCTTAAAGCGATCCATTCCAGACAACCCAACAATGTTGGAGATTTTGATAGTACATGGACAGGGTTTTTAAGCTAATGTTACTAAAACAGTAAAAATCAGTTATCAGAATTTTGAAGCACAGGGGCTAACTCTCACCTCTTATAGTAATAATAACTTGATCTTACTGCTACATTTTATACCTCCACGTCAATTAAGCAGGCTTACAAGCAGTAAACGAATCGCTCGGCGCTTTGATGACGTCACAACAAATAGTTCACTCTTTTCGCGAACTCTGACGTGACATTTGATACGAAGTATTATTGTTCCAATGACAAATCCGTCATGTATATCCATCTTAAAAAAGTTGCTTTCTAGCAGCGGATTTAAACTTAATTTTGATTATTTTAAGATAAAAATGGGTTTAATAATGTGTAAATTACGTACAATGTTTTTATTTCTATTAATCTTTAAAATAAATGCAGCAAAATTATTTGATGAGTGAAATTATGAAAAGTTACAGACAGTTTTTTGTGAAGCGTACAAAAAATGTCGTAAAACTATGGTAAAACCGTTCCATAACATCGTATTTCGGAACAGTGCGAGTGGGATAACGCTATATTATAAACATCTTGTATCTCGCTTGCACATCTGTGATACATATTTCATTCGTTCTATAAGTAGGATCAAACCAATATTGCTTAACGCGATTGTGGGTCGGTGATAGTTCCTGTCTGCGAATGATTATTTTAAGCACGAAATGAAACGCTACTTTTTAATGATGGTTTCGTAAAAGGTGGGAGTTGCCCCCCTGATAGCCGAGGGGTAATACTGGACATAACTGGACTGCCGTTCTGCAGGTGCATGGTTCGCACCCCACCACCGGCTTGAGCTTCATCGCATAGTAATAGAAAATTTTGCAATTGCTCTCCTGGCTAGCTAACCAGTACTAGAACAAGTAGAAAATCTGAGGCCAAGCACTTAACTTAGTGTTTCGGCGGGAGTCCTGGAGAGCCAGTAAACGAGTTTAAAACTAATTTTAAAATTAGTCTTGTTTGTAATTCAATTCAGTTTAGTTGCAGATGTCGCTCCGTCCCCTTAAGGCGGTAAAACAGCGAGAGGATAAATTTTATCTATGGCTCAAATTTTATAAGCATTGCTTTGTAGGCATTAATATTTTTTTTCTTATACCTAATTGGCTAGCCTTTGACCACTATCTGACCTGATGGTAAGTGATGATGTGGCCGAATATGATAGAATTTCTGGCTCTCGAGGACTGCTGCCGGAACACACTGTTAGATGCTTGGCGACAGATTTTCTACTTGAGGGTGGTAGCTAGCCAGGCGGCACTTGCAAAGTGCCCTACCACCATTTTTTTTTTTTTTTTTTTTCACCCGGGAAAATCCTTTATGGATACCACCCGCCCCGGGGGGAGCGGAGTGGTTATGTGGGAGTCCTCGCCTGAAGGGCCTTACTACCCCCTCGGGGGGGGTAGTAAGTGAGGTTACCCACTAAAAACCCGGGATGAGCAGTCTGCTGCCTAGTAGGGCGAAATGGGGTAGCGTTAGCAGTCACCATCTCGCCCCAGCGGCCGGCCCGTCACCGATGACGGGCCCCGGCCAATGGAGGGATGACCCTCCATTGATTGGGGCCATCCCCCAGACGTGTGGGATCGTGCAAGCCAGTGGAGAATCCCCCGACTCTCCACCGATGATCCGCACAGCACTAGGAAAGAGCGAGAAGGCGCCCGAACCGCCTTCTCCTCCCCCCAGTTCGTCTACGCCGGAGCGGGTCCGCGAGGACGTCGTCCTCCCTCGCCCGCTCCGCGGCCTCTTTCTGCGCCATTACCGCTTCGCAGAAAGTGACCACCGCCTGCCACGATCCGTCGCTGCCGAGCATAGCGTTAACCACGCTCGGCAGCGACAGATTTGCGCCTATGACCGCTGTGAGGGTGTGCCGCATGGGACTCCACGCGGCGCACTCCTCCAGCGTGTGGAGCGCCGTGTCTTCTGGCGCTCCACACTCGTGACAGGCGGGGTTCGCCTCCCGTCTCGCGATGTGATGCAGGTACCTTCCGAAACATCCGTGTCCGGAAAGCACCTGCACCAATCGGAAGGTCAGCGACCCGAATCGCCGCCCTACCCACCTCCGGAGGACCGGGCGAATGGCATCCACCGTCCTCTGTCCAGGGACCGGTGGAGCCAGGTCCTCCGTCCACCGCCTCAACAGGGCGGCCCGCGCCCGCCGTCGCATGCGCGTGACCTCCTCCCACGCTGGAGGCTCCCCGCGGGATCTCCTCGCCGCCACGAAGTGGTACACTTCGGCGAGGATCTCCGCTTCTGGGTGGACGCCCTCGGTCGCGCCAATAAGGCTCTGCTGCGACGTCCGCAGCGGGTCATCGCGACTCCGCTTGGAGCTCCCAGGGGGGATCACCGGCCAACACGCATCCCGCCGTCCAGGACACCGTCCGGTACCCGCGTATCGCCCTCGTCGCGATGACCCGCTGCGGACGTCGCAGCAGGGCCTTATTGGCGTGACCGAGGGCGTCCACCCAGACAGGTGCCCCGTACAAGGCCATACTCCGGATCACTCCGGAGTACAGGCGACGACATGTGGCGTTCGGGCCGCCCACGTTGGGCAGCAGCCTCCCAAGGGCGGCTGCGGCGCCTATGACTTTTGGGGCCAGTTGTGTGAAGTGGGCCCCAAAAGTCCACCGCCCGTCCAGGATGAGACCCAGGTACCTCATCTGGGTCCCAACCCGGACCAGGACCCCATCCAGGTCTACCCGCGTTCCTGGAGGGGGTCCCCCCCGAGGCCCATGGAACATTAGGGCCTCGGTCTTGGAGAGGGCGACCTCCAGCCCCAGGGCACGTATGCGGCCAACCACGAGTGTCGTGGCCACCGTGGCCCGCCGCACCGCCTCCCCGAGGTCCCTCCCCTTGACTACGACTAGGGTGTCATCCGCGTAGCACGCAACCCGCATACTTGCGGGAAACGTGCCGCGGAGCACCCAGTCGTAGCCAATGTTCCACAGGAGCGGTCCCAACACCGACCCCTGTGGAACCCCGCAGGACACGCGACGTCGCCTCAGACCGTCGCGTCCCTCCACCAGGACCTCGCGGTCCTGGAGGTAGTCAGCCAACAGCCTACGCAGATACAGGGGCACTTCGTGATAGTGGAGCGCCTCCCGTATTGTTCCGTGCGGTAGGCTGTTGAAGGCGTTGGCAATGTCCAGCGAGACAGCCAACGCCTTTTCCCCCCCGCTGACCGCGTCCTGCGTCCACCCCTTGATCCAGAGCAGGGCGTCTATCGTCGATCGCCCTGCTCTGAATCCGAACTGGGCCTCTGAAAGTCCAGGCCCAGTTCCCCCCAGGTGCCGGATGACACGGGAAGCTACTATTCTTTCCAGCAGCTTCGCCGTGTCATCCAGCAGCACGATTGGCCTGTATGCGGCGGGCGAGTCGGCGTCTCGCCCTTCCTTCCGCAACAGGCACAATCGCCCGTCCTTCCAGAGCTTCGGGAACTGACCCGACGTGAGGCACGCGTCGAACAGTTCCCGAAGCTGACCGCCCATCTCCCTAAGGGCAATCCTGAGGACCCGCCCGGGAATCTCGTCTGGTCCCGGGGCAGTCTTCTTGCCACTCAGGCGAGAGACTGCTACCTCCATCTCCACCTCTGAAATAGGCGGAATGGAGGCCGGGTCCTCCTCCTCCTGGAAGGACGGTGTAGCCATCGGTGGAGGGGTGTAGTGGGGGTCGCTGTCGGGGAATAGCCCCCCCAGCACCCTCTCCAGGAGCTCTGGCTCCAGGGACTCGGCGACAGGGGGCGCTCTGCCTCGGAACTTATTTCGGGCAGACTTATACGGGCGCCCCCATGGATCCCTGTCGAGGCCCTCCAGCTCCTCATGCCAGCCGAGGGCCTTAGCCCGGCCGATGGCCAGCTTCAGCTCCTGTTTGGCTATCTTCACATCGCCATACAGGAGCTGCTCGGCCGCCAGCTGCTCCGCCGGCAGCTGGTCGTCCGTCCGGCCGTGACGCCGCCTCCTGCAGTGGTAGTAGAGGCGGCGCGTCTCCGAGCATCGCGCTCGGAGATCCTCTATCTCCGAGCACCACCAGTAAACTTGGCGGCGCTCGGGGCGGCGTCGGGACCTCGGCATGGCGGCGTCGCAGACGGCCGTCACCGCCTCCCGGAAGTGGCCCGCCGCGATGGCCACCTCCGGGTGCACCGGGGTGGCCAGCCACGACTGGACGATAGCCGCCTCTTCAGCCAACTCGGCATCGAGGCGACCAATCGCCCAGCGCGCGAAGGACTCCCTCTCCACGCGCCGAGTCCCTCCTTGGTGGGAGGTGGCGATCTCGAACCGGATGTAGTTGTGGTCCGAGAGAGTCGCCACCTCCGCCTCCACTCTCCAGGCCTGGACACGTGCTGCGACCACCGGGGTGGCGAACGAAAGGTCCACCACGGACCCCCCGTTGTGTCGCACGCACGTGTGGACCGACCCCCTGTTGAGGAGGGTCAGCCCTGCGGCAACCGCCCACTCCACGACAATCTCCCCGCGAGTGTCAGTGGAGGGGTTGCCCCAGGCCTGGGCCTTGGCGTTCAGGTCCCCCATGAGGAGGACCTCACGTGGTGCCTGCCTTCTCACCGCCGCAGCCAGGAGGTCTAGATAGACCTCCAGCTCCGCGACGGTCCTATTGGGGGAGAAGTATGTGCCCACTACTGCATACCTCTCCCACTTGGCCACCACGTACCCCGAACCTCTCTCTAACACCGAAAGGGGGGGGCCGCCACCGGCACGTCCAATAATGGCTACGGAGCCGTCCAAATCCCCAGCCCAGTAGGGATGGGACTGGGGAATGTAGTACGGCTCCGCGGCGACCGCCAAATCGATCCGCCACTGCGCCAGGGACTGCATTAGCAGATCCTGAGCCCTGACGCAGTGGTTCAAATTCGTCTGGAGGAGGTTGTACTGTCCGATTTGATCCATCAATCGGACGTGACAACCTCCATGCTCGCCGCGCGGCGAACAGCCTCAGGTGCGGCTCTGGATGCCGGTCGGGGGATGGCCGGGGTCCTGGCGGCCTGTCCCTTCGTCTTTGGGGGGACACAATTTTGTCCCCCCATCCTATGCTCGGCGGGTCGCCCCGACTCTGCGCAAATCGCGCAGTGTGGGGCCCTTCTTTGGCAGCTCGCCGCCCTGTGGCCTGCACCTCCACAACGGAAGCACAGGTCCCCCCTGTCTGCCGACGAGGGACACTGGGGGCGCGTATGGCCGAGTCCCATGCATTTGAAGCAGCGCATGGGACGCGCCGCCAGTGCCACCACTTGCACCGAGCTCCACCCCACCAAAAGCCTGCCCTGTGCCAGCAACACTTTGGCTGCTGCAATCGGGCAGGAAACAAGGGAGGAGCCGGTCCCGCCGAAGCTTCGCTGTACCTCTCCGGCTTTGACGTGGAGAACGTCACAGCCGCCCACCTTGGCGACCGCCGCCGCCACTTTCTCCTTAGTGGCGGCGTCGTCCAGGCCCGTCACGTGCAATTGCACGGACTTTACGGGCCTCGAGACGTTGGCCACCTCGGACAGGACACCGCGGAGCATCTCCGCGAGCCTGTCCGCTTTGTCGCTGCTTTGGGAGCCAGGAATTTCGAGCATCCTGGCTCCCGTGGCCGTCTGGCGGAAATGGATCCGGTCGATACCCAATCCTTGGAGATCGACCTTCTCCTGCGCCGCCTCCACGATGGCTTTGTATGTCATCCCCTTTTCCGCGGCTTCGGGCTGCAGCGTCAGCACAACAGCCGCGGATTTGGGGGTTTTCATGGCCTTCGCCTTCTTGGGCCCGGCGGCAGCGGAAGCCTTCTTTGTTTTAGGCTTCACGGCAGAGGGAAGGGCACGAGCTGCTGGGACAGGAGTGGGAGCGGGCGTTGCTAGGGAGGAAGATTTGCCCTTCCCTTTGCCTTTTCCCTTTTTTACTACTGCAACCCAGGTTTCCGCCTGGGCCACAGCAGTTGGCACGGTAGTTTTTGGGGCGATGGGAGCCGCAGTCGAGGGCGTGGCAGTAGCCTGCGAGGCCTGGCCAACCCGCTTACGTGGAGTTGGTTTCGGGGGTGGGGGCGCAACCGCTGCTGCAGCCTTCTTCGCGTCCGCCCTGAGAGGCGGGCGAAGAACTGGCGCTGGCAGGAGGCGATCCTCGATACCAGCGAGTCGGGCATTGAGCATTTGCCCGAACGTGGTAGTTAAGGAGCGCGTCATCTCCTCCACTAACTCTGCCCCCAGTACAACGGCAGGGGGGGCCGGCGTCTCGGCGGCAGCGGCTGCTGCTGCTACTGTAGCAGCAGACGTGGCGGCAGCCGCCTGGGTCTTTGCTTCGGTGAAGCCGCGACGCAGCGCCTTCACCTCTGCCTTGCAGGCCTCCAACTCGAGGCGCACGCGACTGTTTTCGGCTCTCAGCCGCCGCGTCTCCTCCGCCTCACTCCTGCTGGCCAGTGCGTCGACAACCTCCCTCAGGGTCGACGCAGACCTTTTCAGGCGACCAACAAACTCGCCTTTTAGGTTGCCAGATTTTTTGGCAACCTCTAAGATGCAGGCGAGCATCCCCCCTGCTTGGGCCCTCAGCTCCTGGGCGTTTAGCCCGCTAAGGTCACCGACCCCGGCAAGGACATCGGAATCGCTTCCGATGTCGAGAAGACTTCCGGCAGCCACAGCGGCCGGCCCCTTTTTAAACTTTCTACTCTGTAGAACCTCCGCCAGCTCCTCTACTAGCGGAATAGGCTTCAAGAATTCCTCCCGCGTGGGGCCGGTTTTGGTGCCCTTCGCCCTTCCCCTCCGCGCCGTACTGACCTTAGCGGCCACCGTCCCCTCGGTCTCAGTGTCCGACTCTAGGTAGCCGGGCGCGTAGAACGAGGAGTAAGGCCGCTTCCTCTGGCTGTCGACTTCGTCGGCAGACTCCTCAAACACGGACTCTACGTCCGACCTCCTTTCGTCCCCCATGGAGACCTCCGACGGATCTCTGGAAGAAACCCTGCTTGTTGTTTGGCCCTGAGAAGGGGCGATTTTCCGGCACTCAGAATTGCCGCTAGAGCGGTCCTCCGACAAAACAATAGGTTGGCCCTGAGAAGGGCCTTTTGTAAATTTCCCTTTCGCATCTCTGTTGACTTTCGACATTTTCACGATATGCAGGCAAAATAAAAACAGAATAATTTTAAAATATAATTATAAATCGTGACCATAGACAATTTTTTTGGGAAATGGACAGGCTTCAATCTTTCTACTCTAGCCTCCGGAAGTTTAGAGTTCAGAAGACTGACAATACCTTGGAGGTATTTTCCCGAAGTCTAAGGATACACTTATCATCGGGGTTTTGGAACTAGTCCAGCCAGTTTGTCCCCGCCTCCAATAACGTGAGTCATCGGAACAGGGGTCACTACCAAATAAAAGACAGCGGTTATTTTCGATTATGTAACAATACGTTTGACAGTAGTAGGCGCTGGTGTTTGCCAGTTAGAGGGGTCCCTATTTTAACACACACACCGCCAAACTGTTTTTCATCTACTCATAAACATGACAAATTATCTGTAGCCTTGCCTTAAAACTACAATTTATACACCGTAAGTCTATTCTGTCATCTATCTTAAAGAGGTGCTAAGCACCTTAGCACGTATAATACAGATGACAGACAGTTAACTACGGCCCCGGTCTGTACCGAGCATTTACAATTTGGTTACTAATAAGGGGTTAAATAGCCCTGTGAACTACATAATATACACAGATAATACAAATATATACAGAAACAATACATACATATACATACACATATAGATAACAATACACGCGGCGCCTGACGGTGTTCTGTTGCGTTTATTTCGGAAGGAAATAAACCAATAACAGGCAGCACCACGAGAAGGTACCCGCCAGACTTGCCTTGGGGATCATCACGACCTGCGCTCTCCCCCAAGACCCTTGCCTCCTTACCCATCACGGGACGAGTAAGGAAGGCCTGAGTATATCCAAAACAAGCAGCGCAAGGCATGCAAGCTAGGCAAAGCAACTATTAATGAATAAACCCAGACCCGCCCAAGTGCCCTACCACCATGCTATAACGACTGCCATCCTAAGACAACAACCGGGACCGACGGCTTAACGTGCCCTCTGAAGCACGGAAGCGCTCAAGTAGAAATGTCACCAGCGGTTACCCACCCAAGTCATGACCGAGGCGGACGTTGCTTAACTTTGCTGATCGGTTCAGAATGGCTAAGCAATCTTCGCTACGAGCGCTTCGCCAAAATTATAATGATAGAATTATTTAGATGTTAATTTGTGCGTAAATATAAGTTAAGTTCACGAAAGTTTTGAACAAGTAGGTATAATATAGTACTAAGTATATTAATTAAAAATCTACCAATATTTTCAGGACGAGTCTGAAACCCTGCCAGTTGGACGTCAGTCTAGTGTTGATAAAGATGAAGAAGCACAGGTAAAGTATCAATAACATTTTGAAAATCAGTACTAATATTATAAATGCGAAAGTAACTCTGTCTGTCTCTCTGTTATGCTTGCACGCCAAAACTACTGGACCAATTTGAATGAAATTTGGTATGGAAATAGTTTGAGACCCGGGGAAAAAAATAGGATAGTTTTTATCCAACTGCGCAAAAATAGGTTAATGTTTTTGCGCAATAACCGACATACGCGCGGGCGGAGCCGCGCCTGGAAAGCTAGTATAAAATAAAAACAACTCAGTTAGCGGCAGTGACCAGGATAAATGATTTTTTTTTTATAAAATTGGGGTATTTATTACAATATCTGCTGTTTCAAATAGATATAATTGCTGACTAGTCGAACGTCGATCACTGCATGAAAATGAAGAGGTTTTGGGTGCAATTCCCAAAATGTACAAAGATATACGATGTTTCCGATGAGGTTTTGGTATTAAATACATACATTGCGTTTTCCAACAAATATATGCTTGGTGACAGTCTAGGATAGGTTCCTGGCAGATAGGCTAGCTTCCTATTACACGAGATAAACACAACGCAACTCATGAAATGTGGAATTTAGATGTTTAGACACATCTGTATGCTACCGAGTATATATAGACATGATGATAATATGAGTGTTAATCCGTCACGGTCATTAAAACTGTAAGTATTATTGCAAAGGATCTATTTACCGTGTTTTTGATTACTTTTAAGCTCTTTCGTCGTATTGAAGTTCGTATCGGTAAACTTTTATTAGGTATTCTATTCATACGTAATTATTCGGTATTACATATTTAACCTAGCGTTACGTTAATAGTCGGACCCTTATTATTAGGTAAACGTTACCTTAGAGAGTTACGTTAATATTTACCCAGTAAGTAAGTAAAACAAAAAACATGTAGTACCTAGCGCACTCGGTTGTAGATACTAGATGCGTTACGTGGTCCGACCAAACCCTAATATAAGGTTAAATATAAGGGTTGTGTTGCCTATTTTTTTTCTCTGTGTATGCTACCCAGATATCGGGAGCTCAAAACTAACCAAAAAAACGGTAAATATCCCGTCTGTAATAATACTAGGATGATAATGTTTGTTTAATTATGTAAGTGACGATTTTTTGTGATTCTCGCCATTATTGCACGCTATTAAGCAAGACGTTATAGGTAGTTAAGGGCGTACCATTATTTTTAGGCGCGTCGCGTATGTGTGCGTAAGTAAGGCACGCCAACAGCATCCGTCCCCGTCCAACGGCCGAAGAATTACTAAAGCGGATAGGGACAAAGCATCGCGGCTCTGACTAAAATGGCGGAACATGCGTGAATTTGAGTATTTTCTTCGTATAATAAAAACAACCTATTTGACAAATGTAATGTGTATACGTTATAGAAAACATGTTGTTTTTTTCATTTTTCAAATACGGATTACTCTCCGTTAAGTATTTACGCCGTGCTAAGGGTTTATTTCGTTTTTTAGATGTAACTTTGGATTTTTTTCTATAGAGAAAATTTTACGTTATCGTGTTTCCAAAGTGTATGATTTATAGAATGAATCCTTAAATATAATATATATTAATTACATAACTCAAAATTAAGAAATAAAGATACAGCAAGGGATCAAACGAACCACAATTACGTATCGCTGCCTTGGTGCAGGTTAAAAGGCATCGACTCCAATTCTAATTTTAAAATTAAAATTTGGGACCTTTCGATTACGTCTATATAAAATATACTTAATATAAATAAAAATGAATCACCGAAATGTTAGTACGCGCATAATTTCCAAACGACCGCACAGAAATGAATAAATCTTTCTCTTATGTGTTCGTTATTGGCAGGAGAAGGTTTGTATGAATAAAAAGGCGGTACGAAGTTTGTCGGGTCAGCTAGTATAATATAAACCAGTCCAGTTGTTTTCAGTAAATGACTTTAGTGTCCAAACGCGACTTTGTTTGAGTGGAATATGATATGTCTCTGGAAGCTTCTTATCTATATCATAACCATATTTGCTGTACGTGGCAGTATGTTCTCATAATAACACTTTGTAACTGACCTTCATAAGGACTTTGGACGCCAAAATTGAGTACCCACACTGGTATGGATTGGCATACAAATGTCAAATTTTGAAACATTTTTCTTCAGAATTCTTTGTGACCAACAAAGCCTTTAACTACCTTTGCAATAAAATAACATCAATCCGTTGTTTCGTGAAAGAAGGACAAACCAACAAGAATTTGTTTGGTAATAAATCCTTTTTTGAATACCACTCTCAATTAAAAAATCTGTCACAAAGCGCCTAACAGGATGTTCCAGCAGTCATATAGACCTAGCCTCTCAAGTCGAAAATTTGACACAAAGCGCCTAACTGTATGATCCGGCAGTCATATAGACCTTGCCTCTCAAGTCGAAAATCTGACACATAGCGCCTAACTGTATGTTCTGGCAGTCATATAGACCTAGCCTCTCAAGTCGAAAATCTGACACAAAGCGCCTAACTGTATGTTCCGGCAGTCATATAGACCTAGCCTCTCAAGTAGAAAATCTGATACAAAGCGCCTAACAGTATGTTTTGGCAGTCTTTTAGACCTAGCCTCTCAAGTCGAAAATATGTCTCAAAGCGCCAAACTGTATGTTCCGGCAGTCTTTTAGACCTAGCCTCTCAAGTCGAAAATATGTCTCAAAGTGCCTAACTGTATGTTCCGGCAGTCTTTTAGACCTAGCCTCTCAAGTCGAAAATATGTCTCAAAGCGCCTAACTATGTTCCGGCAGTCTTTTAGACCTAGCCTCTCAAGTCGAAAATATGTCTCAAAGTGCCTAACTGTATATTCCGGCAGTCTTTTAGACCTAGCCTCTCAAGTCGGAAATATGTCTCAAAGTGCCTAACTGTATGTTCCGGCAGTCTTTTAGATCTAGCCTCTCAAGTCGAAGATATGTCTCAAAGCGCCTAACTGTATGTTCCGGCAGTCTTTTAGACCTAGCCTCTCAAGTAGAAAATCTGATACAAAGCGCCTAACAGTATGTTTTGGCAGTCTTTTAGACCTAGCCTCTCAAGTCGAAAATATGTCTCAAAGCGCCTAACTGTATGTTCCGGCAGTCTTTTAGACCTAGCCTCTCAAGTCGAAAATATGTCTCAAAGCGCCTAACTGTATGTTCCAGCAGTCTTTTAGACCTAGCCTCTTACGTCGAAGATATGTCTCAAAGCGCCTAACTGTATGTTCCGGCAGTCTTTTAGACCGAGCCTCTCAAGTAGAAAATCTGACACAAAGCGCCTAACAGTATGATCTGGCAGTCTTTTAGACCTAGCCTCTCAAGTCAAAAATATGTCTCAAAGCGCCTAACTGTATGTTCTGGCAGTCTTTAAGGCCTAGCCTCTCAAGTCGAAGATATGTCTCAAAGCGCCTATGTTCCGGCAGTCTTTTAGACCGAGCCTCTCAAGTAGAAAATCTGACACAAAGCGCCTAACAGTATGTTCTGGCAGTATTTTAGACCTGGCCTTTCAAGTAGAACATCTGACACAAAGCGCCTAACAGTATGTTCCAGCAGTCTTTTAGACCTAGCTTCTCAAGTCGAAAATCTGACACAAAGCGCCTAACTGTATGTTCCGGCAGTCATATAGACCTAGCCTCTCAAGTAGAAAATCTGATACAAAGCGCCTAACAGTATGTTTTGGCAGTCTTTTAGACCTAGCCTCTCAAGTCGAAAATATGTCTCAAAGCGCCAAACTGTATGTTCCGGCAGTCTTTTAGACCTAGCCTCTCAAGTCGAAAATATGTCTCAAAGTGCCTAACTGTATGTTCCGGCAGTCTTTTAGACCTAGCCTCTCAAGTCGAAAATATGTCTCAAAGCGCCTAACTATGTTCCGGCAGTCTTTTAGACCTAGCCTCTCAAGTCGAAAATATGTCTCAAAGTGCCTAACTGTATGTTCCGGCAGTCTTTTAGACCTAGCCTCTCAAGTCGGAAATATGTCTCAAAGTGCATAACTGTATGTTCCGGCAGTCTTTTAGATCTAGCTTCTCAAGTCGAAGATATGTCTCAAAGCGCCTAACTGTATGTTCCGGCAGTCTTTTAGACCTAGCCTCTCAAGTAGAAAATCTGATACAAAGCGCCTAACAGTATGTTTTGGCAGTCTTTTAGACCTAGCCTCTCAAGTCGAAAATATGTCTCAAAGCGCCTAACTGTATGTTCCGGCAGTCTTTTAGGCCTAGCCTCTCAAGTAGAAAATCTGATACAAAGCGCCTAACAGTATGTTTTGGCAGTCTTTTAGACCTAGCCTCTTACGTCGAAGATATGTCTCAAAGCGCCTAACTGTATGTTCCGGCAGTCTTTTAGACCGAGCCTCTCAAGTAGAAAATCTGACACAAAGCGCCTAGCAGTATGATCTGGCAGACTTTTAGACCTAGCCTCTCAAGTCAAAAATATGTCTTAAAGCGCCTAACTGTATGTTCTGGCAGTCTTTAAGGCCTAGCCTCTCAAGTCGAAGATATGTCTCAAAGCGCCTAACTGTATATTCCGGCAGTCTTTTAGACCGAGCCTCTCAAGTAGAAAATCTGACACAAAGCGCCTAACAGTATGTTCTGGCAGTATTTTAGACCTGGCCTTCCAAGTAGAAAATCTGACACAAAGCGCCTAACAGTATGTTCCAGCAGTCTTTTAGCCCTAGCTTCTCAAGTAAAAATCTAACGCAAAGCGCCTTTCTATCAGGACATATTGTGGTCAAATTGGCTATAACAATTAACTGCCTACTTAAATAATGTGTTGGGATTTATATTACAGGTGAACTACAAACCCCTCCCTTCCACAAATGCAACCTCGACCACAACTCTTCAAGAAAGCCTCCAAGATTTGCAGGACGAGGACTTCCAAGATCAGTTTGACAGCATTCAGAAATATGAACTCCTCTCGCCTGATGATGCTACATCAATCGACGCTTACTCTCTCCAGTTTGACCAGACTTCTATACTCAGTGAAGATGTCAGATACTGTGGAGCGACGAAGAAACAGAAGAAGAACAAGGTAAGAAAGTAACGTTTTATGAAGCAATGATGCCACCTTCAAGTAGAAAATCTGTCGCCAAGCACCTAACAGTGTTCCGGCAGCAGTCCTTGAGAGCCAGTAAAATTACAGGCACATGAGACTTAACAACTGTATGCCTCAGGAGACGGGCGTAGTGTAATTCGTGCCTTGTGACGAAATGCATCTGTTACAGGCAGAGGTTAGCCCGCTTAACATCGGGTGGGCCTCGAGCTTGTTACGTCATAATAACATATCATCAAGCAGATAACTTAACGCTAAACACCTGACGGTGTGTGTCTTTGAGAGCTAGTTCCTGTTTGAGAGGTTGTTTAGCATCCTCAACATAGTTGCCGGGTGGTAAGTTCTTTTGCAAATGCCCGTCTAGCTTGCTACCACCACCCAGAAGTGCATCTTCGACCACATTATCACTTACCATCAGGTTAGATAGAGGTCAAAGGCTAAGCTATAAAAAACAGCTATAAAAAAAAGTGACGTTCAGGGCCAGAAGGTGAGATTAGCAGTCAAATGGCTATATGCTGAAAGGCTAATAAGTATATTCGTTATTATACAGGGTGTCCCAAGAAGTAGTGATATACTGAAGCTGGGAGGTAGAGATCACCCCTATGTATGTTCCGCGATTTTTTGTATTTTCGGAGTTATGTTTTTTTTTTAAATTTTTCACCAATCGCCGAGTACGATAAGATTTTTATTTATGGTGACGTGAATTATTGGGGTAGATGCTTGATTTTTGTTTGTATGCTAAGCTGATAGATGGGCCAATTCAGTATGGTAACATTTACTATCGTTAGATCTTTGAATTGAATAAAAAAAAATGCCAAAAAGGTAAAATTACCCAGTATGTTCACAACTTCAAGGGCCCTTAAACAATAAAATCAGTTGAAGTAATTTTATCTTTCTTGGCATTTAATTTTTTTTTATTCCATTCAAAGATCTAACGATAGTCAATGTTACCATACTGAATTGGCCCATCTATCAGCTTAGCATACAAACAAAAATCAAGCATCTACCCCAATAATTCACGTCACCATAAATAAAAATCTCATCGTACTCGGCGATTGGTGAAAAATTTTAAAAAAAATCATAACTCCGTAAATATGAAAAATCGCGGAACATACATGGTGATTCAGATAGCCCTCTAGGTCCTCTACCTCCCAGCTTCAGTATATCACTACTTCTTGGGACACTCTGTATAGATATAATACATTATATTGTAAATATAAATAAAATATTATTACTTTTCAGACTAAAGAAGAGCAGAAGATTCAAAAGCATAAGAATGATTTCGTGATGTGGCAGGCCAGCAACTATGAAGTTCTTCAGGTAAATCATATTTTGCAACTACTACGTCGAGAAAAGTAACTTCAACTAAACTCGAGAAAAGTAACTTTAACATACTTTTATCCTGATTTTTAAAACACTGCAGAGATCTTTGTCTCAGGGTGACTCATTTTGGGTCACTCGTGGGGTGCCGGGTTAGAATGTCACCTCCAACATTTCTTCCCATGGGTGTCATAAGGGGTGACTAAGGGAAATGAGCAGCAATATCTCACGTGTATGTGAGTAGGGTGTTGTATGCATTAGACGCACAACAGTGCTGTATACCATCTTAGTGCCCTACCAGGGCCTCATGCTCTTGTGTTCCTGTCTTTTATAGCGTAAACATATTATTAGTAATATGATCTTGTGTTTGGTACAGTGTGTAAAAGAAAAATAATGTAAGGCCCTGAAACTGTGCTCGGTGAATGGTAATAGGCTTGCCCTCTAATACATGGGACCAAAATCCAATTGATGAAATGTGGGTTTTAACACCTCTGCCTACTCCTTCGGGTAATACAGGCATGATTATATGTATGTATGAGCTCTAAAGGGTCTATTACATGCAAGTCGGGAGTCCACTATCGGTAACCCTATCACACTGAGTAGGTACCAGCATGTATATAGAGCAGGTGCTTAACCACGTGGTAAGTGATCACCATCGCCAACGGAGCTTTTTAGGATCGGGAGCACCATCGCCTCTACGTCTACCATATGGTTCGGGCAACACTTGATGGGTAGGTTAACCGGAAAAGACACTTTAGAAAGATTCCATCAAACCTACACGATTTATGAATATCAAAGGAGAGCGTACTGCACATTGCCGAAGATAATGTACGACATAGAAGTTGTTAACTCGATCGTGTCTACTCGTAGCGATTGTCTAGTGTCGATGACTCGATTGAAACGTCGAAGTTAGGTAATCGAAATTTCTATTTCGATATAATTATGTGCGCGAAAAGACCCTTCAATCCTTCTCCAAATATTTTTAATCATAACATTCCCTATCCACGCAATAATCATTCGCAATGTCTTGAGGTAAAGCAGCAGTGCGCTGGCGTTGGGCAAACAACTTAAGAAATCCTTGTTCTACAGCACTTGCTAAGCCGCAGTGGCACCATCGACGAGCAGATCAAATGGGAAGCCATCGCGACAGCCCGGGGACTGTGCACCCTCACGGCAACTTGCTCTTGCGGGGACTGTGCAGGCGGGAAGTCCCCAGCATCCATGACAGATGGGGATGGAGGCATGGGAGCGGCTCCGTTCATTGGAGCCGTTAGCATGGGCTGTGAGTTGCAATGAAGGAAGTAAGCGTGGGTTGATCACTATACGATGTATCTGCAAAATCACTTGCACGTTTCGGGAAGGTTTTCAATACTAGAGACTTCTAGTATCTATGGTAATCTGAGATGATCTGAGTTTTTTTTTTGTACAGCAAAAATTGCGCACTGAATACTTAATTATAATGATGGAGGGACGTCCCAAGTCAGTAAGAGATACGACGCGAGGCTATACATATTTTGTATTACAAACTTCGGTGTCAAAATAGCTGTAGACTGATTTAACTTAAACTAAACATATAGTTACGTATGTATAAAAAATATAATCTCCTAGAGATATGCATGATGTATTTGCATTGTACTTTTGTGGAAGATTTTGGAGAGATTTTAACTTAATTCATATTCATAAAATAATCATGGTGTTCCATCGATCAAGTGTTTTTAGTTTGGGCTTAGTAGAAAATTCTCTTTCTATTAACCGATGTAGAAAGATAACTTATATTTCTATTTGTAAGGACTATGATTTACTCATGGAATAAAGCCAAAGTCAAGATGAAATTTTTATTTATAAGGACTATAATTTACTCGTGGAATACTCTATGTATTCAATAATATCTAATATAACCATTTAGCATTTTTATAAATCTTGCAATTTTTTCTGACTTATTCGTGACATACTTCAAAGACAACAGCATAAATACTTTTTCGTACTTCTCTACCTGCACTATTCACCACGGCTGAAATAGAAGTTCTCTTTCTATGAAGTAATGTAGAATAAAACATTCTCTTTCTATTAACCATAGGAGAAAAAATGTACCTACTCTTTCTATTAATCATATTAGAAATAGAAGTTCTCGTTCCAGCAAACATACTAGAAATAGAAGTTATATATACTTTAACCACAGGAGAAAAATAAGTTATCTTTTTACTAACCATTATAAAAAGTAATTATCTTTTTACAAATCACATTATTGAAACACAAAATCTCTCTACTATGGCTTGGATAAAAAATGCACGTTGAAACAGAAATCACCTTTCTATGAACCCAAGTAGAAACAGAATTTCTGTAAATACTATAATTTGGTATGTTGCACAATACTTTGGCAACGAGAAAAAACCCCAATGAAATAAGGAAATCGGTGAAAATTGTGAAATTTAACGATAGAAGGTATTAAAAGATATACATTTGTAATTTCACGTATCTGTGTACTAGTTCTGTGTGTAGATTTAAATTCATAGAAAAAATAGATTTGAACTTTTTAAAAGCATCAATTGTCACTGTCATAATGTCATATTATTAAGAGAGAGCAACATAAGAGCATCATATGGTAGCACCATTATATATATATAAGAGCCATCTATAAATTAAGGAAGATAACTTTACTTTTGAATAATGATAAAACGTCAACATTTAGTGTGAGATAAAAAAAAAAAGACTGGGGTAAATTTCAATAGGAATCCCTGGTATTTATGATAGATCGGGTCAGGACTGATATGTAAAGAAGGATCCAATCATTGCGATGTTGGCTGCGAATTGCGGTCAAGAAAGCATGTAGCGAAATTGCGTCGCGCGAAAATTATTAATGTATATTATTAGTTAAAGCGTAACGTGATGGGAATTTCGTATCTATTTGTGTATAATTTAATACCAAAATAAAAAATCTGCCATTTGAAAATCGGCTTCCCGCAAGTACGCCATAACTATTAGTTATTCTGTAGTATGGACACCTAAACTGCAGTATAACTAGTAGTTAGTACTATATAATTTCAATCAAAGTTATGATTTCCCAAAAAATACTTCCTATTATTCAATTGAGCATTTTCATGAATCCTTTGCGGGAATCTGAGCCACACATCGCCGGTTTTTTAAATTTGAAATTTACTTAGAACTTTTACTAAAATTACACCTGGTTTGATGTTTGTATTTTTCAACGTTTCAAATAAGAGAAGAAATTCTAAAAACATGTTTCGTGTTTGGTGTTTTTTAGACAAATAAAATCTTAAAGAATTTTTGTACTAAGCTATCATCGAGTTGGAGAGCCATTGGCTATAGGTGCTTGTTGGTAGCATCGAGGGCATTGCGCCGCCACGCACCAGGAGCATCTGACGCTTTTCTTTGGTATTCTAAGATAGATTCCATGATCTAGACTATTTCTACGATATTTTTATGTTTTTAATTTATGTGGCAAACATTTTCTGCGAGCGTATTGGGGGATATATTATATCCCCCAAAGGCAATATTACCTGATGCCTACCGCACCTTTAGGGGATATATAGAGACGTAATACTTTTTCAATATTTTTATATGTGTGTGTAATTATATTTCTGTAACTGTAATAATAATAAATACTTCGTTTTATAACAAAAAATTCGAATTAAGGTAAGAATATAAAAGATTATTGTATATGTTTAATTAAACGTTTGTATTTTTGCTAGTCTTGCATCGTTTTGTTGTGAAAACATATAACGTTTTAATATTGTTAATAAAAAATATTATTTTTTTTTCGTAAAATTGAATCTTTTTACCTCTATTTGTTTGGAAAAATTACTTTTCTAGATTTTATTACAATATGTGATTATTATGTAAAAAAAAAAATATTCAAATAGATAAATATTCATAAAAATGTACTGTATATTTGTACTTCACCTATATATGTGATCACTGTACCTATTTACGATATTATGTAAAAACTTTTTTACCTAGTATTAAACTGTAGACATTTTGTGGTAATAAAAACAAATATACTCAGTCTCAAAGTAACTTAATGATGTGTTTGAAAAGCTTTTATATTATACCTATAAGTAACAAGTAACCCCATGGGGTGCCATGGAAACATAAAATAATGAAATATCGCACAAGGAATAAAAAATTACTACGTGCATTTATAAGTATATATATATTAAATGAATTAATTCAACTGACTACTTTAAACAATTTTGAGTATGGCGGTAAAATTACGGTCAATGAATCCAGGTTCACTTATTATTTTTATTGAAGAGACACATTTACTAAACAGTTTCTACTTAATTACACTGGTAACATCATTAAATGGGATTTTCAATATGGCGGCCAATAGAACTTGGTCCTAATTAATACTTTTAATAAATATACATACATAAATATAAAATTACTATAAACAGTCTTTAAATTATAATTAAACTGACCACAAACTTGGCATCCGCGTGGACAATCTCATCCATTTAAGAATGACATTTTATTGTTCTCAATATCTCGTCTGCGCATATGGATTAAATTGACATTAAAATAACAGTGATTATTCAATATGGCGGCCAATGTTAGCCGCCAGTTTGGCGGGAAAATCAGAAATGTGACGTCTTTGAACGTCTCCGAAATTTATACTTTTTATTATAGGTACTAAAAATAAAAGTCACTTTCTCTATAAGTATATATCACGAGATTAGAATAAATATCTTGAGATCTATGCAAAAGACAATGATGGTGAGATATCTTTCTGCTCAGCTCAGTCACGGTAATTTAGTACCTTACTTAAGTATATAACATATATATAGTATTGCTATAAGTACGAAACAACATGAATTACAAGAAAGTTATTGAGAGAATACTTATTTTGGCTGTGTTCAGGGTATCTTGTACCTACCCTTCGTTATTCTGACAAAACAAGTTTCCAAAATGCATATTCGTTCTCGTTCATTCTGTAACAAATACAATCGAATTCACAATAGTAGCCTGGTAGGGCCAATATATTGTAACAAGTTAATATCCTCTTACAAATATATAAAGAATTTTTTTTAACAAAAAATGGAACCGACTTCAACACCCAAACCGACTTCGACAAGTTATTTCACACTTTTGGGTGTTGAAGTCGGTTCCATTTTTTGTTAAAAAAATTTTTTTAAGCTTTTTAGTGACCCTTGCTGCTTACGGGATCGATTGTCATTCATTCTCAACGACTACATCATCAAGATAGGGACATATATTTCAGTTATTGGAATGGCTTGACCCATTTTGATGAATTTTAAAACGGGACCAAACGACAAGCATTATCTTTCAAACAAAAAAGAATTTTCAAAATCGGTTCACACAGTCCAGAGATCTGAGGTAAAAAACATAAAAAAAACAGATGAATTGAGAACCACCTCCTTTTTTGGAAGTCGGTTAAAAACAAACAAAGGCCATGTTCCCAACTCTAAGCCAAAAGCTGAAAAAATTAAAGAACTTGCTGAAACTAAAGCGGTCATTGTAACCTGAATTAGTTTCTGCATAAAACTGGAGCAACAGACAGTCCTCTATGTAGAGGCTGTATGCGACCAGATGAGACAGTGAAGCATGTACTATTGCATTGCGAAGCCACGGAACAAATAACAATTACAACCGGACTACAAGAGTCATTCTCATCGACAACATCCTCACCACCATCACACACGTCACTGGAGCACCTATGCCAGCGACCCAAAGTCCTTCTCCGCTACATCAAGGAGTTGGGATGGCTTAGGTAGAAGCTGGCGGCGGAAAAACACTCTGAGCAATATGTCAGTGCAGGGCATAATATCGGCCCCAAATAGAATTACAATGTGTACTGGGACCAAAAATATTTTTGATACCAGACTACCATTGTGGGTAATTTGATTGTGTCTGTTATGCCCGCGAAGGAAAGAAGTTCCTGTCGGTGATTTATTAGATACTAGTTTGAGTACTGCCCGAGGAATAGTTTCAGAAATAGCGGATAGTAAAAAGTACTGCTAATCAGCATCAGAAACTTAATACACTTAGTTCCTACACTAAAAACACCAATAATGTTAAAATACATCGATTAGTGAATATAATTCGTAATTGAGATTTTAATATTTCATGACATTATAAAGTAGACCCGATTAGAAAAAGAAATGGTATAGACGTATAAAAAATTATGTAACGGAATATGTCCACATTATATTAAATTATAGTAACTTTTGAGTTATTCTTGATTCTAAAATAAATGGTAATAATTTTGCCAAAAATTAGGTAACACCTACGAAATGTAAGGTCAGGTAACGTTTCGTTAACCGACTTCAATTTTGTACACGTTTTGTAAATAAGTTAGAAAATTCGATGAAATATTCACAAAAAACTTTCAGTTATTCAATAGTAACTTAAATGCAAATATTAAACATGTCTATCGCTGATAAATTAACTTCTACCGGTTTCTCACATGCATAATCCAAACTCATTGGTGAAGCAGTTCTGAGTTGGAAACTAGCACTGAATAATTGCCATCGGAACGCACTTTCGACCAAAGTGGCGATTTTTGACAGTTTTGTTACTTTTTCAGATCGGGACATACATTACAATATCATAGGTACAGGTTACAGTTTGTCCCATAGTTGATGTTAAACAGAATATTCAAATATATACTCACATAACTTTGGGTTCTGAATAACAAATAAATCTTCGTAATAACTTGCTATCGTAGACATTGTTGAATAACAATAAGATAACTTCCAACGGGACTTGAACCCGCAACCACAGAATTCCGTCCTGCAGCATTACTATGCTATGGAAGCACGTGCTGGACAGTCAAATTTCCCCCTCCGTTATATACACATCTTTTTGACCTGTTTTTGGTCTTAAATAACTATATTTGTTCGCTTAATCAATCCATTACGTACCTGTTATTTGAGTGATCATATTGACATAAATTCACAAGTTTTAAAATACAAAGTGTCAACTTAAAAAAATTGTGACATTCGCAAAATGTCTAAAATATCATTAATTAAATATAAGTTTCGCAAAATGTCAATAACCGCGCTCTTCTGTTTGACATTTAAGTATGGGACACCTGTGTTACATGTTAGTTAATTACTCTAAGGTCTTCAGTAAGTTATTCATCATCTTCTCCATCACGGGTATGTCCTCGCACAATGCGTAGATGGAGTCGGCGTTAGCTAAATGTCCATTATCTATTATCATGGTGAATCGGGTCTTGATCAGGTCCATGAACTTTTGGCAAATGAAAGCGTTTTGCAGCATCTCTTCGTTGTAGTTTGGAGAGCCCACTTTGTATTTCGTTTTCTGAGGAAGAAGAAATAATGAATTCAGGCGTTATTTTGCGCAATATAGCCCAAAATACTTTTTATACAAATTCAAATTCAAATTCAAATTCAAAATATTTATTTCGCAAAACATGGGTACAATATAATGATATGTAGACAGTCGTAGTCAATAGGAAGGATCACCATGCTTTAACCAAATTGGCATACAAACCAATATTGCAACTATAATTTTACTTAGCTTACAAATTTTTATTAATTACAATATTTTATTGAGCGCCCATACCCACTGTCGTATAATGTTAACAACAAATAAAAATAATTGTATTGAACAGATGAAACATGCGTTTCATTTCTTAACAGTAATGGTTTATTTTACCAATGAACCAAAAGACCAATTTTACAAAATATAGTGATGAGTATATACACTTTACCACAAAATCTGGTGTGAGAATCGAACTCAAATCTTCCGGTTCATCGAACAGAATTTTACCTTACTTTTTTGCCATGGAATTGAAGAATATTAAGGACATATACCCGCCAGCCAAAGCGTGAACTTTCATATAAACTCAACTTGTTATTAAAAAAAAACTCGCACGTAAATATAGTGTATTATTAGACCTATCGTTTCTGGCCTAAATCCTTTTTCTTTTGGACTAATAATTAATTTTTTTATTATATAGCGTTAAGTATGTAGCACTCGTTTTTAGGAGTTTGAGCCAGTTATTCGTAGCTCCAGATTTATTTAAAAAGTATAGTACACATGTATAAATAACTTCCCATTATAGAAAGTTCATTATATTCCCCATGTTTGTGGTGCAATAGAAATATTAAAAACATGCTTTTTTTTCTTGAAGGAGATGCCTAAAGTTGGGTCTTTCTTTTATCTAAAATTACGAGTTTTTGAGCTAGTGTAATTTCAAAACTGTATAATTTAATGGAAATCTGATGCACCACAAACCTAGATATTAGGGTAGTGATTACGTAGGTCAAAAATAATTGAGTTTTATTCGCTATTATTAAAATGAGATTGGAGCTGCGTTTTGTATGGGGGCGTTCGTCTAAAATATACCCTTTACCTTTTATGTTGTGCCCTTATATGTTATTTTATCTATCTTAGGGTCCAGTGTAATCAAATAAACTACTGGATTTCGTCTCACCGAAAAAACTGCCTTTTCATTTAACTTTCTTAGTGATTTCACTATCCTTCTAAATTCTATATTATATAAGCAAGCTGCATCCGCAGTTTCACCCGCGTAGACAATGATGAATCGTGATGATGGTGGCGATAAGTATCTCATGTAATATGAACCCAAGCCCTAAACTATCTATGATTTATTTCAATTATTTATTGATTTAAAAAAATGAGGAGGTTCTCTTTCAACTGTATTTTTTAAAGTCTCATAACTAGTTACAGGATGTATCGATTTTGATGTTTTTTCTTATATTCGAAACCTGGTCATTGACACGAGGTCCCATTTAAATTTGATTTATGGAAGTAATAAGTACTACGTATACGTAGTACTTATTACTTCCATGAATTTGAGTGAGATTTGACAGGAAGTATTTGAGTTATCTCTAATAATGCGTGTTTTATGTTTGAAGATGGTTTAAATTATTAAATTTTTTTTTCGAAAGTACTATGTAATGTTGCCATAACATCTCTAAAAAGTATCCAGAAAGTGAACTCTACTGGAGACTTATTCACAACTGTCCAGTAAGAAGCGAAATTTTAAATTTGGATCATCCTCTTCGAGATAGATCTGCTTAGAAAAAGAACAGTACCGGACACAGATTATTTTCCTATCTCGGGATATGGACTCGCACGTCTTGTGCAGACACAGTTTAGAGTTTAGCCATTGTATCATGGTTATAGGAGGTCCAAATATATAAATATATCTATCTCTCTTTTTGGTATGACATTTTATGAGAGAGATATATTTTTAGAGCCTTAACAGCCATTTTATAGTCTGTGACACTTAACGCGACGCAGAAAAATTGTGCATGTTGCGTTTTGTAAATAGTAATACTGTAATGAAATGAAATGAAATTAATTTATTTAAGACAGTGCTTAACATTAAAATTGACATACTTAATTAAAAGAATATGTTTCACAAACAAATAAAGCTAGTAATAAAATATAATTAAAATGCCAACCCAATGCTAAGCTGTCAGAAATAGGACCCATCTCAGCGTATCCTGGTTGAGAACCAGGGCTGATCTTCCGATGGATCCATCGTGTGACGTCACAGAAACATAATATGTCAACCGGATTGATTGCGACAGTAACGTGAAATTATAATAGTAAGTACATTTTTATTTATAGTAAAGTGTACAAATATATTAGTACAGTGCACAAGAATGCGACATGTACATATGACAAATAAAAAAATAAAATAAATCTATATAATACTGGAAAATTCATACATTAATAAACAGATGCAGAAGTACTAAAACATTAAGTTAAGTATTGATACTTAATATTAACAATGGTGACCATTAGCTGTAAAGCTATGTATACAATCATTATTGCCATAAATGCTTTATACAAGATAGAACTAATAAATAAAAAATAAAATAAAAAAACAAAAATATATATAACAGTAAATGTTATCGGCTCATATAGCGCTCGTATCATGCCGTAAAGCTTCCTGTTGTCGTTGATGTAAAATGAGAAAGACCTTTAACCTTAGTCTAAAAGCATGAACACTATGGAGGTTCCTTATCGGTGGAGGGATGTTATTCCAGCATTTGGTTGCCGCGTAGCGAAAACAACCTCTAAATGCTACTGTTTTGTGACTTTGTATGGAGAGGTGCATCGCGCACTGCCGGCAACCAAACGCCCTTCGATTCGACATCCAGGACAACTTTTGATATAGATAGACCGGCGCTTTATGTTTTAAGATTCCAAATAAAAGGCAAGCCAGGTGAAGTTTGCGGCGGTGTTTCATTTTAAGAATATAGTGTCTATTCAAATAGGGACTCACATGAGCCCTAAACGGAATGTCAAAGCAATATCGTGCACACGCGTTCTGAACCCGCTGAATAAATTTTTGTGTTTTTGCAAGAAGACGGGGGCCAAAAACTACATCTATATAATTTAACTTCGATAAAATAAGCGATTCTACTAGCTGAATACGCAAAGTTTCATTTACAAAAGGCCTCATTCTGTACAATATTTTCAGTTTATAGAAGCAATTTTGAACAGCTCGTGCAACATGCTTTTCAAAACGTAAGTTAGAATCCATATGCAACCCTAAATTGCGTGCTTCGTACACACGCTCTACAGAATTGTTCATGCGAAAAACATTTACCGATGGGTTCAGACCCGTTAATTGGTGTGGACTGCCGAACACTAAGTATTTAGTTTTATTGGGATTTAGTAGTAAACAGTTACTGTTTGCCCATGTGGTTATACTTGCTAGATCCCTATTAAGTTTGTGAATGGCACTATCAATTTCGTCCGGTTTGCAGGAAATATAAACCTGTACGTCGTCTGCATAAATGTGAAATTGACAGTGCCTAATACACTTTCCTATGTCGGCAGTGTATAATATAAACAGAATCGGCCCTAGAATAGATCCTTGGGGTACTCCTCTATTAATCGCTTTTTTTTCAGATTCTAATGAAGTACCATCATTAGAACTGAGCTTCACATATTGACAGCGATTGCTGAGGTAGCTGTTGAACCACTGTAACGGTTTACAGCCAAAACCATAAAAACGCAATTTAGACAACAACAAATCAATATTTATGGACTCAAAAGCGCGGGAAAAATCTAGTAGGACTAGTAATGTGCACATACCTTTATCCTGAGAGCAAAGAATATTATCGGTTACATCAAGTAAAGCAGACACGGTGCTTCGCCCTTTTCTGAAACCTGACTGAACCTCGGGCAAAATACAATTTTCCTATATAAGATAGCTTGTTAACTGAGCACAAACCGCTTTTTCCATAATCTTAGATAAACATGGCAAAATACTAATGGGCCTAAGATCTTTTAATTCATTCGGATTAGATATTTTAGGCAACGGCTGAACGATAGCCAGTTTCCAGATATCAGGGAACACACAAGTATTTATAGACGTATTTAACAAAAAATGAATAGTGTCTATTGTGGTTGGAAATGTCATTAAAAGCATATCTAAATTAATATTATCACAGCCTTGTGCATTTGATTTCAAACTTATAATTATTTTTATTAGCATCTCTAAACTGATTGGCTCTATATTGAATACCGCATCACTAAATCTATGATAGAGAGATTCTACACTAAATCTGTAGAAAGTATAATGTTGGATTTTAAGTGTGTATTTGGTAATTTCAATTTATAAATCATGTTGGATTAAAACTTTCCATTCTAAAATTAACATGGAGTTTCAAAAACAATCATTTACATATTTTTACTAGAACATTAATGTCGGTAATGTAAAAATAGAACAATGTCAAAGTTAAGCGCAAACTTTTTAGTAAAAAAAACAACGACTGGCGGGATTTCACATATTCAATTGCACAATTGTGTTTTGTTGTTAAACTTTCCTTAATTTTTGAGAAAAGCATTATACAAACCTCAACCAGTAAGAAAGACTCCTATAAAACTCATACTTGGCCGGGAAGGCTTATTAGTGGATTCTGCAGTAATGTACTATTTCCAAATCAGTTCATACATTTTTGTCACTCCTTCACGCTGATTTGTGGGTGAAGATTTGAGGTATACACTACACAGTCACATCCTTGCTTACTCACCCACATATGTTCACATCTATTATATTAGTGTGAGTTTCAAATCAATTAAATTGTTCAGACTTGTGTATGATGTACCTACCTGTGCCTTAATCTTGGCCATGAAGCAAGTCAATGTTTTATGGAAGCTTGCCATGTTGCTAGCATTTTGATCCAAATATTTAGGATCAACCCCCATGGCCTCCGTTTCTGCTTTCATCTGCACCACTTTTGCTTGGTTGAGGGCAGCTTTCTACAAAGGAATAAAAAAAAGGATTTTTAATCCACACTGTCAAATCTTGCCGAATTCTTCACGAGAAAAACAATTGATGCCAGGGTCTGTAATGAACTTTTACTTATTTTAACCATCTTTATGTACACAACAAAATACCCGATTTTTTTTAAATTTAAATACTATTCGCAAATTGTCAGATATACAAAATAGCATTCGCAAATAGTCAAAAATACAAACATTACAAATTCACTTAGTTACCAACACAAAGAAGAAAGACTTATTCGTCTTTACAAAATGTCGAAATATTTTGAACCATGGCTACGCATTATAAAAGCTATTTGCTGCAAAGTTCATCTTTAAGTACAACAAGTATAAATAGTAGGTATATGCCTTTATAATATATATTGCTTGATAAGCAGTTGATTAAAGACTGACGTGCTGTGCGAGTATTACTATGTGATTGACGAGACAACTGCAATCCCCTAAATTGTACAAAAAGAATGCAAAGTCAGTAGTATTTGTACATGCATTTTTCAAGTTTTCCAGCCCTCGACGGCTCGACGTGATGCTATTTTTAGTATTCAGTTGTTTTCCATTACCTAAACATGTTACCTTCATATCTAGATTCTTCAATAAATTACCTATATCATACAAAAATAATATTTCTATCAAATTTTTTTTGTAGACTGAAATGCAATTTTTTATTTTTTAATGTTATCTTTTTTTGGACAAGTTTATTTGATATACTATCTCCAGTCTTACTTCTCGGTAGCAAGATAATCCCGGGAATCCGGAATCACGGTCGGGACAGAAAAAAGAGAAAAAAAAAACTGAACTTTTGATTCCTACTCCTTTATATTATTTTTAACACCACTATTGGCTTGTTGCCTATACACATGAAAAATAATAGCTTCCTTGGTTCACTACTGTAAAAGTTGTAACGAGATGTTATAATATTTATTATATTGGCCAAAATGTAATTTGAGGTTGTTTCAGATTTCATAAAAACATTTAAAATAATCTCCATTATTGTACAGTAATATGTTTTTCTTTCTAGTATAGCCAAGTATATTTCCTTTGGAAAATCTTATCAGAATTGGATTTACGCAAGGTTCCGAGTGATTCTATAAATCCGACTATCGACCGCCGACCGGGATTCCGGTTCTTTCATTAGTGTAATAATGGGTGTTCGTGAACTAATTATATGTGCAAGCAAATAATATAATAGTCCATAAAAAAGTTTTAACTTGATTGTGAATTCCTGTTAATTTAACTTGTGCATACTTGACGAATGGGAAATGTACAAACCATACGAGTCCAATAGAAAACTAAAAAAAATGCATTTCTGACCTTACGCATCAGCTGTCTAGGCATAATGAACGGTACTTACCAATTGCTTCCCGGTCATCTGGAGCATTATATTCTGTAGAGTTTGCTCGGACTGAAAAATAAATGAATAAGATTAGTTGAATCTAGCGAAACTATCATATTCTAATCCTAAGCCTATATAAATTATAACCTCTTAAAAAACCCACCTGCAAATTTTAGGAGCGTATTAGCCGGATAATGTGTCCTTGTTCATTACTGGTAGGTACCCAAGTAGCACAAGTGAGTGACAAATAGCTCGTATATCATATCTATTTGCATACTTGGGTGAAATATACAACCATCATCAAGTTCTATATAGGTGGAGAGAACCCATATGCAAACATTACAGAACCACGGGGCGAAAAATTGCAGCTTATTTTTAGTTCCAAATGGAATCCATAGCAATTCTCTAGATCACCGTGAGTGTCAATTAGAACTATGGGTTAAGTTGTGCGCAGTGAACGATTGATTGAACGATAGATGCGTTTGGTCAGTCAACACGTTCGGTCATTGAGTAGTAAATTAGACGCTAAAGTTTTTTCAGAGGCAACACTAAAGTGTATACCTATTCCATCTTTGAATTGAGTTGTGCGCAGCTATAGTGCATTACATCTATTTGGTGAGTATTAAAACCTATAATTCACAAAATTCACATAATGCATGCATTGAAATAGCACAAAATCCTTGCGAATGTTTTATTACTGTGAAACTATATAATGGTTTCTGTGTAAATTTCGATGCGCCATGGATTAGATCAAGACTTATTATTATAAATACTGCTAAATTAGTAAACGAAATAATACTATCAAAAAGTAAAATTGTTGAAAACCTAGCATAATAGTTTAAGGCTAAGTATGATGTTATAGTACATCAGTTACAACTATCAAAACTATGTGATTACGCGTCAGTGTGATAAAAATCATGTTCAAAACAAAACATTTTCAAGTGTCTATTTTAAAAACATGGCGATGTAAAGAAATCTTATAGTTCTTAATATCACTTATTTGTTCTCGAATTGCAACTGCAAGGTCTAAAAATCACTTATTTGTATATTGCTAGTGACAAATCAGTGGATCTTATTACCAATAGTAATTATTTTATCTTTTTTAGATCTCCCAGCGCTCGTGGATTAGGGGTCCTCAGAATTGTGCAAAAATCCATAATCCATAAAGGTTAGTACATATTTTTGAAAAACTCACAAAACTGTAACCGGTGTATAAATGTGAAAAATGTATCCTTTTTTGTATTGTGATATTATCTCTAATATTATAAGCGCGAAAGTTTGTCTGTATGTTCGTAACTCCTTCACGCTGAAATAGCTGAACAGCTTTGGATAAATTTGGTATGAAGATAGATAGATTAACTCTATATTATACACACGAGAAAGACTCAAGGTAGATCATACTCTGGATTCATCTTAATATATGATCTTCTTTTTACTATCATCATTATCACTGATTTTAGTCACAGCGACGGTAAACCGCGGAGTGCAGCAAATTATTTCATGTAATTTAATATTTATATTTCAGGAAACGATAGTTTCTGATAAATAGTTTCCTAAATTGCTAGAAACTAACGAAATGAAAGTAAAAGTCCCTGCTCGAACGAAGGCGATCGTACGTAAATACTTATGTGGCTGCAGAAGAAGAGCTAAATAAAATGGTAGAATTGCCTGAAACTGACCAAGAAGGCTACGTTGATCTAAATCTATCAGCTGTGATGACCGGAAATTTCAATCATATTGCAAAACAACTGGTACGTACACTATTACTAATTTTTAAAACACAGTATTTTTTGTTACGAAAAGAAATACATAGTTGTATTTTTTCAGTCATCCAACCCATCGACGACGGCACCAACTGCTGAGCTTTCAATTCAGGGATCACATGAAGTAATAAACGTAGGTTCAACGCAAAAATACGTCATGATTCCCAATTTTTCTGACGACCACGTTACAAACCAGAATATAGATCATGTAGAAACTGGACAAGTGCACGTTGTTGATTATGACACGCTTGTAATGAACCAAAAAATATTATCTGAAAACCAAATTAAAATAATAGATAAGCAATTAAAAATCATGAAAACACTAGCAACTATTTCCGTAAAAATTGACAATATTGCTTCCAACCTCTACAAAGAGCCGCAATTGCCAGTCACAAAATTAAGCAACGAAACAAAAAAGAGTTTGTGTAATGCTACAGTTACACCCATCAAGAATCTTGATGATCTCCAAAATATGGAAAATCAATTACGTGATGCTGAAAATAGAAAATTTTACAAGGATTTGTATTCAGTATTTTGCACTCCTGGCAAAAAAGGAGAGGTTTGTGCTTTTCAGCTAGTTGACGTTCTATTTACTCGAGAATTTTTAGTACAGTGTTCTTGGTCTGGCTCTGCCAGAGGTGCAGGTACGAAAATATCTATCAAAATATTTCAGGAAGTTCTTGGATTTTTTTTCGAACTTGTCCACGACTGTGATCCAAGTTACACTGTTGACAAAAACAATAATTTCTTCAAGTCCATCGTTAAAAAAGCTTTAAAAAGAACACAGACTAAACTTGAGAGAACTTCAGCACCAAGACAAGTTCCCAAAAGAAACAAGAAATGTAAACTATCAGATGGCTCAGATAACACAAGGCATGAAAGAAGTCTAACTACAGAAGTCTTAAATGTAAAGGCTCACAATAAAGATGAATCAGTAGTGCAAAACGAATTAGGTTCAAACAAAAGCAGAGACGAAGATCTGGAAGATAAAAAAGGAAACGAGGAGAAACACGAAAGTTTGGTAAGCAAAAATGAAAATAAAGAAAATTAATGTCATATAAGGAAAATTCGAAAAATTAGCGTAGGTGGTGAAATAATTGAAAATTAATACTTATTATAATTTTTTTTCTCCTAGCTGTATAACGTATAATTTTAAGAGCATAAACTGGTAGCACTGATTATTCTTGTCATGAATCTGAACGATTTTCTTCAAAACCTTATTTGAAAATAAGTACCAGATTACATAACGTAATACATATTAAAAAAGGACACTTGATCAATCCATTGTCTGAGAAGTACACAAGACAAGTACAAACTATTAACATTACCCTTGTACAAAAACACAATAATCCATGTGATTGCAATATTGCCGTTATTATGTCAGCATAGATTATACTTAGATGTAAGAAAAAAATAAAACTCATGTTGATTACGAATGTTTTGTTTTATTTGCAATCTTAAAATAAGTTTTCATAGTAAAATTATCAAACTGTGTGAAGCAAAGGCAATAAATACATTTCAGTTTTGTGTTCAATTGGTACTAATTTATATTTGATATCCTCTGGAAAACGTACACATTCGGTAACAATATTTGTGGCTAATTGATATTTAAACATATTGAGGTAAGAAGACAAAATAGGACGCTCAAAAACATTTTCTTTATTGGTAATCATATTACAATTCAGGAAGATTTTGTTTTCCTGCACTTTAATAGATCTTACCTCCATTATCTCTTGTTTTGTTGTAACAAAAAATCGGTCTGTTTTATCAGATATAATGAAATCTTTGCAATGTAATACTAGTTTATGACTTTTGCAATTTTCTTTAACATATGGATAATCCCTGGATCTCATCGCAGTATTATAATTCAGGTCCAAGTTATCACATTCTCCCAGTCTTTTAGCTATTTGAGACAATGGTTTGTTTCCAGTTCGTAGCATATTTTTAATTAGGTATAGCTTGTTCTCGAAGGGATAGGCATTAAAAGTTTGCAAAACACCGAAATGCTGCACTTCATCAACAATGTGCGTTAGGTTATGAACGTTACTTGTCATGTAGTCTAGACCATAGAATATTTTAAAATTTTTCACAAAATAATTTAACAGTTCTTTAGACAAGGGTAAGAAATTGAAATATTCTTCATTCGAACGAATCGTTATAGCACAGAAAAATGACAGAAAATGGTTCATTGCATTACCGTTTAATACCTCTGGTAATATAATAACACTAAGGTATAACAGACACGTTCTAAATTCAGAAGCTTTCCAATGACCTAAATTACTGAGATTCCTGACATCATCTGTGAATTTCAGAAGGTACTTTACAATTATCCAGAAAAGTATTTACTTTAGATATATCACTTGCTCGCCATTTTGTCTCTTTTTTTCCAAAATTTCCGTCTCGCTAGCCAATAAGAAGGCGTTTCATAATGCCTAAGTCAATCAAATGCATGGAATCCGCAACAGGAAAGTTTGTGATCATGTCAATTGGAAGATTCAGTAAAGGCGAATCCACTTTGGGGTGATTACCGTAGAGTTTTTTTCGAAAGTCTTAATTATTCCGGGCAGGACAATGTAATTCGGGAAATATAACTGTATGAGACACATGTGAATAATCACCAATAGTAGTACATTTGTGACACCCATGTTTACCATTAAAGTTGCAAACTCCTTTGATCATTGTTCTTGCAGGTGAATCGCAAATGAAGCATCTTATGGTAACAGTAACTTTAACGTTTCCAATTTGTATTCCATTTTGAAATAATGTGTCCATTTCCTGAATAAAAGGTTGTAGATATGCATTTAAATCTTTAGGTTTACCATGACCCGCATATATTTCAATAATAAATGGTTTGATATTAGGTAATTCAAAAAATCTTACACAATATGGGCCAGAACTGCTGTTTGGAACTGTTACATACTGGCAAGCCATCTATGTTGAAACAAAGAGAAACGTTGTTATTATGATTAAGTTGTTCTAAATGCTTTTTTAGAATGTTTCCAAGAGGTAAGGCAACACCATTGTGCCAATATTCACCAGGATCAACAAATATTGTTTCAATCTTCCTTGGAGTCTTCATGAGTGTTCTTGGGTCTACCGGCAACAAATTTGGTATCATAGTGTTTACAAGTGGCGCTAATGTCTTCAAGGCCGATAGGCTTATGTTATTTTCTACAGCCCATGCCCTGATTTCGTCCCGAAATTGAAGAATTTGTTGGTATTCATACTTTTTTTTCATTTGAGAAGATGTCATCATTTTCATTACCGTCACTTTCAGCAGAAATTTCAGTTGAATCGTTATTATCATCATTAGAGGGTTGGCTAGAATTTAGAATTCCAGGATCAAGACTGAAAAAATTTCAATATTTATACACGCGTATTCTATATATAAATAAGAAAATATATAATGTATATTAATATCAAACTAGGCGTAAAGAGATTACACATATTGTCCAGTAACTAAGAATTTCACTGAGCTAAGTGATAATAAAATTGGCATAATATTTCCAAAAATTAGAAATATCGACAATAGGCTCAATTCTTGCGTAAAATCGTAAATTTAATATAAGCTGTCATTGTCTTTTACCAAATGGAAACACATAAATTTAATTTCGGATTAAATTTTTCCCAGACCTATGACCGTTTGATGTCATGTTATATTACGGCACAACCTGTATATATGGCGACACAAAATTCTTTGTTTTAATGTTGAAATAGTTCAAATCTGTTTACCGTTTAAATCGCCCAAAAAATATTAATTTATGCGGAACCCTTGATTCCAGAACAAATTTACTGTTGACACAATTATACTATTTTTTCTTGTACCTAGATATATCAATAATATATAATATACATCAGAACTGTATATACATGATTCGTATAATTAAAGATTAAAATGATTTCATTTACCTTTTCACATAACCAGCAGCTTCTTTTGTAAAATCATTAACAACTTCATAGTTTAAATCGGTATCTTTTGTATCCGTGTCCATTATATTTCTTAAAGCTCGTACAACCTGCCGACGATAACTACCACGTAGTTTAACTTTTTTCCATGCTACGGAATTCATTTTTAAGGTGGTACGTAGGTGTCTAGGAACTTTGTATAAACAGAACTAATAGGTCTAACTAAAACATTAATTCTATCAACAAAATGAACGCAGGAAAAATCAGCTTAGACTTACAAAGCTAATATATTTAGTAACAATAATTATATATATATTATATATATACCTAATTTTGAAAATGTTAGATCTTTAGTGGTTTCAAATAAGTGAAAATTGCTGCTTTTGGTATTCCAGAAACCCCTACAGAAACATAAGTTACGGGTTGAAGTGGCATATTAGAGTACACTAGGCCTTAAAGCTGCCGATATAGCAGGTTCCGAAAAAGCTGCAAAATGATTCCTATAGCCACTACAAGTGAATTACTATTCTATTATATTACTAATTTAGAATTAAAAGTGCCAAATAAGGGTACGATAGCGCTTAGATGTAAGAGTTGCATATAAGTGATTTAGAGACCTTTTATACAACTATTGCTTATGTATCAGTGGAAATTAAAATATATATGTTACTTTAGGTAACAAAGTAGGTTTTGTGCCACCGTAGGCAACAAAGTAGGAATGAAATACTTTCATAAGCAACTAAGAGTGACAGGAGGTACTCATATACAAATATGAGCTGTATTTGAAGCTATAAGTTTTATCAAACACTGTTATACGACTTATTTGGAACTTAAAACTATAAGATAAGTTATAAAATTCACTAATGTGCTACTTGGGTAACGTAACATGGTAATGTATTTACGTGGACTAAGCCATAAATTCAATTGCAGCATATTATCAACTCAACGCAACCCAATTGGCATTTATGAATGAAATTCAATTGTTATCATTATCTATAATGCGGAAGAATTAAAAGGAAGTTTGATTATCTACCTAAAATGTTTCTATCAGATAGCCTACTAGGTAGTCTGTTTAATGATCGCGCCGTTCTCTGTGGTATACGATATAAAATCAATTGAAGTGCATAATTCAAGCCTCTGCAATCGGTCTCGAATCGCGATAGAGAAAGTGGAAACACGTCCGGTGCAATCCAATTAACCACAAAAAATATCTTAATTCGCGCTAAATAAAGCTCAACTATTTCCGATCAGAGTAAAAAAGCAATCTTCTAATATATATCTATGCATATATAATACTACTTTGTACACCGAGGGAAGAAAAACTATTTCTGTTCGAGAGTATGTAAGCCCGACGCGCAGCGGAGGGCTTAAAGGAAACTTGAGAAAAAAAATAGAACTTTCTCCCGAGTGATACGTTGTGCTTTATACTACATCTACGAGGAAAATAAAATCATTATAAGTTTTCTCGTATTCGTCCCGTGACTTCTCAGGAAGTACCTAAGATGTTTATGACATCTTGAGCTGTAGTTTTATTCCTGGTGGCGTTACCATTATAAAATCTTCACTTTCACTATTATGAGACATTTCGGAAAATTATTTGGATTAATTAAAAGGAAAAATTACCAATTTAGTAAAAACAAAATTTAACAAAACCAACGAATTGCCGCGCTTGTTTTTCGTAGTGCAGAAATAGGTTGCCAAACTCCTTTCATTTAAAATAGAGTACGAAACAGTAGGTTGTTTTGTAGGTTTTGTCTCTTCTTTCTAATTATTTTGATAAATGAAGAAGAAGATTGAGAGATGAACTTTGTGAGACTTGTCGATTGTAATTTTTTATATTCGCAGCTAAAAAAACAAAAGAACGCTAGCAGGGCAGGTATGGATTTCCCTACGACATTCTTTCACTGCTACGGAGGGAAGGAATGAAATTCCATATAACTTTTTCCGACGAACATTTATAAGGGAGAAATTACGAACTTTATAACACGTTTTTTAACGAGCAATGAGACACTTTTTATGTAGGTGTGGTAAATAAATAATATATACTCTATCCCATACTGAAATATTATTATAAATTTTATAGCACTACCTTAAAATCTCTTACTTAAGTGTCTTGAGATGCACACTTGTACCTTAATCATAGGGACAACATTTAACAGCTGGGTACCATATGGTAAGCTCACTACCAAACAAAGGACTGGGTGAAATTATCTCAATAAATACAGTGTGAAATTAAAAGAGATACTATATGAAAGTACAAGCAAAAGCACTTGTTTTTCTCAATAAACAGATGCAAAGTATAAATATATATTAAAATAAAAATATATACTTAGTTTCGTGAAAATAATACTGACATTAATCGCATTGGTTTCGCCACCACCGCCGCCCCCGGGATTGTTGGGCAGAATAGCCATCGTTGACCCTTCTTCTTCCGACGTGTTCCTGATTATTATACTTCGATTGTTCATTAAAAAAATGCTTATTCAATTCCGACCAGCAATCTTTGTTGGTGAATTCACCGAATGATATGTGATCGATTAAAATTGTTAGTGATGTGTTGACAGACGATTTGCTCGTTGTGCCATATCCCGAACACCGATTATTCATAAAACCTATGCGATTTTTATTCGATTCTGGACTCTTCCAAACTGGACTGAAAACCACCTTCGACGATCCCAGTGTGGATCACTCGCAAGTATATAAGGTCTCTGCTATAAGGGTAGTTCACACTGCCAGAAACAAATTGCAATAATATTGGAACAACAATGGAATATGTTAGGTGATACAGTGGCTCAGTCAATTTTGAATATTATCAAAAATATATATATTTATATATTATCTGTGCATCGTATCGACCAATACGTTATTTATTTTTAGTGAGTATGCATACATTTTTACTGGATTACCCGATTTGATGCAATTTTTTTGTTCAGTTGAGACCTGCATTCAAGTTGGAGCTCAAAATTATATCAAAATTACATCAGCTTCAGTCCAGCAGCATTTAAAAACGAACAAAAATAAAAAATTACATGTTCTATTACAATTTTATTTCTATTTTTGTAATATGTTACTGTTATAATACTATTTTATTAACTCCTGTTTTACTGTTAACGATTTGCATGGGTACTTTTTGACTACAACAAAGATATTTTATTTAAATGATAAATTAAAATGTAATAAATACAAATAAATATTTGTATTTATTACATTTTAATTAATCATTTAAAAGGAAAAAAGCATTTGCCATTAGTACATACCCTCATTTTAATTACTTTGGTACGTAGTTATGCTACATTGTACGTATCAAGTTAATATTTACCACTCATTAAGAAATTCCTACAGTTATTACTGATGCTGGTGATAATTCTGTCTGGTTTCTCATTAATCGTATAATGGAAGCCTACGGTGTTAATCGATAACCAAGACGATGTTGAAACAATACCCCATCACTAGTCACGGCTCTTCGCGCCTGCGCATAACAATTTTCTTTCTTTCTTCTTGTTGCTTTTGACAATACTCATATAAACGTCAATACTCTTATTTACGTCACGATTGACGTCTTCTGCACCTTACATGACGTCAGTAAAGTTAACACTGAAGTTTTGGCGCGAATATCGGAATCTTAGCTATTGTGTGCCTCACGGGGTGCCGGGCTAGAATATCACCCGGGTCGGGCTACCTATGATTGTCGTAGTAAGAGGCGAAAGCAATGCCTTCTAAGGAAGTGATCTCTTAAACTGCGATCCCTTAGACGCCTACCAAGCGTGGGGATTAAGGCAAACGGAGGCTGTGTTCAAAGGAGGACAATCCGGCTGGTACATTAAGTATTGTGTTGTTTCCATAAATCGTGTTTCTTCGAGTAGGTACCTCGTTCCTGTCATACTACCTGCTCCTTTGAAATGAAATGAAATGTAATATTATTTATTTTGACAGACAGAATAATAAAAATACATTACATACGATATCTACAAATGTATATCTATAAGGACAAACTTTTATAAAATATACATTAAGTGATAAATACTTGTAGTAAAATGTGTCAAACTGGACTCATCTCCGCATGATGCCGAGGGTCATAGACATTCGACGCTGGTTTGTGATAAAGATAATGGACTGCGAAAAGTATTGGTTAACAAAGTAACAATATAAACATTTACACCAATACTATTAACGCTTTGCCGCTGAAGTATTGTACGCTGAAGCCTGGAAGACTGTTTTTTTACCGCTTACACAAACCTTGTGTCCACCGTTTTGAAAAAAAAAAACTGAAACCGAATCGACAGTAAATTTATATATAATTATAAAACCTGCTCACAATATTTACGGCAATCTTTTTCAAAAATTTGAAGCGCTCGTAGCGAAGTTTGCTTAACCATTCTGAATCGATCAGCAAAGTTAAGCAACGTCCGCCGCGGTCATGACTTGGATGGGTGACCGCTGCTGACATTACTACTGAGCGCTTCCGTGCTTCGGAGGGCACGTTAAGCCGTCGGTCCCGGTTGTTGTCTTAGGATGGCAGTCGTTACAGCATGGTGGTAGGGCACTTTGCGAATGCCCGCCTGGCTAGCTACCACCCTCAAGTTGAAAATCTGTCGCCAAGCACCTAACGTTGTGTTCCGGCAGCTGTCCTTGAGAGCCAGTAATTCTAGGTTAGCCTGAACAACATCTTCGACCACATCATCACTTACCATCAGGTGAGATAGTGGTCAAAGGCTAACCAATCAAGCATAAAAAAAAAAAAAAAAATCTGTTGAGGAATGCGACCTGTCGAGGAGCACTGCCGTAAATCACAGAAGAAGAAAACAGGCTTCCCTCCTCAAAGGCCGGTACGCATCGTCGAGATCTTTGAAGTTGCGGAAGTTCGTGTGCAACAGTGATCACTTACCACCAGGTGAGCCGCCTGCTCGTTTGCCCTACTACACTTTACTACTACAATTTATTTACAAATAGGTTATTCAGAATACTAATTGCAATTTATATACATTACTAGCTTTCCGGGCGCGGCTCCGCCCGCGCGTTTGTCGGTTATCGCGCAAAAACATTAACCTCTTTTTGCGCAGTTGGATAAAAACTATCCTATGTTTTTTCCCGGGTCTTAAACTATTTCAATACCAAATTTCATTTAAATCGATCCAGTAGTTTAGGCGTGAAAGCGTAACAGACAGACAGAGTTACTTTCGCATTTATAATACGAGTATTAGTACTGATTCAAAGAGCATTGAGAAGCTTTACTGGAATCAAATGGAGTGACATGATAAGGAATAGTGTGTATAGTTAAGATGGTTTGGACATGTAGAAAGAAATGAGATTGACTAAACAGGTATATTATGTGGGACAAGTGAACGGAAGTGTTGGAAGGGGAAGGTTTAGGCCAAAGTTCCGAAATCAGATTGAAGACGTTCTGAAAAAAGGCCAGATCAGGAGTACCCTAAACCAACGCTTGTGTAAAAAAGGATTGATGAGTATAGATGAAGCGAAAGAAGTATGTAAGAGGTATGTATGAATGTATTCAAATTTATATTTTTAATATATATTTTTGTTTGCATGCGATATTGCAAACATAAAAATATTACCATCATATATTGTGTGTTGGTAGTGTATGTACGGAACTGCCGGTGTGCCAATTCGACTCAAACTTGTCTTTATTTTGTTATAGTTCATTATCATAATATACTAGCGACCGGCCCCGGGCTTCCACGGGTATTTAACAAAAAATATAAATTAAACACATAAAAAGTAGTTATTGTGACATAACTGATAGTTAAACTTGTAGTAATGCGGACTTTTTTGTAGATATTGATAGCCTCTATAAAATTGTAGTAGGTACATCACTTTGCTCTATTTTCAATGATTTCCGCAGCGTACGCGATAAAACGGTTTTTAACCGAGTTCCAAACAAGGAGGAGGTTCTCGATTCGTCTGTTTTTTTACCGACTTCCAAAAAATGGGAGAGATTCTCACTTCGTCTGTTTTTTTATGTTTCTTACCTCAGAACTCTGGACTGGGTAAACCAATTTTGAAAATTCTTATTTTGTTTGAAAGGTGATGCTTGTCGTTTGGTCCCATTTTAAATTTCATCAAAATCGGTCAAGCCGTTTTTGAGTTAGGTAAATTTTTCAGGTATTTTTGTGTAACTCAAAAACGGCTTATAGTTGTTATAAATGAATGAGAATCGATCCCGTAAGTAGCAAGGGTGAAAAAGTGAGAAAAAAAATTTTTTGCCAAAAAATCGAACCGACTTCAACACCCAAAAGTGTGAAATAACTTGTCGAAGTCGGTACCATGCGCAGTTTTGTGATAATATTTACTTTTGAACCGTACCGATTTCAACAAGTTATTTCACACTTTTGGGTATTGAAATCGGTTCGATTTTTTGCTAAAAAATTTTCTTTGGTATTTTTTTCACATGTTGGCTTACATTATCGATGTTTTCATAAGGTTCCCTAAGTGTTTAGAAATATTCTATAGCCCATGATCATCAGGAATATTGTAGGGTTCTAATGGTGAAAGAATTTTTTTATTCAGTCCAGTAGTTTTTAGGATTCCGTACCCAAAGGGTAAAAACGGGATTTATTACTGAGACTTAGCTGTCCGTCCTTCCGTCTGTCACCAGGCTGTATCTCAAGAACGGTGATAGCTAGACAGTTGAAATTTTTACAGATGATGTATTTCTGTTGCCGCTATAACAACAAATACAAAAAGTTGCCCAAGTGCGAGTCTGACTCGCGCACGATAAAACAGAAAAGGTTAATATATGAAGTCTAATGTTGTATAGCTAATGCTACGGAACCATTCGTGCGCAAGTCCGACTCGCACTTGGCCGATTTTTAAGTTTATTAATTACATACAAAAATACAAATCTCTCCTCTTTATATTAGTATGGATAATGATTATGTAAAGATTATGCTTATATACGAGTCGGTAGAAAATAAGATAAGTTATGTTTTAGGTGTGGCAAAATCAGTTGTTAGAGAATTTTGATCTATGATATATGTTTTTGTATTAAAATACATAATCATTTCAGTTGTTAAGCTCGGTAAGGTGTTGTATTCGTAGAAATGTGATTTTTATCCGGTAGCGTGAAAATGGTTTTTGAAATTTGAACCTCTATAAACGTTTCAGAAAAATGTTTTTTTATTTTCAAATTACCAATTTTAGTAATTTTACTCTTACATTTTACTATATATTACCTAATTTTCCTGCAAAGCCGCCGTGACGTCACAAACACCACGCACCCAAACTGGAAGAAGTTTCGACGCGTGTCCCTTCTACACGAAACATCTTCACAAATATTTTTAAAACGCTCGTAGATTCAAGAGAATCTACGAGCGTTTTAAAAATATTTGTTATTATTAAAATGATCTAGGCTTGCAACTAGCATTTTCCTCGCTGTAGTTAAGTGAAAAATAGTGTGTTGTGCTCGGCTGCAAAGTTATTTTGCGTCTCGTCTCGTATTTTGCTTGACCTTCGGTACGCTCAGGTTTTTTTTTATGTGATGGAGTGGCAAACAAGCAGACGGGCCACCTGATGGTAAGCGGTTACCGTCGCCTATGGACATTTGCAACACCAGGGGCGTTACCAATTCGTTGCCGACCCTGTAAGACTCTTTTAACACCCTTTTTGAAGGAATCTATATTTATTTTTTAAGGATTCTATATTGTGAACCGCGTAGCTTTGCTCATGGCTCAATCGCCGTCTAGAGTGACATGGCTCAATCGTAGAACTTCACTTCCTCAGGTTTCAATAAATGTACTCGCGCCAATTACCATCTTGCAGCCTTGAATAACTGTGGCTGAATCCCGGTATTCCAGGATTCCCAAACTACACACTTCAGCGTCCACTGACAATCAGAAGGTTCTATGTGGGTCGAGATGCGACACCACGTTTTAATTGGTATGTTTTTATTTATATAGAAACAAGTATTTCAAAGATCTCACCGTGCTAGCGCACATAGAGGCCGTTCCACTATTTCTGTAATAACAACATTTTTGGGAATTCAGAATATACTCACTCAATACAATCAACAGATATCCCCATCTGTTAGAATCGTTTGGAGCTAACAGATAATTGTGACTGTCAAGTCAACTAATAGACAAATAATATGCAATAAAATAATATTGCGACTATAAATTGATATGTAAGCTATCTTATCTTTTCTATTTGGATCAAATTGCACGCGGTGTGCAAATCAAATTTAACATCGGTTCAGTAGTTTAGTAGTACATAGCGGACAAACAACGTGACACGTAATTTTTATATATTATAAAGATTAACTTAATTTTTAAATGAAAGCTGAAAGAAATGAATAGTTATTATATATATTTTATTCTCGCCCAAAGCCACAAGTTGTAGTGATACCACACCCCTCATTCCCTATACAAAAGCGGCGTTACAACTATATAGATACCTATTACACAGACACAAATATTGTTTTTGTACACGCGTAATTGTGTGCGTGAAGTCTAAGGTTGTCACCGTATGAATAATTATTGTACTTACCTACCAAACAATCTTTTGATACTATTATTAGTAGAAATAGATTTCGTATTATGCGTACCTATCTGGAGAAACATTTCCAAGCACAACTATCCAACTACACGTAGGCCGTAGGAATGTCCAACACGCAAACGAGCAGGTAACATTACTTCACTTTTCATTAAAACATAAAAAAAATATTTTTTTTGTGTTTTAATTGTTGTGTTATATAACTTTTTTAAGATGGATAAATATGACGTAGGTATATTACGTCGAACAGTAGGTAATACTTTGTATCAAATGTCACGTCAGAGTTCGCGAAAAGAGTGAACAATTTTTATGACGTCATCAAAACACTGAGTGATTCCATTGCCGTTTGTAACCTTGCTTAATTGACATGGAGATATACAATTTAGCAGTAAGAGTAAGTTATCATTACTTTACGAGTTGAGAATTGCTCCCTGTAGTTTGTACAATCTATTGTATACCGGGCGTCCAAATAGATAATCTAATCACAAAAATCACTACGTTAGTGTATATCACTTCTAGACACTGTTTTTCATATTCTTTGCCAGTTCACGCACACAGATAAAGACGTCATATCGATAATAATGTTTCAAGGCTACACCATCCAGTCTGCCAGCGGCGTTCACGAGATAAACATGGCTCAGGTACGTGCGAAATCTATTTATAAATAATAGCACTGTAGTTTTATATCCACGCTAGATACATTACACATGTCACATGTTGTACTACAGGCGCACGATTCAATTCAGCTTGTTTAACTTCGTTCGTTCAGCAAAGAATTGCTTCAATTTGTTTGTACAGTTCGACCAACTTATGTGTGAATTCTAAGAGGGCGCTGTCGGTTGAGAAACACCAAATTCTTTTTCTAATTTCGTAAGCGATTTCGTAGTTCCTTTTTCTGCCACTTCACAGCTTGGTTAAACTTTTTTTTTATTAGTATTAGTATTCGTTCAATAATAGTGATATGAATAAGAATTGCTTCATGTATTTGAACGTGTAATGTGTTCGATTAGGTAATGGATCTTTGTATATAAGATGGATAGATACCTAGATAGATTAAGGAGTTGATTGGGTTATTGTAAATTCGCTACAAAGTAAATACTTTTTCATATTTTGTAAGTTGAAGGTCACCACAAACAAAGAAAATTTAAAGAAAGCTGCAGTCTCCGTTGCATATAGTTTTTACTAAAAGTATCTAACTATATAAATAGCGACCTAGTCTTGTTCTCATGTGTGCAAGAAAAGCTAAATAAAATATATTTAATATAAATAAAACATTTTATTAATTCAATTTTTTGTTGACAACTTTATAACGTGCATGTCTACGATATGGCGCTAGGTACCTACTTTATTTTGGTAGTACACTATGTTTCATCATCAGAGATTTCTTCTCTGATCGAAATAAAGTATAAATTTAAGGACCTGAGTTGCTTTGACTTTTCCAAATTTCTGTTGGAAATGAAAGATCACTTTGACAAAAGTTTGAACATCTGAAAAATACCGAAATAAGTAAAACGATTTTAGTATAGGTTCATATATATGTTTGCAATAACGCATGCTTTGCGGATTACATTACAATATTACAAAAATACGACAGGAAAAATTTAGGTCATGTGCGGGATTCGAACCTGCGTCATCCACCCTGTTAGCCAGGGTATGCTCTAACCGACTGAGCTAACATGACAATAAGCATTGTGACAATTGTCATGTTAGCTCAGTCGGTCAGATCAGAGCATACCCCGCGCCCCGGCTAAATGACGCGGGACCGCACACGACTATAATTTTTCCTCTCGTATATTTGTAGATAATTTTGTAAAGTAAAAAGATCTTGAGCTCGTCAAAATTTAAACTTACTTTTGATTTACGCAAAAAAAATGTTTTCCGTTTTGGGTAGTTAATCTACGTAACCAAGCTAATCAATAAAAAAAAAGATGTGAATTAGAATTTGACTTTTTAATTCAATTTTTCAGGTGATTATTCCTACTCTCAGGCTGAATAATGGGCAAGAGATCCCAGCGCTGGGCTATGGGACGTGGCTGGGTCTCAATGATAAGGTAAGGTTTTACTATTCATTCATAAATTATTATTCTTCAACACTAGGTAACCCGCAAAATAAACTTACTTATATAAAACTAGCCCTCCAGCCGCGTCCCCCCGCGCGTTTGTCAGTTATTTTGCTAAACCATTAACCTCTTTTTCCACTGGTGGGTAAAAACTATCCTATGTCCGTTCCCGGGTCTCTATCTCCATACCAAATTTCATCCAAAACTGGGTCCAGTAGTTTTTAAGTTAATTTTAATTTAATAATTTAATTCATTGACTTCACTGCATATATTTAGTTTTCCTTTTTTTTATCATATTCTACACTACTATATTTTTTTTTCCGATAGACTTATTAAAAACACACAACTAAATACAATACTACAGCTACTGCAACGAAATCATTTAGGCAACCTAAAGGCCACTGCTGGGCCACAGCAGTCCAAATGCTCCAGCCCACTACATTTTGAAGCGCTCGTAGCCAAGTTTGCTTAGCAATTCTGAATCGATCAGCAAAGTTAAGCAACGTCATGACTTGGATGGGTGACCGCTGGTGACATTACTACTAAGCGCTTCCGTGCTTCGGAGGGCACGTTAAGCCGTCGGTCCCAGTTTTTGTCTTAGGATAGCAGTCGTTACAGCATGGTGGTAGGGCACTTGCCCGCCTGGCTGGCTACCACCCTCAAGTAGAAAATCTGTCGCCAAGCACGTAACGGTGTGTTCCGGCAGCTGTCCTTGAGAGCCTGTAATTCTAGGTTAGCCTGAACAACATCTTCGACCACATCATCACTTACCATCAGGTGAGATAGTGGTCAAAGGCTATCAAGCATAAAAAAAAAACTACCAATTGACAGAGAGTCCAGCATGCTGGCAGCATGCCCCGGCGGATTGCAAATTAATTGCAGCCTTATTTGTAATTGGTATTGTAATAGATATAAATTTCATTTTGAGATTTGAATTCCGGAATAGGCTTAAGGAAGAATTACGTAAGAATGGGGTTGATCATTGACAACTATTTAGCAAACTGAAGCAGTGATGGCTCAGTGGCATTGGCTATGAACTGCCGCGCAGCAGGTCCATGGTTTGAATCCCGCCGCGAGCTTGACCGCATGGTGGGAGGGCATTTTGCGAATGCCCACCTTGCTAGCGACCACCCTCATGTAGAAAATCTGTCGCCAACTACCTAACGGTGTGTTCCGGCGGCAGTCCTTGAGAGCCAGTGAAATTACAGGCACATAAGCCTTAACAACTGTGTCTCATGGTGACGGACGCAGTGCAATTAGTGATTTGTCACGAAATGCATCTGTTATAGGCAGAGGCTAGTCCGCTTAACATCAGGTGGACATCGAGCTTGTTCTGTCACAAAAAAATTTAAAAAACTCTCATGTTACTCTTTTATCATTAGGAACAATTCAGTTTTTTTTCCACGAACTGTTGTAATAAGTATCATTGCGTATTTCCTTCTTCAGGGAGAGTTCCAGATTGGTGACGTGCATAAGATGACAGAAGCACTGTCATATGCCATAGACGTTGGCTACCGGCACATAGACACGGCTCACCTCTACAGGGTAGAGCCTGAAGTTGGACAAATCATCAACGAGAAGATCAAACAAGGCGTTATTAAGCGTGACGATGTTTATGTTACTACTAAGGTCAGTGCTTTAAATATTATCAGCCTTCCCTTATAAAAAGCCCACCAATCAATGTGTAACAAGTGAATATCAAATCACTGAGAAACAAGTGAATAGCAAATCACTATGTAACAAGTGAATATCAAATCACTGTGTAACAAGTAAATCACTCCTTAAATCCCTAATCATTGCATAAATATTTCTTACTTTTAAACGTTAGGTATGACCTACTTAGTTAATCAGTCGCTAATGAGCGGTTATTAAAGTTGTGTATGATTGTGTTGTGATTTGACGCCGTAGGTATTATTTTCCGCTTTGCAAAAGATGCCAGTTACATTGTGGGGTTCCTCTTGCAGGTGCTGTAAGTTTTTTTAATGCAAGGTCCAACAGTAACCAAACAGGCCTGACTAATTAATGTCATACGGTTGAAGAAAAAATAAAACATCATTATTCTGGGCTCACTAGCCATTCTCAACTTGACAAAGCAAGTTCAAAATAAAAGCGCGCACGCAAACAATCAAACTAGGAACGAAACACAATGACAACACGACCACATGCCAGGCAACTGTCTGGATCAGCTGTTTCACATCCGCCATCTTGTTTAATAAATCGCTATTCAATGTTTAAACATAGGTGGAGCAGTGATTAACTTTACAGCTACTTTAAGCAATGAATAGTGACAGATTAAAGTTATTTAACATTTATAAGTAAAGTTTTTCATATTAAACTACTATTTAATTAATAAAATTTTAATAAGCGTTTATAATTATGGGTGTAGTAGGTAAGTAGGTATTTACATTTCAAATTAGCACAATTGTTAGTCTTGGGTCGGAATTGAACGCGCAGCCTCCGATTTCGCACTGGATTCCTTAACCACTCGGCCACCGGAACATATTCTTTCGAGCCGAAAGTTTGTGCTCCGATCATATTACTTTAACCATCATAGGGGACGGTGCGTGATCATCAACCAGACTAGACTTCATCTGATCGAAAGAAGTGCTTTTTTAAACACTTATAACTCTCGGAATTATATCGCTATTTTTGTATATTTCTAAATATGAGCAATACAGGCATTATTATTACCTGAATGAATGAACAGGGCATTATCGCATGCTAAGCAAAAATCACATTTACAAGTTATTGGGGTTCAATTTGTCTTTTGTTCTATTGGTGTCGATTCTTTACGCAAAAAAAATATCTAAATAATGTTAGTTCTTATTCTGCTATAAATAAATTTGTATACCGCTTGCGAATTACAGTATCTAAAGTAATATAGAGACTATAATTGTGTTAATTGAACATATATTGTATACTTTTACACTCTTACTTATAAACGTTTATTAAAGTGTTATTCATTGAATAGTACTTAGTTTACAGCGGTCACCCATCCAAGTCATGACCGCGGTGGACGTTGCTTAACTTAGCTGATCGGTTAAGAACAGCTAAGCAAACTTCGATACGAGAGTCAGGTAATTCAGGCAGCTGGCCAATAATGCGTATAGTATTAGTCCGTACTCTCTGCTACACTTTTTATGCTGGTCATCCATAGTCTGCTGAAGCCCAACCCTTATGGGTTAGCAGATATTTATACTACTTAGTGGCTCTCCGAGCTGTAGACCTCACGAGTCTGGCCTTGCATTTCAATACAGGTTCACAGTGTATGCTAATGGGAGAATGGGTCAAGAAATCCAAAATCTAGATACGTAATGTAAATAATAAATGATTTTCTTCCACTTATGTGGAATTAAAATCAATGACACTTGGGCCCCAGCGAAGGCTAGTTGTATCAGAAATAGGTAGGTAAGTAGTAAATTTACAATAACTTTACATACTTAGTAATGTATTTACTGTCTACAAAAACATGGAAAATAAATAGCGAGAGAGATCCTATCACTTTTAGGGAACTGGCGTGCCTATTAGGATATTGTTATTAAATTAAGCGCAGGCGTTTTCACTTTCATAGCCTTATAATTTATATCTCCGACATTTTTTTAAATTTCCAATACTGAATCAACAAAAAAAAATATGGAATTGTCAATCCTGCCCACATAATACCGTGAGTATCGGTTGAGAAATGAAACCAGACATACGAAAGTATTTATGTCTAAGTTGAAGCAGAGACGCTTCGCTCGAACTAAGTTCTCGCTCGGTCAATTATACGCTTTCTCTGGAAGACCATGTTGTTGTTGAAAGCAGGCTTCGATTAAATTTATGCGGATTATATCAGGATCAATCCTGCAAAGATTCTGTCATATCCTATGATTAAATAGCTGAAGAAGTGTAACCTCATACAGTTACCGTTTCATTTAGGACTCATCAAGTTAACTATTAACAATACAAACACAGTCTTTCAAATTCAATTTGGTTAATTGGTTTGGTGCTTAGAAAAGATCGCATCCGATTGGTCGCGTCAAAGTAATTTTGTTGCGCCGCACGGTACAGTTTAAACCACGCCTGCCGCGGTAAGGTTTGCGTTCTGCTGTCTTTGAGACTTACATTTCTATACATATTTATATAAAGAAATGTAAGTCAATCTATATCGTATCTATTCTGTGAAACGGAGTCAATATCATTTGATACTACATTCTGGAATGTGCCGTCCTATAACAGTCAGCCTTGAACTTCTACGTTTCATTTGACTGTTATCTGTGGCGGTCAGAAAACTGGGGATCATTGCAAAGATAGGAATTAGGATGATATTATCAACTTTAAAACAAACATTTTTAGGGTTCTATAGGTACTTTAAAGGCAAAACTGACACTTCACTTTCATAATCGCCGTATGTGATAGGTCTCCAGCTCGTCAATACACAAACCTGAAATATTAATATTTTGTGCAAATTGACCCAAAGATGATCATCGGCCTTAAAATTAAATTAAATATTTAAATTTTTATATATATTAAACATACACAGGGCACAAAAATTTTTGTAATATATTTTTATCTGAAAAAAAATCATAATAATATGTAATAGGCCGTCGAAATTAAAGATCTGTGTCGTCGAAGTGGACTGACGACATCGTAAAAGTCGCGGGTAGCCAATGGTTATAAGTGGCTAATAGCCGTTCTATGTGGCGTTTTGTGTGGTTTTTTTTATGCCTGATAGGCTAGCCTTTAACCACTATCTCACCTCATGGTAAGTGATCGGATGTGTCGGATATTTTGTTCAGGGTAAGGGGGCGTCCATAAATTACGTGAGATGGTTTAGGGGGGGAGGGGGTCGAGTCAAATCTCATATAATCTCACGTTAGGGAGAGGGAGGGTCTCGACAAATATCACGCAATTTTTGTTCTGATTGAAACAAAAAAAAAATTATACTATACTACGCATAATTCTCCATGGCCTGAATTAGAGTAGATATTCTTTTCTTTTTATCACAGTAGTCATGATTTAAGTATTCTATTGTTAAATTTTTATTACATTTATAACTCTCAGCAATATTGATTAGTAGTCTCAACTAGTCGTAAATAAAAGCACGCAGCAAATTGTTTTTTTCTTTCTACAATAACAACCCAACGCGTTTACGTTAGAAACCCACATTCTGAAAAATCTCACGTGAGATTGGGGAATGGGGGAGGGGGTTGAACAAAATCTCACGACATCTCACCAAAGGGGGAGGGAGGGACAGAAAATTTAAAAAAACACCTCACGTAATTTATGGACGTCCCCTAACCTAGAATTTACTATACTAAATTTGACACTTGTACTTAATGCCGTTTTACGATGGAGCAAAAACCAAAAAGTGTAATTGTTTAAAAAAAAAAACCCAACAGCAAATTTTAATTTTAGTTAAACGTGTTGGTTCCATACAAATTCCATCAAAATAGGTCAAGTAGTTTTTAAGTAACTCTCAAGTAACTGAGAAATGCTTGACATATGACTTGGTAATTGCAAAAAAAAGCTAATATCACCGCATAGCAAGCGATAGTGCTTGCAATCGTATTTAGAAATCTGTATAATAATATTAATAATATGTTATTTAGTGCCTCAAAGATGGCAAAATACATATCGTTATCCTTATCAATCATGACTATACCTTTGTTACTGATGAGGTATTGATAAAAACGTGATAGATCGGAAAAATAGTTTTTACATGTCATGTCAAGGCAGATAATAATCTGACTGTACTTTGGTCGTGATTTCATTTTAGTAAGGTCTAGTTTAATAATCTTCGGTTAATATTTAATCCGATGAATAGAACTTAGCCACTCATGAAAGGCTGTCCCGCCAACTGCGAAAAATATCAGGGATGCGCCATCACGCCGGTCGGCAACCGGGTGAGAGGACGTGATGGACATCTCTGGGGGGGCTCGGGCGTCCCCTCAGTCTCCAGGCTAGTTTCCCGTCGAACATACTGTATCAGTCGGATTGTCTACTGCTGAAGTCAGCCTCCCCCATTATGGAGGGGGGTTTGCCATAATCTCGACGCTTACCAGGCGTCTTTGGGAGCGCAGTGTAAGATGGCAGTTTTTCAGAAGGCGCTTCTGCCCACCTTCTAGTACTTTTCACTCCGTTGCTTCACGTGCTTGACGACAGATTTCTACTTGAGGGTGGTAGCTAACAAGACAGGCCTCGTAAAAACTCCTTCCATATACAAAGGCTATTCCATATATAAATGCCATTCTCAAACAAAAACTGGGACCGACGACGGCTTAACGTGCCCTCCGAAGTACGTGCACGCTCAGTAGTAATACCACTAGCGGTCACCCATCCAACTCATGACAGCGGTGGACGTTGCTTATTACAATTATGTCACAGTCTTTTTATGTATTCCAATTTATAAGTACACGTGCTAAGCCAGGGCGAGACGCTACTAACCTATAATTGTTTTAAATATATATTTTATAATAGCTTTCTGTTACTATTAGCCCCGTTTCAGAATGTCCTAATAAAGTTTCGGGTTGTTATGCAACACATAAAATAACTGAATGATGAAAATGACAGTTAACATGAAGCGCGTTTCAAGCTTTAACCGATGGATAGGCTAAATCGATGACTGTGAAACGCAAAGGTAGTGTTTTATTTATTAAATATGTTCTGGGTAGTATAACCGGAACTTACTCAAACATTCTAAACAGGCCCTTAGTGTTATATTATTAGCCTTAAATAAAAATAAAAACGTTTCTCTATACTAAATACCTCCATAATGCTTATGTGTCTATAAAGAAACACACTTATATTACCATCCCTCTCAAAATATGTAGAACGTTGATTGATAAAGTCTTGTTTTATCACCGTTCCAGGTCTGGCAGCATTATCACCGTGAAGCAGATGTGGAGGTGTCCCTGCGAGCCTCCCTGAAGCGCCTCAATCTCGACTATGTCGATCTGGTGCTCATGCATTGGCCCATGTCAATCTCTGTGAGTTATACCTGACAAGCTAGCCCTTGACCACTATCTCACTTGATGGTATGATGATGTGGTCGAAGACAGGCTAGGCTAGACGCACCGTTAGGTGCTTGGCGACAGATTTTCTACTTGAGAGTGTTAGCTAGTCAGGCCACAAAATGCCCGCCACCATGCTATAACGATTGCAATCCGAAAACAACCGGAACCGACGGCTTCTCTTGCCCACCGAAGTACGTGCACACTCAGTAGTAATGTCACTAGCGGTCTCCATTTCAACTTATAATCGCAGCCCACGTCGCTTTTTTTATGCATGATAGGTTAGCCTTTGACCACTATCTCACCTGATGGTAAGTGATGATGCGGTCAAAGATGTAGTTCAGGCTAAACTAGAATTGAACGTGAAGATCGCTTTAAGATGGCCTTTTGAGTTTCACTGCAGCGCTTCAACCTGGATTGTGACGTTTAAATACACTCGAGAGCAATGAATCCGGGTCACTTAAAGAATGTTAAAAATCTCGGAAACTAAAAATGATAGGTTAATGCAATAAATTGTATTTAATAGACAATGTAATACTCCTTAAATGAAAGTAAAAAAAATATGAGTCACCATACATTTTATTAACACAAAATTACATAAAGAAAAAAACTGCTGATCTCTCCTTAAAACAAAAATAGGAAACATGAAATTTTTGAACTTTATTACGATTTTCTTGAATTTTAATACTTCGTATTGCCTCCTCGTGCTTCCATTACTGCGTTTACGCGGTTTGGCATGCTGTACACCAAGTTCCTTATACGATTTTGGGGAATATTCTCCCATTCCTCTGTGAGAGCAATTTTGAGCTCACGAAGCGTGATTGGGGGAGGGTTTCGTTGTTTTACGCATCTGCCTAGCTCGTCCCAAGCATGCTCGATCGGGTTGATATCCGTGCTGCGCGCTGGCCACTCCATACGAGTAATGTTCATCTCTTGAAGGTAGTCATTCACAATCCTACCTGTATGAGGTCGGGCATTGTCATGCATAAATATAGCATTCTCACCTAAATTGACCATAAATGGACCAACGTGATCATTGAGGATTTCTTCCACATATCTTACGCTAGTTAAAGAGCCGTTTTCTATGATCACCAGCTCTGTGCGACTTTCAGAAGAAATTCCGGCCCACACAAGTACAGACCCACCACCGTAGGCTACTTTTTCTTCGATGCATGCTTGCTTGAATCTTTCCCCTGGTCTTCGATACACTCTGTGTCTTCCATCGTGCTTGTAGAGCATAAATTTTGATTCGTCGGAGAACATAACTTTTGACCAATCTTCAATACTCCAATTTACGTGGCTCTGGGCATATCTTAGTCTCGAAATACGATGCCCACGCTCCAGTTTAGGGCCGTTTGCAGGTCTTAGGGGTTTTAAGTTAGATTCAGCAAGCCGACGTCTTACTGTCCATGCACTTGGGTTACTTCCTCCGAGGCGTCGAAACTGATTGGTGAGTTCAGTTCCTGTGAGAAAGCGATTTCGAAGCATGGTGTTCACCAAGTATCGGTCTTCTCGTGCTGTGGTACACCTGGTTCTGCCCGTTCCTGGTCTGCGTAGGTTAGAACCAGTTTCTTCGTAACGTCGGAGAACTCTTTGTACTGTTGACAGCGACACACCGACAGTCCTGGCTGTATCGCGCTGACTCCGGCCGGTTTCCAGCATTGTAAGTATTCTGGTGCATTCTTCAGGCGTAAGCGACATAATTTCAGCTTGAATAATGAATATAGAGCACTATCAACATGGTTTATGTACCCACATATATGACAGATTACAAACAAAAGCAAAACCAAATGCTGTAATTTCGTAGTTCCATCTTCGAAAGTGGCCCTTTTTCAAATTTGATTTTTTTATGATATAACTTTACAATAACTAAGAAGTTTTAATACCTTCATTTAAGGAGTATTACATTGTCTATTAAATACAATTTATTGCATTAACCTAGCATTTTTAGTTTCCGAGATTTTTAGGATTCTTTAAGTGACCCGGATTCATTGCTCTCGAGTGTATATTTTTTTAAGTTATTGTACGGAACAAGCTCGAGGCTCAAGCACCTCTGCTTATAACAGATGCATTTCGTCACTAGTCACGAATTGCACTGCGCCCGTCACCTTGAGACATAGTTGTTAAGTCTCATGTGCCTGTAATTTCACTGGCTCTCAAGGACTACTGCTGGAACACAGCGACAGATTTTCTACTTGAGGTGGTCGCTAGCCAGGCGGGCCATCGCAAAATGCCCTTCAATGCGGTGAAGCTCAAGCCCGCGGCGGGATTCAAACCATGGACCTGCTGCGCGGCAGTCCATAGCCAATGCAACTGAGCCATCGCCGCTTCATATCTCTCTTATTCAAGAGTTGTATGGGGTTCGCTTACGCCACTTTGAGAAATCCTGTTGTAGATCAATATAGTTTCTGAATTAAAAGTCCGTGATATAATGATGAGCAGACGAACCGACACACGGACTGATGCGTTAAGCTACAAAGCCCACAGTACCTAGGTACGTCTTATCTTCATGAAATAATTTGTTCTCAATTTTACAGTTTATTTGTGTGTCACAACTCTTTACTGGGTGTACCGATTTTGTATTTTTTTTTATATTCGAAAGCTGATGCTGCTCATGTGGTCCCATTTATATTTGACTGAGATCTCAGAGTAGTGTTTGCGTTATACCTCATAATGTGTAGTTTTGTTTGAAGTCTTTATTAACCGACTTTAAATAAGGAGGAGATTCTCATGCGTCTGTATTTTCTTTGTTACCTCAGAACTATTGACTGTGTGAACCGATTTTAATAATTCTTTTTTCTTTTGTCACTTTTATATATCATCAAAATCAGTCAAGCTGTTTTTGAGTTACTGAAAAATATTTTCCTATCTTGATATAGTCGTTGACAATGAATGACAATAGATCAAGTAGCAAGGGTCGCTAAAAAGAGTGAAAAAAAGTCGGTACCTTGCGCACAATATTGTGATAATAGGTACTTTGGAACTATTATGGTACCGACACTTACTTACTTCAACAAGTTATTTCACCCATTTGAGTGTTGAAGTCGGTTCCATTGTTTAGTGATATTTTTATTTTATTTTATTTTTTACTTTTGTTTCCCAGGAAGAAGGCGTGGATGAGAAGATTGACTACTTAGAAACGTGGAGTGGATTTGAGGCGGTTCTGGAGAAGGGGCTGACCAAGGGTATCGGCGTGTCCAATTTTAACGTGGACCAGATGACCCGCCTGCTAGCCAACTGCAAAGTACCGCCCGCTGTCAACCAAATCGAAGTAAACCACTTTTTAGACACTTGGACCAACAACTTCACATGGTGGTAAACATTTTGTGAACCGCCCGCATGGCTAGCTACCACAAGGTAGAAATTTGTCGCCAAACACCTAACGGTGTGTTCCGGCAGCTGTCCTTGAGAGCCAGTAATTCTAGGTTAGACTGAAGAACATCTTGACCACATCATCACTTACCATCAGGTGAGATAGTGGTCAAAGGCTAACCTATCAGCTTTAAATAAAATAAACTAAATTACCCTATCGTGGGATGGGATGTTTATTATTTTATTTTAAGAATATACGTTTTTGTCTTCAGCTGGATTCAAACCCGCGTTTTACGCACCGGATGCCTTAACCACTCGGCCATCGAGACTAGCTAGACAGATGCGAGTTTTGTGCTCTAATATTTTTATTAACCGAGATTGGGGACGGTGAGCGATCATCAACCAGACTACTAGACTTCATGTCACCAGATTCAGATATAAGTACACTCTTTTGCAAAAAAACGGGCACCTAAGGAAATTTACGTTCTAAGGTCGATTTTAGTTAATTAAATGAAATGTATTTCTTTGACGTAGTCTGTATACTTATAATCGTGTAAATTTATGCGCGTGAAGTGAATTCGAGCAATTAAAAGAAAAAAAAAACGATGGATTCTTTAAAATCGATGTACACGCCCAAACAATAAGAAGTGGTCGGCAATAAAAACAAGTATTTTTTAACTTTTTTTAATTAAATAAAGTTACAAATGTAAAAATCTAATAACGAGTGTGACCTCCTCTTGCCAAAATCACAGCTTGAATCCTTCTGGGCATGCTTTCTACGATGTTTTTAATAACGTTTTGAGGAATACGTTCCCACTCTTCTGCAATGACTCTTTTTTTTGTGGAGCAGGTTGCACTGATCTTTCCCGTCTCTTTAGAACATCCCACACATGCTCAATTGGATTGAGGTCTGGACTTCGAGCTGGCCAATATAAACGACGGATCCCAACTTCTTGCATGTAAGCTTCCACGTCGCCAGAACGGTGCGGGCGAGCATTATCGTCCATAAAAATTGAATTTTCCCCAAGTGCAGTCAATGTGGGTTGTGCATATGGAATTAGGACTTCCATTATGTACCGGTGTGCATTTAATGTTCCATTTTCTATGAAAACTAACTCCGTACGCTCCGTCGAATTAATTGCTGCCCAAAACATAATGGAGCCTCCGCCATAAGGAGTGATTTCTTCGAAACACACTTCCGCATAGCGTTCCCGTGGTCTTCGCAGCACTCGCCGGCGTCGGTCCTCTCCACACAAAGAGATTCTAGCTTCATCAGAAAACAATACTTTATTCCAGCCCTCCAGAGTCCATGAAGCACAGTTCCGAGCAAACTGAAGTCGAGCAACACGGTGCTCACGGAGTAAGTTAGGGCCCCGAGCTGGGCGGTAACTCTTGATATTGGCAGCCAAAAGCCTCCTCCTGACCGTCCACAAGCTAACTTCTACTCCTCTTACTTCTTCAAGGGTCTTCTTCAGGTCCACACTTGACGCCTTACGATTACGCAACGCCTGACTCACCAAAAAGCGGTCATCTCTTGGTTCTGTTCATCGTTTTCTTCCCGAACCGGGTCTCCTTTTGACTGAACCAGTCTCTTGATACCGTTGCCAAGTCCTCTCGACAGTTGATCGACTCACATTTAGCCGCTGAGACAGGTAAGTTTGCGAACAACCTTCTTCAAGTAGGGCTATAATTTTACCAGCCCTTATCGCTTTATCAGTCATATCAAAAAGTGGTATTTAATGTAAAAAGCAAGATTAAACTGTTTAATTTGCAGAAAATATCCAAAAAGTTTTAAAATATCGTAATCAGTTAAAAATCGTTTCAGCAATTCGCGCCATTAGTAAAGCAATTTTAGAATAATCCACAATAATCATTATTTTTCTTTTAATAATTTTAAATTTGGAACGTAAAGAATCATGCCAGGATGCTTCAAAAAACATGCCAATACATCGTCAAATTAACAAAACCTATTTCTTGTTCTTCTTCATTGAAATAGAGAAAAAAATCTAAAGTGCCCGTTTTTTTTGCAAAAGAGTTGGTTTTATTACTTAAGTATTATTATTATTTATTGGGCAATCCTTCATACTAACACATTTTGTGTAACTTCAAACCGTTACCAATTGAGAGATGTTTTCTAAGGGCAAGAAGAACTCGCGGCCATTTTTTTATGTCTAATCTTATACAATTTGTACGATATATACGAGGGTGGATTGAAAAGTTCGCGGCCTCAGCAAGAAAACTATTTGTAATATAAACAAAAGTAATTTTATTTTTCCACGTAATCTCCACTTAACTCAATGCACTTCTTCCATCTGGTTTCCAACGCCTGTATGCCAGTCATAAAAAAAGTTTCTTCAAGGCCTTCAAAAAAGCCATATATCTTATACAGTAAGTAACGCCTGAATCTATTTTTTAACGTAATTCCGCAATAAACGATTTGATTTAATTATTTTTCTTATCTCCAGATCAACTTAACCCTCGGACAGCCTGAGCTGGTGCACCTCTGCCAGTCACGAAACGTGGCGGTGGTGGCCTACTCGCCGTTCGGGTCCATGGTGCCGAGCCGAGCGTCCCCGAACTCTCCCGAACCAAAGATAGACAACCCGACCATGGTGGCCATAGCTAAGAAGCATGGGAAGACCGTCTCCCAGATCGCTTTAAGGCATTTAGTACGTATGATTATTTAAGGGACGTGTACTCACTGCGCTTTCCATATGAACGTTGATGATCATAGTTTATATACAAAGTGTTAAAACTCCTAATATGAATGATTCTTGCGAATTTGTAGTTTTTATAACCGACTTCAAGAAAAGAGGGGGTTTTCAATTCGACTAATTTTTTTGGTGTTGTGTGTAACTTCATAACTCTTCGCAGAGTGTACCAATTTTGATGTTTTTTTTTATATAAGCAAGCTGTTGCTTGTAATGTAGTACAATTGAAATTTTAGGGAGTTCGGACGAGTAGTATTTGAGTTATCCCTAATTATGCGTATTTTTGTTTGAAGGCATATATTTACTTCGATATTTACGCACCAGCATTGTTACAAAACCTTGTCAACCTAACCTAGCTGAGAATGAGCGAGTGAACTCCCTGAATTAGAGGCACCACTAGAGGTGCCCGGCTCACACACCGCGTGGCTCGCGCACCACCCGCGCTTTCTGTCGGACTCACACATAGCCTTGAACGCTTTTACCAGCACACATACTTCAGTGTCGCTTCTTCTGTTCTATAAATTCTATGGTCTTTCGAGATCTTCTGACACAAGTATTTGTATACTTACTAGAAGGTCTCAACCTACCTTAATTTTAGTTAAATCTTGGATACAGAAATAAAGAACATTTTCATTTTCATTTTCATTTTCATATGGTGTAAAGGTTTTTTCGTTAAATTTTAATTAATTTAATACCAGCTACTTATATTTATATATTATAAATTAAAACGGCAAAAAACACACACCAACGTGAGTGTTTTTGCCGGTTTAATTTATAATATTTAAATATGTGTGAAGCTCACGAGAATTTCATTTCAAAAATAGCTACTTATATGTAAGTAGCTATTTTTGCATGGTGGTAGGGCATTTTGCGAATGCCCGCCTGGCTAGCTACCACCCTCAAGTAGAAAATCTGTCGCCAAGCACCTAACGGTGTGTTCCGGCAGCTGTCCTCGAGAGCCAGTAATTCTAGGTTAGCCTGAACAACATCTTCGACCACATCATCACTTACCATCAGGTGAGATAGTGGTCAAAGGATAAACTATCAGTTACAATTTAAAGTGAAAAAAAAAATATAATTATGCTGTAAGCATTAAAGATACAAGTACAGGAGCAATTCATTATTACCTAACACAATACTAATTTGAAGCTCATCCCACTCAGAGTGGAGTGTACATGAGTTGGATGGGTGACCGCTAGTGACGATACTATAGCGTGCACGTGCAGCTATTTTTGTCCCGAGGTTTCAAACACTTTGCAGTGATCGTGGTAACGGGGTGATTAATTGGTTTTATTTGTTTAATTACTATGTGTAACAATCGCGAAAACCTAAGACAACATTATGTAGAAGACTTAGCTTAGTAGTGCATACCTATTTCTTTGACTGGGGGAAATCTTAACTGGGTGCTATGGGGAGCACTCCGGGTTATGTGCAGCTTTCACCCACTAAAACCCCGACGATAGCCTTCCTCTGTGACTAGCAGCGGCCCAGGGATATCCTGAGGAACGCACCGGAATCATCCTGTCACATCTCTTGCCTACAGGCTCATCTCTTTTAACTTTTTTCCTTCCTAGGAAAAATGGGATGGCATCAGTTGCCACTTAGTGGCGCTGTCTTCTTCGGGCTCGAGTACTATCCCCAAACTCTAGTTTTAAATCTGAAGCAGTGATGGCTGAGTGGCACTGGCTATGGACTGCCGCGCAGCAGGTCCATGGTTCGTATCCCACCATGGGCTTGAGCTTCACCGGATGGTGGAAGGGCATTTTGCGAATGCCCGCCTGGCTAGCTACCACCCTCAAGTAAAAAATCTGTCGCAAAGCACCTAACGGTGTATTCCGGCAGCAGTCCTTGAGAGCCAGTGGAATTACAGGCACATGAGACAGCTATGTCAAAGTGACGGGCGCAGTGCAATTCGTGCCTTGTGACGAAATGTATCTGTTATAGACAGAGGTTAGTCCGCTTAACATCAGGTGGGCCTCAAGCCATAACATATCTTACCAAAAAAAATCATATCTTACCAATCTAAATAAGCCAAAACGATATTTAAATATAAGATAAACTTTCTGAATTTTGAATAATAAAAATATATTTTGCGGTCAGTGTTTCTGAATACAATGCGGGGGCGGGGATGATGTAAGCTGTAGGCCTTCAGAGATGCTAGGAAACATCCCTGAAGGATCGCTAGAAGACTTATATATGATTCTTGACAGTGTTTTTTTTCTATTTCTAGTATCAACGAGGAATCATCTCCATTCCAAAAACGAATACCAAATCACGTGTGGTCGAAAACGCATCGATCTTCGACTTTACCCTGGACAAGGCGGACGTGGCAGAGATATCGGTCTTCGACATCGGATATCGGACAGTGAGACCGATATTCTGGCAACACTACACTAACTACCCGTTCGACGTAGTGGCAGAGAAGAGAAACGAGATCCCCCTGGCGCTTAGAAAGTGGAAAAACGGGGCTAATTTAGATCTGGACTGAAATTTGGATACAATTAAAGATAAACTAGTATATTTTGAAGTCGTTCTTTTTATTCCTTGTTTCTAAACCAAGTATAGGCATTTATAGTGACAAAGGTGCGCTCCTTCATATTTTTAGGGTTCCGTACCTCAAAAGGAAAAAGCGGAACCCTTATAGGATCACTTAGCTGTCCGTCAGCACAGATAAAGGAAAAATTGCGAAAATCATACATTTTTAGTTACATCATATAACTTTTTTTTTTAATAATTTTAAAATGTTATGGATTTCATTTAGCATTAAAAATACCATAACGTATACTTATATAGCAACAGGTTTAACTGTCATCTTACACTGCTATCCCCAAGCCACCTGCCAAGTGAGGGGATTATAGCAAATACCCCCTCGATACGGGAGACTGTGTTCATTGAAATATTGTTCACCAACAAGAGATACAATTAAATCATCCAGGTATGCAAATCAACTCAGGGAAAACTCGTTTTACTTCAGTATGAAGCATTGTTCAGGCACCCAAATTAAAATACAACATTGAACAAATACATGACTAGCAAATAACGGAAACATATGATTATACGATAAGCCAGCTTTGTTATAATCTGTAGATAAGCAACTGTTACGCTAAGCGTTATCAAATCTTGTGGAACATGTAAAGGCATTTTCACACTATTCGAACTAACTAAACCTAAAAATACTAATACTTATAATAATATACATGATGTTTTTGAAACAGTGATGGTAGATAAAAAAAACATGATTTTCATTAACGTGTCTTAGTGAATAGAACTTTATTTAAAGTTGGAACATTCCACACCAGCGGATAGCAAATAGTGGGGATTAAGACATATTTACAAATTATTTGAGAACAAAATGTATGAAATGTGTCTTTGATGTATCAAAGACACATTTCAGTGTCACCGCGAAACTGGAGGACGTGGCTTCGATTCCCGCTCGTCCCGAGCGGGAACGTCCTCCAGTTTCGCGCCGGATGCTCCACTGGAACACCGGAACATATCCGTTCGAGCCGAAACTTTGTCTCCTCCAATTGTATTACATTAACTTTCATGGTGCACGGTACGCACTTCCATTCCGGACCCAAGGCACCACTCGCACGCAATACTTCATGTAATCATACTCAGAAATGAAGACAATATTTTAAGTGCGTAGCGAATTACAGACAATGGCAGATGTGTCTCAACTTACTATGTAATACCTATGGAAGCTAAAAACGTAGCGACTGAAATGTGTCTTTGATACATCAAAGACACATTTCAGTCGCTACGTTTTTAGCTTCCATAGGTATTACATAGTAAGTTCTCAAACATACATGTTTAAAACATGCCTGATTGAGTCATTATTGAACCACCACATAGAAAGTCATTTATCAACAAAAAGTTGGCCGCAACGATTCGGTTTCGTACTTGTAAAAAAAAAGTGGCTTAGTTTCCATTTATACAGGGTTATTGGTAAAATGCTAACAATCTCTTAGGGTTGACTTCTGCCAGTCCTTCTTCTGTAGTTAGGTTTAACTTGCCTACGAAAGTCTAGTTAAGCCTTTCGTAGGCAAGTTAAACTAAGATCTTTGCTCCATAGCATAGCTGAAGTCTAGTTCAATACTAAGTATATTCAATAAAATAAAATCACTACCCCTACAGAATTAAATCAATAGTAATGGAATAGCTTACAGAATATGACTATGACAGGACTGAAAAACTACTAGAAACAGTGGAATAAACAATGTACATTGAAACTCTAATCTACACCACTTAACAAACAACTCATACCACACACCTTCACACACACACACACACACACATATACATACACACAATATTTTGAATATTTTATAACACTAATCCTTTTTTGCTTTTATATATTCTAAATTATATATCTATATTTTTTAAATATACATAATTGTGGGAAAGGAACTACCTTCAGCAACACAGTAAAACTACAGCAGCGGTTTTACCTTCTTGTACCATCTTATTATTCAATATAGTACTTACATTATGCAACAAGTGCGCGAAGTTGTTTATTACAATCGAGATGGGTTTTAGCTAAATGGAGTGGAGATTGTAATAAACAACGCGCACGAGTTTCATACGACGTTTTTCAACACACTTGCGAGGAACGAATATGAAAATTTCGATACGTAAATATTTTCTTGATCTTTTTGATAGCAATAATAATCTGACTAAGAAGGTTTATATAATTAAATCTACTAAAGTTCTACTTCAGTAGGTAAAAACTCTTTAGTTTGTTTTTATATGAAAAACGAACGAAACTAACTACAGTCTCCTTGGTCAGAAGTGTGGAAACGTTGTTTTTTTTCTATTTAAAACACTAGTGCGGTAAAGAAGTAAACAAAGTGCTTTTTGTTTACTTCTTTAACGCACTAGTGTTTTATATATATATATATATATATATATATATATAGTGCGTAATATAATATATTATGACACTAAAATCGGTGCAAATAAAGGCCCATTACAAGCGAATGTGTTGAAAAAGTTATTTGTATTGTATAGATAAATTAATACTAAGTACAATATTTATCTATGACAATACAAAAATATAAGTAGTCATTGAGTTGTGTATACACCCTAATCTGCAGGTCATGCTGCTGTAGATATGCAGTCTCATACAGTCATTATTGATAATCAGATCTTGTTTTCGAACGATATGCAACGTGACTTAGCGATATCTTAAACAATTCTTTAGATAAATAATAAAATTAATTAGAAGTCTTGTACTATACCATATCGGTTTGTTCACTACTGAACACAGCCTTAAGTGGGGGTTAGCTTTAATCCCCGCCCTTGGTAAGCGTCTTGAGAACCGCAGCTGAAGATATCAGTTAAGATAGAAGATAGAAGAAATAGATTGAAGATTTTTAGTTCCTCAGAAGGCGCTGCTGCCCACGTTCATTAGTCGTCTCTTACGACACTTACGGGTAATGAGGGGGAGGGGCTGTGACATTCTAGCCCGGCACCCCACGGGACATATAACTTAATTTGTATAATAGTACAAAAATAACTTATATACAAAGCTTGAGAGATATGGCTTCGTCCTATTCTGCATATTAATGTATGGGCCTATTTTCTTCTTGAATAATGCCTCTTAGAGTAGCAATTCATAATAAATAGTGGTAGGGCATTATGGTAATGCTCGCCTAGCTAGCTACTACCCTCAAGTAGAAAATCTGTCGTCAAGCATCTAACGGTGTGTTCCGGCAGCTGTCATTGGGAGCCAGTAATCCTACGTTAGCCTGAACAACATCTTCGACCACATCATCACTTACCGTCAGGTGCGATAGTGGTTTGACCACTATAGGCTAGCCTATCAGATATAGATTAAACAACTTTTTTATATAATACATAATTCACACACACGCCCTTATAATTTTCATTTTATAGCAACTAATTATTACTAAAGAAAACATGACTAAAAATCACAAAGACATGCTCTGTATTACCCCCATGATCCACCGGGTGGAACAGACAAACATGGAGTTTTTAATATAATAGAATGCTTATCCTACTAATCCTACTTCCTACTAATATTATAAATGCGAAAGTTTGTGAGGATGTATGGATGTATGGATGTTTGTTACTCTTTCACGCAAAAACTACTGAACGGATTTGAATGAAACTTTACAATAATATAGCTTACACATCAGAATAACACATAGGCTATAATTTATAAAGATATACTGTGTAAATTGACGAAAATATCAAAAAAACTGTTAATAAGCCACACTAGAAATTTTTGCGACGTCTCAACCCGGATGAAGGCTCACGTCAACATCAACGTCGTCCGAAGTGCGCGCGCCGGTGTCGCGGGCAGCGTTGCCATGGAAACAAAAAACAACTGATTAGAAATTAGCTCGACAAGAAATGTCAAAAAGCAATTGTATAAATAAGCTAGATCATGGTCTAAGAAAACAAGGTCTTCTACTCCCGAAGAATCACAGGCTTGCGTCACTACCAAATTGGCTCTTTATTAAAACGTGATTGCAGCAGAATACAAGTTCATGGTTCTTTTTCATGCGAATGTTTTGTTATAAAATATCAATACAATATTTCAAACGTCTAATAGAAAGTCACACATGAATCAATGTTCATCTCAGTAAATGGTATGAAAAAAGTTGTCTCCCTATGGTTCCACCATTTTGACAACTATCGCCGTCTCTGTCTCACGTATATGATTTGCATCTGTTTCGCTCTCGCTCATGCACATATGCGCAGTGATTCGTAAACTTTGTGGTCGGGCCATTTCTGGAAGCTACGAGTATAATAAAAAACATGTAATTTTTTTCTTTTGGGACGGAACAAGCTAACAAGCTCGAGGCCCACCTGATGTTAAGCAGACTAACCTCTGCCTATAACAGATGCATTTCGTCACAAGTCACGAATTGCACTGCGCCTGTCCCCAGGAGACATAGATGTTAAGTCTCTGTACCTGTAATTTCACTTGCTCTCAAGGACTGCTGCAGGAACACACAGTTAGGTGCTTGGCTACAGATTTTCTACTTGAGGGGGTCGCTAGCCAGGCGGGCATTCGCAAAATGCCATTCCACCATGCAAAAAGTAACTGTAAGAGTAAAAGTAGAAAAAGCAGTGATTTGAAGTTTTTTCATTTCCTGCAAAATTGTTTCATTCTTACTGCGACTACTAAATATGGTATGTAATGTAAAATTTCTTTGGTTATATAACGTATCTACCTAATTGGTTTTTACTTCCGATATTTTTGAGCTTTCTTTAAAACTAAATTGTACACCAAAATACATGTGTATGTCTCCAGCTTACTCAATTGAAATTTCTTAATTCTGAATATGCCAATATTTAGAGCCGATTTAGTGCAATTATGAATACCAACTCAAAATTTAGGTGCCAAATAAACTTCGATGCTACACGTGATTATTAGTGTGTTAGCTGGCGTTATGGTCTCCAGCTGACACATGCTGTATATACGAAACGGCTGAAGATGTGATAATATACTATAGCCAGAGATTTAGCGCATAATTTGTGCCAGTGGCACAAAAAAATTTAAACGCCCTACTTGAAAACTGTAGTAGTAATGACCCGATTACAACGTGTAAGCTGGAGACCACGTGTCTACAGCTGCTCATCTGTATCTTCTGAACGAATGGGCCTACGACTTTGTATAATATGTCAAAATTTAGCGCCAAATTTGTGCCATCGGCACTAAAATTTTCAAGTCTGTGGCTATTAAGGTTTTGGAGCTAGAAGCTCAAATAAACGTGTAAGCTGGAGACACATGTCCCCAGCTAGCACATGCTGTACAGCTCAAACGGGAAAGGCTAGACTACTGTTTAATAGCTTAAAATGTTGGGTAGAATTTGTGCCATCGGCACCAAAATTTTCAAAACAATGGGCTTCATAGTTTTTGCGTAATAAGCAAAAACATTTCTTCCCGCCTAAATATTTAAATATTTCGTTGAAAACGTTACTGAACGCGGCGTTGCCGTTCCGATAACTGTAGCTACAATCTGTCTTGAACCTTATTTCTATAGGGTTGGAACCTATTATCGCTTTCATACTAAATAAACGCCGTTGAGACATAGGCTAGGAGCATGAAGGTTTAAATATAATCTGACAAATATTTTATACTATGCATGCTTTCCGGATATCAAAGGTATTGAAGCCGTCACTATTTACGAGTGGTCGTTTTAAAACGTTACTGGTTTCGAAAACTATCTTCCCATCGTTGCTATAGCGGTTTTTCAGTTTTCGTTCTGAAATGAAACTACGAGTTTTGAAAATCCGACGTATTGAATAAGGATATATTACGCGGAATTCCACGTTTGTAGCTAGTTAGCGCCTATTTCATTCGGCTGTATAAGTATAAAAAGCTCCCATCGGTTTCGGAAACATTCGGTACCATAATACTCGAACACACTCGAGTTTCGTCGGGTCGCTAACTCGCTAGTCGCTATGCATGCGTACCTACTCGTATGTATAGCAGGTATGTACCTATCTCACTAGCTTGCTGTTGTTTGTATTATTTGATAAAGCGCGATGTTTTTGCAGTCTGTTTTTAAATTTAGGTAGGGAAGGTCGTAGTGTATTTCGTTAATGTGAACAAATAAAATGTTAAATATTAGTTTATAGATACCTACTTAGTAAGTGTAAATACCTACATATTTTAGTAGCTAAATAACAGATTTTAGGGTTCCGTACTAGAAAACAGGATGTAATAAAGATCTAGTAAATAGGTCAACATTCTGAGAGAAAAAATACCTACCAACATTCAAACAAAGAGGATGTAATAAAGATCTAGTAAATAGGTCAACATTCTGAGAGAAAAAATACCTACCTACATATCTTGTAAATATTGGCATTATATGGTTGTCAAACTACACAACACCTTCTCCTAGTCTATACATTTACTGTTTCTTTGTAACTTCTTCCACATATCCTTAACGTGAAAGCAAAAAGTAAGTTCTAACGCTATAGAAATAAGGTTCAAAACAGATTGCAGTTACAGCGAACGGGACGGCAACGCCGCGTTCAGTAACGTTTTCAACGAAATATTTAAATATTTAGGCGGGAAGAAATGTTTTTGCTTATTACGCAAAAACTATGAAGCCCATTGTTTTGAAAATTTTGGTGCCGATGGCACAAATTCTACCCAACATTTTAAGCTATTAAACAGTAGTCTAGCCTTTCCCGTTTGAGCTGTACAGCATGTGCTAGCTGGGGACATGTGTCTCCAGCTTACACGTTTATTTGAGCTTGTAGCTCCAAAACCTTAATAGCCACAGACTTGAAAATTTTAGTGCCGATGGCACAAATTTGGCGCTAAATTTTGACATATTATACAAAGTTGTAGGCCCATTCGTTCAGAAGATACAGATGAGCAGCTGTAGACACGTGGTCTCCAGCTTACACGTTGTAATCGGGTCATTACTACTACAGTTTTCAAGTAGGGCGTTTAAATTTTTTTGTGCCACTGGCACAAATTATGCGCTAAATCTCTGGCTATAGTATATTATCACATCTTCAGCCGTTTCGTATATACAGCATGTGTCAGCTGGAGACCATAACGCCAGCTAACACACTAATAATCACGTGTAGCATCGAAGTTTATTTGGCACCTAAATTTTGAGTTGGTATTCATAATTGCACTAAATCGGCTCTAAATATTGGCATATTCAGAATTAAGAAATTTCAATTGAGTAAGCTGGAGACATACACATAAAATACAGATAACTGACTTTTTCTTCGGCATAGAAAATAATAACTTGATTTCAATCTACGAAAAATTTAGGCCTATTAGCATCGACGGTACCCATTATAAGAAAACTACGAACATACACTGTACGAACTTGATAACCATAATTTATTCAAGAATCATTAATCTGTTTAACTTAAATCAATTTCACGTGATTTTCTTTATTAAAAAAAAAGGTGAAATCTATTAACTGTTATTTTACTGCGCCCCAATTTCCTCAAATTAGGTTTAAAAAAAAAATTTTAGGAGCCGTTGATGACGGTATGCTTGACAAGCTTGTGTCCCGGTCACGTGACAACCGGTCTCGGAGTGTAATACCTGGCGTAGTATATTATTGTACCATGAGCTAGGTTAACACATTTTATCATCATCCATGAAACCGCGGGGCGCAGCTAGTATAGATATATATTCAAAATTTACTAGGAAAAATTTGATAATACATAGCCACTATAATTGCATTAATTAAATCTTGAGGTAAATAGGAATGTCTTATGCAAAAGTCGAAAAACATCGCTAGCACTCTAGGCAGGTCTCCAGCATGCTGCACATGTTCAATACTGAGTTGATCGGGCCCTGGGGATTTTCCCTTCTTTAAGTTATTAATAACCACTTCCACATTATTCGTGCCAAGTGAACTTTTTTCCACAAATCCCCATTATGAGCTCTTTGAGATGTCTATTAAGATTTGTAGAAGAAAAGTTCACATTGTACACATTCCCATGAATGGGAAACGTCAATGGGTATTAATGGAATAACCTTGCAAAAGAGGTAAGATTATCTATTCATATGCACGGTGCATATGAATTGAGATTGAATTTGCCAGTTCAACAGATTTTTAACTTGAGGTAAAAGTACCACTCCTTTTCTAACCCCAGAAAAAACCAGGATTTGTTAAACCTTGATCTGGCACCCTATATGCACTGCAGATTTTACTCACTAACGAAATCGTAAGACTCACTAACTGTTATCTAATCTGCACGTTGTTATCCTTATCATGCTGCCCTAGAATTACGTATCACTTCTATGAGTAATAACTAGGGATGCACTCAACATCGATTCTTTACCAAACACGTACACCTAGGTATCACCAGCACTATAATTACTTACACTTAGTCAAAAATTTTCAGGAATAGACGATTTATTTATGGTTCCAAATTCAATTCCTCATTTGTAAATCCTCATTCCAGTTTGAGAGAGCTAGCCGCCGACCTTTCTGTCTCACGAGTCGATCTGTACCATTTTATATATCACTTGGGTATGAAACATGTTGCCGCTCGGCTAGTCCCAAAAAACCTGATTTTTCTCCAAAAGCTTTGAAGCACTCGTAGCAAAATTTGCTTAGCCATTCTGGACCGACCAGCAAAGCTAAGCAATATCCGCCGCGGTCATGAGTTGGATGGGTGACCGCTGGAGACATTATTACTGAGTGCTTCCGTGCTTCGGAGGGCACGTTAAGCCGTCGATAGTTGTCTTAGGATGGCAGTCGTTATAGCATAGTGGTACGGCATTTTGCGAATGCCCGCCTGGCTAGCTACAACCCTCAAGTAGAAAATCTGTCGTCAAGCACCTTACGGTGTATTCTGGAAGCTGTCCTTGAGAGACAAATTCTAGGTTAGCCTGAACAACATCTTCGACCACATCATCACTTACCATCAGGTGAGATAGTGGTCAAAAGCTAACCTATCAGGCATAAAAAAAGCATAGGAGTCGCTGAGGACATGCTCGAACGAGTCAATTCCAACACAATATTCTGAAACAGATTGTCAGGTACTGATGACGAGACGTGGTCTTACGGGTTTCATCATCATTTTGATTATTTAAGGTTATAAAATAAATTTGGATGAATACGTAACATTTCGAGCATTATTGATCTTTACCCGGTACTTTCTTGACAGAGTAGTATTGCAAACTGAAACTATTATTTGAAAAATGTCAATCAAAATCATCACTTTTATGCACTAGACAGCAAAGCATATAAAGCTGCTTGCAGAAGAAAGTTTAAATACCAACTCAGGTGCATTACGACTTACGACCCACCCTCGATGGGAATCGGTTACTTTCTACCCTCAGTGAACAATGTAGGTAGGTCCAATTTTGTCTCAAATATCGATATCGTATTGGAAAAAGTCCGTTGCCATTCATCCCTAGCAAAACCTTGTATTAACCATGATATTGCTAAACAATTTTCGATAGTACATAAATATCGCGGAGCATATCGATAAATTAGTTTGTCGAACGGTGTTGTGGTGTTGACGCTCAAGTTCTTGTAATTTACTGCAGAATGGCTCAAAAGGTTAGTAAACAATTATGGCACAAAGTTTTAAGTTCATTTCATTACATATGAAAAATTTGTCTTAAGTAAAATAAATTATGTTTTTACAGTTTAACATTCGCATAAAAAAGAGCTGATATAATGTTTATTGGTTGATTTTTCAATTGTCAGACAGCAGTTCTTTTTTGTGTTGGTCGGTATAGTAAAAGATCAGATTGTTTTGAATTTGTTATTACATTTTATTGAACAGATGTTTACATAACTATCTGTGTCGAGAAAAAATAAAATGGCCAATTTCGAGTCGGGGTCCCTCTATAAGGGCTCTGGTTTGCAACAGCCAGTAAAAAATGTTTTTTTTTCGTTTTGATCACAGCTTTAGAACTTGTACATCGATGTTTCCGGTATCTGTTGATTACGTATGGGTTACAGTACATAATACCAAAAATGAAGATACCTAACCAGTTTAAATTTTATGATAGATTAGATGTGTAACAAAATTTGTTTAAATTATACACATATCGGGTGAGCAGTCAAATGAGAACTGTCAAAAATCCAAAATGGCGGATTCAGTATGGACGCCGTACAAGTACTCAAACCACACTAAAACTCGGCCAGAAGAACCAATTTATTGTATAAATATATTTGCAACTATTTGGGTAAAAGTTTGCCTATTTTCCATGTAAGTAATAGAATTAAAGAAAACCATTTAAAAACTCATTTTCGCATTAGAGCACAAAATTCTTGTCCCGGGCGAAATCGAACTCGCGCTAATAATTTGTAAATGTGTTTATCACGCTCGCGATAGCGCTGGTAATCACATTTAGAAAAGCAACATTAAAACTGTTGATAAACAAATTAATTTAAATTCTTAGCCAGTAATCAGACATTCGTTTTGTTATCATCACATTACATTTTATAGTAGATATTGCTATCTGCCTTTAAATTTTCAACATAATTTAAAACATAGGTTCTCTTGAATCAAAGAGTGGTTTTGAAGCGCTCGTAGCGTAGTTTGCTTAGCAGTTCTTAACTGAAGTTAAGCTACGTCCGCCGCAGTCATGAGTTGGATCGGTGACCGCTAGTATCATTACTACCGAGCGTGCACGTGCCTCGGAGGGCACGTTAAGCCGTCGGTCCCGGTTGTTGTCTTAGGATGGCGGTCGTTATAGCATGATGGAAGGGCATTTTGTGAATACCAGCCTAGTTATCCTCATGTAGAAAATCTGTCGTCAAACACCTAACGGTTTGTTGGCAGCTATCCTTGAGAGCCAGTAATTCTAGGTTAGTCTGTAGAATACCTTCGACCACACTATCAGTTAAAACTCTTATGAATTTCTGCTTGCCTGGTACTTTGAAAATCTGTACATAATCATCATCAGACGGAAGACATTCACTGTTGAACAAAGGCCAAACCCATTGAACACCGCAAAGAACGGCTATTAGCCGCTTGTAACCATTGCCTACCCGCGACTTTTACGATGTCGTCTGTCCACCTAGTGAAGGGCCTAACAAGTACATAATAGCTTAGAGGTATTTTTGAACCAATTTGTGTAAAGTTAAGCGTAGTTTTTTTTTCTTATTTATTTCGGACTAGCTTTCCGGGCGCGGCTCCGCCCGCGCGTATGTCGGTTATCGCGCGAAAACATTAACCTCTTTTTGCGCAGTTGGATAAAAACTATCCTATGTTTTTTCCCGGGTCTCAAACTATCTCCATACCAAATTTCATTCAAATCGGTCCAGTAGTTTTGGCGTGAAAGCGTAACAGACAGACAGACAGACAGAGTTACTTTCGCATTTATAATATTATAAGTACTGATAGGCTACCCTTTTACCACTATCTCACCTGCAAGAAATTGCCTGTGTAGACGAATAACACATTTTTTTTATCGGATTCGTATGACTTGTACATTTTCCACATATGGAATTATTTTATAATTAATTCGTATGTAGCCAAAGTCGAGTTCTAAATACGCAGAGAGAACACAAATACTAATGAGGATATAAATACCTATGGAGAACAAAGAAATTAACGTAAATTTTAAATATCTAATCTGTACTTTTTAGAACAGTAGCGACACCTCTCGCTGATCCATAACTACATAGGTTCTCAGTCTCCTACAATGTGAAAATGTTCTTTAATATATTTTACTTAAGACTTAAAACTGATTGAGGCATAATAGCGTTCTAGAGTAGTATGGGCGATTCCATAGCGGGACAAGATTTGTGTTGAACGATGCGGTCCGACCATAGACTATAATATGAAACAACGAACTTCGTACCGCTAATTCGATTTTCGTAGTCTAAAGTGTCGCTCTGTTGTGTGGACCTATTCAGTTGTCTTAAAAAAAAAACTTATGGACACACATACATTTATTATATTTATAAAGTAAAATTATTAATTTACACTTGACTTTAAAAGTTCCCGCAACTCACTTTTGGTACTAATTTGGAGGTTCCACCTGAAGGGTATACTGGTACTGAGTCTGGTGACTCCTGGAGTTATCACAATAAATCTGAGCACTTAATTTTGGAAGCCACCGTTTATTTATTATATTTACCATTATTATTATTTATTTATTTTTTATTTATTTACCAGTCCCGTGCTGAGCATACCCCCTATTGCCAATTCTGTTTAAATTTATTTGTTAATTGTAGTTATAGTATTATTTTTTGTGGCAATAAAAATACTTTTCTTTCTTTCTTTCTTATATAGAGAAAAATACTGCTGACGACGCGTAAATAGGTTTGTGAGGGATTCGGGCCTCACTAAACTTAAGGTCAGCAATATATTAGGTGTAACAACTCGTGACACAAAAATGGAAACTTCGTTGAATTATAGTAGCGGCCCTGGTGACTTATACTAGTGGAATTAAAGCATGATGATGTTTTGCTTTCTGCAGGTCAACATCCCGACGTACAAGCTGAATAATGGGCGTGAGATCCCAGCGTTGGGTTACGGCACGTGGCTCGGAGTCAAGGCAGATGAGAAGTCTTTAGAAACTTTTCCAGTAAGCTATAGCATAATAAAATCTAGCCAAGTATAAGACGGACTCGAACACACAGGATTCTGCACTAACACACAGTATAATATATAAAAAAAAAATAACCAAAATACGGAACCGACTTCAACACTCTAAAGTGTGAAATAACTTGTTGAAGTCAGTAAAATGATAGTTCAAAAGTACCTATTATCCACCAGTACCAAGGGTCACAAAAAAGAGTGAAAAAAGTTTTAACAAAAAATGGAACTGACTTCAACACTCAAAAGTGTGAAATAACTTGTCGGAGTCGGTACCATGGGCACAATATTGTGATAACACGTACTTTTGATCTATCATGGTACCGACTTCAACAAGCTATTTCACACTTGGATGTAGAAGTCCATATAATTTTTTGTAAAAAAAAATTCATACAATTTTATTACCAAGAATTACATTTTTATTACCAAGAAAAGTATATTTTTTACGACGTATCCAAGACATTTATTGTGTTCTATTGTAATTCCAGTCTGAATTCGACGGCACAGACATTCCGAAATTGATTGAGGCACTGTCCTACGCGATAGACATCGGCTACAGACACGTGGACACGGCGCACGTGTACAGAGTGGAGCCTGAAGTAGGACAGGTCATCAACGAGAAGATCAAACAAGGAGTCATCAAGAGAGAAGACGTGTTTGTCACCACTAAGGTCAGATTCTTTAAAAAAAATATGGATTATTGGAACACAAAATTTTATGTCGCGTGCGGGAGTCGAACACGTGTCCTGCGATTTCACGCCGGATGCCTAATCCGAACTCGGCCACCTAGACACGCTCTTTCAAGCCGAAACCTTGTGCTCTAATCGTTAAACTTTAACCGTCATAGGGGACGGGGGTGTGTTCCCGCTGTCCCCATTGACTTATCCCCATCGATGGGGACACCGAGACGATAGTTTTTTTCCTTCCCGTTGTCCCCATTGGCCTGGCCCTTTGATGGGGACAGCGAGACGTCAATATATTTCTTCCCGTTGTCCCCATTATCTGTCCCCATTAATGGGGACAGCGAGAAGTCTGTAATTTTATTCCCGTTGTCCCCATTAAACACTTAATACCAAATATTATAATAAATATGTATTCTGTAAATATTATAACACCACGGTTTGGAAAGGATCTCAGCTCCTCGTTATAACTATGACACCCACCTTCTTTATATATACTTTAGGTCAAGCATACATTATGAAAAAAAATAAACAATCCTTAATAATCATTTTTGTATTAATTCAGAAAATATACCCATTTTAGAAATTTGTACATGATTTAACTCATTAAAAACAAAAAATAAACTAAGTTAAAACTTTAAAACATATGTTTTATGATATATTAACATAGTTTCTAAGTTAAAAACTTATAAATTTATCTGTTGTAAAATGTTTTTTAAATTTACTTTTTTATTATTCTATTTAACAAAAACGGGGTTGACGGTTACGACTTAGATTTAATAGAGTATGAAAACGATACAAAATAAAGCAAACTTAAATATATAAAAAATAAAAATAATTTCTGCTAACTTGTTTATAAAATAAAAGAATCAAAAATATCACAATTTTTTTTATCACAGAATCATATATAATAACAATATTTTTCTATCTCAGAATCAAATATTGTCCTATGTAAGGAGAGTAAAAACATATAAATTAACAATTAAATATGAATCATTTTGTAAATTAGCTTTAAAAAAATTAACTAAGTTATAACTTTAAAACACATGTTTTATGATATATTACTCTCAATAAAGGTAAAAATTAAGAAATACAAAATAAAAAGTACCTTTTAAGTTGCCACAGTTAGTAAAAACTGCGCAGCTGTGTACATTTTTTGTAGCTTTATTATCCTAACTCGTAATAAACTCGACTGTCAGCATGATGCATACCGAACCTACTAAGGAATTCGTTCTTTTGTTTACAAATTGGGATTTAGTTTACAAAATGCTTACAAGACTATTAAGTAGGAGTCATGGATTATCTATACGTCATCATAATTACTTAGTTGCTCACAAATCTTTTTCTTCTCTCTATACGACAACTCTCTATAACGCCATAAAATGCACAGCCCCTTCAGTGTCATTATATAGAGTTTACACTGTAGTTATATATATTACACTAATTAAAAATAATTGTAAAAGACTTTGTAAGTGAAAGCCCTAAGTATTTTATGAATGTGAAATAACTAAATAATTATGTAGTCGCAACAATGACAACATTTTAGATATTTATATTATTTATGATTGACAGTGAGACGAGTGGTGGGGACAGTGGGCAACATTTTTTACTTTTTAGTCTATTCCCGCTGTCTCCATTGATGGGGATACAGGCGATGGGGACAGCGGGAACGTTTTACATTTGTTTTTTTTAAATTCCCACTGTCCCCATTGATGGGGATATGGTCAATGGGGACATCGGGAATACACCGGGACGGTGCGCGGCCACCAACCAGACTACTAGACTTCATCTGATCGAAAGAAGTGCTTTTTTCAAACACTTAACTCTCGGAATGATATCGCTACCCTTCTATATTCCTAAATATGATTACTAGCTTTATCGCGTACTAAGCGAAAATCATATCAAGCAAATTATTGAAGCATAATTTCAGATTCTTTTTACGTTCTTTATAACCCGGGCCGCCTTACTTAAAATAAAAATATTTAAGTACTCGGCAAATCACCAAACCCTTATGCGCATTGTAAAATATGGCGTTTACCCTATTACAAAAATCCTAGCAAATTTCTCAATATGTACAAAATTTACTACAGACTGTATTAATTATATATTTTCGTAATTACTTTTTAAAACTCTTTATTTTGTAATAAAGAGCCTCTTCCCTGCACATTAAAGCGCATAAAATATTTAAGCTTTAAGCTTTTTATGTAAAGCTATGTAATTATATCGAGGCGAGTATAATGACGTATCTTTATCAAAATCGGCTAAGCCGTTGAGTAGTTACGAGCGGACATAGGGAGTAGGGACGGACACACCTACATCTCAAACACATGGGAAATGGAACCATGAATCAGTTGATATTTTTACGATGACAGTCCCACTAAAGAAATACCTTTTAATTTTATAATTGAGATGCAATCGATCCCACAAATATCTCCGAAACGAGTCTTAGATTGACAGCTGTCAAAGTGACAGATTACATAATATATTTCATTGATGACATATATTTCAGTTGTCGTAAGTTTTAGTTTTGGCACCTGTCGAACTTGGGTATAAGGATAGTGAAACTGAAAATGAATGTTTCAGTTGGTAAGGGGGATGTTTAAAAAAATATACTGTTACAATACAAGTAATAGTAATAATTAGAGTGTAATTTACGAGACATTTGTTCCTTGTCTATTTTTTATTGCTCATAACATAAGCTAGCTTGCCAATACAATCTGAAGGTAAGTGATGCTGCGGTCGGAGGTGATAAATAGGCATATCCTAGAATGAAAACTGGCTCACAAGGACAGCTGCCGGATCACGCCGTTAGGTGCTGAACTGATTTTTAGGAAGTAGCTAGCCAGGTGGGCATTCATAAAACGCGCCACCACCATGCAATATCTAAAATGTGTCCTTACGTTTTCCAGGTGTGGCAGCACTTCCACCGCGAAGGGGACGTGGAAGTCTCCCTGAGAGGGTCTCTGAGGAGGCTGAATCTGGACTACGTGGATTTGGTGTTAGTTCATTGGCCGTTCTCTGTTTCGGTGAGTACATCATAAAGATCTATGGGTATAATATATGAGATCACTCCCTTATTTGTGGAAAATTTTCATGAAACATTTTCGAGGGTCATAACTTTCAAGTTAATTATCTTTTCACACCAATAAGGGAATGATCACCCTTGCATGGATAACGTGACCATCTAGTTCAACCATCACAAAGGCGTATAATTCGTCAATGTATTTGTCAACGTATCGCTCAATGATTAAAACGTCATTCTGGTAACACTTAACTAGTAACTTTAAGACTTTCACGACTTGAACATGTAGTTATAAGTATTTAACGGGACTTAATCGCGATAAAAAATGCAGATATTTATTTATTTACTTCGACGTTTCGACCAAGTTGCATTGGTCGTGGTCACGAGCGGACTGAAGAGGCGGGTGGGCATTTGATTTAGAAATGTATCGTCTCGACACACAACACTGACAACATCCACAGGTCTTAATGAAGGTAAAACTCGTTTGGTGCATTTCCTTAACACTGTATTCCAGGATGTAGCTAACTTAAAACTATATCCTCTCCATTAAAATTACGACATTTCCTTAGTTCCTTCCTAGTCTAGAATGGTAGTGACGTTCCGTTGAGAGAACTTTCCAGTCGTGGAGCTCAATCCGGTGGTCAGGTCTAGCAGATGTTCAGCTATAGCAGACAACACTTAACTAATTAGCAACCAAGCCCCACTGCTATGGAAACATTGACCTTTAAAGTTGAGTGGAAAATGCAAACACGGTAAATTTAAGTACCCGATTGTGCGGGAACTAAGTAAAACACAAAAATTACTTTTGCAACTACAAGTCTAGCGTACAAGTGTTGATAGAGGTCTTACAGCTATCATAACAAAACAGGTTTGATAACCAAATTACCTGGGACAGACTGACCAGTTAGGTAGGTCACCCGAAGAATCCAACTCGGATGGGCAACGTTCAGGAAGTTACGCGACATCTTCTCGTCGAAGATCCCGCAGAGTCTGAAACCGAAATGTTCAACCAGTGTGTGTTGCCAGTGATGACTCATGGCACTGAGACGTGGTCCTTAACTGTGGCCTTGAGTCGCTCAACGAGCTATAGAGAGAGCTATGCTCGGAGCTATTCTTGTAAGTTGAAGTGGCAATGGGCGTACCACATTGCTCGACGAACTGATAACCGTTGGGGAAGAAAGGTCAGTTCTTATTTATCAGAATCTTTTTTATTGGGGTAATCGTTTTTGTAAATGTATTCACACTACTTATTTTCTATCCCAGAGTAAACGGTTAAAATAGATTATTTTTTCACTCTCTAGGATATATTTTTGTGTAATTTATAATCTATAGTAATATATTTTAGAGTCTTTATATTTATCATTTGTATACCTTATAGAAGAGACTGCCTTTTGTAACACTGTTTTGTCTGCTTTCAGTATGACCTAAGTATTATAAATTAAGTATACAACCGTTTTGACTCACAAAGGCGCCTCCATCTTTTTTAGTGAAGTTGCAACTACTTCTACCTACCCAAGCTTGTAACCTTTTTTACATTTTATTGTTTTACTGTTATTTACCATTAGCGTTTACATCCATACTGAGGCGTAGTACAAAAAAGTTTTTTGCTAGTTTTGATTGCACATGTAAATGTATGTTACGTGAAAAAGTCACAAATTTACTAGAAAATGTAGATTTATACCTAATAGTGTATTATCACAAGAATTTTAAATGAATTCGTATGGTTTTTCAAACTGGACAGAAAATTTATTATCAATCAACATTTTGACTGTGTAAAGGTACTTATTTTGTCATTCTCTTAATGCACACAATTCAATGCCTACAGCCTTGAGGACAGCCATTTCTGGTACATAATTTTGTTAAGAGTGCCGCAATACCAGTAATTATAACTAGTTGTCATTTTTAATTCTAGCAAGAAGGCGTGGACGAAAAGATTGACTACATCGACACGTGGCGCGGCTTCGAGGCGGTCCTTGCCAAGGGTCTGACCAAGGGCATTGGGGTCTCCAATTTTAACCTCGAACAGATGCAACGACTCCTCGCGAACTGCAAGGTCAAACCTGCCGTCAATCAGATTGAGGTAATGCTTTCTTGTTTTATCTTGCAGGTCTTAAAGGCCATCCTTACTAAACTGACCAAAAGTAAGGGCGGCGTCTTTATAACTTCTAACTAGAACAAATAAAACAGTGGCTAGTGCCCTGTCAGGCGGATGAATACTGCAGTCATTGAGATTGAGATGAAACAAATAAGTCAAATAAAATAAAAAAACAATTCAAAAGTAAAGTGAAAAACATATTTATTTCCTCCTCACAAAAGGTTGGTGATATAAAAATACATGAATGGACAGACAAGAGTGCCAAATTAAATCTAACTTTGTGAGGGGCTGAAGTAGGGTTCTAAGAACCGGTATCACAGGTCACCAGAATACCTCCCTTGGATAGAAATAAACTTTTAAATCCCTACCTTGTAAAATAAGTATTTCAATATTTTAATTTTATTCACTTTGAAGCCGTCTTTGTCAAGGATATTATAAAGGGTATCTGCGTCTCCAGTTTTTTACCTATAATCCCTATTATTCTGTGCATTCAACAGAAAAAGCGACTTAGCTGCAAGCTTAACCCTTTACTGCATTTTGGTCCAAATATGATCCATACCATATTTTTTCATTTATTTTAATTTTTTTTTTGGTAACTTAGAGGTCATCCATGCCAAGTGCATCAGGGTCCCCAATTAAAAGAACTGACAAGGCGACTCCTAGCGAATTGCAAAGTTAAACCTATTTTACCCTTAATAAGACGGTGATTTAGTGTAATTTTTATCTTGTTGACTTTGAGGCTGTCCTAGCAAAGGACTCTTTTTCGTAGCTAATTTAGCCCTGGTTGTACAGATGTGTATATGGTAGATTCGCCGTCTTCAGTATCTTAAGAATGGGTTACAGATATTGTCTTTTTCAAACTATGATGGTTAGTGGAAATTTGGAAATACTTGCTGCTAATAAAAATAAAGAATATTCGTTGCTATTTATAAAAATGCTTGGATAATTCCATCTCTGCCAAGATATCGCCTGTCACCTACGTTATTTAAACCAATATTGTAATAATTTTATATTATATTATTATGTAACACATTATTAGAAGATGTTCAAAAGTATGGCTCCGAATTTCTTGTCCGTTCTTCACGCAGTGGCCCTATTTATTTATTTTGCTGTAAGTGGCAGTACAATATAGAATATTTTAATTTTAAAACTTGTAAATAACCTTCATAAGAGCGTCGTAGACGCCAAAATTCAATGGATGTTTCTGCCTTTATTTGACTTAATTTTATTAAAATCCGTCCAAAGTGTAAATTAACGGTCCCGCCCTCATTTTCCTTATAGTTATAGTTCTACCCTTGGACTAAAAGTTTCATAGAGAGAGTTAGAAATGCTCTCTGGGAGTATGGCCAAAGGATCTAAGTTTTCGGAACTAAACAATTGACTAAAGTCTTTCTTTCATACTAAGTTCCCTTGCAAAAGTTGATATGGAATGGTAAAAACAAATACTCGGTATCTTTAGGAGGCGTCTCCGGGACCACTTCTCTTGTGCATCTATTTTTCGCTTTAAGTTTCGCTAAGTTTCAGCACCATCTTTTTTTCTTTCATCGGACGTCCAGATATACGGAGAGGCGCCATCCGTACATGGTTGAGATCCCCAGCACTCGTAGAAAGCGCTTCGCTTCCACTTTTCTCATGCGTACTGCGAAACAGTGGACTCCTTGCCGTGGTCAGTTTTCCCCGATAGACACAACATGGGTGTCTTTAAATCGAGATTAAATAGGTTTCTTCTAGGTACCTAAGTGGGTTTTTTCTTAGGCCACATCAATGCTTAAACATCAGGCAGGGTGTGGTCAAGCGCAAGTCTATTATCAATAACAAAAAAAGCACTGTTGATAAAGGTTGAGAAAACAATTGCCTAGAAAAAATCTATCTCTTTTTTTTAGATTAACCTAAACCTCGGTCAGAAAGAGCTGGTCGACTACTGCCAAGCGCACGGCGTGCAAGTGGTAGCGTACTCGCCCCTGGGGACGATGATCCCGAACCGAGCAGCCCCGAACACCCCTGAGCCGAAGCTCAACAACCCCACCCTACTGGCCATCGCCAAAAAGTACAACAAGACTGTTACACAGGTCACCTTCAGATATTTGGTGAGTATTGAATCCATGTAATGATAAAATTTACGTACATCAGATTTGCAAATTATTAGAGCACATTTTTTTGTCCTGGACGGGTCCTCCAATAAATGTGATTTTCACTCCAAATGTGATGATAGTCCTTGTGATTTTGAAATATAGAAGAGTAGCGACATCATTGCGAGAGTTAAGTGTTTGAAAAAACACTTCTGTCCATCAAATGAAGTCTAGTAGTCTAGTCGATGACCCCGCATCGTCTTCTTTGACGATTAGAGTCATACAATTGTAGTACAAAGTTTCGGTTTGAAAGAGTAAGGTTCCGATGGCCGAGTTGAATAGGCATCCGGTGCGAAATCGGAGGACGTTGGTTCGATTCCCGCCCGGAGCACAAAAAAAATGTGCTCCAATAATTTGTAAATTTGTAATCATATTTAGAAAAAAAAGAAAACATCTAAATCGTACATGAAAAGAGACTAAATTAGTTTAGTGTTGAAGAAATAGGCCAAATAATCCTTTTTTTACTTTTCATGACGGGTACGGAACCCTTTATGCGTGAGTTCGACTTGCACTTGGCCGATTTTTTGTATTTCTTGTTATAGCTACAACTGAAGTACATAATTTAATAATAACAAATATTTTTAATATATTTTAAGAAAACATCAAATTAATATTTTAATGAAACACTTAAAAAATACAAAAATATCTCTAGTGACAATTCCGCCTCATTTTCTTGCTAAGCCGACGTGACGTCACAAACGCCACGCAGCCAAACCGGATGAATTTTTCGTCATTTTTTGATTTTTAGTACATAATTTATGAAAAATTCAATTATACAGCCTATAGTGACAGACAGACAGATGGACAGTGGAGTCTTAGTAATAGGGTTCCGTTTTTACTCTTTGGGTACTGAACCTTAAAAATGAGGAAATACATATAAAGCATTTCTTGCAAGTGTCTTAAGCCACAACTTTCTTCATTACAGTACCAACGTGGGCTGATCATCATCCCCAAGACAGTAACCACATCCAGGGTCCTGGAAAACGCGTCAATTTTCGACTTCCACCTGGACAAGGAAGACGTGGAAACCATCGCCAAGTTTGACAACGGCTACCGCACCCTCAGACTCGTCTTCTACCAGGAATACACCAACTACCCCTTCGACAAAATAGAAGGGAAAATGGACGTACCACTGTCACTAAGGAAATGGAAAAATGGCGCCAAATTCGATATTGATTAAGGTTTATGTTATTTATTGTATAATTGGTAAATAAATGTTTTTATTTTAAGATTTTTGAGGGTTTTCTTAAAACAATGAGTGGATACCAAGCTCTTTAAACTTTAAGTACTTACTTACTCAAAGACTAGACGAAAAATGTAGATCTTATTTTCTCAGGCAATGGCCGGGGCCCTTTCGGCTTTCTACGGTATTTGACGTGTTGATTGATCAGTCGATCGATTGCACGCGGCACTGCAACACATTCGGCTGTGGTGCTTACCAATGTCTCCGATACAGTAAACAATCTTGACTTTGCTGATATTATAAAATTACATCACAAACTAAATTCTTCAAATTCCATTCGGCATGACAAATCGAATTCAATATTTGTGACACCTACGGTTCCCAGGGATTTCATTTCACTGACAATGAAGTGATCATTTGATATTATCTGATTTGTTATATGATATTTACTATTTCTATGATAAAGTAGGATTTCTAGTTTAGTATTATGATATACATAGATGTTTAGTCATACGAAATTGCCATCAAATGTCCCAAATAAGTCAGTCAAGCTAGAATGTAACACAAATCAATGCAATTGTGTCTTTTATGTAATATTTTATTATATTAAACAATTTGGGATATTAACAATGATAAAAAAAAAAAATATTCAACTATATCTACTTATGACCTAAAAAAGTTACACTTAAAAATTGTGAGCTCTGTTTGCTCTTGTATTTTTTTTTTTTTTTTTTTTTTTATGCTTGATAAAAAAAAAAAAATTTAAATAGTGTCTTTAATAAATGTTTATTTCTTGACTTTGAACATATTTTGGCCATACCATAATGTTGTTTTTACCATAACGTTTTCGCGATTATCAGTACTAACATTATCATTATTAGTATTATAAATGCGAAAGTAACTCTGTCTGTCTGTCTGTTACGCTTTCACGCCGGTCCAGTACGACCGATTTGAATGAAATTTGTTATGGAAATAGTTTGAGACCCGGGAAAAAAACATAGGATTTTATCCAACTGCGCAAAAAGAGGTTAATGTTTTTGCGCGATAACCGACATAAGCGCGGGCGGAGCCGCGCCCGGAAAGCTAGGAACACATAGTAATTAAGGCGATTAGAGTCGCCAATGGCCTTGAGCATCTGGACCTAATCGAGCTTACTTTACTCGCGCATCGCCGCATACGTTCCGCGCTCGCTGCACAAATATAACGGTCAAAGAATATGCAGATGCGCGATGCGCTCCGGTAACATGGCACTTTATATTCCTACCGTACGATTCTAGTGAGTATCCGCAATTGCAACTGCGACTGAGATCAGTCGTCAAATGAAAATGTATAGTGTACCTACCTAGGTTGTTCTGGACGTCTTTATTCCTTTTCTTTATTTTTCAATGTCATCTGCCGAGTGAAGAAAGTTACTCAGATTTGTCTGATACTCGATATTTAGGCTGTACTGAGAGTCATTATTCCGAATTTGGAATTATTTTTTCAGTGTCATCTGCCAAGTGAAGAAAAATGCTACGGTTTGACTGAAAATTGATATCTAGGTTGTTGTAGACGTTATTATTCCATGTTTAGAATTTGTTTTACGTTCACGTCTGCCAAGTGAAAAATGTACTTCGATTTGGCTGAAAATCGATATCTAGGTTGTTTTCAGTTCGCACACAGACTCTTTAAAAAATCTGCAAATTTTAGTAATATGCTACATAAACGAATTTTCCAATTAAAATAACCTGTCATTCGTCCAACTTTTGCAAGAAGATTTAGCCCTTTTATTAAAACATATTTATATAATCAAGTCCTGAATTTTTCAGTTTATATATCACCATATAGCATCATACATACAAACACGTAAATAACACAAATTTAGTTAAAATATAAATACCACCTGTGTGGATAATTTATAAAAAAAATTATGAAACTGAACAAGATGTTATTTTATGGATAATTTGTAAGTTAAATTTATGTTTATAACTATTTTGCGTGAATAATTGTACTCAAGTCAACTGTGCACTGTACAGCTATCAATTAAGGTCTTAACGATACAAACTTCAACGTCAAAGTGTGAAGACCACCAGCAATACAAGATTTGGAAAAAGTGTTATTGGCTTAAATAAAGATTTATATTATTGTTTATATTATTATTATTATTCTGGACGTTTTTATTCCAAATTTGGAATTTATTTTTCGATGACATCTGCTTAGTGAGAAAAGTTACTAAGATTTGGCTAAAAATCGATATCTAGGTTTTTCGGGGCGTCCTTATTCCATATTTGGAATTTACTTTCCGATGACGTCTGCCAAGTGAAAAACTACTTCAATTTGGCTGAAAATCGATATCTAGGTTGTGCTGGGCGTCATTATTCCGAATTAAGATTTATTTTTTTAATGGCGTCTGTCAAGGGAAGAAAGTTACTCCAATATCTAGGTTGTGCTGGGCGTCATTATTCTACATTTGGATTTCATTTTTCAATGACGTTTGCTAAGTAAAGATAGATGACGTATCTTTAAAACGCTAAGATATTATATCGGATAAGAGTAAGAAAATTATAATAATCAATCGTTTATTCAAATTTCCTTATAAATGAGATTATAGCCGACGCGGGTTTACTCGTTTAAAAACGACGATATAAAAGGAAGATTTGTATAATGGCGAAAATACATTGAAAAATAAGAATAGGGACGACTGTGTCGTACGCAAAAATACAAAATGGCCAACGTTTGTGCTATTGGACATGTCGGCCCTTGAGAAGGAAGTATTTACCTTTAGATTTTCCCGCCCATAGGTGGGAAGCAGTCTTCCACCCGCTACTCGCATCAAACAAACACTACTTTCCGGGTACGAGATATGAGATGAATAATTTATTGTCTAGGAAATAATAATATGGGCAATTTATAAAGATTGGTTCCATCGTGAAAAGGTAACCGATATACTTTCTCATTTATTAGGAGATTTGAATAATTGATTTATAAGTACTTTTCTTTAAACTTTCGTGAACTAAACTCATGTTTCTAAATTACATTAACGAAAACCAAGCGGGTAGATTTAAATCGCTCCCGCCGCTCCTCAAGACGATGACACCCGCTTCTTCAGTCTACTCGTGACCACGGTCAATGCAACTTGATCGAAACGTCGAGGTTAGTCAAAATATTATTTTGATGTTAATTCGTGCGTCTTTGATAAGTAATCATAATTTTCCTACTCTTATCGTACTGCGGCGATAGGGAACTGCTAATCATCCCACGGCCAGCAGGTAGGTAGGTAAACTCAGGGAGTAGGTTTGAAAAGCTTATTAGGCCAAGCCTTATCAGGTTGCACAGCCGCACAGTTCTACTGAAGTTACATAGACCGGAGGGAGACACTGGCCTGATAGTACACGTGATCCAGGTCCCCGATGTGGCGGTCTTGGCGTCAGCTGATAGTTCTGGATCTCGGTAGTGAGTGCTCGAAACACCCGTCCTCGGATTAAATCAGTGAAGTGGAATCCTGGAAGGAAGACACCGGCTTAGTAGCTGATATTCCTCAGCCAACTGTTGCCAAGCCGCGCCGACACGATCGTGGTACTGTTACCAGCGACTCACATTTTAAAACTCACAGTCTAGCGCGGTAGGGCAGCACAGCTGTTTACGTTACATAGGTTTTAGTCAGCACTATGAAATAACAATAATAAATAAGGAACTCACCCTAGAGGGATTCACGCACTTCACAACAAGTTAATAACAATTAAGATCGATAGTACGAATAGAAAAGCGTCCAGGAAAACCAAGATAAGTATCGATTTGTAGCCAAATCAAAGTAACTTTTTCCACTTGGCCGACGTCATTGTTAAATAAATTCTAGATTTGGAATTAAGACGTCTAGAACAACCTAGATCGATCTCTAGGTTGTTCTAGACGATCGATCTTTTCAGCTAAATCGAAGTTACTTTATCTACTGGGCATACGTCATCGTAAACAAATTCTAAATTTGGAATAATAACGTCTAAAACAACCTAGATATCCATTTTTAGTCAATTCTGAGTATTTTTCTTCACTTGGCAGACGACATAGATAAAATTATTCCAAATTCGGAATAATGACGCACAGCACAACCTAGATATCGATTTTCAGCAAAATCGGAGGAACTTTTTCACTTGGCAGACGTCATCGGAATATAAATTCCTAATTTGGAATAAGGACGTCCAGAAAAACTTAGATATTGATTTTCAGCCAATTCAGAGTAACTAACTTCCCATGGCAGACGTCATCGAAAAATAAATTCCAAATTCGGAATAAAAACGTCCAGAACTACCTAGATTTTGAATGTTAGCCAAATTGGAGTGACTTTCCTCACCTAGCAGATGTCGAAAAATGTATGCCAAATATTGAACAAAAACGTCCAGATAAACCTAGATATCGATTTTCAGCCAAATAGGAGTAACTTTTTTCACCTGGCAGACGTCTTCAAAAAATTAATTCTTAATTCAGAATGACGATGTCCAGAACAACCTAGATTTTCAATTTCAGCTAAATCAGAGTTACTTTCTTCACTTGCCAGATGTCGTCGAAAAAATAATTTCAAATTTGGAAAAAAGACGTCCAGAAAAACCTTGATTTCGATTATTAGCCAAATCGGAGCAACTTTTTTTACTTGGCAGACTTCATCGTAAAATACATTCCAAATTCGGAATAGAGACGTCCAGAACTACCTAGATTTTGAATTTCATCCAAATTGGAGTAACTTTCCACACTTGGCAGACGTCATAGAAAAATACGTTCAAAATTCGGAATAAAGACGTCTAGAACTACTTAGAGTTTGAATTTCAGCCAAATCGGAGTAACTTTCTTCACTTGGCAGACGTCATTGAAAAATAAATACCAAATTCGGAATAAAGACGTCTAGAACTACCTAGATTTTGAATTTCAGCCAAATCGGAGTAACTTTCTTCAATTGGCAGACGTCATCGAAAAATAAATACCAAATTCGGAATAAAGACGTCTAGAACTACCTAGATTTTGAATTTCAGCCAAATCGGAGTAACTTTCTTCACTTGGCAGACGTCATAGAAAAATAAACTCCAAATTCGGAATAAAGACGTCTAGAACTACCTAGATTTAGAATTTCAGTTAAATCTAGGTAACTTTTTTCACTTGGCAGACGTCATCGGAATATACATTCCAAATTCGGAATAATGACGCACAGCACAACCTATATATCGATTTTCAGCCATATCGGACTAACTTTTTTCACTTGGCAGACGTCATCGAAAAATAAATTGCAAATTTGGAATAAGGACGTCCAGAAAAACCTATATATCGATTTTCAGTACTGTAACTGTAACAGTCAGTTCGTCCACTGCTGAACACAGCCTCACTTTTTAAGGGGGTATTTGACATAATCCCCACACTTGGCAGGCGTCTTGGGGATCGCAATGTAAGTTGGCAGTTCTTTAGAAGGCGCTGCTGCCCCCCTTTAAGTAGTTTTCCCTTAGACGCTTCTGACGACACCCACGGGATGATATGGGCAGGTGCAATTCTAACCCGGCACCCCACGTGGCTGCCCACCTTCCAGTAGTTTTCCCTTAATCGCCTCTTACGACACCCACGGGATTATATGGGGAGGTGCAATTCTAACCCGGCACCCCACGGTGCTAATCTCCCTTACCTATCTCTCACTATTTTCGAGATACGTTATCCACCTTCACTTGGCAGACGTTATCTTTATGTAGTATTAATTAACCTATATCAAAACACCTAATACAATTATCAAGAAAAGCTTAGAACTCCAAAAGATGTATGTAGCCCCATACAAACTCTAAATGTAGTAGAGAACCATTTTGTACCCTACAAACTACTAAAGCCGGTAACTATTTACCATAATATAAAAAAATATATTATCTTTAGTTAACCAGTTATATATAACATGAGAGCGTTATAGACATTACTAATTAATTTTGTACATATCGCACGTTTAATAATAAACCGGAATAAGTCAAAAATTAAGGATTCCCACTTTTGTTAATAAAACGAACTAACTCCGATTGAAGAATCTATCGGTAAAATCCCTCCATGCAAAACAAACCATAAAGGCCGATTTTTAGATCACCCCTCTCTTTATTACAAAAGCACGCGAAAAGTCAATTCATGCTATAAGGAATCATTCAGTGATGCGGCGATCGTGTTGTGTGAAATGAAGCGTTGTTTTGTGACTATAGTGGAGTAAGGTAAAATAATTCGGTTTATTTTCAAACACAGGTGAAACTATTTTACTTCATTTTTTTATAGACTGTCATGTTTTCGTTATACTTCACTTCAGTTGAAAACGGTGTTACAATACAACATGTACTATTTGGATTTGTTGCAGTTTATCATTAAATTATAATTGTATAGTTAAGAAAAATTGCGTATTAGTGCGTTTTAACATTAGATTATTACTTTTATTCGCGAATTAATTAATTTTACATCACTTTATTGCCAAAGCTATCGGTAGAGTTATATAATACTTGTGTTTATTTCGGTTTACATTTAAAATGATCCTAAAGTCTAAAAGTACTCTAGCCATTGCTGCAGTTTATTACAAAATGTCCTTTAATTTTATTTTAAATACTGATTAATAAAAAGTATTAAATCACTAGTTCCATAGTTTAAATCCTGTAGAGGACGCCTGAAAATAGGAACCAGCATCGCCTAAAACTTTCTGTAATTAGTGTTTATGCTTGATGTAAGTACTGATAAGAATATTATGTTGGATGGACTGTTACGAATAATTCTAAGCCAGCCGAAATATAAATAACGTCGTGATTACGTACTTACATGTGCATTACCCCTGACTGTAAATTTACAAAGTAGTAACCGTACTATCACGTTTGCGTTAAGATTTTTATTATCACCCTTATGTTTTTAGCATCATGATCTTTGAGTAAAATTTTAACGCAAACAAAATAGTTAAGTTTACTTTCTTTCAATCTTACACTCCTCGGGGTACAGTATCCATAATACATTTTCACGTAATATTCTCTGAATTATTTTAGTAAATAATACGGGATAACTCACGTGAATCCGTCAGATAGCTCCGACTATAGTTTTAACCACAATAGGTCTTTTCCAACGGAAGCTCGGGAAGCCCGCGTTGACGTCTCGCTTAGCAGGTTAGGTTAGGTAAGCTATGAGAAACGTCAACGCGGGCTCCCCTTGAAAAAGACCACCGCATGTGGTTGAAACTATAGTTGGAGCAGTTTGACTGAATCACGTGAGTTATCCCGTATTATTTTCTAAAATAAGTGTTAACCACGTTAGTTTCTCTGAATTAATTGAAAGTTTTACCTTTTTATTTAATGTTGTGTGTAAATTCTTTAAGAGTTTGTTTAATGAAACAGACGATCAAGTCCAACACAGCATACAAAAACACAAGATCTCCAGCTCACGATGGAAGAAGTCAAGGCCGCCACGTCAAAATCACCACCATTCAGAAAGTTCAGGTTGCCAGCGTCATCATACCACCACGAAAATTAGTAAGCGGTGCTTCAAAGTGGAAACAAAAGTTAGCCAAACGTTTACGTAACAAGATATCAAAATACGAACGCACATTAGGTATGTCCGAAAACCCAACAAAGCCTATTATTTTATTATTGGTAATTAACAAATGAGATTCTTTAAAAAATTTTTCAAAGCTACCTTGAACATTTTGATTCGAAAGAGATGTGTGGTGAACACAGCAAAAAACAGCAATAACTGTATAGAAGATGACTTACGTGGAAAAAATGGTAATTATAAAAAAATTATCCCAAATTGATAAAAAGTTTATTAAAGACCAAATAAATATATCTTTCTTCCGATCTAAAAAAATGTATCATCTTTGTTTGTCCTATAAAAAATCAACTTTGGAGCAAGCACAAGGGCTTAGCAAAAATATGACTTACATCGTGAGTACAAGATACTGAGTAGAGATGAATAAAAGCTTGATCGAAAAAAAAATCTGATAAAAAAACTACCGTCTGGTTCATGATATACCTTTATATGTAGGAAACACAAACTACCATCACGATTTTCTCTCACCGTTACCTATATTTTTGAGTGTGATGAAATTAAATGGGTGTTAAATAACGGCTACTCTTCTTTGGCCATCGAAGACATCATCTACATAATGCCACCAGTAACATGGTTTTTCACTAGCGCTCCTCATGATTTTCCTCAAAATGTTCCATATAAATATTGGCCACAACTGGCGCTTTAGGAGAGCCTAGGTGACTCCTTCCATTTACATGTTATAATTAATTCGCTAAAGAACCGTTTGACACAAAACATTCACTCAGCTCTGTGTAGTCATTGGGTATATCAGCTCCGTCATCAGGTCAGCAATGATTTTTATAGCTTCTTTCAAGAACACATTTGTGATAAGTGATGTCACATCGAAACTTATAATTATTTCCATCGGCAGTATACGTACATCTGCTAGCAAGTTAAGAAAATGTCTGGAATCCTTTACGTAGGATTGGGTTTTGCTTGTAACTGTTGCAGGACATTTGCAAGTATAGAGACTGTTTGTATGTAGGTGCATCTATCTGACTGACAATAAGCCTCAGAGGCTAGTTGGTAGTAACTGAGTCGTTTCAAACAGATAAAAAAGGCGCTTTTGAATCTCTAAATAGCTCTTTTTGGAAGGAATCGGACGCGAAGCTTGATTGAAATAGGTACGTGCATTTGGAAATACTTGGAGCACATTAGTATGGACGCACAAGAACCATTGAACATTATTTTTTATTCTGATAATGTACAGCTCTGAATAAATATAATTTTAGAATGACAATTTATATGTATGCTGTTTATCTTTTTAAAATCCAAAGCATCACTACTAATTCATGATTCGAGGGCATACGCAAAATAAAGCAGACAACATAAGTCTGATAGACAAGAAGTTAAAAAAATTTTAAGTCATCCCAATCTTTATATTACACCACCAACACCCAGTTCAATATATAACAAAATTTAACGACCCGATCAACCAGTATTTTGGATCTTCAACTGTTACAAGAAGAATAGGACTTACATTTTTGTACAGACGAAAGCAACCAAAATGTGAATTGCAATAATATAAAAGTATTATTTTACTTAAAGATATCTTACAACGACGACAACTTAATAGGCGAAATAAACCAAGGCAGATGAAATCAGTCATAGAAATAACCATGAAGGCAGCATATACGCAAAAACAGGAGATAAGTGCTTATAAAAATTAAGACTAAGACTTAATTGCAAAGGTTTTCATCGTAAGTTATGCATGTTTTTACAACTCAATTCTTAAACTTTTTGATAAGTTTAGATTAATATTTTGAGAAGTCACAACTCAAGAGATTGATTAAGACGAATAGGTAAAATCTACGACAGATAATTCAAAGTAGACATTTATTATAAGTTCCTAATACGACTGATTATTATAATAATATGATTAGGTTAAGAAAGCAGTTACAATGACTTTTAAAATGTATTTTACATTATCAAATTATAGGTATATTGCAAAATATTTCTGTATTTTTGTTTCCATTTTAATTTTAAAGTGTAATAAAAATTATACATCTGATTAGATCATATTATTTATTAATACTGTACAGAATTATGACATATTAGTTTACACATTTTTTGAAACTTGATAATTGATTTTTATACTAAACTGACATAAGTCGAAACAGTAGAAAATAAACTTCATTTATTCATTTGATATAAATAAAATAATTATATTGTTATGTCAGCTATATTCGCTATACATCTGGCTTCAATTTAAGACCAAGAAAGTAAAAATAACACAAAAAACACGTGAAAACCATCAAAATGTTTTCAACAAGGTAGATACTCAAAACTTTGAACGCGATTTCCCAAAAAAGTGAATTTTTGTCTTTTTCCGGTTTATTATTAAGCGTGCGATATATTATAAAACTTTTCATTGATCTTATTGATAAGGCCGCCCATTGTAATTTACCCACAACATTGTCAATTTCAAGTTTTGATTCTTTTCATATGTGAGACAATTCGAATAAAATTTTTCTACAAAATACCAATAATAAAGCGTCACCGCGCATACTTCACGTCGCAATCAAGTTGGCCCTCTGCAGCGAGCGAATCATTGCACGCACACAGCTACGAATCTCGCGTGTCAATGCACTAATACAAAGACAAGATCGTTATCAGTCGAAAGCGCGAGCGGAGCTACGAGCGACACAGCCTCCCCGTGCCAACGCTTGCGCAACACTGCCGCGGTGCCGCCCGCGTCCGCGCAGAGCACCTCGGAACCGCAAGCGTTCTGAATCTGAATAATTCGACATTTTCTTAGGAAAATATCAATGGATTTACAAATGCTATGTTATAATTGTAATATAACAATCTAGAAATTTAATGGTACAATTTATTTTTCAAAAATCGTAGCCGTTTAGAAGGAGTTCGCCATATAAGTCAAGAAATAGTATGTAGTTTGAATTTTTTTAAAGCAAAAGTAATAGTAATACGGTAAAATCATATGTTGCAAATGTTGTACTTGAATTCATCTATAAAATATATTTTTTTCAAGTCTTCAACTTCAGCGGTTACGGAGGAGTTCGCTTTAGAAAGTACGAATTTGACGTACCCAAGGGCCTAACGGTTTACGCGTATATTTATCTTTATTTTTGTCCTGTTTCAAACACTGCAGTGATCGTGATCACGGGTTGAATAATTGGTTTTGTTTGTCACAGAAAATATAAGGTCTACCGTCAGACATTTTACATTAATCATAACGTTCCCTATTCACGCAGTATTCGCTCACAGTTTCCGGAGGTCTTGCAGGTTTGTGTCGGCCATGAGATTCAATTAATTTGATAACAGGATCCCAAGCAGGTGGTACTTGCCAACCATCACATCTATTGAAATTTGGGTACTTTTTGATTTCAATAGCCTCGCGTAACATTCTTGGCATAAACCCAGTCGGGACAAAAATAATAATGAATATAAGTGATTTAAACCGTTTAAAGTTGTTTAATTACTATATTTTGGTCACTTATGTAGTTACCTAAAACCTAATCATACCATTTCTTACATACTTTCATTTTCGTCTGAGAAACGTCACATCACCATTTATGACCGGGATTAACCAACACTACGGTTTAAATCACGCAAACACTGCTGTCACTGCATACATTGCAAAAGCGCGGTTCATAACTGAAATACGAGAATATGCATTGTTTGCGCGCAAACGATGTGAACCGATATGTAGCCGCGCTAATAACATCTGCTAACTGTCAATTTTCTTTTTCGCAATTGACCCAAAATCTAATTATTGAAAATAGAAGTATTGCACTTCAAGGAATTCTTTTGTGAACAGATGTTTGTACGTTCAACATTCTAACCACAACAACAAAAATCTCCTCATCTATCTGTCAAGATTTGAGTTTGACGTTTGTACATACATTGCACTACCACTTTTCTGTGAGCGTTGTTTGCGGCCGGAGGTGACGTCATAGATGACGTCATTACGCTATCGTGGTGTCTGTTTAGCAAGTTATGAACCAATCATTTGCGTGCATACAATGCAAATAGCGCATATTTGCGTGACTTGAACCACAGTACAAGTCAGTATTCAAAGGTTAAGGGTATATTTTAGACGAACTCCCCCATACAAAACGCAGCTCCAATCTCATTTTAATAATAGCGAATAAAACTCAATGCTTTTTTACCTACGTAATCACTACCCTAATATCTAGGTTTGTGGTGCATCAGATTTTCATTATATTATACAGTTTTGAAATTACACTAGCTCAAAAACTCGTAATTTTAGATAAAAGAAAGACCCAACTTCAAGCATCTCTTTCAAGAAAAATAAGCATGTTTTTAATATTTCTATTGCACCACAAACATGGGGAATATAATAAACTTTCTATAACGGGAAGTTATTTATACATGTGTACTATACTTTTTAAATAAATCTGGAGCTACGAATAACTGGCTCAAACTCCTAAAATCGAGTGCTATATACTAAACGCTACATAATAAAAAAAATATTATTAGTGCAAAAGAAAAAGGATTTAAGCCAGAAACGATAGGTCTAATAATAATAATACGCTATATTTACATGCGAGTTTTTTTTAATAACAAGTTGAGTTCATATAACGTTCACGCTTTGGCTGGCGGGTATATGTCCTTAGCATATGTCCGATGCACGGGACGTGTAGCTAATTAACATGCTGTCGACTGTATACCCAAAGGTTTCGGGCTAGAGCAGGTCATTGATGTGCAGAAATAGTGTAGCTGTAGGAATATTGGCATTAATGGTCAACTAATTAGAGAAGCATAAGTTCGAAACCCGAGCATGAAACTCAGTGGGCAAGCCATATGCAGGAAACTTGCTTATAAGGCTCTCGAAGGCTTTCGTTTAGGAAACGGCTAGCCGCCTGCATATCTATATCTCTCGATAACTTTTCTGCAAACATTTTGAAGCGCTCGTAGCTTCGTTTGCTTAGCCGTTCTTAACCGATCAGCTAAGTTAAACAACGTCCGCCGCGGTCATGACTTGGATGGTGACCGCTAGTGACATTACTACTGCGATCAGCTAAGTTAAACAACGTCCGCCGCGGTCATGACTTGGATGGTGACCGCTAGTGACATTACTGAGCGTGCACGCGCTTCGGAGGGCACGTTTATCCGTCCACCACCTTTAAGTAGAACTTCTGTCACCTAGCCGTGTGTTCCGGCAGCTGTTCTTGAGAGCCAGTAATTCTAAATTAGCATGAACAATATCTTCGACATCATCACTAAGCGTTAGGTGAAAAAGTGGCCACAGGCTACTCTATCATTTACTTAAAAAAAACATATGATGTAGATGAGGAGATGGAGATGAGGAGATGGAGATGAGGAGATGGAGATGAAGAGATGGAGATAAAGAGACGGCGATGAGTAGATGGAGATAAAGAGACGGCGATGAGTAGATGGAGATAAAGAGACGGCGATGAGTAGATGGAGATAAAGAGACGGCGATGAGTAGATGGAGATAAGGAGACGGCGATGAGTAGATGGAGATAAAGAGACGGCGATGAGTAGATGGAGATAAAGAGACGGCGATGAGTAGATGGAGATAAAGAGACGGCGATGAGTAGATGGAGATAAAGAGACGGCGATGAGTAGATGGAGATAAAGAGACGGCGATGAGTAGATGGAGATAAAGAGACGGTGATGAGTAGATGGAGATAAGGAGACGGCGATGAGTAGATGGAGATAAAGAGACGGCGATGAGTAGATGGAGATAAAGAGACGGCGATGAGTAGATGGAGATAAAGAGACGGCGATGAGTAGATGGAGATAAAGAGACGGCGATGAGTAGATGGAGATAAAGAGACGGCGATGAGTAGATGGAGATAAAGAGACGGCGATGAGTAGATGGAGATAAAGAGACGGCGATGAGTAGATGGAGATAAAGAGACGGCGATGAGTAGATGGAGATAAAGAGACGGCGATGAGTAGATGGAGATAAGGAGACGGCGATGAGTAGATGGAGATAAAGAGACGGCGATGAGTAGATGGAGATAAAGAGACGGCGATGAGTAGATGGAGATAAAGAGACGGCGATGAGTAGATGGAGATAAAGAGACGGCGATGAGTAGATGGAGATAAGGAGACGGCGATGAGTAGATGGAGATAAAGAGACGGCGATGAGTAGATGGAGATAAAGAGACGGCGATGAGTAGATGGAGATAAAGAGACGGCGATGAGTAGATGGAGATAAAGAGACGGCGATGAGTAGATGGAGATAAAGAGACGGCGATGAGTAGATGGAGATAAAGAGACGGCGATGAGTAGATGGAGATAAGGAGACGGCGATGAGTAGATGGAGATAAAGAGACGGCGATGAGTAGATGGAGATAAAGAGACGGCGATGAGTAGATGGAGATAAAGAGACGGCGATGAGTAGATGGAGATAAGGAGACGGCGATGAGTAGATGGAGATAAAGAGACGGTGATGAGTAGATGGAGATAAAGAGACGGCGATGAGTAGATGGAGATAAAGAGACGGCGATGAGTAGATGGAGATAAAGAGACGGCGATGAGTAGATGGAGATAAAGAGACGGCGATGAGTAGATGGAGATAAGGAGACGGCGATGAGTAGATGGAGATAAAGAGACGGCGATGAGTAGATGGAGATAAAGAGACGGCGATGAGTAGATGGAGATAAAGAGACGGCGATGAGTAGATGGAGATAAAGAGACGGCGATGAGTAGATGGAGATAAAGAGACGGCGATGAGTAGATGGAGATAAGGAGACGGCGATGAGTAGATGGAGATAAAGAGACGGCGATGAGTAGATGGAGATAAAGAGACGGCGATGAGTAGATGGAGATAAAGAGACGGCGATGAGTAGATGGAGATAAAGAGACGGCGATGAGTAGATGGAGATAAAGAGACGGCGATGAGTAGATGGAGATAAGGAGACGGCGATGAGTAGATGGAGATAAAGAGACGGCGATGAGTAGATGGAGATAAAGAGACGGCGATGAGTAGATGGAGATAAAGAGACGGCGATGAGTAGATGGAGATAAAGAGACGGCGATGAGTAGATGGAGATAAGGAGACGGCGATGAGTAGATGGAGATAAAGAGACGGCGATGAGTAGATGGAGATAAAGAGACGGCGATGAGTAGATGGAGATAAAGAGACGGCGATGAGTAGATGGAGATAAAGAGACGGCGATGAGTAGATGGAGATAAAGAGACGGCGATGAGTAGATGGAGATAAGGAGACGGCGATGAGTAGATGGAGATAAAGAGACGGCGATGAGTAGATGGAGATAAAGAGACGGCGATGAGTAGATGGAGATAAAGAGACGGCGATGAGTAGATGGAGATAAAGAGACGGCGATGAGTAGATGGAGATAAAGAGACGGCGATGAGTAGATGGAGATAAGGAGACGGCGATGAGTAGATGGAGATAAAGAGACGGCGATGAGTAGATGGAGATAAAGAGACGGCGATGAGTAGATGGAGATAAAGAGACGGCGATGAGTAGATGGAGATAAGGAGACGGCGATGAGTAGATGGAGATAAAGAGACGGTGATGAGTAGATGGAGATAAAGAGACGGCGATGAGTAGATGGAGATAAAGAGACGGCGATGAGTAGATGGAGATAAAGAGACGGCGATGAGTAGATGGAGATAAGGAGACGGCGATGAGTAGATGGAGATAAAGAGACGGCGATGAGTAGATGGAGATAAAGAGACGGCGATGAGTAGATGGAGATAAAGAGACGGCGATGAGTAGATGGAGATAAAGAGACGGCGATGAGTAGATGGAGATAAGGAGACGGCGATGAGTAGATGGAGATAAGGAGACGGCGATGAGTAGATGGAGATAAAGAGACGGCGATGAGTAGATGGAGATAAAGAGACGGCGATGAGTAGATGGAGATAAAGAGACGGCGATGAGTAGATGGAGATAAAGAGACGGCGATGAGTAGATGGAGATAAAGAGACGGTGATGAGTAGATGGAGATGAGGAGATGGAGATGAAGAGATTGAGATGAGGAGATGTAGGTGAAAAGATAAAGTTTAGGAGTTGGAGATGAGGAGAAGTTGATGAAAAGATGGAGTTGGAGATAAGGAGATGGACATGAGGAGATAGAGTTGAGGAGATGGAGTGCGCTTTGATAATTACAGCCTCTGCTTGCTTGAAGCAATGTCGTCTCGGCTGTTATTTTCAACCGCACTAATATATTTTTAATATTGTTAAGTTTGCAATGACGCCTGCTAGGCGAATTACATTACAAAATTACAAATTTACGAGAGAAAAAATTATAGTCATGTGCGGGATTCGAACCCGCGTCCATCCACCCCTTTAGCCGGGGTATGCTCTAACCAATTGAGCTAACATGACACAATGACTCAGGGTTCGAATCCCGCACATGACTATAATTTTTTCTCTCGTAAATTTGTAATTTTGTAACGCACTAATATATTATAAGTACTATTACAGATTAAAGGAATTTATAGATTTATGTGACAAATTTTTAATATTTGTACGCCTGTATGCAGGCAGAATACAAGAACATTTTTTTTGTCTAAACTTGTTTATTTATCATATCCAGAACTTAGGTATGATTTGGTGAAAATTTACATTCCAATTAATATATAAGGTCACTTTTAATTCATCAACAATACTGCGGGGGGTGGTGTAGAATCGATAACTGAATGTGATCCACACATTTTTAATTTTCACATAAACAATTCAATACTAACTATTGCCTAAGCTGTGGCGCGTTAACTTTGAGAATGATAGCGACGACAACACTCGCGGCCGCCGTGGACAAGACTCACACATACACACACGTTCTAGGTATTCTAACGCATTGCGAGGGCAATGAACTCGGTAGGTTTACCTACGCATTGCGAGGGCAATGAACTCGGTAGGTATCTCGGTAGGTATACCTACGCATTGCGAGGGCAACGAACTCGGTAGGTTTACCTACGCATTGCGAGGGCAATGAACTCGGTAGGTTTACCTACGCATTGCGAGGGCAATGAACTCGGTAGGTATCTCGGTAGGTATACCTACGCATTGCGAGGGCAATGAACTCGGTAGGTTTACCTACGCATTGCGAGGCCAATGAACTCGGTAGGTTTACCTACGCATTGCGAGGGCAATGAGTCTTGTCCACGGCGGCCGCGAGTGTTGTCGTCGCTATCATTCTCAAAGTCAACGCGCCACAGCTTAGGCAATAGTTAGTATTGATTTTGTTTATGTGAAAATTAAAAATGTGTGGATCACATTCAGTTATCGATTCTACACCACCCCCCGCAGTATTGTTGATGAATTAAAAGTGACCTTATATATATATTTATTTTTTTATTGCAGATAGGCTAAGCCTTTGACCACAATCTCACCTGATGGTAAGTGACGATGTGGTCGAAGGTGTTAAAAGGCTTAACCTAGAATTACTGGCTCTCAAGGACAGCTGCCGGAACACACCGTTAGGTGCTTGGCGACAGATTTTCCACTTGAGGGTGCTAAATGCCCTTCCACCATGCGGTGAAGCTCAAGCCAGCGGCGGGATTCGAACCATGGACCTGCTGCGCGGCAGTCCATAGCCAAAGCCACTGAGCTATCATTGCTTCAAAATATAATAATAATAATATTTATTTACTCATTTTAAGATACAGTCACATAATTCTCTAATTACTAAACTAGGCTAATTGGCCTGTATTATAGTATTTAGTACTCCCCTGTTCTAATTTACATCTTGGATCTAATTAAATTACAAATATAATATTATAAATTAATAATTACTTACAAATCTTACAAGGCTATTATTTAAATTCAATTGAGATACAGTATACAATACAAATAATAATAATAAAATTAAATAAAAATAAGCTCATTATTTCATATAAAATAAATAAATTCCATATACATTATTACAATTTCAAATTTATATAAACATATATCCTAATAATAATAATCTGACGCAATGACTCTGGTTCCGTGGAAGTTAGGACGGCCCTTAGTGTGGGACGCTACGTGCGTGGACACTTTAGCGCCGTCACATCTTTCTGAAACCAACGTGAGGGCTGGCGCTGCGGCTACTTCGGCGGAGCAACTCAAGCGGCGCAAATATGCTAACCTCGGTATGGGTTACATATTTGAGCCGTTTGGTGTAGAGACGTTGGGTCCGTGGGGACCGGGAGCTCATCGTATTTTCCAAAACCTATCTGAACGCTTGGTCGATGCGACGCGTGATCAAAATGCTGGCACATATTTGGCTCAACGAATAAGCATTGCAATTCAACGGGGCAATGCTGCCAGCATGCTGGGCACGCTGCCAACTGGGAGTGGGCTGGAGCATTTGGACTGCCTATGAGTCTGCTGACTTTTTTTTTTTTTTTTTTTTTATGCCTGATAGGTTAGCCTTTGACTACTATCTCACCTGATGGTAAGTGATGATGTGGTCGAGGATGTTGTTCAGACTAACCTAGAGAAACTTACAGGTGTCTAAATGCTTTTATTGTAGTAGCTGTAGAGTTGTATATAGTTCATAGTATTTTGTTTAATAAAGGCATACCGCCGGTTTCCTAATAATATATAAACATATTAATGAATATGTATCCTAACAATAATTATTTAAAATATTGCGTTATAAACTATTTAGTTATAGACTGAAAATTACTACTAATAAAAAATCACCGACTTTAAGAAATTATGTTCTTGGAGGAAGTTTGTGCATGGGTTGTGTGTCTTCAGTGAGAGGGTGTGTGTTTGTGTGTTGTGACGGTGTTTATGTATGTGCATGTTATGAATAGTGGAACATAATGTATTGTCAAATTATTTAGGTAATACAGAAACTGTTATTTTATTACGTGAAACAAATTCTCTGTCTCTTCGTACGTCATACTTTTTAGCCAAATTAATATAGCAATCTTTAGGTTCTTAAGAGATAGGGGATAAATTCTTGCTGCTTTATTTGCAGCATTGTATAGGCGAGAACTGAGTATATTATAGTGTCTGGAGGTTAGAGTGATTCTATAAGAATCAACAGTACATATTCTAAATTGAGAGAGTGTTCAAGACCTTTTTATGACTATGTATTCTTGTAAATAAACTATTTATTTGAAACGGGAAGGAATATAATGACCATGAGCGTTTTATTATGATTTTTTTCTATGCCCAGACAAAGAAATGTTCGTTTTACAAGTAAGTTGTATCTACATTTTGTTTGAGATCGATCGCAGTAGACTTTTAGAATGTAATTGAACTCAGTATAGCGTACCGGTTCTCCTTGGAGCACCACTGGAGGTAGATTGATGAACGAGACAACTTTACTCGAATCGCTTGAGGTTTTGTTCAAGGACAAATCAAAACAGGAAATACAATAAGTAAAAAACGAATTCCGCACTATACTAAATTTTTTCCTCACGTAAATTTGTAATTTTGTTATACTTCTATATATTTTTTATTTGAGTAGAATATACCTCTGAGGTTGTCTCTTACCATCAGGTGAGATAGTGGCCAAACACTAAACTATCATGTACAAAAAAATAAAAAAGTAGTCTTTGTCCCCTTTTTTGAAAGTCACCTGAGAAAGTACCTATTTAAATTAATCTATGAAACTAATCGAAGTAATCTGAGATATTTCAAATAAGCAATTTTTTAAAATCGGTTTTAAAATAATGGAGGAGAATAAAAGTTACAAATATAAGAAAACTACGGTATTGAAAACCTTTACCATTTTTAAAATAAGTAAAAAAATATATACCTATGTGTTCCAACATTCTCTGTACAGTGAACTAACTATTATTTTATCTGTGACACAGTTAAATAATATAACTATATCCAGGGCTGGGCTAAATACATGCTTTGCTTTAATTGAAATACAAATTAAAAATACTGTATCGCAGGCAACTAAAATACGAAATATAAAATATCTTTAAGGTATTTGAAATATAAAATACAAAATAAACTATTTTAGCTATTTCTAATTGGAATAAAAATTACAAATTAAGTAATCTAGAATAGCACGGGCTGAAAACAAGATTTATGAATCAGTAAAACAAGTTTCCTTTCATGAACACTAGATTTTTATGTCTCACAAACAACCCCTTGTTGGATAGTGAATACAACTGTTGCCATAATAGCTGCTTTAACATCATTACACTCACCTCGCATTCACACACACGATCGCTAAATGAAGGTCAAATGTATTTTAACCCTGAAACTATTTATCGTCACAGATACTTACAATATGTTAGTATGTTGTTGCAGGCTCTTAAGTTTCGGAAAAATCATTAAAAAAATAATATACCTAATTTTATATTCCTTAAAGCTTACCTTTTTTTTATGCTTGATAGGTTAGCCTTTGATCACTATCTCACCTAATGGTAAGTGATGATGTGGTCGAAGATGTCGTTCAGGCGAACCTAGAATTACTGGCTCCTCTAACCTTTTATCAGACATAGTAAATCGAAATAGCTCTGCTGCTATAATACCCAATTTATGACTCAAAATATCCATTTATTACCACTGCACACAATCCAAGCTTGTAGTACTCAATGAGTTAATGTCAAAATGTATTTTGGATGCCTCAAGTTTATGAAATACTAATTACAAAATACCTCGGCGTCAGATATTTGAAATACGAATTACAAATTATATTTTAAGGAAGTAATTGAAACCAAATACGTATATGTATTTCATTTACGTATTCATTATTTTAATTATCAAGTTATTCAAATAGTGCTAACCCTGACAATATCTGAGACTAAAATTCTTACATTGTGTAGTGTGCACATTGGTTAAAGGGGTTTTTGACTACTAATAAAAATGTCATAGGTAAAAACGACACAAGATTATTCTTAGAGGTGCGTCAATACATCAACAATAATGTTACTTACGACTTTGTTATGCTTAGTTATATAATAATAATTACGAATATCCTTAATGTAATGTTGTAATTGTACCAAACTTTGTGAAATAAATATTATTATTATTGAGTGGCAATCAAATGACACCTATTAAAAATCCAATATGGCGGATTCAAGATGGCCGCGTGATAATGGAAGTACATTCACGTCAAATAAGGTCGTAAATGCTCATAAGTGCGTCGCAGCTGATAAGTGATTTATGAATATTATGTGGTGGAAAACGGTACACATGTTTTTTTTAATGTTTTTATGTTTGCAATAACGCCTGCTCTGCGGATTACATTACAAAATTCATGTTAAGTCATGTGCGGGATCCCGCACTTCACTTAAGTTTTTCCTCTCGTAAATTTGTAGTTTTGTAATGGCACACGTGTTTCATCTAGAACGTCAGTCAGCCCATCCATCCTATAGTGAGAAAGAGAGATTGTGACGGTGAAAAAAATTATGTGTACCAGATTTTCTATTATGTGCCTTACATTTATTTTGTGTACATTACCTTTTTTTCACATAGGTACATTATATACATGTTTCATCTAGAACGTCAGCCCATCCAACCTATAGTGAGAAAGAGAGATTGTGACGATGAAAAAAATATATGTGTAACAGATTTTCTAGTTTGTGCCTTATATTTATTTTGTGTACATTACCTTTATTTCACATAGGTACATTATATACATGTTTCATCTAGAACGTCAGCCCATCCATCCTATAGTGAGAAAGAGAGATTGTGACGATGAAAAAAATGTATGTGTAACAGATTTTCTAGTTTGTGCCTTATATTTATTTTGTGTACATTACCTTTTTTTCACATAGGTACATTATATACATGTTTCATCTAGAACGTCAGCCCATCCAACCTATAGTGAGAAAGAGAGATTGTGACGATGAAAAAAATTATGTGTACCAGATTTTCTATTATGTGCCTTACATTTATTTTGTGTACATTACCTTTATTTCACATAGGTACATTATATACATGTTTCATCTAGAACGTCAGCCCATCCAACCTATAGTGAGAAAGAGAGATTGTGACGATGAAAAAAATATATGTGTAACAGATTTTCTAGTTTGTGCCTTATATTTATTTTGTGTACATTACCTTACTTTAGTACCTACAGACAAACGGTGGTAATAATAACCAGAAAATTAAAATATGGTAGGTACACCGAGAATACTAATAGCCCAGGAAATTAAATAGTTGGAGCTAACGGTAGACGGAGACTGAATTTTAACTAGCAACCCCAATATACTGTCCTGGTGCATTTCCAGCTAAACTATGGAAGTTGGTGCTGAACAGTCGAATTTATTCCATACTTTTTTTATACTGATAGTAATTAAAGTCCTTTGACCACAATCTCACCTGATGGTAAGTGAATGTTGTCGAAGGTGTTAAAAGGCTTAACCTAGAAAAACAAGCTTTCAAGGACAGCTGTCGGGACACTTTCGAGAATCCGCAAAATGCCCTTCCACCATGCGGTGAACCTCAAGGATTCTAACCATGGGCCTCCTGCGCGGCAGTCCATAGCCAATGCCACTGAGCCATCACTCCTTCAACATCATACGTTCTACAATTTGGCGATATGTATATCTACCCTTTTGAAGCGCTCGTAGCCAAGTTTGCATAGCCATTCTGAATCGATCAGCAAAGTTAAGCAACGTCCGCCGCGGTCATGACTTGGATGGGTGACCGCTGGTTGGGCATTACTACTGAGCGCTTCCGTGCTTCGGAGGGCACGTTAAGCCGTCGGTCCCGGTTGTTGTCTTAGGATAGCAGTCGTTACAGCATGGTGGTAGGGCACTTTGCAAATGCCCGCCTGGCTAGCTACCACCCTCAAGTTGAAAATCTGTCGCCAAGCACCTAACGGTGTGTTCCGGCAGCTGTCCTTGAGAGCAGTTACTCTAGGTTAGTCTGAACAACATCCTCGACCACATCATCACTTACCATCAGGTGAGATAGTGGTCAAAGGCTATCCTATCAGGCATAAAAAAAAAAAAAAAACCTTAATAGCAGGAAATTAAGCTGGTAAGTTGAGATTCGAAACGCCGAACGATGACATTGAACGAGTACAGTTATACAATATAAATGAATAGGTTCCCACATTCTTAATTCATTACACAACTAAATGTAATACTTATCTCTCAATATCTAAGGTACAATCTTGAATAACTTGTATCATAAAGTTACCGTATAGATTTGTTTCAACTATGTTTATTGTATACCAAGCTTATTGTTAGTTTGTTGTTCTTACAATAATGTTGTTTGAGGTGCTGTTTTGTTCTTTTTTAATGTCTGCGGTAAGTTCAAACAAGTTTTTTTTACTAATTTTATAAAGATAATCATTATTTGCGTAAAACATGTTGTTATTATTAAATTGCACATGTTTTGCTAGTATCCGTTTCAGAATGTCCTAATGAAGTTTCGGGTTGTTTGCAACACATAAAATAACTAAATGATAAAAATTACAGTTGACATGCAGCGCGTTTCAAGCTTTAACCCATGGATAGGCTAAATCGATGACTGAAACGCAAAGATAGTGTTTTATTTTTAAATATATTCTGGGAACGTAACTTACTCGAACATTCTGAAACAGGCCCTTAGAGTAGTAAGCAAATTAATAATATTTAAACTAAGGTCCTGTTTCAGAATGTCCTAATAAGGTTTCGGGTTGCTATGCAACACATAAAATAACTGAATGATAAAAATGACAGTTAAGTTTCAGAAGTTAGTATCCGTTTCAGAATGTCCTAATGAAGTTTCGGGTTGTTTGCAACACATAAAATAACTAAATGATAAAAATTACAGTTGACATGCAGCGCGTTTCAAGCTTTAACCGATGGATAGGCTAAATCGATGACTGTGAAACGCAAAGATAGTGTTTTGTTTAATAAATATGTTCTGGGTAGTAAAACCGGAACTTATTCGAACATTCTGAAACAGGCCCTTAGTATATCATTCAATTATTTCAGAGAGCACCTTCCAACCCTTCTGTTTTTATCCATCAACCATGTATAAGTTTTCTTTTTGAATTGTGTTATGTTAAAATCTATATATTATATATATTTTTTGTTAATTTATAGATAGATAGATAACACTTTATTGTACTTTCTAATTACAATTAATACAACTAACAAAAATTGTTCATCTTAAGATTAAAAAGATAGTACAATAGGCGGCCTTATTGCTAGGCAGCAATCTCTTCCAGGCAACCGTAGGCAGAAAAATCAATTTGATTAACATCGGGGTAGAGTGTAAAGCTAAGTGAGATTAGTAAACTAGTTCCATACTTAAATATATATGCAAGTACCTATTATATATATTTAATATCTGTATAATAATATATATATATATATATATATATATATATATATATATATTAATTTATATAAGAGTTCCACAAACGAGCAGCTTGAATGGTGAAGGACTTGTCATAAAATGAATTGTCTGATGATCTCAGATTAAGGTTATTAGAGCAGCTAAGGAATTTAAAACGATCCTTAAGATAGCGTGGGGCTGAGGGATTAAACAAAATACTATAAAGAACAGACAAAGTATGAGTATTCCGGCGAAGACGAATAGGGAGCCACTTGAGCTTGTGTCGTAAATAAGAAACATGGTCATATTTTCGTAAGCCAAATATGAACCTAATACAGAAATTTTGAAGACGCTCAAGTTTGTTTAACTGGTCCACGGTGAGGTCAAGATAGCAGGCGTCAGCATAGTCAAGGATAGGAAGGAGAAGAGATTGTGCAAGCGCAATTTTAGTTGCCGTGGGCAAAAAGTTACGCAGTCGCCGTAAGGAACCTGCTGAAGCAAACATCTTGCAACTAACGTTCTCAATTTGAGGTTTCCATGACAACTGCGGATCAAACGTAATACCAAGATTTTTTACAGTTTTACTATATGGAACTTTAATGCCATTTATTAGAGTTGCCTACTGTTAATTTCAACTATTTTATATTTTCCTTCGTATGTTCTATTGAGATTTGATCTGGGTGCAAAATTTTACCGGCGGTATGCCTTTATTTAACAAAATACTACGAACTATATACAACACTACAGCTACTACAATAAAAGCACTTGGATAACCTATAAGTCATAGCAGACTCACAGGCAGTCCAAATACTCCAGCCCACTACCAGTTGGCAGCGTGCCCAGCATACTGGCAGCATTGCCCCGTTGAATTGCAATGCTTATTAGTTGAGCCAAATATGTGCCCGCATTTTGATCACGCATCGCATCGCAAGAGCTCAGATAAGTTTTGGAAAATACGATGAGCTCCCGGTCCCCACGGACCCAACGTCTCTACACCAAACGGCTCAAATATGTAACCCATACCGAGGTTAGCATACTTGCGCCGCTTGAGTTGCTAAATTGTTTTAATATCTATAAATTATTACTTTCTTTGTTGGTTTCTTTCACCTGTTCCGATGTATGTCATCAAATCTTACAAAGTAAATTTGATCCACTTCTCGGTTACCGATTGAGCTGAAATTTTGCATACATGTGTAAATCGCGTGACAATGCAATATTATCATGACATGGTGCTGATCTGATGATGGAGCTGGAAGGTGGCGAAAGGAACTTCGCAATGAAACGACACAACCTCATCGAGTTTGGGCTCATTTGAATTGTCTTGACGAGTATTTCCTTAATTTTTTTAGTTCTACTAACAAGAACATTATAAAAGCTTGTTTTTATAGAGAAATGCTTGTTTTTATGTATAGCTGATATGTTTTAATTATATTTCACCACTATTTCACCAGGCGATGGTGTGATCGAGTTGTTGTTTAGGCTAACCTAAAATTACTGGTAGGTACTCAAGGACAGCTGCTGGAACGCAACGTTAGGTGCTTTTTGATATTTTTTACTCGAGTGTTTTTATCCTCGAGAGTGGTAACGTAGTCAGGCGAGCTGTCGCCTGCTGTGGTATTTTTAACTATTTTTTTCTCGCGATAGACCATTATAAGATATTCGAAATTGAAGAAACGATTTTAATATTTTATAAATTTTTGGAGCACAAAATAGTTTAGGTCATCCGGTTCGATTCACGCCCGGGCATAACATATTGTGCTCCAATAATTAAAAAAATGTGATTTGCGATGGTTATTGTATCATGTAGAAAAAAAGATTTTTAACTTATAATTTGGTTTCAGCTTTGCGATGATAAAGATGGCGGTAAGGCGCCGAGGATACCACTAAACGATGGCAACACCATCCCAGCTATGGGTCTGGGAACTTTTCTGGGATTTGATAAGGTATGGTGGACAAATATCGTTTTTTTTTATTGCTGTTGGGTAAGCCTTTGACCACAATCTCACCTGATGGTAAGTGATGATGTGGTCGAAGGTGTTAACAGGCTTAACCTAGAAATGCTGGCTCTCAAGGACAGCTGCCGGAACACACCGTTAGGTGCTTGGCGACAGATTTTCTTGAGGGTGGTCGCTAGCCAGGCGGGTATTCGCAAAAATCCCCTTCCACCATCGTTGGAGTTGTGGGGCTGTGGATGCTAATGACTAGCAGTCGTTAATATGTAGTTTTATTGTTAACTTGCATTTTAGCGCTTTCTAAGAAAAGGTAAAAGTTGGTACCTACCTAAAAGGTTATTTATTTCAATGATTTGCATATAATGTTATTTTTGGGATTGGCATTGACAGATCACAGAACAAACTCTAGGCTCACCTGGTGTAAAGCGGTAATCTCTGCCCATAACAGATGCATTTCGCACAGGGACAAACTGCACTACGCCCAAACTTTGAGAAATAAAAGCGTTAAGTCTTATGTGCCTGTAATTTCACCGTCACCCATAACCCTTCAAACCGGAACACAGTAATACGAACATTGCTGCTTGGCGGTAAAAATAATATGGTGACAGTGCTTCCCTGGACGAACTAGTTCACAAAAAGTTCTACTACTATTAAACTTCCCCGAACGAACTCGTTTCAGTTTTACTGCGTCCAAACTTCCCCGGATGAACTCTTTTCAGTTTTACTGCGTCCAAACTTCCCCGGATGAACTCGTTTACAAAGAGATTTACTGCAAGTAAACTTCCCTGGAGGAACTCGTTCACAAAGAGTTCTACTCCTAGTAAACTTCCCCGGATAAACTCCTTCACATAAAGTTCTACAGCTACTTAAAAGGCATTTCACTTAACGGTGTGTTCCGGCAGCAGTCCTTGAGAGCCAGTGAAATTACAGGTACATGAGACTTAACAACTATGTCTCAACGTGACGGGCGCAGTGCAATTCGTGATTTGTGACGAAATGCATCTGTTATAGGCAGAGGCTAGTCCGCTTAATATCAGGTGGGCCGAGTGCTTGTTCAGTCACAATAACATAAAAAAATACTCTAAACGCCTAAATAAAATGTAAAAAGACTACGCCTCTATAATAAATATAGAATCAGGCGCTTTTCGATAAGGCAGATATTTTATAGCATGTCATTTACATGATTTACATCTCAAGTTCTCAACAACAACGCAGACGTTTGACCTGGAGGCCGTATCAAATCAACGACTCTTCACCTCTGCCTGACCCTTTTTGTCGAACTAGATTTTATTTATGGATAGGATGATAAACGAGCTAGCAGCTCGCTGGGTGATAAGTGATAACTGGCGCCAACGGACGCCAGTTATCATATTTTCTAAAGTTAAAGTTTATTTCACTGTGAATTCAGTGTAATATGCCTTTTATTTATCTTGCATTTATTAGCAAATAATGGAATGTGATTATTATTTTTAAAAATTCAAAAAATTCAAAATTGTTTATTTTCAGCTGTGTGTTACATGTTGGTCAAAATGGTGTAAGTATCGACAGCTACCTTTTCAGGCGTACAATATTATATAGATCAATATGATACAGTAAATTATATTCTAATTAACATTATGTCATGCAATAATTATTATTTAGGTAAAATGTCAAGATTTTTATCATTTAAGAATTTGTCAATTGTATAATAGCATTTGTTCAGTAATAGTTTCATTAAATTAATTTTAAATTTGATAAATGTCATAGTTTTCATTGTATCTGTTAAATGGTTGTATAATTAATGCACATTACGTAAATACTTTTGCTAAAAAAAATTGTTTTAGAGCCCTGAGGAGGTACATAGTAGTTTTTACGAGTTTTTCGTGGCTTACGTGTAATTTTTACGTCAAAGCTATTTAAATTTTGTTTAATAAATAGGCAAGCCTCTAGAATATACAATGATGCTAAGGGAAGTAATTTAAGCCTTTTAAATATTGGAACACAACTTTGTCTTTGTCTGGCTCCAGTTATTGCTCTCAAACATTTTTTTTGCATTACAAATACTTTTCTAGCGTTCACAGAGTTTCCCCAAAGTAATAATCCGTAACGCAAATTGGAAGATACATTTCCATGATAAGCACAAATTGCTGCTATCTGTGATGCTACTTTAGTTAGTCTCTTTAATGCATAAACAAATCTACTAATTTTTTTGCGTATGTAATCAGTGTGACTCTTCCAATTTCCGTGACAGTCAACCATTAATCCTAGAAACCTTATCTCTTTTACCTGGTCTATAATTGTATTTTGGTGTTTTATTGTAATATTTTTTGGATTTGACTGTGGAAAATAAAATTGTATTGCTTTGGTTTTTTCTAGATTTACGAGTAGATTATTATTGACAAACCAATTCATAATACTTTCAAGTGCTTCGTTTATAGTTTTTTCATATTCTGATGTATTTATACCTTTAACTATAAGGGTGGAATCATCCGCCGCATTTAGCTAGCCTTTGACTAGTATCTCATGGTAAGTGATGATGAGGTTGAAGATGTTGAGACTAACCTAGAATTACTAGCTCTCAAGGACAGTTGCCGGAACACAACGTTGGGTGCTTGGAGACATAATATTTTCTCCTTGAGGGTAGCCAGCCAGGCGGACATTCGCAAAATGCCCTACTACAATGCTGTAACTAAACGGCGCGGGCGCACGGTGGGCTGAAAATCGGCTTTCATAGACTTAGAGATTTCAATTTGAAAGTGCCGGTTTTTTTGCCAGATATCGCTTCTATTAGTTATTAATATATACAAAAATCACATCTGAGTTAATTCTGCACAAAAACGAATGAATTATATTTTTTTTACGAAAAACTTGTATGAAGCCATTATGAAAAATCCAATTATCTCTTAAACGGCAAGGAAACCGTAATATCTTTACAGGGGGTTTTAGCACTAATTATTTATGATTTTTTGACAAACTCTACTAAACGGTTATCAGTGCCGTTTTTTTTAAAAAAAATCATCGTAATATTTTTATTTATAAAAGGAGCCATTTCATATATACATATGAAATGGCTCCTTTTACTCTTTAAGTTGAGGAACGCAAACTTTTAAGACCTCTGCCCACTGTACTGTACCATACCATGACCGTAATAGGAACGTGTCCGGCAAAAAAATTTCTTTATACTGATAAGTATGAGACTACGACCGTGCCATGCATGGCGCGTCAATATTTGTCCTGTTACGTTAATGACACGGTCGTGGTATGATACGTTGTAGTTCACAACTGTGTAACTAACACTAAATCTTTGCTCTGCGACTATAAAAACCTAAAATGGAAAGTTTAATCACGAACTATGACTTATTTGTTCTTCTAGAAAGTGAGAGTACCTCATTTAATCATGAAGTACTGTTTGGTGCAGTTGTATCCCGCCTAGGCGATTGCCTTTCCGCCAAAGATCAAGTAACTCACAAAGAATTTTGTCGGAGATTTACGCGATCTGCTTTACAGAGGTGGAAGAAATCCAACCGATTCATTAATAATTTCAGAAGAATGTACGGAAATTGGCTGCAAGCAAATATTGATTGGCCGAACTCTATTCAAACTCTTAGTTAATCAAGAACCAACTATTGGTGAGATATCAAGACCACACTTAGTCTCTCAAGAACCGTCGACATCATCGTCCGTTGGAACAATGACAAAAAGGTCCCGAAAACCATTCGAACATCTGGGAAAAGAACAGAAAAAGAGAAGATCTGATTATTATACAAGCGAGGATTCTAGTGAATTGGCATACGCAGCTGCAGCACGTTTAAAAGAAGAAGGGCACGAGGGTATCGCATCTGTGATCGAATACATGATGAAAAATCCTGAATCAGCCGTTAAAATAAATGAAACGCTTAATAAACCAGTGAAAACAGTCATATTTACACCAGAGAAAGCACTTGGATTGCTTCTTTCACTAAAACTGTCAAAGTGGCAATATATTACGTTGCGAGAGGCTACCATTCGGGAAGGTGTTAATAATATTTATCCATCCTACTATAAAGTGCAACCAGCTAAGCTTGATTGCTACCCTCCGAAGCAATCAGTGTCAGTTACGGATTCATCGGCCAGGATTACACTTCAAGCTTTACTTGACATCACGGTGATGAAGATACTTCAAAGTATTTCTAACAATGTCCAAAACAAGCAGCTGAAGCTAATATCTAAGTGGGGATTTGATGGTGCTTCCAACCAAAGCCAATACAAGCAGAAAATGGAGGGTGAGCACGATGATTCGAGCATTTTTATGACCTCCTTGGTACCACTAAAACTGACAGTTGGAGATAAAACTTCATGGACGAACCCCAAACCATGCTCAGCTTTGTATTCTCTGTCGTCCAGTTCAGTTTACTTTTGTAAAGGAGAGTGAAGCATCATTGATATCAAAAGACAAATAGATGAAATTAAGGCCCTTATAACCACAGAGTGCAGTAATAGTAACAGAGTGACTCATCAACTAATGATGACAATGATCGACGCTAAAAGTTTGCACTTAACTTTCCGACGCCAGATCAAATGCATCGTGCTACCTGTGCTTGGCAAAACCTACAGAAATGAACCGCTTAGATGCTGTGGACGTTACGCAGATTGTGTTCTGACATATACGAATTTTGTACTACATGTCGTCAACCGTACATAAATTATTAATATATGGGGCTGATATAATCGAGAAAAATGATGTTGTGCCGATTGGTACTCTCTTGGAAGAAGCCTCAGAGTCTCGAAACAGAGATTTTAGGAGGTTCCGGGGACACCATTCGCGGAAAAGAAGCAGGCAAGATTGTAATCAAGATATCCTTAATATGAATATTGTTTCTTAGATCCTTCCGAAGTGCACAAAGGCCTTAGTTAGATGCCAAGAGAAAGCAGAGATGTTTTGCTGAAACTCTCGACTTAATTCGGTTTCAGGAAACTGAGTTCGAATTTTTGGATATATCCAATCTAGATACGGACTCAGAATTGGAGTCCGGCAACGAGAGTGAAGCAAATTGTTTAATATTTAATTATATTAATTCTCGTTGTTTGTGTTAGTTTATTGTACCAATACTTCAAGTTATTAATTCCATATACTAGTTTTTAAAATATTTTGTATAAATTGTATTTATAGTAATTTAATAATAATTTTGTAACCTCTATTTTATTTAAATCAAAATAAGAAACAGCTAATTTTACATTATAATATTACTTATTTTATAATAATAATCATCATTTTATTAACCGACTTCCAAAAAAGGAGCAGGTTCTCAATTCGTCTGTTTTTTTTTTTTATGTTTTACCTCTGATCTCTTGACTGGGTGAACCGATTTTGAAAATTATTTTTTTGTTTGAAAGCTGATGCTTGTCGCTTGGTCCCATTTTAAATTTCATCAAAATCGGTCAAGCCGTTTTCGAGTTACACTAAAAAGATTTAAAAAAAATTTATTTCGACCAACATACATACAGTCATACAAGAATTATTAGGTAGGTGATTAAAAATGAAATTAAATTCACAAGTAGGTGCGCCTCATTTGCTCATTGGTCAGTATATATGAACCATACAATACAACAGTGGTTCATGTACTGACAGTCAAACCCACTCGTATATGCAAATATCCTTAGGATGTTGTTGGAGCTGGCCCGGACCCTGCGCGTCAGGGATGTGCACCGTTTCCGCATAGTTGCATAAAAACAATCGACTTGTTTTATATATTCTTAATAATTGCGTCAATTTCATTTTTTGTATCGATGTTTTTAACTTATTCATTAAAAGATACCATTTCATATGTAAAAATAAATAAAAATATTTCGACGATTTTAAAAAAAAACGGCATTGATAACCGTTTTGTAGAGTATGTCAAAAAATAATAATAATATAATATAATAGCATTTATTTTTCTTCCACAAAGGTTATCTCACAGTTTTTACAAAAGGTATTTTAGCTAGCTAGTAAGTACTATAACTGTTTCATAGTTATAGTAATATTACATATTACAAGCAAAGATGATAAAACGTCTTCGATCATGCTTTGTGGAAGACTGGTGCCTGAGGTAGGTTTTTAGAAAAACCTGTATTACAAGTCACCAGCGATCCACTCCACGGATACGAAAAAGTTACGGTATAAGTTAAAGTTACTAATACCTAGGTAAATATAGACAACTCAACATTTTCTGGCAAAAATATTGTGGGTAGGTTATGTATAATATGCAAAGGAAGTTATTACTAAAACTGGTTGAAGTTATTACTAAAATTGCGAAATATAAAATAGACATGGTAATAGTTAGGTATACTATTATACTTAATCCTATAACAGCTAATTACAAATCATGTACGAAAAAGTTCTTAGTAACATTATTTTGAGTAAGGAAGTATAGATATTAGAATGTGTGAAGAGCATGAGAATGTATGTGTAATAGTTTTTTTTTTTTTTTGTTTAGTGTGATGCTGCTAAAAGTTAATATACTAGGATGTCATGTTAGAGGCTGTATGAATAAGCTGTGTAGTATAAAGTATTGCGGTACTTTATTAGTGTGCGACCGAAGCTTTATTAGTGTGCTGTGACGTGTAGTTATGTGAGCGTGTGCCTTGATGTATCTATGTGTGCTTGTAGAAAGGTAAACAGCTAGTCAGGTAAGTGCAACAAGATACTTGGGTGTATATGTAGGAGTAAGTATGTTACACAGCGACCACTCATTCGTGTGCAGTTGTATTGTTGTCGAGTCTGTGATGGTTATAGTAACTAAAGGTGCATTTGGGTGAGGTAGGAGCGTGGTAATCACAAACAGTATAAAATCCGTTGCCGTCTGTCTGTTTAGTAGTTAGACAATGATGGGCGTGTTGTTAGATTTAGTTATATGTTATATTTTATTATATTTTATATCATTCCTTTATTAAAACGCATACCTCGGGGTGCAAGAATTTCTGTTGCCCAATCTTTATCTTGTTCCATTAAAAACGTCTTGGCTACTAATACTACGCAAGCCTGGGAGCATCTTCTAGCATTCCCGTACCACGTATTTCACGTGAATTTTGATCCGTCTAACAAAAAATCACTTACTAATAGAGTAAAGGAAAACTGCGTGAAATACAGGGCACGGGAAGAGCAATCTTTTGGCACAACTATAATCATTCCGCCTCTGCGGTGGAATACAAAAACAAATAATATCGATTCAGCTACTATTAAAATAGTAGAAAACAAAATTACTGATGGTGATATTAAAAACGCGGCACGCATCTTGTTTTCGAGTGATACAATCGCTCCTTTTACATCTGATACGTTGAATTCCCTAATTGAAAAGCATCCGCCTGCAACTGCAGGTCTCCACCTTCCCGAATCTCCTATACAAGACATTGTTGAGGTGACCCCACAGGATGTTTCTGCAGCCGTGGCATCTTTTTTAAGTGGTTCAGCCGGTGGCCTTGATGGCCTCACGCCTCAGCACTTAAAAGATATTTTATCTTTTAGTTCTGGTGCGGTAGGCGAGACACTTTTAAGAGATGTGACGGCTTTGGTTAATTTGATGTTGTCGGGTCAGGTCAACAATGAAATTACCGAAATTCTGTACGGCGCGAATTTATGTGCCCTAAATAAAAAAGATGGTGGTATTAGGCCTATAGCAGTAGGTACCACTTATCGTCGCCTCACAGCCAAATGCGGTTGTAGGAAAAAGGTTGCTTTTTTAAGTAATCTTTTTCAACCACTGCAACTCGGTTTTGGTTCACAGGGTGGCTGTGAGGCTGCTGTACATTCACTTCGCACATTTCTTGATCAAAATTGTGGAGATGTGCTTTTGAAGGTGGATGTTAAAAATGCATTCAACTCTTTAGATAGAGGCACTCTTTTGACTGAAGTGAAAGATAAAATTCCGGAATTATACCCTTTTCTTTGGCAATGCTACGGCAAACCGTCAAATTTAACATACCAAAATAACGTTATTTTATCTTCCGTAGGATGTCAACAGGGTGATCCTCTGGGACCAGCCATTTTTAGCCTTGCGATCCACTCAATAATTCAACGTCTCCAATCAAAACTTAACGTTTGGTATTTGGATGACGGAACCTTAGGAGGCGATGCGAACACGGTTTTGGATGACTTGCGAGTACTTATAGACGATTTTCGTGTTATTGGCCTTGAACTAAATTTTTCTAAATGTGAACTTTTTGTTTGTGATACTTGTCCGGATAAAGTTTCGATTATTGAAAAATTCAACTTACTTGCGCCTAATATAAAATTAGTAGAAAAAAGTTCGCTTCGTCTTTTGGGTTCACCGATTCTTAACGAATCTTTATCACCATTTGTCGAAGAACAAATTCAAAAGTTTAGAAATGCTTCTAGCAGATTATCCAAAATTAACGCCCATATGGCTTTTACAATTATAAGATTTTGCCTTTTCGTTCCTAAATTTACATACTATTTAAGATGTTGTCAGCTGTGGCAACACAGTGAGCTTTTGTTAAGCTTAGACAACTTAGTAAAAGATACGTTAGTGTCGGTTTTGAATGTTGAGATGGATGATAGGGCTTGGGTGCAAGCTTCCCTCCCTGTGAGGTTGGGGGGCATAGGGATACGCAAAATTTCTAGTGTGGCATTATCAGCTTTTTTGTCTTCTGTACACAGTACACACAAATTAGTAGAAAAAATTCTTGCACGATCTTTAGGCTCTTTCGATGTAGCATATCTGGCTGAGGCCAAAAACACATGGAGACTGGCTTGTCCAAATACTGAATTCCCAAAAATGTTGTCATCTCAGAAACAGTGGGATCGGCCTCTATGCGAGCTAACACGGAAAGATCTTTTAAATACGTGTTCTAGCATCGCAGATCGTGCTCGTATTCTCGCTGTTTCTGTGTGGGAATCCGGTCTTTGGTTACAGGCCATTCCTTCTTACAAAACTGGTAGCCTTATAGATCCATCCGCTTTTCGTCTAGCTATTAGCTTACGCTTGGGTGCAAGGTGTTGTGTTGCACATCACTGCCAGTGTGGTACTGCAGTTGATCAACTCGGTCACCATGGCCTCTCCTGCTCTCGAAGTGCTGGTCGAATTTCCCGCCACGCCAGCCTTAACGATATCATTCGCCGGGCTTTTACCAGCGCCAATGTTCCAGCTATTCTCGAACCGAATGGTCTGATGCGTGACGATGGTAAAAGACCTGACGGCATGACTCTGGTTCCGTGGAAGTTAGGACGGCCCTTAGTGTGGGACGCTACGTGCGTGGACACTTTAGCGCCGTCACATCTTTCTGAAACCAACGTGAGGGCTGGCGCTGCGGCTACTTCGGCGGAGCAACTCAAGCGGCGCAAATATGCTAACCTCGGTATGGGTTACATATTTGAGCCGTTTGGTGTAGAGACGTTGGGTCCGTGGGGACCGGGAGCTCATCGTATTTTCCAAAACCTATCTGAGCGCTTGGTCGATGCGACGCGTGATCAAAATGCTGGCACATATTTGGCTCAACGAATAAGCATTGCAATTCAACGGGGCAATGCTGCCAGCATGCTGGGCACGCTGCCAACTGGGAGTGGGCTGGAGCATTTGGACTGCCTATGAGTCTGCTATGACTTATAGGTGTCTAAATGCTTTTATTGTAGTAGCTGTAGTGTTGTATATAGTTCATAGTATTTTGTTTAATAAAGGCATACCGCCGGTACAAAAAAAAAAAAGTTATATGTAGTAAGCACATAATATAAATTATGTGAGTTCCACAGCAAATAATATACCCTTGCTGATGCAAGTAGTCGCGTAAAAGTTGGACCTAGTTTGGAATCAAGAATTTTATCAGGTATTATAGAATAACGCATGACTATCCTTGGACAAAACAAAACCTAGGTAGGTACTTACTGTAAGGGGGCCTCGTCTATATAAGTAATATTATTAAATAGAGATTTGTCCTGCTTGGTTGGCGTTAAGAGGGCGGTATTAATAAGTTTTCGGTCTCAGTGTAATCTAAATTTTTTAGCCAATGGGTGACCGTACACTTGCATCCAAATTTATGTAAGGAATAGATTGATAATTCCGTGTTTAATATATTGTATAGGTATGGCCCGAGGAAGTGAAAGAAGTTATGTGAAAAGATGGTATGGCATTTAACAGGTTGGCAAACAGAGCCTTTCCTGCGCTTATTTTTTACCAAATCAGGGTTATAAATTATTTCGGAATGTTGTTTAAGGACGACACGCAGTATGAAGGTTTGCCTAACCGTGAGTACACTCCAGTTGCGATAAAGGTTGGTTGTAGGGAAACGGAATGGGAGGCCATCACTTACTTTCAAAATGGCTCGCTGTGCTCTTTCCAATTCTATGAAATAAGTTTTGGCAGCGCCTCCCCAAGCAGTAATACAATATTCTAAAATTGACTGGCATAGACCGTAATAGACCATTAGAATAGTTTTTCGGTCAGCTAGATGTTTAAGTAACTTAAATATATAGATCAATTTTCTTAGTCTAGTGGCAACAAGATGAATATGGGATTTGAAATTTAGAGATTGATCAATGATGACACCAAGATATTTGATCTCATTTGATCTTTGAAGTGAGACACATTGGCAGCCAGTAGATACAGCGTTACAAGTGTGAGCAGTGATGGTAAGACTATGTGGTGGGAGAAGATTCGACTTGAGTGCAAAAGCTATATACTTGGTTTTATGAACGTTAAGAGTTAGGCTATTACATTGTAACCATGAGCAAACATTGTCAAGTCCCCTCTGCGCTATTTCAAAGACCTCATCCCAATTATCCCCACTAAAAAAGAGTGCCGTGTCAAAAAGAGTGAATTTTTCATACTGGCTTCATACAAGTTTTTCGTAAAAAAAATATAATTCATTCGTTTCTGTGCAGAATTAACTCAGATGTGATTTTTGTATATATTTTTTTTTTTATGCTTGATAGGTTAGCCTTTGACCACTATCTCACCTGATGGTAAGTGATGATGTGATCGGAGATGTTGTTCAGGCTAACCTAGAATTACTGGCTCTCAAGGACAGCTGCCGGAACACACCGTTAGGTGCTTGGCGGCAGATTTTCTACTTGAGGGTGGTAGCTAGCCAGGCGGGCATTCGCAAAATGCCCTACCACCATGCTATAACGACTGCTATCCTAAGACAACAACCGGGACCGACGGCTTAACGTGCCCTCCGAAGCACGGAAGCGCTCAGTAGTAATGTCACCAGCAGCGGTCACCCATCCAACTCATGACCGCGGCGGACGTTGCTTAACTTTGCTGACCGATTCAGAATGGTTAAGCAAACTTCGCTACGAGCGCTTCAAGATTAGAAGATTTCTTATCTCACAACCTTAGAAGAAGTTAGAAATATTTGTAATATGCCTTATTCATGTCGAATAGTAATGTCGAGTTATTCGACTATTCGCCAAAGTGAATGGCGATTAATCGGTATTCGACTATTCGCTATAACAACTATTCGCGGCAACTCTAGTCGTAATTACCCGTGCGAAGCCGGGCAGGCCGCTAGTAAGGTATACATTACACAATAAAAAAAAAACTTTCAATTAGAGAATAGAATTCGTATTAAATAACTAAAATACTTATATTAAAATTAGTCAAAATAAGATTAAATTAAAATTAACATTACTTCATAATAATCCACGATATAATCTGTAATTTTGGCTTAGAAATTTAATTAAAGTACTAAGAAATATTATCTATTTATCATTTATGGCTTAGAAATTTAATTAAAGTACTAAGAAATATTATCTATTTATGAAGGGGATTATTATTCATAAATTCATTAATTAAAAATAGCATTTGTTTGATAATATCTTTCTCAGCTTTCTCTGAAATAACGAGGTCGGCTATTCTCTCAATATTTCTCTCAAAAAAAAGAGGTACTTATGTAAAACAAATTATTTTTTTGACTCCTCTTTCACTGCTGAAGCTGTTAGGCTTTGGAACTCTTTACCTGTTGAAGTTAGACGTGCACCAACACTAGAAACTTTCAAGCAACGTGTCAAAGCTATTTATTTCCTTACATAGCTGCTATAAGTGTGCCTATATATAATCTCATTCGGTAATATTCTAATTATGAAATGAAATACAGACTTTTATTGGCATTTTATTTATAAATATATTTCTTTAAGAAAATTAAAAAAAAAAAATTAAAGCATTATTCTCCTAACAAAACAATGCTACAGAACAATTTTTTAATTATTAATATTAGTCCCGACCATGGAGGTTTCAATTCAATTTGAGTAGGTACATATTATCTGTGGTGAGCGCGCTGCGCGCGCAACGCGCTGGTTTTTATATTGCATTTTATTTAATGTAGCTACCTAAAGCCATGAGATTAAATAAAGTAGTGTATGCAACTGCATATAATTAGGTATTAAAACACTCGTGTAATCTAAATACTACACTCATGTTTTAATACCATCTATTATATGACAGTTGCATAAACTACTAATACATAGCCATAGCTAAGCCTGTGTCGTTGTTCATAATATGTTTGTATTGTTTAGGTAGTGGGTATATGTACCTAAATATATGATAGTATTATAGTATATGTAAGTGTACCTATGTGTGTATTTATAATATAAACAAAAATGGTGTAGTGAATCAAATAGAACTAATAATTTAAAAATATAATTTAGTTAAGCATAATCTTATACATACTCTTAAGTGCACCAAGCCGTCATAATAATTTATTCACTGCTCCTTCCCAGACATGGTTGCCTGGAAGAGATTGCAATAAGCGGTAAGGCCGCCAATTTATTTTTTGTAAATTTATCATAAATCTGTACTGTGGTGTTTCAATTAAGAGTTCTATTTATCTATCTATCTACTGGCTAGTTAAGAAAGCGTACCTACTAGCTGTAATGAGCTCTTTATTTGACTCAACGAGCTCGAGTTACTTTCTGGATGATTTGACTATACAAAGAAATGACAATTTATATTTTATTATATAAATGTATTATTATGACATATTTAATTAATTGATTTTTCACCATCTAAATGTATGCTTATTTTTAAATCATTATATATTTAATGACATTTTTAATAATAACCGAAATTGACATAATTTATATAGACAATTTTATTTAATAATAAGTACTAATTATAATATGCGTAATTATTGTATCGATTAATAAAACAATTAGATACAATGCTGCCAGCATGCTGGGCACGCTGCCAACTGGGAGTGGGCTGGAGCATCTGTACTGCCTATGAGTCTGCTATGACTTATAGGTTGTCTAAATGCTTTTATTGTAGTAGCTGTAGTGTTGTATATAGTTCATAGTATTTTGTTTAATGAAGGCATACCGCCGGTAAAAAAATTAGATACATAGGTACTTAGTTCACTACTTTATCTATATGAGGTATACTTAATATACTGTTTTGACATGTAACTATATCGTTATGAAATGAATATCTATTTTGTTGTAGATAAATGGAGCCATACTGATGATATTTTTTCACATCATTTTTTTTTTTATGCCTGTTAGGTTATCCTTTGACCACTATCTCACCTGATGGTAAGTGATGATGTGGTCGAAGATGTTGGTCAGGCTAACCTAGAATTACTACTGGCTCTCAAGGACAGCTTCCGGAACACAGCGTTAGGTGCTTGGCGACAGATTTTCAACTTGAGGGTGGTAGCTAGCCAGGCGGGCATTCGCAAAGTGCCCTACCACCATGCTGTAACGACTGCCATCCTAGGACAACAACTGGGACCGACGGCTTAACGTGCCCTCCAAAGCACGGAAGCGCTCAATAGTAATGTCGCCAGCGGTCACCCATCCAAGTCATGACCGAGGCGGACGTTGCTTAACTTTGCTGATTGATTCAGAATGGCTAAGCAAACTTTGCTAAGCGAAATTTCCGGTTACGAACTGTTTATCCTAAATATTATATTGCTGAGCTAAGCTCGAATCCTTCACAAACCTATTTACGCGTTGTCAGCAGTATATTTCTCTATATAAACGATGGTATCCCCAATTAAGTGCTCAGAATCATTGTCATAATTCCAGGAGTCACCAGACTCTGTACTAGTACAGCCTTAACCTAGAATTACTGGCTGTCAAGGACAGCTGCCGGAACACAGCTTTAGGTGCTTGGCGACAGATTTTTTTACTTGAGGGTGGTCGCTAGCCAGGCGGGCATTCGCAAAATGCCCTACCACATTGCAGTGAAGCTCAAGCCCGCGGCGGGATTTGAACCATGGACCTGCTGCGCGGCAGTCCATAGCCAATGCCACTGAGCCAACACTGCGTCAAAGCATCAATGTTGTCTTACTATTACTTATCGGCCTTGGCCTATCGACGTAGAGGAAACTGCTGCTGGACGAAGGAATCCAATTTTGCCTTACAAAAGCTAGAAGTTTTTGCGAATTTCTTCTGTTTCAGCTGTTCCTGAACTGAGACTGTCTATTGAAACTGAATTTCATGTTTCAGAATGGACAGAAGAAAGTATTGGATCGAGAAGTAGAAGACCCTGTTACATGGGCCCTTGATGCTGGATACAGGTACATATCTTCTAAAAAAGTTCTAAATATGATTGCAAGCACTATCGCGTGCTAACTGTAAATTACATATCAAATTATTGGTGCAAAAAATTTTGCGTCTGGCGGGAATCGAACCCTAGTCCTCCGATTTCGCGCCTAATTAAACCACTCGGCCACCGGAACATACTCGTTGGACCCGAAATTTTGAGCTCGAATTGTATTACTTTAACCATCATAGGGGGTTAATATTTTGTGCACCAATAATTTGTAATAACATCTTATGACTCATAAATTCATAACTAAATTTTTACAGCTTATAGGCTAGCCTTTGATGGTAAGTCATGATGCGGTCGAAGATGCTGTTAAGCTAGCCTAGAATAGCACACCATTAGGTGCTTTACTGTCGTAATTAATTAAAAAACAAAAAACAAATAATAATAAATTTATTTAAAAATAAAACTAAATCAACAAAAGTCGTAATAAAAAAACTGATTTAATTCAGAACTTAAACCTTTTTAGAAGTAGGTTAATCTATAATAAATGCTAGTGGCCCGCCCCGGCTTTGCACGGGTAATACCGACTATAAATTGAGATGTAAGCTATCCTATCTTTCAATTTGAATCCAATTGAATACGGTGTGCATAAAATCGGTTCATTAGTTTAGGAGTTTGTTTTGAAGCAGTGATAGCTCAGTGGCTTTGGCTATGGACTGCCGCGCAGCAGTTCCATGGTTCGAATCCCACCGCAGGCTTGAGCTTCACCGCATGGTGGAAGAAGATTTTTGCGAATACCCGCCTGGCTAGCGACCACCCTCAAGTAGAAAATCTGTCGCCAAGCGCCTAACGGTGTGTTCCGGCAGCTGTCCTTGAGAGCTAGTATTTCTAGGTTAAGCCTGTTAACACCTTCGACCACATCATCACTTACCATCAGGTGAGATTGTGGTCAAAGGCTTACCTATCAGCAATAAAAAAAAAACAAAAAAGGAGTCCATCGCGGACTAACAACGTGATACGTAATTTTTTTTTATATAAAGATTTGTTATTGTTTACAGATTAATTGACACAGCGTCAGCTTACAAGAATGAGGAGCAGGTTGCCAGAGCAGTGCTGAAGTCTCCGGTGCCAAGAGAAGACATCTTTGTCGTTACCAAGGTTATGAATAAATTCAGCCGTTCTTTGCGGAAATTCATATTTAATAATAACAAATACTTGTCTTAATAACAAGTACTTAGTCTCGATCGTGCGCTCGGTAAGTCAAGACCTCCTGAAAATGCTTCGTTTAGAAGCGAAACTAATCGGTTATTCTTCCGGTTAGGCTGCGTGATGTTTGTGACGTAATGTAGATAACAGGAAAGTTAGGCGGAATTGTCACTAGATATATAATTTTATGCTGTTTTAAGTGTTTTATTTAAATATTATTTAATGTTTTTTTAAGATACTCTTAAAAGTATTTGTTATTGTTACCAAGGTTATTACTTAATATCATATCTGTTTTAAATGCGTAAGCTTCTCTGTTCTTCACGTTGAAATGGCTCGACCAATTTGGATGAAACTGGGAATATAGATAACTTAGGTCCTGGACTTAGGATACTCTTCAATGTCGTCATCACTTGCTCGAATGGAGTCGAACCTATGTCCCCTTATTTTAAGCACCGGGTGCTTTAACCAATAGGCAATCGAGGATCACTTGACTGAGGCGAAATTTTGTGCTCAAGTTGCATTGCGTATATGTCTAACGATCATAGGGGACTTCATCCCCTAGTTTGTGTAAATGGCCCCGAGTTTCTTGCCCGTTCTTCTCGCAGTGGCTCTATAATTTTTGTTTGCTGAACGTGGCAGTACAATGTAGTATATTTCAATATTAAAATTTGTAATTGACCTTTATAAGAGCGTCGTAGACGCCTAAATTGAATAAATGATTTTGACTTTGACTTTGACATCTGATCCTACGAATAACAATATTATTTAGATCTGATCGAAGAATGAAGCGTTTTTTAACCGAATTCCGAAAAAAGACGTGTTTCTCAAGTGAACGCGTATGATTTTTTTTATGTAGGTACGCATAACTTTTTCAGAGTAGTCCGATTTTGATAAGTATTTTTAAATTGAAAGGGGTATAACTCTGAGCTGGTCCCGTAAAAACTTCTATCAAAATCGGTCGAGTAGCTTTTGTAGTTACACTCAACTAACTGAAAAATGCTTGACACACCTAGAAAATTTGGTAGTTGCAAGTTTTGTCAATGGTGACCACTATTATGATGAGTGAAAATATATTGTTAAGGCAGTTACTACAAGAAATAAAAAGGGAGAAAAAATATTTTATTACAAAATTGAACCGCTTACTGTACTGTACTGTACTGTACTGTAACAGCCGGATCATCCACTGCTGAACACAGCCTCCCCTATCAAGAGGGTATTTGCCTTAATCCCCACGCTTGGCAGACGTCTTGCGGATCGCAGTGTAAGTTGGAAGTTCTTTAAAAGGCGCTACTTACTGCCCACCTTCCAATATTTTTCCCTTAGTCGCCTCTTTATACGACACCCATGGGATGATATGGGGAGGTGCAATTCTGACCCGGCACCCCACGGGGTACGGGGAACCGATTACGAATACGATACATTGAAAAGTATGAATGATAATAAAATGGTATCGCTACCGTTCTTTATTTCTAAATAATATTTTTTTAATTACAGTTAGCCTCAAACGAGCAGCGTGACGTGGTGGGGTCTCTGAGAAAGTCCTTGCAGCGCCTCAACCTTACCCGTGTAGATCTCTACCTAATACATAATCCTGTCGCTTTTACTGTAAGTAATTTAGATAAAGTAATTATTTCTAACAAGCCATAATAGCCGTTCTTTGCAGCATTCAATGGGGGAGGCTTTTGTTCAGCAGTCGACGTCTTCCGGCTGATGATGGTGTTTTTTAATGCCTGATAGATTAGCCTTTGACCACTATCTCACCTGATGGTAAGTGATGATGTGGTCGAAGATGTTGTACAGGCTAACCTAGAATTACTGGCTCTCAAGGACAGCTGCCGGAACACACCGTTAGGTGCTTGGCGACAGATTTTCATCTTGAGGGTGGTAGCTAGCCAGGCGGGCATTCGCAAAGTGCCCTACCACCATGCTGTAACGACTGCCATCCTAAGACAACAACCGGGACCGACGGCTTAACGTGCCCTCCGAAGCACGGAAGCGCTCAGTAGTAATGTCACCTGCGATCACCCATCCAACTGCTGACCGCGGTGGACGTTGCTTAACTTTGCTGATCGATTCAGAATGGCCAAGCAAACTTCGCTACGAGCGCTTCAAAACTGTCTGCTACTTCAATTAAGTTATTTCAAATTAAATTTTATACAGTAACCGGCAAAAGCACTATTGTTGGGATCAAATACTGCGAGTCGGGTTTCGCGCATACGAGCATATGTTTTGAAAATACTTTGAGGAAAAATCAAAATTTTCCTCAATAGATAATCTACAAGATTGGTCTGAGGTACTTTTTTTGTAAAATGTATAAACAAAAGTTATAGAGCAAATAAGAATTTTCTTATAAAAATTTGTCACTTTCGCTTCTAACTTCTTTAATTTTTTTTATTTAGGGCAAAAAGTTATATATACATATTTGTAGGAAAAATTATTTGCTACAAATTATGTCCCTACGAATTTTTGTAAGACGCATAGTTTCCAAGATATCGCGAAATAAGTGTTTTCACCCCTTATTCCAAGATGGCGGCCGGGCGACAAGGGTAGCGACCCCACAAACTTGAGGTTAAGCTTCTATTGACCCCCCACACATGTCTCAAAAATAAAATTGCGTCCCCTAAAAATGCAATATTCGGTCCTAAATTGTAACATTCCAATGGACTCATAGGCGTACAAAATCCAGCCCGCTTCGCTTTTCACTTGTCGATGTAAAATAAAGAAAAAAAAACTGTAAGCAATGGTTTGGTTTATTTAAGTTATAGTCCATTTTTTGTTTTAGAATATTTTATGTTTGCAGTCCTTTTTTTTGTAAAAATTTTAACACGTAGATTCTTGACGATACATTTTGAGTAATTGATTTCCAAAAAAATAATTCTACATATTATGCAAGATATGAGATTTTTTTATTCTAATATTTTATGGTCGTGTTTATTCCGTAATGTTTTATTTCGAGGCAGTTATGGCTCAGTGACATTGAGATATATATATACCTATATATATATATATATATATATATATATTTCTAACAAGCCAATAGGCGTTCTATATATATATATATATATATATATATATATATCTCATTACTATCTCATTACCATAGACTGCCACGCAGCAGTTGTCCTTAATAGCAAGTAATTCTAGGTTAGCCTGAACAACATCTTCAAACACGTCATCACTTACCATCAGGTGAGATAGAGTGGTGAGAGGAGGATATTGTACACCGCCATCCCTTTGTCAAAACATGCTCCTCTCTAAAGGTTGTCTGAAAGAGATCGCTTTGAGCGATAAGGCCGCCTATTGTTCACTATTATAAGCTAAATATTTTTAATTTGGGTATAGTTTAAGGTGTTCAATAAAGAGTTTATCTATCTATCTATCTAGAGGTCAAAGGCTAGCCTATCAATAAAAGAAATAATTAGATAAACAGAAACGAAATTATAAAACCATCTCTACTTAATTTAAAGTTAGTATACTTAATTTATTAGTGACAACCATGCGAATACTTTGATTCTTACTAAAAGAACACCAACATTTATTGGTCATCAGTCGATTTCTAAAAATTACACAGTTAAAACACGGAAGAAAGAGAAAGCGGGCCGGGACCCTTTTATTTTACATTTCTTTTTTAATTTTACCTTTTTAACAGAACTATACGGAAATATTATACTCTAAATATATAACAATTTTTCTTGAATTACAAATTTACGCGAGGAAAAATGATAGTCATGTGCGGGATATACTTTTTCCTTGCGTAAATTTGTAATTTTGTAATGTAATCCGCAGAGCAGAATTTTGAAGCAGTGATAGCTCAGTGGCTTTGGCTATGGACTGCCGCGCAGCAGGTCCATGGTTTGAATCCCGCCGCTGGCTTGATCTTCACCGCATGGTGGAAGGGCATTTAGTGAATGCCCGCCTGGCTAGCGACCACCCTCAAGTAGAAAATCTGTCGCCAAGCACCTAACGGTGTGTTCCGGCAGCTGCCGGAACACACCGTTAGGTGCTCAAGGACAGCTGTCCTTGAGAGCCAGAGTAATTCTAGGTTAAGCCTGTTAACACCTTCGACCAAATCATCACTTACCATCATGTGAGATTGTGGTCAAAGGCTTACGTATCAGCAATAAAAAAATTGTTGCCGCCAAAACCATATAACATGATTCAATTTTCGCGCGCATTAGCATCCTACCACAATTCTCTTTCTTTTGGTTTATCGCGTTGGCAGTCATATCCCAAGATCCCTCACTTCTATATTTTATCCCTTTCCCACGCGCGCCTACAGCATATTTGCCTCTCGCTTATCACGCGATGCATCCATTGCATCAGTACGTTGTCAAATCTCGTCGAGGCAACTGCTAACCGCAGAAAAGTACGGCAGAGGATATGTTAACCAAACAGTTTACAATTTAACGTTTATATAGACAGCAATATAGTGAAATAGGACTAAAGGTGAACACAAACGCGAGTGACGTGAGGTTTTTGCTGTGAAAGCGCTGCGCCCAGGCTAGAACATTGCTGGCGTGCGCATTTGGCCATACAAGGAGTAGCACAACTAAACCAGATCTTCACAAGCAGCGGAGGAGCACGCGAAAGGAGACAAGGTAGGCGTGCATGTCCTATTTTCCTGTAACCCTGTGTTCTTTATCCTTTAGCTGCCAACCGGTCTACCCTCTATCTATATATCTGTCGCCGCACCGCGAACCAGCCCTATAGAAAGGCATTTCAAATACAGTCCACACCCGCCGGAGTCTCATGATTTCTTATCTTGACTCCACGCTCCAGATTCTTAGGAACCTGGACCATTGAGAAACCTTCTCAATTTCCCATAACCGCCCCGCAAGTAGGCGTCATAACATCGTGGCGCCTACAAAAATAAAAATAAAAAATAAGCAAGCGTTATTGCAAACATAAAATATTGAAATCCTAATAGAGCCCTATATTACCTAATTTAGTAGGTACTTACAAATATTGTATAAAATAGAAGGAAAGTAATTTTTATTTAGGAAGAATGATTCTTTGTTATTTTTTTTCTGTCTTCATATTTTCTGAGAAATGATACATTTACACATTAAAATAGGTATATTAATTACAAAACAATTCAGGGAATCGAATGAAACAATGGAAGTAGTGCATATCGCGACCAAAGAACGCCGGTAATCACAAAATTACGCATAATCCGATTAGTATATTATGGAGATAGCAATCTTTGCAGCGATTTGATTGATTTCGCCACGTCTGCGCCGAATGCAATGACATAAAACCTACGCATATACTCGTACATAATATATCATCATTTGGAACAAAAAGCCTACCTAGTACCTATACTTAAATTTGGCATAGATTAGACCTAAAGATAATTCTTGTCCTTGTTCATAATTGATAGGTAATATTGTTTTTTTTTTTATTTCAGGCGCTGACGTGTGTTAAATTGATGTACTTAAACAGTTTTTTTTGAAAAATACGTTCAATTTGTAAAAAAATATATGATAATTTTGATCATATTTTCTAGGGTCAAGTTCACACCGAAACATATTTCCTTAAAATTTTCTTGATTTAATAAAATTTCAAAGTTAACTCTAGGTATTTCACGTTTGTAACGTAAATATATTGATTACTAGCTTTCCGGGCGCGGCTTCGCCCGCGCGTAGGTCGGTTATCGCGCAAAAACATTAACCTCTTTTTGCGCAGTTGGATAAAAACTATCCTTTGTTTTTTCCTGGGTCTCAAACTATTTCCATACAAAATTTCATTCAAATCGGTCCAATAGTTTTGGCGTGAAAGCGTAACAGACAAACAGAGTTACTTTCGCATTTATAATAAGTATTAGTACTGTATGTATTATATGTATTATGTATTATTATTATTCATGTATGTAAATGTATAAAAATATAACAAACAAATAGTAAAACCCTATTTTATGGGACAAGTTAAGTTACATTTACGAGTTACCTTAAGTAAGTACTAGCTTTGTGTTAATAAGCTTTCTTTCGTTTTTCATCCAAACTGCTCGCGATTTCACCCCCACTGCCTTTTTTCCACTGCGATATGCAGTCCGATAATGACGGAATATCGTATTTGAAGTTTCTTAAGTAAACGTTCAGAGTATCTAAGTAAACGAGGAAAGGTGCAAGTGGCTTTTTTTTAATGCCGATGATTTGACCGCAATCCCGTCTGATGTAAAGTGACAATCGAAATTGGTAAACAGGCATGAAGAATAACCTCAAGATCTGCTGCCGGGACGTACCTACCGTTAGGTGCATCTTCAATTAGTTTCTTAATTAAAGCGGGTTCAACAAAATATTTTTTAATACAAAAATAAATAAATGTAGGGCTGTCAAAAAATGTTAGGATGTTTTTTAAAAAAATATTTTATTTTTTTAGTGTTTTTTATGTTTATTTGACGGAATAAGTTCGAGGACCACACTATGTTAAAAGTCTCATATGCCTGTAATGTATTATTTCATACTTTTATTACTTTGCTCGATGTAAATATTCAAAACTGTATTCAAAGGGAGCACGGCGCGGTCCAGTGTTGCCGCGGCGGGCGCTCTTGGCTCGGAGTAGGCATTAAAGCACAATGAAAAATAAAAATTTAAATCAAAAAAGAAAAAAGAACATTTTGAGATGATGAAGTCAACTTTAAGAGGTTATTAGCGCACCGCCCCCTATGACGGTTTAAGAAATACGATTGGAGCACGAAATTTCGTCGACACAGCCGTTACACCCCCGGTAGCTGAGTCGATAAAGATACTTCATTACTACGGATTTGATATAGCGGCTCTACAATGGTTCAATAGTTATCTGAGTGACCGTCATCAGTGCGTCAAACTTAAAATAAAAACGGTCAAATGCGTGACGGGCCACGCACAATGTAGGGTTCCGTAGTAACCCGTTATCATATTATAGAATGATTCTGTAGTTCTTTATTCTCCTCCACGTGTTTCACGATGAATATAATGCGCCCGTCACTTTGAGACAGTTATTAAGTTTCATGTGCCTGTAATTATACTGGTTCTCAAGGACTGCTGCCGGAACACATTGTTAGGTGCTTGGCGACAGATTTTCTACTTGAAGGTGGTTGCTAGCCAGGCGGGCATTTGCAAAATGCCCTTACACCACGCGGTGAAGCTCAATCTCGCGGCAGGATTCGAACCATGGACCTGATAAGTGTTCTGTATTATTTATAGTAATTATTGTGAGAACAACTTCATGGACCACAAATTAAATAAAAAAAAATTGTGAGTAAGGCATAGGTTGAGAGTACAAGTTATATACACATTTAAATAAGTCCTATTCATAGATTGCTGTTTTGTCTGTGTCTAGATATACTTATAAGTGTTTATTCGTAGTTCTTGAACTCGCTTTTATTTCTAGTTAGCTTTATTCTCGGCGAATATCTTAGCCCGAGTTCAGGAATTCACTGAAAATCAGTTTATGGTTGCACCTTAACAGGTGTGCCCAACTTCTGGTTTTCAACTAATCAAAAAAAAATATTTTGAATAAGAAACGCGTTTATTATTTAAAAAGTTCTTTCGATTTCGCGCCACTCGCATATTTTTCGTGCTCATTATCAAATTACAATGGAGCCGTCGGTCATATTCCAGACACTTACGTATATCGTATATCGTAATCTCAACAGATACAACAACAGGGCAGCCGCGTGCATTCTAACAGAACTACAAGGGCTGTTAATGCTGTTAAAGCCAGAATTGGTCGAAATCCCATTAGGAAGCAAAAATATTATGATAACATCAATAATCTTATTGCAAGAAATGAAGTTTCCCACCAGGAAAATATCGCGTATTATAAAACAAGACCTGAAGTTTGGTCCTTATGGTCGATATACACGATCAAAATGCCCTCCGTCGCGATACGCAGGCGATGGGCAGTAAAATATTATTTTCACCGATGAAAAAACGATTGAAGAAGCCTACAATCAGCAAAATGATAAACTGTACGCTCACAGTTCTAAAGAAGCTGCTCAAGTGGTTGGACAGGCACAACATGGTCATAATCCTGCGTCAGTGATCATTTGGTAGGGCGTGTCTTACCAAGGCGTCACAAAGCTACATTCTGGCCCTCGTCTAGCCTAGTCCTCAACCCACAAAAGCCCACCCACAAATGTACAAATTAAGACCAGTTTTAGAGTACATGGCTTGTTCTAAATGACACGCTGACATTGAGTCTCTTATAAAATCTCTGAAGCAAGCAGTGGCAAAATTTCTCATGGAAACAGTGCGTTAACCCACAGATTTATGGCCAGATAGGTAAAGGCGGCCGTTTCGAATAGAATATTGCTTTTATTTTTTGCTGAGGCTTTAATGAATATGTAAATGTCAGTTTTAGTAATAATACATAACTTCATTGAAAAATTGCAATTTCATACAACTACATTCATACTAACTTATAACTTATTTTTACATTTATTTTTAACTAATGGCCGGACTAGGACTAGACTAGTTTAGCAGTTAAATATATTATATGGCTTCCAGTCTTGTGTTCGTGGGACCAGAAAATACTTCTTGTGTACGGTACGACGAGTATGAGGACTAAATACTTATTGTATTAATTTTTTTATTTAAGATTACTTTTTCAATGCGAGTATTTAGCCTTGAAAAACAACCAACTACTTCATATTAGTCACTTAAAAGGATTTATTCTTAGGATTTTATATTTGGTACAAAATTATCCAATACCCAAGTTTAACGACTATTACTGCTAAACCAATAAAGTTATCTAAACAGCTATACTTTTTCTTTAAAGTTCATGAATTGCACTATTATCATAAATTTTTTCAGATTTTTCAAGCCAGCAGTTTAGCTTTTAGAGGGGAGGGGACGCCCTGCTGGAACAAAAATTTGCACTTTAAAGTTTAATATTTCGTAAGTGGAGCATTTAATCGAAAAGCAATCTTAGCAACCCCTAAATAGTTTTGAAATACCTATGCAACGATACTACAAACAACGGGTTGGACGACAAAAAAAAATTTCATCCCCACTTCACATGTATGGGAGCTATCCTAAAAAAAATATTTTTAAAAATTTTATTTTACCACTTTGTCGGCGTGGTTAATTTACGTACCCGTACAAAATTTCAGTTTTCTAGCACTAACGGTCTCTTAGCAAAACCTCGGACAGACGGACAGACAGACGGACATGACGAAACTATAAGGGTTCCTTGTCAGGACTACGGAACCCTAAAAATGGATGGCTCGATAGTGGTATCTGATACAATTTCTGTAAAAAGAGGCGTGCCCCAGGGCTCTATTTTGTCCCATCTTCTTTTTATTTTGTACTCCGCGGACTTACGAAACAATATTAAACACAGCCGGTTTCACACCTACGCAGATGACACACAAGTGTACATTTCTTGCAAACCCTCCGAGATAGACACTGCTATTATGAAATTAAATCAAGATCTTGCAAGTATAGCCTGTTGGTCGGATAAAAATTGTCTGGTACTCAATCCTTTAAAAACAAAATACTTGATTTTTGGAAGTCATAAACAGCTCTCTAACATAAATCCGACGGTCAATGTGATGGTAATGGACAAACCTATTGAGCACGTGTGTGAAGTCCGTAATCTAGGCTTACTAATGGACTGCCAGTTGCGTTATGAGAAACACGTTGCAAAGTTGGTACAAAATTGTTTTTATAAATTAAAAATGCTCTACCGAATCCGATTGCATCTAAAGGAAGACCTACGTATTTGACTTGTGGAGTCTCTAGTACTATCCAAAATGAATTATATGGATGCAGTACTTGGTCCCAGACTTTTAGTGCGGACGCAAAAGCTCATTCAAAGAGTGCAAAACGCCTGCGCTAGATTCTGTTTTAAGATTCCGTTAAGAGCTCATGTGACCCCTTTCCTTAATGAACGTTCAATCCTAAAAATGAAGCATCGGCGGAAATTGCATTTGGCATGCTTACTTTTTGGGGTCGTTAAACATAAACAACCGGATTATTTATTTGAAAAACTGTCTTGGACGTTCAGTCAGTGTTCCCATGGGCCCCGTCGTCAGTGCGCGCCTCCGCTCTCACGCATTGTGCTAGATCGTCCGCCTTCAGAGGTAGTTTCCGATATGCAGCCAGTAAATGTTGGAACAACATTCCACCGCCGTTGAGGAATTTGCAAAATATTCAAAATTTTAAGGTTAAATTAAGAGAACATTTTACTGCTCATCAAAAAGAACAGGAAACTTTTAGACACGATACTAGTGCAATATAAGCTGGGTAATGCAAACACTGAAATTAATCATTATTTAATTATTATTGTTCTTTTCAATTATTGCCTTACATTTCAACTATAATTATATACTATTATTAGGTATAATATTACTAATTTGTTAATTTAATTTGTATAGTGATATTATTTTTTATTTATTGTTTTTGTTAAATACTTTATTGTTATATCATATTTTATTTTTCTATATGTCGAACAGTTGTATGTGTGTGTGTGACGTCACCATAATATGGTTCCAAAGGAAGACCAGCGCTGGCTTACAACCAGCATTATGCTGATTTGGGACCAATTTGTGTGCACTTTACTATGTAGTTAAATTTTTAATTTTAGTGTCACCTCTTTGTTTGTGTCACAAATAAAGCATTTTTCTTTCTTCTTTCTTTAAAGCATCCGGCGCGAAATCGGAAGGCCGCGGGTTCATTTCCCGCCCGGGGCAAAACATCTTGTGCTCCAATAATTTGTACATTTAATGTTATTAGCCCTTTACCAATAACCCTATATACTTACCTTGAACCAACTTTTTTCATTAGTAACACCTAACTGATCTGAATCAACCCTAACACTAAGGCCCTTCTCTCATAGAGCTGCTTAAAAATGACGGTTTTAATCAATAATTACAATTATTAACCAATTAGATACTGATCACTCGCACACGACGATACTCAATGTTTCAGTCACTTCTGTTATTTTTGCCCATAAAAGCACACAAGTGACAAGGGGAAAACATGTCAAGGGGATCAAGCGAGGATGATAACGGCATCGTTTTATGCTACAGTGTAACTAACTGCAATATAGGAATCCCTCAATACGAAAAACGACCAAAAATATAATTACTAAAGACAAAAGTAAGGAAAAGTATTATATATTATTTAATATATAATAATATTTTACTAATATTAATAAAGAAAAACGAGGAAAAACAGTGTGCACCTATTCTACTATTGCGTGGGGAACGATATACAAATAAACCTAAAACGAATGCAATGTGATAAACATACGCAATGGAGTCGAAAATTGCGCGGCTTATGAATGAATAGGCTTATTTCTTTGTGATGTCTGCACTAATTAGTTGAAATCTAGGCTAAGTGTTCACTTTGCCCTATCATCCTATCCACTTTACCCGACCTATGGGGCAAAGTGGATAACGGCATATGTTGCAATATTATTGACAATTAAAATTAAAGAACTGCTATTAAGCAATTTTTGTTGAATATATTAGAAACTTTAATAAATGGTGATTCTCATTGAACATTTGTTTATTTATATGCCTACTGGTTATCTTCCTATATTTCATCAAACGTTAAGGTTCCTCATTAGTAATTTGAGGTCTAGTGCTTTTTAAGTCGCTCCGTGTGAGAAGGGCCTAACGGTTTTCTATGTATTCAATAAATCACGGGAAAACCCTAAGTTTTATACGGATTATCTGATAGACATCGAATTCTTTTAATATTCATGATTACGTAGATAAGTAATCATCACTTCTATGATTTTATAAACAAGACTTTCAGTTCAATGGCGTGGTTTCGTGTATTTAGTAATTATTTATTTTAGTGTTCCGAACTATAGAATAGGTCCCTATAGCTAAGGTATTTTCAAGCCTCTACTGTCCGCCCAACCTTTAAAGGGAATAATTTTTACATCGTGGAAGGGCATTTTGCAAATGCTCGTTTAACTAACAACCACCCTCAAGAAAATCTGTCGCCAATCACCTAACAACGTGTTCCAGCAGCAGTCCTTGAGAGCTAGTGTGATTACAGGTACATGAGACTTAACAGCTATAGGTATGTCTCAAAGCAACGGGCGCATTGCAATTCGTCATTTGTGACGAAATACATCTTTTATAGGGAGAGGTCAGTATATGCTTAAAATCAGGTGGCCTCGAGCTTGCTCCGCAATCACTTAAAAAAACATTATATCATCTTTAGAACCTGACTCTAAATAACCTTAATAGGTAGGTACAGAATATTTAAAATAACAAATAAGAGTCCGCCGGTACTGCGGTCTGTGTGTCCGTCCCACGGCGGCCCCGTTACTTATGCAATCTTTAAGCTAACTAATTATATATTTCAACCAATACTATTCATTGTAGAGATAGAGACTAGTCGAAATTGATTTCAGCCTCCGCCACTTTGGTATGTATTCACGCTAAAAAGCAAGGCCACCTATTTTTAAGAACGTAGAACTTACCTACGAATCTTCCACTGTGACGAAGTCATCCCCTTTTCTCACCACATTTCATAATTCTGTCCACATACATTTTTCATACTCCCATTCTTCATTAAAATTCAAAGGAATCGCCACAACTCGTGCTTGCCTGATTTGACGCATACTGCTCTCATTGTGAGCAGTATTCATTATTTACCTTTTTAAAACATAATACGACAGCGGTCCGCCCCGGCTTCTCACGGATATGTAACAAAAACTTAAAATATTAGAAATGTATAAGTTATTGTCACATAACTATAATAGTTAGACATATAGTACTGTAGATTTTTTTGTAGATATTGTGTGTGATATGTCCTACATTAAATTGTGGTAGTTACATCAATTTGCTCTATCGTCAATAATTTCCGCATTTTTTGTTTTTTTTCACGCATTTGGTTACATTGTCGAAGTTTTCATACAGATCCCTAACTTTTTTTAAATATTCATCAGGAATAGTGTACTTAGTATACAAATGGTGATAGAATTTTTCAAATCGGTCCATTAGTTTTAAGTTCATTCGTTAAATACAAATCTCTTATAATATTAGTGTAGCTGTGGATTTACCTAGTTATCTACGGTCTACCTAAAATCTAAAAGAAAGAGAAGCTTATTTGTAAAAATATTTATTTGTCAGTAAGCGTAATAACTACATTAAAGTTCTATTCATTGAATCATCGTGTTCTGATTGACTGTTGCTGATCAATTGTATTCCTGCTTCGTACTACTCCTGCATCATCCAACACCACCCCATACCATCTGTGACTACGAGCAGTGCTGAGCCGGCCGGTGGCCCTCAGAGAAGCTCCATACCTCTGCAATATGTTGAGTTTAATGCCTCTGATATATCCTTTTCCAGCCAGATCATTCGGCTTTTGACGTCGTAGACTACGTGGACACATGGAAGGGGATGGAGGAAGCCCAGAAGCTTGGACTAGCCAAGTCTATAGGCATTTCCAACTTCAACGTGAGCCAGATTGAGCGGCTTCTGAACAACTGTCAAGTCAGACCGGCTGTTTTGCAAGTTGAGGTATTTTTTTTCAAATAGCTCTTCGACTATGGCCCTGTTCCACTTGACGCCAATAACGTTATTTTCAATAATTTTGACCACATTTTGTGTCTATGGTTATATTAAATGTATGTAATCCACCAAATCTACCAATTTGATTATGAAGGCATAGAAGAGATGCTAAGAGAAATAGTTTTCACGTATGATATGAGTAACTGTAAATTATACAACACACATACACCCTCACACACACACACACACTATAAATTATTATTATTACCATAGACGCAAAATGTGATCAAAATTATCGAAAATAGCGTTATTGGCGTCAAGTGGAACAGTGCCTAAATTTTCCATCTTTATCTTGTCTGTTAGTGCGTAATAAATAGCCTACGTAATAGACAAGACACAGATTATAACAATTCGATATAATTATTAGATTATTTTAATTATAATACTTACCTAATTAAAACTTACGACAACGGCCATTCTTAAGCCTGTTAACACCTTCGACCACATCATTACTTATATACCATCACGTGAGATTGTGGTCAAAGGCTTACCTATCAACAATAAAAAAAAAACGGCGCGGAACCGGGGCGGCGGCATTATAATACTAGTAATTTTTGCATGGTGGTAGGGTATTTTGCGAATGCCCGTGAGGCTAGCTACCACCCTCAAGTAGAAAATCTATCGCCAAGTATCTAACGGTGCGTTCCGGCAGCTGTCCTTAATAGTCCTATAGAGCACCGAAGACTTGTGGGGTATGTCAGTTAAAGTGGCAGAGTCTATAATATGCATTATTGCACCATATTTAAAAACAATATTCAATCTTTGTATTGATAAAGGAAACTTCCCCGACTTAATGAAACAAAGTAAAATCACTCCAATTTTGAAGTCGGGGGCTACATCTGACCCTTGCAATTACAGACCTATTTCTATCTTACCTGTTCTGAGTAAAGTATTCGAAAAAATTATGCTCAAACAACTTCTATCCCATTTTAATGAGCATAATATATTGAATGAGAATCAGTTTGGTTTCACAAAGAGCAGATCCACAACAGATGCAGGTGCTCAATTGATGTCACATATACTTGAAGCCTGGGAGAGTTCACAGGATGCTATTGCCGTATTCTGTGACCTTTCTAAGGCATTTGACTGTGTAGAGCACCGCACTCTGATTCGAAAACTTTCACATTATGGTATTCGTGGAAAAGCTCTGGATCTTATAAAGTCATATCTGTCAGACAGGCTACAGAAGGTTAGAATAAATGGCAATACTTCTTCCGGGTCTTTGGTAAGAATAGGCGTACCGCAAGGATCAATTTTAGGACCTTTTCTGTTTCTAGCTTATATAAATGATCTGCCTTGCATGGTTAAAAATTTCTGCGATATAGTTTTATTCGCAGATGATACCTCCCTAATTTTTAAAGTAGATAGGAGGGATAGTGAACTTATTCATGTAAATAATGTGTTATCTATGATCTCTAAGTGGTTCGCGGCTAATAATCTTCTCTTAAATTCAAAAAAGACCAAATGTTTAAAGTTTTCTTTACCAAATGTTACTTATGTTGAACCAAACATTAAGCTTGGCCTAGAAAAACTCTCTTTTGACAATGCGACAGTCTTCCTGGGAATTAAAATGGATTCAACTTTACAGTGGAATCCACATATACATGATCTATCTGGAAGACTTAGTTCTGCTGCATATGCAGTTCGTAAGATAAGACAGCTAACAGACGTAGCTACTGCTAGGCTCGTTTATTTCGCGTACTTCCACAGTATTATGTCTTATGGTATATTGCTGTGGGGAGCTGCTGCTGAGATAGAGACAATCTTTATCTTACAAAAGCGTGCAATTCGAGCCATATATGAAATGGATCCTAGGGAATCCCTGAGAGATATTTTTAAAGAAATTGATATTTTAACTTTACCAAGTCTGTATATATTTGAAAATATTATGTATGTTCGTAAAAATTTGAGCAAATTTAAATCAAACAGTGACACTCACGATTATAACACTAGGAATAAAGATAAAATAGCGGTGCCAGGTTTTAGATTAGCAAAGACAAATAAAAGGTCCTTCTTAGGAAATTGTGTGCGGTTTTATAATAAATTGCCCAAACATATTACAACGCTCACAGAAAGAAAATTCAAGTTGCATGTGAAGAATATTTTGATAAAGAAATCTTACTACACAGTTTGTGATTACTTAAACGACAAAAATGCTTGGACTGGTTCGCCTCTGCCAAGCTAGCGCCTAACACCTACGTAATGTAAATTAAGTATTGTAATAATTTTATTATATAGTATGTACTTAACACATTTTTAAAAAAACCTTTAAAAGAATGGCCCCGAGTTTCTTGCCCGTTCTTCTCGCAGTGGCTCTATAACTTTTGTTTGCTGAACGTGGCAGTACAATGTAGTATATTTCAATATTAAAATTTGTAATTGACCTTCATAAGAGCGTCGTAGACGCCTAAATTGAATAAATGATTTTGACTTTGACTTTGACTTTGAGTCAGTTATTCTGGATTAGCCTGAATAACTGGCGCGGTGGCCCCCTATGACACTCAAATCGGACTGCATAGTGGTCCTTTAAGACTTTCGCGACTTGAACACATAGTAGTTTAGTGGATTGAGCTCTACGATCCGAAAGTCCTCTCAACGGAACGTCACTACCACACTAGACTAGTACGAGAAGCTATTGAAATAACGAAAAGATTATTAGTACGAAGCAGGCGAGAAGACAGCTCCATCTGACATGCATAACTCGTAAATATATATACGTACTATAGTAAAAGACCAGAGTATCCTTTTGAAAAAATAACGTGGGTCAAGGATATACATGCTCTAAGCATGCAAATATTTCCTAAACATCCTATAAAGGGTTCACACCACACACACACACACACACACCACACACACACACCACACACACAAACACACGCACACCTCAGTCGTTTAAAAAATAATAATCAATGCACTTATTTGTACTGTATAAATTAGGGCCAGTACGGCGTTTGTTTTGATTGTACGAAAAAAAAAAAGACAATAGTAACTAATATAAAGTTTTTTATGTCATTTTGTGTTTTACCCGTATTCTTTACAAATATTTTATTGTAAAAACTTAAGTTAGGTTACAAATTTTAATTACTCTGCCCTTTGTTTTAGTTATAAAACTGTGTTACAAAAGGCAGCGTCTTCCCAAAGTTTGCATATTATTTACAGTTTTTTATATATTACACAATTGAAAAAAGGGTGATAGTAACTTAAACATATTTGATTAAATTTCTGCTCTTTTGAATTATTGGTTGTGTGTGTGTGTGTGATGGGATATAATTGTTAAATTAATTTTAGTATGTTAATTATTAGTTTTTAATATCTAAGTCAATGGATAGTGTGAAAATGTTGTTAATTTTAGTGGCAATAAATGATCTATTTAATTATTTATTTAAATATCATAATTTAAATAGAGAGAATGGTAAATTTTGTACTCCAATAATTTGTAAATTTATGATTTTCGATTAGTACGCGGTAGTGCTTGTAATCATAATATTTAGAAAAAAAAGAGAGAATGGTTCTCGGAATCCAGTGCTAAGGAAATGCACCAAACGCGTTTTACGTTCATCAAGACCTGTGCACGTAGTGTTGTGTCGAGACACATTTCTAAATCAAAATGCGGGTAGTTAGAGAAAATACCCGCCCTTCAAGACGTTGACACCCGCCTCTTCAGTCCGCTCGTGACCAAGACCAATGCAGCTTGGTTTTATCGTAGAAGTCCCGATAGATAATTATATATAGTATTTCGACGGTATATAGTAGTTCGACGGTGAAATCGCGAGTTTGTGTCATGTGAAAGCTTACACTAATCGAAACGTGGCCTCTAGCTGTGGGCTTTTTGAGTAAGTTCAAAGTCGCACAACGAACTATGAAGAGGCCCATGCTCGGTGTTTCTCTGCGATATCGAATTAGGAAGAAAAGATCATAGACGAACGAAGGCCAGTGATTTTTACCCACTTCAATAAAAGGAGGAGGTACTTGACTGGGTGAACCGATTTTGATGATTATTTTTGTTTAATTGAAAGCTGATGCTTGCCCTGTGGTCTCATTTAAATTTCATCAAAATCAGTGAAGCCGTTTTTGAGTTACACTTCAATCACTGAAAAGTATTTTCCTATCCTATTGATGATATAGTCATTGCCAGTGAATGACAATCGATCCCATAAGTAGTAAAGGTCACTAAAAATGGTGAAATTTCTTTTTTATTAATAAATGGAACTGACTTCAACATTCAAATGTGTGAAATAACTTGTCGAATTCGGTACCATGCGCACAGTATTGTGATAATAGGTACTTTTGTACTTTTTGGAACCTTCGTGACTTCAATAAGTTATTTCACACATTTCAGTGATATGTACTAAAATTAAATTTTCAGGTAAACCTAAACCTAGCGCAAAACAACCTACTGAGGTACTGCAAAGATCAGCAAATAGTAGTGATGGCGTACACACCGTTTGGTTCATTATTCGAAACAGAGATGGCAGCACCACCACCGCGGGTCAGCGACGCAAAACTAAAAGGCATCGCGGAAAAATATAAGAAGACTGTGCCTCAAGTTGTACTTAGATTTTTGGTGAGTATTATACAAAAATACCGTGTTTACACGACTGCCCAAAAAAGGAGTGTTTTCAGGTGTATGTATTTTTTTTATCTGGTTGTTACGGAGCATGAGGCCCACCTGATGTTAAGCGGATTAAACTCTGCCTATAACAGGTGCGATTCGTCATATTGTGACTAATTGCACTGCGCCCGACCAATTTTCTAATTGAGGATGGTAGCTAGCCATACGGGCATTCGCAAAATGCCCTTCCACCATCCGGTGAAAGCTCAAGCCGGCGCAGTGGGAATCGAACCATGGACCTGCTGCGCGGCAGTCCATAGCTATTACCGGTCGGCCATCATTGTTTAGAAATAATTATGTGGTTAAGAAACATTTCAACAGTACCCTATTATGTACTTAGTGCGATGATTTTTTTTCCTCATTATAGGTTCAAAGAGGCGTAGTTCCAATTCCGAAGTCGGTAAAGAAGGAGCGTATCGAAGAAAACGTCAACATCTTTGATTTTGAACTTAGTGTCGAAGAAATGGAGGACCTTGGTAAGTTTTCCTTAAAAATTAATAGGAGCAGAAAAAAAAAATAGTCCGTTGTAGCATTTACTATAAAAGAGTCGATGATGTATAAAATTGATAATAAGTCAGTCGCTAAATAGTCTAGGAACTTCTCAAGATTTTGATTTATTCATTGTTTTTTATGAACGATATACAATGGCATGAATTGATAGAAATTATGGACAAAACAAAGATCTCCGTTACTCTTTTCTACTGTTAAAAAGCAGAGATTTTATTTTGAGGAAAACTGGAATATTTGGGATTCTGTGGCCAATTTGACATACGGCAGAATTTTACATAAACTACTAGCGCCATCTGGTTTTAATCGCTGTGAAGTGCTCGAAGACAACCTCATCTAATGACTTATGCTTTCACTGTTAATTTGTTAAATTTCTAAGGTAACCGTATAAGTGGAAATGGGATTGTAGCAGTAACATTCTCTTGGTTATCGAATAATGATGAGTATCCTTTTACAAATCCCTGTTCTAAAAGCTATCTACAAACCTGAAAATAGTTTGAAATACATACCAAAATATATCACAAGCTCCCTTTAGTTTGGCTATACACCAATCAGAAAGATAGTTTCTGCTAAGGGCATACTGAGTAAATCATATGCTTGTAATTTTCTTTAATCACGGTACTTACATAAATAGTACATTGTACACCGAAGGGAGAAAACGAAACCCGAGAACAGATATATAACTTTTTCTGTTCCGGAGGGCAGGAATGTAATTCCATATAACTTTTCCCGTCGCACATTTATAAGAGGGAAATAACGAACTTTATAACCCGAAATTAACGAACAATGACACAGACTATGTGAAGTAAATATTTATTTAATACTCCTTTTTTATATTTTGAAGTGAGGCGGCTAACAAGTTAGAGGGTAAGCGTCATGCTTAGGTATCCATACAGTGAATGCTCATTCATACTTGTGAATGCTCGCCTGGCTAACTGCCACTCTCATCTAATAACCAGTAGAATTTGAACCAAAAAATAACCTATGACTGCGATCATTATATGCGATTCAACACTTATCGATCATTCTCTAAAATACTGTAACAACCGGATCGTCCACTGCTGAACACAGCCTCCCCTATTAAGTGGGTATTTGCCATAATCCCCACATTTGGCAGGCGTCTTGGGGATCGCAGTGTAAGTTGGCAGTTCTTTAGAAGGCGCTGCTGCCCACCTTCCAGTATTTTTCCCTTAGTCTCCTCTTTCGACACCCACGGGATGATATGGGGAGGTGCAATTCTAACCCGGCACCTCACAAGGTTCTCTAAAATAGCTCTGGTAAAATAAGAAGGGAATTAAAGTATATTAGTTCAAGTTATTCCGAATACCAAATTATACAGGACTTTTGAAGCGCTTGCAGCGAAGTTTGCTTGACCATTCTTAATCGATCAGCTAAAATAAGCAACGTCCGGCGCGGTCATGACTTGGATGGGTGACCGCTAGTGACGTTACTACTGAGCGTAGGTACACATGCTTCGAAGGACACGTCTCGGCTGTAGTCTTAGGATGGCAGTCGTTATAGCATGATGGTAGGGCATTTTGCGTATGCTTGCCGGGCTAGCTACCACCCCTAAGTAGAAAATCTGTCGTCAAGCACTTTTAACGTTGTGTTCCGGCAACTGTTCTTGAGAGTCAGCAATTCTAGTTTCGATTCGTCTGCATGGAAAGCGATGCATGAACTCTACTCTTAAATTTTATTGCGCTTGTTTAGTTTAGTGATTATAACAAGAGAATCTGTATAAGCCGACTTAATAAAGAATCAAATAAAACCATTACCCTCACTTGCATTTTGTCAGTGTAATTTTAGATTCGTTTCTTTTTAAACCGGATTATATTATATTAGTCATCACCATCACGCATCCATCATACATTGTAATATCTTAGTCCTTACTAAGTATAATGAGTGCTAAGTTTTTTGAATCAGTTGCTGATGCTAACCTCGTAGGTTCAATTTCAATAAAAAGGTATACTTGGCTGCATATCGCTATTTTATGGCCATTTTCAGATTGTAGTCAATTGTATTTCAGACCTCTTTAACAACGCTGCATTTGCTCGTTTCACAAACGTGCTCATACGTCTTTGCTGTTATCAGAGTAATGGTACATTGATGCCTGACACGATATTTCAACTAAAAATGCAAGAAGAACGCTCTCTTGAAGCCTCAAAATGATCAAATTTGAATTTTTAGGCACCTACGTTTATTCCTTAAGACGAGGCTGCGGAAAAAATACTCTCATTCGACTAGTTTTTTTAACCAACCTAAATATGCAATCGACACGTTAACTTAAATATTTGATTTTCAAACCTTTTTCTATCCGTTGTTAAGACAGAAACACATTTGAAAGAAATTTACTCGATAGTTTTAATTTTTTTAAATGAAGCCTTTTCTTTAAATTATTGGATTTTTCTTGGAAACTACGTCAGTTACATATCAATAATAAATACACATAGAAAGGAAATGTAGTTTATTATCCACTGTAAAAGTAAAATTTACCTAGAGTTATTAGTATTCTCATAATAAATTAAATTGTGTTTTAGACTTACGACCTTTAGTTCTGTGCAGGATTACGGTCAATCGGAAGATTCGATATTCAACCTTATTAGCTTACGCTTACGAAATAAAATCAATGCGTAAGAGCTGTCCTTCAGTGCCGCGCTGTGCGCCGTTGGACGTGGACCTGTCGCTCGCGCGCTATCACCTGAGCAGTATAAATACGTATCTTGGTAGGTATATCAATCAATATGGGAAATAAAGATAACTAAAAAATAAAAAAAGGAAGCAGAAGAGTCGGTACAAAGACTGCAAGAATTATGAGAGAGGCAAAAGCGTATAATATTTCAGTTTTTTCTTACCTATTGCACCTATGCAAATTTAATATTCGTTTGTGTTTATTCTATTCATGAAACATACTATCTCGACAGAACTAAGAGATTCTATACCAACTAGGTTTCCTATAGTACTGTAATGGAGCTGTAAAATAACTATATGTCGTACTAATCTAAGTATGATTAGTAGGGTACTATAATAATATCTGGTATATGTATAATTATGGTCTCACCTGATGGTAAGTGATGTGGTTGAAGGTGCCAAACAGGTGTAAACTAAAATTATCTGGCTCTAAAGTACAGCTGCCGTTCAACCGTAAATGGAGTTGAGTGTTGCTAAATAATAATAACACAAGCGTAGCAAATCAAAGCATTTGGTTTGGTGGGTAGGTATATCGCAATAAAACATCGAACATTCTTTATGTCCCTCAAGACTAGATGTAGATTTATATCAATGAAAGAATATTCAGAATCAGGCAAGTAGGTATATATTCAAGAGATTATCTACAAAGTCACCTGCATAGGTACTTTTAAATATACATTTTATCACTTAGACATGTACATATAAGTATCGATTTATACAAAAATAATAGAGTGGAATAAATAGATTGTGTATATACTCGTATAATAAAAAAGACTGTGCTCAAAAATGCACCTTCTTTCTCAGGAAAAAAAATAATAAATCAGTCGAAGTCCGAGATCACTCGGAACAGGGAGAACTGTCGGAGTCGCCATCTCATATTATAAGTTTAGACTGTTCTTCCACTACACGAAAATAAGTGAGTAATTCTTTGAACATAATACTTTAGTATTGCTAAATTTGCAAATTTTATTCACAGGAAATTTCGTAAAGGAAATATTTTATATACTACCTATATTAGGCTAAAAATTATTTTGACCTATCCATAGCAGAGCAGCAGGTAAAATTAAATAAAATAACGTATAAATGTATAAATACAATGAAATTTTCTTTTTTACACTGAAAAAAAAACTTTACATTATTATCGCCCTGCACTTGTCACACCTCTGTAGGATCGGTATAAACAATATATTTTTTCTGAGTACCTACACAAAAGACAACGCATTGACATAATTGTGCGGAGTAAGACTTAAATTTTATGGCCGGCCTCCTATCTGAAGCAATACTCCTTTGCGAATGCCATCGTTGATACGTATTATACTTGCCTTCACCCCCTTTTCGGTTATTAGGGTATTAGATAGATGGTAAAGAGCGATGTTGTACTCTTGACGTGCAAAAAATCTGACGTGCGAATTATTTGAATTTATGTATTTAAATTCATTTATTCATATTCCCAACACCCCTTTTCTGAAGGCCGAGCTTCAGCAGGGGCGGAGCAATTTGTATAGTGGCCGTGTTGATATCGCCATTTTGGATTTTTGACAGGTGTCATTCGACTGCTCTCCCGACATTTATCCTTACAAATTATATTACAAATTGTGCGAAATTGATTGTCGGACAAACAGAAATGTACAGTTGCTTTTCTGAAGGCTTCAGGTAACTGATTGTCTGTAAAATGTATTTTGCAGGTATATATATCAATCAAAAATCTGATTGATATTATCAAACTGAAGGCTAAATGCACATTTTGCATGGTGGTAGGGCACTTTGCGAATGCCCGCCTGGCTAGCTACCACCCTCAAGTAGAAAATCTGTCGCCAAGCACCTAACGGTGTGTTCCGGCAGCTGTCCTTGAGAGCCAGTAATTTTAGGTTAGCCTGAACAACATCTTCGACCACATCATCACTTACCAACAGGTGACATAGTGGTCAAAGGTTAACCTATCAGGCATAAAAAAAAAAAAAAACATTTGTAATATAACTAAATGCTAATTTGCCGTGTAGTATGGAGACAACAAATTAAAAAAGATGAAGAATTTTGGACGAAAAAAATGGAGACAAAACTAGTCACATTCTATATGAACTCCCTTCTGCCCGAGCTGGTCGATCCCCACCACCGTAAGAAAAGACTGATCCGGGATCAAGAATATGCGGATACTTCTAGAAAAAGATAAAATCAAGAGGAGGCTGTCGAGGGTAACTTGCAACATCAAAGTGCAAATGCTTCAGTACTTCCTCCCGCCATAAAAAGAAGACTTGACTTAATGTTGTCTTAGGTTTTCGCGATTGTTACACATAGTAATTAAACAACATTTAACGGTTTAAATCGCGTATATTTATCATTATTTTTGTCGTGACATTTCAAACACTTTGCAGTGATCGTGGTCACAGGGTGACGATCGGGGGGACTGCAAACTTGAAAAAAAACTTGACTTTCCGTTCCGATACTCGTTATTTCTCACGTACACTTTTGCATATCATTAATTCTGTATAATCATTAATACTGTATAAATTGAAAATAATATATTTTTTATTTCATAAATGATTTTTTGTTAATTTATATACATCTCAACTTAATTTGTCTATAACCACTTACTAACAATCTAAGAATCCACTGTTTTTATTTAAATGTCTAATTTAGTCACCTGTTCCAGTGCCACTCACTCTCTCACTTATCTGCCATGTTGCATTAAAAGAAGCTTGTATAACATGTTGTCTACAATGTTTCTGCAGTTGTGTTATTTTTAAAAAACCCTAAGTTTAAGGCCATTACAATTGCGTATATAGACTCTTCTGCAAGTTTGGTAAAAAATCTTATCCTGCTGTTTAGAAGTGGCTAGATCTATATCTGGTTGGTCTATCTAATTTTTACCATAGTTGGTATCTAAAAGCAGAGTGGTAGTAAAATAACACCTTTCTGTTCACCAGTGTAACTGAAAAATAAAACGTAATAGGATGTATACGAACATATTTTCAACATTAGTAATTAATAGTTAAAAATTATATGATAGCAATAAAAAAAACAACCTACTTTATATTATTATGGGAACGTGTACCGTAGCACAGTTATGAAAAACTATAATTCATATTTGTATGACGAGTCATGGTAAAATATATTGGCCACGACTAACATTTAATCAAATCAAATCCATTTATTTCAGGTCAATTGTACCCATATTCACCGAATATAATATAATGTTATGCTCATTCAATTTGATGGTATTTTACTTTATTCTAATGATGTGTAATCTGATTAATCGCATTCCAAGATATTGAGAACAATGTTGATTCATTCATAAATTATCGTCCACGCCAAGGGGTAATGAAATTTTTGTAGTAAGTTTAATCAGTAGAAATCACTTTCGTTACTACGGAGAATTTAAAAACACCCCCCATTTATCAATATATATCGTGCCGTTTGGGCTGATATGTACCATCATCATATTCCGACCCTTGTCTCACTTTATTTTGGTTTGGTGCAATATGTTTTCTCTATAAACACAGAGACTGCGACACAACAACATAGCAAAGAAAAAAAAAGACTTGAAAACAATTTTTTTAATTAAAAAGTCTGGTAACTAACTGGTTGATATCGGTGCAATATGATCTCAATTTTGTGCTCATGTAACTGACTTAGACAGGTTATTTGATATACTGATGACTACAGACTTTACTAGAGAGATTATTATTCACATATTATTTATAGATTTTATCACTATTTAACAATAACTTTCATCTATATTTATAGTTGCCACTTACATTCGTTGCTAGAAGCACTGCGATCGTCAAGGCATTTTGGCAAATTACTTTTTAGTAAGTTTGACTGTAACTGGCAAACCGTTCGACCGATGTTGATGAAATTAAAATGAAACCAATTAAGAGTTAAACTGTACTAGCAAATAAATAATCTTCAAGATTGTAAGGTTCAGTAAAAAAGTTATGTGTGGTCAAACATAAAATAAAAAATAGACAAGTCAATTTAAGAACCCTCTTTCTTTTGGGAAGTCAGTTAAATATGAATAATATATATACCAATAGATTCATACATAATAATATATACCAATAAAGTCGAGCAGACATGATCATATTGTAAAAAGTAAAACTTTTGGCTTTAGTTTTATAAGCTACTGTCGACCGTAAGAATAATTTTGGAAAGTAAATCAAATAATCAATTTCTTACTAAGAAATATTAGTAATGTTGATAAAAATACAAACGTGACATCAATTTCAGTATATACAAAGTTACTTTATGTATCGAAATGCGTCACGTAAATAAGATTATAAAAAAAGTTGAAATCGTCTCAATGGTATCTGTGTTCGCGAATCTAATTTCAAGTACACAAATATTTTTATAAGCGAGACGCCTGCGCCGCTGCACATCGCGTCGTTCGGTGCAGCGGGGATCGTTGCGCCGCATGGGCGGAGCTAGCGTGGGAATTATTTTTGACTGCCTGGACTTAACCTATAGGAGATATATGGTTTATTGCTATATAAATTTCAGGTAAATTCAACAAGGACTTCCGAGTGGTGCACCCCAGTTTCTGGCAGGAGCATCCCTACTACCCTTTCGAGAAGAAGGACACACCTGATGCGGACCTTTTTGCACCCAAGAAGGAATAGCAAAATAAAAATAAATTTTAATTTGAAGTCATAATATGAACAGTTCCATGTGAGTACATTATTATGTACAATACGTGGTGTCCCCATTATTATGTACAATTCTTAAATAAAACGTATAATGTCTATGTTATTTTTATTCATCGATTATGGTAATCGAGACATTAAAAATATTGTGATTGGCTTAATATCTTCCGAAATAAAACTCTTTTCACTTTTACATCTGTCATTCGGAAAGAAAATCTGTACGGTGTATAAGTTACGTAAATAAAAAAGTGGTCTAAGACTAGGTAAGAAACGAAAAATTAAATGCGAGAAATAGGACATGAACTGTCATTATGACAGTTGTCAAATCAAATAATTGTTACGGATTTTTTTTTATGTCAACTCTCATAAATATAAAGAACAGTTTTTTACAGCTGACATTTTTTATTGGTATGAAAGAAAGAAAAACAAATGAATGAATGAAATAAATACAGGACAAGATTAAAATTAAATATGAGGTGATTCATAAATATTGCGATCAAAAAGGGCACACTCAGCATAAGCCGCGTGAAATTTTCTTGTTTAGTGCACCCATATAAGCTCGGGCTGGTGTTCGCTTCGATAGGTATATAGCGAATGAGGTTGAATATGAGCGATTACACTACCTAGATAGCACTAGCTAGCTTCATAATTACAAAACAGCTGCTCATAATAAAATAACGTAGGTAAGTATACCTACAGTTAAACTAAACTATACCTCTGTTTACTTACTATTTTTTTATAATAAACCACAAAACTGAAATCAAAGCCGAATAATATTACGTCAATGACGGCACCGACAGCTACCTACTACATACAAAATGTAAAAAATAAAAATGTAGTGTCATAATCAATAAAATTACATTTTGAATATTTTCACATTTTGTTTTTTTTTACTAGTCTATACTACGTCATATTGATTGGTGGAGCATAGAGCCGTACCCCACATTTTCATGGTTCCACAAGTTATTCTAATCTTTACAAAATAGAAAGGAGGTTGTGATTATTCAAATATAATGCTAATTGCTTACAATGCCGATTATTACAACTCTAATGGCACCATGGATAAGAGTTGTATTAACTACCTACCTATAAGCAATTGAAGCAATGATGGCTCAGTGACATTGGCTATGGACTGAAGCAGCAGGGCCATGGCGCAAATCCGTGGTAGGGCATTTTGCTAATGACCGCCTGGCTAGTGACTATCCTCAATTAGAAAATCTATCGCCAAGCACCTAACGGCGTGTTCCAGAAGCTGTCCTTGATAATTCTAGGGTAAGCTTGTTTTCACCTTCGACCACATCATCACTTACCATCAGCTGAGATTGCGATCAAAGGCTTACATATCAGCAATGAAAATTAAACAGTTTTATTGCTCTTGTAACTAGATTTGCCATAGATCAATTAACATTTCTCTATGGATTTGCTGACTATATTCTACATGATCATGATATTCCCGAGTTTAAAATAATATTGCTCGTACCTCGTGCAATCCTTAAATTTACTGAATACAGTACATGATTTCATAATTTACCGCTTAAACTGTCAAAAATATTAAATATGACGTTTACCGATCACAAATGTATGTTCCTTATCAATTCAATAATCAATTTATAAATATGCTAGATCACGGGAAAAACATATAATGTAAAAAGAGTTCAACTTAAAAACTACTCAACCAACGTATTAAATGAAGGTATATTTTACTTCCCCGTGGGGTGCCGGGTTAGAATTGCCGCATATCATCCCGTGGGTGTCGTAAGAGGCGACTAAGGGAAAATACTGGAAGGTGGGCAGCAGCGCCTTCTAAAGAACTGCCAACTTACCCTGCGATCCCCAAGACGCCTGCCAAGCGTGGGGATTATCGCAAACACCCCCTTAATAAGGGAGGCTGTGTTCAGCAGTGGACGATCCGGCTGTAAAATTTTCGGTACTCGTTTGCTAAAAAAAGGCTAATGTAGAATCCATACAAATTTTAAGTTTTGAATTTACCGCCTATGGATCCAGTTCCAAGCACCATAGACTATGAACCCAGTTTTGATCTGTGAAGTTCATCCACAAATTAGAATCATACGTTTTATACATTTGCCTTTCGGCTAATACCAATAATAATGCACAAAAGGGACAACATAGAGTTGGTTATATTACTTATATTCATGGGTATTAGAAGTGAACTAAAGACGACTAGCTACTGCATTTGTATTATGTATCAGACATTTGACTTGTCAACTCCAAAAAAAATTAGAAGTACTGGTAAATCCCGCAGGTATCCCGTTTGGTTCAATGCTGATATCATTAGAGGCATTCGATGTAAATCCAGATTGCACAGGACCTGGGTAACGTCCAAGAGTAACGAATCCTACGGAGTATTCTCGGAATTTCGAGCAAATCTGAGATTCCGCATCTCTCAAGCAAAAATATAGAGGAAAATTTGCAGCAGCGCCCACAGATTTTTTGGAGCCACGTTAATTGTATGAGATCAAAGGGTGGTTATGAGCCCTGCGTTTCGTATAAGAACACTGAGTGCACAGGAGTTGAAGCTGCTGAAGCATTTGCCTCCTATTTTTCTAGTGTTTTCTTAGAGGAAACTCCATCTTTAATAGTAAACTCGTGTTCTGAATTTGGACTAAGAGGTGGTTATGTCAGTTTTCCGGCTGTGACTCCGGTGGAGGTTGAGCGCAGTCTCAATAAACTAAAATCAAGTAGCTCACCGATAATTTACCGAGTTCTGCTCTCAAGCTCGGTAAAAAACACTTGATTCTTCCACTTTTTCATTTATTTAATCTCTCCCTTAAAACAGGAAAGTATCCAGTACAATGGAAGTTGTCTAGAATTACTCCTATTCCAAAAAGCAGCAAAAGAACGTTAGTGGAAGAGTATCGCCCAATAGCCATTCTGTGCGCCCTTGCGAAAGTATTTGAATATATACTTCACAAAGAGATATATAGGCAAGTGAGGCACCTGATAGGCGAAGAGCAGCACGGTTTTAGGCCGGGTCGCTCCGTGAACACGAACTTATTGTGCTTGACTGATTTCATATCGAAGGCTTTAGACCGCAGATCGCAAGTTGACGTCATATATTTTGATTACCAAAAAGCATTCGATAGAATTGATAACGATGTGTTACTCGGCAAGTTAGCCGCCATCAGTTTCACTCCTAGCTTACTTAACTTCTTCGCTGATTACCTAAGAGATCGTCACCAATATGTGAGGTATGGCATTCACGTGTCCGACTCATATCACACGAGATCAGGGGTAAGTCAGGGTTCGATCTTGGGTCCCTTGCTTTTTCAGGTAATGATCCATGATCTGCCTGAAGTTCTGATGACCGCAAAGTGCCTCTTATATGCCGATGATCTTAAACTTTTCCTAGAAATAAAATCACCTCTTGACTGCTACGGCTTGCAAAATGACATTGACCGAATTTATCATTGGAGTAAAATTAATAAATTGACATTTAATATAAAAAAATGCAATGTTATGACATTTGATCGCAAAAGAAATAGTTTAATTTTTAATTACCACTTGGATAACGTAACAATAAATAGAGTCAATAGTGTTAAAGACCTTGGAGTAACCTTTGACCGCGGTCTCACCTTCCATGACCACATATCTGACCTCGCTAAAACGTCTTATCAGCGGTTAGGCTTTGTGCTGCGAAATGCGCAAGATTTTGTGAACCCGCAAGTGCTTAGAACACTATATAACTCTCTCGTTCGCAGCAAACTCGAGTCAAGCGCTTGCGTTTGGAGCCCACATCACGTCACCTACACGCGTATGCTGGAATAGGTGCAAAAGGCTTTTCTGAGGTCATTGTACAAGAAACTGTACGGCTATTACCCTTTCATGTACCCGACAAAGTTCTTGCTGGGCCAGCTCAAATCAAATCATTTATTCACAAGAATGTTGTACAGATACAGCTCGGCTACAACTCACTTGAGTTGAGAAGGACGCTAGGTCAGCTCATTGTTGGTTACAAGGTGCTGAGAGGGTTACTAGATTCCGTGCAGCTTCATGACCTTATGTGCACGCTATTCGTGCCGCACGACCCATGGACTCCGGCAAATAGGCGCGGTAAGGCACATGACCTTTTCCATGTGGACGCTGGTCGTACTGTTGCGCGTGATAGATTATTTGAAAATTGACTTACTATTTATTGAAATATTTGTTCATTTTCACTTGATTGGCTGTTTTTAAATTTATCTTAGTAATATTTCCTTTTGTACTTAATTAAATGTAGGGTGCAGAATTTACTTTTACATCCGTAAGCTATGTATGATTAGAACAACTGGTTTTTTTTTTTTTTTTAATGTGGCTATTGTCAAATTGACATTTGTGCCAGTTTCACGTCAAGAATTAAATCAATAAAAGACAAAATTTTGCTATTAAAAAGTGATGACCAGAATAACTAACGTGGTTATATAATATCATATAGGATAGAAAATAACTAACATATACATATTTTTTATATAAGGAGAAGTACAAAGTATTACATATTGAATAAGGAATGATTAAAATTAACATGATATAAATATAACTTATTATAAGTGAATATTATTGAGAGAGAGGAAGTCAAATAAAAGTTCAGGCATGTAAGTTGGAAAGGAAACTTTTAAAGATTCAAGGCATAAATAAAACGCTACATGGTTATAAAGGGGACATGAAAAGAATATATGATTGAGATCCCCCTCATCCAAACCACATTCACATATAGAAGAATCTTTAACATGAATCTTTTTTAAATGAGTAGGAGTACAACAATGACCCAACCTCATACGGATTAATGATGATGTAAAACGTTTGCTTAACTTTATCCGGGCAAACCACGGTTTGTTCGGAATCAAAGGTTGCATTTTAGCAAAACCAGATCCAGTTGACCGACTACTGGTTCTCCAATGTAATGACCAAGATTTTGATAAATAAGATTTTGGAAGACATAATAAGTCATGGCAGTAATTAATAAAAGGAACCTTATCTCCACAAACAACTGCATCTTTAGCAACTTTATCAACTCGTTCATTGCCAGAAATCCCAACATGACTGGGTATCCAAGCAAGAATAACGTCAAAACCCTTAGTATAACATTCAGCAATAGAACTTTTAATTTGAAATAAAATTGGGTTGTGTGCATTAGAAGAAAAAGGGTTCGAAAGTAATGATTGGAGAGAACTCCGAGAATCAGAAAATATAATAGACCGATGCAGCTTGAAGAGAAGGATATATTTAATAGCCTCAAGGATAGCCAAACATTCCCCAGTAAAAACAGATGATTCAGGTGGACATTTGACTTTTTGAACGATATCGTATTGAGCATGAAAAATGCCATAACCAACACAGCCAACTGGTGAAAGTTTTGAAGCGTCTGTGAATATTGTATGCCAATCACGCCAATCTCTTTTAAGTAGCTCGCGGAAGTATTCATCTGCATAAAGGTCACCTTTACAAATATCAAATTCTAAAATTATATGAGGTTGAGATATAATTACATTAAATTCATAATTGAATATTGGAAGCTTTTGAGAACGATAAACAGGGTCTTTTAAGGAATTAAAAATAACGTAACTCTTAACAAGCAAAGGAAAATGTTTACATCTCCAAAAACGAGTAGAGTTGACATATTGATGAAGCAGTTGTAATTTTGGAATCAAAGAATGATTAGAGAATTGGATAAATCGGAAAAAGAATCTGTTAGCAAGGAATTGACGACGAAGGTGAAGGGGAGGGTCAACACACTCAACTTGGAGAGCATTGACTGGAGAAGACTTCATAGCTCCTGTGATAATACGAAGAGCTTTCGATTGAATCAAATCAAGTTTACTAAGGCTTAGTTTGTTAGCAGGATCCAAAAGAAAGCATCCATAGTCTAAGACGCTTCGAATAATTGCATTGTATAAAAGTTTTAAGTTAAAAGGATGGGCTCCCCACCAAACACCGGATAAGCATCTTAGAACGTTGATGTTTTTTTCACATTTTTGGATAATGTATTCACAATGCTGACGAAAATTTAACTTGTTATCTAAAACAAGACCTAGAAATTTTATTGATTCTCTAACTGAGATTTGACAATTATTAATGAAAATATTGATAGGAGGGGGGTTTCTTTTACGGGTAAAGAGTACAATATTACTTTTAGAAGGAGAGAGTTCCAAACCATTTTCGCTAAGCCAAACATTCAATTGCTTTAGCGAGTCAGAGAGACAGTCACTTGCCACATCGATTTTGTTATTGGAATTATAAATGAGAATATCATCAGCATATTGTAAAATACGACAAAGACCAACAGATGACTCTAAATCATACGTATAAATATTGTATAAGAGAGGGCTAAGCACCGATCCTTGGGGTAAACCACGCCAGATAACTCTACTCAGTGAAATAGAAGGATTGTCACAGCGGAAAAATATAAATCTCTCCGTCAAAAGGTTCATAATAAAATTTCTTAATTTAACAGGAATTTTTAATTTAATTAATTTACTTTTTAGTATAGAAAGTTGGACATTATCGTAAGCAGCAGATATATCAAGGAAAGCTCCGACAATTGATTCACCACGAGAGAAACCAAGTCTTATATCTGTAGTGAATATACTAAGACTATCCATGGTACTTTTTCCTTTCCTAAAACCATACTGAGATTTAGCAAGTAATTCATAATATTCAACATACCACTCGAGTCGATTTTTAATAAGGTGTTCAGCTATTTTAGCTAAAACAGATGAAAGAGCAATAGGACGGTAAGAATATGGATCATCTGGATCTTTGTTAGGTTTGAGAATAGGAATAATAAATTGCGATTTCCAGCTATCAGGGACATAGCCAGAATCAAAGATAGAATTAACAAGGCATAAATAATAATTCAGGACACAGTCATTAGCCTTAGAAAAAAAGGAATAAGGAATGCCATCCATACCTGGAGCAGAATCTTTGACCGATTTCAATACGTTTTTCAGTTCTACGATAGAAAAAGGCTGATCTAAAACGTCGTTAGAACTATAGGTAAAATGAGAAGGAAGTTCATCAGGTAGAGGACAATATTGAGGCGCTAATTTGTCCATAAACGAGTCAGCCCAAGACTGACTCGGGCAACAACGACGATGAGGAGGGCACCAAGCTCTTCTATATCTGTGAATTTTATTCCAAATAATTGATAATGGAGTATGCGGGCCTATAGAGCAACAAAAAGATTTCCAACCATGGAATTTTTTGGTGTGGAAGAGACGTTTTGATTGAGCAATCACTTTGTTCAATAGCATGAAGTTCTCTTTTGTCATGGAGAGGCAAAAGGTAGTTTCAGTTTCATTACGAAATTTAATTGCCTCCGAGCATTCCTTATCCCACCATGGAGGAGAAGGTATTTTACTCGAACTACTTTTTTTAATATAGAAAGACATATCAGCACAATCTAAAAGAGCTTTAGCAAGGCCCTCCAAACAAATTTTAATGTTATTGATTTTAATCACGGGTAGTTTAGAAATATTGATCTCTGCAATTTCATTAAATTTATCCCAGTTAGCATTGTCATTTAAAATATATTTAAGAAGAGGTGAATTTCGATAGACTGTTGGAGCCAATTTTAGTGAAATATTTAGAATAATAGGACAATGATCACTGCCATGAGTTGAAAGCAGAACGTGCCATGACAAAAGAGATGCAAGATCTGGAGAGCAGAGAGATAGATCAACTGCACTAGGAAATTCGTTTGGGCGGGTTCTTCTTGTAGGAGAACCATCATTAAGAATACACAGATTGAGAGTATCAAGGGAATCTAATAGAAAAACTCCAAAGAATCTGAAATACCACAGCCCCAAACAGTATGGTGGCAATTAAGATCGCCAAGGACTAGGAGAGGTCTAGGAAGGGAGTTAAGAATAGGGATAAGCTTACGGATAATAGCTATGGAAGGAGAGCAGATATATAAGGAAATTATTACAAAAGATTTTGTACGGACAGCCACAGCTTCAAAGCCAATCTGAGAAGGAATTGAAATAGGGGAAAATGACATATTATCTTTTAAAAATAGAGCAACACCACCACAACCATCCTGTCGATCTCTTCGTACATCAACATAGCCAGATAACCTAAAAAGGGAATCAGGTCTAAGCCATGTCTCAGAGAAAGACAGGATGCATGGTTTGTATTTATTAATTAAAAATATTAAATCAGTTTTTTTATTGTTTAAACTACGACAGTTCCACTGGAGGATCCTGTCGGAGGGATCCATTTTGGAAAAGAGAGAAAAGAGTATTCAAGTTGAAGGCATCGTTGGACGGTAAAGCGTTTGGGGAAGAGGAAGAAGAATTACACATAACAGTTGATAACAAATTTAAAAGCTTTATGAGCTCTGTTATAATATCAGGTACAGTAGGCATTTCAGAATTTTTACCTATAGGATTAGGGAGGGCACAGCCATTTTGGGAGGGAGCATCATAATCATTCCTTATTATGTTTAAGTGGGCAGCCCGATCATACCCAACACGGGAAGTAGGAGAGACATGTACAGTTTTGGAAACTTTTTTCTTATAATGAACTTTAGATGGTTCAATTGTCAAATTTTTAATAGAGCGATTTTGCGGAGGAAAAGATGTTACAGAGGGTGCGGCAATTTCAGCATACGATGATTTAGACACAGGAACCATTTTTGAAGCTTCAGCATACGATATAGCTTTTTCAGACATGACAAGTTTAATATTTTTTTGTCTTTGATATTCCGGAAAACATTTATTGGTAGCGAAATGATTACCATCGCACCATATGCATTTTGCACTATCAACATCTTTTTCACAGGAATCTGCTAAATGGTTTAGACCACATTTAAAACAGGTGGGTTTTGAGCGGCATTGAGTCTTGGTGTGGCCATATCGGCAGCATTGATAACATTGTATGGTAGGTAGAGTATAACTCAACAGGAATTGAGTTATAACCCAAAAAAACTCGTGAGGGAAAGACTTGGCCATCAAAAGTCAATACGACCGTTTGAGAAGGTTTCCAATGTGTAGATCCTTCTATGATAACTTTAAAATTAAGACGACGAGCTTTAATTATGGGACCACAATCATTGGGAACCTTAATTTCTGTCATAATTTCTTCGGGAGACATATCGATTGGGATGCCACGGACAATGCCTAATCTCGTTATAATAAAGGATGGAATGAAAGCTTTAAATTTATTATGAGATAGAGACGGAGAATCCATAAATTTATTGGCACAGGCAGCCGAGTGAAAATCTAAAGAAATTCTATTTCGACCGACGCTTTTGATGGAACCATCTATAACTCCTTCAAACTCTCTGGAACGACTAAATAAAAATCTGCCAAACGTTACCGGATGTAACGAGGTGCCAGCAGTTGGAGACGATTCATTTCTCTGTACATGTACCGTAAATGGACCACGATCATTTGGGCCATATGACTGGCGACCAGTTGGGACATAGGAATTTTGTGATAGGAGTGGAGAAACTCGAGGGGAATCAGGCAGAGGGACAGAAGGGGCTATTTGTTGGTCAATATGGGTGTTTGGATCTCTGACAGAGGAAACTGAATCAGGGAGAGAGTGTTGACCAGGTTGGAGAACTACATCTGATTTTAATATGAGTGTGTCATTGGACGACTCTGACTCGGAACGAGAATGATCTGTATTAATCTTTCGTGCTTTTTTCGCTTTCGAACGCTTACGAATTACTGTTTCATATGGTAGATCATCAACAGACATTGTTATTGATTCAAACGCGGCTGGAGAAGGAGGTTTTACAATAGCTAATGTTCCACCAGGATCAGGGGGTTCATTCATCTTGATGAGTATGAAGCTAAGATACCAATCTACAAATAATATTTATACTAATATACTATAATGCAGCTACTCTGGTCTAAAAATAAGAATAATTTATCAAGAAAATTAAATTTGAAAAATTTAACCAAAAATCCACGACTTGACGCTACACCGTAGAGCACAGATCCTCGAATTCAACAACTGGTTTAATATGATGTTTTAATTTAGTTTTCGAAATACTCTGTGTACCTTCCACAGACGAAAATAAGTAATAGTTTAATTATCTGTCTGTATATTTTATCTGTGGTTTGAAGTTAATACTATGGACTGTGACTGGGGTGCGTTTAGGCGACTTAGCCAGGATAAGATTTAAACTAGATAAACGTCAAACACCCCGTTTACGGCCTCCTCGAGGCGAAAATTTGCACAGACTAAAATTTTATATGCCCCGTTTAGGCGCGTCCGCTTGGTTAAATCTTCGCTAAGTAGATTAAATTTTAGCGACCTTTTGAGGTCGCTAAATTTTCGTCGGCTGTCAGATTTAAGCTATATGTCATGTTACTTCACATAATACCAAAGATTACGGAAGGGCGGGAAGACATACTATTTAACAAGACAAGTTGTGTACATATGTTGGTGTTTTTCTGTAGGTATTCTTGTTGGATTGTTTTGTATTGGCACAGTAATATTGGTTTGGGTTTAAATTTTTTCTACTTTATCGCGGGATTAGAGAATAATAATAATGTATTTTATATTTAAATGTATTGTATCCAGGATTTTTTATTTCTTTCAAGATTTATATAATTATAAAAACTTCTTTGCTGAATGTCAATTGAATTTGACAACAATAATTGACGTACGGCTATGACACCGTTTAGGCGGACAGCATCGGCGAAATTTTCGTCTGGTGAAAATTTATTCTACTCGCCTAAACGCACCCCTGCTGTCGCTTGGTTTAATATGACGTTTTAGTTTAGTTTTCGAAATACTCTGTGTAACTTCCACAGACGAAAATAAGTAATAGTTTAATTATCTGTCTGTATATTTTATCTGTGGTTTGAATTTAATACTCTGGACTGTGACTGCAGCTGTCGCTGAGTCACCTTGTTTGTTCCCTCCTATAAAAGGAGTAGCCTAAGGCGAGTTAACTGACTTTTCTGCCCGACTGCCGCGCCGAGCAGACCTCCTGAAGTGTTATATAGTATAATCAAAGTGTTGGCCTTAAATTGCCTTAAAAACAACGAAGTGCTGCCCGATCAAGATTTGGTAAAGTTAAGTAATTTATTATTCTCTTTTCTGATATTGCATTAAATTGCATAACGACAAACCTCGTTTATATGTAAAGTAATGGTTCTTAAAATGATTTGTAAAAAGGTTCTTGACAATTATTATATATTGAATAAGAAAATATCTGTTTATGTAAACCATGACTTTATATATTAATTGATAGTTAATAAACCAGTGAAAGTGTAAATAAAATGTATATAGTAAGTATGTAACAATTTGTTAAAAGACGTTTAAAAGAATGGCCCCGAGTTTCTTGCCCGTTCTTCTCGCAGAGGCTCTATACAATTTTGTTTGCTGAACGTGGCAGTACAATGTAGAATATTATAATATTAAAATTTGTAATTGACCTTGATAAGAGCGTCACAGACGCTTAAATTGAATAAATGATTTTGACTTTAACTTTGTTGTTTTAATCTAACTAACATCAGAAGTGGGATAGAACATATATACTTCATATTGTTTCAAATTCTTTCAGAACGTGTGGACGTGGCTTCTCGTGTATCCGGCTGTTGAGGAGGGTCTGCTTAAGGCCATCTGCGACGCAGTTGCTGGCTCACACCATGCTGACGACGTGGTGCTACCACCTTTTGATCCTGACAAGAATGACAACGGTGCAGACAACAGGTATACCGGCGATCTTGGCTGGAGCACCATCACTACTGTTGCAAATCAGGTAAAGCCTTTAAGGGCTCTGTATTGTTATGGTGAAAGCCTAGGATTGAAAAGTGGGACTTGTTCAAAGCTGCAATAAGTATTTGTACCCCGAAAAATTAAACATCAATAAAAAGAAAAAGAAAAAAAATATATACCTTAGCAACCGGGTAGGATCTCGTAAACTTTACCGGATATTTCTCCAACCAGTTTCTAACTTATTTGATCTTCGTCTGGGAGTAAAATTTTTTGCATCAGATAAAGTTTCATGAGCTGTGGTTTGGAGGGATAGCTTTTCAGTTAATTTTGGGAACTACCGATTCATATGTTAATACGCCAGATTAAAACTCAGATTACTAAGAAATAATAAGATAACCTTTACGGAACTACAGTTGCCAGAGCTTGTTCGTGGAAATAGCCATGATGTAAATGTAAGAACTGCATATCTTAATAGTCGTGTTAATACTATTGCAGAACTTATTTCACTTTTCACAACATATAGTTAGTCCCCAAAAACGACAGTTTTATTACACTATTTGGCATACTGTTGGATAAAACGACCTATCTGCTAAATTACCTAAAACTGACAATCCTCAAGACGTACGTTGTTTTCTGTTACAAATTGCCTTATTTTAAATAACAAAGTGTATTAGAAACATATATATTCAAGACCATAATCCAAAGACTCTAACTATATCAAACATGAATTGAGCATCACTAAATCACAAACGTACAATGCAATTACTGTATTAAAAAAAAAAGGGGGCCATAGCACAGAGCCTGTACGTTAGTCTAAACTTCCAATTTATTTTTACTAGTATTTAAAAAGTAATCATGTTTAGGTAATAATGATGTCCAATTGTGTCATAAAAGCTAAAATCAAACTTACTATGGCTAATATTAAAATGCGAAAAGAGAGGCTCTTGGAGGCACAGAAATCTATAGCAACTGCAATTTTGAATCTTGTTCAGATCGATAGATAACACTTTATTATACATCAAATGTAAGATAAACTTAGGCTTAGTAAAATATAAGGTACACTACACATATAGACTAAGTAACTAAACTTATACCTACCTACTTACATCATAATATATAATTATATTCAGTTACAATTAGTACTGAACTAAGTAGCAGTTACTATTCAAAATATAGGCAATACCAAGCAATGAGTAGTAGTAGTTGCAAAATTAATGACCTTGTTAGGTGTGATGACATTATTGTTCTAAAATTTAATTTATTATTACTTAATTGAAATAATTGCAGTTTATCATCCATATGCCGCTGTAATAATAGCACCTTCCGGTCGTAGACTTCAAAGCGTAGAACTTTTCTCGAACCATATGGGGGTACTTAGTCCTTGTCAAACAACTATATGAACTGAAAAGACACTGAATACCGGCCGTGAAAATGACTGGTTGGATTTTTTTTATCAGTATCATGATCAATATCATCGTTCTACGATTACATAAGCAGCATAAGAACTGGTAAAGTTTTAGAAGATATGACAAACACTAAACAAAACTAGAAACTACATGAACCAGTCTAATTTACACTTTAACCGAAGATTTCTTTATACTTAGGAAAACTATTTTCAATCGTATAGGGAAATCGATTTATTACACTTGGATTACTCTGGGATTTTCAGACAATCTAAAAAAGGGTATAACAATATCCTTCTAAATATAGATGAACATGATTATATTATTTCGTACCCCAAATCTCGTGATGACCGATAAAGGCTCAAACTTCTCCCCTAATAAAGTTCAGTCGTTGAATATGGTGAGAAATGTATTTAACAGCACACTATTCCTAATATATTTATTTCTTGTTATAAATGGCTAGGATAAACGTTACGTGGCTTCGGTTAACAAATACGATAGACAGTTCGTCAGAATAGCCAAACGGTCTGTGGCAGATTCAGCAACCACATGACACAACTGTTAAAAAGAAAATTAAGTTTTTCCCTGTAAGACACAATATAGTACAGCGGGAAATGTTCAAATTCATTTGCTTCCAGGAATATAGGTAGTATAGATACATAGATCTTAGAATTATTTTAATAAATTGTGCCCACTATATTCTACCCTTAATGGGTGTTAATGGATTTGTAACATAAGGTTTACATGTCAGTGAAAAATACATAATATGAATTAAATTATTTGGAAACTAAATACAACTGTAGTAAAAAAAAAAATGGTACTTATATTAGTTATTATTATTCAGTATACATATAATGGTACAAATAATTATTAAATTAATTATACATTTCAATATTTTTCACATCAATTAAATAAATATGTGAAAACACTACAAAAAAAAAACACTACACATTTAATAACATTGAACATAAGTTATATAATAACAGTAAACATGGGCCGTGAATAAAATGTCGTATACCTACACACTAACATCAATATTTTTTTAAACATGGTCAGCTAAAAATTCTTCAATTTGGTAATATGATTTATTAATAAATAAAACTTGAAAATTTTCTTTTAAAAAATGGAAAATGAATTGATATCGTGTTCTGCTCAAAAAAGTGTCATAGTTTTGTGTATTTGACCTGATTAAAAGCAATGCCTCATAAATGTTTAGCGAAGGAAATATCAGTATCTTAAGATTTAATAAGTGAAATCAGGTTCACATGTATATATATACCATCCTGACGGGCTCTGCTGGCTGACGTAGTAGATATATCTTAAGAAACTATAATCAATGTACATGTCAATATGATACCAGCAGAGCAATGTTGTGGTAATGTTGCTGAAAAGTTAAAAGAACGTTTTGCCAAGGAAGCCATTCTTTCTAGCCCGGTGAATGGGTGGATCAAAACGTTTATTTTGAATAAGCTTAGATAAAGTTGAAATATATAAATATAGCAGATGTGATAACATTAAATCGATAGTATACATTAATGTTTGGATTAACCGTGATAGATTATATTTAATGATGTTGTAAAACTTATATATATAAGATAAGGCTAATAATATCACTTGTGTATTTGAAATTATAATAGAAACATTTGAACTAATAATATATACAATGTTGTAATGATAACTCGTAATAAATAAAGGTTATACTTAAAAAAAAAAAAAAATGTGTATGTGGTAGCAAACATTATATGTGATGGACAAGTATTTCAAGATATTGTGAGTGAACTTCGTGGCGATTTTAAATAATAATAACGAATATTTTGAGAAAACATTATATATAAACAGTTAAAATGTATTATGACGATATGACTGACACGCTGGTCGGTCTCTGACTTTCCATTAGTCCCGGTAATACCACTCGCAGCGTGTGGTAGGACTAATATACGTTGAAGGTCAGAGGCTAAGGGAAAATTCATAACCAAGAACATAATAAATACTTTCCGCTGGTAGATTAATTGCTTGGTACTGGCTTTTCCCACTAGCAGCGGGTGGAGGGAGTCAAGTATGTCTAGGTAATTGATAAAAGTATGAAATGAAATGAGGTGAAATGACATGACATGAAATCAATTGAATTGAAATAAAATGAAATGAATTGAAATTAAATAAAATGAAATAAATTGAAATGAAATGAATTGAAATTAAACAAAATGAAATTTATTGAAATGAAATAAAATAAAATGAAAATTGAGGTTGTACTTCGAGAGCAAAGTACTGGTCAGTATGGCCGTGATAGATTATTTGAAAATTGACTTACTATTTATTGAAATATTTGTTCATTTTCACTTGATTGGCTGTTTTTAAATTTATCTTAGTAATATTTCCTTTTGTACTTAATTAAATGTAGGGTGCAGAATTTACTTTTACATCCGTAAGCTATGTATGATTAGAACAACTGGTTTAATATGATGTTTAATAATTTAGTTTTCGAAATACTCTGTGTACCTTCCACAGACGAAAATAAGTAATAGTTTAATTATCTGTCTGTATATTTTATCTGTGGTTTGAAGTTAATACTATGGACTGTGACTGCTGTCGCTTGGTTTAATATGACGTTTTAGTTTAGTTTTCGAAATACTCTGTGTAACTTCCACAGACGAAAATAAGTAATAGTTTAATTATCTGTCTGTATATTTTATCTGTGGTTTGAATTTAATACTCTGGACTGTGACTGCAGCTGTCGCTGAGTCACCTTGTTTGTTCCCTCCTATAAAAGGAGTAGCCTAAGGCGAGTTAACTGACTTTTCTGCCCGACTGCCGCGCCGAGCAGACCTCCTGAAGTGTTATATAGTATAATCAAAGTGTTGGCCTTAAATTGCCTTAAAAACAACGAAGTGCTGCCCGATCAAGATTTGGTAAAGTTAAGTAATTTATTATTCTCTTTTCTGATATTGCATAACGACAAACCTCGTTTATATGTAAAGTAATGGTTCTTAAAATGATTTGTAAAAAGGTTCTTGACAATTATTATATATTGAATAAGAAAATATTTGTTTATGTAAACCATGACTTTATATATTAATTGATAGTTAATAAACCAGTGAAAGTGTAAATAAAATGTATATAGTAAGTATGTAACAATTTGTTAAAAGACGTTTAAAAGAATGGCCCCGAGTTTCTTGCCCGTTCTTCTCGCAGAGGCTCTATACAATTTTGTTTGCTGAACGTGGCAGTACAATGTAGAATATTATAATATTAAAATTTGTAATTGACCTTGATAAGAGCGTCACAGACGCTTAAATTGAATAAATGATTTTGACTTTAACTTTGTTGTTTTAATCTAACTAACACGCGCTGTATGTCCCCGTTAGTTAGGACTCGCCGCCACCTCAATGCAGTTCTTGCGACCAACACTGAATGTGACATCATGATTGACTCATTGAAAAATGTCTGTGAAATATTTGCCAAATATTGTGAGAATTTACCCGACCAATGGAACCGATGTACAAATGGAGATAGCTCACTGGAGCTGGAGAATTTTAATAATTTTGCCTAAGTAATGATTTTTATGTGTTTTTGTTCTGTATTTGTTATATTTTAAGTCGTGCTTTGTGACGTAAGGTTGACCATGTATGAAATTTTTCTAATTAATTTTTGTGAGGTAAATGTAACTGATTGATTTCGTTTTTATCTCAATAAATAATAATTTAATTTAATTTAATTTAATGTAATTTAATGTAATTTAATGTAATTTAATGTAATTTAATGTAATTTAATGTAATTTAATGTAATTTAATGTAATTTAATGTAATTTAATGTAATTTAATGTAATTTAATGTAATTTAATGTAATTTAATGTAATTTAATGTAATTTAATGTAATTTAATGTAATTTAATGTAATTTAATGTAATTTAATGTAATTTAATGTAATTTAATGTAATTTAATGTAATTTAATGTAATTTAATGTAATTTAATGTAATTTAATGTAATTTAATGTAATTTAATGTAATTTAATGTAATTTAATGTAATTTAATGTAATTTAATGTAATTTAATGTAATTTAATGTAATTTAATGTAATTTAATGTAATTTAATGTAATTTAATGTAATTTAATGTAATTTAATGTAATTTAATGTAATTTAATGTAATTTAATGTAATTTAATGTAATTTAATGTAATTTAATGTAATTTAATGTAATTTAATGTAATTTAATGTAATTTAATGTAATTTAATGTAATTTAATGTAATTTAATGTAATTTAATGTAATTTAATGTAATTTAATGTAATTTAATGTAATTTAATGTAATTTAATGTAATTTAATGTAATTTAATGTAATTTAATGTAATTTAATGTAATTTAATGTAATTTAATGTAATTTAATGTAATTTAATGTAATTTAATGTAATTTAATGTAATTTAATGTAATTTAATGTAATTTAATGTAATTTAATGTAATTTAATGTAATTTAATGTAATTTAATGTAATTTAATGTAATTTAATGTAATTTAATGTAATTTAATGTAATTTAATGTAATTTAATGTAATTTAATGTAATTTAATGTAATTTAATGTAATTTAATGTAATTTAATGTAATTCAATTCAATTCAATTCAATTCAATTCAATTCAATTAAAATTCAATTAAAATTCAATTAAAATTCAATTAAAATTCAATTAAAATTCAATTCAATTCAATTCAATTTAATACACTAAAACTTTTGGCGCTGATTCAGTAACACTTTGAATAAATATAAATTAGAACTTAATTTGAAATAGTTTTTTGTGAAAATATAAAGAATGGCAGTGAAAACACTACCCTTTGGACGACCGACTGAACAACAGGTCAGAGTCAAAGATCTTATACTATGTAACTAGTAGCTCAGAACAATGCTTGTACCCAAGATCAGAGAGTGGAATATACATACCTTTATTTTCAAAAAACCGTGCGTTAGTTTCGCAAATCCTTGAAAATAGCTCGATGGATTGGTTCTGTTTTGTTTGTTTCTCATTCATATAGAGATGGTTTAGAAAACAATAAAATGAAATAAAATTAGAGCTAGAGATAGAGGCAAAAATTAAAACAATAGGAAATTCGGTTTTATTTTATTTGACTGAAATAAACAAATTATTACAATTATTGCAACTTTGGATTACTTACAATAGTTTGTAGTGGCCTTATCGTTTGACACCGCGGCATTAATGACAAAAATGCTAGAAATAGGCCTTGGTGTGCTTACTGTCAAAGTGACAGTTGACGTTGCATTTGTCCGTTTTGATTTCGTATTTGGGCAAATTGACTAAAATATTACCTAAGAAAGAATAGCATTTGGGTGTATCAGCTGTCAAAATGACAATTGATGATATCGTATTTTTTATTTCCTATTTAGGCAACATATTACTTAAAAAATAACCTCAAACTGGCCTTGGGTGTGACAACTATCAAAGTTACAGTTAATGTCATATTTTTCAGTTTTGATTCCATATCTAAATAAGGCCTCAAACGACTTTTAATACCTATAAATAGGTCTTACATGTGACAGCTGTCAAAGACATTCCCCGTGCGACAAGCCTCCACTATGACCATCAAATCACGAGGCCAGTCGTTGGGTGTTTGCGGTTACAATTTGTTTTCCTGCGCAGTTTTTCATGAGTATCTATATCTATATTTTCTGTATGTCACAAAACTAAGTCTATAAAAAAGGTTTGCATTTAATGTTAACTGTATTTATACCTATAACATGTAAATATAATACACTGAATTCATTAGGACACAATGTGGCCAAATGTACCGATCTCACATTAGAAGGAGTACATCGGGTCGTCAAGATTTTTATCAATAAAACACTTATCGTGAGTTTATTATACGTACCTATATGTAAAATCTTAAGATTCACTTTGTAGGTAAATGCGGGTGTACATCAAGTTCACACTTTTTATATTATTATATGTAAGTCATTCGGTGCATCGGTGACCGCTTACCGGAGTTGTTATTGCATACGGAGGATGCAAATGAATGACGCACACATACTGGGGTGCGTTCTTATTTGTCATCCGATGACGGACGATTGCTCCAAGCAGAGCGACGCTCGTCATCTGCCTTTTAAGAACGGCTCTGTATCATATCTGTATCATGAACACTACTTAAAATGTTTCACTCGCTCGGAAGAAATGTATTAACAATTATTTACTTTTTCCACGACACACAACTAAAACAAACATACAAAATATAACAATAATAATACAAATTTGTCTACAGAAGTCTACGTAAACAAAAGTAACCTATAAAACAAACAGAAATCAAGTCCCAACTGTCAAATGAAACGTCAGGGCGATATTTATCCACCGATTTCGTGGGGCGACCGGTGCGTCGTCGAGCGATATATGAGAACGCTTTTTTGCGTTTTTACTGTCCATCCAAAAAAAGTCTGTAAGAAATTGCATTAGCAATAAGACCGCCGATTTTACTGCCATTTTATGATATTTTCTTTAAGTTAAGCGTACTTTTTTTACATTTATGTGTAATTTTATTTGTACCTTTGCAATACAGAGTTATCGTATTGTATCTTAATATAAAATTTCAGGCTGGGTGGGATTCTCGATCTACTTCCTCGGGGCGATAAATAAGTCCATAAATGTATTATTTCATTGGTATTGATGCTTTGTTCAAGTTACTGAAGGTACTTGGCATAGTATCGATGACATTACTATTAAAAATGTGTTCTGTATACTAAGAAAGTTTAATTCATATATTTTTTCCATTTCGTAAATTTTGTTTTAGCCTTTATGCTGGAGAAAACCAGATAGGAAACTTTTAACTTTTAGGTCGAACTTGTAGAAAGTACTAATTAATAACATTAGTGCTTATTATTTTTTAGTAAATATGGGTGCTTCAGAAGCTGGCGCGTTGTTTAATGTCTGAATCCAATCTATTTAGTAAATTTCCGAATTAATCAGTTCATAATCAGCATTGCAGTATTTTTGAAATGAAATTCTCGCGAGTCTTACACATATTTAAATATTATAAATTAACCAGCAAAACCACTCTTGTTAGGGATCGAATAATCATTAGGCTTTCGAAGTAAAATCGTTAAGGTTTCAAGCATATCAGACGCTCATCATCAGGGCACATGTGCTCACCGGGAGCTCGCAGACTCAGCTGCACACTCGCCCTGATGATTCGATCCCTAACGTGAGTGTTTTTGCTAGTTTAATTTATAATATATTTTGAGCATAGCAGTACTGTAGTAACTATAGTATGGTAGCTAGGTAGAGAGAACGTTGCAGAACCTAGTTAATTAGTTAAGAATTACTAGGGAAGCTCCTCAACGACAGTATGTTAAATAAATGTTAATATCTATATTGTTCAAGAAAAATCCATTCTAACCACCCCACGTACACAAGAAGGCCAAAATGGCTTTCCCCCGTCATAGAAATATCTACCACAAAATAAATAATAATTTACCTATATTTTAAATAGTAAACCTGTAAAATATGTTTACTTTATAAGTACTTAGCGACTGAAGGAATATCACTTGTAGGTGATTTTTTTGGTGTTTTCTTAAACTTACACAAATGTATTTAGTATATTTTCATTTTTATATAAATACAATCAAGTCACTTGTTATTTTGACCACCATCTCACCTGATGGTAAGTGATGATGTGGTCGAAGATGTTATTCAGGCTAACCTAGAATTACTGGCTCTCAAAGACATCTGCCGGAACACACCGTTAGGTGCTTGGTGACAAGTTATATAAAGTTTGTAATAATATGAAAGGGAGACCCGGCAAGACACATTTGTGAACTAATTACTACATGTTCTACTTTTAATCAGATCAAAAGATTATTATCATCATTAATTGCTTTCTAATTAATTAATTGAATATTTATCTTACATTTCATATTATTAGGTACTGGCGCATAGATATTATCAAAATTATTGCATTGATTTCAAAAAGTCCCCTAGGAATTTTAAGTACTTTTATTACTCATCGTGGAAAACTTTGACGATACAAATATCATTATTTGACATATGTGTTAGGTATATTGTGAATCCATTGGCTCCAAGCTAGTGTTAACTGTGTTTCAGAGCCAAAGGCTTCTCCCATAGATATTATAAATATCATAAATAACAAAACTTAAAATATAGATACTAAAATAGACTAAAGAGGTTAAGTTTACAATTAATTAAAAAGATTTGATTTTATTATTAAAAGTTTAGTAAATACTTACAATAATACACATAAAAATCAAAGGTATTGTAAAAGTAAAAATTTAAATTCATTTTAAATCAATTTATACATCAATCCCATCGTCACATTCAAAATCAAAGTTGTAAATAAATACTTGGCTTTTTGAATGTCCACATCACCCTTATTTAAAAAATTACTCCATATGTAAGACCCACATGCAAAATCACAATTAAAATATGTTATAAAATATAAATTATATAATAAAATGTTCAAATCAAATTGGATGCCATGACCTTTTTTAATTCATTATTTCTATACTTCTTGATTCTAAGTTTTCTATATATTTTATTTTATAAATTTAAGTCTAAGATTTTGGAACAGGACAGCGATTTACTCTTACTGTAAGTAACTCCAATCAGAAGCATACAAACTTAAGGTAATCATGTGTTCCTGCAGCAGTCCTTGAAAAGCAGTTTCTGCTCAAGTCTTGCTAAGATAGCATCTTCAACTGCGATGAGATAGAAGCCTATCAGTTTTACCTATCATGATAATGGATAATAGATTTGATTGGTTTTTCATAAAGAATGACAAATAGCCTGTGATATCAACATTAGTTTTATCGCGCATCTTTGCATTGGATTCATTGAAATTAACTCAGTACTCGTTGCTATCGAAGATTTCACATTTTTATTCTCTTCTCCTTTAATCTCAATAAAGATTTTTCTTGACTGATTTACTCCATACCTATAAAGGAGAGAGAGTGAGAGAGAGAGGTAAGTACCTAAGTAATTGTAACAATTTTTTTGCAAAGATCAACCGACTTCAAACATAAAATACGCATTACTAGAGATAGCTCAAATACTACTCGTCAGATCTCAATCAGTCATATTTAAATGGGTCACAAGCCGGTTTTGGAGAAAAATCATCAACATCTGTGCACCCTGTCAATAGTTCTGAGCTAACAAACACAAAAAAGAAAAACAAATACAGTTGAATTGAGAATCTCCTTTATTGAAGTCGGTTTAAAACTTCAGAGATCCGAAATTATTTGCTGAAACTTATTTGTGTGCTATTTGGATACTAATATATATATATATATACAGGGTTACTGGTAACTTACGCAAAACCTCTTAAGAGCAATATCAGTACATCACAAGGAACAAGTTCTGATATTTTTTTTTCTGAAAACTCAATTTAAAAAATCATCAAGATTTTCTTGCACTCTCTAATAAATTTTAAATCTATTTCGTCGCAAATGTTGAAGCAACAACGGAGCACGTGTGGCTCTGGCTACGTTACTCAGAGAGCTACGAATGTACCTACACCCACACACGTAAGCGTAGTCAACCAAGACGCACCGTAGATACTATTAGTTATTCTGTAACACAGCGCGATCTACGCGGTATCTCCATATGCGGTATGGATATCTTTCTGCCTACCTACCTACACCATACTTACATTTACCGTCCACCGGATGTTTCTTATTACATGTACACTGAGTCCACAATCCCTTCATACTTGACTGGCTTGATTAAAAAATAAAAGTTGATAAAAATACAAACAATCTATTAGGTACAAGTAATTCAGCAACAAATAGCATCAAAGGAGGCGCGCGGTCGCACATGTGATGTATAATTGTCTACCTGTAGCGTAAGTAGCATTCAGGCACGATTGCGTACTTTTAGGGTACACAAAAACTTCCCACGTTTTTTTTAATCTATAAAAATGCCACTAGGGGTCACCCATCCAACTCATGACCGCAGCGGACGTTGCTTAACATAGTTGATCGGTTAAGAACGGCTAAGTTAGTACCTACGCTACGAACGCTTCAAACTTAAACCTAAGTGCGAAGAAATTAATTGTAGATTATTTAAATATTATAAATAAAACTGGCAAAAAATAAAAAGTAGATTATTTTTTTATGTAGGCGTATTTAAAGAGTGGAATCATTCTTATTTACAATCATTGAACTATTTACAAAATATTTACATACCATTTTACAAATTATCACCCCTCAAACTCAAGTCCCGGGGGTGACGAAGTCTATCACGTGCAAATTGTTCAAAATAATCACCGGTACAACCCACACACAGTCCACATCTGAAATACAATTGTTCTTGAACCCAGGAGAGTACGGGTTCATGGGGGTTTTCGTGACACCACAAATGTTCGTTTCTAGTATTAAACAGTCCCACTCTCCCAAAGTAGCCTCATCGGTCCACAACACAGTCGGCCTCTCGGCAAGCAGCATGTTGCAGAATGTGACGCGATGAAGGTGGAACGGATATTTTCCTTCACTGTCCATGCGAACCATTGAGACACATCGAAGCGTTGAGCTGCATCATTTGTGTTCGCTGCGGGGTAAGCCTCAAAGAAATGTAGGATTGCGTCGTGAGTAGCGTAACACTAACACAAACACACACACAAACACAAACTCACGGCAAGCTTCAGACACGTTGTCTCTACACCTAGCATAAACACGCACCGTTTCGGTGCATTCAATATTGGTAGGTAGGTATATCGATATGCCATGTGCATCGATCGCGATACGTCACAACCGGCGCGTGCGCGGCGAAATTCGCGACTGTTGAGTGTCGGCTCGGCTTGCCTAACTAGCTCAAAGAAAAAAGGACAAGTGACCGCCCCCTTTCGCCTAGCCGCCACCCCTTCTGCTAATTCTTCTAAATAGCGACACCGACACATCAAACACGTGCCGCGTGCCGAACTCTGTCTTAAACTGTGACTGCCTCGTATTCTCGTACCTCGTAGGTACTATGAGGTAGTCACAGATTATGCCAGTGTTACATGTCTGTAACTGACAAAGAGATTTTAATGGTAACTGATACAGAAAGCTTGTGAACCTAATACCTATAAGAACTTCATACTAAACCAGGCTTAGGAATGTCTACACTAAAAAAGTAATTATTACTCCTCGCTTATGCTAGAACATATGATATGAACAACATAGGTAGGTATCCATCGTAATATTATGTTTGACTTTTATGTTTTTACAAAACTATACGTAGGTAGGTAGGTATCACAGATTATGCCAGTGTTACGTGTCTGTAACTGACAAAGAGATTTTAATGGTAACTGATACAGAAAGCTTGTGAACCTAATACCTATAAGAACTTCATACTAAACCAGGCTTAGGAATGTCTACATTAAAAAAGTAATTATTACTTCTTTGCTTATGCTAGAACATATGATATGAACATCATAGGTAGGTATCCATCGTAATATTATGTTTGACTTTTATGTTTTTACAAAACTATACGAAGGTAGGTAGGTACCTACCTACCTATTATTGGTTTAAATCTTACAGCCTATTGTTCACGCTGTTTATCTCTAATCTAAAAATCAGTACCTACCTAAGTCCTAAGTAGGTAAGTAACTAGCTAACTATCATTTCACATACCTACATAAATCGAAGGGTGTTATTTCAATAAAGGCCTAGGTAAATTAAGTGCCTACCTGACGATAAAGACGTCTGCCTGATAAGAATCCTAACGCCTAGTGATCGGGTTGTTGAACCTCAAACGGGTCCAAAACAGACTAAATATCAGTATTTTCACTAAAGATGGTGTAGTAGGTACCTACCTAGCCAGACATCTATCGATGACAGATGTATACCTGATAAGAATCCATTCCAGTGAGTAAAGGTCAGTAAAGGCGGTGGTACTACAATTAAATGATTATTTTGCCCACCTAGACGTCTGACTTTGATCTGCGTGCCGCATGCCGCGCCGTGGTATTACTAAGTTAGTATTATAATTAATTCTACGGTACCTATTGCTACTATTTACTGTATTTTAAAGAAAAACTCCAAAAAACAATGTTGTAAGGTCTTATCAGTCTACTCTGCTGGTAAAGTCGAATTTTACAGATATTTATTGAATAAAATCCGCCGGTCAAATGGTAAAAGGCGCCGCCCGTGCCGCCACCCGCGTGCTGGTGGCGCGGCGGCGGCGCCATGCGAAAGGAAGATCAAAGTCAAAACAATAGCGGCGGCGCGGCTTTTGTTCCGGGAAATCCCACCCGTTTTTTATCTTAGCCGCGCGCCTGGCGCTACAGCGGCAATCGATCAGTCAGTCGCGCTCGCGAGTTAGGTACGAATTGAGATGCGTCGGGGCATAGTTATTCACGATTTCGCGAATAATAAGACGATGTCATTTCAGTAGGTGCTTAATAATTTCGAGTATTAGTTCGAGTGACAGTGAGATGTGGTGTGATGATATGTGCCTGAAACCTGCCGCCACAGAGGACAGAATACTGAGGATATTCCCGAACATGCCTACATCACCAAGCCGTATGACAATGCATTGGCATTGTCACACGGCAAAAGTGGCTGGCAACATAGCAACTTTTATCCAAGATCGTGTTCGGCAACAACAGTTTCGGTCGTTAGCAACAGATTTTCTGATTGTGAGGAAATCTGTCGTTTAACAACGCCATCATTATGCGGTAGAATTTCTAATAGACAGACGTCTAGGTTGGTACTACTTACTGCCTTTATTGACGTTATTTTAAGTTAGGTTGTAACCGTTAACGTAAACGAGCCGAAACTGTAGGTACTCTTAAGATGTTATAATCAGTACTAATATTATAAATGCGAAAGTAACTCTGTCTGTCTGTCTGTCTGTCTGTCTGTCTGTTACGCTTTCACGCCAAAACTACTGGACACATTTGAATGAAATTTGGTATGGAGATAGTTTGAGACCCGGGAAAAAACATAGGATAGTTTTTATCCGACTGCGCAAAAAGAGGTTAATGTTTTGGCGCGATAACCGACATACGCGCGGGCGGAGCCGCGCCCGGAAAGCTAGTATTAAATAAAAGTTGAGTTGATAATTAGGGTTTAATAACGCAACCCTTACTTGGTAGGATTCCCATCAGGTACACGTCTGGGTGGGTACTACCACCTTGATTAAAATAATGCAGTTTTTAATCTGTTTAGGGTCAACAACGATATCACTAGGCGATGGGATTCCTATCACCTCTGCCTATAACAGTCGCAATTTGTCTCAAGTGACGAACTGAACTGCGCCCGTAACCCTGAGACATACAGTTGTGAGACATAGTCTCATGTGCCTGTAAGTTTTACTGGCTCTCAAGGAACACACACAAGTACCTAATGTGCTTAGCGACAGATTTTCTACTTGAGGCTGGTAGCTAGGCGGGCTAGTGCAAAAAAGGTGCCCTTCCACCGTGCGGTGTTGCTAAAGCCGGTGGCGCGGCGGTGGTGATCGAACCAGGGACCTGAGACATTGCAAGCTATGGCTATTACCACTCGGTCATCATTGCTTCAATACATACACATTACTATACCATTTGAAATCACGGTCATTTTATGTGCCCTGAACCCATTTAGAGTTTAGCGACGCAATCACTAGGCGTTAGGATTCTTATCAAGAAGACATATGTGTGTGTAGTGTGTACCGACTTTATTGAAGTTACTGACTTCTTATGTGACTGAACCAAATAACAAATGAAAGTTGGGTGCCACGAGTACTAGTAGGTATTGTATGGGTTACGTGCGCAGGAGATCGCTGTGCCGCGCCGCGCCGCGCCGCCGCGCTGCCCCGCCACGAGGCGCTCATTTCCGTCGTTGTCGTGTCGCGTCATTGTCCATGCGCCTTGCGCTTATCTACCTGCTGGCTACTACATACACTGCATCGCTAATGTGCACGTGTACAAGTCCTAGTGAATATGTATGTGACTTTGTCCAGCAACGTAGGTACTTCATATTTATTTTATGGGTTTGTCGCTATTTAATTTACTAAAGAACTGTTTAAGTATAAAGGGATTGTGGACCCAGTGTACATACACGTAATAAGAAACATCCGGTGGACAGTATGTAGGTACCGTAGAGTTACCGCGTAGGCTGCGCTGTGGCTTGGTTGACTACGGGTGTGCGTGTCTACGTACGTAGCTCTCTAAGTTACGTAGCGGCACGCGCTCCGTTTTTGCTATATCGTTTGTTACGTTACGAAACAGATCCAAAATGTGTTAGAGAGTACAAGAAAATCTTGATGATTTTTTTTATTAAGTTTTCAGAAAAATTTTTGAGCTAAACTTGTTCCTTATGATGTACTGAAATTACCCTTAAGAGGTTATGCGTAAGTTACCAGTAACCCTGTATATATATTAAAACTACATTCACTCAAAGCTGAGAAAACAATAATAACACAGTTGATGCAATAATATTTATTACGAATCGACTATTTAGGGGCGAGGTAGTATTACAGGGGTTATTTATTTAACAAACTTAAATATCAAATATAGGTACATAGGTATACAGTTCATGCCTTTGGTTAAGTCGAGCAACACCATATTGATCGAAGTGAACGCTCAAGATACAATCAAGTACAATGCATAAATTATCAATTCAGCATGTTTCGATAAAAAAAAATTATAAAGGCTGAATTTGAAATATTATTAGCCCATTTGCTATACATTTATGGTTATGATGTGCAAGCAATAGACACAACACGTACAAAATCATGCACATACGCATATCGCACTGGCCTGTATTACACTATTATATATAGTATATGGTCCTATACATGTGATTTATATACAGGTTGTCCCAAGAAGTAGTGATATACTGAAGCTGTGAGGTAGAGGACCTAGAGGGCTATCTGAATTACCCCTTTGTATGTACCGCGTTTTTTCGTATTTTAGGAGTTATGACTTATTTTTTAAGTTTTCACCTATCGCCGAGTACGACGAGAGTTTTATTTATGGTGACGTGAATTATTGCGGTAGATGCTTGTTTTTTTTAGCGAAAACTTTTTGGCTATAGGTGAAAAATTAAAAAAATGTCAACTCCGAAAATACGAAATATCGCGGAACATACAGGGGGGTGATTCAGATAGCCCTCTAGGTCCTCTACCTCCCAGATTCAGTATATCACTACTTCTTGGGACATCCTGTATTAACGAAGATACGCCTGACCCTGAGTTAAGGGTTACGCGTATCTTCGTTCAACTGTATATTCCTTGAGTTATTGTAAACTCCTGCAGTGACTATTCATTTATGAAACCAACAGCTTAATAGTCTACAAAAATGACAATTTCATCAGATAAAACTGAATATAAATTGAGCACAAGAGTGAATAATTTCTACGTGGTTTCACATCTCTTAATTATTATTCTTATTAGTTAGTATTAGTACTAATACTTAATCAAACTAATATTATATGATATGTAGTTACAAAATAATTAACATTATTTTATGATAGATAACTCCTAAATGTCGATAAGATTTATATAAATTGAACTTGTAGACTTTTGGGCTTATCTTTGACTTGTTCTTGTATTGTAATTTTCGTGAGTTTGACATTTAAAGTTACTGGCAAAACACCAAAGGCAGGGTATATATTCGGGAACTCGTATGGGTGGCATCTGTGTGCCCCCGGCGTCCACTGAACTCGGGTCTTTGTAATCGATCATACGAGTGTTCTTTTGTAAAATAGTAGGTATTATTGTATCTTTGATTGCAGCAATAATTTGATAAGAAACGTTGTGATATTGAACTTTTTGCGTTAAAAATAATAATGTGTTAAATTACTTTATGTGTCACGTCGTTGCTGGCAATTAGTTGTGTACAGCAAGAGTTCATCGAATTCTGATTCAAAAGTTTGATACCGGTGGTGATCTTGATATATTTTTACAGTGCACAAAGTATACTGATATACTCAGAAGTTATAATTATATGTAGATATGTACTATAGTTTATGATTTTTGTCTGTTTTTTTAGTCTATTTAAAATTATTACTTCATTACAAACTCTTAAAAATTATACACATAAGTCATACAGTACGAGAAGCATCTTTTGGTGCGGCTAAAATCGATACTAATGCTTTTTGACAGATAGCTCAGTACGATTTTCATTGTTCATACCTAAATTTGACAACTAACGTACTCCTGTCAATGTCATCTAAGCGCATAAAGATCCTTGTATCACTGTACGTTACACATTATGTAAGTACGTTTCGCATACTAGTAGTGACAGACACGTCTAAGTGATTTTCAAATTGTATAACAAATATTACAGTTGTACCCAATTCTTGTTTAAAGAGAGTGGCCGATATCACAAAGATATTTCGTTATCTGCCATTGTACTAAAAACTGTATCTATAATCTACCATTATTTTAATACTGTAAAAAGCTACCAGTAGAATAAGTTACTTTGTGATAGAAATATGTGTGTGTTTGTGAAAATAACACATTAAGTACCTACTTGACAAAGATGTCATGTTCACAATTTTCCCCTTTCCCCAAAAACTTTAATTTGTTGTTTGATATATTCATACAGCGTTCTTCACTTTACATTATATACTCTATTTTACTATGTAGGTACATCATGTTTTGAACAACTACATAGAAAAATATTTCTAATACGAGTTTTATCTAGTAGTATCTCGTCAAGATACATAATTTTATGTTTGATAAGAAATGTCGTACAAAAAAAGTCGATTATCAAGTTCAATAACAACATGTTTTTATTAAGTACATTTAAAAAAAAATATAAAATACAATACTGCTTTATTAGGTAATACCTCGAAGTCATTGATCATGCCCAGTCTGCTAGCTCAATTCCTTAATTTACCCACATCTTCGTAATAAAACATTCGTGCGATCGCTTAAACTCATTAATAAAAAAGGTAATTGTATTGTCTATTCTATTGTTATTTATTGCAAATTAAGATAATTATTTTATATACAAATGGTAACACTGACAGTTTATCTGGATGTGTGGCAACACAGTTTGGCATATGGATATGGACGTATCAAATTACAATGCAATGAATGGAAGGCTTACACAGACCCATCTATATTCGATATTTAAATTATGTCCATATTCCACCCGTTGTTAATAAACAACTTTTACATTTCAGATATTTTTATAGATATTTTTCAATTTCATTCTGTAATTGTTGTGCCTTATTGGTAAAATTTGTTATATATCTCTACACGATATGAATATTTAGACGAAGCGTGACCGTTACTTTATTTTCCTACTTTTATTGGTAGACCATGAATTCCCCTTTGAGTTCATCTTCAATCTGCACCGAGCATTTGACATTAGCTTCATGGTCACATTGCATTGTGGCTTCGTTGAAGAACAGGCCGTCGGAGCAGTAGAAAGCTTGGGGAACTGCGCCTATACACTTCCAGTAACGTTGGCAATCACCCCTGGGAATAAATAAATAAGTATTACTAAGTTTATGTGGAGAATCGAATCTATTGAGCTTTTTGCTCTGCTTCGAATGTCAGTGGTAATGTAGAATTAGAATTCCTATTGAATAATTAATAATAATTAATAAATTAATTATTAATAATTCCTAATTCCTATAGAATTAGCTAAAATGCAAATATTTTGGTTGATAAACTGAAATGCAAAACTTAGTGAGGCAAATTTTCATTAAATAATTTCCAGCAGTTAAAACAACCTGAGTTTCAAAAGATATGATGTTAAAAATGCAGAAATACTTCATGCTTGAAAATCATGTTACATTGAGACGTGATTTTTATTTAACCTCTGGATTTAATTATAGTTTATCTGCTAACTTAATAAATAAAATATGCACGTCGACTTATGTCTTATTCTTTTTTTCATCAAGTCGGTCGGGATCGATATACGGGCATAAACATAATTAATACTACCTCTCTGCCAATATTCGCAACATATGAAAGTATGGTTTAAAAATAATTTATCAAACCCGCTATACTTGCTACTGAGTTCGCTGTGATTGATAATTTATAAATGGTACTCACGCATAAGCCACTTGTCTAGACGCAGCGTCAGCGTTATTGCAGTTGAGAACACCATTGAACTGATGTCCTGACAGTCCAGACACGGGACGGACCGTTCCAGTGGATTCAGCTGTCAGGATTGCTGTTAAAACATGCAATTGCTTTAGGTACAGTAGATAAAACTATCAAACACACATTTTAGGTGTACTTAGTCGATGGAGTGGGCATAAGAGTTGATGTGTGGCCATAGCCACAGTTTGGGTATAATATTGAAAATAAATTTTCAACGTGTGATAATGTGTTAAGGCTGATTAACATATAAATAGGTTTTCATGTCTTGCATTTTGTATTTTATGATGTGTAGAAGTGGCTATATATGTCCATGCATTCTGTGACGCACAGAATACTAAGTTATGATATCGTAAAACGTCGATATTTATGTATGTTTTCGTACACGTGTTTTACTGACCGACAACTTTTAATAGTTGTCACAAGTACTCTTTTTATAACTGTTGTGAAAAGTGATGTTCGCTCAACGCTTTACTTTCGAAAAGCTAGTTCTAAATTTCTATAAATGCAGGTTTAAAGATCATTATATTGCAAGGAGTACTCGTATTGTAATATAATTCAAGAATTATAAGAAACATATTGTTAAGACAGGGAAACCGGAATGTTTTGCTGGTTGATTAAGATTATTGCATACGTACTCTTTGCATAAATCAGTGAAAACAAATAGATACTCACCAACGGGTCCATTTTCTGCCTCTTCACCAAATGAGCCGATCTCGTCCTCGCCGGAACCTTCGATTTCATCCTTGGGCGTCCGGAGAGTGCAGTTAGTGGCAGAAGCCCAGTTACAGGTCTGCAAGTCAATGGAAACTTATCATTTATTGTATTTTTATGTACGTAGAAGTGTTACTATCGCCCATTTCCACACAACAGCTATCCAAAAAAAAAAGGGTAAGTTTTTAGGGTCGGTATATGTATGTATGTATGTGAGTTTCTTTATTCCACCATAAATTCAAAAACACTAAACCGATTTTGATGTATCATATATCGTTAGATTCGTCTTGATAGCGCAAGTGACACTAAAAATATAACATACTGGCAAATTTAAGACACCATATTTTAAGAGATTTTTTTTTCTTACAAATCCATCGAGTGGGGTAACAAAACACAGGCTTTAAAAACGATTCCATAGTTATATATAACTTGTAGTTTTAATTTAAATTGAACAATAAAACGCTTAACGAAAATAAATCATTAACAGTCGGGTTTTTATTTTTTAATTCATTTATACTTGCACCTTATAGCATTGTTAAACAAATATACCTAGTTGCCGAAACCTACATCTCCTCACAACTTTGACCTACAACGACATCATAACCTACCTGAAGAACAAAGTCGAAGTATAATGGTCCAGGGGCGCATGAAAACTCAACTTCCTCTCCGTTGGCACACATGAAGAACTTATTGCAGTAGGTGAAGTGAGGCAGGAGTAAGAACACCTAGAAATATAAAATAGGTTTAATCATAATTTTTAAAGGTTTATTTAAACTAGGTTAATTAATTATTGTCTAGTTTCTAGTCGTTATAAGTGATCAACATTAACCAAAGTTTGGTTTATGATTGGTGTATATCAAAGACTACTGGGTTTTTGAGTTGTGGTGTACATATAGGTACTTAATACTATTTCTAAAATTCTTTTTTTTTTTTTGTTTTTTATGCCTGATAGGTTAGCCTTTGACCACTATCTCACCTGGTGGTAAGTGATGATGTGGTCGAGGATGTTGTTCAGGCTAACCTAGAGTTACTGGCTCTCAAGGACAGCTGCCGGAACACACCGTTAGGTGCTTGGCGACAGATTTTCAACATGAGGGTGGTAGCTAGCCAGGCGGGCATTCGCAAAGTGCCCTACCACCATGCTGTAACGACTGCCATCTTAAGACAACAACCGGGACCGACGGCTTAACGTTCCCTCCGAAGCACGGAAGCGCTCAGTAGTAATGCCCAACCAGCGGTCACCCATCCAAGTCATGACCGCGGCAGACGTTGCTTAACTTTGCTGATCGATTCAGAATGGCTAAGCAAACTTGGCTACGAGGTACTTGGCTGCGGGAGTTTTTTTTACCCGTAGATTATCCAGGTTTTCTACAAGGTGTACTATGGGCAAGTACCGGCAAAAATTACCCTCCAACACAATGTTGTTGTAATCTGAGCGAATTTACAACAATCGCATTACATGTTCTGTGCTATAGAAATTAGATATCAAAATGTTATTTACTGCTATTCTATTGTATTGGGTGTGTACATGTAAATATAGATAAATGTATGGAAAGAAATATATAAATAAATGTTGAAGATATTTATATATGTAGCTATTTAAATATGTATACTTTCTTACTTGTCCTAAAGGATCACAAGAGAGGGTGTTAGGATCAACGCCTTCCAGAGGTCTGTCTGTTTCATGAACATTGAGGTTCTTGGTAGTCGCCGCCGCTGCCGCTGCCGCCGCCACCAATACGATAAAAGAAATTGTTTGGGCTGTGAAATAAACACACAGATGTATATTACTAGAAGAAAAAAAGGAATAAGGAAACAACTCTTCTATTTCAGTGACGTCACAGTGACGTATATATGACTACATTAATGATAAAAAGTGTAATCTTATCCATCATGATAATTATAAAAAATTCGTAAAAAATATGATAAAGTTCCATCTGCAAAACATCAATTTAGCAATATCAGAATCCTTTAACGTTATTTCCTTTTTAGTAAACATGAAAAAACACTTATAAATTAAGATTATCAGCAAAATAATTTCAAAACATTTGATTTATCAATAATTAAGATTCGTTCATCATCGCTCAGAATTATTAATATCGATAAAATCAGACGATTACAATCAGTAGGTAGGTACATTAGTTTACTATGTCTACAGATAGATAAACCTCTGAAAGAAAAAAGGTCGACAGTCGCTTGAACTTGGCATTCATGATTTAGCTAGTAGATACGAATACCTACTCGTAAGTACCTACATTTTATCATCTGTGTATAATTCCTTAATTTTTGAGATTTACGCAGCATAAACCTTAACTAGGTCGTAACCAACTTAATCGAAACCGAAGATATTTTATATGAATGTAATAAAAAACTTGTGAAAAAAGAAATGTGAAAAATATTCTTCATTAAATTCAAAGGAAAATGGTAAAACTATAATATATAAAATAGTAATGTTGATTTTCATAAATTCGAAAGCATAAGGGCTTACAATAGGGTACAAATCTATCCAAATTGCAACCAGTTCTGAAGTGTCCTGAAAATCTGTTCTAATTTACAAAATTGATGGGTTTTAACTTCGAGAAGAAAAATAACACTCCTGTTCGTAATAATTCATTTGTTTCCTTGCAGATTCTATTTTCGGAGAGCGGTGGCTGCAAAACGCAAAAAGATCCGCGACTATAACTTAAAGATGGCAATCAAAGATCGCAACAGTGTGGTGATAGATGCCCTGGTGAGAGTGGACGTCGGAGAGGCAGACTAAAGTTCAGTTTTTATTGTAATGCGTAAAGATTTAGTGTTTAACTATAGTTTTCTCCCCCTTTAGCATTCGGAACGGTCATGCTCACGAAAATGTGTTGGCAAGCGGTGGCATCGTGTGTCGGATCGCCCTCTTCCCTCAAAAATGGTTGAGAAGGACGATGGCTGACACGCGGACGCGAGTCAACTCGTGAACGAGTGCTGCTTGAGGACACTGGTCCGTTCGGAATTCCTGTGCAAATACGTTTGCTATTATTTAGTAATAGTATATTCCTTAAAACTGTGTTACCCCATTAAGTATGTAAGAATGCTCCCCATAGTATGTAACTTAACAAATTTATCAGTTAACTTCAAAATGGCACGGACCCCGGAGTCTGTAGAAAATGAACAAAACCAAATAAATTAAAAATTAAAAAAAAAAATCTAAGTACTAGTATTAAGTAGATAAACTATGAGTTACTTGATTATTATGTCTACTTCTGTTGCAGCGAGGTTAGCTCTTTGGTTTCCTGACAGATGGCGTTAGTGGTACAATAACATTCTAACTAATGCATACAAAATTGTTAATGTAATTTTTTTTAATGGTTATAAAATTATATTTTTTGACAGATAACACACCTAGATATGTAGTTAAAATACTATGTTAAAGCACAAATCCATAGGCGTGATAGTTTTTCATTAAAGTGTGCCACAAAATGTTCAAGATGGAGGTATATAACTATTACAAATTTAGTACAACTCGAACAAGTACATATATTTTTTAATATAACCAATATCACAGCAGTCAATTATCAGAATTGTGTATGTTGATGTGTAGTATCGTATCTTGTAATTATTTTTTATTAGAGTTCAAATTACTTTTTCTAATTCGGTGATAGTACAAGTAAAACTGAGCGGTTTCGTTTAGGTTCAGTGAGATTGAATGAAATTTAATCACGTTGGATTTAATTTCATAAGGCGTTTTATTATTTGCATAGTATGGCGGTGTTTATTTTGAATGGCTTTGATGTAGGTATATTACTTTGTATTCATCAAATCCTGATTGTAAAAAAATATTTTAGCCATGCTTTCAGCGGTGTTGTGAAGTCAACCTGTATTAGGTACATGTCATAGATGTGTAATATCATGGTCTAAGAAAACATATACATATTGTTGTACCATATGTGTAATATATTATTATGTCTGTCAGAGATCATTTTTTTCTTTCATTTTGTGACTTCTGCTTCATTTTGTAATTTCGCCACTGTCACGTGGATAGTAAAGGAGACAAACGATGGATTTTTGGTACTATGAAAAATAGTCGGTATAAACTGTTTTTATTTTGCTGAGTTATGCAACAAATAATAAAATACAGGACATAGCCATGTGTGTATGCATAAAGGCACCCCAAAAATATTTGAAGAACGTAAGATAAACAAAATGATAGCAAAATATCATTACCTACTGTACTTGTTCTATATTATGAAGTAAGGATATGAACAAGTCACCCGCCTGATGGTAAGCATCACACCTGCCCATTGCTTACTCGTCACCATTTTAGATCAGCGTGATTATAAATGATCACGCATTACTAAAATGTCACTGTCCTTTACTTATATATACCTAAATAAGTATCTACCTATTTAGTATGTCTTTTATCAGAGGGAAACAATGCAGTGTTTGTTGATTTCATCATTGCACGTAGGTGTTTTGCAAAAGCCGTGATTGTTTAATTAGATAAATCAGAAAGCGTCGTAATCCATTTAGACAGATTTGTATCGTTGCATACCTAATTAGATATCGGTAGGCAGTGATTGACTGCACAGACAAGATATTTAGTGGAGCCATGGTATTATATACGTGGAACTTGGTTTTTAAATATCTATAAATTGGTTTCATAAGTAACTACCTATTATATCTATAAGTTCAACTTAAGTAGGTACATGTCATAGGGAAGTATCTTAGGGTGTCTTGAGCAGGTATAATAGTATACCCCGAATCCAGATATCATAATAACACCAAAAATGTGATTAACGTATAAAGGACACCTCTAGAATCAGGTTGTAAAATAAACGCGAGCCCTCACAAAGCTTATTGCTAGTTTAAATTAATTGTAGGCATAATAGCCGTAGTGTTCGTGAACATACACGAGTGCAGGCAAATAGTAATATATGTTACCTACTTGGCGTGTCCTTACGTCAACCCTGTACCTATCATGTATTCACACCTTACTAAAATGCGACTTTGTACCTACTGTAATAGTACTTTATGGTACAAGTGTGTAATGTTGGTCATTACCGCTAAGGCGTCATTGAGACCCGAGCCGGTGTAGCCCGAGGTCATAGTAGAAAGAGTGATCTACTATGGTTAGGTGAGGGTCTTAAGAGAACTGAACCGAGGACGGTAATCATCAATACACACGTGTGTCATACCTAGGGCTGCCATCCGTCCGGGTTTCCCCGGATTTGTCCTAGTTTAGAGGGCGTCCGGGGGGCGTCCGGGCGGGGTTTTCAAATAGTGTCCGGGGAAAACCCGGACATTTTAGTGTCCGGGGAATCCGCATTGATTGATATATAAGCAATCGATTGAAACAAATCTGAATTGAAAATTCATTCTTAAGCTGCATTCAAGTAAACTCCGGCGCTGTAAAATCTACAACAGAACGTCCGCCGCACCGCGCCGGCCCCCACCATAGAGAACTGCCGCCGACCCCGATCATTCACACACTGTGTTGCCGTTTTGGCGCATTTGGTGCTAGGTCTAGAATATTTCTAGGGTCTTTAGCGCTCTTTTCTCATTACCTGCGCTAAAAACGTCTAGTGAAATCTGGGGAAAACATTATAATCTTGATATTATTTGGCAAGTCAAGTTACATTGTGCGTTTATTCGCTAGTCCCGCGGCAATGGACGAAGGAGAAAAACTCACTAAAAAGCACATGGTTTCATCTTTGATACAAATAAAGTATAAATATAAGGATCTGGAGTGGCTTTGACTTTTCCGAATTTTAATGTTTGCAATAACGCAGGCTTTGCGGATTACATTCCAATATTACAAATATACGAGAGGAAAAATTATAATCATGTGCGGGACTCGAACCCGCGTCATCCACCCCTTTAGCCGAGGTATGCTCTGATCTGACTGTCATGTTAGCTCAGTCGGTATATATAACCTAATATATATATTAGCGGGACCGCACATGACAATATTATTCCTACCGTATATTTGTCAATTTGTAAAGTAAAAAGATGTTGAGCTCGTCAAAATTTAACTTGTTACTAACTTTTAATATACAAAAAAAAAGTTTTGGGTACTTAATCTAAGTAAAACAACAAGATGGCTTAAAAAAAATTTGATAATACTTTATAGTTTCTAACTAGTTACTAATTTATTGATTATTTATTAACTTATTAGGAAACAGCTAATAAAAAAAAGTTAATATGGATAAAATTCGCGATAGTTTTCAAAGTGAAGATTATTTATTAAACCAAAAGTTATTATTTATTTCTAATTTGATACCAAATAACACTGATCCTCATGATTTTTATCACCAGATTGCCTCAGAAAAAGAAGAGTGAATAATTAATGTGTGTAGCACTGTAGTTTTTGCGCAAAGAAGTCATATAAATGAAAAAATATATGAACTTTGTTTTCATAGGTGTCCGGGGAAAAAACTCAATTTCACCCAAATGTCCGGGTTTTTTAAGATTTTGTCCGGCATCGGTTGTTTAGGTGATGGCAGCCCTAGTCATACCACGTTTTTCAACACACTTGTGAAGGATAAAAAAAAAACATTTAATTACAAGTGAAAACGAGTTGTGAAAAATGTGTCGCAATGGCGTAAAAAAAAAACAATTTTACAATGCGCGCTTATTGCAATCAGCCATAGACTAAAAAATTAGTATTTGGCTTTTCGCGTATAGCGTTTTAGCCGCCGGTAGTTATTGGTTTTCAAACATCATATAAGTTTATAAATTTTGCGAAATTCCCCAAAAACGATATTTAAGGTTATAAAACAACCGGTCGCACTCTGACACTCGGAACGTTCCGAGGGTCAGAGTGCGTTGTTTGGTTGCTTTAACTTACTCGAAGGTTCCGAACGGCCGGTTGTTTTATAACCTCAAATATCGTTTTTGGCAGGGAATTGTGCAAAATTTATAGACTTTTTATAATGTTTGAAAAACAATAACTACCGTAAAATATAAAAGATTGCCTATAACTTACTCATCAAAAAATGTCAAGGTCATGTCAGTTAAACATTCAACATTTTAACGACCTTTTTTGATAGTTAAAAAGTTGCGCTCTACCCGAAGGTCGTGAACGACGTTAGAGTGAAATGTTGCACTCCGAGTGCGCTCTAACCGAGGTTCGGAACGCGCTCTAGCTGTCAATTGTCATTTTATTGTCAGTTGTCAAGTCCTGTCGTCACTCGTCTCATCTGAAGATTCTGAAGTCATCTGTGATCTATGTGTAAGATAGTCACAACACTCGTTGTTTATTGAGCGTAATTTGAATATAATTTTACAATATTCTGTTTACTTTATTTACTTGTTTAGAATGTCTTCTTCTGACTCAGAAGACTGCTACGGTAATATTGCACTAAAGCTACAATCCATAAAAAATAAATTTAAGGAAGAAAAAACAGAAACCTCAAGTTGTTTATACGATTCATTCCCAACCGTTTCACGCTCAAGACAAGTTGATAAAGTAATTGAAATCGAGGATATTAACTCCAGGAAAGACTATGAAGTACCGAAAGACGATTCAGATGGAGAAGAAATATCGCTGGACGCAATTATCGCTAAAAATAGTAAAAAAAGACAAACTCGTAGTTCGAAACGAGACGCCGACATATCGACTGATAATATTCTTCCCGGCAGAGGTAGAAAGAAATCCAAGGTTTTTAACATAAGGTCTAGTAGTGTCGTAGCTAACAGTGCTGTCTCACATTTGAATACTACTAATCAAAGTGCTAGTGTTGAAACATTCTCTGGAGAGACTACAAATACTACCAGCACCAGTGTAAATACGTCTAGAGGCAGAGGTAGAGGCAGTAGAAGAGGTCGAAGAGGCAGGGGTGCCTCAAATTCTACCCCAACTACTACTTCAAGTAACATTCAAACAACCACCACTTCATCATCACTCCCCTCCAATACAAATGGAAATAACTCAGCATATGATTCACAATTTGCAAGAGACCTTGAACTTGCCACTCTACTTAGTATTCAAGAAAATGCCCCTAGAAGAAATAGTAGGAGGAGACAGCCATGGCTACAAGATTACTATCATGTGTTTCATAATAGAGCATCACATAGCAGCCAAATTCCATCTAATGTCCCAACATATAGTGTAGGCAACACTGATGAATATCCAGACGAATGTTACAATCAGGCATTATTCACAGCTCAAAATAAAAAGACTGAAGAGGTCATAGTCCTTGGGGAAAATGAACTAGAAAATGACTCGATAGATGAAAATGAAGAGCTATCTGTTAAAGTGTACTGGCAGAACTGTGAAGTTATCAAGTTTACAATACGTCGCTTTCAAAAATTTACTCAACTGTTTGACTTTTTTGCGAATAGAGAAAATGTGAGCCATGACAAGCTGTTCTTCACGTACAACGACAAAATTCTAACAATAGACAATACACCGGATTCAATAACTTATAGCATTGCAAAATTTATTGATGGAGGTATCATTAACCAGAGTGTATCAGAGATTGTCCAGAAAGACCGTGGTACGGTGAAAAATGGTATCACTTTAAAGTTCCAGTGTCAAAATGTGAAGAAACCATTCGAGACGACCATTAGACTTGATGAGAAATTGGCTGTAGCATTTATGATGTGTGCAGAGCATTTAGAAAAGCCATTGGATAAGTTAAAGTTTCATTTTGATGGTGATTTGATAACAGGTATATTAACCTCTGGTTATATTTGTTTTTTAGATAATTTCTGATTATAGAACAGGAGTCTTTAGCAGGATACTTGTTATTTCTGAGCCTAGTGCAAAAGCTATGGACTGAATCCTGCTAGAGGCTTCAGATTTTCCGCATGTCTTAATTATTAACTCCTTGTCATTCTTAATAAGACATTTTTTATATATAGATTTTAGCTAGCCTTTGACCACTAGCTCACTTGATGGTAAGTGATGATGTGGTTGAAGATGTTGTTCAGGCTGACCTAGAATTCGTGGCTCTCAAGGACATGGACAGTAAGGACAGCTGCATAAAATAATTTTATCCTGACACTGATATACTGAATAGCTTCTGAACAATACACCCAAATTCCACAAATGTGAAATTACGATTAAAATCCTACTAATTTTATAAATGCGAAAGTTTGTGTGTTCCACTTCTGACAGCCAAATACATTTTGATAAATATTTTCTTAAACATATACAGATCAGTATGCAGGATACTTTATATCCTTATTTACTTAGTAATTCCTTCCATATTCAATTTCTATTCAAACGAAATTGCAGGTGAAAGACAGTAAACACAAAACTAAAAAACCCTTATTATGTTTATCACATAAAAGATATAAATTCTAATGAGGATTAACATTATCATAGGAATTTGAATGAAATTTTATTATTTGATAATATATTTTATGATGGCACAGATAGTGTTAACAACTGAATGAATTTATAGTAATATTATTATTTGTGTGATAAAAATTGCTATTTTTATGATTCGGTATTAAAATGTAAGATCCTATCAACATAGACATAAGTACAACAACTACTTGTAGTTTTTACTTGTATGCTATAACTAAAAATATGGGGTCCATAATAGCAGTGGCTGTTCCCATCCGAAATTATTACTCAGCAAAAATCCCAGCACGTAGTGTGACAGATCCAAAATGTATGCTACATATATCTGTAATTATTATGTAAAATTTTGTTGGATGGATAATTGACTATTAGATTTAGGGTCCGTTTCAGAATGTTCTAGTAAGTTCCGGTTTTACTACCCAGATCATATTTATTAAATTTGCGTTTCACAGTCATCGGTTTAGCCTATCCATCAGTTAAAGCTTGAAATACCCTGCATGTTAACTGTCATTTTTATGATTCAGTTATTTTATATGTTGCATAGCAACCCGAAACTTTATTAGGACATTCTCAAACGGGCCCTTAAACTAATTCACGTATTCCATGAAGAAATGCTCATTAAAATAATTGTAGTAATAATCTATTCTTTTGCATTTGAATATTTTTTTATGATATAGTCTGACTGAAGGCAATTGTCACTCCTGCCCATAACAGTTCCAATTTCACTGTCCTGCTTGACATCACTCCGTCAAGATGCAAAAGAGCTTAAAAGGTTTTCCACCTGGTTTATGCTTAAATTGAGAACCTCATCCTATTTTGACTGTCTCTACAACTGCATTTGAGCTGAAACTATTGCTATTCACTATAGGAAAATCTATAACAGTCTGAAATGACTAGAAAATGCCAGTTGACTCACCACTTTTTTATTTTTTTATTTAATTATTTATAGTCTACCAACAATTATTACATCAATTCATGCTTAAATCTAAGTATATATGTGTAAGTTCTACGCTAAATGCATAATTACTTATAGGTAAACACAGCATGCAGTTATCGAAACATTTGTTTTAAGTAAGCTTTTATGTGAGATTAAATATATGTAGCAGTAAAATTAATTTTGAACAAGTTCACCATGATGGGACAGATGATTTACTGCAGTCTGCAACCATACCTGTGTACACTGCCAAGGAGTAATGCTCACATTACCGTGTTCTGGTTTAACATGTATGAGTGTCAGTGAAATTAAAGGCACATGAGACTCGACAACTTTATGTCTCTAGGTGATGAGTGAGAAGAGAACTCTTATAGGCAGAGGTTACCGCTTAACATCAGGTGGGCCTTGTGCTTGATCAGTTCAGGAACATTCACATTATAAAAAGAAATGTGGTTGTTTGTATACTATTTTATTTTTGTATTGCATAATCCTTTGAGGTTATACGGATGATAATAAGTACTTAAAATTAAATTTTTTTTAGGTTTCACCAAAACATTTATACTGTTTTTTTTTTCAGGTAAAAGCACACCGAGGGAATTGGAGTTAGAAGGAGGTGAATGTATAGATGTTACCATATCTAGTTGATAAAATATTTATTTATTAATTTTATGTTTTTTTTTTAATATTAGTTTTATCTTGGCCATTGAGTACCAAGGATACTAAAAGATTTAGTACCATTAAAATCAGGTACTGAGATAATTGTACAGAATGTAATTATTACGTCAATTAAAAAAATAGCTGTGCCCACCAGGTTTTGTTTTTTTTATTGCTGTTAGTGTTTAAACACTCACCTTTTAGCCAGAAAATTGTTAACTGGCTTAACACTGTGACTGACTCTTAGATAGCTCACTGTTGTGTGCTTGGCAACTGATTTTATACTCGAGGGTGTTACCTAGTCTGGCAAGCATTTGTAAAATACCCTACCAGGACCAATTATGGACCCCCCTACACAGTCCGTAGCTGTAGCCATTAGGCAATCATTGCTTCAAGTGGTACTTTTTTTTATGAGATTGTGAAGGAATAAGCGTGTTGTCCAACCGGTGTTAAGCGGTGATCTCTGCAATTAACCAACTGCACTGCGCCCATTACCCTGAGTCAAAGTTGTCAAATAATATGTGTCTGTAATTTCACTGGAACCCACGCTTCTAACCGGAACATAAGGCGAACATTACTGCTTGGCTGTAGAAATAGATATGGTGGCTGCACTTCCCCGGAAAAAAACATTTTCAAAGAGTTCAACTTCTACCCTTAGCTTAGCAGTCGGCGTTATATATAACATTACAAAACAAAACATTAAAAATAAAGTTGCATTTAAAAACTGTGAAGACTTGATGTATCTTGTATATTAAAAAATATCCAAATTTTATTTAACATTAGTCCCCTTTCTTAGCTAATAATTAATGGCCTTTCACTTCCCTGCTTTAATTTGTCATTACTCTAACAATAATGTCACTCCCCTGGTAACACATTTTCCTCTGGTGCCTATAAAATTAAAAAAAAATAGAAAAATCTTCTGGTCCTAAGTAATCATCACAAATTTTAAAATAGTGCCAAATATATAAATTATTAACATTGAATGGAACAGATAACATTTCCTTCAGGGACACAAAAAAATCAAATACCGTATATTCACCCATATGTCTACGTTAGTAATGGCGTGCTGCTCATTAGGCGACATACTAGTATGTCTAATGTTTTAGCTGGGGACTATACCTCGGCCACACTGATATCTTTTAGCCATATGCCATTTGCATACATTGATTCATATAATTTCTTTTAATTGTGTTTTTATGTTCATTCTTTTTATGATAAGTAATTTGGATTGTGAATTTCATTGTCACGTGTGTAAACGAGATGGCGATAAAAGGAAAGAGATAGCATTATTGGGTACCCATTGCTGTCAGACAGGGCGTAGAAGCAGTAGTTGCTTGGCGACTGACTTTCTACTCGAGGGTGTTACCTAGCCAGGCGGGTATTCGAAAAAATGCCCTACCTTTATACTACATATAACGACTGCTATGCCAAAACAACAACCGGTTTATCATGCACTTGCACGCTCAGTAGTAATGTCACTAGCGGTCACCGGTCCAAGACATGACCGCGGCGGACGTTGCTTAACGTAGTTCATCGGTTAAGAACGACTAAGCAAGCTACGTTATTAGCGCTTTATAAGATTATAAATATGAAATATAGGGTTAGATTAAAAGTGTCAGATATTGATAAAATTATTTCATATTAGTAAATTGTAAATTTGCGAGAGGAAAAATTTAAGTCATGTGCGGGATTCGAACCCGCGTCCATCCACCCCTTTAGCCGGGGTATGCTCTAATCCAATTGAGCTAACGTGATAATTCCAATTGAATTAGAGCATTCCACGGCTAAGGGGGTGGATGGACGCGGGTTCGAAGACCCGCACCTGACTTAAATTTTTCCTCTCGTAAATTTGTAATATTGTAATGTAATCCGCAGAGCATGCGTTATTGCAAACATAAATATATATAAAAAATATATATATATATTACAAAATTTTTGAAGAGATCAAAAAATTTATTTGAAGCATATACACTCGAGAGCAATGAATCCGGGTCACTTAAAGAATGTTAAAAATCTCGGAAACTAAAAATGATAGGTTAATGCAATAAATTGTATTTAATAGACAATGTAATACTCCTTAAATGAAAGTAAAAAAAATATGAGTCACCATACATTTTATTAACACAAAATTACATAAAGAAAAAAAACTGCTGATCTCTCCTTAAAACAAAAATAGGAAACATGAAATTTTTGAACTTTATTACGATTTTCTTGAATTTTAATACTTCGTATTGCCTCCTCGTGCTTCCATTACTGCGTTTACGCGGTTTGGCATGCTGTACACCAAGTTCCTTATACGATTTTGGGGAATATTCTCCCATTCCTCTGTGAGAGCAATTTTGAGCTCACGAAGCGTGATTGGGGGAGGGTTTCGTTGTTTTACGCATCTGCCTAGCTCGTCCCAAGCATGCTCGATCGGGTTGATATCCGGGCTGCGCGCTGGCCACTCCATACGAGTAATGTTCATCTCTTGAAGGTAGTCATTCACAATCCTACCTGAGGTCGGGCATTGTTATGCATAAATATAGCATCCTCACCTAAATTGACCATAAATGGACCAACGTGATCATTGAGGATTTCTTCCACATATCTTACGCTAGTTAAAGAGCCGTTTTCTATGATCACCAGCTCTGTGCGACTTTCAGAAGAAATTCCGGCCCACACAAGTACAGACCCACCACCGTAGGCTACTTTTTCTTCGATGCATGCTTGCTTGAATCTTTCCCCTGGTCTTCGATACACTCTGTGTCTTCCATCGTGCTTGTAGAGCATAAATTTTGATTCGTCGGAGAACATAACTTTTGACCAATGTTCAATACTCCAATTTACGTGGCTCTGGGCATATCTTAGTCTCGAAATACGATGCCCACGCTCCAGTTTAGGGCCGTTTGCAGGTCTAAGGGGTTTTAAGTTAGATTCAGCAAGCCGACGTCTTACTGTCCATGCACTTGGGTTACTTCCTCCGAGGCGTCGAAACTGATTGGTGAGTTCAGTTCCTGTGAGAAAGCGATTTCGAAGCATGGTGTTCACCAAGTATCGGTCTTCTCGTGCTGTGGTACACCTGGTTCTGCCCGTTCCTGGTCTGCGTAGGTTAGAACCAGTTTCTTCGTAACGTCGGAGAACTCTTTGTACTGTTGACAGCGACACACCGACAGTCCTGGCTGTATCGCGCTGACTCCGGCCGGTTTCCAGCATTGTAAGTATTCTGGTGCATTCTTCAGGCGTAAGCGACATAATTTCAGCTTGAATAATGAATATAGAGCACTATCAACATGGTTTATGTACCCACATAAATGACAGATTACAAACAAAAGCAAAACCAAATGCTGTAATTTCGTAGTTCCATCTTCGAAAGTGGCCCTTTTTCAAATTTGATTTTTTTATGATATAACTTTACAATAACTAAGAAGTTTTAATACCTTCATTTAAGGAGTATTACATTGTCTATTAAATACAATTTATTGCATTAACCTAGCATTTTTAGTTTCCGAGATTTTTAGGATTCTTTAAGTGACCCGGATTCATTGCTCTCGAGTGTATATATTACAAAATTTTTGAAGAAAGATATCTAAAAATTTATTTGAAGCATATAGTTTAGAAACACTGAGCTAAAAATAACATACACACATGTCCTCTATACAATTTTAGCTCATCACTTTGCCCTATTGTGAATCATTTCCGCGGCGTATGCGACATAAAGACATTTGGTATTGTTTTCACGCGTAGTTGTTACACTATCATAGTTTTCATACGGATCCATACATTTTGGAAAATATTCTAAAACCAGTGTTCATCAGGGATAATGTAAGGATTCTAATGGTTAAAAAACTTTCAAATCAATAAGTTTTTTATCAATAAATCTTTCAATTCAAAGTTTTTAAGTTTATTCCTTACATACAAAAATACATCTTTATAATATTTGTGTAGATGTAGATTTACGTGCCCCGTGCCCCGTGGGGTGCTGGGTTAGAATTGCACCTTCCCATATTACTGATGATCCCATATCATCCCATGGGTGTCGTAAGAGGCGACTAAGGGAAAAATACTGGAAAGTGGGCAGCAGCGCCTTCTAAAAGAACTGCCAACTTACACTGCGATCTCCAAGACGCCTGCCAAGCGTGGGGATTATGGCGAATACCCCCGGGGAGGCTGTGTTCAGCAGGAGACGATCTGGCTGATACAGTAATACATTTTTACGTAGTGGAAGAGGGACGTATGAAACGGAGAAAGGAATTCCGTAATGTTTTGCCCGACACGAGACCAATTTTTTTTTTAATGTTTTTGTGATGGATCTTGCACGTCGCCTACCTGATGTTAAGTGGACTAACCTCTGCCTATAACAGATGCATTTCGTCACTAGTGATTAATTGCACTGCAACCGTCTGTAAACGAGGCGCTTATGATATTTTTCATTGTTTTTATAGCTGATATGCCAGCCTTTGAGCACTATCTCACCTGATGGTAAGTGATTATGTGGTCGAAGATGTTGTTCAGGCTAGCCTAGAATTACTGACTCTCAAGGACAGCTGCCGGAACACACCGTTAGGTGCATGGCAACAGATATTCTAATTGAGGTTGGTAGTTAGCCAGGCGGGTATTATCAAAATGCCCTAACATCCAAAATTTCACCTCATATATGAGAAGTGTGAACCCTATTTAAGATGAATCCCACTCACCAATCATGTTTGTGAGTTATTTACTGCGTTTAACACAATTTTAAAATAACTAAAAGCACTGTTTAAAAAAAACACTTGTCACTGAACACTATGGGACGTATTGAACAGGCCAGCTGCGTAAAACCGTCTGAAGAATCCACAATGATTTCAGTATTATATAGAAATTTGCAAAAACTTGCTGAAAATTATATCTTTACTGCTGAAAAAATATTTTCTACGCCATTTTCAACTTTATATCGTTGAAATTAAAGAAATTATAGCTGTTTCTCGATTGTAATTTACATTATTGTTTTGCGTTATCTTCAAGGAAGAAAAGAATATTTAGATTATTAATTGCTTTATCTATCGATAACATGTACAATAGTAATAAATGAACTATAATTTAACCTTTTTCGTTAATTTGGGGTAATAAACCTTAAGGGGTAGGTAAGGAATACATAATTTAATAAAAACCCTAATATTTGTAAACAAGCATACATTTTTAAAATGTTGAGTAACCCCGTTAATAATTATTGTAGCTAAAAACCATCACGATCACGTCAGATATAAAAAAAAACGCATCAAAATCGGTCAATTCGTTTAAGAGCTAAGATGACACACAGACAAACACGTCAAATTTTAAATACCCCTCTTTTTGCATCAGGGTTTAAAAACAGACTAAAACACTATGGTCATGTGCGAATTTCTATTATCACAAAATAATAAAAAGAACTCCGCGATATTATTTATTTTCAACTACAAGGCAGCTTTATTTCTATCGCATACTCGTTGAAGCGCTCGTAGCGAAGTTTGCTTAGCCATTCTGAATCGATCAGCAAAGATAAGCAACGTCTGCCTCGGTCAGGAGTTGGATGGGTGACCGCTAGTGACATTACTACTGAGCGCTTCCATGCTTCGGAAGGCACGTCAAGCCGTCGGTCCCGGTTGTTGTCTTAGGATGGCAGTCGTTATAGTATGGTGGTAGGGCATTTTGCGAATGCCCGCCTGGCTAGCTACCACCCTCAAGTAGAAAATCTGTCGCCAAGCACCTAACGGTGTGTTCTGGCAGCTGTCCTTGAGAGCCAGTAATTCTAGGTTAGCCTGAACAACATCTTCGACCACATAATCACTTACCATCAAGTGAGATAGTGGTCAAAGGCTAACCTATCATGCATAAAAAAAAAACAAAAAAAAATATTAATACTCTCGCATAGCTCTGATCTCTTCTGACGTGGCAAGCAATAATAAGCCCTTCCGTACGTATACACTTGTAACTTTAGAACTAAAGTACGGAGTGAGCCTGGCCAGCTTGTTAAATTTGGTATTGTATATGATGTAGATGAGTAAATTTTTTTATTGGTGGTAAACTATTATCAAACAAATACTACAATCGATGTACAACTCTACAGCTACTATAGCAAAATCATTCAGGCAACCTAAAGGTTATTGCAGGCCCATAGGCAGTCCAAATGCTCTAGCCCACTACCAATTGGCAGCGTACCCAGCACTCTGACAGCGTTGGATTACAATCCTTATTCGTTGAGCCAAGTAAGTTCCAGAATTTTGATCAAGCGTTCTGATAAGATGAGCTCTCGGCGCCGGCGCAATTTCTCTACAGGAAACGGCTCAAATATGTAACCCATACCGAGGTTAACATACTTGCGCCGTTTGAGTTGCTCCGCCGAAGTAGCCGCAGCGCCAGCCCTCACGTTGGTTTCAGAAGGATGTGACAGCGCTAAAGTGTCGACGCAAGTAGCGTCCCACACTAAGGGCCGCCCTAACTTCCACACATACATTTCGTCAGGTGTTTTACCATCGTCACGCATCAGACCATGCGGTTCCAGAGTAGCCGCAACATTGTCGCAAGGAAAAATGGTGATGACAGGTCAACTCCGTGGGTTGACGGTACTGTGGGACTCGTAAAAGGTAACGAAGGGGAAATACCAGAAGGAAGGTAGCAGAGATTTCTGAAGAACAGCGATCCCGTCTATGAACGAAATCCTCGAAAGATACGGAGACTCCCCAGGTGGTTTCAGCTACTTAATTAATAATATTTATTTTTTTATTTCATTTTAAAGTACTTATAGAATCTAAATAATTAGTTGTCCGAAGTGTCCAGACAAGGCATTCTATTTTCCGGATACCGACTTTTTCCCGCGACATAGACAAATTAATTATTCGTCAGTACTATATAATATTATAAATGCGAAAGTAACTCTGTCTGTCTGTCTGTTACGCTTTCACGCCAAAACCACTGGACCGATTTTAATGAAATTTGGTATGGAAATAGTTTGAGACCCGGGAAAAAACATAGGATAGTTTTTATCCAACTGCGCAAAAAGAGGTTAATGTCTTTGCGCGATAACAGACATACGCGCGGGCGGAGCCGCGCCCGGACATCTAGTAGGTATAATATAATACTCCTATACAGGGCTATTTGAAAATACTAACCACCTCTTAGAGTTGACTTCTGCTAGTCCTAACTAACATTTTAGTCGATTTTTTATGTGTTTGTTCCATCGAACATGCATGAGGCCCACCTGATGATAAGTCTCTAGTCTAGTGAGGCCAGTTAATTAAACATAATCATTTAAAGTATATTAATTATATTTTTATATGATTTCCATAAAAGGAGGAGTTCTCAATTCGGCCGTATTTTTATGTTTGTTACCTCCGAACTCTGGACTGGGTGAACCGATATTGAAAATTCTTTTTTTGTTTGAAAGGTGATGCTTGTCGTTTGGTCCCATTTTAAATTTTATCAAAATCGGTCAAGCCGTTTTTGAGTTACACTAAAATACCTGAAAAATATTTACCTATCTTGATGATATAGTCGTTAACAATTAATCTTAATCGATCCCGTAAGTAGCAAGGGTCACTGAAAAGTGTGACAACATTTTTTTAGCAAAAAATCGAATCGACTTCAACACTCAAAAGTGTGAAATAACTTGTCGAAGTCGGTACCATCCATACAGTATTGTGATAATAGGTACTTTTGAACCATCATGGTACCGACTTCAACAAGTTATTTCACACTTTTGGGTGTCGAAGTCGGTTCCAATTTTTGCAAAAAAAATTGTATAAAAAATATGGTATTATTGTTTATTACTATATTAATATTATCGCACCAACTCTGGCAGAGCCTACAACGTTTCTTGCTACGGTTGCTACGTCTGCGCTACGTCAGTGCACTTACGTCGTGTCTCGTAGCTCGTAGCTTTAGCACAGACCGGAAAGTCGACAGGGTTGAGAAAAATTATATTTTTATTTGTATCAGATTCTTTTGATTTAATAAAAAAAAATGTTTTTCATGTTGTTTTATGATTTACTTTTGTACACGTATTTCTTCTGTCTTAAGTACACGTATTTTTTTGAACGGTCTATTCAAATGGCCCCGTGTCAAAGTATTTAATCGTGAATGGCCAATGGTTACGTAAGGAAAATTCTATATAGCAGCACAGTAAAATTTAAATAAGTACATAGTACCTACGTCGCGTCGTACGCTTCCGTGCACGAAGCTAAAATCTAATTTATAATCGTCCGTACATACATTTGTGGTAAGTACTTGAAAAATGTGTCCCAATTCTCTCATTTATTTAACGATTTGAAAATAATAAAACCTCAAATCACACATCACTGTAAAAAATAAATTCGTTGCTTATTTTCTTTTTCCTAAAGCATTACAATCAAATATTTCCAATACATTTTCAGGTAGATAATCATAAAAAACAAGTTTGATTTGAATCAATGATTTTAATACTAAGTCATTTGATATAAATCATTGATTTATATCATTTGATATAAATCACCAATGACGAATAAGTGAACGGAAAGGGAAGACCTAGGCGAACGTTCCGAAATCAGATTGAAGACGTTCTGAAAAAAGGCCAGGTCAAGAGTACCCTAAACCGATGCTTATGTATGAAAGGATTGATGAGTGTAGCTGAAGCGATAGGGGAATGTAAGGATTGTAGCCAGGGGAAATCTGTGGTTTCAGCCTACCCCTACGGGAAAGAGGCGTGAGTTTATGTATGTATCATTTAATTTAAATCATACAACCCTGGAAGTCGGCCGGGGCTTCGCCATGCAAATGTATGCCATATTATCTTGCTGGATTATGTCACTACCATTATCATGTTTTACGTAATATCTAGATATTACCAATATTTATTTACATCCATAGCAGGCCTAGACCTGCTATGGATACGCTCCTGTCATTTCCTTTTTTCGGCAACTATAATTATTACTAAAGAAAATCTTATATTCCAAAACATATCAGAGCGTTTGGCCGATGCGACGTCTGATCTAAATGCTGACACCCATTTGGCTCAATGAATAAGCATTATTCAAGAAAATTCTTACGGGGAAATGCTGCCAGCATGTTGTGGAAGCTGCCAACTTGTAGTGGGCATGAGTTTTTGGACTGTCTGTGTGCCTGCAATGGCGACGAGGTTGCTAAAGGCTTTCGTTGTAGCAGCTGTAGTGTTTGTATTTTAATTTGTTGTGTGTGGTTAATACATTCTTTTGGTAGTTAACAAATTATTATTTAGTAAACGGCTAGGACTCGCGGAATATTTACCGGATATCGCTCCGACCAGTTTCGAACTTATTTGAAGTTCTTCGTCTGGGAGTCACGATTGTGCACAGCGTCGAGCGCGAGCCTTTTCGGTATATTACTTTTCTCTATGCTCAGCACGCAACTGGCGTTGATACTGTTGCTCCGTAGCTGTCAAAGTCAGAATTTCTCCGTCCGAACTGTCACTTCTGTCACTATCACTGTGATTGTCACTGACGTTTTGATAGGTAAGGTATTTGATAATTTTTTTGTTAATAGTTTCAATTATCTGACTACACAAACATTAGCGTCATTTACGTAGCCTACAGCCTACACACACGCAATGTTGTAAGTAAAAAAAGCAAATCGATGTGTTCACGCACACGTTAAAGCAATCATCACCAATATACCAATATTATTAATACGGTTGGCGCACACACAATACTTCACACTACAAACTATGCACTCCGCAGTGCACGCACACATTCTCAGGTGCACCTTACAACTTCATATTCACGCACACGAGCACCAATACAACACACGTACACCGACACAACACACGTACACTTTAAACTGTGGAATTACTCTGATAGCCTTGTTTAAAACTACCTTTACAATTTCATAGAACATATAATAATACAATATGTTGCAAATGGTTATATAAATCTGTATAAAACCTATTACTGTTATCTTCTTTTAAATAAAATCACACTGAACACTTGTATACACCACAACTTAAATGATAGATTTCACAAATACACATACTTATTCGTTAACTTTATATAATATAGCCAAACGTCTGTTCTCACTGAAAGCCAAGTCAAAAGTGAGTGAGCTCCACTGTTAGCATCAACTGTGCGGATATTACGTAAATATCTTGTCATAGAGAAAATACTATCGGAAGCAAGTCCTTGACGCTACAGTGGTGGTTTCTAATCAAATCCGTACTTTTAAGTGTCTATAAGTCTCTAAGTGCCAGATAGATGGCGGTAGTGATGCCATTTTTCTCTGGCATATTAATGATGGCGACAACATTACTAGTTATGAGTTATAGTCTAATACTTAATTATGATGTCAGATCTGTTGAGGGGGGCTTGGTGACCTGTGATACAAACTATCTATGTCTACTTCAGGCACCAGTCCTTGCAATGCGGGTTTACATAACAGCAATATTAGTATAGCTTGTATTTATTATTATAATAATATTAGTTACATACGTAAAGTGCCTGATTACTATGACATTTAATTTTAGATTTATATTACGCCTGCCTGGGATTTGCGCTAATCCTGTAGCTGATATTAAAATCCTACTTTATCTCTTATCTTTTACGTTTGGTAGATTTTTAATTTATGCGTAGGTATAGGAAACAGACCCCACATATCTACATAAACCTATGTATATAATATTATCGTAAATATTTTTTTCAAAATAACATTATACTTTTTTATTTATGCAATAACGCATGCTTTGCGGATTACGAGTATAATATAGGTTTTTAATTTATAGCTGATAGGCTAGCCTTTGAATACTATCTCACCTGATGGTAAGTGATGATGTGGTCGAAAATGATGTTTAGGCTAACCTAGAATTACTGGCTCTCAAGGACAGGTGTTTGGCGACAGATTTTGTATATAGGGTGGTAGCTAGCCAGGCGGGCATTCGCAAAATGCCCTACCACCATGCTGTAACGACTGCCATCGTAAGACAACAACCGGGACCGACGGCTTAACGTGCCCTCCGAAGCACAGAAGCGTTCTGTAGTAATGTCACTAGCAGTCACCCATCCAACTCCTGACCGCGGCGGAGATTGCTTAACTTAGCTGATCGATTAAAAACAGCTAAGCAAACTTCGCTACGAGCGCTTCCAGGTACATATAATAAAAACCTATGTAAAGCACTGTAATACACAAGTTAATATTTTCATACCTTCCATGTACATACAGCCCTTTCCTCTCACGAAGCCACGCCCCTCCATATTTTTGAGTGTATTTGCAACTACTACTACTTATTCATTTTTCATTATTTTATATCAAGGAGATTCTCTATTTTAATGTTTTTTTTGTAAGTGATACCTCATAACAACGCTTAGCGAACACCCGCCTGGCTACCTACCATCGTTATCTGTCGCCAAGCACTAAACCATGTATACCAGCAGCTCTACGCGAGACCTAGTTCACATCTAAGTACTTGATTAGAACAAATCACTTTCCTAATAAGAATACACATAACAATTGAGAATGTCGTCAAAGTATTATCTCAGTAAGCACTCAGTTCAGTATTATGCCACTAGCTCACAGAATAACCTAAAGTCAAAATCATTTATTCAATTTAGGCGTCTACGACGCCCTTATGAAGGTCAATTACAAATTTTAATATTGAAATATAATACATTGTACTGCCACGTTGAGCAAACAAAAATTATAGAGCCATTGCGATAAGAACGGGCAAGAAACTCGGGGCCATTCTTTTAAACGTCTTTTTACAATGTGTTGTTATATACAATATAATACAATTATAACAATATTTATTTACATTATGTAGGTGTTAGGCGCTAGCTTGGCAGAGGCGAACCAGTCCAAGCATTTTTGTCGTTTAAGTAATCAGAAACTGTGTAGTAAGATTTCTTTATCAAAATGTTCTTCACGTGCAACTTGAATTTTCTTTCTGTGAGCGTTGTAATATGTTTATACCTATATTCCAGGCACTAGCATCACTAGCACTGTGCTAGTCACACATTCAACTAGCACTGTAATGGATATGTATGCTGTGCAAGTAATGACCTCCCGCAGATATTTTTTTTTTAACCTTTGGTAAGCTTTTATTGACATACTAGCTTTCCGGGCGCGGCTCCGCCCGCGCGTATGTCGGTTATCGCGCAAAAACATTAACGTCTTTTTGCGCAGTTGGATAAAAACTATCCCATGTTTTTTCCCGGGTCTCAAACTATTTCCAAACCAAATTTCATTCAAATCGGTCCAGTATTTTTAGCGTGAAAGCGTAACAGACAGACAGACAGAGTTACTTTCGCATTTATAATATTAGTACTGATTGACATAACACTACAAACTACCCTTACTTAGACTTTATGATTCAATCATGGAACACCTGTTATCTATTTTTTTTTAATTGTTAAAAACTGGTCACCACTATCCTAGTGTGAAGACCAGGAACTATTTAAAATAGAATATAATTAGTTTTTAGTGACAAAAATAATACAGTTTTAACCCTAATGAATAAACCAAACAAAGTGTAACAAAAGTCTTAAAAATACCTATTTAAGAACGTTAACAGAGTGGAAAACAGAAGGAAAATTCAAATTGCACGTGAAAAACATTTTGATTAAGAAATCCTAATACACAGTTTGTGATTACTTAAACGACAAAAATGCTTGGAAAATTCCGCCTCTGCCAAGCTATCACATGTCTCCTATGTAATATAAACAAATATTGTAATAATTGTATTATATTGTATATATTATTCATTGTAAAAAGACGTGTAAAAGAATGGCCCCGAGTTTATTGCCCGTTCTTCTCGCAGTGGCTCTATAATTTTTTTTTGCTGAACGTGGCAGTACTATGTAGAATATTTCAATACTAAAATTTGTAATTGACCTTCATAAGAGCGTCGTAGACGCCTAAATTGAATAAATGATTTTGAATTTGAATTTGCTTGAGAGTCCTGCACTAGGTGAACCTGTATCGCAGGACCCGCGATAGTTGCGCGATAGTTGTTTAGGGGGGTAGAACATTTTCTCTTTTTGTATGAAAATTCGACACTTCCTCGTCGTCTTAAACAGTGTTAAAATATTTATGGTACACTTAAAATTGTATTTTATAACGTAGGTACCTACATTAATTAGTTTTAAGAATGCAAACAATACTGTGTTGAAATAATTAAATTTATTATTTTTTATTAGCTACTACAACGATAGCATTTAGGCATCCTAACCACCATTTCAAGCCAACAGGCAGTCCAAAAGCCACAGCAAATACAAATAATTTGTTGGTAAATTAGATTTACATGTCATAAATTGTAATTATATAGCATAAAAAATTATAATTTACCACGAGTGGTAGTGGAAAAGTCGTCTTTTAAATATTCTTTAACATTATAATAAGCCTTACTTATAAGTAGCATTTTTAGTTGTCGGTTATATATATTGGCGGAAGCTGCACTTTTTAAGTCTGCAGGTAGGTGGTTGTATAACTTCGGTCCGCCTACATACACGGACTTCACCGATTTAGCGAGGCAGCTCACAAACAGTTGGCAGTGTGACCAGCATGCTGGCAGCATTATATAGCAGTGCCCTTACGGGGTATCACAGGAACTACAATTTTATGTTAAGACCGCAATTATTATGTGATATGCAATAAAGATATTTGATTTGATTTGATTATTTCTATAAATGTATCGTACAGGCGTAAATCGGTAGACGGTATGGAGCTCCATTTAGACAACATATCGCAGTGTTTTGCAATTTCTACGTGGCAGCAGTATTGTGGCAATAACCGCTTTCTTATCTGTTTTATTTTATTTACTCGTAACTTTGCATTGCATCATCTAATTTCTATTATATTGGTAATATGCTAACAACTCTTAGGGTTGACATCTGCAAGTCCTAGCAAACATTTTGAAATTTTTTTTATGTATAAAAAAAAAATGATATAAAAAAATGTGTTTTAAAGCCTACTCCGAGCCAAGAGCGTTCACCGCGGTAACACTGGACCGCGCCTTGCTTCCTTTGAATAGAGTTTTGACTATTTACGTTGAGCAAAGTAATGAAAAATATGAAATAATACATTACAGGCACAAGAGACTTTTAACATTAGATGGGCCTCGTACTTATTCCGCCAAAAAGACATAAAAAACAAGAAAAAAAAATCTAAATATAAAAAAAAAATTTTTTTTCAAAACGAAAAAAAAATTATCTCGAATTATTTGTTAGGACTAGCAGATGTCAACCCTATGAGGTTGTAAGTTTCAATGAAAGTAGAATGGCGATACAAATCTACTTTCAGTCTCATGTAATAACGGCACGGGTTTTTGCATCACTCTGATTTGGGTAGCATTCCTTCACTTCGTCGCCTCTAACACCTCTCACAGGATGACTGCCAAGTCATCCTTACGAAAAATCGCCAGGTGGAGTAATCTGCTATAACTGAACATCTGCTAGAGTCAGGAGTCAGGACCTGATCACTGGATTGCGCTCCACAACCCGCAAGTCCTCTCAACGGAACGTCACTACCATTCTACATAAGAAGCTATTCAATAGAGAGAGGCATCTACAAATTCCTCTCTGGGCAGGCAATGCATCGGCAGCGCAGTGTTGCAGATGTCCATAGGCGGCGGTTACCGTTTACCATCAGGCGGGCGTTTGTCACCCATAATATAAAAAAAGAGTGTAGGTACTTATGGCTTAAAGTTTTTTTTTTATTGCAGATAGGCTAGCCTTTGACCACTATCTTACCTGATGGTAAGTGATGATGTGGTCGAAGATGTTGTTCAGGCTAGCCTAGAATGACTGGCTCTCAAGGATAGCTGCCGGAACACACCGTTAGGTGCTTGGCGACAGATTTTCAACTTGAGGGTGGTAGCTAGCCAGGCGGGCATTTGCAAAATGCCCTACCACCATGCAAAGCCAGTTAGCTGCATCCTGGAATCTAGTTCTAAGGAAATGCACCATACGCGTTACCTTCATTAAGATCTGTGGATGTTGTCATTGCTGTGTGTCGAGACGATACATTTCTAAATCAAATGCGGGTAGTTGGAGAAAATACCCGACCTTCAAGACGTTGACACCCGCCTCTTCAGTCCGCTCGTGACCACGATCAATGCAACTTGGTCGAAACGTCGAGATAAAATGTATGTCTTTATCGCGATTAAGTCCCGTTAAATATGTTATTGTGACGGTACAAGCTCGAGGCCCACCTGATGTTAAGCGGACTAAACTTTGCCTATAACAGATGCATTACGTCACTGTTGGCGACAGAATATGCTCTTTACTATGTTTACTGGTCGTTTCTACCAAATTTTAGAACGTAGTATTTTTATGTGTTATTGTTTTGTGATTAAAAGTCAGTACTCATCAACTCATAACTGGTATATATATTTTTTTTCTAGTTACTTTTGTGGGTAAAGTAGGTGCTGTCTGGTTTTCTACAGTCACAATTAACGAAAAGCACTGCGCCCGTCACATTGAGACATAGTTGTTAAGTATCATATGTCTGCAATTTCACTGGCTCTCAAGGACAGCTGCCGGAACACACCGTTAGGTGCTTGGCAACAGATTTTCTACTTGGTCGCTGGCCAGGCGGGTATTCCCAAAATGCCCTCATGCGTTGAAGCTCAGTCCCGCGGCGGATTCGAACCATGGACCTGCTGCGCGGCAGTCCATAGCCAATGCCACTGACCATCAATGCTTCTAAATATAATACTTCTAACCTTACCGTCACCCCCACTGACAGGGGAGCCTCTTGGCAGGTATGAGTCTATTAAAACATCACCTTATGCTACGTCACCTTATGCTAAACCTTTAATCGCCGTTCTAAGGAAACCATTATCAATTAATTCACCAGGCTAATGATATCGCGTTGAAAAATATCTAACACCTATTTTATCAAATAGCAAATCCACACCATATCTATTTATTTGTCTATTCCGACAATTGAACTATTAGATTATATTGTGTGATTTTTACTGCGCAAGAAGTTAGTAATAGGTAAGTGAAGAGAAGTGAGCCCAATAACTAAACTTCTCCCTGTTTTAAATGACTTCAAAAAGGAGGTTCTCAATTCGTCTGTTCTTTTTATGTTTGTTACCTCATAACTTTTGACTGGGAGAACCAATTTTGAGAATTAATTTTTGTTTGTGTATTGGTCTTGTCGTGTGCTTCCATTTAAATTTAATCAAAATCGGTCAATCCGTTTTTGAGTTGCACTCCAATAACTGAAAAATATTTTTCTATCTTGATGATATAGTCGTTGACAGTGAATGACGATCGATACCGTAAGTAGCAAGGGACACTAAAGAGGGTGATTTTTTTTTTTACCTAAAACTGAAACCGACTCAAAAGTGTAAAATAACTTGTCGAAGTCGGTTTTATGCACACAATATTGTCATAGTAGGTAGTTTTGAACTATCGCGGTACCGACTAAAACAAGTTATTTGGTGAGCCGCTTATTCTGCCATCTGTGGTCACTTGCTCGATTTTCTCCTATACCATAAAAAAACCTAACAAGTCAAATCCAATGAACTTCTTTATCACCTTTTTTGATCTTTATTTTACAATGACGCATTCTCCGCGGATTATAATACAACATTACGATAAGTTAGTATATAAGAGGATGGCTTTTAAAATATATTCCATCCCCATATGATGGCTAAGGAGAGAGGAAAAATTTATTAGTCATATCATGTTGGCTCAGCGGATAGAGCATACCCGGGCTATAGGATTGGATGGCGCGGGTTCGTACCCCCGCACATGACTACAACTTTTCCTTTCGTTGTAATTTTAATTTATTTATTTATTCAAAATGCAATTACAAGTATCTTTAAAGGAATTTCCATTCCATTCAAGTGACATTCATAATCGTAACTTAAACTTTTAATAAATACATTGAAATTAAATAAAATAATAAAATAAATAATTATATCAAAGTCAAATTCAAATCAATACAAAATTAAATGAAAGTTAAAACAAAATTAAATTAAAATTAGATCAAAATTCAATAAAAAAATTAAAGTCAACAATAACATAATATAAGAAATAAAACAGATTTCTTGACTTCCGTGACTGTGCAAGCAAAAGTTCTTTCGGCAACCTGATTTAATAGCATATATTGTAATTCTTTATCCTCCCTTGGACATAATCGAATTGGTGGCAACACAATAATTTATCAAAACCTTCGAGCAACTTGGACCTCCACTCCAGGACGGAAGTCCTTGTTCGAAGATCCAGACAAATGTATTATAAAAATCTGATTCAACATTATCTGGATGCCTTTTTTTATATACGTTTGTTATCCAAATTGAACCACAATGCAAAAATGAATTATTTAGAAAAAACTGGCTGGTATTTTACTATAGTATAATAAGTAGAAAATCTGTCGCCGAGCTCTAACGGTGTGTTCCGGCAGCTGACCTTCAGAGCCAGTAATTCTAGGTTAGCCTGAACAACATCTTCGACCACATCATCACTTACCATCAAGTGAGATAGAGGCCAAAGTCTAGTCTAGCTTGCTATAAAAAAACACGTTTTGGATGGGTTGCACTTCTTACTGCAACATATCAAAAATCACTACAAAAAATCTGGAGATGAATTTGATAAAGGACTGCAAAAAAATGCAAGGTAGAGATTAATATTATGAATTTAATTAATCATTATGAATTACTACTAACACTAATTATTCAAAGAATATAAAATATTTTTATTTTTGAAATTAGTCTTGTTTGTAGTACAACGTCAGTTGAACTATAGATGTCGCTCCATCCCCATACGATGGTTAAAAACGAGAGAGAGGACAAATTAGTCATGAGTCATTACCATAGTTATGTTCGCTTAGCGGTCAGAACATGCCCCGGCTATAGGGGTGGATGGCGCGGGTTCGAATCGCGGAAAGGAATAACTATAATTTTTCTGCTCGTGATTTTGTAATATACATAGGAACATAAAAATCATGCCTCTTTCCCGTTGGGGTAGGCAGAGACCACAGATTTCTACTTACTACGAACCTTACATATCTCTTTCATAAATGAGCGTCGGTTTAGGGTGCTCCTGACCTGGCCTTTTTTCAGAACGTCTTCAATCTGATTTAGGAACGTTCGCCTAGGTCTTCCCCTTCCAACACTTCCGTTCACTTGTTCCACGTATACCTGTTTAGTTATTCTCATTTCATCATTTTGTCCACATGTAATATAAAATGTTACTATTAAAGATGACGTACATACAGTCACTAACATAATAATACAAGGGATATTCCGTATTCATCTCTTGGATCCATTTACGTGGTAACTCACACAGATGGCGGAAAATTCAAGTTAATAAATCAACTCACCCCATAAAAGATTTCATAAAAATCCCTAAAATTACTATCAATTAACCTACAATTTTACAATCCAAGAAAATACTTAGGAACAATCAAATCAATTTTATTGCACCGAGAATGAAAAGAAAGCCGAATGGCGGAAATATTTTGATTTTCAATTATTTTTACTGTTTTATTGGATATTAAACCGCTGCGTCCTTTCGATTATCATGCGAACATTATAAATTGCATATAATTACCATGTAACATAAATGTTTTCTAATCTCTAAGTATATAGGTACCTATGTTTTAGGTAATGTGACCAATGTGACCATCTCTCGTATTACTTATTATAGGATTTTCTGCACTTAATACATTTTGGATCTGGGAGAAAGACTTCTTTTTAACCTTATTGCATTTTATATTTGGAGCAGTGATGGCTCAGAGGCGTTGTCTATAGACTGCCGTGCAGTAGGTCCTTGATTCGAATCCGCAACGCCGGCTTCAGCTTCACCGCATGTTAAAAGGGCATTTTATGAATGCTCGCCTGGCTAGCAACCATCCTCGTGTACAAACTTTATCGCCAAGCACCTAAATATGTGTTCCAGCAGCAATTCTGACTGATCTCTCAGATCAGTAAGTAAATATGCAAGTGGCGAACTGCACCCATCTCCTTGAGACGAAAAGTTGCTGAGTCTCATGTGCCTGTAAATTCACCGGCACCCATACCTACCTTTCAAACCGGAACACAGTTATGCGAAAAAATATCTTCTTGGCCATAGAAATATGTTTGGTGGCAGTAGGTACTCTTCAAATCGAATCGCACAAACAGGTCTACTGCTACAGAATACTAAATACTTATATCTACCCAAAAGCCTTTTACTACAGTCAATCGGGGTAACTTTGACAGATCGCCACTACACTTTTTAGCAATTACCATGTGTAATGTGAGACCAAAGTATTAACGTAATCTGTGCTCTCAGATTGGTTTTCATACTCTCAAGTTATTTAAAGACTAAGAGCCTGTTTCAGAATGTCCTAATAAAGTTTCGGGTTGCTATGCAACACATAAAATAACTGAATGATAAAAATGACAGATATGCAGCGCGTTTCAAGCATTAACCGATGGATAGGCTAAATCGATAACTGTGAAACGCAAAGCTAATGTTTTGTTTAATAAATATGTTCTGGGTAGTAAAACCGGAACTTACTCGAACATTCTGAAACAGGCCCTAAGAATCATAAATTATATTAAAAATAACTGGCAATTTTGTTGTGTGTCAAAGTTATAACACAGATACGGCTAACTTTGACACACATCAGATTTGTCACCGGAATAATAAGTGATGAACGTGTTATAGCTTCAGGGTTCACTTGTTTAAATTTTTAATAAAATGTCAAATGAAGTGGACAAGTAAATAAAACCATTAAATTGTCGTACCTTGTTATCAGCAAAATTAGCGAGTAATTTAAAAACTTTAACACTGAAAAAATACACCAGTTGCATGCGAAACATTTTAGAAAGGTTTGTGACAGTTTTTTCAGTGATTTTGTTTGCGAAATTTGTTAAGTACACAGAATTTATAAATTCTTTATACTACACATGCTCGGAAAGTACCTTGATACTTTATCAAATTTACGGTAGAAAGTACGTCATTGCATATCGAACAAATATGCGGGGAGAAAACGCATCTGAGCGGGAGAGAAAAGTGTATGAAAATCCATTTCTTACGTGGTTTTTCTTTTATAATTTTGGGTAAGACTATGCGCTGGTAACCTAAATATCAAAAGCCAAAAAGTTTTTTCGCAAAATGACACTGGCCACTAGCTGTGTGTTGGATGGTGTCAAACAATTTGAAAAAAGAACATGTGAACATTGCAGACGCCATTGGCGCCATTTTCAATTTGTGTGTTGTTTGAGGATTCAGTTTTCGTAGAAAAGTAAAATAAAAGGTAGGTGTAGTATAAAGCACTATGTATCACTCGAGAGAAAGTGCCATTCCCGATCTCGGGTGTTTCAAACGACACCCTCGACGGTAATCGGTCACTTTCTCCTCTCGGTGAACAATGTATTATGTTATTGCAATAAATTTATCCAACGTGAAAAATAAAAAAGTAAATGGACTGTCAAAGTTACCGTTGTTAATCAAAGTTACCCCGATTGACTGTACTAATTACTAATTTATTATTATATCAACGATTAAAAAAGGCCTCTGAATGACAAAAAGGAACTAACTAGTAAGTTGAGTAAGCTTTGTCCTAAATTTCTTCAAACTCATGGTATCCGCATTAGCGGCAAAACCTTGTAATCTTCATCATAAACGGCGTATAACATAAAATATCAATTGAATTCGTATTTCCGCGTATTGATTTTTATGTTTTTGATAAGTTTTATTTTAATATCAGTAATCAAATTTCAGAACTCAGCCGCTCTGGCTATCCGGAGGGCAGCGCCTTTGGATGTTTCATTGACAGTTATATTTATAAAGAATAGAAAGAAGAGAAAGAAATGTTTATTTTGCAACAAATAAATAATAATAGCAAGACGTACCTAATACAAATTATAAAAAAATTTCATCCAAAAAATGGAACCGACTTCAACACAAGTGTGAAACAACTTGTTGACGTCGGTACCATGTTCAAAAGTACCTATTACTTCATCTTATTACAATATTGTGCGTATGGTACCGCCTTCGACAGCTTATTTCACATTTTTGAGTGTTGAAGTCCGTTCCATTTTTAGGTAATTTTTTTTTCATTACTTGATACATTGACTATATCATCAAGATAGGAAAATACTTTTAAGCTTTGGAGTGTAACTCAAAAACTGCTTGACCAATTTTGATGAAATTTAAATGGGACCAAACGACAAGCATCACCTTTCAAATAAAAAAAAAAACAAAATCGGTTCACCCAATCAAGTTTTGATGTAACAGACATAAAAATTCTCTTACCTGTCAAGAATAGAGGCAGCTTCTCTATTCTTGGCACCGGTAGGCCTGGCTCACTTTGTATTTTAAGTACAAAGTTAGGTACATCGGCGTCTCCGTCCGGACTATTGTACGTACGTGCCGCGTCAGAAGAGATCAGAGATACGCGTGCACATGCGATAGAAAGAGAGACGTCTTTTAGGTGAATATCAATATTAGGTACTCAGTGCTTTGCGAGCTGAAGTGCACCTGAAGTGCATTTTGCGAATACCCACCTGGCTCGCTACCATCCTCAAGTAAAAACCTCACCAAGCACCTATGGTGTATTCCGATAGCTGTATTTCAGAGCCAAGCAATTCTAGGTTGGCCTGAAAAATATAAGTATTTGACCGCATTAATACCTACCTATTTCTCCCGCTAAGCAGTAATGCTGCCATTATTGTGTTCCAGTTGGAAGGTTATGGATGCTGGGGACATTACAGGCACATAAAAGTCAAAAACTTTACGCCTCAGGGTGATTCCATTACAATAGCGTATTTGATATGTGTCGGTAAGATATGCTGCTAAGCCGACGTCCATGGTTGGCGGGCTTGGGCTTCACCGCATGGTGGTAGGGCAATTTGCGGACAAGCCACCACCTTCAAGTTGAAAATTTGCATCTAAGCACCATAACGGTGTTCCGGGAGCTGTACGAGGCAGTTTGCATTCTACTTAGATTAAGCTTGTCACCGTCTTCGACCACATCACATTTAACGTCAGGAGATGTCAAAGGCTAGCACATCGGCAATAAAAAACTTAAAAGGGTAACTTAGGAAAACGGCGTATTTTAGTACCTAAATAGTACGGGATAACTCACGTGAATCAGTCAGATAGCTCCGGCCATAGTTTCAACAGCATCCGGTGGTCTGTTTCAAGGAGAACTCGGGTCGTCCGCGTTGACGTCGTAGAAAACGGCGTAGTTTTCAAACTACACCGTTAAAGAAGAAAGATATTAACAATTTAAATGATTATTACTAGTGCACTGCGGAACGATATTTCAGTTCTTGAAAGTAGGTATAGAGCGGTTGGGCAGGCTGAGTAGGATAAATATATACCTACCAGCATTTTCGTTGTTTGACTAATCCGTTTTTTCGCTTTAGGACAGAGTTGCTTTAAGGCAGTGCCGCAGCGAAGCAGTGATGGCTTAGTGGCATTGGCTATGGACTGCCGCGCCGCAAGTCCATGGTTCGAATCCAACCGCAGGCTTGAGTTTCAATGGAAGAGCATTTTGTGAATGCCCGCTTGGCTAGCGACCACCCTCAAGTAGAAAATCTGTCGCCAAGCACCTAACGGTGTATTCCGGCAGTAGTCCTTGAGAGCCAGTAATTCTAGGTGAAGCCTGTTAACACCTTCGACCACATCAGCACTTACCATCAGGTGAGATTGTGGTCAAACTTACCTATCAGCAAAAAAAGTCGGATTATCTAAGTAGGTATATCGAGTTCACTGTATCTACCTACTTCTGCCGTATAGCTAATGTAATGTAAAGCGAACAAGGGAAAATTGCATTAAGTATAATAGTATAGTCATTCTTACAATATTACAAACTAGCGGCCCGCTCCTGCTTCGCACGGGTATTTAACAAGAAATAAAAAATAGCCTATGTTCATCAGGGATGGTAGGATTCTAATGGTGAAAGAAATTTTCAAATCGGTCCAGTAGTTTTTGAGTTTATTCGATACATTCAAAAATACATATCTTCCCTCTTTATAACATTAGTGTTGTAGACTACATTTTGATTTAAGTACTTACGTACCGGGTTCTCATGTTGATAAATAATGACGAGGCCGAAGGTATCAACAGGTAGGTACAATTAACTGGCTCTGTAGCACAGGTGCCGGAACAGTCAGGCGAGCTTTCTCCAAATGCTCCACCTCCATGCATGTGGTGCGTTTTGAAGCAATTAAGGCTGAGCTTCACCGGGGGAAGGGCATTTTGCGAATGCCCGCCTGGCTAGCTACCGCCCTTAAGAAGAAAATCTGTCGCCAAGCACCAATCTTTGAGAGCCAGAAACAGTTCAGGCACATGAGACTTAACAACTGTATGTCTTAGTGTGACGGGCGCAGTACAATTCGTCAAATGATGAAATGCATCTGCTATAGGCTGAGGTTAATCCGCTTACCATCAGATGGGCCTCGTGCTAGTTCCGTCACAATCATATAGCAACACGACGGAACAGATTCCATAGTTTTTCTAAAGACGAAATACGTCCACCGTTGATCAAAGCCTGAAAGGGGTTGCCATAATTCTCTCACTTGGCAGGCGTCTTGAGAATCACAGTGTAGGTACTTATATGGTATTTCTTCAGAAAGCACTGCTGCCTACTTGGTATTTTGCCTTTGATCGTCCCTTTCGACTCCCTCATGGATTAGGGGTGGGATTCTAGTCAGCACTCCACAGGGTTGAATATTTGACTGTTAGAAATTAATTAAAATAAAACCAAAATTTGAGTTATATACTTTTTAATAGACAAAACAATGATTACGTCTTACATTACCTATATTACAATTAAATTCTGAACGTTTGATCGCTACCTCTATCTTAGATACTACGATTTATTTTATATTACAATATTGGTATCTAATCAAATCAGTTTAAATAATGTTGCAGTTTAATTGCCCGCGACCTGTCGGAATCTATGACCATATACTCAGATCAGGAAATAAGGGAGATGGGCAATGGAGGCGTGGCACGTCCTCACGCATCAGGCCCAAATCAGGCTTGTTTGTAAGAAAACCATTGCGTGCTTAGTACAAATCAACAAACGAATCAGTTGTTCTGATGACGCAATGGATCAGTGGTGTAATAGCTGTCTGTGTGTGTGACCGTAGCTACATGCTGAAGCACAACCAATTTTTGCATGTGTACGATTAGTTAGTGTATTATTTGCAGCGGAAATCTCGGTGTGCGTGGCAGAATGTGCGTATGTTTGCCATACTATTACTTCTTGTTTTTAGAGTTCTGAGAGTGAAATGGGTGGGAGAGACGCGGCGACACTTTAATGTGAACAAGCACAGACTGAAGGCAAATCTCTATTTCCACGATCTTTGATTATATGGCATCAGTTCAACTAGTAAATTGTTCAGTGTTGTGGGCATTGCTGGCAAAGATAAACCTAGTATTCTATCATCTGTGGATAAACTGCCACCATCTTTGGGGATTCTCTTTTCTACCATAATAATAGATAACTTGGTAGAAATGTTTCAGTCTAAAATTTCACGCCGTCTACTAAAGATTATTTGAATATGTGTGATTCACTTCTCTTTCAATGCAATTTCCTTAATCCATACATAGATTTGCTTCATTCATTCCCCAAGCCCATTACAGCCAAATTCTAACACAATCCCTCCATGAACGAGGCCCCTTCAGTGGCGATGAAATGTCTAAGGGTCAATGTCACCAAACTAAGGAATAACTATATACGTGGATAACTTTAATATAATATGTAACCACAAATATGATAGAACTTTGTCAACCATTGCAGTATTTTAAATTCACCATGGTTTTGTGACTTATGAAATTTTACATCAAACAGACTACCGTAGCACAGATAAAAATATTAGGTATACCGTCAAATTTGTCGGTATAGCTCCATAGAGTAAAAATAAATATGGCTACTTTGCCGCAGCTGATAAAACATTTCTATGTCCACGCTGCTGTCAGATGACATAAAAGTAGTTTAGTTTTATTTTTCCACGACAGGAATCCAACAAATTAAAAATCTACTACTCGTTTCAACGTTCTGCGATGACAAATGCCTATCACTTTTAATGGTTAGTACGATCGGCGTATTAATTAAATCCTACATTAGTGAAATTGGCCTCTGAAATTCATGTCCATCATCACTATAAATATATCAATAAGCATACTGATTGTTTATGTTTAATACATCATCCATCTTGACGTCACAACACGCTGCCGGTTGTATCATGCGTTTGAAGAGACCGCCGCCACACGACCGATTCTTATCACGCACGGCGCCGCATTAAAGCGCTCAGTTTCCGGCTTAGCTATTTTAGACTTCCACTCTCTATTGATTGTCAAAAAGGCCCGCATCCGCAATAACATTTTAATGACGTAATTACCAAATTTGCAAATTAAGTAACTTGAATTTTTCAGTTAATTTATTTACATCCATTTATATATATTTATTTCTAACTACATATATACAAAACCCCATTCATATACTTGTCAATATTTGACCACTAGAATGGTGGTAAAACTTGTTATCCTCTCATAATAGTGATTATCAGACATTTTTCAAATTTCACGGTCATTCACATTATTATTATACTTATATACGGGATAAAACCGTGATTGTTTTTAGAGCTTATATAAAAACAACTATCACGGATTTTTCACTTTGAACAATCATGAATATCGACGGCGCTAAATCCGAAAATGGTGTGTTTCACGTGTAGTTTCGTTCAATAGCTCTCCATTTTTCCAATTGAATTTCGATTGCTTTTTTGCAATTTCGATCTAATATTTTATGCTATTACTATTGTATTTTTGTTTTCTGAGCGTCTGACTTTATCCCGTGAGTAAAATTACTATTTATTATCATTGTAAATCAGTGACAGGAAATAATTACAAAATATTTACAAGTCTATATTTTTGACTGAGGTTATTTTGTATTAGAATCTACTCAAGCCTGCTGCAGCTTGCGACTCTAGGACTGCGTCAGTTTTCTTCCTACCCTTATACCACATGTGAAATCTTATTCGCAGCCAGTTCTAACTGAACGGATAAATTGTCCACTGACTCATAAGTAGATCTAAAAAAGGTGTCTAGTGTGGATATTATACTTAAGTACATACGGATCGAAAAGGTGGAAAATTTATTCACGATTTTGAAACCAAAAGCTCGTTTTTTGATACCTCCAACGATAAGTCTCTAAAGAAAAAAAATTTTTTTTTCATACAAAAATTGATAACGTCTACGAATCTACTATTACTAAGACTCCCTACAAAACTTTCCTGAACGAAAATTGTCCAAACGCGAACTTTCCCACATAACTGCAGTCAGGTCCTGGAATAACCCATTCAACGTTCGCTTTGTGCATCATGCACTCTTCTGATCCGACTTTGTTGTACAACTTTCAAATCATACATCCAAGAGTCAGATAGTATCATTACCCTTTCAAAGACGGTCCTACAATAACTTCTAAATATAAACTACTAGGCATCAAAATAGTATAACAAAAAGAAAGAATTGAACCACAAGCGGCAAGGAACACCGCGACGACCCGCCCGCCTTTTCTTAAATTCAAGATCTTAGGCTCGTATTAATCGCATCTCAGAGTTGATATCAATCTTGAGATGCAGTTATGGGCGCACCGAGCTTTTTGGGCACGCCGCCTATGTGTGCGTAAGGCACGCCAACAGCATCCGTCCCCGTCCGACGACCGAAGAATTACTAAAGCGGATAGGGACAAAGCATCGTGGCTCTGACTAAAATGGGCGGAACATGCGTGAATTTTTTTTCGTATAGTAATAACAAATACCTATTTGAAAAATGTAACGTGTATACGTTATAGAAAGCATGTTGCTTTTATTATTATTCAAATACGGATGACTCTCCGTTAAGTATTTACGCCGTACTAAGGGTTTATTACGTTTTTTAGATGTAACTTTGGATTTTTTCAATCGAGAAAATGTAAGTAATCGTGTTTCCAAAGTGTATGATTTATAGAATTAATCCTTAAATATAATATATATTAATTAAATAACTCAAAATTAAGAAATAAAGATACAGCAAGGGATCAAGCGAACCACAATTACGTTTCGCTGCCTCGGTGCAGGCTTAAGGCTTTTAAAGTATGGTACATCTGTCAAAAACAGCATCTTATGATCGATCTCATTCTTGAGATGCAATTATTAATACAAAGCTAAGTCAGTGAGTGAATTAGCTTTGTAGCCAAACAAACAAAGACACCGCCATAGCTCTCAAAATTAGCAAGTTGAAGTGGCACTGGGCGGGCTACATTGATCGACGAACTGATAAAGTGAGAAGAAAGCTACTCGAGTGGTTACTACATTACACCGAAAGACCTAGTGTTGGTAAGCCCCCCTAGGCGGACTGACGACATCGTTAAAGTCGCGGGTAGCCAATGACTACAAAAGCGGCCAATAGCCGTTCTTATAGCGTTCTATGAGGGAGGCTTTGTTCAGGAGTGGACGTCTTCCGGCTGATGATGATTGCAATCTTTATTGGAATAAGGGTAAGTAGATAATATATATCAAGGCGGCCGGGCCTGCTATCCCGATACAATAATACCATAAAAATACGCCCTTGATTGACAAACATTGCGAAATTATTAATTGATGTAAAGATAACATTTATTACTTTATTTTATCTGTAAATGGACGATGAAAGCGACCGTGATATTGTAATATTGTAAACGGATGAATCATTTTTGATACAGTTTTATCCAGTTCAACGAGGCGGTCGTTAGCCTGAAGTCACGTCCGATCACACGATAACAGTTTTTATTTTTATATTCGAAGTGTAGGGTTAAATGTATTTCGCTCGCGGGTATATTTGTTTAAACAAGGAAAACATGCTCGAATAGTGTAATATTTTTTATCACATCTACCTATTCAAATGATCCCCAAGACGCCTGCCAAGCGTGGGGATTATGACTGTGGCGGGGATTATGAGGCTGTGTTCAGCACTGACGATTCGGCTGAGACAGATCTTTGTACGAGTTCGTCTGGAGACGTACTGCCATACCTATTTCTAACGCCAAGCAGTTATGTTTACATAACTGTATTCTGTTTGAAGGGTATAACCATAGCCTTCAAACAGGTGAAGTTACAGGCATTTGAGACTTAACTTTTGTTTCAGGGTGATGGGCGCAGTGCAGTTCGCCACTTGTGACGAACTGCATCTATATAGGCAGAGGTTAGCGCTTAACACCAGGCGGGCCTCGTTCTTGTTAACAATAACATAAAAATGGTATCTATAGTCCTATGATACCAAAATACATGGAGACGCACAGAGGTAAAAAAACTTAAGATTTCACGATTACATTTTTTTAGTACTAAAATGTATAACGGTTTGAAAAATTACATACTTTTTTAATGTTTCAAATTAGCATATTTTGACGTGAATACGTCTTTAAAATCGCTTCCATAGAGACGCAATACAAAAAAACTAATGATAACATAATCGGAAGAAACAGTTTAGTGTTGCAGCTACACATCTATCATACACATCCAAATTTCAATTACACCAATGGACAGCTAAATAATCAAATAATTTATTACGCTAAGTAACGACTGTTAAAACTCGCGCGCGGCGGAAGGGGAGCCCGCCATTTTGAAACGTATTCACGTACTACAAACGGCCTGTCCATAACACAGACACACCCCATTTTTTATATATTAACCGTACACTGTCCACGATTGACACTGGCAAAGAAACTCATCAGAAAACGCGTTTTTTTTATTTTATTTACTAAATATATATGTTTACTTGATATTTTTTTGTCATTTTTGAGTAAAGTAGTACTCAATCATAAGGTATAGGTACTTAATATGAAAAATGTCCTACGTTTATAAGTAGAATATTTTTTATATTACTCCGAACACTGGCCAAACTTACGACACTGGGAACAAAGGACAAAGAAATTCCAAGCAGATTTTTAAAGCCATAACCTGAAGAAGAGCGGCGTCGACCACACCTAGCGCTTTTAGGTAAAGACAAGAAGAAAAATGTGCAAACATCGAAAGTTTCCGAGTAGACAATCACATCTTGAGTTCAACATCGCGCAGGGCAACACTGCATATTTCAAGTTTAAAAAAAAAACAAAATTAATTCTTAACATCTAAATTTATAGGCGGCATAACCAATAGAGACCAATTTGAAAGACATTATAGTACATTAGGATACAAATTGGATATGTTCCATTACAGTCGAGGCTATGTCAGAGCTGAAAAAGATAGACAGAGCCCAGAGTATAATGAAGAACAATGTTCACGCGTCTCATACAATTTTCTGCAACACACTTGCGAGCCCAAAAGATACCACTTTAAAGTAGATAATAAAAAGCACTAGTGCGATAGAGAAAATGCACTAGTGCATTTAAGCAAATAACACTGGCTCAGTAATGTATAAAGCTCTGGTGCGGTAAAATAAAGTGCACTAATAACATAACATGCACTACCGCAATTACTGTGAGGTAAAAAAGTACTAGCGCGCTTAAGTGCACTAGTGCGGTAATTTTAATTAAATTATTATCGTGTTAAAATTGCTTTATGAACCTTAAAGCGGTGCAATAAAAGCGAAATTACGAGCAAGTGTGTTGAACATTTTGTTAAAGCCAATAATAAATATGTAATTTCTGATACGACTTCCAAATTATTATAATAGTATAGTGAACGAGCGATGAAGCGTTATTATATAAACTTAGGTTAAATTAAGGCCAAACGGCAGCGGCCGTCAGTTGTACTGTCAAACCATTTTCGACTTTGTATCTATCCATATAATGCACAGTATCGATTGAAAGACTTCTCTATGTCGGTCGCGCCATAAAAATAGCCCATAACCGTCAAGTTGTTCATCCTATAATAAACACTATGAATATAGAAACAAAGTCGTAAATGGTTTGACAGTTAAACTGCCGGCTGCCACTTCCTTGAACCTAACTTTCACATCGAAAATAAGGATATGAGATACGCATAATTTTCTTACGTAACATAACAGATTTAGTTTACGTATAAAATAGTATATTCTAAAACAGAATAACACAAGCGTTACATTTACAAGCAAAGCATAAACTGGACGTATATAGGTACACAATATGTATGTAAAGTAACGTAGCTAAATTTATTTCTATTTCGAAAATTGGACTTACGAACTCTGTACAGTGCCGCGCAGATTACTTATGTTCTCAGTAGCAGTGTAGACTTCGATAAAATATACTACTACCAGAGGATGATGTGCTTGGTGGATGGCAACATACTTAACTTCTATTACATTGGAGCTAAACCATTATTGGTGAAATTTGGGTATTTATAAACTACCCCCACTTTGCAGATATGCTGTATTTGTTTTAGCTATGGATTTCGTCCGTCCCCACCCTCTTTGCGGCTATTATCCCTTGGCATGCCTGGTCGATGAAAATGAGAACGAATGCCCTAATAGTTTATATCAGAAACTTATTTAATACTATTTTTCCTATGATTCGATTCAAATACATTAAAAAATAAATTTATTGATATTATCCTGTATGCTTTTGTAATTGTATACTTAGCTTATACAACAAATAAATTATTGTATTATAAAAAAAAATCATAAACTATAAAAATCGTCTGGTAATGAATTATTTTTCATCAAATTTTAATTTTTCGTACGTAGACATATTATTTCCATGTACATTACTAGCAATTTAATTTAGTAATGTAAAAGGACATAGACAAAAATTTCAACATACGACTTTGTGCACCTTCATTATTTTTCAAGCTTCAAAGCTTTTCACTTTAGGAATTAAGCTCGAGGTCCAAGTGATGTTAAGCGGACTAACCTCTGCCTATAACAGATGCATTTCGTCACAAGTCACGAACTGCACAGACACACACTACACCTTGAGACATATTTTTGTCTCATGTGCCTGTAATTTCACTGGCTCTCAAGCACTGCTGCCGGAACACACCGTTAGGTGCTTGGCGACAGATTTTCTACTTGAGGGTGGTCGCAAGCCAGGCGGGCATCCGCAAAATGCTCTTCCACCATGCGGTGAAGCTCAAGCCCGCGGCAGGATTCGAACTATTGACCTGCTGCGCGGCAGTTCATAGCCAACGCCACCGAGCTGTCACTGCTTAAAAAAAGCTCAGAGAAAGTTTGCAGGGATTGTATTCTAGGCTAGGCTTATAAACTGAACCAAAATATCACCTAACTTTGTATTTAAAATGATACAACAACATTTTTAGCATTAAGGATGCCTAGAACTCTTCCAGGCATGCCGAGGTTTAAGTATTTCCTTGTAAGAAAAATCCAATAACTGCCAAATCCGGGCATCGAGCCCAAAATCATGAGATTCAATATTGTAAAACTATTTTTAAAAAAATCCAAAATTCTAAATAAAAACACATAATATTATATCAATACATCATGCAAAGAACTTAAAATAAAAATAATAATATGGTGTAGAACCTACAGTCCATTCGTTCACTTTAAAATTATCGAAGTAAATGTTATATTATATTTTCAAATTTGACGGGCACATTCATCTTTGCAATTCTTAATTTTTAACAGACATCAAAGAAGGAGGAGGTTCTTAATTCGACTGTATTTTTTGTGTGTGTCTCATATCTTTTTAAAATGTTTTTTTTTTTACATACGAAACCTGGTTCTTGTACAAGTAGTATTTGAGTTATCAGTACTAATATTATAAATGCGAAAGTAACTCGTCTGTCTGTCTGTTACGCTTTCACGCCAAAACTACTGGACCGATTTGAATGAAATTTGGTATGGAGATAGTTTGAGACCCGGGAAAAAACATAGGATAGTTTTTATCAGACTGCGCAAAAAGAGGTTAATGTTTTCGCGCGATAACCGACATACGCGCGGGCGGAGCCGCGCCCGGAAAGCTAGTCCCAAATAAAGTGTATAATTGGCTTCCATTACATTTGGTGATGTTCTCATTTTCACTTGTCGATTTGAATTAAACAAAAGATACATATAAAATGAACACATACAATGGTTTGTTTTATTATTTTGAGTGCATATTTTGTTCTAGAATATTTTCTGTTTTAAGTCGGGTTTTTTTACTTATTTATTATTAAGTATACTTATTAAAAAATATGTATACCACATCTAAGTTTTAGATAATTTTAAATTTAGTTTTTCATTTGTAGGTTCTCCACCAAGGTATACTTATTTTAAACTAAATAGCACCTAAGAATCATCGAGCTTATAAAATAAAAAATAAAAATAGTATAAAAATAATTGCCTATATTGGTGTCGAGCATAAAAATATTTAAATTAATAATGTAACATTATATTTCAATTTAAATTTAAAATCATAATTTTGGTTGGTAATTCAACTTATATAATTGTGATACGTAAATTCGTAATTCATTTAATATCTTTGTAATTTATTTGATTAATAAAGCATAACACTGGACCATTCTACAATATAATTTGTATCTTAATTAAAAATAAAAGTTAATTTATTTTCCATAATTATTATACTTCAATAATAAAAAAAAAATCACAGTTTTCAATTAAAATAAAAACCAATTACTGTTTAGAAAAATGCAACTGTTCAGGATTCATTAGAATGCTGCCTTATTCTTACGGCTTTGATTAAAACCATATAAATTATAACAATTTGTACTGCACACAACAAATTTGTAGTGCGCATTACAAAGTGGAGAGAAATTCGGTCATTGACACTTTAACCTCTTGACTATATAACATAATGCCGCAGAATTAGAAAAAAAAATTATAAGTTTAGTAAAATTACAAAATCAAGTCAACTATCATTACTAATTATTTAATCATTCAGTGAAATTTGATTCATTTTGAACTCATTTATTCATTACAATCAATTAGATGGTGTGCCGAGGCCGAAAAATTAATGAAAAACCTAAGACCACGTCTTGCTGGGTGGCCATAATGCACCCTGCATTGTGTGGGGGAATTCTTGACGAATAATTTATTTATTAATTTAATATTTATATTTGACGAATGTATATTTTACTTTATAGATTCACAGTAAAAAAAAAATATTATGGTATATTAAATAAATCTAACATTGTAATTTTTGCTTTAGCGCCTGCCAAGCGTAATCATCAGCTTACAAAATTACAACGAAACGAAAAATTTAACTCCAATCGGCATTCGAACCATCCACCATCCGTCCCTGGAGCCCGGACATGATCTTCCAACTGGCCTATCATAGTGAGTAACCCATAGCTCATTTCATACTTTTCCTTTCGTTGTGCTTTTATAAGAATAAATAAAAGTTAAGAATAAATCATTTCAGACACACAGTTTTCAATTAGAATAGTAGTGGAACTTCAACAAAAAAAAATTCACTGAACAGTTAAAATTACACAGTGTATTGTCATATAACATGAAATATCCTGACATACATAAAACCAGCAAAACATGTCTTGGACCATATCTATGACTTATAGACATTTCTATAATGACGAATGTCAAATTTGCATACAGCATGAGTAGATTAACAAAACATAAAAAAAATGCAATAACAAGCGATTGGAGTCAATGAACCGAGGTCAGCGACCGCACTTTACGATTAATGAAGAAATATTCTAACTAGTTATTTTTATTATATTATACTTATTTTAATACTAATCTATTTTATTATCTATTTTGATAGTATTCCGATTTCATAAATAAATAATGATTTATTTTCAATGTCCACTTATTACCTAAAATTCGAATTTCATTGAATATATTTATTTTATAATGATATATAAAACTAATTTTACTGCCTATTATATTTCCCAAAAGATGACGGGAGGATAAATAATGTATTATTAATAATATCCCAAATAATGTATAACGACAAGAAATAAAAGTAAAAAAAAATACAAGTATATGTTAAACATTGTTTTCAGCAAAATGGCGATGCTTGGTTTAAATTGTGTTAGGAAAAAAAAACAATTTTTAAATCAATAAATTTAGTAACACAAAATTGTTAAACCAGTGTTAAATTTTATTATAACAACAAAATTATTGTTAAGATCGTTATTGTTATAATTATTGTTATTATTATTTGTACAAAATCGTTAAGCCAATAATATATTTTTACTTTTATAGTGTGTTATCGAAATACGCACCTATTAACAATTACAATAATGCTACCTTTGCCGGCAATTTTTTAGAGAATAATTGGTGAATGCCTTAAAATCCTATTATTAATAATACATTATTATTTCACCCCGTCACCACAACTTTTTGCATTCATAATTCACTTTCTACATAGTTAAATGATTGAATATTGTATTATAATAATTAATACTATATAATAAGTGTTTTATTATTTAATCTGGAGGCAGGTAGCTGAAAAGCTTATACTTTTCTCGTATATAAGGGCGCACGTCGTCTTTCTGCAAATAATAATTGTTATTTATTTATATTTGGAGAACCAACAGCTATAAAACTATCTATAACAATAAGTGCATACAACAGAAAGCTAATTACAGGTTTTCATCAATAGAAACTTAATGGAATTTATGCGATCACTGTATAAGTCACCATGTTAATCTAAAACCTGCACAATAATAATAATAATAAAAAAACGAGTGAGTAATCACAATTCTAAGAGAAATACAGGTATAAAACCTACCTAAGAATTAAAGTAGCTAAGGGTTGTATTAATGTTATATTTATTTAATCATTAAATAAATAATTATTTGTTTATTTATTTATTTCCATACATACATCTATCTTTACAGGTACACACCCAATACAATAGAGTAGCTACTTATACACATTTAATATATATATATATATATTTTTTTTTGGTATCTAATTCCTAATAATAAGTAAATAATACGGCACAATATGAAAAGATTTAAGGGAAAAGAGGTCCCACACATGTATTAGAAAATTATTGTTTTTCCTTATTAGAGAATCAAATCAAGAGTGGCACATAAAACATATTGGTGATTTTTTTTTTCTACAATATTATTATATACTGTTGAATTGTGATAATAATAAAGCCGTTTATTTCCGAAATTGTATGTACCTATAAATTGTAATAAGAAAATTATTAAAAACTGTAAGATGTCTTGTAAAAGTTTTTTAACAAGAACTTTGTTAAGTGTTTTATTAAAATATTAATTTGATGTTTTCATAAAATATTTAAAAAATATTTGTTATTATTAAATATCGATTTCCGCAAAGTAACGCCTGAATCTATTAATTATGAACTTTGTTTTCTAAAACAAAATAAAACAAAGAATTTAGATGAAGATGATTAATATTTTTATTGTATAACGAAGAGAAAAGTTTGTCAATTATAAATGAAAAATGATATCTGGCAAATGTGCACCACGAGCATGCCCGCAGGTGTCGATTCTTTCATCAGTTTTTGATCACTTTTTGGCAAAATGGAGGGTCTATTTCGTTAATCACGGATTTTGAGTTCTAAGGCAGCAATCGATTCGATTGGCTCCGTATAGACTCTGTCTTTAGCATAGCCCCACTAAAAATAATCCAGTGGTGTTAAATCACACAATCTGGCTGGCCACCGCTGAATTTCGTAAAATTATGCGATCGGGAAATTTCGTTTGCAATAAATTGATCTTTTCATTGGCTGTGCGACATGTGGCACCGTCCTGTTGAAACCACATGTCAGTGATATCCACTTCATCAATAATAGGCTAAAATTGAGTTGTTAACATCTCGCGAAAAATATCACGTATTTTACGAAATGTAACTTTAACATAACCACCATTTTCATAGTGGATTTAAATTATTTTAATGCAATTTTCGAGCGAAATGGAATTCATTGTAACAATTGCCAAAGCATCTACTACGAACACGTAAAAAAAGTAAATGTCAAAACTGTCATGCTGTTGGTGTTGCCCCACTTGAAAAACAAAGTTCTTGTTGAAACCCCCTTTAGTTCGGTGTGCCTTTATGCACAAGGCCTACATTGTATTAGGAATCCTTAAATAAATACTCACAGAGGCCAAATGTTCTAAGAAAGGCAACAGTTTGAGCAGCTCATTGTCGCTGCGATCCACGAACCACGAGTCTATAGGGATGCCATTCTCCAACTGATACCCGAAAGCCTGCAAATATCGAAATACATCATTAAAGCATTTTCCTTTTTTTAAATCAAACTCACGTTTCCTCGGTAGGGGTCTGGTTTGGTTAATGATGGGAACGGATCTATTCATGGACATAATTGTATCAAAACAGGATTTTGACTAACCTCAATATTTTGATAGAATTGCATCAAACTACAGACTGGGTAGTCTGAATCCATTTATGATTAAGATTGATGCCACTATAATGTGTGGAAAAAATACATTAATGGATATTATAAGAGCATTTTGCGAATGCCTGCCTGGCTAGCTATCTCCCTCAAGCAGAAAATCTATCGCCAAGCACCAATATGGGGTGTTTTTATCCGGGAGTGCCAGTAATTCAAGGCTAACCTGATTATTCAAAGTGTTCACCACATTGGTCAAAGGTCGCGGGTTCGAATCCCGCTTATAGTTCAGATTTTACCTTTCATTGTAATTTTGTAAATTATAAAGGTGTTTAGTAAACATACCTGCGGGCTGTTATCGACAATGACCGTCTTCCTCAAGTCGCGGCCGAGAATAGAGAGATCCTTGACGTAGTTACCGTTCACAAGCAGACAGTGTTCACGGAATAATCTGAAACAATCAATTTAGTCAATTAGTACTAATGCCCGTGGGGTGCCGGGTCAGAATGTCACCCCTTATTGCTACCTGTGGGTGTCGTAAGATGCGACTAAAGGTAAAATACTGGAAGGTGAGCAGCAGCGCCTTCTGAGGAACCTATATCTCAATCTGCGATTCCCATGAAGTCTCTTATGAGTGGAGTTTTGGGTAAACCCCTCCATAAAAGATCCCGATCTTTGTGGCCGCGTGCCGTTCGTATAACAAAGGCTAATAAAGCTGTTAAAGCCAGAATTAGTTTTAGGAAGCAAAAAATATTATCACGAGAAATGAAGATTCCCGCTAGGACTCTGTCGCATATTATAAAACAAGACCTTAATCTTGGTGTTTATCGTCGATATACAGGACATGCCCTAAATCAATCTTTACAATAAAAGAGAGTGGATCGATCAAAACGCCTTCTGTCGCGATACGAAGGTGAAGAGCACAGAAATATCCTCTGTACCAATGAAACAATTTTCAGTATTGAAGAGAACTACAATACGCATAATGATGAAGTGTACGCTGACAGTTCTAAAGAAGCTGCTCATGTGGTCGGAATTATACAATGTGGTATGAGGTACAGTGTGGTTGTCATCAAAGCTTAATTTATGTGAAAAAGGAGTAAAAACTTCAGGCTGTATCAAGTGTATCAAGACTATAGTTAATACTATAGATATGTTTGTGATTTTAACAAGGAAACAGAGTATATTTATTTATTTATTTTATTTATTTATTTATTAAAAATATAAGCACGGCATTACAGTTACACCAATGCGCCGTGATATACAGACATATTATTTACAAATTTATAATAAAGTACATAATTATTGAAACAAAAAACATTTTGGATTAAATAAAATAAAATGTAAATTAAAAATAATAAAAATATCGAATTTAAACAACAATAGAACTTTTCCTTACACTATCAATCTTCTCACAGTACCTCAAACATGCATCACATACTTTCATCCATCTATCAGCGAATATATCACACTGTGGGGCTGATGCCAGATATAATTTTTAGGAAGGTTAAACTTTAGGAACTTATTTATTTTCTTTTGTATTTACGCTACGTAGTCTACGGACGGTTTAGCAAGCTGATTTTGATTTATAAGTTCGATACGTATATGAGCAAAATGGATTTCAAATGCGAGAACAATTTAAAACCCTAAAATATAATTATAAATCTAAAAAAAAATAGATGATAATGAGATGGTAATTTTGTGACTTACACAGTCTTAGATTGTGTTGTGAAACCTCTCATAACACCCCTTTTTGAAATGTACCGTACTTACCAACAGGACTCTGCACATAGTCACAAGGCACTAACTACCTGCCTGGCTTGAAACTACTGACTTTATAAGAGTTGAAGGCTGGCTTTCATCTAGCCCAGACCTCAACCCTTTAGACTACAAATTATCGTAAGTTTTAGAAGAGCGCATCTCTAGAGCAAGAAGTGGCGTAAAATTTCAATGGACATAGTGCCTTAATCAAAAGATTCGTGGTCAGACAGATTAAAGGATGTATAACAGCCAAAGGTGGCCATTTCGAACAGAAAATGGTTTTGTTTTTTGCTAATACTTTAGTAAATATGTACTTACATATAAGCTATACTTACATACACTACTACATTACTTCATTAAAAAATGCATTTTCATTTGTAACAGAACTTATGGCTAGTCTAGGTATTTTTTTTATGCCTGAGAGGTTATCCTTTTTTGGCCACTATCTCACCTGATGGTAAGTAATGATGTGGTCTAAAATGTTGTTTAGGCTAACCTAGAATTACTGGCAAACAACAGGGACCGACGGCTTAACGTGCCCTCCGAAGCACGGAAGAGCTCAGTAATGTCACCAGCGGTCACCCACCCAACTCATGACCGAGGCGGACGTTGCTTAATTTTGCTGATCGGTTCAGAACAGCTAAGTAAACTTCGCTACGAGCGCTTCCGAAGCTATATATAGGACTAGCTACCCGGCCGCGGCTCCGCCCGCGCGTATGTCGGTTATCACGCGAAAACATTAACCTCTTTACGCGCAGTTGGATCAAAACTATCTTATGTACTTCCCCAGGTCTCAAATTATTTTTATACCAAATTTCATACAATTCGGTCCAGTAGTTTTAGCATGAAAGCGAGACAGACAGACCGATAATAGCCTTACCCAGAGAGTTGAAATACATAGAGTAGTTATATTCGAACACCACTACTCTAAAAGCTTACTAGAATTTACCTATCTACATACCTACGCACATGTATATGCAGTTTGTAATGACAAGAAAAGAACGTTCAAATATTATTCGTCATAGCTGTTGTTAGAAAGAGATAAATTAGCAATTAGTGTTACCACCGAACCGCCACGACACGTTCCGATCACCATTATGCTGCGATCTCTTTCACTCTCTCACACCAAACGATACACATATCTCGCTCATCCATTTCATTGAGTTTAGTTCCTAAGACAAAACAAAATGACTATATTTTCTATTTCAACAATAAAAGCAATAATTATGCGTGAAATAAAACAATGAAACTTATCTCTCACAGTGCCTGTATAATTGGTGCAGAGTCTAAAGACACAGGAAGGCATATTGTCCACAAATTATTCCTAAAAAACACGATTAGCGGCGATGTATTCACCGGACGCTCGGAAGTGCAAGACTGGTAGTGATTCAGGTAATTACCCTGAATTCGTCTAGTAAATATGGAGGGCATACAACTCATCTACAGGTAAAAAAAATCTTAGGCCTTACCTATATGTATCTACAGTGCTCTCATACGGTCTCTTACTTTGGGGAAATTCCGTTGAAAAAGAATAAGTATTCATTATTAAAAACAAGCGATCTGTGGCTGCCGTAGTATAGATAGTTGCAAAACGATTTTCAAACATTTTCGCATATTACCATTGGTTTGCATGTATATTAGATTATCTTTGTGTTTTTGTAAAGCAATATCCAAAGTATTTTACTTTAAATTATACTATTTCAAGTATAAATGTGAGAGTTAAACTCTACCAACCTAAATGCAAGGTAGTTATGTGTAAAAGGAATGTGTTTACTAATGCAATTAAAGTGTGTAATAAATTTCCTTATTCATTTAAAGACATGACATTAAATATTTTCAAAAAGCAGATTTTAATGGTCACTTGACAACTGTTTTTACACCTTAAATGAATATATGACATTCAAAGTTTAATTAGTGTCTAATAATGTTATTAGATTTATATATATGTAGTTATATATTATTTTAGTTTGATTATATCTGAAAATTTTGACATATGTATTATATTTTGGTACTTAATGACATAATATTGATATGTTATTATCAATTATATTTTCAAAATAAATGTATGTACAGACTTATATTGATTAAATACATATTTGAACACCTTACATCTGCTGTATCTGTACAACATTATTGTAAATAAATGATTTGAATTTGAATTACCTGTATTTAATCCACCTCCGTTTGGGATCGAGTAGATTCAACAGTCTGTCTGCGTAGACACGTTTGCTGGCGGTGAACAGGATCACTTCGTACATGCGGGACACTCGGGACAGGAACTCGGCAAAGTGGGGACGGGTACGGACAAACACCTGGTACACACAAACGGTTAATAAAAAAATTAATACAATAAAAAAAAATTACAGCTGCATTATCTACAAAGGGATATATGTATGTATACGTCACATATTCTTAGGACCCATGAAATAGTGAGTCTTTAACCACCATCTCACCTGATGGTAAGTGATGATGTCGTCGAAGATATGGCCCGAAATGCCCTACCACCATGCTGTAACGACTGCCATCCTAAGACAACAACTGGGACCGACAGCCTCAGAGGGCCTGGGGTGTCAGCCGTGGGGACAGCCGGCACCCCCATCAGGGCTAGGTCCTCATGAGGTGTGGATGTCCTCGTGTTCCAGGGCATCCCAAGAGGCGGTATTGGGGAATATTCCCGGAGGCTGGGCTCGCTTAAGCGGGCAGCGACATCGGTGGGGGCTGCGACGCCGCGGTCCCCTGCCACTAGTCGATGACGGCGGAACACCATGAGGTTTTTAGTCGGTAGTGGGGCCCCTATTGACCCTGAGCCCGACATAACCACCTGCTCCCCGGCGGGTGTGTATGCGTAAATGCATTTTTCTTATGACAATAAAAAAAAAGCGGCCGACAGCCTAACATGCCTTCCGAAGCACAGATGCGCTCATTAGTAATAATCACTATCGGCCACCCATACAAGTCATGACCGCGGCGGACGTTGCTTAATTTAGCTGATTGGTTAAGAACGGCTAAGGAAACATCGCAACTAACTATAGGTTGTTTTAATAGAGACAAAGTCAAAAATGGTTACAGTAAAACTGCAGGCCACCCCACTGCCACTTCGGTGGGAATGAAGCCTTAATAAACAGAAAAACAAAACATAATAATACTTACAGTGTATCGGCAGTCTTGAAAGAGCACTGGAAAGTGAAAACTGGCATCTGGCAGTTCCTGCAGCGAACAGTGGACCAACGTCTCATCCAGGTCTAATACCTGCAATGATTATCATATTATAATAATAATAACGCTAATTGATTAAACTTATGAGACTAGTTTAACAATTCGAGTAGGAAACTAATATCTAAGAACTATGAAGGTAGGTGTACAAGTTTGACACTTTTTTTTTTTTATTGCTGATAGTTAAGCCTTTTAAGCCTTAGTTATGCCAGCCTTTTTTAACAATCTCACGTGATGGTAAGTGATGATGTGGTCGAAGGTATTAACAGGCTTAACCTAGAATGACTGGCTCTCAAGGATAGCTGCCGGAACACACCGTTAGGCGCTTGGCGACAGATTTTAAACTTGAGGGTGGTCGCTAGCCAGGCGGGCATTCGCAAAAATGCCCTTCCACCATGCGGTGAAGCTCAAGCCCGCGGCGGGATTCGAACCATGGACCTGCCGCGCGGCAGTCCATACCCAAAGCCACTGAGCTATCACTGCTTCAAAACACTTTCATGAATTAGGATTTTTCATCAGGACATCGTATATAACATTGGTATACATGTGCACCTTGTTGACAAAATAAATTGTTTGAAGCTGATGGCATCTGAACTATAGTCTATGTTTTTAACAAACGAGTATGGTAAAATTTACTGCTTTGCTATTGGCCCTTGTAATCAACATAAAGTCCGTTCCCCACGAACTCTGTAGTTACTCTTAGGTACATTCATAGAGATTCAAGATAAAAATGACGGTCATGTCTCAATCATGTGCTAACCAAGATAGAAACAAAAATGTACAGATTCGACAATCATGTACAAAATATGTTAGAGCAATTTATTATTGACGTATCTGCAGAAAGTTCATCAGAAGGATGACGATAATTTTTAAGATTACAAGAATTATAGTAGAATTATTTGAGAGATAATGGTTGGCAAGTACCACCTGCTCGGGATCCTGTTATTAAATCTCATGGCCGACACAAATCTGCAAGACCTCTGGACACTGAGCGAATATTGGGTGAATAGGGAACGTTATGATTAATATCAAAATTTCTGACGGTAGATCAAATAATTTCTTAATAACTCATGTGACAAATGAAACCAATTAGTCACCCCGTGACCACGATCACTGTAAAGTGTTTGAAACGTCGGGACAAAAATAATGATATATATACGCGATTTAAACCGTTTAAAGTTGTTTAATTACTAACAATCGCGAAAACCTAAGACAACATTAGAATTATTTGATCTATATGTTCTAGTGCACAATATATATATATATATATATATATATATATATTATTACAATATTGTTTTATATCATAAAATAATAACGTAATTTTTTCTACAGTAAATTTTAGAAGTATGCAATATGAACGGGCCTTAACAATTTCAAAACAAGAACAAAGGCATTGACCAATGACGGCAATGACCCATCTCACTCTGTCAATATCGGAAATGTGCGAGAGACATACTCAGTACTCGTTTGTTAAAAAAAGCAGACTATAGTGGAGTGTAATAATATTGACATACAGTGACAGATACATACAACTCTTTGTAACCAGTATTAGTAACATGTTATTATGTTACTAATACTGGCCACCCTCAAGTAGAAAATCTGTCGCCAAGCACCTAACGGTGTGTTCCGGCAGCAGTCCTTGAGAGCCAGTGAAATAACAGGCACATGAGACTTAACAACTATGTCTCAAGGTGACGGGCGCAGTGCAGTTCATCACTTGTGACGAAATGCATCTGTTATAGGCAGAGGTAACCGCTTAACATCAGGGGTGCCTTGAGCCTGTTCCGTCACAAAAACATTAAAAAAAAAATTATGCCTTATGTGTGGAGCAGTGTGGTAAACATGGTATATAGAGGACTCTACTATGCAGATAAACACTTCCTATAGGGCTACACCTGGGGTACTACCCCTTAGCACTTGTCCTGTGGTACTTTCTAACAGCTTCTTCGATGATGTCTTCGTCATTGTGAAAGCTAATTAACATGCTTCTTCAGGATTATTTTCAAAATATCTAGTTAATCACGTTCATTGGGAAGTTCTTATCAATACCCTTAAAACTAGCACTCAACATATTGTCACATCTGTATTTCCTGAAGGGGTAGGCCACTAAAAGTAGGTTACTAGACATGTTTTAATGTAGTGATGAAGTTATGTAGTACCATCTACCGAGCACTAGACTCTGGCCTGCCACTGAAAATGTCTTGGTCGATGAACACAACAACGTGTCTAATGCGGGGTTCGAACTCTGAACCTCGCGCTCCTTAGAGCAGCGCTTTCACCCACCCGCCAACGAGGCAGTAAAATAAAATAGATATGTAATATGAAAATGTAGCTCAATAATTCAAAAATAACTATAAAGACACAGTAATAATAATAATCATATGCCAGGTATCAATATGATATAACTGAATTTCACCCCTCTCCCCCCCCCCCCAACTCCTCCCGTGTGTGTCGTAAGAGACCAAGGAAAAAACGCAAAGGGGGGCAGGCAGTAGCGCCCTCTGAGGAACTGCGATCCTGAAGACGCATACCAAGCGCAAAGATTATGGCAAACCTACTAAACTGGGGGAGGCTGTGTTCAGCAGTGGACAATACTGCTGATACAGTACAGTAAGCTTAATAATCTAAATGTAAAAGCTGTGCTACAAAGTAGGCATCCAGCCCCCATCATGGTTTTCAACTGTTGGTTTACATGGTTTATAACTGTGTAGAGACAATTGCAGTGGCTGAACAAATACATAAATAAATTTATATAAATTGTTACCCAAGTAGTTTGTATCTCCTCATATAAGAATTACAAGAATAAGCTTGCTAAAGTGCGTAATTTACCATTTGCCACTCGGTAAGCAATAGTACATTGTATACCGAGGGGAGAAAATGATTTATTTCGTCGATACAATTAGAAATAGAACTTTCTCCTGAGTGATACTTAGTAGTGTTTTTTTTTTTTTTATTGCTGATAGGTAAGCCTTTGACCACAATCTCACCTGATGGTAAGTGATGTAGTGGTCGAAGGTGTTAACAGGCTTAACCTAGAAATACTGGTTCTCAAGGACAAATGTAACGAATGCTGGATTTTTCACATTCGCGAATGCGAATATTTATCTTTAATAACGCGAATGCGAATGCGAATATTTTAAAATTTCAAAAAAGCGCGCGTAAAATATTTGACAGGTTTGGAGTTTCGTGTCGACCATGTTTAAATTGAACATAACCGAGCCGATATTGGTTAATTGAATGAATTTAGTCACACAAAGTTCATTCTAAAAGTTTTGTTTTGAGGTTAGTTTTATGTTATTTAAAGATTATTATTAACATTAGATATTTAAAGTTTAATATTTTTTTTTAGTAAATAGAAATTGTAAACATTATTTTAAAATGGTAGTAAATTAATAATATACTACTAAATGAATGCAAACCTTACATAGTTTTAACAAGGCTGATTAATTTTAGATTTGATAAGATCTCTGAAGTTCTTTTTTCATATATGAGGCTTTAATTTAGAATGTTGAAGTATGATTTAATAAAAATATCAAAGTGTTATTATTATTTCATATGTATGCATATTATAATTTCCTTTTTGATTATTAAAAACATTCGCTAAATATTCGCATAAATTTCGCGAATGCGAATATTTGTTACATCACTTTACTTAATGCTTTATGCTACACCTAAGAGGAAAATAAAATCATTACAAGTTTTCTTGTATTTGTCCCGAGACTTCTTAGAAAGTATGTTCTTTATGACTTTGAAAATATTATGTACGGAAAAATTTGAGTAAATTAAATAGTGACAACCACGATTACAACACTAGGAATAAATATAAAATAGCAGTACCAGGTTTTAGACTAGCAAAGACAAATAAAAGGTCCTTTTTAGGTAATTGTGTGCGGTTTTATAATAAAATTCCCAAACATATTACAATTCTCACAGAAGGAAAATTCAAGTTGCATGTGAAAAACATTTTGATTAAGATATCATACTACAAAGTTTGTGATTACTTAAACGACAAAGATGCTTGGAAAGTTCCGCCTCGGCCAAGCTGTCACCTGTCACCTATGTAATTTGAACAAATATTGTAATAGTCATATTATATTGTATATAACACATTGTTTAAAGATGTTTAAAAGAATGGCCCCGAGTTTCTTCCCCTTCTACGCGCAGTGGCTCTATAAATTTTTTTTTTTTTGCTGAACGTGGCAGTACAATGTAGAATATTTCAATATAAAAATTTGTAATTGACCTTCATAAGAGCGTCGTAGACGCCTACATTGAATAAATGATTTTGAATTTGAATTTGAATTGACTTCTTGGGCTGTATTTTGTATTTCTGGTGGCGTCATCATTATAAAATCGTCCATTTCACTACCATATAACATTTTGTAAAGTTATTTAGAATAATTTAAAGCATCCTGTTATGGGGAGGCTGTGTTCAGCAGTGGACAATCTGGCTGATACAGTACAGTACTGTACAATGTAAAATGTTTGTCAGATAACCATGGGTCTACTGTGAGATGTACTTACCAGGCTGAAGTCCGGACTGGTTCTAGTCTTCAATGGTAAGGCAGGGTACCGCGCCCGTAGGGCTCCCGTCGCGACGCTTTCCAAAGGCGGCAACTATACACAAATATAATAAACAACTATAGACAAAACCAATAAATTAAGTGGTAACGCACAGAAGTATTGTTTTTATTTTATGCTTCATATGTTAGCCTTTAACAACTATCTCACTTTATGGTAAGTGATGATGTGGTCGAAGATGTTGTTCAGGCTGAGTTGTTGGCTCGTAGAAAAAAGTATTTATACATTTTTTATAGTTTTTTTTTTTATATTTTTATCGTGCGAACAGTCTTGCAACTATAAGCAGATGGAGTGTATGATTTTTGTCATGTAGGGCGCTACTTCCAGCGAAGTCAGCCCCTTCTTTTTACAGTTAATTATTATGACTCTTAGTCAAAGATGTCCCGTCGCTTTTTAAGGCGACGGATGGTTTCAGGGAAGGTGAGTTGCCCCGCCAGCTGGTTCGGGTGCCTCTGTAATCTAGATATGTAGTTAGCTCCATGATTATCAATCTCCTCCTTCACCATAGGCATGTTGAGTAAATCATGCAGCTCTGTTGTTCTGACAAACCATGGTGCATTTGAAATTTGTTTCAGGATGTAGTTTTGCACCCTTTGTATTATCATTATGTTTGAGGCACTAGCAGAACCCCACAACTGTATGCCATATGTCCAAATTGGTTTTAAGATTGATTTTTATATCAACAGCTTATTGTCCATAGTTAGTTTTGAGTTTTGTCCCATCAGCCAGTAGAGCCCTTTGTATTTCAAATTAATTTCTTCCCGTTTTATTTCAACATGTTTCCTCCAGGTGAGTCTACGGTCCAAGTGTATACCCAAATACTTTCCTGTATCTTGATGTGGCAATTGGGTACCATTCAGAGTGACTGGTGTGCAGTTTTGATTTTTCTGAGTAAATGTTACATGTACTGATTTGGAAGCACTGGCAGCAATTCGCCATTTGGAAAGCCATTCTACTATGTCATTAAGACTGTTTTGGAGTAGCCTAGAGGCCTGAATCAGAAAAATTTTTTGTAGATAATTTTATGATTACAATTTTGTCTGAAGTATTTTTATGATAAAACTTACCATTTCGGTGAAAATCGCAAAAATCTCACTTTTTTTACCTTTGTGCTTGAATATTTTTTTTCCAGGGGAAAGATGAGGAACTTTCAAATTTTATTTTTAATCATATTTTAAACAATCTTACTGATCTTCAGCTTGGTGGGAGTTTAGGTAGCTTTAATCTTATTTTTCGGTGTAGTTTCACCGGACCAATTACTGTGTTCCGGTTAGAAAGGTGGTGCTGGTGAAATTACAAGCACATTAGACTTAAAGACTTTATATCTCGATGGGCGCAGTGCAGTTAGTCACTTGTGACAATGCATCTGTAATAGGCAGAGGTTGGCCTTATATGGTTGTTCCGTCACAATGACATCAACTCTAAACGTAACTCTATGTGGCCAGCAACCCAAAGTGCATCGCATAATGCCATCCTCAAAAGTGTCTTATATTGTGTAAGATCAATTATAATCTCTGTACTTACCTTACAAAATTACAAATTTACGAGAGGAAAAGTGATGTGCGGGATTCGAACCTCTTTATCTGGGGTATGCTCTGACTGACTGAGCTAACATGACAATGAGACATAGCTCTAATTATTCCTATCGTTCTTTAACCATCGTATGAGGATGGAGCGACACCTATAGTTCTAGTTAGGTTGTAGTACCTGTCTGTACATACCTGTTTGATGAACAAATAAGGGTCAAACGCATCGACCCAGGACATTTGCTCGCATTCCACTCGGTTACTGCATGATGATATCACATCCGCAGCCTCCTCCTGAAATAAGTTTTAAATAAGTTTCACTTATATTTATGTACATCCTACATATTTGGTGAGTCTTACACTACGGTTTAAATCACGCAAACACTGCTGTCACTGCATACATTGCAATAGCTCGGTTCATAACTGAAATACGAGAATATGCATTGTTTGCGCGCAAACGATGTGAACCGATATGTGGCCACGCTAATAACATCTGCTAACTGTCAATTTGCTTTTTCGCAATTGACCCAAAATCTAATTATTGATAATAGAAGTATTGCACTTCAAGGCATTCTTTTGTGAACAGATGTTTGTACGTTCAACATTCTAACCACAACAATAAAAATCTCCTCATCTATCTGTCAAGATTTGATTTTGACGTTTGTGCATACATTGCACTACCACTTTTCTGTGAGCGTTGTTTGCGGCCGGTGGTGACGTCATAGATGACGTCATTACGCTATCGTGGTGTTTGTTTAGCAAGTTATGAACCGACCATTTGCGTGCATACAGTGCAAATAGCGCATATTTGCGTGACTTGAACCACAGTGTAAGGATGGCTGGACCAAAACAGATATTCGATTAAAAACCTATGCTATTATATACAAAGATATTTAAAAAATAAAGTCAACTATTCTGATATCAGGTTGGCTGATCATTTTATCATATTTTTAAACAATTCTAGGTTAGCCTGAACAACATCTTCGACTACATCATCACTTACCATCAGGTGAGATAGTGGTCAAGGGCTAACCTATCAAGCATAAAAAATAAAAAAAAAATCTCCCCCTACTTCCCCCCATTACTGTAATTATATTACTGTATTATTGTATTACTGTAAATAGTTATACATGCGCCTTTTCAGTCTCAAATCTAATAATTTTTCAGGTGCTTCATTAAACTAAATTTGTATGCAATATATTTTTCATAATCATTATTATACAGATTGAATTCACTTTTAAAACCGTAGGCTTAGGCATTATTTTCAGAGAATATGTAATGAATAGGGATAGGAATAATTCTCATACAACAACTTAACAGTCTACCAAAATAGTTTGCAAATAAAAGGGGATAAGCGGAATTCGTTAAAATATTGAATAAAGACTTCTATGCAATTTTTTACTTTTGTGTGAAGCCTATTTTCATCAACATTGTCCATACAATAAATGTAAAGGTGTGTCTCCTGTGACTTTGACCCGCATCCTCCATGCAACATAATTAAAATGCCAGTGCCCTACCTACCTTATGTGTATATGGGGTAAATGTATAAATATTTTCACTAGCCAAAGAGAGCATGAAAAAAGTTTGTCTTTTTTGCCTATAGACAAAAATTTGCGTTTATCTGCAGTGCTTCGGGATAAACATTGACAGGAGATGCACCTCGATAACAACAAACTTACCTCGAGTTCAGCTGGGGTTGGTTCCTCGTGGCAGTTTAGAGATTCATCTGCAGACAGGTCAGTGCCATTCTGTAAACACAAGATATATCAATTTTATCAATGATTAAGGCATTACTTTTCATAAAGTTTTTGACAATTCACTGATGAAAACTTTGCATCATTGTGGTCAATATGCACTTACATTATTCTTATCGTAAAAATAACTGGATCATCTTACCAGTGTAGGTCTTGACAGACATAATCTAAAGTTCACAAGTACGGTCTGAATAAATATCTCTCACGAAAACTTGTCTCAATATTGTTGCTTTGTATTAGGTGAGACAAAAATAAATGCGTGCCTAGCTGTTAATTAAATAACTCAACATGCAAATCAGCTCCAGTGTGCATTCTAGGATATAAGTTAAGGTGGGTTTTTTATAAAACACCAATATCCTTAGGAATTTTATTTTGTTTTTCGTGTGTGCATTACAAAAGAGCCCAATAGGAAGCTATACTTAAGATGATTTAGAATTGGTAGCTGAACATTCTTTTACAAAATTAATGTGTATTTTGTTGGTGCCCAATACTTTCTTGCTCTAGCTACTTAATTTGCTTGCTTCTTATATGATATCAAGGACTTCTTATGAAACATAGGGATATGAAGGTTGATTGCAATTACGGTTGTACTGGTTGTACAATTCCGATTATAGGATATTCATATTATAGTACATTCAGATAATCGAAGTTCTACTGTAATTATAAATTTTTTCAATCACTTAATGTTCATTATTTTTATATAATATCTTAAAAAATTTGTGCAATTACCCAACCCGCTGCCTCTGCTGCCAAACTCTGACTGATTTCAGCAAGGAATCCACTGCTAGGGCTCCTTGCAGACAGGGCTTCCAGGCTCTCTATAGCCGTGCCCTGAGTATCGCATGTCGATGATATCTCGCACTCTGAGTCCCGTACATAGCTGTCCTGCTCTAGCATTGATACTACCTCACCCTGTAGTACAGACATAATTTAGGGGTTTAAAAGTAATTTTTTTTACTCCAGATCTTAAATATAGTCCTTTTTTACCAAAAGAATATTCATCCTGATTTCATTTGAGCTGTGATTACTATTTACTAAATTACAAAACTTTTTTCTAATGTCTATTAAATCTCTATACTCTATAAAACCTTAAACAATTTTTTTCCTGAACTATATTTTTCTCTTTCTTACATTAGACATTAGTGTAGGTAGTTGCTACATTTCAGTGCACTGATATGAACTTTATTTCAGCAATAGTTAGATTGATATTCGTACTCACAACAAGCTACTAACAATAAAATTTTACAAATTGTACTGCTGACAATGTCTAAAATAAATGCATATTAATATTCTGCTTCATCATTAATTCACTTATACAAAAATTTCTCACCTGCACGTAATTCTCTTCGCCGGGCAAATTACACAAATCACAATTATCAAGATCATCCGTTGTAGAAGTTGGTTGATACATCTCCAAATCCAAATCGTTACTGGACTTCCGTCTCTTAGCCAATCTTTTATCTACTGAGTTCCTAGATACACAATCTTCTTTATCTGTGGTCATCACTCTAGCTGCTTTATCGGCCAAATAGTTAATATCTTCATCACCATTAGGTAAGTTGCAGTCTGGTAAAGGGATGAAATCATTGAGGCAGTCATTTGGAAGACATAGTTCAGAGGACTCCACTTGAGCATCGGAGTCTGAATCCTCAGATTTCGGTGTAGGAAAGTCAAATGTTGTTGTGTGTGGCTCATACATAGTGACATCGTCTTCAGTCTGCTCTAGTTGACTCCAACTAGGGCTGGACTGTTCCGACTCAGACTTTTTACTTTTCTTCTTTGGACTCTCGTTTGTCGATGATACTGTTGGTTTGGGGATGGTGACTCCAATCTGACGGACTTTACGTATTGGTGAGCTGTTTAATGAAGCTGCCTTATCAGTCTTATCTAAACGGCGAGTCTTTCTAGGAGAGTTTATAGCTGATGTCACTTCAGTTTTCTTCATATCACGATTCAATGAGCTGTGACGTATCGGAAGTTTTCGCACCTCTTTTGGCTTCATTTTATCTTGAGGTTTTTTTATAGAAGTGGTGGAAGATACAGGGTCTTTTGTGGAACTACGGACGACGGTTTGGAAGATTGGCTTCTTTGTGCGGTCATTGTGCTTGGGCTTAGCCTTGTGCGATTCTAAGGGCTTCTCCATGCTTCTAGTGATTTTAGTTCTGACTGGTCGAGTTTTGAGATTCAGTGACTTTAGTTTTTGAGATCTTGTGACGCAGGATGCGTCCGATAGGACATTCTTGACGTCTCTTGTAAGGATCTTTGTCCAAGTTGTTGGAGTGCGGGACAAAGGCTTGGTGATTGGAGTTTTGGTTATCTTAACTGTGTTGTTTCTCTTTGAGAGCACCGGCTCCCTCTTTCTACTTCTTAACCGCATTGCAAATTTGAGGGCTCAACCTGCAAAGATGTAAATAAACATATGATCAAATATATAGTTTTAGTTGATACTTTGTGTAGATAAACTTTTTTCATTAATCTATTCACTTTTCAGATTCCAGCTTGTTGCTGAGCTGGGAATATGGATCAGGTTTTTTATGGGATTTTGATGGAATCTCAAGACCCAGCTGGTGTTAAATGCACTGTATTACACTTGGGCTCAGCAAACTCTAGAGCAAAGTATATGTTAGACAACAGTGATATAGTCTGTGGATCTGCAAAAAGACCTAGGAGTGTTAATAGCATCTAATTTTAAATGGGAAGCTCAAATCACATCTATGGTGAAAAAAGCCAACTCCTTTTTATATGTCATACGGAGATCATTCCAATTCTTCACTGTAGAAGTCTTTCTAAAAATATATAAAACATATCAGACCCCTGCTAGAGTATGGTTTTCATGTTTGGAGCCCATACTTCCAAAATGATATTAACCTTCTAGAAGGTGTCCAGAGGAAAGCAATCAAATTACCACAGGCCCTGCATCACAAGTCCCATGAAGAGAGACTCCTAACACTATGCCTCACTAGTCTAGAAGATAGCGTTAGGGGTGATCTTATTGAAACATTTAAGATTATTAATCAATATTATAACCTACCTAATATAGAAGACTTTTATATAATCAGAGAAAGCTTAAGGCCAATCCAGGGACATGAAATCCAGCTTATTCAGGATTTGGGCATAATGTAGCCTGCACACCATTTCTTGAGCAACAGAGTAGTGCATAACTGGAATAAACTACCAGAACTTGTTGTGTCAGCCACATCAACCAGCAATTTTAATAATAAATTGGACAAATGGCTATCCACAGAAAAGAAATATCTTCTGAAACTATAAATACAACACTGCAATGATATGGACATATCAGTCATATGGACATATATATTGCTGCTTGTCCATTAATAATAATAAATGGTAACCTCTCTCTACAATAGATCTGACACTCGAGTTGTTATTTATCATGTGCCAGTAATTTTATTGTTATCAATATACCTTTCAAATGGTGCCAGTATTGTATGGGGGGCATATGAGCACCAGCCCCTCGACTACTCAAAAAAAACAAGCCAGATTGTACAGTAATATTACAGCCATTCAGCCCTCAGATTTATTAAAATATTAATAAAATGATTGTTTTCTTGTTTTTCAAGGATTATAATATTCATGGTTAATCTTTTATTTGCTACTTTAGTTGTTAATATTAAATAAAATATGTAGATTGCAGAGATAATATAAAATTTTTAAAACTCCCACTTATATGAGGTAAACATAATTTTTAATCTGTATTAGAGCATGGTAACAGGTGGTATTAACGGGTCTATTCACATTCACACACACATTTACATCACAATCAACAGTCAATGTAACTTGATTTTATCACTGAGGTTAGTCAAAATATGATTATGATGTTGATGTGTGCATCAATAGACCAGTTAGTGATTAATAAACAGAGTTTAGTTCATGGAAATTGAAAGAACAGTATAATTTGGCACTATTCCAGACAGGTTAGTAATAGACATATTAACAAAATATATCCACCAATGAAGCAGTGATAGCTGATCGTAATATATTTGGACTACCATGCTGCAGGTGCACGGTTCGATCCATCGTCAAGGGGTGCGTTCTTATATGTCGTCCGACGACGGATGATCGCTCCAAGCAGAGCGACGCTCTTCGTCCGCCTTTTAAGAACGGCTCTGTATCATATCTGTATCAAGAACACTACTTAAAATGTTTCACTGACTCAGAAGAAATGTATTTACAATTATGTACTTTTCCAGAATACATAACTAAAACAAACATACATAATATAACAATAATAATAATAAAATTTTGTAAACAGAAGTCTACGTAAACAAAAAGTAACTTAAAACAAAGAAAAATCAAGTCCCAACTGTCAAATGAAACGTCAGGGCGATATTTATCCACCGATTTCGTGGGGCGACCGGTGCGTCGTCGAGCGATATATAAGAACGCTCCGGATGATCATCGGACGATCGCCCCGGGCATATAAAAACGCTCGGGGCGTCGTCGGACGTCGTCGGACGACAAATAAGAACGCACCCCAGAGTAATTTGTAAATGCTGGGATAGCTAGATACAACTCTCAAGAAGAAAATCTGTTACCGAGCACCTAACAGTCCTGGCAGATATCTTTAGAGGCCTAGTCCATTTACCATTCTTCAACACATCTTCACTTATCAACAGGTGAGATGGTGGTCAAGGGCAAGCTTCAGAACATTTCAGTCTACTTTGATAACTTTTAAAGGTACATACATAAGTGCAGAGTGTACAGTGAAAGGTCTATAGTTCTGAGAGCGGCATTCTGCATTCACTGTACAACACACAGCAAGTGGTTGAGTTCTACATATCAATTAGGTATCTTAGTTATTGATAACTTTTTTCTTAGTTTAGTCTTTTAGACATGATATGGACTAAGCAGTCAGCTGAAATATAACTTCACAAACGTTCTTCACTATTCTAACTTATAAGAAACATTAAATTTTATACCTTATTTGTTTTTTTTCAAAAGTATACACATAAATTTAAGCTGTATCCCAAGTGCATTAGGTTCATAATGGCTCTAGGAATTTACCCTAGGGGATTATTTTGGGACACTTGTTCTGATTATTGTTGGTGATCATATTAGGTATATGTATGTATTGTTTGAGTTAAGTCAGCGTTATATATTTCAGCAGCATAACAGCGACAAAATGTACTTACATGAACTCTATCGATGAATTAGAAAGTTTATTAATTACTCCATCAGAATTGTGTTACACTCACGGAAAGTTAGCAAAATCAACGACCGCATCGGCCAGACATATCATGAACCATAACTTTCCTTTGTCTCAACACAACATTGCTTAGATTTCCAAGCAAAATTCAATTGCCGAAACACCGATTCGCGCCTTTTTCAAACACCACTTTTTACACCATTTCACAACTCATTAGTAACGAAAACTAGTCTAAATGATTCTAAACATATTTTGTTTATTATTTAAAACTTTATTAACACATTAGAAACTAAAATAATTGCGAAACTCGATAGGAAAGGAAAAAGAGCGGCGCTATAGCATTATCGATTTTTCAACTGCATTAGGAATGGGATTATTGCTGGTGTACAAGCAATTATTTTTCCACCATCCTGGCCAAACAGTTTGATCACGGAAAAACGAAGAAAATGCACTCGTAATTAGGAATTACATGTTATTTTTTTAACGCGAAACACAAAAGCTAAACAAAATGTCAAAATGGCGGCGCTTGTGTAAAATTGAATTTGATGCAGATGTCGCTGCGGTGCTAAAGCCGCGCATGCGTTTTGTTCTTGAAACTTGAAGTGAAAAGTCAATATAGAACACACAAATAAAATTTGAATACAAATCAGATGTACCTACATAATAGTGTTTGCATTTTGCACATTTCTAAAGTGAATCATTATGTGATATTTATGCAAAATATTTTAGGACTAATTCTACCGAACTAGGATTAAATTTATACGCGGATAACTTTAGACCATACACCATTTAAAATGTGGATTAAGATATTATAATGTGGCTCTCCCATAACGTCAAACCTAGAAGCAGATTTTATATTTGTTGGATTCCTGTCGTAAAAGCAGAAAACTTCTTGGTTTATACTATTATGACATATGACAGCATCGTGGACATAGAAATAATATGTTTTATCCATGGAAGTAATAAGTACTACGTACAACAGGAATGAGCTCTATCTGTGCATCATGCAGCTTAAATAAAAAAATAAAACCTTATGGTAAGGTCATAAGGGTCTTGTTGCGCGCAAAATAAAAATGAAGCCGAGTGAGAAGGCTATCACTGAATCCTGTGTCTCGTTCTAACAGTGACCTAGAGTTGCCAGAGCTAAGTCGATTTCAATCCTTGTTTCATTGTTTGTCGAAAAATATGCGATTGATGTAATGTAATGAAGTAAAAACATTTACTTCTAAAATGTGTCTAAACATAAATAATAATTCTTTACCAACATGTTAAGGCAATATTATTTGTTGCTACGTGTACCTAAAGCCATACTAACGCAAATAAATTGCGGTTGGCGTATAGGTTTTCTTTTATTTGTATGAAATACGGACACCTGACATGGCAACCCCACATGAAATTGCGGACTCGGACGTTAATAAAGGAGTGTTTTTTTATTTCGTGATATTTTTGAAGAATTTTAGTAAAAAAGGGGAGAATTTGTGTCGTGGAGGCTTGCGGTAGCGAATATTATCCTGATTGTGGTTTATCTTTTCACAGGTAGTAGTTTTAAACATAATTTGTTAGTGAGGAATTATGGCGACCATGCATGACTATCCAATTATAGTTCAAGAACAAATAAATTAAATACCTATGTATATATTATTCCTTTCTCTATTAAAATAACTTTGTTTCAATTTCAGATTTCCTAAAGATCCTAATGTTAGTTTAACTCATAATGCAAAATTAGAAACAATGAAATATATAAGGAGTAAGCTGGGTTTGCGGCAGAAACTTAACAAGACTGTTTTATTTAACAATATTTGATTTAAAATTACACTTAACTGTTTTTCTTACCTAATTAATGAAATATACCACAATAGGTAGTATATCGTAATTTTATCTCAGTCACTGCATGTCGTGTACCACAAGGACTAGTAGGTAAGTACCTACCTATATGACGCGAGTGTGAAAAGCAAGCAAAAACAGGATATGTACAGTGCCGCAAAGGGCAAGTTCATCATTAGCATCTTCGATTAAAATCCATCTGAAGCAATGACCTGCTGACGTCAAATCACAAATCATTTTTTATAATAAAATTATCTTTGGATAATAATATAATGGACTTTATATAAAGATTTGTCAAAGCGGCTGATAGAAAAGCCAAACGACCAAAGGGCTGGCGCTTACAACGGGGTAATGCTGCCAGCCTTTTAGGTACTCTACCCGTGGACAGTGACCTGAGCTCTGTTTTCTACTTATGATTGCCTCCTGCTAGAAAACAGAGCTCACAATTCTTAAGTGTAACATTTTAGGTCATAAGTAGATATAGTTGAATTATTTATTTATTTTTGTTATCATTGTTAATAACTCAACTATTATCGGTATTCCCTAGTAGAAGAACATACTTTCGTACAATGCTGTTGTTTTAAAATTAATCATTAAAGTCGCCATAAAATTATTGTCCTTAAATCATATTTCAATATTGTCACCATTGCCAGAGAGGGATAAGAGGTACAGTTACTGAGCTCTCGTTCGGCTTCAATTTTGCGACAACAGCTCATTCCTGTTGTACGTAGTACTTATTACTTCCATGGTTTTATCAGCTGTTATAATGTTTATATGTGTTTTTTGTTTATAGAGCTATATCACTAAGTTCGTGGTATAAATTATAAAAACTTGGATTTGATTTTTTCCTTGCTTCAGCCGTCTGCGGATGTCAAATGTCATAAAAGTTAGTGTTCTGGAAAATTTAAAATACTATAACAGTATTGGAAATCTATGGTGAAAGAGATTTATCATATTTTGTTTGTTATTTATAGTAAAGTTATCGTCCTATAGTTTTATCCTAGTTTATACACAAATTACCATACGCAATTAACGGTACGATTCGTCACTTTGATCAATCGAAAGAACATGGAAACGATTGGTCGTTTCAATACTTGGTTGAATGTTTGAAGCTTCAGATAATATATATGCCATTTATACACAAATGGCGCCGAAAGCCGACCAAACAAAAGTTGTTAACGAAAACATTTGCACATAATTATACCCCACGCGGATAGAGGGGGGAGATTTATAAAGATTTATAGCGTTACGTTAGGTACAAGTTTATACCATTTTATTTTTACATTTTAGATTGAAAGTCCCTACAAAAGCTACATTCAACTTTTTTTTTATCACCAGCAATGCCACTTCTCATATTGTCGGTTTTTTCTCTGGCTGAAGAAGTTATCGCAAGCAGGATCATTTTATGGTACCTATTTATCTGTTTGAGCATCCTTGTTTAGAATCAGCAAAATAAATTATAACTTCATTTGCCCATATCAATACCATTTCTCATAATTGTAGGTCATGGGACTTTATTTTTAGGAAATTTCGGACTTATGTATTTTTTCAATTGATTTTGAAATCTAAGTAACGGCCAAAAACAGATTATCGTTTTTTATCTAACTAAATATTTTATCTGTTTTTAACATATTATTGGACCTAGAATAAAAAAAAAATGTAGCGCAAAGTCCCTACTAAAAACAAACTTTCCACCACATACCTAATTATGTGTATTGATTTGGGCAAAATAACTTTCCTATATCTTGGGGAAAAATACCAAATGTCATGGCAATATTTTATCGTAAAAAAAGAACACCGTTTCACAATTCTACCACATGAATATAGAACCGTATAATATTTTATTCAAGTGGTAATACTACGGCAGGCTTATTAGCTAACTCTTGGTGAACTTCAAGACGAAGGCAATTGGGGTGCGATTCAGGGGAATTATCTATCATTTTTACTGACGATGGAAGTTGAATGAACTAACAAAAGTGAAATAGATTGGGTCTTTTGTGCGTTTCGTTTATGCTTTCGTGAAATTTCTGGCCCTATCTTAGGGCCATTTGGCACTACATGGAATTGTAAGGCGCAAAATGGTAATTATATTGTGATTATATAATTATTTAAATAGGAAGTAAAATCATTTAATTATATATCATTAAAGTACATAATATAACTCGCACAATCTTAGATACGCTGTTAATAATGTATCTCCTAAAATAATATCGAAACGCAAGATATATATAGTTTTTTTTTTTTTGTTAACATCAGTCTATGTTTCGCGCGATAAACAAAAACATTCGTGAAGTGGATGATTTTAGATTACTTGTGATTGTGAAGTAAGCAAAGTAAAACTAGATGATGTGATTAAAAGTTACAATTACATGGCTCATAACAAAAGTGTGATAACAGTTTTCATTTTAGGATGCCTGCACACAAAGTCATATCTGACATACAACTCCAACTTATAATAGAGTTCATGGAAATGAATACCGATTTGGAAGTGGGCCGAATTATAAATAAGTGCCCATTAGAAAAACAAATAAAAGCGAAGAAGTGGGAAGAGCTGGCGGCAACCCTCTACTCAAGAAAAACAAAACGCAAGAAGATAAATCAAGAACGAGTTTCTTACATTTACCAATGACAGTGCGGAAATCACCTATGCACTCAGGAAACCAACAGCTAGGTCAAGAGTCATGCCCGATTGTCACTTGGCGCTACAAAATCTAGCAGACATAATTGTATTATGTAACGGTGACTTGTAATAAGAGCCACAGTTCATATCAGGGTAATAATAGAGCAGTTATTCTTGTCAAGGGAAGGAGTGAAAAAGAATATCTCTACAGACGTTGCATAGCTCTGTAAGCCCACAGCAAAGGAATCACAGAATCTGTTGCATGTCGACACTGAGAAACAACTACAAAATCTATGGAACAAGAAGTCTGACTAAATATGCGGTGTCCTTCCTGATATAAAACAAAAAATAATCTAATAATCTACTTAAGCTCACGAGGGCAGATCTCCATGTGATGATTGGGATCAATACTGGCCATTGCGATCTATACCTACTATCACCTACACAAAACTGGAAAAACAGAGTCCACCGTGCCAGGGCTGCTTGCATGAGAATGAAACTGTAGAATGTGTTGCTCCACTGCAACTCCATACATGATACTGAAGATAAGAAGCGGCTGGGGCTGGGCTGGCAGGAGGGTAATGCACAATACACCCCAAGCAGGACATTGGTGCAAGATTCATCGCCCTTTTAGGATAGGATTGCTGTATTTTGTATTGTTTATAAATAAATGATTAAGAATTTATTGAGTATTGTACTTTTTATTCAGCTAGTATGATTACATCCACAGAGAAGAACCAGCAAGAAACTCTTGTGCAGAATCTTAAAATGTAGCAAAAATTCCATATATTATCTTACAGTAGAATATGTACATTCTTTAATTTTATTATTCTGATAGAATACTAAGTTACAATTTAGAGATAAAATTGAATACAATAAAAAATATTATAATATAAAGGCTAAAGTTTGTTGTATGTCTGTTGCGCCTTCATGCTGAAACGGCTGAACGGATTTGCATGAAATTTATAATTAAGATGGTTCATACCCTGGAATAGCACATAGGCTACTTATCATTACCATCATCTCGCGGGTGACACCGCGGAGCGCAGTTAGTATCATATAATCATACAAAAGAATTATTTAAAAAAAACCTGACATGTCTCACATCAAAATCGGTGTTCCAGTGTAGGCTGTAGAGGGTTACAAAGAATTAAGCCATACATACTTAAATACAAACATACTCTTAAAAAACATTACTCTAGTTAAAATCTAGTGAAAAAGTCAGTGAAACATTGTTTAAACATCTTAAAATGATTTTACTAATAAGCTATATGAAATGACTTCTGTGACTTCATTTTTTCTTCTGCTAATTTCATTTTATTATGTTCCTATTAATATTATCATCCTATTATGTCCTTCTTAAGGATTTCCTCCTTCTGTAATACAAAGTTACACAAGACCACACAGTATGACTGTTTTGCCTGCCTTGATATGGGATGCATAGTGCATCAACATGTAAAAAAAAAAAAAAACAAAATCAGATATTTTTAAAGAGTCATGAAACAGCAATGTTTGTTACACTCTTGTTGTATTGCACTATTTTACCTATGTGAGGTGTCTACTGGACCACAATCTTTGCACAACACCTTGCCTTTCCCCATCTAAGTTTTGGTGGTTCCGCCGCTCATGGCTCTGGCTGTTGTGACCGGTCATTTAGAATTTCTTCATCGTCATTGGCGAAGCGTTGGTCATACACAAAGTTATGCAAGACCGCACACACATTGACTATTTTCCCTGCCTTGACGGTTGCATAGTGCATCACCCTATTTAAAAAAAAAAACAAATTTTAAAAGGGATATACAATACAAAATTCTTTATTCATTAACAATCTTAAGGAAAACAATAAAATTACTACAAACAAATTAATATATTAGATTGGACAAAGGGCCTTATCGCTTAAGCAATTTCTTACAGGCAACCTTGCATGGAGAGGATTTATAATATTGCGGTTTAGGGATTCCGAAAAGAGAAAATAATAATAATAAATAATGATAAAACATATGTATTTATACATTATAATATGCACAGCACACATAATTGTCTTGAATTGTGCATAAACTATATTTATATAATTAAAACATAAATACAATAACTAAATATAATATTATATTTACATACAATACATTATAATATTACATAATATAGGTACTACAATTTATATAATACAATACATACATATCTTATACAAAACATAATGAACATATGTAAAATATTCAGCATATGTTTACTGAGTAGTGCTTCTTCACCATATCTTTGAATAAAGAAATAAACTTAGCTTGTCTGATATCAACAGGTAGTGCATTCCACAAGAAGACTGCATGTTTTGTAAATGATTTATTAAAATATGTTGATGATGAGACAGGCATATCAGAGTCATACAGGAATATAAGTTCAAGTAAAAGTAAAACTCTGCTGGAAGTTTTGGATATGATGTTGTGATGGCAGGAAGACAACAAACTACTTACATGTGTGCCAAGACACATTGGAAATGAGTTTTCAGCACACCAATACAACGCTCTACCACATTCCATGTGCGAACATGCTTGTAGGTGTATAATTCTTCAGGCGAGTTTGGCACAGCGTTGAGGATTGGTGTCATCATCCATGGTCGCTGTGCATAGCCCGAATCACCTGTGGTGTTTTGATACATTATTCATTTAATCACTTATGAATGGTTGGTATGATTATATATATACGTGTATCTGTGCAACCAATTGTCCTTAAATTTGTTTACTTACCTAAAAGCCAACACCTTTCCCCTTCAGCATTAATGTCTTGCATCAGAGCCTTTACTTGGCTATTATTCCAGACATGAGAGTCATGGCTCTGACCTCCAAAAGATGCATCTATGTGCAGGATGCGCAAATCAGCATCACAAATCTAAACAAACAAATGTTTTTTTAGTAAGTAGGTTTATAAAAACATGTCTTGTGTTATACCTTACCTACATCAAAACTCAAACAACATACAATTAGGACATTCAATGAATGGTATTGCTTCCTATTGTAGTAGGCCTCTTCATTTTCACTGGGACGAATGATTGCAACATGATTTTATATATGACAGCATTTTATAGTATCTAGATCTTTAAATGTACATGAAATGATGTGAACACATGCCTTTTGCTCTGATGCATATGCATCAGAGTAAAAGCTTATTAAGTATAAGAAAACTAAAAGTAGATAGGTACATATTTATAAATTGCAAAATTCACCTTGTGATGTCCTCATGCTCTACCATAGTCATAGGAAACTTTATATATTTGGCCTGAATCTCTGGGTTATTCAGGGCTTTGGTGACATCTCTTAGACAGAGTGACACAGAGGCTTGTGACAGGCCTAGCTGGTTAGGCACCAATGTTCTTTTGATATCATTAAATGCCAGTGCTGCCAATATCTGCAAGACAGTATCAACGTCATATTTAGCAACATCAAACACTGTACATTATTTGAAAAGGAATGTAACTAAGGTACCTTAAAATTCTGGCCGTACAGCGCTAGTGCGATGTTTTACCGGTAAAAGCGGAATTAAATCTTCGCAGAGTTGTTGGAAATCGGCTTTTCGTAGACGGTAATGCCCGACAAATTCCTTCTGAGGTAACAATAGACGCTTGCTAGCCTGCCTGAGTACCCTGCGCTTAATGATCAACAGCCTTTTAAGGCGTTCTTCCTCTGCAGCTGCCAACAACATAGCTCCAGCCATATTGCTACCTGAAATCAAAGATTAATATCGAAATTGAATAGTTGACTCAAGCTAGCATGAATAATAAGCAAATATATCAAAATAAACAAAGAAAAATCCTGTTCGACTTTCACAAGTGTTAATTAACACGCAAGTCCAAATTTCCGCAGAATGAGTGGCTGAAATCAGAAAAAAGCTAGTGATTATTTTCTATAAATCAATATGGATCTTTGAATTTGCAATTAAAATAAGAAAATCTCTATTATGTATCTCAACGCAAACTTGCAATAAAAACCCGCCAACCAGTGAGCATGAGCAATAAAGCTCCCTTCTTCATTTGACGTTTCGTAGTGGTCTTGAAGCTGTCATTAGAGTTACATAATACCAATTTTACGTCAAAAGTGGCTAGTTTCGTTCATTCTCTCGTCTTCAGACACTACGGTTTAAATCACGCAAACACTGCTGTCACTGCATACACTACAAAAGCTTGGTTCACAACTGAAATACGAGAATATGCACTGTTTGCGCGCAAACGATGTGAACCGATATGTAGCCGCGCTTATAACATCTGTTAACTGTCAATTTGCTTTTTCGCAATTGACCCAAAATAACCTTCACATCAATAATTGATAATAGAAGTATTGCATTTCAAGGCATTATTTTGTGAACAGATGTTTGTACGTTCAACATTCTAACCACAACAATAAAAATCTCCTCATCTATCTGTCAAGATTTGAGTTTGACGTTTGTGCATACATTGCACTACCACTTTTCTGTGAGCATTGTTTGCGGCCGGAGGTGACGTCAAAGATGACGTCATTATGCTATCGTGGTGTCTGTTTAGCAAGTTATGAACCGACCGTTTGCGTGCATATAGTGCAAATAGCGCATATTTGCGTGAATTGAACCGTAGGGAGAGAGTCTGGTAATCGTCATCAGAAAGTCTGGTAATCGTCATGACGGTTAATTCAAAAATTGATGTCCACTCTGACGTTCACGAAGACCACCGAGAGTTACATAATAGCACTGCGGATCTGGCGCTTCTAATCCACTAGTTGTTAAAGCGCCATCTCGCAGAACTATCTTAAACTATTGAACATTAGCATCGCTTGCCTTCCTTACTGAAACTCTACTTGTCAGTAGATGGCTCTAATCACAAAATTTCATGGAGTAACTGCGCTTAGATATTATACACTTTTATAATTTATTTCCAATAAAAATTTTGATTACTTTCATAATTTGAAACACTATTTTGTGTATCTATTCCCTATATAAAAAGTTGTATAATTTGTGATTTGAGATACGCTACTCGCCGCTAGATGTCACTATAAGTTTAAATAAACTTAATTTTCTTGCGATCTTATCAAGAGCCACAACCGCAAAAGATTGATATCTCCAACGCATAACATTTCATTTATTCATTGAGATATACAATTACGTTTGATATGCGATCTTTATTAAAGTATTTTGTACTGTTCTTGCCATTCAACCGGCTATTACGGATTTGGGGAATAGGAGAAATTTACTTTTTAGATGATCTGTTAAAGTATAGGGTTAGATGAACAAAATAATATTATTCTATTGTGCTTTTAGTGCTTTTTCGGAGCTGTTTAGATTACATGTATATTTTATATCTAGATTAAGTTACTCTGAGATCTTATCAATGGGCATAATATTATTGTAGGTTCATTATGTATGTACTGATTGGCTGAAGCCATCTCTCTTGGGAATGCTCCAGGTGTGGTAGAAGGTATACCTTTTGAAACAGGGCCTTGATTTGGTAAGTGGCGTGTAGTGTGCCAAATGAGTAGCAACATCACACTCACATTATCGTGATTAGTGGCATGTGTGGCACACATTAGTGCGTAGTACCAAGATTTCTAAATTTCTCCTAGGATTAAGTGAGCCAAATTACCTTTAAGGCATTGCATTCTTAGAAAAGGGGATTTCGGCAGTAAGTAGTACCTAAATTTCTTTGATTTGAAAGACTATTAGGCGCGCTTATAACGTAGTCACCTTTTCCAACTTTCGACCTCCTTTACCACCCTCAAGTAGAAAATCTGTCGCCAAGTAACTGGCCTCGGAAAATTCAAGTTGCACGTGAAATTAATTCGATTAAGAAAGCCTTATACTCTAAGTTTGTGATTATTCACTGAAAATACCCTCATAATATATTTTTTTACGTTGCACATAGGTACGTAGTATTATTATATGTTACTATTATTACATAGGGCCAGAATGTCACAACCTTTTTCATAACTGTTTGATTAATAGGTAAATGAAAAGAGAAAGCACCCGTTTTAAAATTAAAATTTTGTTCCGACTATAATTAATTTCCACATTATATTTCACCAAAATTTCTACCAATTATATTTATTCTTAAACAAATCCATCGAAAATTATATATCGGACAATCGCATCCACGTGGTTATTATTATTTTCTCTAATTTACTCGCATTGCGGACAAAAAATAGACGCTACATTGAACGCACATTGATATTGTCTTTACTTAATTCATGTCAACTTGTATCGTGTGTCACAAGTTCCTAATTGATCTGCATCACTCTTTTAAGCGATAACCGCTCCCTATATGCATTTCGTCACAAAAGACAAACTGCACAGCTCCCATCACTCTTAGACATAAACCTATTATGTCTCATGTGCCTGTAATTTCACCGACACCCTTCAAGCTGAAACACAGTAATGCCAACATTACTGATTCGCGGTAGAAATAGGTGTATATTGGCAGTAGGTACTTCCCTGCACGAGTTCGTTTACAAAGAGTTCTGCTTCTAGTGGCAATAGAGTATAGAATTTGTAGTGGAACTATTTTATATAGGTAGATCCTCGTATATGAGTATATACTTGTATAAAGAGATGCCAATAAAACGGATTAATGATAATAACTCTCACTTTGCTTGTCGGCAATTAAAAGAATGTAACTTATATACAATGACAAAGAAACACATTACACTCGTTCTACCAACCATGATCGCGTAAAGGGGGAGTTTCAAACGACAAATTATCTCTGTCATTCCATTAAAAGAAACTTCAAGTAGAGAGTGACTTGTAAAAAAGTTTAATTAAAAAAATGCCGCCGTTGAGAGGAGTCGAATGGCTGAACCGTGACGATGCGTTGAGTTATCTTTGTTTTACTGGAAAAGTCTTATTTGGAATGGCTTAGGAGCCTCAGGGGGTGTTTAGATGAGGATAGTAGGTAGGTAAGTTGTTTGTTCTTTATGTATTAATACTTTATATGTTTTTTAAGCGTTCCTAGCGGTTTTTGTCATCTTAATCTATCAATTAGGTTTAACAACGTCACGATCACGCATGATGCCCACTCTTAATTAGAAAATGTGTCGCCAAGCATCTTACAGTGTTATTGATGATATGATATACAACCATTAATTGCACACAAGTAGTCCAAATGCTCCAGCCCGCTACTAGGTAGCAGCGTGCCTATTTTATGTTACTGTGAGAGCCCTAAGAGCCGATTCAGCAGCGCCTTCTGAAGAACTGCCTTCTCATACTGCGATCATTTAGACGCCTGCCAAGCGTTGGGATTATGGTATATGTTCAACGATGAACGCTCCGGGTGAAGTGATGATGATGATGAATTGAACATACCTAAGTATGCGATGATGACAGAGCTCCTCTTGAAATCTTGAGATTCTATACCTAGATTCAATCCCCGTGTCGCAGCAGTCATTTATTTTTATGACAAAGAAATTTTCAGTAGCTGTTTGGAGTCTGAAACTGTGACCGTTAAACGTCTATAAGCTCACACACTCACACTCTATTCAATGAGACCAAAACATGTCTGGCAAAACGTCACCTAGACACCCGTGGGGATGTAAAATGCCCTATCATTAGGCGAATAAGTGTATTAATATCAGTTTATATATCATTATTATGTTTTTTTTTTTATATTTCAGATTCTACGACGACGATGAAGACCTGCAATTATTAAGTATTTACTTGTGTATTGGATCTCAACATTACAGGCTGTTATTCCCTAGTGCTCAGTAACCTTCTAAGGCCCGTAGTCTTGACTCAAGGAAAAACAAGACTTAACAGTATTGGACACGCTAAACAGCTTTACTAAACACAGTCACTTAACACTAATCAGTTTACGTGGTGGCGCACTGTGGCTCATTTTAACTCGCCTCTTGCACGTGCTTCAATATTATTGAATGCACTTTTGCCATCAGCTTCCGTGTAGGATGTATTCGCTGATAGATGCACGAAAGTATGATGTGCAGGTCTTAGGTACTGCTTGATGATTGACATTGCAAGTAATAGTTCAATAAGTCAATGTATTTGTAATTTATTATATTTTCTGTTTAGTTTTAAGAATTTTATTCTGATATGTGACACATTATGCAGGGTTATTGGAAAAATCCTAAGAACCTAGAGTAAATAAAATAAAAAATATGAAATAATAAATAACAGGCACAAGAGACTATTGACATTAGTCGGGCCTCGTACTTGTTCGGTCACAAAAGCTAAAAAAAAGCCTTTTGTCTTAAAATGTTTGTTAGGACTAACAGAAGTTGACTCTAAGTCGAGGATGTAAGCATTATTCCAATAACACTGTATACCTACTATAATTATGAACATATTTAGTTAAAATTTATAAATAAGAAGACTGTTTATTACGTTACATAGGTTTTGACTGTGTATAATTTTGGTAAATAAATAAATGTAATTTATTTCATTTATAACAGCTTTCTAGACGCCTCAATTTAATATGTAATTGATTATGAAGCGTACCTACTTTTAGGTGAAGTCGTCTTTGAAGAATATCAGACTGATGGCGTAGGATGGAGAGACCTCGTTACGCCTGCGAGTGAGTGAAACAGAGATACGCAATATTTTTATAGAGTGTGCGAATTATTTTAAATAAATTTATATACAAAGAAATCCTCTAAAAACGGAAAAAAACAGTTATTGTATCACATAGTTGGTACATATAAAATTTGATTTTCGAGACAAAATTTGGATAAGCGAAATTTTAGAACTGTAGTTACTCATGATTTTTTTTTCTATTGAGAGAAATATATAGAATCGTGTTTTCGGATCAAGTATTTGTCTTATAACCTAGAATGTTATATATTTTATTCATATCATTAAAGGGTACTGTACTGTAACTGCCGGATCGTACACTGCTGAACATAGCCTCCCCTATTAAGGGGTATTTGCCATAATCCCCACGCTTGGCAGGCATCTTGGGGATCGCAGTGTAAGTTGGCAGTTCTTTAGAAGGCGCTGCTGCCCACCTTCCAGTACTTTTCCCTTAGCCGCCTCTTACGACACCCACGGGATGATATGGGGAGGTGCAATTCTAACTCAGCACCCCACGGGTATCATTAAAGGGTATCATTCTCTAAAATACATGTATAAAATTTGTCTTTGACGACTCAGTTCATGTGATTTTGAGCGAGTGTTCCAGTCAGTAAAGAATTCGAACGCAGCACCCATCTTAAGGTAACACTTAAAAATGGTGACTAATTAAAAAAACTCCCCCGTGCCAGAGGGTTCTTTTTATTTTCTTACCACCCCACTTAGGGGGTGAAATTACAAAGGTGTTACAACATTGTTGATGTTTATAATTGTTTTATTTATTTGTTTTCTGACTATTTTCAATTAATTTGTTTTGTTGCAGAGAACATTTACAATTACTCTGTGTTTTAAGAAAATAATATTGTCACATATAAAAATAAAAAAAATAATTTTATATGTAATTTTTTTATTTATTGGAACGGGTCGTTCAGTCTTGGCTTCAGAAAAAAAGGACTTTTACATATTCTCCTGTTACATGTTGTAAAAGGTGAGAAAAAAAGGGGCAGCATGTCGCTTGTCACGTTGATCAAGCGAGATTAGTAAGGTATTGCTGTGCATTGGGCGCACAAACATGGCTCTAATCATTTTAACGTCCCTAGTTAGGTACTTGAAATAAAGCTGTACGCCAATTATGCCAAGCAAGCATTCATAGCAATTATAGCGAAGCCAAAACCTTAGTCGTTGTTTTGACAACAGCTCAGTCATAACTAAAACTTAAACTTGGAATATTTTAACGTCATCAAGTCAGTTGTCACTTTGACAGCTGTCACATCCAAGATCTACTTCTGGGTACATTGACATCTGTCATATCCAGTAGTTCAACTATTAGCTTCGTTCAACCACTGGGATAAATAATCCCACTATTTCAACGGTTGAACTTAATTGTATAGGTTATACTAGTGGGAGGTACCTTTGGTATGTCCTTTAGCTTCTTAGAGACGACATACCCCCCCCCCCCCCCCCCAAAGAGCGAGATAAAGGTAGAATGGTGATAGTGGGTGACAAGAGAACTGGGTAGTTATGTTTTCAATACACTGTCTTGTGAATGGCAAAAGCGAAGTTACTTTCAATAGCTGTCCGGAGTTTGAGAGTGTGCCCGATAGATGACAATAGTCTCGCCACCATATACATATATATATATATCGTAATACTAATAAATATTCTTCGAAACTTGCGTATAACGTAATCGATTAAATACCTACAATAGACAAGCTAGCAAAAAAATAAAAAAACATTTTGATTTTGCGACTGTAGATGGCAGCATTCAACGATACGATCGCGATCTGGCGAAAACATTATCTACGTATCTAAGATTTTTTTTATATTTTGTCTTTAGTTTAAGAGCCGGTAAAGATCGATCTTCACTTTTTTATCAAATATAAGTAATTTATTAACAAATACGCCCTATGATAACTTGCCTATTGAAATGTTTCATAGCTATTTTTAATAGAATAAATTTATATATATTTTTATTTCATGTACGATTTTTTACAGGTGGACGTGCGATTGGTTTTGTAATTAAAATATCTTACTTCAGATATCAATAATAATAGATTGGTGTATTTATCTATATTAACTTACCTGTTCACATCTGCTTGCCAGGTAGCCATGCACAGAAATAAGTAGGCAAGCGTACCTACCAATAACTATCAGTTGAGATGAAATTCATTTGGTTATGAAAAGAGTGAAGGTGATGAAAGAAACTTGATTAAAGTTAATTCTATTCAAAATAGCTATGAAAACTTTTCGATAGGCAAGTTATGATAGGCATGTTTGTAAATAAATTATATTAGATAAAAAATATGTCTTATCAAGTCATCAGTTGGGTGAAGGACATATACTTACTTAAAAATAATCGGCCAAGTGCGAGTCGGACTCGCGCACGAAGGGTTCCGTACCATTAGCTATACAACATTAGACTTCATATTTTAACCTTTCTTGTTTTAACGTGCGCGAGTCCAACTCGCACTTGTCCAACTTTTTGTATTTGTTGTTATAGCGGCAACAGAAATATATCATCTGTGAAAATTTCAACTGTCTAGCTATCACCGTTCTTGAGATACAGCCTGGTAACAGACGGACGGACGGACAGCGAAGTCTCAGTAATAGGGTCCCGTTTTTACCCCTTTGGTACGGAACCCTAAAAAGGAGGAGGTTCTAATTCGACTATATTTTTTGTGAGTAGGTAACTCAATACTATATTTTACTACCGAAAAGTGAAAAATAATAACTGAAATTTATTCACCTATCTTGATGATATATATAGCCGTTGACAGTCAATGACAATCGATCCAGTAAGTAGAAAGAGTTACCAAAAAGAGTGAAAAAAAAAGTTTGAAGCAGATTCTGCTTTCTTTAGAACGTTAAAGTTTCTTCTAACTTTAAAGTTATTTAGAAAACTGGAATAAATAACAAGCCTAGTCAATGATATGTTCAATACATGAACACAAAAATCACCGAAGTCGGGCAATATTAAGAGGTACAAAAGAACTTTTTCTTTTTAGTGAAGTACGCGCTATATAATCCTATTAATGTGATTTCTTTGACGTTGGTAATCATAAGGTAGGTACATACCTACCACAACATTTTCACTGATATTGGGGGTATGTTCGTCGTAATTATAGTATATACGTGTCTATCTACCAATCATCTTAATTTTAAATTTACCTTCCTACATAAAAATTGACAATAATTTCTTGCCACTTTTCAGTCTAGTTTTTTTCTCGTCATGGCAACGGTAGGGTATTCTATTGTAGTTTTTATGTATATGTAAATCTATATTCATAATCAAAATATATTTTTTAATTTTATAAACTTGTAATATTAGGTATGATTACTTTTAATTAACTTATTAATAATTTTTTAAATGTTATTGTGACGGAACAAGCTCGAGGCTGACCTGATGTTAAGCGGTTACCTCTGCCTGTAACTGTGAATTGCACAGCGCCCGTCACCTTGAGACATAGTTGTTAAGTCTCATGTGCCTGTAATTTCACTGGCTCTCAAGGACTGCTGCCGGAACACACCGTTAGGTGCTGGGCGACAGATTTTCAACTTGAGGGTGGTCGCTATCCAGGCGGGCATTCGCAAAAAGCTCTTCCACCATGCGGTGAAGCTCAAGCCCGCGGCGGGATTCGAACCGTGGACCTGCTGCGCGGCGGTCCATAGCCAATGCCACTGAGCCATCACTGCTTATTGTTGTTTACTATATACAACTAATTACAATTCCTAGTTAATTATGATTGGTTTTTTGATTTTTTTATTATTGCAGTACATTATATTATAATTAACTATCCAATTAGTGCTGAAGAAGTGATTTATTACTTTAGTGCATTAATCAATTTCGTACGGTGACGTTTTTTTTCAATATGAGATAATTTAAAACACATATTTATCATTTTAATTGTAGATATATATTGATAAATAATTAGTTACCTTAGTACCCTATCTATAAAATATACATGACAGGCAAATTTTCGCGTCAGTCATATTTTTTTATAGCTAGCTAGCCTTTGATTACAATGCTACCTGTTCTTAAGTAATGATGTGGTCGAAGATCTTGTTCTGGCTTATATCGAATAACTGGCTGTCAAACACAGCTGCTGGAACATAACGTTAGTTGATACATATCTAGCCAGGCAGCATATGCAATATGTACTCCCTACCACCATGCGGTGAAGTTTAGCCTGAGCTTCTGCGGGAGTTGAACCGTGGTCCCCACCATAGATTTTATCATTGGGCCAACACTGCTTCAGAACCTTTACCTATAGGTATACATGACATACTATATCTTTTTCATTAGAATTACTGAGCGAATTGCGTATATGTAATATTATAAAAATATATTAGGGGCAGTATGCCTTTATTAAACAAAATACTTCGAACTATACATCACTACAGCTACTACATATTATATATTAGGTAAAATTGAATAAGTATTGAAAATATTATAAGAAAACATTAAATTCATATTTTAATAAAACACTTAAAAGATAAAAATTATGTGTAGTGATAATTCCGCCTCCTATTGAGTGAAAATGACGCCACAAACGTCACGCAGCCAAACCGGAAGAATTTTAGACGCATCTCGCTTCTACACGAAGTATCCTTAGGCAGTCTTGACTCTTCCAGCGCACGATCGACTGAAGACGCGAGGCTGCATGGCGTTTGTTACGTCACATCAGCTTCACAGGAAAATTAGGCGGAATTGTCACTAGATTTTTTTTGTGTTTTATTTAACACTGGAAAATGCACAATACGTGCGATTCCAAGTCCCGAGTAAGGGAAAAAAGGTGTTTTATTAAAATATGAATTAAATATTTTCTTAAAATATAAAAAAATATTTGTTATTATTAAAGATGGATTTCCGCAAAGTTTAACGCCTGAATCATTTCATTAAAATTAATATTGATTTATTATTCATAATTCGTAAATCGTATTTTTTGCGAGGAATTTGTAAAAGGAGGTGATCAATTTCTATATATATACATAAACTAATATATATTTAGCATTGTACAGTAAGTAGGTCGATACGAATCATAGGAAAGTTTACACCGCATTGATAGCAATTCTATGGGCACCAAAAAGTTTTTATTTGTTATGGTAGCACTTTTAAAACATACCAACGTATTTATTATTGTAATAATATTCCATATAAATAATTTAAAAACATGACGACAGAAAACAGAATTATTAAACTCAATGCTGTCTACCTTTCTACGCCCTTAAAAAAACCAGTCGTCAATTAAGACAACATCCAAGAAGTCGACTCCATACAATGACGAAATGACAACTTCTCTTTTATTTAAATCCAACAAACAAACAGACAGACATTACAATATAATAAACTGTCCGACCGAAAATAATAAAACCATGCCGGCACATTTTCGAACGTATAAATAGGCAAAGGAGAAAAAAAGTATAATGCCGGTGTTGCCCCGCCCAAATGGAGGCTTGACAAGCCACGCCTCGCTGTAGAGGGGCGCGCAGCCTTTATTCGCCAGTCTGTACTAGCTTTCGCGGATCGCGTACGACGATTCCGTCTCAATATAACACCAGTTTTTTAATCAACCTGTCAAATTTTCTGATTTTCGGACGAATTTCGCCATTTCCCGCGCACTATTGACAGCTAGAGTTTCTTTTTTTTTCTTTTAACCGGCGCGGTCGTGTGTTTCTATGGATCGTGGAAAAAGTTTTTATGCGTTAATTGAATTATTGCTATGTGAAGTGAGTTAAGTGTTTTATTTTCGGAATTGTACAACGAGGTATGAATCAGTTTTTAGTTTATTAGTTTGAAAGGTGCAAAACGGGAATGGTTAATTAATTGACCCAGTTGCTTGGGTGAAGACACGTAGCTAAATACTTCTATCAATACAAATTCAACAGAGATGCAAACCATTCTAACTATTGTTAGGTGTTGAGTATTTTTGTACTTATTACCGAACTAATATGTACTATACTACGAATAATTTGGGTACATATATTCATAGTATGGATATTTTCAAGTGAATATCTAGAAATTCCGGACTCGTTTTGGGAAATATTTTCTATATATACTTTTAATACCTTGGGATGACTTATATGCTATGAAATTATAATGTAGCTATTTAGATTATTATTGTAAGTAACAATTACATAATAGATAGTTATTATTTACACAGGATATTACTTAGGTATTTTTATCGGATATATAGGCACTTATGAGCGTATTGATAGGCTGAATGTAGATATAAATATCTAATAATATATTCGAGGTACCTATATTATGTTTTTCACAACTTCTTTAGGTAATTTCATCCATTTCAGTGTAGTTATTTTCGCAATTATAGTTCCAAAAGGTCCTAAACATATTGTATTTACAGAAATACGTTAGATTATATATAGATAGATGGGGACCTACTTATCTATACATATAATCATGTACCTATATAATATAATCATGCCTGTTATAAATATTATAATTTGCTTTCTTTGTTGCAAGTTTATTATATATATATAAGTAATTATGGCCAAATAGTGTAGCTGTAGGCATAGCAAAAAAATAACTAGTGATTTCATTCCTATATTTTCAGGCGAGTATTAAAGAGTCTTATAGGAAAAAATGGCTGTTTGGGTGAAGACACGTAGATAAATACTTCTATCAATACACATTTAACAGAGGTCCGAACTATTCTAATTATTGTAAGGTGTTGAGTATTTTTGTGCTTTTTATATAATTTCGTTATAATAATCGTTAGGTAATTATAATTTCGTTAACACAACAGGCACATTTGATTATGGGACTTTTTTGTGTAGATGTAAATTACTTGTAAATAAATTATTAAATCATTTTCGGGATAGGTAAACATAATTATTAATATTCAAGCCGTTATACTATTAAAAATATAAAATATAGTTCCGTATTGAATAACTGCAATTAATGACCATTTAGTACCTATAGATATTATCTTCAATAATATTTAACTGTTGGCATGTTCAAATTTAATCTAGGAAAATTATTTAATTATGTTTATGATTACTTATAGCTGTAGTTAGTTTTATCGCTATTCTTGCCATATCAGACAACGTATGGATCACATTAATAAATAAGCCTAGTTACCCATACTGTATATTTTTGTAACCATCATTACCTATATAATAACTATACCTACCTATATTCTTGACTCTCGAGAAAATAATATCACCTTTACCTACAATTTAATTATTAGTAACAGATTATATTACTACATATTATAATAAAAAAATCGGTACATAATATACGTATCTACACAGTTTACTTTTATCCTATTGAAAAAATGTATGATTCGACTTTAAAAGCCTAAGAACAATTTCTTGTACGTTACTTACATGTGAATTAAAATAAAACAAACTGATCTCAGATAGAGGCAAGGATAACATTAATCATAGTTTATCGTACGTTCTTCCAGTTTCCAAAATTGTTCAACCACCTTGGTTCTTTTTCCTACATTTAAAGACTGGCTATATTCAGGCTGAAATAAGATCTAAGAAGATACTCGTAATCTATCTAATGAAGAATAAGACATGAAATAGTTAAATATAATAAAATACTAAATATTACTAGTAAGATGCTACTTAAAAATAATCGTATATATTAATAGTAAGTACGTACGTACTTCCAAGAATAAAAATCAATATCTACTCAAAATCTCGTTTTCAGTCAATGACTAAGAACCTATAACTTACATAATAAAATACGTAATGCATTTTTGATACAAACTATATATTATAATATAAAACAGACATTCGCTTTTTATGATACCTAAATTAATTATGTCTATAATAAATAAAATTTATTCTTTCGAGCTATTGTGTGAAACTTTACGCTTGTAATATATAACTTACACACGTCTTGTTGTTCATTCGTCGATTAAGCAACAATAAAATTTATATAAAACCTTTTTTGCATTGCAATAAATACTTTTTAAGCGTATAATTAGAGTTTCTATCACGTATGAGTGATCGATGACGAGAAAATCGTTCCCTTAGCACCTAAAAGTGTGTTCTGGTGGCAAGTGGGCTTTAAAAACTAGTTCCTATTCTAAATTGAGCTTATTAAGTAATTTCTTTGGCCGCATCATTACCTTATGGACCGAAGACATATCAGAGCTTAAAGCTAATTTCAAGTCTCGAAGAATTTTTAATCTTATTTCAAACTATTTTTATCCTGAAACTATGCAATGATATTAATCAAATTTTAATTAAATTATAATATTTTAATCGTTGTTTTTAATCAGTTTTCTCGACAACTGGACGAAAAAATTACATTCTCTATCGTAGATATATCCCAGACAGACTAACTGTATACCTAACTAGAGCTATGCGAATCTCCCCCGAAATCAGTTGTGTTTATACATGACAATGAAACAGATAATTATTTAAAAATATTATCAACTTTCGTATGCCATTTTAAATCTAGACCTAGACCAACTATTACAATTTTTTTACTAACAATATTTTTCTGTTAAAAATATCTAAGTTAATCATTTTAATCTTCAAAACTGGTTGTCGCAGACATAGTAAAATAGCGTAGGTATTCAAATAATGTGTATATATAAAAAAAACTTTTAAGACGTATCTAGTGTATATAAATCCACCCACATTATCATATACTTAGGTAAATAATGTATCGCAAGCGTTACAATAATTATATTGTCACAGATGTGCTCCAATAAATTAACGCCAGTTAATATCAATAAATTAAACATAATGTCCCATAAAAAGCATTAAATAAAACCGATTATTAAATACCTACGTATTGAACGATTGTGTTCTTTATTCTTGTGAACAAATAATCTTTATTTATTCAGGTGATAATTTATTCAAGTTATGCGACAAAAATTGCAGTTATTTTATTAACTTTCATAAAGATTTGCCAAAGTCAAAGTCAAAGTCAAAGTCAAAATCATTTATTCAATTTAGGCGTCTACGACGCTCTTATGAAGGTCAATTACAAATTTTAATATTGAAATATACTACATTGTACTGCCACGTTCAGCAAACAAAAGTTATAGAGCCACTGCGAGAAGAACGGGCAAGAAACTCGGGGCCATTCTTTTAAAGGTTTTTTTAAAAATGTGTTAAGTACATACTATATAATAAAATTATTACAATACTTAATTTACATTACGTAGGTGACAGGCACTAACTTGGCAGAGGCGAACCAGTCCAAGCATTTTTGTCGTTTAAGTAATCACAAACTGTGTAGTAAGATTTCTTTATCAAAATATTCTTCACATGCAACTTGAATTTTCTTTCTGTGAGCGTTGTAATATGGTTGGGCAATTTATTATAAAACCGCACACAATTTCCTAAGAAGGACCTTTTATTTGTCTTTGCTAATCTAAAACCTGGCACCGCTATTTTATCTTTATTCCTAGTGTTATAATCGTGAGTGTCACTGTTTGATTTAAATTTGCTCAAATTTTTACGAACATACATAATATTTTCAAATATATACAGACTTGGTAAAGTTAAAATATCAATTTCTTTAAAAATATCTCTCAGGGATTCCCTAGGATCCATTTCATATATGGCTCGAATTGCACGCTTTTGTAAGATAAAGATTGTCTCTATCTCAGCAGCAGCTCCCCACAGCAATATACCATAAGACATAATACTGTGGAAGTACGCGAAATAAACGAGCCTAGCAGTAGCTACGTCTGTTAGCTGTCTTATCTTACGAACTGCATATGCAGCAGAACTAAGTCTTCCAGATAGATCATGTATATGTGGATTCCACTGTAAAGTTGAATCCATTTTAATTCCCAGGAAGACTGTCGCATTGTCAAAAACGTAGGTTCAGCGTTCACATTAACGGCTATTTTTTTTTTGTCTTGTCTATAGTCTATGGTGTACTCTAGCTGTTTAGTTTCCGGGATTAAAATATTAAGATAGTGCCATATTCTCCCAACAGATGGCGTGTAAGGCATCTAAAGGACAAAAACTTGCTACCCGACATGGCAGCATCTCGATGTAAATGGGATTTTGCTGGGCTTTTACCACTTTATCTCCCTGAATGAAAATAAGCACGTATATAAGTACTGCCAACGGGAGCATTCTTTTAAAGAAGGTTTGCGCCTGTAGGCCGCCGGGCGTAAAACAGAAATCTAATCGCTTTTGTACCTAAGTAAAAACATACATTTTCAATAGTAATTAAACGATTTTAAACGGTTTAAATCGCGTATATTTATCATAATTTTTATCCTGACGCTTGTAGTGATCGTGGTCACGGGGAGACAAAAATAATGATAAATATACGCGATTTAAACCGTTTAAAGTTGTGTAATTAATATTGAAAATATATGTTTTTACTTACTTAGGTACAATATTAATAATCGTGAAAACCTAAGACAATATTATGTAGTTTCAATGTTCTTGTGTTGTTTGTTGTAACGGAATAGTTATTGTACAGACCCCAGATGAGTAGGATAAGCTTAGAAAGAAGAGTTACTTATGACGATAGCCTATCCTATTCTTCTTTCATAAGGTCGGCACGACGAGACGTGCATGTCTATCATCCAAGTAGGTACATATATCTTTCGTACCTTCCACGTTACTATACCTGATATATAGCCATTACCTATTATATAACTTCTTGTCATATTCACGCTTAGAGCATTAAAATGCTCTAAGTATTTACGTAGTCCATCCATACCTAATTAGGTGTTGGCAACTTTGTACCTGTAATATGTACAATGATGATGACATGTTCAAAAATTCATTGTTTTTCTGTTTAAAAAAATAGCATTACTTTTTCAAAGAAAGCATATATATAAATGGTCAATTAAGATACATCATCGTAATAATTGCTTATGTATATTTTATTTAATGTGGAAATATTTACATTTACAATAAAAAAAATACTATTATGCAAATAGTATTTTTCTTTATTGTAGCTTGAACTAAACTTAGTTGCCATAGTAACAAATGAGAAAGAATTGTATAGTTTTAAAACTTACTATTAGTATACTTACCTTAGGTACGTATACTTTTGTGTATAAATACTTTCGTGAACTAAATCCCAAACAAGTCTAATTACTCCCAAAAAAAATATATTTTGATTATCCTCGACCGTTCAATCAAGTTGCAGTGACCGTTGTCACGACTAGACATCTATTAGACGTTATTACTTATAGATTTCTTATTATCTATGCATAATATAGCTGTAGGCCATTAGGCATATTAATAATTAGCGTTACTCAAAATTGGGTCAGACTGCAGACATCGAAATAAATGTACTCGCGGTCTTTTACATGAAATACGGCAAAAGTCTATTACTTTTGCAATATTTTTATACAATCGTAAATGCCGCAAACGGTTAATATTAACTACGGGTATATAAGACAATTTGAGGTCACGAAAATCTTCAGCAGCTACTCATTACTGATTAAGATAATATAAAAAATTAGAAAACATTAATTATTCTATGCCGTTGATTTATGTAATTCAATTGACCAACGTAAACTGCTTTTCCACCGACACCGTCTTAACCGGCAAGAAACTCGGGGACATTTTTTTTTATGTGATATACGAGCAGGCGGCTCTCCTGATGGTAAGTGATAACCGTCGCCCACAAACATCTGCAACACCAGAGGTCTCGAGGATGCGTTGCCGGCCTTTAAGGAGGGAATATGCTCTCTTCTTGAAGGTTTTTTTTTTCTTTTCTTTTCACATTACATGTGAAATGTTAAAGTTTCTGGGGGTTCTAATTTGTATACTTCTTTTGTATAGCTACGGATAGACGTGATTTCTTTCTACTGAGATAGTGAATAGATTCAGGCGTTACTTTGCGGAAATCCATATTTAATAATAACAAATATTTTTTAAATATTTTAAGAAAATATCAAATGAATATTTTAATAAAACACTTAAATTTCTCGATCGTGCGCTCGTATAGAGCCAAGACCTCCTGAGGATGCTTCGTGTAGAAGCGAAACGCGTCGAAAAATTCTTCCGGTTTGGCTGCGTGGCGTTTGTGACGTCAAGTCGGCTTAGTAGGAAAATTAGGCGGAATTGTCACTAGATATATTTTTATATTTTTTTAATGTGTTATTAAAATAAAAATTTGATGTTTTCTTAAAATATTTTAAAAATAATTGTTATTGTTACTACTGAGATAGTTAAAGAACAGAGTATTATATACCTTGTAACACAATTATTAATTAATGTAAAAAGCAAAAAAAACTGATTGCAAATAATTTATTTTCGTTAAGTGTTTTATAGTTCCATTGAAATGAAAGCTGCAAGTTTTATGTATTTATGAAATCGTTTTTTAAAGTCCTTAATTTTGATACCCCCTTCGATGGGTTTTGAAGATTTCTTTTTTATTTCCCCTCACAATATGGCGTCTAAAATCCGCCTGATTTTTATGTACCTAGAAGTTTATATTAGACTATATATATGACTAATAATAATAACTAATAACTAACTACTCTTAATAACTTCGATTATTAAGAATTTATATAGTTACATTGCATTATTATGAAATTTAAGTAGTGTATACATCTTATTGCAGGCGACTATACCTACCTATGTTATAAATAAAAAGCATTAAAAAACACCACAGTCATAGTTGATTAAGTTAGTAAAAACCTAAATTATTTAAAGTTAATTTGATTTGGTAATTTAATTTCTAATAAACATGATATGATTTTAATCCGTGCTCCTACAGAACATTAATATTGCAAGCACCGTTCGCTAGATGGCGTTGGCAGGCTCAATGGATCGCGCAATGCAATCAGATTAAAATGATAAAGCACCTGACAGGAATAGAAAATTATTAGTGCGGTCTGTCTGAACACTATTAGTGTCGGTACTTGGTTTGATTATATTTATATAGATAGTATAATAAAGGTCATTATGCAGTATTTCCAATATAATTAATATTTTTATAAGATACTTCGGTTGATGAGGAAGTTCCAATATAAATGAACTTGTTGTCCGGGTTAGTGCGCTCGAAGAGTCAATATCAACTGAGAAGTTTTTGCTAGAAGCGAAACGCGTCGAAAACCCTTCCGGCTAGGCTATGTGGCTATGTCACTTCAGTTTAGCACGTTTAAGTGGACATGTCACTAGATATATATTTTAAAATGTTTTTGTATCAAAAAACCGGCCAAGTGTGAGTCGGACTCGCGCGCTGAAGGTTCCGTACAAACCTGAAGGTAATACGTAAAAGTTATTGTATTTTTATTGCTAAATGGAATCTATTACATATTAAAATTATTAAACATATTTTTTTTTGTATAATGTAACTAAAACTTTATGCTCGCAATTTTTCCTTTATTTGTGCTATAAGACGTTGCATCGTACCAAATTTCAAGATTCTTAGTTCACGGGGAGTACCTCGTAGGTTTTGATTAAGTGCAATATGGTGGTCTTTAAACGCGAATGAATAGGTATCTTCTGGGTAAGCGCGCTCCATCATCACTTAACATCAGGTGAGATATTGGTCAAGCGCTACCCAGTTCGAAAAAAAACTAATCTATAAAGTGTACTTCAGCACGCAAAGCACGGAGTACCTAATATTTATATTCACCTACAAAGCGTCTCTCTTTCTATCGTATAGCCACGCATAGCTCTGATCTCTTCTGACGCGGCACGCACCGTACAATAAGCCCGTATGGACGGATACGTCGATGTACCGGAGTGAGCCACAGGACGAGCCTGTTGCTAGAACAAAACATTTTATTACATTTCTTATTACCCGATAAATTGCAAAATACTTACTCTAATCAAAAACATAAGCACTGAGCACGATTTGATGGGATCCTTACAAACTAATTACTTTTTAATTGAATTACGTACTAATTGTTTTCGAGCACAGTGAGAAGATAATCGTTTTTATTTTTTAATTATGTGTTTAATGTTGTACAACACTTTCGCCACAGTGGTACTTACTGGAAACCAATTGAAAAATAATTGACAATAATTCTTTTATCACGCACTAAAAGGGGTATAGGGTTGCCAGCTTCGGTTTTAAACTTCACAGTTTTTCTCAACAAAGGCAGGTAATTACTTCAGGTTATGGCACAGGGAGATTTCAATCAACTGAACTTAGATACATTTATTACAGTATCTTCGCATACTACTGCTTTGTGGGATATCTGACATTTTGACGTGGCTCAGTGGCATGGGCTATGCATGGACTGCCGCGCAGCAGGTCCAGGGTTCAAATCCCGCCGCGGGTTTGAGCTTCACCGCATGGTCGAACGGCTTTTTGCGAATGCCCGCCTGGCTAGCGACCACCCTCAAGTAGAAAATCTGTCGCCAAGCACCTAACAGTGTGTTCCGGCATCAGTCCTTGAGAGCCACTGAAGTTAACGGCACATGAGACTTAACAACTACGTCTCAAGGTGACGGGCGCAGCGCAATTCGTGACTTGAGACGAAATGCATCTGTTGTACGGGTTAGTCCGCTTAACATCAGGTAGGCCTCGAGCTTGTTCCGTCACAATATCATAAAAGAAATAAGGTGATACCCACCAGTAGGAATCTTGTTGAAGAGGAACTTTTTAGAGTCGGAATGGCATGGTATGGATTTGGCGAATATCCGCCTGGATAGCTACCACTCTGCAATAAACAAAATATCCAACACCTAAAAGTGAATTTCAGCAGCTGTCTGTTCTTGAGAGTCAGTTTCCTTTCCAGGTGAAACTCTGCTTACCATCATCGATCACATCATCCCTTGCCAACAGATGAGATGGTGGACTAAGGCTCGACTATTAATATTAATATATATACATGTCTATACTCTTAAAGGCCCGTGGGGTGCTGGGTTAGAATTGCAGCTCCCCATACCATCCCGTGGGTGTCGTGAGAGGCGACTTTTTTTTTTATGCCTGATAGGTTAGCCTTTGACCACTATCTCACCTGATGGTAAGTGATGATGTGGTCGAAGATATTGTTCAGGCTAGCGTAGAATTACTGACTTAGGGAAAAATACTTCAAGGTGGGCAGCAGCGCCTTCTAAAGAACTGCCAACTTACACTGAGATCCCCAAGCCGCCTGCCAATCGCGGGGATTATGGCAAACACCCCCTAATAGGGGAGGCTGTGTTCAGCAGCGTACGATCCAGCTGTTACAGTACTCTTAAAGAGGAAAGATTTGTATTTTTGTATGTAACGAATAAACTTAAAAACTAACTGTACGAATGTGGAAAGTTCTTTCGCCATTAGAATTCTACACTATCCCTGATGCTCATAAGCTATAGAATATTTTATAAAACTTAGGGACCCGCATGGAAATTTCGACACTGTAACCTAAAATAGAAAAAGAAATCTTTATATCGCGTACACTGCGGAAATTGTTGACAATAGAGCAAACTGATGTACTACAACTTTATGGAGGATCAATATCTATCTATTAAAATATAAGATACTAGCGGTCCGCCCCAGCTTTTTTTTATACATGATAGGTTAGCCTTTGACCACTATCTCACCTGATGGTAAGTGATGATGTGGTCGTAGGTGTTGTTCAGGCTAACCTAGAGAATTACTGGCTCTCAAGGACAGCTGCCGGAACACACCGTAAGGTGCTTGGCAACAGTTTTTCTATTTGAAGGTAGTAGCTAGCAAGGCGGACAGCCCAAAATGCCTTACTACCATGCTGTAACGACTGCCATCCTAAGACAACAATCAAGACCAACGGCATATCGCGCCCTTCGAAGCACGTGCACGCTCAGTAGTAATGTCACTAGCGGTCACCCATCCAACTTCTGACCGCGGCAGACATTGCTTAACTTAGCTGATCCGTTAAGAACGGCTAAACCAACCTCTACGAGCGTTTTCTAAAAAATTATGACTGATAACGCACGGGATTTCAATTTAATACAATTTTATACTGCTTGAACCCAGCGATAAAAGATTTTACTGTAACCATTAAAATTGTTATTATATAATTATAAATTGCAATTATTGATTAAAACAATATTATTTTTATGGCCTTCACACCCACACATTACGATCGATAGCTTTCCGAAACTAAATGTAATAAAACCTTTTTAGAGTTCCATACCCAAAGCGTACAACGGAGCCATACGGGAAACGCTATAGTCTCTGGGTGGAAATTAAATATTTTTAATTTTTGGGCTCTGTTGAACTATAAAAGAAAAATAAATCATAATTGTATTTATTAATTTTAAGTCACGTCGTTTAAATTTGCGGCTCTACCAACCAAACTGGGTATATAAACACTCGTATCTTGATTGGCAGTTCCTTCTCTGTAATATACTTACTTTAGGCTTTTGCCCGCGGCTTCGCTCGCGTTAAGAAGTATTATTTTTAATAAGCTAGTCGTCAAATATAATCCGCTTGATATATTATTTATGCACAATGCACAAAAATGGTTAATTCAAACTTCTCTCTAAAATAACTCAATGTAGATGGCGCTAGCATACAAAAATTCGTATATTTTAAACTGAAAAGTTACTAATCTTATATAGCCTGCATTTCAAAATCCTTTCTTAGGGGATGCCTACGTCATAGTAGCTTTATGCATGCAAAGTCTCGATTTATCATCATTTCGAAAAAATTGGTTTAAAATTGACAAAGTTTCATACAAACTTTCATCCCCTATTTTATCCCCTTCGGGGTAGAATTAATCAAAATCCTTTGCAATCTACCTGCATGCCAAATTTCAGCCCAATCCGTCCAGTGGTTTGGGCTGTGCGTTGATAGATCACTATGTCAGTCAGCCAGTCACCTTTGAGTTATATATATACTTATTTAGATTATAATATAATATTACAGTTTTGTACGTATGAACATTAAATGGATCTAGTTTTCAAATATCATTTTTTATCTATGAATATACGAGTACATCGAAATCGTTATATAATCTCAATCATCTCTAAATAATGAATTACTTATTTTCTTAATTTGTGATGGTACATTCACCAGGGCCACCTGATGTTACGCGGATTATCCCCTGTCTATAACAGATGCATTTCGTCAAGTGACGAAATGCACTCCACCTGTCACATTGAGACAAACAGTTGTTAAGTCTCATGTGCCTGTATTTTTTCTGGCTCTCAAGGACAGCTGCCTGAACACACCGTTAGGTCGTTAGGTACTTGGCTAGCTACCACCCTCAAGTAGAAAGTCTGCCAAGTCACCAAGCACCTAACGTGTGTTCCGGCAGCTGTCCTTGAGATCCAGTAATTCAAGTTTAACTTGAATAACATCTTCCACCACATCATTACATCAGAGAGATACCTTTTTCTGAGCATTTTTAGGGTTCCGTACCCAAAGGGTAAAAACGGGACCCTATTACTGAGACTTCGCTGTCCATCCGTCCGTCCGTCCGTCCGTCCGTCTATCACCAGGCTGTAAAACGGTGATAGCTAAACAGTTGAAATTTTCACAGATGATGTATTTCTGTTGCCGCTATAACAACAAATACAAAAAATTGGCCATGTGCGAGACGGACTCGCGCACGTTAAAACAAAAGTTTAAAATATGAAGTCTAATGTTGTATAGCTAATGGTACGGAAACGAACCCTTCGTCCGACTCGCACTTGGCCGATTTTCTGATATATCTTAATGAGAACCCTCTGTCTGTCTGCCAGTCGATACGTTCGTATGTCACGGATCTCAAGCTTATAAACGGAATCAGTTACGAACCTATTGTACGAAATATTTTGTGTAAAACGTTGACTCAAAAATGACTGTTGGATTAGAAATTTAATTTATTAAATGATTTTTATATTTTCATTTTTGCAATGAAGCATGCTTCGCTGACAACATTACAAAATAACAACGAGAAAAAAAATATAGACATATGTTCGAACCGCGCGGGTCCCCTCCCCTATAGCCGGGGTTTCTTCTGACCGCTAAGCCAACAGTACTTATATAGACAATATGAATATGATGCATGACTCTAATTCGTCCTTCCATTCTTAACAATCGTATTGGGATGGAGCGACATCTATAGTTCAACTTACGTTTACTACAACAACATATTTGGCTCAACGAATAAGCATTGCAAATATTGCAATTCAGCTAGGCAATGCTGCCAGCATGCTGGGCACGCCGCCAACTGGTAGTGGGCTGGAGCATTTAGACTGCCTATAAGTCTGCTATGACTTATAGGTTGTCTAAATGCTTTTATTGTAGTAGCTGTAGTGTTGTATATAGTTCGTAGTATTTTGTTTAATAAAGGCATACCGCCGGTAAAAAAAAAACAAGACTTGCTATTACCTATAATGACGCAACCCTATATTTTTTAAATCTTTACTTATGCAATGATACATGTTCCCCGGATTACATTACAAATTAAAAAAATATAGTCATAGGGTCCGAATTCAGCACATTTCTATAATTTTTTGTTGTGATTTTGTAATTAAATTGTTTTTACGGAGCTCCAATAGGTACATGTGATGGTGGCCGAAAAAGAAAACTTGTTTGCACCTTAGCATGTGGGGTGTCATCGACTTAAACTCGTTAAACTTAAACAGTACAGTAAAGTACAATTAATAAATATGTACCTATTTAGCATTGCAATTCAACGGGGCAATGCTGCCAGCATGCTCGACACGCTGCCAACTGGTAGTGGGCTGGAGCATTTGGACTGCCTATGAGTCTGCTATGACCTATGACTTATAGGTTTTCTAAATGCTTTTACTGTAGTAGCTGTGGTGTTGTATATAGTTCGTAGTATTTTGTTTAATAAAGGCATACCGCCGGTAATTAAGAAAACCTATATTATATTATTATATTTGATTTTATCTAAATAAAAATCAATCAGACCTTTTTCTCTGGGGTCTTTATCAAACGGTAAACTAAACAATTAGATAACCTACATTAACCATTTTAGACTCAAAAGCAGTCCAAATCCATATTTAATTTACCTTACCTCACTACCAGTTAGCAGCGGGCCCAGCAAACTGGCAGCTTTTGGATTGCAATGCTTATTCGTTGAGCTAATATCTATAAAAAAACTTTCATCAATTAAACACATATTTTAAACTGTACAAAAACTGTTGAATTAAAGACCATAGAAGATCAAGAATAGAAAATACGTAAATTAGAATATATAGAGTGACAATAAAACATCAGTTCTTAATTAAATATTTCATTTATATTAACTTTTTTTTTTATTGCTGATATGTAAGCCTTTGACCACAATCTCACCTGATGGTAAGTGATGATGTGGTCGAAGGTGTTAACATGCTTAACCTAGAATGACTGGCTCTCAAGGACAGCTGCCGGAACACACCGTTAGGTGCTTGGTTAACTTCTATCATTTATATTATAAAGTACTTTCAGTAAAAAAGTGTTGAAAATACATTATATGGACACATTACAAGGCGTCGAATTCAAAATGGCGGCTGACACCTGTCAATTATAAATTGAGTCAAAAAATTACAATACATATACTTCGGTAGGTACAGACATTATTAGTCTACATAAAAAATTATTTTTAACATCATATGCTCAGGGATCCATTATCGAGTCGATATTTTACGTAAAAAGGCGCTTTTAATATCAGTGTTGCCATATTTGTGTAAAGTAAGTAGGTATTTCATTTTTATGTTTATTGCTGATACACTTGTTGCCTACATTACATTATTATGGATATGCCCGTATTTCCTGACCATAAGTAGAACTTTTAAATAGTCTATAGGCACAGAATAAAAGGTATCAGAAGGAGAACGCAAAGCCATCCAATCAATAAGAGACTGTAGCTACGAAGCAATAAAGTGCACTTCAGCTCGCAAAGCAGGGGTACCTAATATTTATATTCACCTACAGGGCGTCTCTCTTTCTATCGCATAGTCACGCATAGTTCTGATCTCTTCTGAAGCGGCACGCACGTACGAAAATCCCGTCCGGACTGATACGCCGCAGCTTTGTACCTGAATTGTGGAGTGTGCCATGCCTGATTTAGGTACGATTTAAACTCTTGTAGCTACTGTAACCGTGCAGGATAACTTTTCAGTACAATAGCACGTAAAAGCTCAATTACGTAGGCGTTATCTGCATCCAAATGTAAGTACCTCATTTCGCACACGAGCTTTTTAATTAATAAGTAGTTTAGTTTTTATAAGCTGCCAGCATTGACACCTACAAAATTGGTGTATTTTATTGACCAAGGAGTTCCTTACGTTCGAATTTAAAATAAGTAAATAAATAATCACTAACCTCGGTTCTTTAAATTATCTAGCGATTTTACTATATTCAACGGCAATTTTCTTTTGTTTTATTAATTGCGCATGAACCTATAATTCCTAGGTCTTATCTACTCAGTTGCTTGAGGTAAATGGAGTATCATTTGAACATGTTTTTAGAAAGAGTGTGTGTCTTACAGATATGAATAAAATACATAATATTATTCTAGAGGATATGAGAAAAACTGTACTTACCCGAAGTCTCACGAAAAAAACTTGAATACAGCTCTAAAACTTCAGTAAATACTAAATTACCTTTTGTGTCCATTAAGTAAATCGTTTTAATACAAATTTTTAATTATGTACTTAAATTACCTAAGATCTTTTCTGTTTTCAAACAGTTCACTCTTATATGAATTTATTTTTACTAAAGTCCCGCAATCTATTCGAATATTGTGTAGTTCTGTTTCGCACTCTCTCATGCAAAACGAGGTCTATCGGCCCGTCGCTCGTACAGCCTCAGTCTGACATTTTTCAAAAACCACTTCATCTTAATACTTATTTGAAAATTCATTATTTTTACACACATAACGTATTGAAAATAATTTCGTCCTCCGGTTTTCACCGATTGCCCTGATCTCTAGTCTATTAGAACATGCTTGATTAACATGCTTTAGACTTTTGAATTGTTTTAATAATAAATAAATAAATGCTCGACGAAATAATAAGAAGAGACACGTTATTAAATACATATATTATAGGTCAAGGTGTTACAATGGCGCTTATCATGACAGGTGCTCTCATTACTATACATTTAAGCGTTTAAAAGTAATAACGATCATGAAGCTGTCACACCGTTAAAGTTTTGTATCAAGTGTACTAACCTTCTCCACTTTTTATCAGCTTTAGAATAAGCAGTTATTGTTAAGAAAAATGCAAAGAAGGATGCATAGTTGGTATTAATCAGGAGTACCTACTAGTTACAAAATTACAAATTTACGAGAGAAAAAATTACAGTCATGTGCGATGTGTAAGAGATACATTTCGAGTAACGTTACTATTTTTGTGTTATTAAGCTTTCTTTCGCATTTTACCTAAACTGATCGCGATTTTACCATTGTTGCCTCTCTTTTAGTCCTACGCAGTCTGAGAGTTACAAAATTTCAGCATTTGACAGCGTCTTATAGATGTCACCAATGCCTTCACCGCTCGAGCCTCCTCCCCTACCTAACCGAATTTGTTAAGATCCTACTAATGCCTTAGATACACGTTTTAGGATGGAAGTTACGGTTGTTCTTGAGAGGTCTTTTTAAATTTACTGAAAGGCTTTCTTAAGTAAACAAGTCGGTACTTACGTCATACGAAGGTAGGTATATACCTGCCAACCCATATAGTATACTCGTAGATTTCACCCCAATTAAGCTTCAAAAATATAATAATAAGTTGCACCTCTGAAATTGCAAAATCGTGACACGAAAATAAGAGTGTTCGCTACACTTTAACACATTAACGATGTAACCTCTTTTCTAAACCAAAATCCACTTTACACCCTATTAAATAAGTTCGAAATCTACCTATTCAATTCTCGAACTCTACTTTGCATCACAAACTTGTCATTCCCGCCATAAAAAACTATAAACATTCTTAAGTCGTTGATATTAAGGTTTATTTTGCTTTAGGTAAGGTTTTTGAGCTGAGACGAAGCTTTCACATACCAATTTGTATTTGCCGCTTACAAAGCTCTTAACTGTAAAGATTTAGAGCTTGTTTTATAAATTATAGCATTTGAAATAAAATTTGACGCGGCTCTGCCTCACCGATATATGTTTGTGGTTTAAATATACCCTAACAGTTTAGAAATAAGGTTAGTTTTCGTTTAAAAGTTGTGTGTGTTAGGTTTGTGGTTATATTAAGCGAAATGTCTGGTTGCGCGCGCGCTGCGACGTGTGTGGTCTTGTAGTGGCAACGATTGGAGAAATGCTCTACTTTAGCATTTTGTTTTTCTAACCAATTGATTTGGATCTTGATTAGTTACTTGTTAAGAAAACATGATGATATGCTTTTCGATGGTAAGCAGTTAAGCACTACTTAATAATAATAATAAATCATTTATTTCGTCCCTATATTTCTACATAATTTGAGGTAGGGAAATTTAGTGGTGGTCAGTATGTTTCTAGCACATACATATACCTACTTATATAAATATTAAGTGCAGTGCATTAAGTAATATAATTATTATTTAAATCCATGATTACACCCAACTCACTCCCGTGGGAATTTTGCAGTAGATATTATGTAATACCATCTATACTACCTATCTATTAAATATCAGGAACTAACTAAAAACTAATAGGAACTAAAAATTCTCGAAATATTGCGCAACTAATCATAAAAAAGTGTTCGCTTCAGTGACTAATTCAGATAAGGAAGTAGATGGTGGGGAATTACATGGTTTTACCATCCTCCTTGCTTATTTGGAAAACTGTAGAGTACAAAAATTGATTTTCCCCCTCAAAACTAACGTATGTCGGATTTATCCAACGATAGTTTCAACCATATCTAGTGGGTTTTGTTAAATACTAAGTAGGTGGGTATTATAAATGAAACTTAAAACTAATCGGTGACATGAATATGGTTTGATTGAAATCCAGAAATGTAAGCTGGCGTAAGCTGGTATAGAAGAGACACACAGAGGGTCATTTGTATGACGTGTCCTTTTACACTTTGCAGTCCTTGAGTAATCCCGCATTATATACAAAAAATATTGAAAATAGTATTAATGTTTGTATGATTAAAATTTAAAGGTTGTTAAGAGTAACGACAAATATCACGATTGACAATTGTTACATCTTCTATCAGAAGCCATCTTTGAGTTTGAAAATTTAAGTGTACGTTTTTATAACTTAAATAAAAAACAAACATTGTGCAGACCAGCAAACCTGAATTTTGCACGTTTTAACTACGAAGTTTATAGATTTGTGCCTTCAAAATACTTTTTGGTTTTAAATTAGGTTTAGCGTAAATTTACATGTGTCAACTTAATTCTTAATCCTCTAAAATTGATCTCATTTTTTTGTTGGACACTTAAATTGTTCTAACTGTATGAAATAAACAAGACAATCAAATAAAGAATGACTGGTTGCTGACTGAATGCTTTAGAATTAAATCCTTCTGTTATATATTACTTTATTTTTGTACAATATAGTACTATATAAATAAATCATCGTTCACTTCATACTCCGTTGCCTGCATTTGCATCGACGTGGTGGCATCGTGAACTGTAGTGGTTACTAATAAACATCAAAACGTTACGCGTAAATATATTGTACATGTAATTCAATATGGCTTCAAACAATTATTATTAGACAATTTTGGCCAAAGACGTTCAAAAACCTTTAATTTATGCCTAAGAATTTGATACCCTATTTGTTAAGTCCCATAGGGATTTTTTGTGGAAATCCTTTTACTTTGATAATAATACATGATAAATAACAATAGTTTCATATATTTTCGTGTAGTCTTTTTCGCTAAAAATTAGGCACACTCGCGTTTAAGGCTCAGTTAACATTTCATGATGCATGAGCGTCGGAAGTTCGTGTTGCTTTTTTTTAGTTATTATATTATATCATATTTTTATACCAATGTGATTAAAAATACTCCAATTTAGATATATAAACTCAAACAAAAAAAAACATTTTGTTAGACCCCTTACATATAATGAGTACTGTTTGAGATTCAAAGTGGAGCACCTTCCAACCATTTTCCATTGCAGCTAGTTGCAACGACCGCATTGCGGTTACCTACAGGCAACTAAAGTAGTTATCACTATCAATACGATATTATTATAATAATGTATGTATGTAATATGTTTATGTAAATACCTTTCATCGGTTGATGCATATACAAGTTAGTTTTTATTAGTTTGAATACTTTGAAGCATGGTCTGTCCACCGGCAGACATTTATTATACCTAATTCAGGCGGTTAAGTTTTTCGTTGATTATAGACACGACCTACAGAATAAAAAATATATACATCATTTTGCATTTTGACATCTGTCACATCTGACGGCTTTTCATTCAAAACTTGGCTGAATTTTCATTGTTATACCCTAATGAAAATTCAGCCAAGTTTTGAATGAAAAGCCGTTCAGTCTCGCCTGAAATCTTATGATCCCCTTTATTGGAGCGTCCTAAATAAGATATAAACTTATGAAGTTTTTCAGACTTAGATGGAATCCCGTTTGAACTTATTTTTCTGAGGGGAAAATTTCGTAGAAAAAGTCTCTACCGAAAATTTTATACCGAATCAGATAAACATAAATATATTCCAGAATATTAATACTGCTTGCTTTTCTCCAACAGATGGCGTAACACCTCGAAAATAAGATGGCGGCGGTGTCAACGCACATCCAAGATCCAACCATCAAAATCCAAGATGCCAGCGATGACGAACCATACTCCCCCAACACTCGAGACACAACCACACCTGATTACCCTGATGAGGAGAAACAGACGCCTACCCATGCGTCCTCTTTCTCCATCCACAATGTACTTAAAAAGGAAAGAGACAGCCATAGTCCTGAAAACGTCTTTTCAACAGACAAGCTCCTTCAAAACACCCCGAATTTTGAAGACAGTCGAAATTCGGAAAGCGTCAGTCCTTTAAATGACGAGGATACTTCTAGAGCAGAAATTAGTGTAGACGATGAGAACTCATGTTCAAGTGATGATACAGTTTTATCCGTAGGGAATGAGGCTCCTGTATCAAGCTATGAACCTGACAAAAGTGAGCAAGGATTGACATCCTTCAAACACATACAAACACATCTGAATGCAATATCTCAATTAAGTCAAAACATCAACATAAATCAGCCCTTGCTTTTAAGACCAAGTCCAATCACACCAAACCCTTTAATGTTCCTAAACCAGCCAATCCTATTCCAAAATCCTTTAATGAGCCATGATCTAAAGTCTGGCGTATCTAGAATGCCACTGCCGCAGGCAAATCTAAATCTAAATCCTTCGCAATTTGGTTTAAATTTCGGGTTCAGGAAAAGTCAAGATTTGAGGAGTACAAGAACGGATGAGAACCGAAGATTGAACTTCATGCCGAAATCGCCAGAAAATGAATCAGAGAGGGAATTCATGAATCAGAGTTTAAAGTTTAGTATAGACAATATTTTAAAGGCGGATTTCGGTAGAAGAATCACTGATCCTCTGAACAAAAGAAAGGCAAAAGTGAGACACTTTGAAGCCAAGACTGTGCCTGTGAAAGAAGTTCTTCCGGTGGCAAAGCCTGAAGAGTCCAGGGTACCGGAAGTCAAGCCTAGTGATAAAGGAGCTATAGATCTGTCTAAGTCTGATGATAGTGGGAGTAATTCTTCAGCACCAGGTAAGATTGCTTTGTTCTTATATTATCAATGTATTTTTCAGTATTTGATATTTTGGTTAGAAAAAACTTACTGAGCAATTTCATATAATATTAATAGAATAAGGAAGGACACATAGGTGAGGTTGTTAATGGACAAGAGAAATTAAAAGAAGGCTTCACCCTGTCGTAGCAATAAATGTTTTATAACTCATCAGATGGTATGTGGAGACGATATAATGTTTCATTTGTGATCAATTATAGCCTTCAACGGACAGACAGAGGTCAAAACTGAAAAATACGACACCAACTGTTACTTCTAAGACCACTTTGAGACTCTTTTTATGGTTGGATTTAGATTAATTATTAAATGTTTATTTAAAAGACAAGATTGATTGTCAGTAAATTAATATATGATACAAAAATATAGATACAATAACAAAAAAACCATTAGCAAACCCGAAAGTTTAACATGGAATCAGTACTAATATTATACATGCGAAAGTAACTCTGTCTGTCTGTTACGCTTTCACGCCAAAACTACTGGACCGATTTGAATGAAATTTAGTATGGAAATAGTCTGAGACCCGGGGAAAAAACATAGGATAGTTTTTATCCAACTGCGCAAAAAAGAGGTTAATGTTTTTGCGCGAGCCGCGCCCGGAAAGATAGACCTAAACATAAGTTTAAATTAAATAAAATTAGTTTTTGGTGGACACTCTCGGTAGGTAGAGCAAAGGATACTAAAAATTACCCACGACACTACTTGTAGAGGAAATTGAGAGGGTATATGATTAGATGATGTTAAGAGGTCAGATCTAGGACGGCAACTAGCTTTCTAGAAAGTTATTTTGTAAAATACCGTGTTTCTTGTACAGCTGGAGGCGGTGATGGATCCATGGTGTGGCCTGCGTGGGTCTACTGCACGAGGTACAGCGATCGCCCAAGTTCTGGTGAGTACGCACCCTTATTTAACTACATTATACCTTCTCGTACTTCCTACAATATTATGTATTACGATTTACAATACCGAATTGAAATCAGAATTGAGAGGAACCTGTAGAAGGAATGGATATGCTTTATGTCGTCTGTCAATGGCAGAAAACTTATATAGATTACAAATGACCTAAAGTTACTTACTTTAGATACGAAGATTTTACGAAACTATTTTCTGAAGATAATAAAATACGATTTGTGTTTTAAAATTCTTTAGCATAAATGTTCCTAATAACGATCTGTTGTGTGGACCCTCCGTTGTCTTAAAAAAAAACTTATGGACACATTTATTTTCTTTGAAAAATAAAATTATTATATTTATACGTTGAGTAACAAGTTCCCGCAACTCACTTTTGCTAATAATTTGGGCAGAGGTTCCACCTGAAGGGTATACTAGTACTGAGTCTGGTGACTCCTGGAGTTATCACAATAATACTTTATTTTGGAAGCCACCGTTTATATAGAGTACTGCTGACAACGCGTAAATAGGTTTGTGATGGATTTGGGCCTAGGTCAGTAATATATTAGGTGTAACAGATCGTCTTGTACGGGCTTGATTTTGCTGTCATAAATTTAGAAAATCCACCTTTTCACGCTTGATTCCCAATCTTGTATGTAGAAAGTTCTGGAACGTAAAAAATCCAATTTATCATATATCCACTAATTATTTAGATAAAAAAAAAGATCTGTCAAACGGTTGCCTTGTTTGTAATTCGCCATTTTGGCGCTGTTGGCGTGTAGTGGCTTCAGTTGGAACTAAATAACATGGAAACTTTTTTAACTAAGTCTAATTTTCCTGCTAAGCCGCCATGACGTCATGAACGCCACGTAGCCAAACCTAAATAATTTTTGACGCGTTTCGATTTTACACGAAGCATCCTCAGAAGGTCTTGACTCTTCGAGCGCACGATTGTGAATGGAAAATGTTTAAAATGACATTTGAATATTATGTTTATAATACAAAAATAAAAAGAAAATGTATCTTGTATGGCCAAATAAGTCTTCTTATTGTCTACACTAAGTATTTTTGCTAACCATAATACTACAGCACTGAGGCTTGATCTCAGCACTGTAATACAATACACTGTAATAATATATACCGTATATTTATTTTAAATAAAAATAAATACTCACATCTATAATAGAAAACTAATTAAAAACTTAAATGAACTAGTATTTTTAACTAACAAGTATTTTTACCAAGTTGTACTAGAAAGCAGTAATCCTCGAATTACTGTGTTCAGATATCGGGTATGTCCATACCTCCAAACCTGAACACAGTGCCGGTGAAATTACAAACACATGAGAATCAGTATCAGTACTAATATTATAAATGCGAAAGTAACTCTGTCTGTCTGTCTATCTGTTACGCTTTCACGCCGAAACTACTGAAACAGATTTGAATGAAATTTATTATGGAAATAGTTTGAGACCCGGGAAAAAATGTTTTTATCCAACTGCGCAAAAAGAGGTTAATGCTTTTGCGCCATAACCGACATACGGGCGGGCGGAGTCGCGCCCGGAAAGCTAGTTAATAATAATTTTACATATGTCCTAAGGTGCTCAATACCAGGTGGACATCATGCTTGTTCCGTAACTTAATAATAACAATCTAGTAATTAAACAACTTTAAACGGTTTAAATCGCGTATATTTTTCATTATTTCCCGACGTTTCAAAAACTTTCGTCGATCGTTGTCACCCCGTGACCACGATCACTGCAAAGTGTTTGAAACGTCGGGATAAAATAATGAAATATATACGCGATTTAAACCGTTTAAAGTTGTTTAATTACTATGTGTAACAGTCGCGAAAACCTAAGACAACTTTAATAACAATCTATTTAAATAAAATAACGTACCTCTAAAGCATATAATCCATAAACATCCCTCTTCCATAAACAATTTGCCAAATCAAAAGCCCATCTTGTAACGACACCATAAACCGTATAACAACGAACAACCCTTACCAAGGGGTGACGCCTATCTCGTCTTAACACTGTCATACCTCCCTACAATATTTTTTTATGCCTGATAGGTTAGCCTTTGACCACTATCTCACCTGATGGTAACTGATGTGGTCGAAGATGTCGTTCAGGCTAACCTAGAATTACTGGCTCTCAAGGACAGCTGCCGGAACACACCGTTAGGTGCTTGGCGACAGATTTTCTACTTGAGGGTGGTAGCTAGGCCATAGCACCATGCATGTGTTAGTTGGAATAATGTAAGTCGAAGTCAAAGTTAAAACCATTTATTCAATTTAGGCGTCTACGACGCTCTAATGAAATTTTAACATTGAAATATTCTAACTTTGAAATATTTAACACTACATAGTGAGTTATTTATCAAATTATCTATCACATGCAACCACTTTTGTCAACCTAGATTAAAGAACTTTGCTGATCAGTTCAGAATGGCTAAGCCAACTTCGCTGCACTTCAAAGTCCATTCTTACTTTCTTTGATCTTCTTCTATCCATCTCTGTCCACTTGGAATACTCAGCTTCCTTCTCGTGGTATGTTATTGTCCCTCCAGATGACGTGTCCATACCCAGGGTATATTACTCTTCAACTGTTTTGTAACTAGTGCAAGGAGAGAGAGCATTATATCAGAGGTAGCTTGGTACTTCCAAGCTACCTCTGATATCTCTCCTCAAATGGCAGTACTTGATAACAAATAACACTAATCACAGCACACTAATAATATATATTCGCAAATTTGTGTTCGTGCGTGAGGATCTGAGATTGGAGGATGTGATTGTGTATTTTGGTTCTTCACACAAAAACTGCTGAACAGATTTGAATGAAGCTTTAAGTTAAGATAGTTTAGGTCCTGGACTTCCTTCAGTACTTGAAGGATATATATTAGGAACTAGCTTTACGCGCGCGGCTCCGCCCTATCGTTTTTTTTAACCATCGTATTGGGATGGAACGACATCTATAGTTCAACTTACTGTTACACCTAATATATTGCTGACCTAGGCGGAATTCTCCTGTGAGGGATTCGACAAACCTATTTACGCGTTGTCAGCAGTATTTTTCTCTATATAAACGGTGGCTTCCAAAATTAAGTGTTCAGATTTATTGTGATAACTGCAGGAGTCACCAGACTCAGTACCAGTATACCCTTCAGGTGGAACCTCTGCCCAAATTAGTACCAAAAGTGAGTTGCGGGAACTTTTAAAGTCAAGTGTAAATTAATAATTTTATTTTTCAAATAAAATAAATGTGCGTACGTTGTACTACAAACAAGACTTATTTTGCACTTAGGTTTCAACTTGTTTATTGCAACCCTACAATTTTAATATTTTTATGTTTGCAATAACGCATGCTCTGCGGATTACATTACAAAATTACAAATTTAATTTTAATGAGTTAATATTATAATGCTGTTGACTGATTTTTTTCTTTAAAATAAATTTAAATTGAAAATTTTATTTAACAGAGAATACGTTTCATCATCGCCATCATAATTTTTCTTCATTATCTACAAGGATGAAACCGCAGGGCGCAGCTAGTTGCCAATGAACTTAATATAACAAAATCATGAACTTCATAAACCTTTGCCCGACGATATTTTAAGGGTGGTTCACCCTTACCCCAATGGGCCGTGCAGGCAATAATTTGATAAGTACCCCTCTGGGGGTGTAGCGGTGAGATAAGCCTTTATTTTATGAGTAGGTTATAGATTTTGAAATTGTTTTGGATAGAATTGGATATACTCTATTTTGTTGCGGTAGAACTTAAAGGAACAACGGCGGAAGTACTTCTTGATATAAGGGATAAGGACAAACAATTGGAGGACAAAATTTCGGCAGAAATGGGAAGTCCCAGGTGGCCGAGGAGGTTTAGGCATCCGACGCGGGTTCGATTCCCGCCTTGGGCATAAAATTTAGTTGTACTGCAATAATTTGCACAATATTGTAAGTTGTATTCATATTTATAAACAATCAAATGATTTGTATATAAGGATTTCAACGAGAATATAGGTACTAAATAAGGAAAAGAAGGGGACCTAGTGTGCGTCCTCGAGGAATTGTATGGTGGTAGGGCATTTTGCGACACCTAACGGTGTGTTCCGGCAGCTGTCCTGGAGAGCCAGTAATTCTAGGTTAGTCTGAACTACACCTTCCACCTTCACTTACCACAGGTGAGATAGTGGTCAAAGGCTAACATATCAAGTATAAAAAAACGCCAAGAGATTCCAAGTTTGTTCATATAATGATCTCTACATAAGTGAATATGAGCAGAAGCTAAGCTACCTACATTTCTATATATGATTACAAGCACTATCGCGTGCTAAGCGAAAATCATATTTTACAAATTATTGGAACACAAAATTGTATGTCTCGGGCGGGAATGGAACCCGCGTCCTCCAATTTTGCGTCGGATGCCTAAACCGCTCGGCCACCTGGACACGCTACACCATGGTTTTATAGCCCACCACCAGATGGTAAAGCTATCCAACAGACACAGACGTAACAACATGGAAATAATCCTTATAATAATTTGGATACTTTCTCTACGCATTTCAGAGACACCAATTAACACTAATTATAATTAAATACCGTCAAAATCAGAACAATTTTCTTTTAATGTTATTGTGACGTAACAAGCTCGGGGCCCACCTGATGTTAAGCGGACTAACCTCTGCCTATAACAGATGCATTGCGTCACAAGTCACGAATTACACTGCGCCCGTCACCTTGAGACACAGTTGTTAAGTCTCATGTGCCTGTAATTTCACTGGCTCTCAAGGACAGCTGCCGGAACACACCGTTAGGTGCTTGCGACAGATTTTCTACTTGGGGGGGGGGGGGGGGGGGTCGCTAGCCAGGTGGACATTCGCAAAATGCCCTTCAATGAATAAGGGAGATAATGATTTTATACTAGTAAAAAGGTAATTGACTTCTTTGAGTACGTCAGTAAGGGTTTCTCAACTAATAATATAAAGTGAGTGCCAGAATATTAATTTAAACAAACAGACGGGAAACTAATCAAATTAGGGTACCGTACCCGTGAACTGAAGCCGATAAATATTTATACGGAATTCCAGGAGGGGTGGGAAAAATTGGATTTTAGTGATGTGATCGTGTCGATGATGTCTATATTCAAATTGTCGATAATGTCGTATGTAATCGATACAATATAATCTTAATAAAAATCTAATAAATTTTGCTAAATGTTATAATGTGCTTGCATTTTTATTATTATTATTATATACCGTATGCCGGTTATTAAAATTAATAGAGAGAGCGTGTATTTTTATTTAATAAACAATGTAATTAAATAAACAACAGAATACAGAACTTATTTTGAACCCCATTAAATATACATGTGCATAATGTATTCTCGTACGTACCTAGTCCTGTCACGTGTAGAAAATAGCCGCACTGTACTGCATCAGCTGGATTGTCCACTGCTGAACACTCACACACTATGAGCAGTTTTTTTTATGTAATGGAGTGTCAAATAAGAAGACGGCACCCCTCATGGTAAGCGGTTACCGTCGCCTATGGATATTTGCAACACCAGAGGCATTACCAATGCGTTGCCCAACCTGTTACACTCTTTTAACACCCTTTTTGAAGAAATCCATACTGTAGCTCTGCGGGAAAACTAGATGGAAGATCATTCCACATTTTGCAAGTATGCGGTAAGAAGGAACGCATAAATTGAGCTGTGTGAGATTTCCCGGACTTGACGTGACGCGAGGTAAGATGATAGAATCGAGATGCCAGTATGAGATCAAACAGATCCTGAGAGCATTCCTATCCCATTATAGAGCCTATAGAATACACCAAGCGAACTAATGTCTCTACGGAGGCTCAGTGGCTCATGGTGGTCAGAGAGCTCAGAGTCGTCGATAATTCGGACCGCTCGATGCTGAATAGTATACTTTGGGATAATCCCTACGCTTGGTAGGTGTCTTGGTTATCGCAGTGTAAGATGTTCCCCAGAAAGCGCTGCTGCCCACCTTCCGGTATTTTACCCTTAGTCGCCTCTTAGGAGACAACCACGGGAAGAGATTGGGTGACTTTTTAGCCCTTTCGCCGATGACCTTTGAACACAGTAGGTCAATGTTTCTTAAACATTTTGCAGTCACGGACCACATTCAGAATATCAAAATTTCCACGAAAAGAGAAAACAAAGCCTACTATTAATTAATGATTTTGTCATTTGCTTACATTTTTTAAGTCATTAAATTTAATATAAACGAATTTAATGAGAAGGTTGCTGTTGCTGAGACTCAGTATGCACATTAAATTGTGGAGCTGACTTTGAGTGATCAATAAAACGATGCATGAATGTACCACACAGTTTCCTAATATAAATATGCTAACGATTAACAAAGCTACTGCGGACTCCTGTCACACATGTTACGGACCCCTAAGGGGTCCGTGGACCCCACTTTAAGAAACCCTGCAGTAGGTGAGTCAAAAGTGGTGGTGAACAGGCTTTAAAACTAGAATGGAAACTAGCTATCATCAATTACAACTACTGGGATACACGGTTGGGTTAAATGCTTCTATTCTTCTGCGAGGACTGCTACATTTTCTCCTATTGGATGTCGTAAAAGCCAACTAAACGAAAATTCAGCATTCTATCACTCACGTCGATAAGGTGCGCAATTCTAGATTAGCCTACACAACATCTTCGACCACATCATCAATTACCATCAGGTGAGATAGTGGTCAAAGGCTAACATATCAGGCATAAAAAAATATATAACTGTGTACTTATGAACGACCAGATTCCCCGATGTTTAGCGTCAGAGAAAGAGAAGCCCAAACCTTTAAAATTTTTATGATTATGTCCTTGTATTCTCCTACGTGTGTTGTTAGCAAAACACATTTTTTAATATGTTATTTTATTATTAGAGAAGATAATTGTACCGACCACACATGAGTTGGTTAAGGTAGGAAGATGATGTGCAGATTGAGTGGTATAATAAGAAGATCAATTCTCGTTAGCGCAGCGGCAATGACTTAAAGTCTCGGAAAAAAAATGTAGATAGCGTTTAAGTAATTGATTTTTCCTAGAACTCATTACACTGTGCCAGTAAAATGACAATAGTCTCGCCTTCTATTACAAGAAACCTAAAAAATCTGTTGAACTGTGCATATCTACTATCAATCCTGTTTACTTCTTTGGGAATATTCAAGCGTGAAGTGTGTTTTTTAAAGATTTCGTACAACGGCAAAATGGAACCCTTCAATGAGACACCTCTGACCATCTGTCCGTCTGTAAGTATGTCACGGGTCTCTAGATCGAAAAATGGAATGATTTACCGACCTAAAATTTAGATATTTAGTTGAATGTTGAATATTTCGTAAGTTTAACACATATTTTACATGTCTTCATCAGAGAAAACGGTTCACCCGTATTCTCTGATGAAGAAGCAATTCTGAGAGTCGCGAAACTAGTCGAGATCAAACTACTAGGTTGATTAACGACAGCGCAATCGGTTAAAATAACGATAACAAATATTTTAAGAAACATTAAGCTAATATTTTAGAAAATCACTTAGAAAATATAAAATATATCTAGTAACCATTCTATAAATATAAATATTAGGAACTCGTGCTTTGCAAGCTGAAGTGCACTTTAAAGCTTCATAGCTAGAGTCATATTTATTGGAATGGCTTTGCGGAGTGATCCTTCTGGTCCATTTTATTCTGTGACATTTTTTCGTTTACTGATCGTTGTGATGCAGAAACAACACTTTATTTTTTTAATTTCTTTGTGTGGAACCTATTAATAGCGAGGCCCGAGACGCACTTGGATTTTTTTTACACTGCAACAGTGACGTGATACGTAGTGATGTAACCCAGTCATGCGTGTACGCATGCGTCTCTCATGTCATGTGATATCACTGAACGGAGAGATTGAGTTAATATTAATATTATGAAAGAGAAATAAAAGAATGATTCTTGTTTTATGAAACCGTCTAACTGTAAATTCTAGAAGAGGTAGGTAGGACACAAATTGTGTGGGTAAGTCGAAATTTTACCCGTTCAAACAGTTTCCCGAATAATATAAATAAAATCTGCAACTTTTCCCTAAAATAAAACTTAATTTAAGAAAAGAGTGGCGCACATGTGCAGTTCAAGTGTAGTAATTCTTTTTTTAATTTTCTAAAAGTTATTATTTTATACATAATTTTCAAATTTGAAGCAATGGTAGCTAAGCTGTTATGGCTATGGACTGCAATACCGCAGCTCCATGGCTCGATCCCCACAGCCAGCTTGAGCTTTAAGGCATTTTGTGAATGCACACCAGGCTATCTACGATCCTCAAGTAGAAAAGATGTTACCAAGCACTTAACAGTGAGTTCCCACAGCAGTCCTTGAGAGCCAGTAAAATTACAGGCAATTGAAACTTACCAACTGAAACTTACTCAGGCTAACGGGTGCAGTGCACTTCGTCGTGCATCTTACAATATAATCTAGCAACAGTCTTTGAGTGGCAGTTCCCATTTTAAGCATAAACAACATCCTTGACGACATCATCACTTACAAATAGTACAGATAATGGTCAAAGGATAGCCTATCAGCAACAAAAAGGTAATGCGAAGAAATTATCAACTTAACCCAACAAATGCATATTATGTTGTTACAATTGTAGTCCTTACAAGATTGCACGCTCCGATTAGTCAATTGAATAATCACGCAAAATACAGCTATCATGTGCGTCAAGCACACTCAAGCAACGGCCCGCTGTAATTATTTCCCAACATTTTTATAAGCTCTCAGAAAGTAAGTTTGAAAATTGAATAGTTCAGCACCTTACCTTATATTGATCAAACTAGTACAGATATTGTAAAACGCAGGGTAAAGGAAGATGAAAATAATTCTTGCTCTAGACGTTTTTGCATTAGTTATTAGATATTAAAACAGTTGTAAATATATTCTAAAAACCATTCACCTTAGAATCAGCTTTAGATTCTAGAGTTCCTGATGGCTATATTTTGATGACGAAGACATTTTCATTAGTAGACTGGAATCTAGAACTATGCATGATCGGTGAGAATAGGCTCATCTCTTATTACATGAGACTCAAAACATGTCTGGCAATAACGGATGCTTCTTTAACTACCTCTTAGGACTTAGGTTGGTAGGTTTTATATAACTATTGTGAAAATTATGCATATGTAGCTGTTAACATGATTTTAATAATGAAAGATTAGCCTTGACTATATCTCATCTGTCATCATCAGTGATAGGAATTAGGTGTGCCTATTTACCTAAACTTCGAAGAACAGAGACAAGAAACGGAGACTTCCTAAGGACTAAATTTTTTCCGGGACAGATGGTACCGTAATTCGGGCACCTATCGTTCACCCTTTTTGAGATATGATATGGAGTGTTGTCCCGAATTACGGGACTGTTCCGGAAAAAATGTAGTCCTAAGGAAGTCTCCGTTTCTTGTCTCTGTTCTTCGAAGTTTAGGTAAATAGGCACACCTAATTCCTATCACTGGTCATCATGATCAAACTAGGCAAGCAAAGAAGGGCGTTTTGGGATTGCATGCCTGGCTAGCTACCACTCTCAAGTACATAATCTGTCGCCAAACACCTAGTTGTACGTTTTGGAAGCTGTCACAGCCAGTTCCTATTTAAGGTTAAGCCCATTTACTATCTTTGATAGCATCATCATATACCATCAGGTGAGATTATGATCAAAGACTTACGGAATGGCAATAAAAAACGAGCATACGCAAAATGCTTTTATATTGCATTTATATGGGACAAAAGGTAAATGCGGGCCGTGTTCAACAAAATTTGAACACGCCTGTCAATAATAAAGAAATCCTCTACTGCTATCGTTTATCTATAAAAACATAATTAATATTTGCAGAACTAACTGGATATGACGTTACATACTTATCCGATTATTATCTTCTTAATTACTATCGACAAGCATATAAAAACTGAACGCAACTCTATGCTATTGTATCATACTAACTAGGTACTTACAATGTGAATATTACATTACATTGATATTAAATTAGATTGAATTTAATTCATTTTCAGTGATGATATAAAACAGATAATATAAATAAATGTAAATACAGCAATTTAGCGCTTCGCTCAAAGGAAAAACTATGATTTGATAGATAGATAGATAGTTATACACTTTATTGAAACACCTTAAATAACATAATTTAAACCGAGACACAATTTAAAACAATGCAACATTAGGCGGTCTTATCGCTGAAAGACAACCATTGGAAGGAAATAAATTACTTAAATAATTGGAAGGAGAGAGATTTGTCGGGATGTTTTGTCTCATGTATAAAATGGCGAGCCTATTCAAGTCAACCCTTTGGGGTCAGTACCAAACTTCGGGCTTTTCTTTTTTTGAAATTTTCTTTGTCAGAAAAAATCACTACCTTACTGATCCAGTGACCAAACCCAGCTTAAAATTATAAGTGACAATTTACGTCACTCCATCAACAAATGGCAAAATAGCCGGCTTTCTAGTGTTTCAAATAACATCTTCACGTTTTACCTCATAGGATTGATTCATCATCAAGCACTTATTTAAAAATCATTACGAGATCTTGATGGATAATATAATCATTTGTTTGCCTAAAATATATGTAATAATTAGGTATGTTTGCATAATACATAACAAACGCATGTATCATAATTAAATATAGAGTTCATCATGTTTTGTCCCTATATAGTACATATTTTTGAGAGGCGGCAATCAATCAAGCAATTTAGCAGTAACAAAGGAGAAAAATATTTATACATAATATATGTACTTTGTGAAGTTATCTTATTGTTGCACGTGACTTTAGTAGCATAGTTATTTTTGACTGCCTATAACTTTTATTATCTATGTTTAAAAAAAAAATAATTTTACCGAAAAATGGAACCGACTTCAACACCCAAAAGTGTGAAATAACTTGTTGAACTCGGTACCATGATGGTTCAAAAGTACCTATTATCACAATATTGTGCGCATGGTACGGACTTCGACAAGTTATTTCACACTTTTGGGTGTTGAAGTCGGTTCCATTTTTGGTAAAAAAAAAATTTCAATCTTTTTAGTGTAATTCAAAAACGGCTTGACCGATTTTGAAGAAATTTAAAATGGAACTAAACGACAAGCATCAGCTTTCAAACAAAAAATGAATTTTCAAAATCGGTTCACCCAGTCAAGAGATCTGAGGGAACAAACATAAAAAAAAACAGACGACGAGAATCTCCTCCTTTTTTGGAAGTCGGTTAAAAATAATCTTTCTACTACTATCCCAAGCGAGTAGAGTCTACTCCAAAGACCCAAAAACATATCTAAAATAATGTTTTTACTATTAACGCACAAGATAACACATGGACACAACAGCCATAAAATTTGAACTTTAGTAATAAATTTACATAAATACTATTTGTACAGAAAGAAATTTAACTTCAGTGTAGCGAAGTCGGATCTCATTACTTTTATCGATACATATTACAGAAACGGCACATCACTAGTCTTTCCCCTATAATCTTAACCAAACATATGTTTTCACGGCATAGACTTACAAAGTGGGAATCGGTACTTAAGTAAGGGGTCCTGTAGAATGACACACAGATACTCTAAACACTTTATTTTATGGGATGATATATGTAAATTAAGGGAAGCTGTGATTGATATCTCAAAAACTGTCCATTTTCAAGTGTTTGAATCGATAATGGCTCAGTAGCAAGGCCCGTGGACTGTTTCGCTGGGGTTGAATGGTGTTTTTCCTGCCACATCCTTGAGGTCTTCAGAAATAGAATTTAAAAAAAAAACTTCATTAACACTTAAAGTAGTTTTTTTTTATTTAATACTTTTAACCGCAGGTGTCCTTGAGAAACCAAATTGCCATTCTAGGTTTGGCCCGTTTAAATAACTTAATTTAATAAAAACTTGGCAAGTATTTGCCGGAATAATGCTGAAATTATGATAAAAATAAAAAATAAATCACATAAAAAACGGCCAAGTACGAGGTGGAACTCGCTTTCTTAAAGTTCCGCATTGCAACGATCAGTAAACGAAAAAAAATCGTTGGTTTTGATCACGAGTCTATAACTACAGTATAAGTTGACAAAGGTATCGAGATTAGTAGTGCTATACAAGTGGTATTAGTTTAACGATATATCGATGTGTTAACGAATTATCGATAACAATTTCTATCGATTCCAAACACTGGTTACGATTTCCTTCTAAGCCATTAGGCATGAATGTCTTGTACGATTTTTTTCTCCGATTACAGGGTAGCGTGAAATAGTTTTTAAAATTGAATTCAGCAACGCGAGAGGGTAGAAGCGAATTGAAACAACCATGTCCGATAGAATGATAGACGTCGGAGGTAAAATTAATTTTATTTCATCTAAGAAAAAACTGAGTCTATAATTAGGTACCTTCCTGTGATTAGGTACCCCAAAGCACGTATTGTCGGATCGGAACAAACTTTTTGTCGTCCACTTTGTTCTGTTTCTGTTTATTATATTGCATTGTGAAGGAGTGAACGAGACCCATCTGACTTTAATCTATAGGTCATATATCATAGTCATAATCTATAGATAACCACTGCCTGTAACAGATGGATTGTATAAAGATCTTGAGACATACTGTCGTTGAGTCTCATGTGCCTGTAATTTTATAATTAATGACTGACGACTCTCATCTCAAGGAATGCTGCTAGAACACACTGTATGGTGCTAGGCGACAGATTTTCTACTTAAGGGTGGTGTTAGTCAGGCGAGCATTCGCCAAACTACCGTTCCAACATGCGGTGAAGCTGAATCTTTCGATGAGGATTGAACATGGAGGTGCCGTTACCACTCTACTAAAATAATTGCTTCAAAGTGCTAATTACTTACCTACTCCTTTCGCAGTACATATTTTTCTTCACTCACGTAATACTTTCCATATCTTCTGGCTTTCTTTTACCCCTATCCCCGTCGACATTCATTCATACATACCTAGTCAAAACTCTCATGTTTGAGGTGGAAACATCACTTAAACTTATATACAGATTTTTGCGAGAACATGATAAGTAGGTAGTATTTTTGCTGTTGTAACATATCTATGTCTGCATTCGTGCTCTTTCACGAGTATTTAAGGTTATAAACCAACATTATTACGGTGACAATCGAAAAATACAAACTCTTTCTCTCTTGACAAATAATACGATAGGTAGCATAGATAATACTAATAAAAAAGCGGGAAAATCGGATAAGGTCGATTCAGATCATAACCAAATTTCCCGCCGAAAAAAAACATTTGACAGTTAGGTGGCAGATCGAAAAGAAATAACAAAGTTTCTAAATCCACACAAGCGATAATTATCACTGCTAATTATAACGAATAACGACTGTTATTAAATAGCTTAATAACGTAACGGCGGCGTCAAGTAGGTGCGAAAAACAACACCTGCTGTGAAATACGAATTTTGTATATTATCAAATTAAAATAATTAGCTATGTAGGTAGGTGTTATTTTAATGAACTGACTTCATAATTACTCTTAGACTCCGCTTATAACGTTGAATATAGGTTGGTAGGATATAGGTAATAGGTATACCTACCTTCATATCTGACAATCAGATAAAGATTCTGCGTCCGATATATCAATAAAGTACGTTTATAAGAAATCTGATTTCTGTCAGAAATCGTTTTGTATCCCGCAATAATCTCTATCCTTATAAATAAGTATATTGATTTTGTTCGTTGTTAGGAAAGCAAATACAAATTTTGAAGCTTTGTTGTTCACTAATGTAACCTCGACATAATAGTAATTATTCTGTGAATGTAACCAAGACTACGGACTAAGTATCGACTATCGACCGTAATAGCCCCTTCTCTTAGCATAAAAATAATTCACTTTTCACTTCACAAACCAGCACCAACTTTAAGTATGTTAATAAACATAGTGTTTATACTAAAAAAATATCGGGACACAAGCTTTAAAGTGACTGGATCCGAAGCTATGACTTCATCAAAATGGCGGTTCAAATATAATTCATTGCGAGTCGCTCCTAAACTAATACTTTTTTTAAAGAATTATTACAAAATTGATATATTTAGAAGTTTCCATTGTAATATTAAAAACATAATGCGTTTTAATACCAGGATGACTAGACATTGTGAAACACTAAATAAACATATAAAATAATATTGATCTCGTGCTGCATTTGCAAATAACTAAAGCATAGTTTTATAAATCTCTTCCTTTTTTGCTAACTTAGGTACTTAGCAGTAACAATTGTCAAATCTGGGCCATAACACAATGATGGATCATACCGGAAAGGAAAATGATCTTAGGATCAGACTGGAATTTTATCATTTAAATAAATAGAGTGGGATTAGTCCTTGCGGTATCAAACCAGTAGGTTTATCCATCTTGCTAAATCGTAATTAATTACCTACCATGATTTGTAACCGACTCCTATAGTACCTCCAATAGAATATCGGGCCTTCGATGATTGACATATAATTATTCGGGGAAATACACGTAAGAAAATCGTTACTAAACTAACCCTATCAAAAAGATAGGTAAGTAACTCAAACGAGCTACATATAGCCACAGATTAAAGTATGTTGGCAACCCCTTTAAAATTTCAATTGCAAACTTTCCCAATTAAAAGTACGTCAGTTGTCTCTGGTACTTTCCCGCCATCGCTTTATTAGGCAGGAAATAATTGAAATTCCTAATTCGAATCTGTGACAGTTTGAGTTCGTAACGGTTGTCACTAGATGGCGTTGAGAAGGGTTAAGGAGAATGTTGGAAAATGTGTCATTGGACTTTTAGAAGTTTTATCTTTTATAGAGTTCCTGGTTTTGTGTTGTTTGTTAACTGATAGGGGATTATATGCGCGTTTGGCACGACTGATGTTATTTTTTTATTATTTGCTTCGATACTGGATAACAAAAATATCTTCAGTAAAATATTTCTCATAGTTCTTCGTACCTACCTAATAAATAAATTGGCATCATCTCCTTAAGGGTTAACTGGCCGCTCATGTTTCCATACACACGTGGAAGGGTGATTACTCTCTTTTTGAGATTTCAGGTCCAGAACTAAGCATGATATCGATTGTTCTCTACTATATCTATGCTTATATTGTAACACATTTTTAATTAGATAATTTATTAGGGTTCCGTACCCAAAGGGTAAAAACGGCACCCTATTACTGAGACTTCGCTGTCCGTCCGTCCGTCCGTCCGTCACCAGGCTGTATCTCAAGAACGGTGATAGCTAGTCAGTTGAAATTTTCACAGATGATGTAAGTATTTCTGTTGACGCTATAACAACATATACAAAAAAATGACTCGCGCACGTTAAAACAAAAAAGGTTAAAATATGACGTCTAATTTACCTAATCGTACGCAACCGTTCGTGCGCGAGTCCGACTCGCACTTGGCCGATTTTTTAAGAGTTATAAGTCTCGAAACGTTTTCATATATTTTTTTAATGCCTCATAACTTTCAAATTAATTATATTTTTAAAAATTCGTAACGATACAAGCCTAGATAATGAAGAGATCAATCGAAACCATACTTATTTCTGGAACTAAAACCTCAAATAAGGGAGTACCCACCCTTCACCGTTTGTGTGGAAACGTGACCGGCCAGCTCAACCTCAACGTTGAATGATAATAGTTTTGTCCAAGCATCTACAGCATCTACTAGCTAAAGCTATTATATAGTTTGCCTGTCATCGTACTTTACTAATTAGGCAACGGTGGTGGAGCAAATTAACGGGTAGTAAGTAGCGTTTGAGAAAATTAATTTAACCTTTAAGTTTGTGTTTTTATAATTGGTGATCCGTGCAATCATTCCTGAAAATATATTATAATTAAGTCACTATATAGTCATTACTGAACATTAAAATAAGAATAAAAAATATTCCTAAATAAGATTTCAATCACTATGGCATGCTAAGCAGACATCACATTTACAAATTTCTTTAGCACAAAAAAAACAATTTATAGGTAAGTGTTATGTTCGCTGAGCACGCGATAGTACTTGTAATAATATTTAGATATAATTATATATACGGGTAGTGACATCTTTACGAAAGTTTTAAAAGACACAAGTAATTTAAAACACTTAAAACGCCTTTGTCGCCAAGCACATAACGGTGTGTTCCGGCAATCCTTGAGAGCCAGTAAAATTACAGGCACATGAGACTTAACAGCTATGTCTTAACTCTTAAGATGACGGGCGCAGTGCAAGTCGTGACCTGTGACAAAATGCACCTGTTATGGGCAGAGGTTAGTCCGCTCAACATAAGGTGGGCCTCGAGCTTGTTCAATTCACAATAACATAAAAAAGTAGCATTCTGGTTTATGACCGAACTGAACCCATGATAAAATATGACGGTTAAAATTAAAGAACAAGAACACAAAATTGACGTCTGTCCAGTACCCCAGATGGCCGAGTACCATAAAAATACATATATGGTATATAGATACCACTCGGCCATCTGGGCACCCGATGGGTAAAAACTGGGCGATACGAGTTCCAATCCCACTCAAGACGAATATTTTGTGCCTAAAATGTGTAAATATAAATAATTGTGCATGTAATTCACAAATATACAATGAGCAAATAAAACTAAATCATAATTTACGATAATTTAAATATTTGTATATACTTCATTAATAATAAATTGCTAATTTATGTTCTATCATTATAACCAATAATGACTAAAACTATTTCCATACATAGTTTTTAATATTCACAATTACATTGGTATATTAGGTATTCTAAATTAAAAAAGTATTTATGCGAAACAAAAAAGTATAATATAGTTAATTGTCGAAAAAAACCTTTTCGCTTATACTTATGGCTTATGGCAAACATAACAACTACTCTCAGTACCTCCTAATTTTATAATGTACCTCTAATTCATGAATACAACGGACAGTGCTAATAGCATTTGAAAAGCATATATATGTTATAGCATGCTTTTTTATTGCTTATAGGCTAACCTTTGATCACAATCTCACGTGATGGTAAGTGATGATGTGGTCGAAGATGTTGTTCAGGCTAGCCTAGAATTACTGGCTCTCAAGGACAGCTGCCGAAACCCACCGTTAGGTGCTTGGCGACAGATTTTCTACTTGAGGGTGGTAGCTAGCCAGGCGGGCATTCACAAATGCCCTACCACCATGCTATAACGACTGCCATCGTAAGACAACAACCGGGACCGACGGCTTAACGTGCCCTCCGAAGCACGTGCACGCTCAGTAGTAATGTCACTAGCGGTCACCCATCCAACTCCAGACCGCGGCGGACGTTGCTTAACTTTGCTGATCGATTAAGAACGGCTAAGTAAACTTTGCTACGAGCGTTTCAAAATGCTATTTCGTCACACGACGAAACGATATTGTTATAACTATGCAACTCAAATCATCACTAAGAACAGGGAACTTAAAGTTTAATTCGAATGGTAATAAATATCTTCATTTTGAAATCGAACTCTATGGTACAGAACATAGTATTCTTGGTATAATAGACAGGCATCGTTGCCAAACGAAAATGTCAACATTATGTCAAAATTAATCCATCTCCATTAGGTTTTTCTTTTATGTTATTGTGACGGAACAAGCTCGAGGCCCACCTGATGGTAAGCGGACTAACTCTTGCCTATAACAGATTCAATGTGTCGCCATGTAACGAATTGCACTGAGCCGTTAAGTCTCATGTGCCTGTAATTTCACTGGCTCTCATGGACTGCTGCCGGAACACACCGTGAGGTGCTTGGCGACAGAATTTCTACTTGACGGTGGTCGCTAGCCTGGCGGGCATTCGTAAATTGCCACTCAAGCCTGCGGCGGGATTCGAGCCATGGACCTGCTGCGTGGCAGTCCATAGCCAATGCCACTGAGCCGTACCTCAGTTACCAATTAAGGTCCCAGTATTTGTATTATGTTCTGTGCCAGAACGGCTTCTTTAGTCGGCGGTGGGTTGGTGCATTGAAAAGGAGTTTATACGTATGTAAAGAAATTTTATTCATATAACTAATGAAGGGAGTCACAGACGGCGAAGATGCTATTATATTTCAGGAATGTAGATATTTTTCTGCATATAAAACTCCATAGGGAAATTGAGTTAGAACACGAAAACTTATGTCACACATATTATTCGTATTACTCTTGCCTATACTCATACACGGTCAAGCAAGAAAATTAGGAAACTGACATTTTGAAAGAAATCATTTCCAATTTATCCTCCGGAATTATCACAATTGTATTTACTTACTACGTACGTATCATTTATATTACTACTTAACGAGTGGCAAAAAGGTACGAGTCTAATTTTATTAAAAAAGAAACTATAATTCGTTCGTTGCATCATAGAGCTAATAGATGGCAGATAATAGATAGCCAAGAAAGGGTGAGGCACTCAATAGAATACTCCTCCCCATGCCAAACAGTCTACAACACACCTGCTCAAAGTCTTAAGACTCATTGCAGATCCACTCGGAAAAAAAGAACATTCATGCGTTACATACCAATTACGATATATTTAATTGTTGTTCCAAAAGCTCGACTATTATTAGCTACGAGTATATAGCTACAACAATTGAACCAATGATTACTGAGCGGTGATAGCTATCGCTAAGCACACCTAACAGTATATTCCGGCAGCAGTCCGTGAGAACCAGTAAAATTACAGGGACATGAGACAAAAGTATGTCTCAGAGTGACAGGCGCAGTGCAATTCGTCACTTGTGTCCGAAATGCATCGGCAGAGGTTAGTCCACATAACATCAGGTGGGCCTCGAAATTGATACGTCACAATCCAAAAAAAAGTTAGGTACATATAGAACATATTATAACCTAGTACCAACATAACTATATTAGGGCAATATTATTATCTTTAGGCTAAGTAATTTGGGCACTCCAGAGAGTATCATACTTCAATCCAACAAGCCTAGGGTGGTCCCTACATAAAACGGTCTACCCTTTCTTCTGCGCACTCATAATTAATTTTATACCTTAATTACCATCGTAATCTTTATAATTTAATTATAGAAGTGCGAGCGAGGCTGTTGCCATCGATTTTGTCTTTTTTGCCGCGCTGGTAATTGATTCTCGGCCTACAATGGAGTGGATAATGTGGATATCCCACCTATTTTAACTTTGGGCCTATAAAATAAGAAATGATGTTGTGCTTTTATTTTATGGCATTGCACTTTTTGTGTGCTCTCTGAATCGTTGTTACTGAATTCTTCTGAAGGTTCTTATAGTCCTCAAATTAGAATCAGGCTTGATTTTAAAAGCCATCTTTTACATAAGGCATTGAAAACTAAACTTAATTACCCGTTAGAACTATGAGTACATTCCAATATATACTTTGTTTGTATCGCTAAAACTTTTCAAGTTAAATATTTATGTGTGACATGAAGTTTCGGAACAGAATTCGTATCTCCTCCGACTTGAAATTGCTGATTATCTTCAAAACTATGTCAATCGATAGATAACCTTAATATCTCAGATTGGAACACACTTAAAAAAATCGTTGTTTTTTATAATATATCAAAAATAACTGATTCTAATAATCTGTTCTAAAGCATCCTGCGCTCGTCCTTAGAATTAGTGTGTCGAATTAGTGCGTCAAGGTTATTGACATGGTCCCAAGCCTTAAGGGGGATTGCCATATTCCCAAGCTTGGCAAGCGTCTTGGTGATCATAAAAGGCAATTAACATAAGTTATTTCGACATGGGTAGTTTTTTTTTATGCTTGATAGGTTAGCCTTTGACCACTATCTCACCTGATCGTAAGTGATGATGTGGTCGAAGATGTTGTTCAGGCTAACCTAGAATTACTGGCTCTCATCGACAGCTGCCGGAACACACCGTTAGGTGCTAGGCGACAGATTTTCTACTTGAGTGTGGTAGCTAGCCAGGCGGGCATTCGCAAAATGCCCTACCACTATGCTATAACGACTGCCATCCTAAGACAACAACCGGGACCGACGGCTTAACGTGCCCTCCGAAGCACGTGCACGCTCAGTAGTAATGTCACTAGCAATGAAATTTTGCATGCATGCCCTTGAGTCTAATTTCCTCTCGAGTCTAGTCTAGTTACCTCTGCTTCTGGATTGTCAGTGTTTCCTAGAAATGTATTTTCAAAATTATTTAAAAAATCGCATCGTAGAGAATTCTTTATTTCATATTTAGAGATAAAATAAATAATAAAACGAAAAAGCATAGATAATAAGGCTCAAGGGCATGCATGCAAAATTTCAACGATTTTGAACTCTTATTATTTAAAATATAAAGAAACTACTTTTGCATGGAAAGACACTGGCCTCAAGAAATCCGTGCTAAATTCTTCTAAATTGGACAACCGTCTCCTTGTGAAAAGGAATAATTTCCCTAATTTTCCATAAGATTTTTTTACCTGTAGATGAGTTGTGTGCCCTCCATATTTATTAGACTAATTCAGGGTAATTACCAGAGTCACTACCAGTATTGCACTTCCGAGCGTCCGGTGAATACATCGCCGCTAATCGTGTTTTTTAGGAATAATCTGTGAACAATATGCCTTCCTTGTGTCTTTAGACTCTGCACCAATTATACAAGCACTGTGAGAGATAAGAAAACTGTTTCAATTTACGCGTAATTATTGCTTTTATTGATGAAATAGACATCCAAGTCATGACCTCGGCGAACGTTGCTTAACTAAGCTGATCTGTCAAGAACGGCTAAGCAAACTTCGCTACGAGCTCTTCAAATTTACTCTCATAATTTTAAGATTCATTTTGTACAATAGAATTTAATTGCATCAGAAGTCCATGATTATTAAAGTTAGGACTATTGTACACGTCAGCATTGTTTGTCTGTCTGTCTGTGCACAATTACTTACGAATGGTTGTCTGTGTAATTAACGGGAATTGCTCGGACCCATTACCTTTACATTCTCAAGTTTAAGGAGGGCCGCCGCTTACACCGTTCGGTAACACGTTGAGTTAATTCTAGGTTAGCCTGTACAACATTTTCGACCGCTTCATCATGTACCATCAGGTGAGGTAATGGCTAAAGTGTAGCCAATCAGCAATGATAAAAATATAACTGGTCCAAGTCATCGGTGTGATGGCTTCGAATAGGTAAACAAGTGATCACAAAACAAGAAGTTGATAGGAAGAATTCAAAAACTTGTAATTTGGAATGATTCAATATTCTATTCTTTCGTCGTTATAGTTGTAGAGGCTAATGCTTTGACATTTTTATTCATTATTATTATTACAATAATAATTTGATGTTTTCTTAAAATATTTTTATATTTAAATATTTTTAATATCATCAAATATGAATTTCCGTAAAGTAACGCCTGAATCTTTTCATTATCTAAAGTTTTAATTCTTTACTCTTAAGGCAATGCTGGCCTATTTGTAATGATCATGATAGGCCGCACTAGGGATCCAAGTTTCTTATCTAGCTACAGGCCATAACGAAAAAAATTCAATCTAAATTTTGCGAAACCTCGCCATGCTGAGTATTTAATTTTGTGTTCTGTCTGACTGTACTGTACTGTAACAGCCGGATCGTCCACTGCTGAACACAGCCTCCCCTATTAAGGGGGTATTTGCCATAATCCCCACGCTTGGCAGGCGTCTTGAGGATCGCAGTGTATGTTGGCAGTTCTATAGAAGGCGCTGCTGACCACCTTCCAGTATTTTTCCCTTAGTCGCCTCTTACGACTCCCACGGGATGATATGGGGAGGTGCAATTCTAACCCGGCACCCCACGGAGCTCTCTATCTGACTGCTTCGCGTAAATACTGATCTATCAAGCATAACAAGTAATATTCAAGCTATCATTGCAACGTAAGCTCTCACATAACGGAGCCTGTCAAATGGTTAGCCCTTTCCAGCGCTGGAAAATCGATGACATCACAGAAACGTCAATTGCAAACTGTTATGCTATAGTCATTCATTTTATTGAAATTAATTAATTCAGCATTAAGAAATGAACATTCTAAACATCCACCGTTGTTTATAGGCTTCTATCATGGGGTTTGCTTTAAATCCCCATGCTTGGTAGCTGTATTTTGGATCACAGTGTAAGATATTTCTTCTGAAAGCGTTGCTGCTGTACCCCACAAACGGTCCTCGCATTAAATGCATTTTTATTGTAAGGCCTAAATTAAGTCATGTCAATAACATGTCAATTTTCAATAAAATTAATAATCGCCAGTAACGATAGCTCCTTAATTGAGACTTATCTATATTTATGCCATGGCTGCAGTCTGCGCTCTAAAATTCATTTACATAATAAAATATTTTACTGTTAATTAGATTACTGTTATAATATGATATGACACGTATTTATCGTAATGCAAAATATTAAGGGAAATTGGCGGTTTAAATTATACTTAATTTTATGAATAATTAAAAAGCGCAATATAATTTTGCACGCTACTAGTTGGTGTGAGAAATAGTTCAAGTAAAACTAATTTTCATAATTTTGGACATTAAATAACTAGAGTAAAATGTGGCTTAAGGCTGGGAGAACATCCTTTTAAAATGATATCTAAAATTAAAAAACCATTTCGGTGCCCTATCGAACTTGTAAATTAATGTCAGTACGCTAGTAACGACAAAACAAATGACTGAAAATAATGAAGAATAAAATATGTAAACCATTGCTTACCTATATACTAGCTTAACCTCTGCATTATTTTACATTAAGTATATTTACTACGTGCTGAATACTACCTAAATAAGTTAAATAATTACTCAATAAAAACAGTTTAACAGCTCAATTTGTAAATTACAAATCGGTGTAAGAAACGGCTTTAGTAAAACCGACTTGACTAATCGCCTAAGTAATTATCGCAAGACGTTATTGAGAGTTGGCGGGAATCCTCCAACATGGCGGCCTGTCAAAATTGACAACGCGAGCTCACGCCCTTTCTAGGCTTCGTCGAAAATTGATGAAGTTCTAATGTCTGACTAGACAATGTTTGTTATGATTGAAGACAAAAGATTTTACTTATTTACTAAAATATTACCTAGACGTGTACTTGAGTTAATATTATCCAATCTTTACTCTTATTTATACAATACAGGAAAAGTGCTGCGAAGAAAGTTGAATAGCCTCCTTGGAATGTATCTTATAAACCTTCACTCTTTTTTTGAGGTTTACCTACTAATATCTTAAAAAATCTAATAAGCTTATTGTTTACGTCAATTAACTTCGTTAAGTTGGTACTTAACTACGTTATGTTAAAATTTCCGACATATTAAGTACGTCGAGTATATAGGCGAAAAGGACGTAGCCGGGAACAGAGGCCAGTTTATGAACAAATTTTTATTCAAGGTCTAACTGTAACAAAACTTTCTCATTCAAAACTATTCTTCTTTGTAAGTAATTAATGATAAGGCGCGATTTTTCTTGTAATAATAATGTCTATCATCACCTTTGTAGTAGATATGTAGGTATGATTTATTTGGCCGGATGCACCGGTAGTGATCGTATCCGGCCAATTTTTGTTTCCAATATCTATTATAGTTGTTCACGTAGTAATTATTGTGTAATCTGTGGCTTTACTTTTGCTTTTACTACTGAGTAACACTATCATAAGTTTCTCATATATCCCCTAAGTCGCTATAAAGTGTTATTAAGTAGGGAAATTACATTAAATTATTACATTGTCTAGTGTTTGTAACACATTCATGATGCCAGCAATAAAACAGTGTCATGTCTTCGCGAATAAGTAAATATAATATAAATTAACATTTTTGATTAGCTTAGCCATCATATCCGGTGCTAATAGTATATGTATCTGAATATATAACTTTTGAAACATATTTTTTTAGATCAGAAATATTTAAGGCCTTTAATTTTTTTTTAATTTCATTGGAAATTATTTTACTAACGTCAAATATTAAATTTGAATACCTGGTATGTTATATTTTTAAATGGTAACAGGTCGTATTTCTAAGGGAAAGTATTTTTTTATGGATTATAGGTTAGCCTTCCTCCCACCATCTTCTTACTGGTTGGTAAGTGATGAGGAGTTAATACCTTAACTAGCTTCCGAAAACACATCATCTACAGGGTTTGCACACTAATACAACTACATCTAATTTGCGGGTAAACAGTTTGACACTGGTCGAGGCACAATTAAAAAAATGGTTTCCACACAGACAGACAAAGTCCAGCCACCGTCCCTATTACAATTTGTATGACGATTTATTTCAATGGCCTCACGTACTTTCCGCGGCACAATATACTTCTCTCTCGCTCGTACGGATGCCTTATAATATATAGTTAACAATCACTGGATGAACGTTGCTTTCTTGTGTGGCATGTTTAAGATAAAGGTTTTCAAAGATAAAATAACTATACCAATGTAATGTAACTTGAAAAAATGTCCTAATTCAGGCTTAAACAATGTAGGGTAAACTGTACAGTTTACCGGCCTCCACCAATGTCCGTCCGCACGACACATTTTTAAATTAATTAAGAATATTCAAACGATTTTGACTCTAAAACCGAATTCTTTAAATACTTTGATGATTTATCTATAACTTAGACGTAGCGGCATCTTCCTTAAGTAATCAGTGGAGTTTTAATTTTCATTTAAACGGCGAGGTGAGTGCAAGCATGTCAAAAAGACAAGATTCATAAAAAAAATTAGTGGACTGGTGTTTTCAAATAGTTAGTTCATGCTCTTTTAATCATTATATCAAAAGAGGTTTATGTTATATACCATATACATACGTCTATTTACTCAATTTAGGTGTAAAGTATGCGTTATTTTGTACAGTGATTTAAAAAAATCGGGGGTCGGTGCACTGGAGGAAAAAAGGCTACTTCCAGTGTCCGGCCTACCCGGCCGGTCACTAGCTTTGATGGGTGGAAGTATTTATTTTATTTTATTGTAATCAGCTTGTTGTGATGTATAAATTTATTAGTAATGTCGTTCTTAATATTTAGCTAACCTTACGTCCAGTCTCCGGCCGCAAAAATAGGCTGTATAAATATTATACGTAAAAGATTTTGTATGAGAATATGGTGGCCGGACTACTAGTAGTATTGTCTAGTTTGCCGGCCTGAAAAACGCTTAGTGGCCGAAAAACTGGCTCTAATTCCAGTATCCGGCCACAACGCAAAAAAGCATTTATATATTAATATTTTAACTTCAATAGAGCTAAAATAGTATATTATGTATTTGAGATCTTCGGTTTTATTTGACTACTTTGGAAATGGCTTTTTTATATAGTTAAGAATCAGTAAAAAAATGTATTAACATTCAAAACCAGTTCTTATTTCGATATAAAGAGAGTCCTATGGCCATTCACTACCCATTTAGAGATATTAGTGCCCTGTGGCCAGCCTCTAGGTTTCTGTTAGGAGGCTGGCCACTAGGCATAAGGTGGTCGGGCACTAGATTGGGACGGCCGGATACTGGAGAAAACATACTTTCCCAAAAAACTATTTTCTATATAAAAACTGACTGTCTATGTATTTTTAATCAGTATTAAATATGTTATAAATTATATTTATGACTTTATAAAAATATACTTATTCACTTATGCCTCTAAAGAACTTAGTTAAAAGTGAAATAAGTTACCTAACCTCTTAAGAGGCCGGACACTGGGCATGTTACCCTAGCATAATTTTAAAGGAATAGTGTCCTAATACCGGCTAAATTTAAGAGTGGCCGGATCAAAGTTATTTTCCATCCCTACTTAACACAATTTCTTACTGAAACACGTATTTACTAAGTAATTGTCCATAATAACTAGCTCTCAACGTGTGAAGTTATTGTGTTAGACTTTTTTTAACTTAGTTATTACTTAGCTTCACTTAGTAATTAGATTCCTATAGTTAGTAATTACGTACCTGAATCTAGTAATTAAGTACCTATATTAGTAATTACATTGTGTTAACAGAAGTAGTATTACATTACTAATTATAGGTTTAACATGATCTTTGCATGTAATTTTTAATTTAATAATAACATGGAGACTTTACACAAAAAATACCGATATAAGTAATGAAATTAAATATGTAAGTATAGCTAGTTTACTAACATTCTGTATAAAAAATATATTTACCTATGTAAGTGGTAATGCGTATATATATTGGCCACTATCTCACCTACCTTTTAGTAAGAGATGGTGAAATCGAAAACGACCGGTCAAACTGGTCTTTGCCTGTAGGTACACCCTGGATATGCTTGGCGACAGAATTTGTACATAAAGCTGAGAGCTAGCCAGACGAGTAAGAAAAAATCGGCAAAGTGCGAATCGGACTCGCGCACGAAGGGTTCCGTACTATTAGCTATACAACATTAGACTTCATATTTTAACATTTTTTGTTCTAACCTGCGCGAGCCCGACTCGCACTTGGCCAACTTTTTGTATTTGTTGTTATAGTGGCAACAGAAATACATTATCTGTGAAAATTTCAATGGTCTAGCTATCACCGTTCTTGAGATACAGCCTGATGAGGTGACAGACGGACGGATGGACGGACAGCGAAGTCTCAGTAATGGGATCTCGTTTTTACCCTTTGCGTACGGAACCCTAAAAATTATAAAGTTCTATGAAAAATTTAACCCTATGTCACCTATGTGCACTTACTTTTTTTTTTTTGTTGTTGTCTTGTGTGGCAGTCATTCGACTATACCGTAGGTCTTCAGGCGGTCTGAAATCTACGAAATTTTGCATGGTGGTAGGGCATTGGTCGAATGCCCCCAAGGCTAGCTACGCTACTGAATCTTCAGTCATTTTCTTAAATGTCACCTTTAACACCTATGTTCGAAGAGAATAATCATTATCACAGTCAGAAGATAAAAAATCTTCGAACAGGTATCTTCTGGGTAAGCGCGCTCCATCATCGACTGCATCATCACTTAACATCAGGTGAGATAGTTGTCAAGTGCTACCCAGTTCAGAATAAAAAAGAATAAAAAAAAAAAAGAATTAACGGGAATGAAACTGAACTATAAAGATGAGTTGCGTAGAAAAGCCATCGACAAGCCCTGTGTTGTTCCGGCAGCTGTCTTTGAGAGCCATTTAGGTACTGCTCTGGGTTCAGTCTATTCCACCTTCGGCCACCATCATCACTTACCATTGAGATTGCGGTTCTATGCTTACCTATCGGTATTAAAAATAAATAACCAAATATGGAACCGACTTCAACACTCAAAACTCAAATTGTGTGAGAGTGTTGAAGTCGGTACCATGATAGTTTAAAGGTACCTACCTATTATCACATATTGTGCGCATGGTACCGGCTTCGACAAGTTAATTCATACTTTTGAGTGTTGAAGTCGGTTCCATTTTTTGTTTAAAATTGTTTTCACTCTTTTTGCTAGATAAGGGATTGATTGTCATTCAAGATATTAATATATTTATCAGCTATTTGGAGAGTAACTCATAAATGGCTTGACACATTTTGATGAAATTTAAATGGGATCAAACGACACCATCAGCTTTCAAATTAAAAAATAACTATCAAAATCTGTTCACCCAGTCAAAAGTACATCAATACTTAACATCAGGCAAGGTGTGGTCAAACGCGAACCTATTATGAATTGAAAAAAAAAGTTCTAAGGTAACAAAAAAACAGTAGAATTGAGAACCTCTTCCTTTTTTGAAGTCGGTTAAAAAGTAAACAAGTACTTAATAAAGTAATTGATTAATGATGTGACCACCATCAGTACTACGTTTGCCGATACCATACCATGATTACGATTACCATATTCATCGTACTAGTATTAGCATACTTATTGAATAAAAATACCCTCGCGTAATACTTACAAGCTGTTCGGCAAGTGGCTCCAGTAATAAAATAAACGGTTTACACCCCTGAGATGATACGGGGGTTTGTGAGAGGTGACCATAGATTCGGAACTTTTGGAAATTTCTTCAACATAAAGCGGTGAAAAATGTAACGAGTAGAGTATTGATTATGAATGTGGATAGACAGACATAGATGCAGAGAAAGAATGTAATGACTGCGCGAAGAAGGATATAAGCGAAAGGTGCGATTAGTGAGAGTAAAAATAATCTTTGTGCAAAAAATAAATCCGACATATCGCAGGATAATGAAAGAAAGAAGAAGAAACAGACTTCTTTGAATATTTTTTTCCTTTGACCCGCGATCCATTGAGTTATTACAATGGAAACTGTGGTTGGTTGCTAGAAAATATAACCATGCTTAATATTGATATTTAATAAAAAGAGAAGTACTTCAACCAAAATAACAACAAACTACAAGGCTCCGCGTTACCTGAAAGGTTCCAGGTTCACCTGCAGAAGCACTCCCAAAAAGGCATAGTATAGTAAATGGGAGTACTTCCACCGCATTAAACTGTAAGATGAAGACTCTATTTGTGAAATTAGCCATGTATACAATTAAGTTATTAACACTGCAGAGTTTTCAAAATAAATAGTAAGGATCATGACAGCGAACCTACTCGGAATTGCAGCTCGCCGAGTCATTGCCTTAAGAATCTTAAGATACAATAACTGGCTAGGCTGTCGTTAGGCTGTGACGGAGGCTTTTATAGATAGATAGATAACACTTTATTGACACAATACAAATTTACAAACTTAAAAACATAAAAAGTAAGAGTAGCTATGGCAATATACGGTCTTATCGCTGAGAGCGATCTCTTCTAGACAAACCGTTGCAAAGAGATAATTATAATTAGATATGGACCAAGGTCTATCTATTACAATAATAAAGTACACAATAAATAAAAATATATATTTATACTATTATATTTATACTCCGACACATTATAGGTGGTACGGCATATTGTGAATCCTCGCCTGCAAATACCATCTCAAAATAGAAAATCTGTCACTAAGCACATAACATTGTGTTCGGGCATCTGTTTAAAGTCCAATTTCTATTCAATAGAAAATTCATTTTCTGTTCAGTGTGAGCCTGCTTTCGACCACAGTCATCAATAACCTATGATATTGTGGTCATAAAATATTCTATCGGATATAATAGAACATTAAAAAAAAACTATCGCGAGTTTTGTCCATAATTTGTTCATTTTTCATTTAGTCGGAGCAATATCCGGAAAATATTACGCGAGTCCTAGCCGGTTACTAAATAATAATAATAGAACATAATAAATAATAACGTAATTGATTAATCGCGTGACCACAGTCAGTAATACTATGTTTGCCGATACCATACCAATATTACGATTACCATATTTAAAGAAGTATTGGAGTGCTTTCTTTAGGTCAAACCTCTTTACTATCTTAGGCCATCAGGTAACATCATGGTAAAATGCTACCCTCAGAGCAAAAAAAAAGTTTTCCCAATCTCGTTGAAATTCCTGGTCACCCCACAGTAACTAATGGTCCGCAACAATTCGTTTTATCTACTTCCACAGGCGCGGGGTGACTTTACAATAAATTAAATTTGTTGCCATCATTGTATGGTGTTTGTATCAACTGAGTGTTGTTTATTTAAGGATAGTGTATGCGCGACACTCCATTTTTATACCTCCTACCACCACCTTTCAAAAAAAGGAAACTGTTATCATTTTAACTTTTTTGGTGTTTTTTTTTTATTCGTTTTATGCCTGATAGGTTAGCATTTGACCACTATCTCAACTGATGGTATATAAGGGGCAATGTGGTCTAAGATGTTGTTCAGGCTAACCTAGAATTACTGACTCTCAAGGACAGCTGCTGGAACAAACCGGTAGGGGCTTGGCGACAGATTTTCTTCTTGAGAGTGGTAGGGCTTAACGTGCCCTCCGAAGCACGGAAGCGTTCAGTAGTAATGTCACTAGCGGTCACCTATCCAACTCCTGACCGCGGCGGACGTTGCTTAAATTAGCTGATCGGTTAAGAACGGCTAAGCAAACTTCGCTACGAACGCTTCAAAAGTGTGTTACCTCATAACTTTTTACAGGGTGTTATTTTCATGACTATTTTATATTCAAAAGCTGGAGTATGTCATGTAGTCTTAAGATTTTTTTACCAGATGTAGTCCCTTTTAAATTTGAGTGAGATCTGACGAGTAGTATTTAGGATATCCCTAATAAAACGTATTTAATTGGTTTCGACTACATTGATGATGTTCTCATTTTCGCTAATCGATGATAAATTAACAAAAAAAAAATGTGTACATTGGTTTGGTTTTTCCTTATATAGTAAATTTTCTGTCTGATTTTTTATAGCTTTAATCCTAGCTTTTGATCGCTGTCTCATGTGATGTTGTTGTTTAGGCTCTCAAGAACAGCAGCCGGAACACACCGTTACGTGCTTGGCGACAAATTTTCTACTTGAGTGTGGTAGCTAGCCGAGTCAGCATTCGCAAACTGCCCTACCGCCATGTCACGACTGCCATCCTATGACAACAACTGGGCGCGGCGGACACGCTAAGTACCTAAAACAAAAATTTCAACTGTCTAGCTATCACCGTTCTTGAGATACCGCCCGGTAACTGACGGACGGACAGCGAAGTCTCAGTAATATGGTCCCGTTTTTACCCTTTGGGTACAGAACCCTAAAAACCGACCCCGTTTTGAGTGCTAAAGGGACAGGAAAAGTATAAAAGCAACTTGCAAGTTCTTTTTTACAGAACTCAAGTTATCTTTCACAGAACTCAAGTTATCTTTGACAGAAAACATTTTTTTTTTTTTATGCCTTATAGGTTAGCCTTTGACCACTATCTCACCTGATGGTAAGTGATGATGCGGTCGAAGATGTTGTACAGGCTAACCTAGAATTACTGGTCTCAAGGACAGTTGCCGGAACACACCGTTAGGTGCTTGGCGACAGATTTTCTACTTGAGGGTGGTAGCTAGTCAGGCGGGCATTCGCAAAACGCCCCACCACCATGCTATAACGACTGCCATCCGAAGACAACAACCGGGACCGACGGCTTAACGTGCCCTCCGAAGCATGGAAGTGCTCAGTAGTAATGTCACCAGCGGTCACCCATCCAACTCCTGACCGCGGCGGACGTTGCTTAACTTTGCTGATCGATTCAGAATGGCTAAGCAAACTTCGCTACGAGCGCTTCACAAATGAAGTCGCAAACATTATTATAATATAATGTACAGAATGTGCAATTGTTTTATACTATTATTGGTAACCTTGCCATGTCGCATTATTAATATCTCGGCGGACGTATGTTTTGACAAATTAATTCCGAGAGAGTTTACTGATAATTATATTTCATCCTAGGGTTGTCAACTATGATGCATTATTAAATTTTTCAACAACTCGCTAGTAACGGGCCTTTAAATGCACTGATTTTAATGTCATAATATAGTCTATCACGCACTCGTGCTTTTTGTTTACTTTACCGCACGCACCTATAAAAACAACGGGGCCACACTTCTCACCAAGGAGATTGTAGTTTGTTTCGTTCCTTTTTCATATAAAAACAAACCAAAGAGTTCTTTACCTACTGAAGTAGAACTTTAGAAGATTTAATTTTAGACCTATATTATTATTGCTATCAAAAAGATCAAGAAAATATTTTCGTATCGAAATTTTCGTATTCGTTCCTCGCAAGTGTGTTGAAAAACGTCGTATGGAACTAGTGCGCGTTGTTTATTACAATCTTTATTCACTCCATTTAGGCATTCAATCTTCGATCTCAGGTCTAAAACCCGTCTCGATTGTAATAAACAACTTCGAGCATTTGTTGCATAATTTATTTAGTAACAGTAGAACTTTTTGTAAACGTGTTCGTCCGGAGAAGTACTGCTACTAAAACTATTTCTACCGCCAAGCAGTTATATTCATATTTTATATTCCGGTTTGAATGGCATGGGTCCAGGTGACATTACAGCCAAACATTGAATATAACAGCTATATGTCTCAGGGTGATAAGCGCAGCGCAGTTCGTCACTGGTGACGGAATTCTTCTGATATACAGAGGTTAGCTTAAAACCAGATGGACCACGTGCTTATTAGGTACGTCACAATCTTATAAAAAAACAGTTTGCTCATAAAATTATAAAAAGCGGTATTTTAATTGCGGGTTCGTATCTCGCTCTGGGTTAAAACATTCTATTTTTAAAATTATTAAACGTTTATTGCAGGTTTTAATTAAAAAAATATGAAAAAGTATATAAATAATTTCCAAAAAACTCATAGTTAGGTACTGTCAGTACTTTATTATTTTCATAGCTTAGGTTTGCCCTTGAAAACAGTCGCAACTGTTGGTAAATGATGATGTAGTAGAAGATTTTGTTCAGATTAAGGTCACGAGAATTGGTTCTTAATGGCCAAGAAATAACTGATTTTCTGATTGAGTGTGATAACTAATAAGGTTAGATACAATAGCTACGGATTAGCTAGGTAACTTAGAGTAGCTATCTTCTATCGGCCTAATTGGGAACTACAAAGAAAATTGCAAATTTTTATACCAGTACCAAAAAAACTACAGATATACAAAATTTCACCTAAGTCCGTTGAGCCGTTGAAATTGGTTATAAGCATGCTTACTTAAATTTAGACTGATAATTTTAGGTTACCGTATTTTACCTAACCGCACATTTTTGTTCATTATTTAATTTTTTGTTTGATCGAAAAGTTTATACTAAACTTAAATATTTTCAACTCAGCCTAAAGTTTTCAAAATGTTTGAAAATACTTAATTATTTTATACAACTTCATTCATACTTATATTTTCTGAATCTTTGTATACTTTTCTTTTATCATCAAAAAATCAACACCTTTTCTCGCTTGGCGTGTTGCGTCAACCCTATTTCCTCATCTGGGTGGCCCCGTACGTCTGATCCCGTGGCACCAACAAAACCAACAAGAGGCGTCTGCGCGGGTGAGCGAGACGGATGATATTACGTCACAGTGGTCTCTTTCTTTGAGGCTTTGCAGAACTTGCTGTAAAGAGCTAAAGAGTCATATTATCTTTTACCAGTTAGAAGTACTCCTATAAAAAAAGCAAATCAACTGATCACATTCATTTTGCTAGTTTCTTTTACGTCTGTCAGATAGGGAGCATAGCTTATTGCAACAGATTACCTACCTTCAAAATTCAAAATAATTTATTCAATTTAGTCGTCTACGATTCTCTTATAAAGGTCAATTACAAATTTTAACATTGAAATATTCTACATAGCACTGCCACATTCAGCAAACAGAATGTAACAGAGCCACTGCAAAAAAGAATGGGCAAGAAACTTAGGGCTATTCTTTTAAACATCTATCAGCAATGGGTTGACTATGATATAACATTATTTTACAATAATTGTTTTAATTACTTAACTATATAGGTAACTATATATAGATAGCTTGGCAAATCATTTTTGTCGTTTGATAATCACAAACTGTGTAATATTTTTCTGTGAGCGTTGTATTATGTTTGGGAACTGTATTATAAAACCGCACACAATTGCCTAAGAAGGACCTTTTATTTGTCTTTGCTAATCTAAAACCTGACACCTCTATTTTAGGTACATAGATAACTCTTTATTGTACACACACACCACTACATTACAAGACAACAAAGTAAGAAGGACTACAGTCAAGTGTTACAATATGCGGCCTTATTACTAGGGATCTCTTCCAGGGAACCTTTGAATGGAGAGGAAATATAGGAATAATAACAAATATTTTTTTAATATTTTAAGAAAACATCAAATTAATATTTTAATAAAACACTTAAAAAATACAGAAATATATCTAGTGACAATTCCGCCTAATTTTCCTGGTAACCCGACGTGACGTCACAAACGCCACGCAGCCAAACCGGAAGAATTTTTTCTTCCTGAAAATTAGGCGGAATTGTCACTAGATATATTTTTGTATTTTTTAAGTGTTATATTAAACTATTAATTTGATGTTTTCTTAAAATATTTAAAAAATATTTGTTATTATTGAATATGGATTTCCGAAAAGTAACGCCTGAATCTATTCATTATGGATATATAGGAGTATTATTAAGATAAGGGTGCATTAAATTAATAATAACAGTCCGGTTAAACAAATTGCTTGCTTAAAATATAAACCGATTTTTTTTCTATAAAAAATCAAACAGAGATGACTTAAATACTAACAGTATACCTTTACAACAATACTATATTATATATATACATATACACACTATAATATATAACTAAAGAAGCTATGTTTGTATATAAGTACTTATATTTCGTATAACTATGCCCGCCTGGCTAGCGAACACCCTCAAGTTAAAAATCTGTAGCCAAGCACCTAATTCTAGATTAAGCCTGTTAACACCTTCGACCACAGCATCACTTACAATCAGGAGAGATTGTGGCCAAAGGCTTACCGAGCAATAAAAAAACTATCCTACAATATGGATAGATTCAGGCGTTAATGGATAGATTCAGGCGTTACTTTGCGGAAATCTATATTTAATAATAACAAATACTTTTAAAAGTATCCTAAAAAATATTAAATAATATTTTAATAAAACACTTAAAAAAGCATAAAATTATATATCTAGTGACAATTCCGCCTAATTTTCCTGTTATCTACGTGACGTCACAAACATCACGCAGCCTAACCGGAAGAATACCCGACTAGTTTCGCTTCTAAACGAAGCATCTTCAGGAGGTCTTGACTTACCGAGCGCACGATCGAGACTAAAAACTATCCTACAATAACAATTGAGATGATGAAGTAAGTGATAAGCAGCTTCGAACAGAAAATAATTAATCAGACAAGTAAAACTTTTTGACTTGGCTTTTGAATACTTCATCTTTATTCCTATACGATTGTAATCGTGATTGTCACTGTTTCATTTGAAAATACTCAAAATATAAATATTCATCAGGTGAGATGGTGGTGGAAAGCTAGCCTTATTAGGTATAAAGAAACGATGTATAATTGGTATCCCACTGTAAAGTTGAATCAGTTTTGATGAGGCATGGTGGCAGGGCAATTTGCAAATGCCCGCCTGGCTAGCTACCACCCTCAAGTTGAAAATCTGTCGCCAAGCACCTAACGGTGTGTTCCGGCAGCTGTCCTTGAGAGCCAGTAACTCCAGGTTAGTCTGAACAACATCCTCGACCACATCATCACTTACCATCAGGTGAGATAGTGGTCAAAGGCTAACCTAACAGGCATAAAAAAAAAAAAAAAAAATATTCCCGGAAGACTTTCGCGCTCAATAAGAGTTTATCTTGGCCCAGCTAAATGTTTGGTTCCCTAGAAGGCACTTCGGCATTGGATTCTTATCCCGATGTAGCAGAAGCTCTGTCAAAACATATTTTTTTCCTGCAAAACACCGGACTTTTCTTCCAGATACACGGCAACCCTCGGAACATTGACCTCTTTTTGCGCAGTTGGATAAAAACTATCCCATGTCCTTCTCTGGGTCTCAGACTATTTCCATAACGAATTTCGTCCAAATCGGTTCAGTAGTTTTGGCGTGAAAGGGAGACAGACGGATAGGTAGACAGACGGATAGGTAGACAGACGGATAGGTAGACAGACAGAGCTACTTTTGCATTTATAATATTATAGTATTGCTTTAAAAGTTTAAACATAAAGAGTACCGAAGACTTGTGGGGCATGTCAGTTCAAGTGACAGTCTATAATTTGCATTATTGCATCATGCAAAATCTTATCGTCTTGTGGGAGACTTAAGTGGAAACGAATGGAAAATGCTAGAACGTGGGCAGCAGGAAATGCTATTTTACACTGCAATCCCTAAGACGCCTGCCAAGTGTGGGGATTATGGCTACAACCACCCCTCAATGGGTAAAAAAATGCCCTTGTCCAACGGTGGATATTTGTACGAAATACGTGAACTTTTTTCTAAGCGGATGGCGGGCTTTTTGACCACACCACAGATTATACAAATGTTTAGTTCAGAAACGTTAAGGGCAAATACTTACGTAGGTATACAGCCATGACGGAGTTTAAAAAAAAAATCGACGTTTTGGTACAAAAATAATTAAAATCGAATTTTAGTATTTAAGTAACATTTAGCGATATTGCAATAAAATTCCTGTTTAGATAACATTTTAAGACAATTTTTCAATTGCATGTAAACTCCTTGCTTGAACTTGCATGACCAGTTTGCTATGCTGTAAATTTAAAAAAATATTTACCAACCATGGGTTTCATGACAAAAAGAAAGCTCGAGGGTTTTATATGGGACATTACGGCCAAGTTAACATGTATGTTTAGATACTGTTTACGAGCAAGTGTGATGAAAATAATTATAACTCATTAAATGCTTCAATCTTATAACACACCTCTTATGTCATGCCAAAAAGCCACCTGATTTTTGTGATCAGACTCGGATTTGCCCTTCGTTACTCTGAATACCAATGCCTTCCTCATAATCTCCCAAGATATAGACAATTTGTAAAGTTCCCACGAAACAAAATAATAAATAACGGCATAATTCCTATAACCAGTTTTAAATACCTTTTTATTTGAAGTGCACACCTTATGCGCGCAATGATAAATATTACGAATGTTGCAACAGTACAGTAGAAAGCGCAGTAGGCAATGTCCAGTTATTTTTTCCACTTTACTTACTCTTCGTACGCAACAAGGCCTTCTCGACGTTAACAAACCGTAAGTTAAATCGGCTAAAATAATCTTTAAAAATGTGTCAAACTTACGTTAGATTTAATCAATTACTTGACTTACTATACTGTATCAGGCGGATTGCTCACTGCTGAAGAAAGCCTCCCCTATTAAGGGGAGGTTTGCCATAATCACCATGCTTGGCATGCGTCTTGAGAATCGTAGTTAAAGTTATCAGTTCCTCAGGAGGAGCTGCTGCCCATATTCCGGTATTTTACATATAGTCGCCTCGTACGACACCCACGGGTAGCATTAGGGGTGACATTCAAGCCCGGCACCGTATGGGGCACTCTTACGACCGCGAATCATCATGCATGGATCTTGCTATATTAAAGAAACTTATTATTATCTTGATATTTGGCTCGGTACTTTACAGTAGTAGTGTGCAAACTCTACTGTGTTTAGGCGTGAGTTAGTGAAATTACTTGGCAAACTAGACGTAAGAACTAACGTGTAGAGATGACAGGTACAGTGCAGTGGTCATGCAGGACGAGAACGGTGATTACTGTAATGGACAGAAGTTTACCATCAGGGGGTTGACTTGTCCATCTCGTCACTTCGAAATAGAAATGTAAACAAATTGAGAGCCAGTAATTCTAAGTTAGCCTGAACAACATCTTTGACCACATCATCACTCACCATCAGGTGAGATAATTGTCAAAGGCTAGCTATAAAAAAAAGTTTTCTCCAACAGCTCAAAGTACGACAAGGACTAAAGAATGACTTCGGTTTTAAGGATCAACGTCAGTCTATTACCAACCCTCCATGACAATGCTTTTTGGGTGTAAATGCGCATTTATTTATCGCTCTATAGACATTTATAAGAAAGTTCTGTACTTGTTATTTCTCGACTAGCTTGGCTGCAAGAGGGCTACAATATTGATTTATTGATTAGCCATCGTCCGGTTCAAGTATACAGGGTTATTGGTTAAATGCTAACAACCTCTTAGGGTTGTTTTTTATATATATATATTTGTGTTTTAATGTCTACTCCGAGCCAAGAGAGCCCACCGCGGCAACACTGGACCGCGCCGTGCTCCCTTTAAATAGATTTTTGAATATTTACATTGAGCAAAGTAACAAAAAATATGAATTAATACATTTCAGGCACAAGAAACTTAACATCAGGTGGTCCTCGTACTTATTTCGTCAAAACACATTAAAAAATAACAAAAAAAAAAACAATTAAAAAAAAAAAAGCAAAAAAAACTCATCTCAAAATCCGGAACACACCGTTAGGTGCTTGGCAACAGATTTTCAACTTGAGGGTGGTAGCTAGCCAGGCGGGCATTTGAAAAGTGCCCTACCACCATACGAAAAAATTTTAAGCAGCAATTATATAACAGAAGGTAGTCAAGGGGTGGTTAATAATTAAAATATTTTAAAGTAACTACCAGAACTTGAAAGTTTTGTTGTAACTTAGTTTACTGTTACATCAGTACGTTACTGTGTCTCTTGCAAAATGCGAGATGCGTGGGCTCATGAGAAGGTTTATTTTATTATTGTTGTATACAGGGTGATGTTTTTGCGGGTAACTGTAGGTGACGCAAACAAACAAGACGTTTGGATATAGGTATGACATGACAGCATTCTCCGTTAGTTTTACCAACCTACAAGTTTATTAGAAACGCTACAATTATCGTTTTGATATGCAATTTTCGGGCTACAAATAGGTGCATGACACTATTTTATCATCTAAGCTATCATGGTAGTGGCGTCTTTGTTCAATTCTGTCTTATTTTACTATAAAATCGGCTTTAAAGCTTGATTTTAAAGGTTCGCTCACCTCCGCCAGCTTGAGTTTTAATGCATGGTGGAAGGGCATCTGCGATTGCCCTCTTAGCTAGCTACCATCTTCAAGTAGAAAATCTGTCACCAAGCACCTAACAGTGTGTTCCGGCAGCAGTTGAGAGCCAGTAAAATTACAGGCTCACGTTGAGACTTAACAACTGTATGACTCACGGTGACCAGCGCATTGCAGTTTGTCATTTGTGACGAAATGCATCTGTTATAAGCAGAGGATACCGCTTAACATCAGGTGGGCCTCGTGCTTGTTCCGTTACACTAAAATAAAAAGATGCGGTATTAGATGTTAGTGCAATAGGTGGGCGAATTTACACACTCTATCTTAATCGGTTAAGTTAAACGTCCCTTGTTGTCTGTCTGTTTATTTGATATAACTTAATCCGAATAATACAGTATTAAAATGTTTTCTATTAGTCAGTAGATTTTTTTTGGTGGAAAGAGCAGATGATAGCTCGACTGACGAAGTCATAGCTGTTACAGACAGATCATTTATTGGTAAATTGTTTTTACCCTAGCCAATTAAATAACTTTAAAAAAGAATTCAATTTCTATGTTAATGGTGAGCTTTTTTAACCGACTTCCTAAAAAGGAGAAGGTTCTCAATTCGTCTGCATTTTTTTTTTATGTTTGTTACCTCAGAACTCTGGACTGCGTGAACCAATTTTGAAAACCATTTTTTTTGTTTCAAAGGTGATGCTTGTCGTTTGGTCCCATTTTAAATTTCATCAAAATCGGTCAAGCTGTTTTTGAGTTACACTAAAATACCTGACAAATATTTACCTATCTTGATGTTATAGTCGTTAACAATGAATTATAATCGATTCGGTAAGTAGCAAGGGTCACTAAAAAGTGTGTAATTTTTTTTTATAAAAAATGGAACCGACTTCAACACCTAAAAGTGTGAAATAACTTCGTCGAAGTCGGTACTATGCGCAAAGTTTTGTGATAATAGGTACTTTTGAACTATCATGGTACCGACTTCAACAAGTTATTTCACACTTTTGGGTGTTGAAGTCGGTTCTATTTTTTGCAAAAAAAAATTCTAACAACATAATTTTAATGTTATTTTATTAAATCATTATAAAATAACATTAAATAATTATATAAATAATATTATTCCTAACATATATAACACCTAGGCTATTCCTAGCTTTGTCATTATATTTCGTTCATGTTTGTACCTATAGCAGCTATACGTTTAAAAGAAATGCGCTTTTTTTCACATTATCTCATAAAAATCAGGCGTATCCGTAAAAGATGAAAAAGAGAAGTAATATTTTTCAATAATACCGCCATTTTATTTGTCGGAATTCTTACCTACTAAAATATATCATATTATAAAAAAAAACAATTGTCACATTATAACATTTATAACACACGTGGTTTTTTGAAACAACCTGTATAAGCTCTGACTCCGATTGACAACTATATCGAGTCGTCGTGTGAGGTCTATAAAGCCATTCTGCCCACGGCGAACAGGCCGCCTAGGTGATAGAGACAGTAAGCTTTTGTTCAATGGAAATATTTATCGAATTATCTTGTTCTTAACCTAACGTTTGTTACATTATAAAGAATATTGTCTTCAATAAATTGTTGTAGAATAATGCACCAGGATTTTTTTCTGAAAATATAATATAATAGATTATGTACTGCCGCGAAACTGCATTTATTCAGCTATTTACTTAATTTTCTAGATTAGATAGTAACATTACAAAATTACAAATTTACTAGACAAAAAAATAATGTAGTCATGGGCGGGATTCGAACTCGCGTCATTTACCCCTGGTTCGAATCCCGCACATAACTATAATTTTTTCTCCCGTAATATTGTAATTTGGTATTATAAACACATTTAAATAGGTAGTGTAGCTAAATTTGAATTTATTTGAGATATCAAACTTACCTTTTTTTATTCCTCATAGCTTGCCTCTGGGTTATTTTTTTGTGGTCAAAAGGGTTGTGTTTAAATATTAAGTTCGGTGTTAAACTATCAAATAATCATATTTGATCAAATATAAAGCTGTGTCTCCACCAAACCAAAGTTAGCAATTTCGACATCTCCACCAAACTTTGCCAACTTATGTTATCAATCAACACGTTTCGAGATCACAAACATTAGTAGTTATTGAAGCGCTCATAGCGAAGTTTGCTTAACCATTCTGAATCGATCAGCAAAGTTAAGCAACGTCCGCCGCGGTCATGACTTGGATGGGTGACCGGTGGTGACATACTACTGAGCGCTTCCGTGCTTCGGAGGGCACGTTAAGCCGTCGGTCCCGGTTGTTATCTTAAGATGGTAGTCATTATAGCATGGTGGTAGGGCATTTTGCGAATGCCCGCCTGGCTAGCTAACACCCTCAAATCTGTCGCCAAGCACCTAACGGTGTGTTCCGGCAGCTATCCTTGAGAGCCAGTAATTCTAGGTTAGCCTGAACAACATCTTCGACCACATCATCACTTACCATAAGGTGAGATAGTGGTCAAAGGCAAAATTATCGGCAATAAAAAAAACACTTCTTTGCAGTTTCCAACATTACAGATACTTTGTCGTAACTTGTGTTGTGGAGACACATCTTTAGCTATGATCCCATATATTTAAAAATGTAATAGGGGCCTAACACAAGAATGGAATGAGTTAAAGCAGAACATGTCTATGATTCGAAACCCGCCCAAGGCTTGCGCTTCACCACATTATGGTATGGTAGGGCATTTAGCGAATGCTCTCCTGGCTGACTACCAACTACAAATCTGCTGCCAATCACCTCACAATGTTTTACGGAAGTTGACTGAAGAGAATCTTTCTGAAATACTATACATTACCTACTTATTCCACAATATACATCAAGGAGCTAGGTCAAGTATAATAAAAAAACAGTAAATTAGTACACTATGAAGCGCTCGTAGCGAAGTGAAGCGCTCGTAGGGAAGTTTGCTTAGCCATTCTGAATCGATCAGCAAAGTTAAGCAACGTCCGCCGCGGTCAGGAGTTGGATGGGTGACCGTTGGTGACATTACTACTGAGCGCTTCCGTGCTTCGGAGGGCACGTTAAGCCGTCGGTCCCGGTTGTTGTCTTAGGATGGCAGTCGTTACAGCATGGTGGTAGGGCACTTTGCGAATGCCCGCCTGGCTAGCTACCACCCTCAAGTTGAAAAATCTGTCGCCAAGCACCTAACGGTGTGTTCCGGCAGCTGTCCTTGAGAGCCAGTAATTCTAGGTTAGCCTGAACAACATCTTCGACCACATCATCACTTACCATCAGGTGAGATAGTGGTAAAAGGCTAACATATCAGGCATAAAAAAAAAAAAAAAAACTATGAAAATACATTGAAGTCTGAATCAATCACAAAACAATGTGACACTTAAAAATACTACGTTCTAAAATTAAAAAGTAAAAACGGCCAGTTATAAAACCTAACAAAAAGGATATTCTGTCGCCAATATTAATCTTCAGAGACAGTTCTAGTAAGTTCTTTACCAAAGTAACCAACAAGTGAAATAGTCCATAAAGGTCTTATTAGCTTTAAAAAAAAACACGCGTTGCATGCTTATGTATTTGGTTGATCATACAGCATACTTTAGATAGATTGATAATTCTTTATTGTTACACCAATAATATACAAATTTTATTCTTACCAACATAGAAACTTAGACTAAAGTTTCACAATGGGCGTTTTTATCACTAATAGCGATCTCTTCCAGGCACCTTTGTATGGAGAGGTAATACAGGAACTATGTCGGGGGTGTACATAAGTATATAAACAGTCATCAAAATAAAGAGAATTAGGCTACATTATAATCTAAAATAAATAATTTAAAATAAATTAATACAATATATTTATATTATTATACTAATACACATTAATAAAACATTTATACCTGATAACATATACACACATAGATATAAAGTAAATAAATAATATATATATATATATATATATATATATATACAATAACAATAATAAACTTTAAAGGTGGTCCTATTAAAATTTCATCATAAGGATTGTAGCAAGTGGAAATCTGAGAAAGAAATAAAGAAAATACCTACATCTATTCATGACATGAACACAATATTTTTATTATGAAATACTAAACTAATGAGAGAAAAAAAAATGATTATGTGCACATCCCACGAATCGGTCCCAACTCAGCAGGTCTCTGCCTAATGGGAAAGAGGCGAGATAATATTATGTATGTACTTATGTATTATTAACAAAAAATATAATTTACTTTTCATTTGCCGATAAGGCCGAACAAATATATACTTAAATAGAAAAATTTACACAAATGGAACGGGCTTCTATCACTGAAAAGTATGAAATAACTTTTTGAAGCGCTCTTAGCGAAGTTTGCTTAGCTGTTCTTAACCGATCAGCAAAGTTAAGCAACGTCTGCCGCGGTCATGACTTGGATGGGTGACCGCAGGTGACATTACTACTGAGCGTGCACGTACGAGAGGGCACGTTAAGCCGTCGGTCCCGGTTGTTGTCTTAGGATGGCAGTCGTTATAGCATGGTGGTAGATCATTTTGCGAATGCCCGCCTGGCTGGCTACCACCCTCAAGTTGAAAGTCTGTCGCCAAGCACTTAGCGGTGTGTTCCGGCAGCTGTCCTTGAGAGCTGGTAATTCTAGGTTAGCCTGAACAACATCTTCGACCACATCATCACTTACCATCAGTTGAGATAGTGGTCAAAGGCTAACCTATCAGGCTTAAAAAAATACTTGTTAAAGTCGGCCCCCATGCTGATGCAACTACCGAGACATCTAAGTATGTCAAGCATTTTCCAGTTAGTTGAGTCTAACTTTAAAATTACTTTTCCAATTCTGATGTTTTTCTTTGGAATTGGGACCATCTCAGAGGTACCCTTTTCAATAAAAAGAATTATCAATGTCGGACTGCTCCAAAACTGTTTTTAAAAGGTACCTAAGCGTGGTCATACTCAAAATAATAAATTTTTGCATGACAGTAATTTGGTGAAATGTGTTCGATCTTAAATTGATTTACTTTTAATAACTTTATTGTACTCACATTTGAAGCAAATAAATGATATTATATAAAAAATATTATATATATAATAAATATATTCTAATAAAAATTAACGCTTTGTCTTTTTGACTCCTCCTTTTTGTTAGTCGGTTAGTAAAAAAAGACTAATTACCAACTTAACACTATACAAACAAAACTGGTTCCTGATGATCCATCAAGCACCATCAAGCCACCATCAAACACTTCGTACATCCATAATCCGAGCTCCGATTGACAACTTTATCTCGCCGTCGTGTGAGGTCCACTCCGTATAAAGCCATTCGGCCCACGCGTGGGACACCTGAGACTGCCGTAAACTTGACAGACTCACCACTTGGGCGGTTTAACTTTATCTTCCTACCCGCGTTCCACACACAAACGGTCGGTAAAATGTATTTTCTATATCAACATAAAGAACAATATATGAACATTTAAATTTAATTTACTGAAGATGGAACCGACTTCAACACTCAAAACTGAGAAATTATTTGTCGAAGTCAGTAGTCATTTTACGGTAAAAAAAAAATCACGTATTATAGTGTCCCTTGCTACTTACGAGATTGATTGTCATTTATTGGCAATGACTATACCATCACATACATAGGAAAAAGCTTTTCAGTTATTAGAGGGTAACTCAAAAATAGCTTGACCTATTTTGATCAAATTTAAATGGGACCACACGACAAGTATCATCTATCAATATCGTAAAAAGATCTAAGGTAGCAAACATAAAAAACAGATGAATTGAGAACCTCCTCCTTTTTTAAAGTGGGTTAAAACTACAAGGGATGACCTGCGGTTTCACTTGCTATCATTGATAATGGTGATGATGAAAGGTATCCTATGTCCTAATCCAGCGCATCTACCTCCATACCAAATTTCATCAAAATTGGTCCAGCCGTTTGAGCGTGAAGACGTAACACACACAAAAACTTTCGCTTTTATAATATTAGTCCGAAGTTTTTTATGGTATTGCTATGGGATAAGCACGAGGCCCAGATTAATCGATAACCTCTGCCTATAAGAGATGCATTTCGTCAAATAACGAACTGCATTGCGCTCTGAGACATAAAGTTATTAGGTAGCACGGCCAAACGGTGATAGCTATCTATAGACCGCCGTACGTTCACTACCGCCAGCTTTGGCTTCACCGCTTTTGAAAGGGCTTTTTGCGAATACTCACCTGGCTAGCTACCACCCTCAAGTAAAAAGTCTGATGCCAAGCACCAAACAGTGTGTTCCGGCAGCAGTCCTTGAGAGCCAGTAAAATTACAGGCACATTAGACTTAGCAACTATTTCTCTTCGTGACTTGTGACCAACTGCATATGTATAGGCAGAGGTTAGTCCGCTTAAGATCAGGTGGGCCTCGAGCTTACTATGTCACAATAACATTAAAAATATAAAAAATAAGTTATTTTAGATGATAGTTTCAGGGTCATACAAAATGTTTTTTTTAACACAGTGGACGAAACACAAGAACTTTTTTTTTATAGCTTATAGGCTAACCTTTTACCTGATGGTAACTGATGATGATGTGGTCGAAGATGTTATCCAGGCTAGCCTAGAACGCCACCATCATATTATAAGAGTGCTGCTCTGCCAGGGATTCATACAATACAAGCATATTGTATGAATCCCTGGCAGAGCACTGAGGTGGTATACAGCTCTGTTATTCGTCTAATGCACACAACACCCTACTCATATCCACATGAGAAGTGGCATGGTGCTGATTTGGCGCACTTTTCCCATAGTCACCTCTTACGACACCCATGGGAGGAAATAGGAAGGTGACATTCTAACCCGGCTCCCTAATATACACATTAAATAACAAGTTGTAGGTACAACAAGAACAAAAAAAACCTTACAAAAACAGTCACAATTTTAGTTCATAATTATCGCACCTTATCAACAAAATAAACTCTTCAATAGCACTCTTAAGTTTTATAATAGCTCGAATCCCTTGACGGATATGAAGCAATTCAATTCGATAAGTTTTTTAAACGCTTTAAAGCGCTTTTTATACAGTAAAAAACTAAGATTTATCTTACTTAGACTGTTATTAATAGCGCTATTAAGTTTCATCCGTCAAGTCTCAACTTATCTACGGGCTGACCGTGTAAAAATGCTTTAAAAGAAGGTCCAATTTGTCACTGGCTGCTAGCGGATAGACTGACAATTTTTTGTCACCATTGCCGTAGATTGAGTGCAATTAAAAAGTTAATTGATATAGTTTTTGCTCTATTGGCTCATAGCGTGATAGCTATACAACCTTATTGGTTAATAGTACCCAGTATTTCAGTTACAAAAAAACATAAATGTTTAGGTTACGTAGTTTGGAGTAGTCAAGTTTGTGTTGAATGGTTTCCGACAGTAAATTAGTGAGATCGTAAACATCTGCCTCTCAGTTCAAATCAAAAATTGAAATCTATCGTACAGTTTGTATTTTTAGCCAACGGCGTCTATTAAATTCATCACCAATTAGCCTTCTATTATTAACGCGACTCCATTACAGAAAAAAAAACAAAGACTCCTTTCAAATCAAACGCGATGTGTGGTCGGGCATATTAAATTTTATTAATTCACAACATTCTTTATTAGGCCGATCTTGATGGCGTATTTATTTTCCGGCCAGCATTTCGCCGCGTAAATCATACGTGGCTGTCAGAGTGACAGAGAATTTGGCGCCAAACAACAGCTGGAGAAAAAAAAACAACTGTCAAGCCTCCGTTCCGTTTTACGCTTCGGTAGTTCTGAGACATTTAATTCTGGAAGCATTTAGCGTTTTAATACGTGATTAGTGCGGCGTAATGTCGCCGCCGACGTATTTACACGACCGATACGTCCTTAAGTTGTCGTTTGAGACTATTTTTGACTCAATTACAGAGCAATAAATGGTGTATTTGTGGGGTGCGACGTTTCGTTTCATCGCACACGTTGAGTAATTTTGTGTTAAAAGTCCGCTGTCTTGGGTTAATTGGTTATTTGTTGTGTCATCAAATTACTGAGCAAAACGAAAAATAAGGATATGGAAATTATACTAAATCACTCATTAGTTTAGTACAGTTCATATTGTAAATAAAGTTCCTGGCTTAACAATACGCCAAATTAGCAGCAACTTCGATTTGTTTTGACGATGAAAACATTGATAGGTATTGTTAGGTACAACAGCGGGCTTGGCACGCACCGAAAACATGTCTCCCCGGGGAGATGATAAACATCTGCACAACTCTGCAAGTTTACTACTAGGGTACTCTTTGAGCTTGTGCGCACCGGTGAATATTTATTCACGGTGTATAAATCCTTTTTCAATTAGTATCGTCATACATAACAATATGGAATAAAACTACCTAGCATTTATAAATTTTGTCACATTTTTTTGGCTACCTAATTGTCCTAGCCCTTGACTGCTTATAAAGTTTTAGAAATAATGAAAAGAAGTTTATTTATTCAATACTAAAAAATTATAAAGTGTGATAAACCTAATCCTTTAAAGTTTGAATAAACTGAACGAACGGTCCCGTGGGGTGCCGGGTTAGAATTGCACCTCTCCATATGAACCCTAGGTGCCGTAAGAGGCGACTGAGGGAAAAATACTGGAAGGTGGGCAGTAGCGCCCTCTAAAGAACTGTCAACTTACACTGCGATCCCCAAGACGCCTGCCAAGGGGATTAAGGCAAATACCCCTTAATAGGGGAGGCTGTGTTCAGCAGTGGACGATCCGGCTGTTACAGTACGGTTATTACGGTAGTGAGATGACCAGTAGTATCGAATGAGCTTTGTCTCAGCATGTTTAGTGTCTAAGACAAAAGCGCTGATTTTACACGTACATAATTCCTCACCTCTAGTGGAAATCGAACACACGTCCCTCGGTTTTGTTCACCGGATGCCGTAACCACTAGGCTATCGAGGTACGCTCAACTTAACTAAGTTAGCAACACACTGTCTTAGCAGACGGTACGCGGTCATCAACCAGACTACTAGACTTTGCGTATATCTGGGGACGTGTCGCAATGAAAATGAGAAATGTTGTAAGTACTATAAAAAAATTTAATGTGATTTTCGATTAGCAATAGTGATAGTGCTTGTAATCATATTGACAAAACGTTTACTCGACTAACGATTCGTTTCATAACAACTGAAATCTGTTTTTCACCGACTTCCAAAAAAGGAGGAGGTTCTCAAATCGTGTTTATAATAAATGTTTGTTATTTTTGTTACCTCAGAACATTTGACTGGGTGAACTATTTTAGAAAATTCTTATCTTTATTTGAAAGGTGATGCTTGTCGTTTGATCCCATTTAAATTTCATCAAAATCGATCTAGCCGTTTTTGTGTTGCACTCCAATAACTGCTAAATATTTACCTATCTTAATGATATAGTCGTTGACAATAAATGATAATCGATCCCGTAAGTTGCAAGGGTCACAAACAAGTTGTCAAAGTCGGTACCATGTGCACAATATTGTGATAACAGGCACTTTTGAATTATCATGGTACCGACTTCAACAAGTTTTTTCACACTTTTGTGTGTTTAAGTCGGTTTCATGTTTGGGATATTTTTTTTAACTAATATAGTTGCTTCGAAGATAAATAGAGATGGAAGAGTTGATTTATTTATTTTTATTTAGATAGATAGATACTTGCATGAATCTTTTATAACATCAAATCAAAATTAAGTGTACTGATGACACATCCTATAAGCTCGCCCCACTGACCCACCAAAGTTATTAATACCTAGCATTAACAACAAAAAAATAACAGTAGCCAGAGTTTAATTGTCCAACCGTAAAACATCTAGCCATCCATCATGGCGGCGTAAATGCTATTTTGACAGCTGTCAAATTAATGTCAAGATGGCCGCCGCGCGCTTTTGAGGTTATCCGTATGTGGCAACAATGGACACGGGTTAATGGTGTTTTATGAGTACAAACGTAGATATTTGAAAATAGAGAAATTTTATCTCTTTTGTCTTTAATTGATTTTTTTAATAGAATATATTACTAATAGTTATAGCACGCTTTTAAGAAGGAATTTATCGTATAATCATTATTTTCTAACCCTTATATCACTCAGGTGGGGTTGGTATTTTCTGATAATAGATTATTCCCAAACTTCCGAAGCCATTGTTCTCCAAAACCAAAAGTTTATATGTTTTTACCTACTTAATTTTTTTTAAATACTTTCACAATAAATTAATATGATTTATGCTATTTTCATTCGCACGACTGCTAAGCATTTCATTTTACTATGGTAAGCAAGAAAAGCTTCAAGTGACTTTTTTTAAGGTATTTATTTATATGTGAATATGATTATTGAACAACTTACGTTGATATAATGAAAGATAATGTAAATGCATGCAATCATTTAGGCACATTAATTTCTATTCCATCAAATCACAGATGACAAACCATATGGGGGAGATGCAGATCTCTTAGGAGCTCGTAACGAAAAAAAACACAAAGTTTGAACTTAACAAAGTTCAATCTCAATGCGAACTGAACGTGGCGGTTAAGACCTTTTGTTTGTCAAACATCACAAAAAAAGCGGGAGTATTAGAGCAAAATATAATACTTTTCAATTGAGGTTGTCCAATTTTAAATTTCGGAATGGAGGATATTTATGACCTCAATTATAATTAGTTAATTTTATTATTCTTTAATTATAATTAGTCACATTTTAGCCTGAGTTAGATGTGAAAATTATATATCGTTGAGGAGATCGGACGTAGAATTTGAAGACAGTATTTAATTTTTTTTCCTATTATTCAAGTAGTTATGAAAAACCTTCAGCACGGGTCTGTTACCAAAATGTCTGTACATGGTATGTATAATATATATTTTAGAAAAGATACCATGTGCTAAAAATACATGGGGTTGGCCGGTAGAAATTTATAATAGATGGCGCCAGCATAGCTAGTGCCTAGTATATGGACGTTCTTGTTGTTGAAATACGTGAATGTCAACTAAACTAATTGTGAATTATCTTATGTACAAAAATCCCTTATTAAATGCAATCTATGCTAGTGCCACTTTGATAGTTGCCAAACGCATTAGTGGTACTTTGAAGGTAATGTGTGTCTAAAGCATTTGTATGTTTAGTAGGCACATGGTAAAATATTCAAATAGGACTGATAAGGACAAAAACCAAAAACAGAACAAAACACCAGCATAAATCTCTGCAAAAATACTCCAAATAGTTTTTAACTACTTTTACAAAAACTTGTGTTTGTTTACCAAATTTTTTCAATGTTTACATTACAAACCATAGACAAACATTTTTTCTTTACGCACCTACTTGAGTGAACACCAAAAATGACATTAGGAGAGCATAGAGTTAACACGTCTTTGGGTAAACTACTTCGGGAATATCCGATAGCTCTACCAGTCGGGAGGGTAGATTTTATGTTCATAAATAGGATAAATCAAAAGTAATAGAAAATGTTATTATGTTCTTATCAATATAATTATAATATACATACAATAATTTAATAATGAAATGAAATATTACTACTTACCTTTAATTTTTTGACTACACTATTGTATTAGGGTTAAGCGTGTGAGAATAGTTGTAATGAATGAATAAAATAAAAAAATATATAAATATATATTAACCGATAATAAAGTTTTATTTATCTCTGTTTTAACATCTGAGTGAAAGAATAATCGCAGGCCAGTCTTCTTAGTGCACCAGGGGACTGACTAATCATCACTTTTAGCAGTCTTATTTTAAATCTTACTGCTAATATTTAGGCCGTACTACGTACATACACAAAATAATACATATTATATAAATATATAGAGACCAACATAAGGTAAAACATTAGTATTATTAGTACCTACTGGCCGTAAAACGCAAAACTCAATTATAAGAACCTTCTTTTTAATAACAGTAAGGCGAGGATTTTTCTGCAGTCATACCCGAAATCCTCGCTGGAACACACTTGCTTAGTAGATTTTTTAAGACTTTACTAACTCTGTACTTGTTATAATAGCAATCTAGATATATCTAAGGTAGCATAATATGAATATACATACAATGTTCGTGACCGTCATAGTACGATTTTAAGCAATTATATTGTAAGCTTAAAATATGAATGTTTGTACCGTATGATATTTTTAAAGAGAAGAGTAATACTCCAGCCCAAAATACAATTTTTTTTTAGTAAAATATGATTATTTCTTCAATCATCTCAAATGAAAAAAAAAAGGACCTTATAAAGCAATTTTTTAAAAGGAAATCTATATTATTATTTCAATTATTTGTACTCAATATTTTGATGTTCGTAATTTTGTAGTCAAAGAACATATTCTAATCTGCACTTGAAAATCTACCTATTTTTTTAAATCCATGTCTTCGGCTACCCATAAGCGCCCGAATGATTCACAATACCACCCAACGAGAGAGATCTGTCTCTATCTCTTTCATTAGTATAGCTGCGTCTCTTTCGTCTTAGCTTTTTTTATCCCCATTGAGGAGTTTGCTGTCAAAATACGGATTATAAAAGAGTTTGGATCGGATTATGCAATTGGAGTAATCCACTATTTATGATTTAAAAAAATGGCAAGGAGTTATAACAATAGTTTACTTAAGTAAGCTAATTTAATTATTTTCTCTATTTAAGATCCGATAAAGGTGTCTTACTTCAATACTTCTTGTACAAGTTGTCACAGTTTACGATAAAAGTTGACGCTTTTTTCATAGGTATCATTTTTAGTTTATTCACGATGTTGTCGTGTTTATTAACGTTGATTGCAGTCGTTACTCTCTAGTCGAGACTCTAGGGTGGTCTGAAAACTTAGAAATTTGCCACTGTGGCAGTCTGGTTAGCTACCTCTTTTAAAAACACAATATATCGAATGGTTAGTCCAGCAGCTGTCCTTGAGAGCTGCGGATTCCCATTCTGTAAGAAACTTGTTAACCGTCTTCAATCACATCATCATTGACCATCAGGTGCGATTGCAGACAAAAGCTAGCATATCGCAATTAAAAAAATGCGTTAGTACATCTTGAATTCAACAAACATAACGCATACCGCCATCCCGTTCGGTATTTAAAAAAATAAGCAACGAGACTGTCGGTGAGTGATGACTTAATTTTTAGAACCACCGCGTAGCCGGACACGAGGCAACGACGCAGGGTGTACTGGATCGAGTAGTATAGCTAAGAGTCCAACTTAGAATAGCATAATATACATAAGTACCTATAGAGAAGGCAAAACAGTGTTTGAATACTCTACAAGGTTTCATATATATATATATATATGTATATATATATATATATATATATAGTCTCGTTTGTATGTTTGCAAAATATTTAGGTTATCATCAATCGTTTTTGTGCATCACGAAAATTACTATAGACATCTGCCGAACGAAAGAAGTGTTTCGACAAGCGCGATAATTTTGCGCTCTCAAAATTGTAGGTAGCTCTGTTGAGTTTGAATTCATGTTTTTGTTGCAATAGGATATAATACGTATTTCATTTGAAAAATACTGACACTTCAAAATATCTTTATGGAAAAAAATTACTTGCAGGTATACATGTCATTATTTAAATGTTATTTTACACAAAGTCTACCCGAGTGATATTTTACAATTTCAAAATAAATTAAGTAATTAATCAAATTCCATAGTCAAATAATATATTGAACGCACCATAATGAAGAACAAATTTTGAAGCCATTTTAATCTACATAATATGTATAATAATTTGAATCTTTTCATAATGCTTTTAAATAGTTTACAGAGAACAAGAAAGTGTTCATAAGATGGCTTTTAGAAGAAAGCTATTTTAATGTTAATGAATTATTATCTAACTTATTAAAAAAGAAGAAAAACAGAGGGCCGTGAAATAACTTGTTTGATTGAAGACAGTGAAGATGAACACGACATTTAGCTCAGAGTGTTTAAATCAGCATGATATTTTGTTACATATTATGGTCGAAGTCAACGAGTTCTGAGTTGGTCGAGATGTTCCAATTTTCCTTGCCTCTATACAGTCCTGTTATTCAATACAGATGACATAGGAGACCGGCTCACAGTCTGTATTAGCTTACTGATTAATTCCACTGTCGCCTCTACGACTGATGACCTCTATGGTTTGTTCTATTTTTGAATTCTATGATTCTTTCCTATGGGCTTATAAATAAGATTCACTTCGATGGAATTTAAAAAATAGCTTGTTATATAGGTGTAACAAACCTATATGACAAGATCTTTTTTCAATTTCATATTTTTTAAATTGAGGATTATAGGATCGATTCGTAGGTGGAATAGGGAACTAATATGTCATATTATGAGTAGTGGCTCGTTTTAAGTACTATATGCTACTACGAATATATAAAGAATAGACGGCATTGGTACAGTAGAGTAGATACCTAGTACTGTAGACTAAATAAATACCTACTAAGTCTTAGTAATGTGTTTTACGATGTTTAGTATGCTAGTAGACTACACGACTGTGAATCATTGACACTGTTTCTACGTTATTGAGGCTTAACTCAGACTACATCTATTTAACTCTCCATTTTTCATATTATTATATTTGCTGAATCGGAATTCTATGTATAAACAAACCGTACGAGTCTAATGTGAATTTAAGAAAAAAAGCCGGCAACATTGGCGTGACGTCTTTGGCAGGAAATTAAATAATTTCATATTTTGATTATGTAGCTAGATCGTCCAAGTGGAGATGAGTTTTTACAATATCGTTTTTTACCGATTTCCCAAATAGGAAGAGGTTTTCAACTTGCCTGTATATAATATTACTATTATGATTATAACTACCTGCTTAAAATATTGTATATTCGCTATGAACAAAGCTGTTGATATAACTTAAGAACCCAATTTAACTTAGGTTGACTATGAATGAATCTGAGTCTCCAATGAGACATATGTAACCTCTATGCTATGAATAAATCTCTATGATACTAACAAATATATGCCGTCATTTTTTTTGTTCTCTGGCAATAAAGCATTACATCAATATTAACAATAGTTTATCGTCGAATACGTGGTTCTATCAAAGTGTTCGTACCTCACTACCTACGCAACAATAAATAGTAGAATGTTAAATGTTTATTGTCAATACAAATCCTTTTTATTGGCTATAGAAAAGATTTAAATTTTAATGAATGGGTTGAGTGAATAATCAATATTATTATAGATTTACTCGTAGATACGTACTTACAAGTGTTTAAGCAACGCAATGATTTACATACAGACTTAAAATTGGTATAAGAAAATACCTTTAACTTTTTTATTTTTTGGTAGATACTTATTTAAATACTAATTTCTGACAAAGTGACGCATATTTTTTTTGTCATTTTATTATTCTTATTTTATGTGAATACCAAGTACCTAACAATGTGTTCCGGCAGTTATCCTTGAGAACCAGGGTAACAATCAGTGATATTGTGATAAAAAGGCTAACATAACGACAGTAAAAAACGGAAAAGGTATCTGTACTGCCTAATTTTGACTTCTTTCGTTCTAAACAACTGCATCGGAATCATTATTTTGGCCAACTAACTCTGAACCCTGACCAAATGCAACACGTTCCTACCCACATCTCATTTATTAGCAGGGTTGGTTGGTACGACAAATCCGTCGCTAACGAAACATGACCCATACTTACGTACATTGTATAGTTAGGGTTTTGTCGTCAGCCTGACAGATGCAACCATAGAGATCTAGATCTAGTTTTTACCTTTAGTTTCTGTGATCTGTGGATGCAACCATGCAGTATGCCCCCTCCATACTTCATGGATACTTTTTATTCGTAGCCTACAGCACAATGGCATTCACGTTTTTGGTAAAGTCTACTGCTGTCGTGAAGGAACAAGCATGAGGCCCGCCTAGTGTTGAGCGGTATTACTTCTGCGTATGACATATGCAATTCGGGACAAGTGGCGAAACGGAACACAGTAATGAGAACATTACTGCTTCGCGGTAGAAATAGGTATAAGTACCTACATAAATAGGTACAAAAAAAAAACTCGTGCAAAGAGTTCTACTACTAAATGTTGTTATTAGTGGTATTATATAGTGCATTATAATGTGTCTATAGTTACAATGTAACCTCCAAATAAAAGAATATGGGACAACGAACGGTATGTACGGTTTGAGAATGCATAATTATTTTGAAATATAAGGCTGTATCAAAATGGAACAATCAAAAACCCAAAAAAACACGTAGGTGTGACTAATCAAGGCGGAATGTTTCATTTTGCACGTTCGTTTGTATAGACAGAGAGCTATATAATATTTCTATTGAGGTTCTGAAGCGCTCGTAGCGAAGTTTGCTTAGCCGTTCTTAATCGATCAGCTAAGGTAAGCAACGTCCGCCGTGGTCAGTAGTTGGATGGGTGACCGCTAGTGACATTTCTACTGAGCGTGCACGTGCTTCGGAGAGCAAATTAAGCCGTCGGTCCCGGTTGTTGTCTTACGATGGCAGTCGTTACAGCATGGTGGTAGGGCATTTAGCGAATGCCCGCCTGGATAGTTACCACCCTCAAATAGAAAGTCTGTCACCGAGCACCTAACGGTGTGTTCTGGCAGCTATCCTTGGGAGCCAGTATCTTCGACCGTATCATCTCTTACCATCAGGTGAGATAGCAGTCAAAAGCTAGCCTAACAGCATATAAAAAAAGTATCTTGTGTTTTTGCTTCTAATAATTTCACATGCCAATATTTTGTTCTACTTGTGGTGATATAACAATATACAGTCAAAGTTTTAGGTTTAAATTCATAATAAACAAATCGTTTGTCCTGAACATTGCGCAATATCAATTTTACTCATTTTGATTTTTAACTATAAACATAAATGATCAACAATAAAACTAAGTAATATTTTGTTTTGTACACATAAAAGGGCCTTAAATACTTACTTGTTCTCTTTTTATCACTTTGAAATCGTTCACCTACATCTTTGTGCTATAAAATCTAAATAATTTATGGGCTGATGTAGTTTGCATACGATATAGTTTTTATTGATAACCGTGCCTTTTTTAAACTGTAGGATCATCACGTTAATAGTTAGTCGAAGGACAATTTAACAAACGCGGGACTCGACTGATTGATACTTTTATCAAAAATAAAAAGTAAATGACTCAAACTGTTTACCGTCTCTCCGACTATAGCCCTCTATAATTGCTTAATTACAATTCGCCCCGGTAGTTATTCGATGATTCAATATTCTTAATTCATGGTTATATTAATCGAATTCGGACAAAATGATTTTATTTCTGCTTTATTTTCGAAGATAACTTCATTTGAATAACTATCGCATGGCAACAACTTACAAAGGTAGAGCACGGGATACATTTTTGGAGAACATTCTGTTTTGTTTCAAATAAAGAGTAAAAGTTAAACTATTAATTATTTGTACTACTGGCTGATCTGCCAGGAACAACTACTTTTTGGACACGGAAACAAGAAAATGTATGATGTTTTAGCTACAATCTATATCGAAGTAAGTTTGGCCAATCATGTTCCTATAGTATTAAAACATGATTTGGGATACTTACTTCGAGGGATTTTTGTACCTACACCTAATCAAGAAAAATGTGTGATGTTTTTGCTACAATTAATTTGAAGTAAGTTTCTCTACTAATATTCCTATAGTATTAAAACATGATTGGAGAAACTTACTTCGAGAGACTTTTTTTTACCTACAGGGAATCAAGAAAAATGTGTGATGTTTTTGCAACAATTATATGAAAGTAAGTTTCAGCCAATCATGTTTCTATTAAAATTCAAAATCATTTATTCAATTTAGGCGTCTACGACGCTCTTATGAAGGTCTACTAAAAATTTACTAATAATTGACTATAGTATGATTGCCTAAACTTTCCTTGACATATTCAGTTGTATTTTAATTTATTTTTTCATGTAATAACATTATTGAGGCTAGTTACAATTTTCATTTCAACAAACACTAAACAAAAATATTTAGATTTATTTCAATTTCACCAAACATGTTTATAACTTTTATCTACTAAGCTTTAAGTTTATCTTTTAAAGATGTTACAAAACGACTTATTTTATTTGATGTCTTCAATCATGTTTCTAAACTACATTTAGGTAGTGAAGACTAGTTTTATTTCACCAATCCTGTTCATAAATTAGATAAATACTAGAAGATAGCATTGCCTTTTACCTACTCATGTATTAAAATTGTTATTTTTTGAACTTATTGCAGAGAGATTACGCGAGGTCGCAAAATAATATTTCTTACCAAAATGATGATAATTACCCTACACCGTGCACTTTCATGTAATAATCTCCCATTATACCACTTTAAAGCTTGAAAACACACTTTTCAGAAAATAACTCAAAATCAATATGTTGCATTTTTGAAACCAAACATTTACGCCGAAACCTTGTAACCCCTTAAAAACCCTGTGTTTGGTACGAATAGTTTGCGAAACCGTAAGTTGGTTTGCAGTTTTCCAAAAATTTTAAATCTTAATCTATTTTTCAGTAGTTTATTATATACTTATTATTAGAAATCTTAAGAAAACTTTATCAAAAAAGGGCGCTTTGAATAATGTGATATCATTGTTGTTTTCATAGTCACCTGATCAATACTCCATATCTTTACCTTATCTAAAGCACTTTAGAAAAGATAATATAAAAAAATAATCAGCACCAAACATTCAATAGACATGCAGACAGACGGACAAAAAGACAACCAACGGAAGACATCTCAATTAGTTCATACAGGGTCAATCTTTAAATAACCATACAAAATTCATGCAAATATGACCCTTAAAGACAGTTAAATAGAGTTCATAATAAAAACTAAAACGTTCTAATAAGAAATTCCAAGAAAATCACCAACAATTAAAAACCATCTTTTACTAGTTACAAATAAGGTGTCAATTCTATTGCAAGTTATCTTCGATAAATCTGCAAAATTATGCTAAGCGAATTTAAGAGTTATTGATGGAAAGATAAGGTGGGATTTGGTATGGCGAGTATTGTTTGAGATGAGATGGTGGACCAGTCAGGCTTGAAAATGTTTTGGTGACATGAGCAAGCAAACCGGACTAAAGAAAGTTGTAGAGTCGAATGTACGTAAAATATTCTTGTATAAAAAAAATAGTATTTTATTAGAGCAAATAATGTGTAATATATACACTTCTGGACTCATCTATTGGCCCACCTTGCAATATCAGTTTCGTTTGGTCCTAGCTAAAATTTTATATTAGGTCGAGCAAAAAGTTTTTATGCAGTTTTGAACCTGGCACATTCACAATTTCATTCAATAGTCTTTTTTTGAATTCCGAACACAGAATTTAAAGAAACAAAAGACAATTTGGAGCCTGTTTGTTGATATCAAACAATCGAATACTAAGAAAACTTGGTTTTATTGGTTTACTTGGATTTAATTCATGAAAAAGTGATTGATATCTTTGGTTTTGCAACAAACATTACTTATTCTTAACATTAAGGTGAGGTTCTATCAATAATCTATGGATACTTCACCTGAAGTCGCCGCCCAAGCTGTGGCACTTATTCAGGCCGGACACAGCCAAAGAAACGTGAGTGCTCAACTTAATTTAAGTCGATCTGCGGTCCGAAATGTTTATCGGAGGTACCTAGAGACTGGCGGCTTTGTTCGTCGCCAAGGAAGGCCACGATCTCGGGTCACAACTGAAAGGCAGGATCGATTCATCATGATGACCAGCTTGAGAAATCGTCACCTTACCTCCATTGAGATACAAAACCAACTTCGCGACTTCCACGGAGTATCTGTGAGCGCTCGAACTGTTCGGAGAAGGTTAAAAGAACGCGATATGGTACCACACAAGCCAGCTAATGGGCCCAAACTAACGCGAGCCCACCGAACAGCGCGCCTTCATTTCGCACGCAGTCATTTAAATTGGACACAGCAAGGTTGGAGCCGTGTACTCTTTTCTGATGAGTCTAAAATTGTGTTACATGGCAATGATGGAAGGAAGAAGGTCTACCGACGTAAGGGAGAGCGTTTCGCACAATGCTGCTTTGAAGAGAGGGTTGCTTATGGCGGTGGCTCATGGACTGTCTGGGGCGGTATATCCGCGAGCGGCAAAACTCAACTTGAGATTGTTACAGGACCACGGCTGCCAACATTAAATGCTGAAAGGTACATTCGTGAGTGCTTAGAACCTCACGTGATACCATACGCGGACTATGTGGGCCCAAATTTCCTTTTTATGCATGATAATGCAAGAGCCTATGCGGCCCGCATCGTCAGGGAATATCTTCGGGATGTGAACATCACAGTTATGGACTGGCCAGCCAGAAGCCCAGACATGAACCCTATTGAGCACATGTGGGACGAGCTAAAAAGACGTGTTAGGGCTCGTCAGCCAGTTGCCCAGACGATGCAGGAGTTGAAAACTGCCATAGAAGAGGAATGGGAGATGATCCCTCAAAATTTCATAGAGCGGTTGATAAACTCTATGCCTAATCGTATGAGAGCTGTGGTAGATGCCCATGGAGGCAACACGCGTTATTAAATTAAACCTTTATTTGATAAAACATGTTTTTTATTCAAAAATCAATTGCCTTTAACAAGGCGCATATCCGACTTGTTAGGCGTAGCTCCATGTCGTATGGTATTCTGAATTCAAATTTAAAACAATACGATCGAAAAAGATGGTAAAATGTGCCAGGTTCAAAACTGCATAAAAACTTTTTGCTCGACCTAATATAAAATTTTAGCTAGGACCAAACGAAACTGAAAATACAAGGTGGGCCAATAGATGAGTCCAGAAGTGTATAATAGACGTGGAGGTATTATACTTTTGCAATTAATTATTTAGTATTAGGTGCACATGAAGAATTTGTATTAAAGTAGTTAGAGTCCAGTCCCATTCATTCAGAAATCCTGATTGCCACACATGGTGCACCCAATATCGTCTACGCTTCTGTATATTGATTAATTGGAAGAGAGCAAGAGCATCTTCGTCTTCTGTGGACAACATGCTTTACACATTGATACTAGAGAACAGACTGTCGACGCTCTATTGGCATTCGCGTCAGATAATTTAAATGCAATTTCAGTGCTATGTCCTCGCCATGACCGTGCCTTGCCCGCGAAGATATTCAAACAGTTTTAGTCTTACAAAAATTGTCATCATTGAGCCTGTCCACAAAATAATTTAAAAACAGTCACTATAATTTCGTTTTACCTATTATTCAAGAAATTCTGAAAAACTTGCAGCACGGATTACTAGCCAAAACGTTCATAATATGCTTATCTGAATCCAATTTATAATCACATCATATAAATAGTTCACATTCAAAGTGGCCAAGATCAGGTTATTATCACCTTAAGTTCTTCTTTATCTCCATTCTAGCCACACAATAAGTCACCTACGCCGTTTTGACGGTCTGCAATTTTCTTCCAAAAGTTTTAGTCCCCCGCGTCTCCACGCCACGTTGTTCCCTACTGGGTGGGCGACCACCCATAGTCGCCTTGCATCTGTTTGAGCCCGTTCAAATTAGGCGAGCGCGATCCTAATTCCGTATGGACAACATTTACACACACGCTGTACTTACACACAGTCGTACATACACACTGTACTGTACATATATGAGCTGCCAATACGCAAGTAAGTAATAGGATATCGGTAGTCTTGGTTTGTCCATGTAGGAAACACCTTTTCACCTCGAAACGTGGATACTTCCTACAATTTCCAGCCGATCTCGCGATCAGTTTGGAATTGCAACAGATCGTGCGCGATCAATCGATAACGCGATTGGACGCAACTATTGACAGTCAAGCACATGGTATAGTATTCAAAGTTTTTTTTATATATTTAGATGATACCCTTTGACCCCTATTTCACCTGATGGTAAGCGATGATGTGGTCGAAAATGTTATTCAGGCTAAACGGTATTTACTGACTCTCAAGAACAACTGAAAAACCTTACCTTACCAGAAGGTAGCTATTCAGGTGAATATTCGCAAAATGCCCTACCACCATGCTATTGAATCAATGAATGAATGAATTAATTAATTAATGAATGAATATTTATTTTCCAAAGTTTTCGGTACAATATTGCAGAGTTGTAATAGCAAAGTTGAAATATTAAGACTGCCATCCTTAGACAAAACCGGGACCGACGCGACAGCTTAATGTGTCCCCTGAAGCACGGAAGGGACTAGTATTAGTAGTAAATTCCAATAGCGGTGACCCATCTACGTAGACGTTGCTTAACCTAATTTATCGGTTACCTACGGCATTAGTTGCTTGGCGGCAGATTTTATTCTTGACTTTAATATGATACTTTATCTACAAAAAATAAGATAAACATTTTCAAAAGCAATGTGTTGCTAAACATCATCGATAGGTCGTTACTTTGTGGTTCGATGATGACATTTGAATACCTTGGGTACCACTCCTCCATTCCACCTCTTGGCAACTGAGTTAAGTACAACCAGTTGTCATAAAATAAAAACCTTTCTTACTTCTCAGTTTTCAAATGTGATATGATTGTAAAAGCTATCCTAACGTGAATCCAACCATGACGTGTGCGTAAACATTTCAATTACGTAAACACACAAATAGTTGCAAAGGCCCAATTTTAATTTCAGAACACCAATTAAATTGACATAAATATCGAAATGCTAACCGCCGTCATACCAAACATTCCGTTCCGAATTCTCTCTTAATTATATGTGATTAAATTATGTTTTAACGAAACGAATATGAATAAAAACATGATGGCAACACCGGGGGTTCGCTCCAGCAATGCCTTGGGCAAATATTCGAGCTAAGTTTGCTCGATGCTCCTGGAACTACTTTTATAGCTACTGTCAAAATATGAGTTTGACAGCGATGTATTTTGGTGTTTGCAGCGTTCGTAACGAAGTTGTTGCTTAGCCGTTCTGCAGCGCAAGTACCGAACTTACCGATCGCTAAATTTGACGTTACAATCGTCTAAATTCGATAAAACGCAACCATTTTATCGAATTTAGACGATTGTAACGTCAAATTTAGCGATCGGTAAGTTCGGTACTTGCGCTGCTGAACCGATCAGCTAAGTTAAGCAACCTCCACCGCGGTTATGAGTTGGATGGATGACCCCTGTTGACATTACTACTGAGCGTGCACGCGCTTTGGAGGGCACGTTATCCGTCTTAGGTTGTTGTCTTAGGATGGCAGTCGTTATAACATTGTGGTGGGGCATTTTACGAATGCCCGCCTGGCTAGCTACCACCTCCAAGCAGAAAATCTGTCACCAAGCAACTAACGGTGTGTTCCGGCAGTTGTTCTTGAGAGCCAGAAATTCTAGGTTAGCCTGAACAACATCTTCGACCACATCATCACTTACCATGAGGTGAGATAGTGGTCAAAGGCTAGCCTATCATGCAAAAAAATCTCTTGCAGGCTTAAAATAGAGACCTGTTTACCGTACGGAACCTTGAAATAGGTAATACTTTGACATTTAACAATGATTAGTTCCCATCGAAAACCGATTGTACATAATCCGATGAAGTAACAACTATTGCCGGTATAATGAGGTGGATCGCCGTTACTGTGACGGATCGGATCCGTTCCAGATCGGACCCGTCACGGATTGGAGACGGACGGCCAGCGGTCACAGGGCTTAGTGGACACCAAATAGGATGAACTAATTAGACAATGGATTCGTCATTTTTTTTTCGGAATAAATGGCTGATTGTCTAAACTTTGATGGTCTTCCTTCTTGTCGATAAATGATTGGTAGTGTAAATCAAAAGCAAACCTAGATCGGTTCAATGAGCATGCCTCTTAATTTAAGAATATGTTTTTTTTTCAGATACTAAGAAGGTCAGCTTTTACTTATGAAAAAACTGATAAACGAAGTGACAGATAAATAGTGTTATGATACATACATAGTGATGATTATTTATTATTACTCAGAAAATAAAAAATCACCACCTTATTCGTATTTTTTATAACTTAGAAATAAAAAATAAAGATGTGCAAAAGATTTTTTCATGATTATATTATACTAGCTTTCCGGGCGCGGCTCCGCCCGTGCGTATGTCGTTTATCGCGCAAAAACATTACCCTCTTTTTGCGCAGTTGGATAAAAACTATCCTATGTTTTTTTCCCGGGTCTCAAACTATTTCCATACCAAATTTCATTCAAATTAGTCCTGTAGCTTTGGCGTGAAAGCGTAACAGACAGATTTTGAAATTCGAGCCTCTATAAAATTCCAGAAAGTTAATTTACTTAAAATACTACTAATTTTAGTAATTTTACATTTCATTGTTAATATAACATAACGCAAATTCACTACATTATTTAGGCCTATTTTCGTGTACCTACCATTTTCATAGCGTAGGTGTTGCGCTCGGCAGCAAATTTTAATTATTTTCTGCATCAGCATGTTCTTTCTGCACCTCGTTCTTTTGAAACCTCCGGTACGCTCAGGATTTTGTATTGAACCACTTACTTTTCTCGTGACTCACTCTTAGAACCCATCTCTTCCTCAGGTTTCAATAAAAGTATGCACGCCAATTACCAACTTTCCACCCGCGCATAATATATAACTATTCCCTTTCGCAGTACTTGTGACGTTTCATAAATAAACCTATTATAATGTTACAGAACTGAGTGAAGGTTTATCCTAATTGAATATTATCTTTTCCTAACCTTCCATAAAACTAAGCCAGCATTTAGTCTTAGTAAACTGAGTGGAGGTGGACTACTTAGTACAATAAGACTAAAAACCCTACGAATAATTTATTCGTAGACTAAACCATAGAGAACATTGCATTCTCTTTTCTGAACACATTTTTGACAGAATGCGGCGTAGAATGTAGCTATGTATCACGGGCTGTACTCTTAGAAGAAAAAAAATAGCCTAAACTTCGGCAATATGGCGACCACGGTATTTATGCTTTCAGACTTGACATACACTTATATAGCCACCTGACAATAACCGATCAAATGTCAATGTCGAAATAAAGTTTTATGCGGGCTGGAGCTATAGAGAAAATTTTTATTGTGAAAATTTGAGAAGTGGTTTTCCGACGCGACATAACATATTGAATTTTTAATTATTTTTATTAAACAGTGGTGTACGTCCAGCATACAATGAAAAATATCTGCAACGTTCCGCAGTGCAGAAGCAATAGAAGAGACATTAAGTTACATCGTTTTCCCAAATACAATAATAATATTCTGAAGTGGGTGCAATGTATAAATGAAAATAACATTAATCGCATTAGCTCAAAAGAGTTAAAGCAGTGTTTTGTGTGCCACAAGCACTTTGAAAAGAAATTTGTGAAGAGTTCTATGCGCCTCCACATATATGCATATCCCACACTTTTCACGACACAGAAAATAGACACTGGTGTACCTGCTCGTGCTGAAGACTCCAGTAAGTTTTTTTACGTATTTATCTTGATAATATAAAGGCATAAGTAATATATGCCAACATAAATAGATGTCAAGTACCATCAAAGTCAATCAATTTGTAAAACATTATTTAATACCTACATAATAATATACATTCATGGTTTTCCTCCGGATGAGCAAGGTAAAAAACAAAAGTACCTATTCTGCTATTTTATAGGCCTAAAAAATAGAGATCATACCTTGTACTGACATGGCACCGACTTTAAGAAGTTATTTCACATTTTTAGTATTAAAAGTCGGTTCCGTTTTTAGTGAAAATTAATATTCATTTATTATTTACATTGAGTCCTTGTTTGTGATGTAGGCATTTTTACAAATACAATTATCTACCTACCATTCAATGAAAACCATAGCCACCACCAACAACACCAGCTCAAAGGACTCATACTTACTATTGGTTGATACTCCGATACTAAGGCTGGCTACTAACCTATACACTAAGCCGCAGTTAGCTTGCGTGGTGGATAATGGTCCACACTTTTCTCTGAGAGGAAGGCTCGCGTTTCAGCAGTGGGAACAAGTTAGTTTGATATAATATAGTATAGATAGATACAGTGCAAAAAGTTAAATAAATAATAAAAATGGTATAAATCTTTCAGGTCAAAAACTGCACTCGGGTTCTAAGCAAAACAGTTGCAGGAGCCTTGGCTTATGCGGCACAATTTTGTAAGTGGAAAGTTTCATAATTTATCTGAAAGTTTGTCTCAAGCACCTTACTTACATATCTATTCATACCCTTTGATTGTAAGTTTAAAATAATCTAATTTTATCCCCATATTCATTATTTTTCATTTCGAATATAAGGTGTGGAGTGTTTATTTGATGGGAGTAGCGGTTGGAAGATGCTATTTCTCACCTTTGGGCGACAAAGGGTCACAATAATTGGTTCGCTCCCGCTGTGCAGCCAGCCACACCAACACGCGCCAACAGGGAACCAATTACTGAGTCTTTGTCTGTAAGCCCACAAGTGAGAGGTTGTCTACAATCTTACCATCCACCCGCTACTTCTATCAAATAAACACTACACACCTTATATTCGAAATGAAAAACAAAATACTTAACACGGGTGAAAGACATCTATACCTACTCGGACTATAGCCGTCTAAACACGTCTAGACTACTATTATTTGAGTTAGAAATAATACTTAACTATTTTCATTTCACAGCACATTACGCTGATGGAAGAGAAGTCAGCAGTACCCTGAGAAATACTTCAGAAACGGTCTCCTTTTTCGATGATCTCTTCGAGTCATGTAATGGAGCAACCTTATCCATTAAAAATAAAGGAAAACCTTTAAGACAGGCCGTAACAGCAACATCAAAACATGAAGCTTTTTGGACAGAATCTATAAAAAATTGGAAAAAATTAAGTTCATTAGGTCTATCCCTCGAGTGAGAAGAATCCTACCGGGCTTGCACTTGGTGAATTTTAAAAAAATTGTATGTCTAGCATCAGTGTTTTTTCTTCTATTCTGCGCTACAATCAAAAGTGATATTTGATTAATGAACACGCGACTACAATGTATTGTGTAAAAATAACTTAATTATGTCTTCCAGACGACCATAAAGTATAAACGCATAATTTCACGCCTTAGATTTATCTCTGAATCTTAACCTTATTCCGCAATTATCATTAGTTAGGTATATTATCATATTTCCGTGCGTCAAATTTATGTATGTTTTTGCGAACGTACTACTGAATCCTTCTGATTATATTTGAGTGCAAGAACAATTTTTTTTCTTGGAATTGTAAAATATGAAAGCAAATATTTATAGTTTTGATTAAACCTATTGTAAGGTTCAGGATAAAGGTGTGACTAAATGAATTAATACCAATCACCTATTGTATTGTGTTAAAGAGAAACAATCATAAGAAATAAAAACAAGACTTAATTACATTAACTTCATTGTTTTATTTTAACATATAATATTTTTAAGATACCTAGTAGGTACGAACGACGCGATGAGCTAAGTACCTAGCATACTTTGACAGTAATTTTTAAATACTCCTTGCTTGGGACATTGGACCTATTTATTAGCAATAGCGTATAATACTCTTTGGTCAATAACTTTTAGTACTTCTTCTTCTTCATTAGTCCATATTGAAATGACATTAAATGTCATTATGAAAACTACCGTGCTAATAAAGGCTCTTCTAAGTTGCCTGTCTGAATCTTGTTCTACTACTTAGTCTGTGCTATGTATTATCTATAAGATGGTGAAGGCTAAAATGTAAGTTTTAAAATAAACATACGACACACAAACCCTGTAAAATCGTCTATATTGGTAGTTCATTAAAGATGCAAAAAGTTATAAGTGCTCACAACAAGCTCAACATTATTTGTAAAGAAAATTTGGTAGATATAAATATATTTGAAGCGCTCGTAGCGAGGTTTGCTTAGCCGTTCTTAATCGATCAGCTAAGTTAAGCAACGTCCGCCTCGGTCAGGAGTTGCCTGGGTGACTGCTAGTGACATTACTACTGAGCGCTTCCGTGCTTCGGAGGGCACGTGATGCCGTCGGTCCCGGTTGGTGTCTTAGGATGGTAATCATTACAGCATGGTGGTAGGGCGTTTTGTGATTGACAACCTGCACTTATCGGCGTGTTCCGGCAGCTGTCCTTGAGAGCCAGTAATTCTAGGCTTGCCTGAACAACATCTTCGACCACATCATCACATACCATCAGGTGAGATAGTGGTCAAAGGTTAGCCTATAAGTATGTAAGAAAATTCAGCAAATATTACAAATGTCAGTACTCACTTAAATTTGTTGAAGCTGAGGATACAATAAGTGCTAACTGAGTTGACAATCAGATACAAAAAGCAAACTTGTTAGATTTTATCGTAAGTTAAGGTTGTAGCTAGTTTCACCATAGTTACATGATAAGTATCTATTTTTGTTGGCTGCAGTACGCGCTAACTGTTAACAACAATCTTAAAATCATACTTGTTAGATACTTTTAGCACAGATTAAACAGGAATAGTTACAAGTGAAGTGAATGGTATCCAAAATATGTATAAATATTCAATAAGCCCTACGCTATCCCAATTCACACGCAAAAACCCGTAACGCATGCATTAAATGTCCATAAAATATTTAAACAATGTCATTAATCGATGGTGGAAAGAGTCAAATGTCAAAAAACCAACATGGCGTCTCATTAAAAGCGCGCCAACATAATGAAGCTATAAACGTCTCATTTAATAATTTATTAATTTCTGGTCAGTTGGCGCATTAGCATAGGCGGTATTTCGGTACTTTTAAAGATTTTGGTCAATTTCCGTGACTGTTACACACGGAGTGAAAGAATTCTGAGCAAAACATCAAACATTAGATAAGTAAATAATTTTTGCCAGCAAATTGTATTATTAAATTTCGTTAAAACAAGTCAATATCCGCCTGTTTAATTCAAACCTTAATATACTTGCATATTATTTAATACATACCATAGGTTATTACGGTTTATTTTTCAATAAACTTTTTTGTTTTGTCTGCCTACAATACTCACGAACATTGATAAACGTTGTCAGGACAAAGATAAATTAAACAAACTGCATTTTATATCATTATACTAGATGTAGTTAGACATGAAGTGTGGTTAATGGATTAGGACCCCTACCCTCGGTGTAAGTTAAAGGATCTCCGTTACATTAAGTTTGCTCACACAACTGACAAACAAGTCGCACTAAGTCCTTATATGGAAGGTACTGTAACTGAATGACAGTCACAACAGGTAGGCTTGGACTAAAAAAAAGGGCATCCCTACAAGTATCTTATAAGAACTGACGGTGTAATTTAATTACCGTTACCCCTGATATGTATATGTTATTGCCATAAGAGCGGCAGATTTGCCAGAGAGAAAAAAGCTTTTTAACTAAAGAAAAATACTCTATAAAGAAACGTTTAGACGCATGAGCATGTATTTTATTAAAAAGTAAGGAAGTTGTTCGCTCTTAAGGTTAGTGTTATGGAGCGCAAGGCTTGACATACAAACATACTTTCATCGTATTGAATGCCTATTTTTAAACCCGTCAAAATTTACATTCTTTACCTTAAGACTATTATTTAAGCTCTTCTCTTAATCCTGCGTATTTTCAAAATTATTCGTCAAAATAGTTTTCTGGTGGAATACTTATTTTAATATTTAAAATTAAATTAATAAAATGAACCAAACGAAAAACTAAGAAACGTAGAAATTAAGCACAAGAATATGCAAAATTTTACAGCTTGAAAACATTTAAGTTGGGTTGCACCAACTTTGGTTAACGTCAAATCAATCGTAAATTTAATTATTTCGTAGAAGTAAATATTCAACGTTTTTCGCGTTATTATATAGTCAAATTTGGCGCAATCCAGCATCAATAGTTATACCTACTATGAGGAAACCACGTTTCTATGGAAAGCGCTTATTCTCTCTTCTTACTCGTAAGTAATTCTTAACGACCGTGTGTCAGCGCAAAAGGAAGCAAATGCCGTTAATGAAATATTTGATAATTAAGCATTAACCTATAATAATGTCAGTTGAGATAGTTCGTTACAGATCTAGATCTCATGATTTAGATTAATTGTCCCGAATATAATAAGTATTAATGAGTTCCTTGACTGTTATGTGGGTGGTCTCGTAAGTGTATTCTCTTTATACATTTTGTAGACTTACTTTGAGATTAGACTTTTCTGTGTCATTTCATCATATTCCTTACCTTTTGAAGCGCTCGTAGCCGAGTTTGTTTAGCCATTCTGAATCGATCAGCAAAGTTAAGCAACGTCCGCCGCGGTCATGACTTGGATGGGTGACCGCTGGTTGGGCATTACTACTGAGTGCTTCCGTGCTTCGGAGGGCACGTTAAGCCGTCGGTCCCGGTTGTTGTCTCAGGATAGCAGTCGTTACAGCATGGTGGTAGGGCACTTTGCAAATGCCCGCCTGGCTAGCTACCATCCCTCAAGTTGAAAATCTGTCGCCAAGCACCTAACGGTGTGTTCCGGCAGCTGTCCTTGAGAGCCAGTAACTCTAGGTTAGTCTGAACAACATCCTCGACCACATCATCACTTACCATCAGGTGAGATAGTGGTCAAAAGCTAACCTATCAGGCATAAAAAAAAAAAAAAAAAAAAAAAAAACCTTATACCACTCATGAAGGGTGGGTACCAAGTCTTAGCTGAGAAGAAAAATCTGGTTGCTGATACTAAAATTCTGGTGAATTTAACAATAACTTTCGTTAGTGAATAGATTCAGGCATTACATTGCGGTGATACCCACATATAAAAATAACAAATATTTAAAAGAAAACATTAAAGTACATAATATTTTTTTGTATTATTTTAAAATATTTTTTCTTCTATTGAGCCTTAAGCTCAACAGTTCCTGAGGATGATTCGTGTAGAAGCGGTTTTCCGGTTTGGCTACGTTAACGTGGAGTTTGTGACGTCACGTTGGCCTAACAGGAAAATTAGGCGGAATTGTCACTAGATATATATTTTTATTGTTTACAATCCGGCTCTACTACACATTATTGTAATGGTTACTATCTATTTGAATTAATATATTTTACTACTCTCCGGCTATGTCTGCAGAACCATTTCTTTGTATCCTCAGACGATATGCAATCTGAGCTTTAACGGTATAAGTATAATATCTTAATAAACTTTATATCAATTATAACAAAATTCTAAATGTCGTAAAAATAATGCATCACAAATCTTGTTAAAAAATGTGCCCTTAGTTAAAATAATCAAAGATTTAAATGGTAAAATGCGACTGGTTGGAAATTATTAAAAAAAATTGTAAAAAGAATTAAAACTTTCCTGTGATCGTGTTTTGAATTAATAATTTTTATTCCGTTAAAACTCAGATTGCATATCGTCTGAGGATACAAAGAAATGGTTGTGACAGGAAACTGAGTTTTGTAACTTAAACAGAAAATAAAAAATATCAGAAAGATCACCCCGCAAAGCTATTCAAATAAATAAGCAACTCTAACTACAAAACAATAAAGTGCAGTTCAGCTCGCTGAGCACGGAGAAGCTAATTTTCATATTCACCTACAAGGCGTCTCTCTTTCTATCGCATAGCTCTGATCTCTTCTGACGCGGCACGCCCGTCTGGACGGATATTCCGATGTACCTGTAGCTTTGTGCCTAAAGTTCTGAGTGAGCTAGCCCTGCTATTCGTGAGATTTTATAGGGTTATATATGTTATAGGTAAGTTCACCACGCCTGAGCCTAAGGACAGGGCTTTCATGACTTTCAATACGGAAGCATAGGCAGAGGCTATAAAAGTCAAAGTCATTATTGAAATAATTACCGTAATAATAACTATTTAAAAAATATGATATAATAAATTACAGGCACAAGATACTTTTAACATCAGGTCTTCCTCGTGCTTATTCCGTCAAATACACATAAAAAAAATGTTAGGACTAGCAGAAGTCAACCCCAAGAGGTTGTTAACATTTTGCCAATAACCCTGTATAAATGACGAAGTTTGTACTGAGCAAACATAAAAGTTTAGATTAAAACTATGACGCAAAAGTCTTTGGTAATGTCACACAACCACTAATAGTAAAGAGAATATCATATATCTTTATCCGAAGGTGACAAACTCCTTGGTTTATTTTTCATAGGAAAATAAATAAAACACAACAGACTCGTTGGAGTCGATCTGCTAGAAGCTTATCAAAACTAAACTATAAAATAAAAAGTGCAAAAAGAAACACATTTCGTTACAGTTAATGCCTACGTTATATAGCTTTTACGAGCTAATGTATTGATAAAATACTTTTGCTTTTTCGATCAGGTCCACAATCCACATGACACTCCAAGTAGGTTTTATTAACATTTAATATCTTTATAACCAGGACAGTTCTTACCTTTTAACACCACAATTAACTTTATCAACAATTAAAAAGCTAACTTTTTACAACAACGATTAAAAAACTAAAAAGATATTTTATACCCGCTGAGTTGTTTTAAGGCCGGCGAGCGGCGCCACCAACGAAGTTAAGTAATGAAGACATTTTGCGTTCAACAATCATGATATTACAACTCTACACGATAAAGAACATAATTAAAAACCGTGGAATTATAAACCTTATTACATTGGCGCAAAACAGAAAGTACAACGGCAAATTAAAAATTATTAATTCGACACGATCACAGACAAGTTTAAATTCTTTTTTCAAAAATTTGAAATAATTTCCAACCAGTCGCTTTTTACCATTTAAATCTTTGTTTATTTTAACTTAGGACGCATTTTTAAACAAGATTCTGTGATGTATTATTTTCACGACATTTTGAATTTTGTTTTAACTGATATAAAGTTTATTATTGCATGTGAGAACAATTGTTAATTACAGAATTTTAAGTAGCAATTAATGGTTGTAGTTTATTTACGTTAGGTCTTTTTATTGAGCGGTTCGATCAAAGAGGTTCCGTTGCGTACGGAAGCCAACTTTGTAAGTTAAGTCTAAGCTATGGTTAAGTTCCGGTTGTTTTATGACCATTAAAAGTTATATTACTATTTTTTGCTTTCCTTGCATACACTTTAATGCCTTTGCCTTTAGAATATGTAGTATTAATCAAATACAGTACTGTCAGTTGTTCAACGTTTCAAACTTTCAAATACAGATGGAATCACTGATTAGGTACGTCTAGAAAACAAAAAAAAACAACTCCTTTTCCAAGAACAATCACGTCTAGTTGCTTTCCACTGCAGAAGCGCCAGTATTTATTCAGTCGTCAATATAGTTAAATGGATTAATTTGCTGTTTTCTTGATTTTATGACGTAGTAGTAAGTGAAATTACAATTTCCAGGACTCGTATGTAAGTCCGACATTTTAACGACACGTGGAGGGAGATGGACTTCAAAGACTAGTAATAAAAGTTTAAGGTAAATTCTGAGCTGAAGGCCCCCACAAGCAAATCGCGGGGCCTAAAGACCACCCACGACACTCTAATTAAGACATTGCTGGCAATTATGAGATTTTATCTCTGCCCAGTTTGCATGTTCGCGTTGTGTAATGTGCCTGAGTCATGATTTGATATATCGACGTTGGCAGGCTTGAGAAAAAAGCAAGCAGTATTAAAAAAATGATTTTTTTGAGTTGTTACGTTTTGTATAAGCGAATGAAAATACTCTAGGCCACATACTAGGTTTACGTTTTCAAAAGTATGCGTAGATCAATTTTATTCGGCCAAAGTACCCAGTCTACTTTAAGCTTGAATAACAACATTGGCCGCGTCAAAAGAAAGGAAAAGACCAAAAAGAAAAGGCTTGTCTATCTCAAAAAAAATGTTTATGACAAGTCAATACGGTCTTAAAACAATGATAACGTTTTTATTATTGTATAAGATTATAATATCTCTTGAATTTGGAAGCCAGCGCGCAGCGTTTGCTCCCATAGACCCATACCGTACCTATATTTATGACAGATTAATCACCGTCACTTGTCAACATTCCGTAATATCGCTCAGTCGCAGAGACCATAACCAAGAAATTGAACGTTTCGGTAAGATAAGTTGGTACATAATGAAAATGAAAATAAATATGTTTTGAAAAGGGAATGTAAGTACCTATGAATAGGGTTTTACATATGGAACAAAAATAAACATTTATTACAATCATATTTGGGATAATTTCTTTTATAATTAATACTTTATACTATAGGGCAATACATTCATACCATAGAAAGTTAAACCTAGTGGCTGGCATAGTATAAGTGGCATACTATAAGCTGTAGTAAAGTGGCCATATTTGTTTTTAGTCTATGGAGCTTTACCGCCAAATTCGACGATATCATTTTTAAACCTTAGAAATATCTTTGCTACAGCCGGCAAAATTTAAAATACTGCAACATCATTCGACGTCTATGGTGACAAAAGTCTATCATATAAAGTTGGTTTATATGTTGGTATATATTATGGTTGTTGGTACCTATATAATATATGGTTTCAGAGGTAAAAGATATTCCTGTACATTTTTATCCCAGGTTGGTGAATTTGATCCTTATTGACTATTATACTTTTTGAAAAAATCTATCGCTATAAAAAAAAACGTGGTTACTAGGAAAAAAAGCTTTTGCCTATTCAAACTGTGTGTTATTTTCTGAGATAGGTATATGAAGAGTCACGCTCCACTAATTTGACGTACTGTACAAAGGGACAATATTTATGATAGCTGCATGTTTTTTTTTTTCACTTGTATCGTGCGCTGTGGTCTATTGAACTTATATCTTATATATAATTATTAAGTAAAACTAATTAATATTTTTTCTACGTGCGAAAATGATATATTATAGGGCTTGTTTAATTCTTAAGTACCTCCTGTGTTATTTGTAATTATTTTCAGCATTGTCTAATTGTTTTTTTCTTTTGTTTTAGGAAGAAGTAAGTACGAGACACGCTCACGGCGACCACGTGAGATAATACCACATTATTATGCTTATCATTTTATTTTACGCTTATTTATTTAGTTTTCTAGCAAGTAGCAAGAATAAGTGTTAAATTTTATGCTTGTGTGTGATTTGCCTGCATCTAGCTAGTCACAAAGAAAAACATACAAAAAAATCAGAACCTCAAATTTTAAAAATATGTTATAATTATATTACAGGTACATTAATATTTGAAATATTTATTTTTTGTAAAAATATTAAATATTTTTGAGGAAGTCATCCAAAAATCCAAAATCATAGTTAGTTAGATACTTATATTGTTTTTATTCTTGTAAGTTCTAAAATCTAGGGGTCACTAAGGAGGCCGTAGTTTTCGGGCGGAATAAGACCTAATTTTAAATGTATTTTCCTTTTGTATTTTTTTTTCAATTATAACTCACTGCAGCTTGCATAATGTATGTTAAATATAAAACAATGTACGTGCTGTGCTTTTGAATCTTGAGGGAATAAGTTCGAGTCCCGTAATTTGCAGTTAAAGACCGGAGTCTGTTACAATGTCTGGTAGACGACCTTAGGATCGCACTCTATTACGTTGAACTCAAACCTCCGGAAACGGGTTTTTTTAGATATTTTATCTACCCTTTCTTAATTCTAGGTTAGCCTGAACAATATAGTGAGAGATAGTGGTCAAAGGCTAACCTATCAGGCATAAAATAAAACCCTTTCGGGAATGCCGTGGTGTGTCATTCAGATTATTAATTCACACTTAATATTTTCACGTTTATTAGAATAAAAATGGCTTCCGCATTATTTTATTATTAAAAAAGGTTTAACGAAAACTAAAAATATTTATTGAAGACAATTTTTTTTCGATACTGTTTTATTTGAGCCTCCAATTAAAAATATTATGTGGAAGGGATTTAATTACGTCGTTAAGTGAATTCTTCAAATACCAACCGTATTTATTGTGCTACAAGAATCTTGAACAACAGTTCTAGATAGGTTATATGTTATTCAGGTTGCTGTTTTATCTATATATATCTATAGTAGAAAACAAATTCAGTCATCAAACATTTTCAAGTAAGTTACTAAATAAAACATTATGTTTTAAATAAGTTTCTTTATATAATAGGATAAAAATATGAATAGCTGCAACACCAATTTAAATAGTTATGTTGTAGGCATCTCACAGCTATGGCGGGGAATTCCAAATTTAAACAGTTTGAACGCGCTTTTAGCTAGATTTCGTAAGCTTTTTACATGATCATGGTATAAGTGTGTTTATAATAGTAACTATAATAGTAACGGTCGTAGTGTCCTGAAAAGTTGTAAAACACAAATGCACATTATTCCGTAAAATACCCCTAAAACCATAAACAATATTAAAAATATACGTTTGCCCGTATCAAATGTCATACTTACATACATCAAAATTATTATCAAAATAAACAGCGTTATTGGAAAAGTGCTACGAGTAACAACCTCTTTGGGTTGACTTCTGCTAGTCCTAACAAATATTTAGAGATGTTTTTTCGTTTGTTATTTTTTTGGTCTTTTTTATGTGTTCTTGACGGAATAAGCCCGAGGACCACCTGATGTTAAAAGTCTCCTGTGCCTGTAATGTATTATTTCATATATTTTATTAGTTTGCTTGATGTAAATATTTATAACTCTATTCGAAGGCAGCACGGCGCGGTCCAGTGTTGCTCCCGCTCTTAACTCGGAGTAGGCCTTAAAATACTCAAAACAAAAAAATATCTCAAAATGTTTGTTAGGACTAGCAGATGTCAACCCTAAGAGGTTGTTAGCATTTTATCAATAACCCTGTATATTTTGATATTACAAAATTACATATGCCTGATGCCTAACTAAAAATTAAATATAGTTGAAGATAAAAAAAAAATAAATAGAGGTAATGAAGATACAAGGGACTTATATGCAATATTATCAATTAAATACATTTTATTTTTGAAAGTAGGCATACTCCCTCGTTTACGTACATTAAAAAATTACAACGAAAGGGAAAATTATAGTCATGTTTAGGATTCGAACTCGCACCATCGACCCTTATATCGGAGTTTGTGCTCTAACCGCTTAGCCAACATAACATGACCCTAATTTGTCCTTCCGTTCTTCACCATCGTATGGGGATGGATGGATTTGTTAGAACAACGTAAGTTGAACTATAGATGTCGCTCTATACCCATACGATGGTTAAGAACGAGAGAACAAATCAGTTTTAAGTCATATGTTATGAAGGCTTAGCGCTCAGAGCATGCCCCAACTGTAGGGCTAGATGGCATGGGTATTGTAAACATTATCATACCTAAAGCGCAACAAATAGTACTGTATAAAATTTTGAATTTCCCGCCATAATTACCATAGACACGATAGCGTTATTCTCAATATGTAACTATGAAGTTTAGACGTAAGGAGAATCATCTCATATGGTAGAAAACTTAAAAAAGAGTCCAGCTGTGTGCTATAAATAACAGTTCAAAAACCTTCCAGAATGGCGCTAGGTTAGGTGTAGACAAAGGGTATGAATCTAGCAATTGTGAACGAATTGAAGTATGCCGAGTTAAAAAATATAATATTATTGTCGACTAAAGTAGTAACTAATTGAAAATTTCAACTACTTGCCTAGTAGACAAAGTACCTTATGTAGTAAATATAACCTTTAAGAATTATTATGAGAAAACGTGTAGCTAGACTGTTTTTATTTTAGAACTGTGAATAGTACGTTTATTGATTTTTGGCGCTTCCTTTAAAATTTACCCTGATGCTAATGTGGCGCCATCATTTTAATGCAGTTGTATAATGCACTTTTTCATGTACACAGATGATTCTCCTTACCTCTACCCTCCATTATGTAACTTGTCCTGATAGTTCTGATATTATTATGTGATATGTTTTATTTAGGTTGTGTGTGTATGGAATGTATTACATTTTTATATTCTTTGCATGTGATTGATTTATTTTTAAGAATTGTTGTCTTATTTTTATAAATTATTGGAGCACAATTTTTTTATGCCCCTGGCGGAAATCGAACGTACTCGTCTTCCGATTTCGCGCCGTTTGCCTAAACCACTCAGCTACCTGGGCACGCTCTTTCGAGCCGAAATTTCATGCTCCAATTGTATTACTTTAACCGTCATAGGGGACGGTGACTATTTAGAAATCGGAGGACGCGGGTTCGATTTCCGCCCGGGGCATAAAATTTTGTTCTCCAATAATTTTTAAATATGATTTTCGCTTAGCTCGCGTTAGTGCTTGTAATTATATTTAGAAATAATTGTTGCCATGTTGTTTTTTTTTAATTTTGGCTTATGGGGACAATTCGAATTTGAGTCAACTTTTTCTGTGTTAGTGTTTTTATAATCAAAGTGATATATGTGGTAGGTATTAAAAATATCAATGGTAAAACTGCTGACTACAGAACCAAATATCAGAAACTAGCTTTCCGGGCGCGGCTCCGCCCGCGTGTATATCTGTTATCGCGCTATATAATATTATATATATATATATATATATAATATTAACCTCTTTTTGCGCAGTTGGATGAAAACTATCCTATGTTTTTTCCCGGGTCTCAAACTATCTCCATACCAATTTTCATTCAAATCTGTCCAGTAGTTTTGGCGTGAAAGCGTAACAGACAGACAGACAGAGTTACTTTCGCATTTATAATATTAGTACTGACTAGTACTGATAAGTCTTAGAAAGACGAGCGTGATTCGAACCCGCGACCATTCCGTCCCTATAGTCGTGAGATGCTCTGCCAATTGAACTCTCGTAGTGAGTGAGTCACAACTCAAATATATCCTTTCGTTCACATTGTTTAACCGTCTTAAAGACATTTCGTATGTAGGAGGCGTCGCCAAGCACCCAACGGTGTTTTCCGACAGAGCCAGTCATTCTAGGTTAGCCTGAACAACATCTTCGACCGCATCATCACCTACCATCAGGTGAGATAGTGGTCAAAGGCTAGATTATCCTACAAAAAAAAATACAACATTAGAACAATTTACACTTTAATAAATCACGTTTTTTATATACACTTTTTTTTAGTTTGTTGGTTGGCAATCCACTTTAGTGACACGTGTTTTGAGACAATTTTATTCAGCATTTTTTAGCTATTTTTATATAGACTACAGTCCAATATCTCACCTGATGGTAAGAGGTAATGCGATAGAAGGTGTTGTTCATGCTTACTTTAGAATGACTGTCACTCAACGACAGCTGCTGGAGTGCCGTTAGGTGCTTGGTGACAGATTTTCTATTCGGGTGAGGTAGGATGATGATGGGCATTCGCAAAATGCGCTACCACTATGTTGTCCTATTACGCTTCAAAAGATATAAAAGTCTTTAAAAGGTCAGAAAGTCGTTTGTAAAGTCGGCAGGTAATGCATTAATAGCATAGTAAAATAAGACAAGTAATTCGACTTGATAGATTTTGAAGCTGTGATGGCTTAGTGGTTTTGGCTATGGACTGCCGCGCAGCAGGTCCAAGGTTCGAACCCCGCCGCGGGCTTGAGCTTGATAGCTTTGGTAGGACATTTTGCGAATGCCCGCCTAGCTACCGTCCAACCTCAAGCAGAAAATTCGTCGCCAAGCACCAAACTGTGTGTTCCAGTGTTGTCCTTGAGAGCCAGTAATTTTAGGTTAAGCCTGTTAACACCTTCTACCACATCATCACTTACCATCAGGTGAGATTGTGGTCAAAGGCTTAACTGTCAGCAATAAAAAAAACGTGGCTTGTACGTTTTCGTGCACGTACTCACGGGCTACAGCATGCACACTAAGCAAATGTTTATTTCCAGAGTGCGTTTTATACAACATTTTTTTTATATAGCTGATAGGCTTCCGTTTGACCACTATCTCACCCGATGGTAAGTGATGATGTGGTCGAAGGTGTTAACAGGCTTAACCTAGAATTACTGGCTCTCAAATACAACACCGGAACACACATTTTGGTGCTTGGCGACAAATTTTCTGCTTGAGGTTGGACGCTAGAATTACTGGCTCTCAAGGACAGCTGCCGGAACACACCGTTAGGTGCTTGGCGACATTGGTAAGTTCATGGTGAATTTTAAAATTATTTATCATAATTTTTTTATTGATCATCTTAGGTGTTACGCTTATGTTTTTATTTTATTTAGATTATTAGCTGGATGCTCCACGACCTGTCAGGCGGTCGGTGAAATATTTTAACCAATTTTATACCCAGAAGGACGCGTTCACTCGCGATACTGAATTGGTTAAGATATTGCATCGTTCGCTTGCACGGGAATATCTACGATGGACCTGGATACTGCACCGATTTTGATACAGTTTTACTCCTAGAATTTTGTGTTTTTTGTGAAGTTTTGAATATATGCATGTTTTTGAATTGCACTTTTTGTTTTTGTTTGTTTTATTGCATTATTATATTGTATGTTAGTATTAGTTTTATTGTTACAAGGCTTGGTTTTCCAAACAACAGATAAAATATGTGACTGATAAGATGTAAAATAACAAACAAAATTCATTTTATTCCATTGACGATTTTTTATACGTAAATCTAGTAATTTTATTGATTTTTTATCTGACATAATTTCATGACATACTGCTCTATAATTAAATTAATATATTTCAATAATGTTTATATTTTTGTACATAGTATCGCATCTATAACATTTTAGATATAATATTTTTTTGTGACATTTAATATATTTAAAATTTGTACGCAAGGCAGAACATGATAAAAACTTTCAAATACTGACATAACTTAACAAGAACTATTTTTAATACCCATGTTTTGACAAATAAATATATTAATTCATTCAAAATAAAACAATTTAACCTTTCCTTGAACAACCGACACTACTATATTTTTATGAGTTGTATATACATTTATTTCTTTTGAATAGTTACTATATCTGATGGTTGAATAACCGTACCTAAGTTATATTACATTTATGAATTTACTTAATGCATATTTTTTTGTATGGTTTGTGAATTAAATTTAATTTGATTTTAAATTGAAATATTAAAAACATGTAGGTACATTATAACTATAATGTAATATAATATATTATTATAATTATATTATATAATTATATAATATAATTATAATAACAAAATGCTTGATGTTTTTTTGGCTTTTGATATTAAGTTCTTATTAATTGTTGTTAGCAATTGTTTGTCTTGTACATTGATTTATTGTTTGTTTGTGGTTTTTGATTTATTTGAAATATTTAATTTTCTGAATTTATTGTTTATATATGTACACAATGGTGTTGCAACTATGGATATTTTTATCGTAAAAACTATAAGAGATATCTAATGAGTTACATTAAGAATATGTTAAGAATTTAGGTAGGTAAGCATTAAAAGACAAATAAACTTATGAATATTTTACATGTAAAATAAAAAAATATTAAATTAACATTAAACAACGCTGCCAACTGGAAGTTTTGGCTGGATTTAGATTGCCTGGAGGCCTGAAATGGCTTTTAGGTTGCCTCTATGTTTTCGTTGTAGTAGCAGTAGAAAGCTGTTTGAAAATTAATTCAGAATAGGGGACAACATTCCGAAAATGCTGGCAACTTAACGCTTAATTACATGGCTATACTGAATTTAATGAGCAAAATAGAGGCTAACTTTTTGGTAATTACTATGAAAACCGCCAATTGCGACTTTAACTAGCAAACCATATCAACGCAGAATGTACATAACAAAAAAAAGATATTTTTTATAGTTCAAGCTCAAAAAATCGTAAATTTTTCATTTCGAGATTAATAATCGTTACATTTACAGTTCGAGATCAAAAAGTCGTTACTTTCACAGTTCAAGATTTGAAAATCATTATTTTTACAGTTCAAGATCAAAAATCGTATTATTTTACAGAACAAGATTAATATTTCGTTATTTTTTATTTTTGAAGCATCATAAGCGTCTCTGGGTGACTAGCGCTGCGCAGTGCAGTGCCACGCAGAACAAAATCAAATTGAAAGCTCTGAGTGGCACTGCAACTGTTAGGGACAGACATGACGCTTCCCATCAGGCGCACGGCTTGTTAATCTCGCCACTACAAAATGAAAATAAAAACACTCGTATCTCCAAATGGGGAATTTGTAGGTGTTTGAAACACCCTCGTTTCGCTGGAAATGTTGAATTACTCGCATATATCCACCGTTGTCTCTTTACGCAGGTCCTCGCACCAGACGGCCGAAGAAACCCCCTGGAGATGGAGTCCCTAACGATGAGAAACGACCGCGGACTGCATTTTCTGGACCACAACTTGCCAGGTTAAAGGTATGTTTAACTATTTCTCTAGATACGCGTAGTTTTGAAGTGCTTATTGCTAAGCTTGTCTTATCGTGTTTTTTTATGTTGTTATGACAGAACAAGCTCGAGGCCCATCTGCTATTAAGCGGCTTAACCTCTGCCTATAACAAATGCATTTCGTCACAAGTCACAAATCGCATTGCGCTCGTCACCTTGAGACAGTTCTTAAGTCTCATGTGCCTGTAATTTCATTGGCTCTCAAGGACTGCTGCCGGAACACACCGTTAGGTGCTCGGCGACCGCTGGAGGTATTCACAAGTTACAACTGAAGCCTCCATGCTTCGGAGAGCACGTTATAGGTATGGCAAATCCTGTTCGTTGTCTAAAGATGGCAACCGTTAGGCTGTATCGAATACCTTCAGGAGGTCTTAAAACTCCCACACTTAATGGGTAAGATAGTCAAGCATTTTGAAAATGCCCGACTTCCTAGCTACCACACACACAATCTGTTGCCAAGCACCTTGCAATGTGATTCCTTAGCTGTCCTTGAAAGTCAGTTCCCGCTGTTGGATTCATTCATTACTGATCAAAATATCCTCAACACTTAAAATACGTCGCTTATTAGTAAAATTTATAGTAATAAATTCAGTAAAAATTTTCTTTACTCGTTCCAACGATAATTTATTGAATCTTATCTTTCTTTGTCTAGCACGAGTTTGCCGAGAACCGATACCTGACGGAACGTCGACGGCAGGCGCTGGCAGCAGAGCTGGGGCTCGCCGAGGCTCAGATCAAGATTTGGTTCCAAAACAAACGCGCCAAGATCAAGAAGGCATCTGGACAGAGGAACCCATTAGCTTTGCAGCTGATGGCCCAGGGGCTGTACAACCACAGCACTGTTCCACTTACAAAAGAAGAGGAGGAGCTGGAAATGAAGGCAAGAGAAAGGGAGCAGCAGACTCGTGTGTAGGAACTAGTGTAACGTGACTTGAAGTGATTTCCTATATAAAATCTGCAAGTGAATATTTGATGACTTTAAGATGCAGCGTATATCAGCTCCAAAAATGTTCTGATATCTACAGCCTATACTTTTATTTGCAGCCAGCAGCTAGAAGTGATAATAGGTATATCCCATTCCATAAATAGTCCATCATACTGCTGACCTTAGGACTTTTCTGTAGCAAGGATTACATCTTAAGTAACTTCTCATATCGGCTACCACATAAAATTAAAAAAAAACAACCTAAAATCTGGCTTAGTATATTAATTTGAATGTTGTATAACGAAAGAGGTGGAGTAGAGTGTGATGTGAATGAAGCAGAGATGTGAATGTTGGAAAAATAGATACTGGTGGAACATGATTGGACAAAATAAGGAATGAGGGTATCAGAGGAAGTATAAAAGTAGCACCAGTTACTGAAGTTGAAGAGTAAGAAACTGGTGCAGGGCAACGAGGAAAAGATATACCAATCATATCGCTTCATTTTCCTAGCCTCATTGGGAGCAGAACGGTCATATTGGTAGTTTCTCCCTCGCCCACTGGTCATCTTTCTAGCACATCCCTGGTGGGTATTCAGCGTAATGTGAACGGTTTTAATGGGAGGAGAAGGTAGACTTCTATTTCTATGTCCGTGGATGGATGGCGTGAAGGACATGTGTGCAAAAGATCTAACTATTTAGATGAAAGCAACAGAACAAAACTGTGCAAAAATAACATGATGAGCTGATCCTACTGAGTGTTAGTTTTTAGACTGTCACGGTCATTACCACTATAATTATTATTACCAACGGGATATTTACCGTGTTTTTGATTACTTTTGAGCCGTTGATATTTCGGCCCTGTTGCAAGCGCCATGATCACGAGTAAACTGAAGTGGTAAAAGGGCAAGAATTATAAGTTCTTGTGCTCTAAAAGTTCCTGAATTTTTATCACATGACCAATAACTTCTGATATCTTAGCCAGAGGAACCTCCTTGCTCTGCAGCCGACGTCGCAAGATCTGTATAGTCACATCACCGTTCTACTTACAGAAGACGATAAGCAAGAAAGAGAGCATCAAGTGTAGTTCTTAACATCCAACAACTTATTAAGACGCATACTTGACGTAGACTCGTCCTTCGTAAGATGAAATGACAGTGGCCCCGAAACAGGCTTGGTCTACTCCTAGCATGTCCCTCACAGATATTTCTATATAATCCATAATTTAAATTCATCAAAAGAAAAATGATTGATCTGGTATGGTATTCTGGTATTTCCTAATCTTGCCTAATATTATTATTATTTTAGTCAATGTTCTCATGTAGGTGACTGTTCTGACTTTTTATGAGAATAAATGACTTTAAACCTAAAATCTATTGAACGTACACATGAAGTAACATCTTGGCACAGACCTGGTAGCCAAAGACCTGGTTTTGGTCAGCCCTTCGTATTTTATTGCATCAAATACATCAAATTATCAAGGTCAGCTCATTTTTTCTATCTAGAGAGATCTTGGTCTACTGCAATTGCTTTTGAATAAAAGAACTCCTCTCAAAGATTTCTTAAGTTTGACCTTATCTTTATGGAACACCACTGGTGTTAAGTATGGACTTCTGCCTATAACAAATTCAGTTCGTCACAAGTGGCAAAGTGCACCGTGCCGGTCACCTTGAGACATAAAGATGTTAAGACCCATGTGCCTGTAATTTCACCGGAACGAAACCCTAGACCGGTATAGAATAATGCGAACATAAATGCTTTGCGGTAGAAATAGGTATGGCAGTCTTTCCCTGGAAGAACTCGCACAAGGAGTTCTATAGCTATTCATCATCATCATCAGTCGGAAGACGTCCACTGCTGAACAAAGGCCTACCCCATAGATCGCCACAGAGAACGGCTACTAGCCACTTGTAGCCATTGGCTACCCCCGACTTTCATGATGTCGTCAGTCCACCTAGTCGGGTTACCTATTAAAACTTTGTAAATAAAAGTGTAAAACAATATAGTTACATATAAATTGTAAAAAAACTACTACTATATAACTATTTAAGTATAAAATAGTCTTAATAGAATTTTAATATTATTCTGGATGACTAAATAACCATCGGATAAAAGAACTACAATGTAAAAAGTTTAAATGTTTTTAATAACTGTAAAAAAATGATTTATTTTTCAATGTTATTTTTGTAAACTTTAAATAGTCCTGGATCTGCAATTGCGACTAACTATTAAATTTAATATTTGTTTTGTAAATAAATAATAAGATTAAATTTATAATTAACATTTAAGTTATTTATTGTGCAATGGTAGCAGTATTAGTATAAAAAGATTGAGAATAAATTGAAATAAAATACAAATAATTAGACATAAAAATAAATTGATATTTACATAGGTAAACTTTTTTTTTGTTTATTAATGGTTAAATTTATAACATTTAAATAGGTAACACATTTTTTATTATCAAATTGTTTTCAATCTTTTTATGTCATGTAGCGATTTATAAAAAATCTGATTAAAAGAAGTGTCAAAACGTTTTTGTTTCATTTTATGTCGAATGAAATTGGTAAATAACCGACTTCAAAAAAAGAAGGAGATTTTCAATTCATATGTTTTTTTTTATTTTATGATTGTTACCTCAGAACTCTTTGCTGGGTGAAGCGACTTTGATGTTTTTTTTTTGTTTGAAAGCTGACGCTTGCCGTGTGGTACCATTTAAATTTCATCAAAATCGGTCAAGCTGATTTTTTTCTTCCTATCTTGATGATATCGTTATTGCCAGTGAATGACAATGGATCCCGTAAATAGCAAGGGACAATAAAAGAATGGATTTTTTTTTACCTAAAAATGGAACCGACTTCAAAAATCAAAAGCGTGAAATATCTTGTCAAGGTCGGTACAGACTTTATCAAGTTATTTCACGCATTTTTTTAAAATATATATTCTGGGGATATCATGCGTAATTAGAAAAGTAATGAAAATTAACTTCAATGCAGGACTAATTTCGCAATCAGCTTAAGCTTTTGTAAGTTTAAAGCTAATTGCAAAATTAGTGTTGTTTGTAGTACAACGTAAGTTGAACTATAGATGTCGCTTCATCCCAATACGATGGTTAAAGAACGATAGGAAAAAAATTTAATTATGATACATTGTCATGTTAGCTCAATTGGATATACATATACATAGGACATACCCTGGATAAAGGGGTGAATGGACGCGGGTTCGAATCCCGCACATGACTTAAATGCTTCCTCTCGTAAATTTGTTATTTGTATATTAACTTCTTTTTGACATTTGACTTCTTGTGACGGAACAAGCAGAAGACCCTCCTTATGTTAAGCGGTAACTTCTGTCTATAACACTGCACTGCGCCCGTTACTGAAACTACAGTTGTTTAGTATCATGTGCCTGTAATTTTACTGGCTCCCAAACACTGCTGCCGAAACACACAGTCTGGTGCTTGGTGACCGATTTTTCTACTTGAGGGCGGTAGCCAACCAGGTGAGCATTCGCAAAATGCTATCCCACTATGCGGTGAAGCTCAAGCCGGCGGTGGGAGTCGAACCATGGATATGCCTGAGGCACCTTAGCGTAGAACACAAGATCAGAGCAAAGCTCCATCGCTTTCTGTAGTAGAATCGGACAAAGAAAAACAATAAAACTGCAATTCATCGGTGCAATGCTTTTTAGCAAGCTTTTGAAGCAGTGATAGCTCATTGGCTTTGGCTATGGACTGCCGCGCAGTCCACGGTTCGAATCCCGCCGCTGGCTTGAGCTTCACCGCATGGTGGAAAGGCATTTTAGCGAATGCCCGTCTGGCTAGCGACCACCCTCAAGTAGAAAATCTGTCCAAGCACCTAATGGTGTGTTCCGGCAGTTGTCCTTGAGAGCCAGTAAATCTAGGTTAGCCTGAACAACATCTTCGACCACATCATCACTTACCATCAGGTGAGATAGTCGTCAAAGGCTAACCTATCAACCATATAAAAAAAAAACAAAAAAAAACAAAAAGCATACTGGGCACGTTGCCAACTGGTAGTGGGCTGGAGCATTTGGACTGCCCGTGAGTCTGCTATGACTTATAGGTTGTCTAAATGCTTTTATTGTAGTAGCTGTAGTGTTGTATATATTTCATAGTATTTTGTTGATAAGGGCATACCGCCGGTAAAAGAAAACTGAAACTAAATAAAAAAGTTAATCAAAATTCTTTCGTCCCCTCTAAAACAAAGTGTCAAAAAAACTAAATTAAACAGTCCTGCGCTGGAATCGAACTGGCATTCCCGATTCGCGATGCCACTGGCATTCAATACGGCTGTCTAAGAGACGTGGATCACAAGGGGTGGTTTTATAAAAAGGGTGAAAATGTTAGTGTTTATGTGATCAAATGTAAGTACTCCTTATACGAGCGATTGAAATTTATGGTAAAAATCTGTAAAATTAGACAAAGGATCTGTACTGTGAATAAATGTCTCTCCTAAAGGGACGGTGGGTTGCCATAAACAAGGTAAAGGTTCATTTGTATTTTTTTTATGCCTGATAGGTTACCCTTTGACTACTATCTCACCTGATGGTAAGTGATGATGTGGTCGAAGATATTGTTCAGGCTAACCTAGAGTTACTGGCTCTCAAGGACAGCTGCCGGAACACACCGTTAGGTGCTTGGCGACAGATTTTCAACTTGAGGGTGGTAGCTAGCCAGGCGGGCATTCGCAAAATGCCCTACCACCATGCATAATTTGTATTTTTTTATGTTTGGCAGAATATTTTTTTGTTTGGTTTAATAATGAATAGTTTCAGGCGTTACTTTGCAAAGTTAATATTTAATAACAACAAATATTAGAAAAATATTCTATGTTAACATTAAATTAATATTTCAGAAAAACATAAAAAATCTACTGAAAATTCCGCCAAATTTTTTACTCGATTTTTCGAGCTGACTGTTATACCCCACTTTCCTTTACTATTATTCTGCTTACCTTTCCTAAATCTATCCCCATGAGCTAAGTCAGCATTTATTACTTCACAGCCACCTCACCCACCTGCCTCAGTCCACATCCATATACCATTCGCGCCGGTCGTTTTCATATATCTAGTTCGTTTTCTATTATTTTTCAATTTCAATAAACATTAATTAATTATGGGAAATTAAAATCTTTTTTTTTAATCCTAAATCTCGGCATCCGGATAATATTACGATCGAAAATTTCTCGTTGATGACCTCCTGAGGAGGCTTCATGTAGTTTGTTTTTTTTTCGCAATAGGAAAATTAGGCGGAACTGTCGCTTCATATATTTTTCCAATATATTACGAGTATTTAATGTTTTCTTAAAATATATTCAAAAGGAATATTTGTTATTAATAAAGAAATAATTTAAATAATATCTTTAATTAAAATAAATTGATCCTGATGGTTAAATAACGATCTATTTTGACTCTCATTTATTCAATAAAATTTATTTCTGGGTCTTTAATAATACCTAATCTATGTGTATTATAAAAGACCCAGGCAAACTTCCAATATAAAATATATTACAAACTGCAACTCTTACAACATATTTTATTGTTCTTGTCTAACTGAGTGTTGATTCTAATGCCCTTTGTGACCCGCACTGTATATACAACACTGTATTTTTATCCCCTAAATCGTAGAAGTGTAGCAGAAGTGAAAAAACAGTTAATTTAAACCGTCGTCGGGGCGCGAGCGTCGAATACCATTCGATAGGGGAGGCTTACATAGCACCAACTTACTTACGATGTAGTAACGCGCGACTAAGGAACCGTTTCAAACTGTCCTAATAAAGTTTCGGGTTGCTAACTAACACATAAAATAACTCAATGACAAAAATGACAGTTAACATGCAGCGCGTTTCAAGCTTTAACCGATGGATAGGCTAAATCGATGACTGTGAAACGCAAAGATAGTGTTAATTTAATAAATAAGTTCTGGGTAGTATAACCGGAATTTACACAAACATTCTGAAACAGGCCGTAAGTGTAACAGACCAGCAATTGGGCAGTAGCGGCACGGTAATGTTATATAGATAACATTACCGTGGTAGCGGTTTCTAAGGAACTGATATTTCACACTGCGACCCCCAAGACGCCTGCCAATCGTAGGGATTATGGCAAATCCCCATAATGGTGGCAGCAGTGGACAGCCCGGCTGCAACAGTAACTTTTATTCGTATTCATTTAAATTTAGGGTATGAAAAGACAACCAAAAAAATATTGAATAGTGTTAAAGTCATTTTTCTGATATTGGCGTAGTAGTGTTTAAGCTGCATGTCATCCAGTGCATATATAGATCCAGTGAATCGAGATCAATATGTATGCAGCCGTCTGACTATAGCGGTAACTCATGATAGCGATGAGACATATACTGGTACATACTGATACTGTACTGTATAAACCAGATCGTCTAGTGCTGAACACAAATATTAAGAGGGTATTTGACATTATCCCTGCTTTTGGCAGGCGTCTTAGGGATCGCAGTTCAAGATGGCAGTTCTCTAAAAGGCGCTGCTGCCCACCTTCCGGTATTTTTCCTTTAGTGGCCTCTTACGACACCCACGGAGGATATGGGGGATTCAATTCTTATCCGACACTCCACAGGGGACTTCAGAAGACGTACATAAGACTTTAACATACAATTAAGCTAGTGGACTGCCTAATTGTTCCGTTACTCGCATCGTCATAAGCCGCAGCCAAATGTTTTGAAAGCTTTTCCTTCAGAACATTACAACGGACCACTTTAATGTCATTTGGACTATTAATTCCTCAAAACTCCAACGATGGCATCTGTCTATCAGTCTAGTCTTTCTTCGCTACTTCTTCTAGTCAGTAGTTCCCATTTGATGATCTCATTTAGCAATTGTTTATTGAGCTTTTGAGCGAAGGGGATTGTGTAAATGTGTTGCCAGTATTTTTTTTAGGTAATAGGCTAGCCTTTTGTCACTATCTCACCTGATGGTAAGTAATGTTGTATTACTAGTCAGGCGGGAAACAAAATATGATATAAAAAATAAGTATTCAACAAAAATTATTACAATATATGGAAAATAAATTGGCAACGAAGTAACATTAGTAGGTATACACAGATAATTCAAGTTCAGATTAGATTCAAGAGCAATAATAAAAATATAAAAACAATCGATATTGATTTTTATGAGTATGGCAAACACAGGTTTACATTACTCAGCTTTTAGTGCACTAGTAGCGTGTCAAATAGTTACCTGATCTTTTTGTTGAGCAGTAAAATGGTTTTTTTAACTTAAAGTTCTGAACATTTACCCCTTCGAAAGCGCGCCATGTAACCCAACCATCAACTTGACAAGGGGCGCCCCCGAATTCTTCACGGAGAGAGAAAATTGTAATCGAGTACAATTTTTACACTCGATCCAACCGAGACGATCTTATTGCTTTATCGATCTTCTTTTTATTGAGTGACATCACTACTGAACAGAATAGCAGCAGTGGTATTTTTAACACACTTCCAAAAAGGAGGAGGTTCTGAATTCATCTGTTTTTTTTATGTTTGTTACCCTAAATCTTTTATCTGGGTGAATCTGTGTTTGAAAGCTGATGCTTGTCGTTTGGTCCCATTTCAATTTTATCAAAATCGGTCAAGCCGTTTTTGAGTTACACTCCAATAACTGCAAAATATTTTCCTATATTGATGATATAGTCATTGACAATGAATGACAATCAATCCTGTAAGTAGCAAGGGTCACTAAAATGAGTGAATAAAAAAATTAAACAAAAAATGGAACCGACTTCAACACCCAAGTGTGAAATAACTTGTCGAAGTCGGTTTTTCATGCCTGTTTTTTTATGTGATTCTGATGGAAGAAGCACGAGTTCCACGTGATGTTAAGCAGTAAATACTGCCTGTCACAGATGCATTTCTGTGAACTGTACTGCGCCTGTCGCCCTGAGACATGCAGTTTTTGAGTTTCATGAGCCTTTAATTTTTATTGACTCTCAAGGATAGCTGCCGGAAAACACTATTAGGTGCTTGGCGACAGATTTTCTACTTGAGGGTGGAAGCTAGCCAAAAACTAAAGAAGGTTCATCATTGTATTCATTTGTTACGCGATTACTCCGCCAAATATAAATTGATTTTGATGATATTTGACACAAAAAATTTTTTTTTTTTTTTAATTACCGCAGCGAACGTTCTTGTTGTTTAATTATTTTTTTTTTTTTTATTTTTAAATTAATAACATTTCATATTGTTGATTGATCAAGCTGCACGTGAGAAACATTTTGATTAAGAAATCCTACTACCCAGTTTGTGATTACTTAAACAAATATTGTAATCATTTTATTAAATAATATGTAACACATTGTCAAAAGACGTTTAAAAGAATGCCCCCGAGTTTCTTGCCCGTTCTTCTCGCAGTGGCTCTATATATTTTTTTTATAAACTTACCTAATGTAGAATATTTCTATAGTTGACCTTGACAAGAGCGTTGTAGACGCCTAAATTTAATAAATGATTTTTACTTTGATGAAAGAGTAGGCAATCTTCGCTACAAGCGCTAGAAACATACAATGGTCATATATGTTAGCAACCATTATACCTAGACCTGTCGTAGCGAATAATTTGTATGTAAACGTATACCACGTTACATTGGTCAGTATCAATTGTTACAAGAAAAGACATCAACGAGAGCTAAGTTAAGACCTAAATGACCACTTCAATTGACCCCTATTATCGATATTGTTGTTGTGAGGTATGTGTCATTATACACTGGTCATGTTAATATTATGAGATGGCCAGCAGAAATGGATCTCCCTTTTAAAAGGCAAAGTTCTTATATTCAGGTCTTCGTACACTGGTGGTGCTATGTTAATAACATAAGGGGATTGTCTTGTTATACCAAAATACAGACCGCCCATAGCACTTTATTAGTTTGTAGGACTCTTAAGCAAGATTATGTCTTGTAAGGTACCACGGCAATGTCAGATTTTCTGTCTTCAAGCAGTACAGTGAACACACCGTGAAGCTCACTGTAGGAAGAAAAATAATAATATTTCGAATTAACGAGGGCAATGCTATTTATACATTAAATTCGCCTGGCTAACAAACCACCCTCTAGTAGAAAATCTGTCACCAAGCACCGACCATTCTGTTCCGGCAGCAGTCCTTGAGAGCTAGTAAAATTTACTGGCACACAATGAGACTTAATAACTGTATGTATCATGCAGGGTGACGGGCGCAGTGCAGTTCGTCACTGTGACGAAATGCATCTGTAATAGGCAGAGGATACCGCTGAACATCAGGTGGGCCTCGTGCTTGTTCCGTTACAGCAACATTTAAAAAAAGCATGGAGTTTAATTGGCGCGAGTATTTTTATAGAAACCTGAGGAAGCGAAGGATTCAAGGATTCTAGAATCCAGTGCGTACTGAAGAATATATGATGCTTAAAGATATATATTAAACTAGCAGTCCGCCCCGGCTTCGCCCGGGTAATTACGACTATAAATTGAGATGTAAGCTATTCTATTTTTCAATTTGGATCAAGTTGCACACGGTGTGCAAATCAAATTTAAAATTGGTTCAGTAGTTTAGGAGCCCATCGTGGACAAACGACGTGACACGTATTTTTATATATAAAGAAGATAAGCAGATATTATTCCGAATAATAATCAACATAATATTTCCGAAATTATCGCGTGAAAAAATATTTACCCATATATTTTCTAAATAACTGTTTCTACTGGTTCAAGTCAAATATATGTATAAATGTTTGCATGGTGGAAGGGCATTTTTGCGAATGCCCGCCTGGCTAGCGACCACCCTCAAGTTGAAAATCTGTCGCCAAGCACCTAACGGTGTGTTCCGGCAGCTGTCCTTGAGAGCCAGTCATTCTAGGTTAAGCCTGTTAACACCTTCGACCACATCATCACTTACCATCACGTGAGATTGTGGTCAAAGGCTTACCTATCAGCAATAAAAAAAAAAAAAAAAAAAAAAAAAAAATAACGACATCATCCATGCGCCACAAGTTTTTTTCCGCCTGTCCAGTTTTTCCATGATTTCAAGTCATGGTAAGTGATGATGTGGATGAGGAAAACAGGCTTTACCCACTGGCTCTCAAAGGAAGGCTGCCAAAACCCACCGTTAGTCCAATCAAACCCCCATTGGGATTCAAACCAGACACTCCTTCAAGGCAGGATGGTGGTCAAAGGCTAATCTCATCAGCATCTTCCTACCCTAGTTCCATTCATGTGGGGTCGGTAGAATATGTCAAGAACATATCAAAAAATGTATTCTTACAATATAATCGTTCAGGGGCCCAACTCCCACCTTTTATAAACTACTAGCTTTCCGGGCGCGGCTCCGCCCGCGCGTATGTCGGTTATCGCGCGAAAACATTAACCTCTTTTTGCGCAGTCGGATAAAAACTATCCTATGTTTTTTCCCGGGTCTCAAACTATCTCCATACCAAATTTCATTCAAATCGGTCCAGTAGTTTTGGCGTGAAAGCGTAACAGACAGACAGACAGACAGAGTTACTTTCGCATTTATAATATTAGTACTGAAGTACTGATACTGATTATGGAATGCAAATGTCATTGTTTCAAGTTTAAATTATTGATACTAAGGTTGGTACCGTGGCCGTCACGAAACAATAATGTTCATATAGTGCTACCTCTGTCGCACTAATGACTTGATTCAATGCATGCATCCCGCTCTCACGTTGAAGTTCTAATGTAAGTATACTATAGTGATATGTGGCGGTGCGAATTAAAATTGTAAATGTAATGTTACAATAAGACTGAATTAAGAGACGGGAGTTGGCCCCCAGTACCTATAGCACAAGAATTAGATTACAAGACTTCATTTGTAAACATTAATTGATTCCTAATAAAAAAAACATTCAATCCAAAGACTCGGCTATTGGTTGTATGGTCAGCCACCTACCTGACGCCAACTCTCCTTCATATCACTTACTCAAAAAAACTGTTTTTTTGGTACATTTTGTGTTTGTTTGCGCGCTTTAGCTGTCTTTTCCTTATCTTTTCGGCCAAGGGTAAGATTTAACTTTGTGCCTCGCCATCCTGCCCTCTACGCTGCGGACGGCGCACTGAAAGCAACCTACTTTTTTTTTTTATGTTATTATGACATTTATGACGGAACAAGCTCGAGGCCCACCTGATGTTAAGCGGTTACCTCTTAACAGATGCATTTCGTCACAAGTGACGAACTGCACTGCGCCCGTCACCCTGATACATACAGTTATTAAGTCTCATTGTGTGTGTCATGTGCCTGTAATTTCACTGGCTCCCAAGGACTGCTGCCGGAACACACCGTTAGGTGCTTGGCGACAGATTTTCAACTTGAGGGTGGTCGCTAGCCAGGCGGGATTCGCAAAAAGCCCTTCCACCATGCGGTGAAGCTCAAGCCCGCGGCGGGATTCGAACCATGGACCTGCTGCGCGGCAGTCCATAGCCAATGCCACTGAGCCATCACTGCTTCATTGACAAACGTCACTGTCAACTGTCAATACCAATATTACGTTCTAGTCATATGGTCACACAGACATCTTCATCTAAATTTTCGACAATTACGCAGCAGATTCAAGAAGAAATGATCGCATTACCAGTTTTTAGCAAAAGTGTAAACTTCGTGACCGGTAAGAAGCCAAGGGACGTTGGCTGACAAACTTGTACTTTAATTTAAACTTCATTTTACATTGGCACTGTATCTATTTTTTAACCGACTGCCAAAAAAGGAGGAGGTTCTCAATACGTCTTTATTTTTATTTTTTTTATGTTTGTTACCTCAGAATTTTTGACATGGTGAAACAATTTTTAAAATTCCTTTTTGTTTGAAAGCTGATGCTTGTCGTTTGGTCCCATTTAAATTTTAACAAAATCGGTCAAGCCGTTTTTGGGTTACACTCCAATAACTGAAAAATATTTTAATGATATACTCGTTGACAATGGATTGAAAAAAAATTATAACCAAAAAATAGAACGGACTTCAGCACCCAAAAGTGTGAAATAACTAGTCGAAGTCGGTACCATGCGCACATAATATGATAATAGGTACTTTTGAACTATCATGGTACCGACTTCAACAAATTATTTCAAACTTCGGTGTTGAAGTCGGTGCCATTTTTTTTTTTTTTTATTGTGTCATGAACAACACTACAAACTTTTCCCCTCTCTCTTTCACTCGATCCCCAAGAAACAGGCTTAGTGCTTAGTTTAGGGCTCGCTGTCAATATATTACTCAATAACAATTTTAATTATTTTAGAATCTAAGTTAACGATTGTATCTTTTAGGCAATAAATTATCTTATCTTATCCATCGGCCAAGGCTTGGAACAAGACCTTGACCAGGGTGTTATCTACTTTCATACCAAATTTCATGAAAATTGATCACCCGTATAAGCGTGAAGAAGTGACAAACATATAAACACACTCACAAACTATCGCATTTATAATATTAGAAGGATAGTACGATAAGTAGGGTTTCACGCTCAACCCAACATACCATAGTTTTAGCTAATAAAAAGTAAACTGAGTGTTAATACATATTCTTAGCTACCCCCGTACCAAACTTCATTATAATTAGTCAGTTGTTAAGTAGTGCAACTACTTTTTCTTATATCTATAATAACATCTAAAAAAACCACAATATTTTACCTTGTAACAGGCAGCACAATAGATTCTAAAGTATGATTATTTGGTGATTTAGGTTTAGCCTGTAATAAGCTTACGACACACTACGGTTATCTGAAGTATCAACATTTGGTTAAATCCTACATATTATTAATGAAATCCTACGTATTGAATTTTTAAAATTATTTAATTACTTAATTTAATCATTATTTTCACATTCAATACTTATTCAAACATTCCGCGCATTTTTAATTGCGTATATCGCATATTTTATAATCCGTATAAAAAAATACATTGTAAATTACACACGACTAAGCAAGTAGCTTCGCCTTCGGAGTTAAACCTAGCTTGCGCACTAATGTTATGCGCAGATGTACTCCATTGTTGCCTTGGTCAGTCAAGAAGACCAAGAGAAAATGAGGTAATTCTAGGCGCCAACCATAAATTAATACAACACTGCTTTTATTTTTTCTATTTATATAGCTGTTTTGTTTGTGTTTGTAGATATATTAATGTATAATTTTTATTTTTTACATCTACCCCAATCGGTCTTATCATGTTTCTAGCTCGACGAACACCTGCTCGAGTACAGGGGATCACTGAAAAACAGCGTCTGTGCACATGTGTAATAACATCTGTACGGACTTTATGCTGAGTTTTCTCCTTTTGCCCACAATATTTGTTTATATCATATATTATCACCTTTTTGTTTTATATTTCTTTATGTTCTCTTTTTCTTTATGTTAGCTACGAATTATTTTTAAGTTTTTCTTGTGTATTGGTTGTCATTGTTGTTTCTATATATATATATCTTTCTTTTTGTGTGGCAATAAACTAATTTTGATTTGATTTGATTTGATTTGATAAAGAAGAAGCAGTCAGTTATTTTTCCAATATTCCAAGTCAATTCTTATTGCATCTCCAGCATCCTTTCTTATGGTGGATATACGCCCCACCTGTGTTTATATACGGAATCCTCGGAGTACAAGTCCAACCTGAACTTAGCGGGTTTAATTTTAGTACAAGATTCCCACATATTATACTTTATTGGTTTTCCTGCCACCTTTCAGATGTTACTTTATAATGTAGTTCTTAGCTTTCTGACAGTAAAAGTAACGTTTATATGTGTAAGGTGTTGCGGCCAGCTGAGTGATACTGTGTTATAGCGTGGCTCGTACACACGGGCTGCTTTTTTCGAGCTTTGACGATAACTTGAGAAAGCTGCTTAAAAGTTTCACGATGGAATTGGAATGACAGCAACTTTATTCCGACATTTCTTATACCTGGCACAAGAATTAAGATTGTTACGTATCCTATTACGAGTATAGGATTTTGTGGATGGCGACGAAAATAAAAAGTATACCTATTGAGCAGTATTCCACCATTTTAACGTCATGTTTACCCGACAGCTGTGTCGTTTGGAAGGCAGCCATATTTCTTTCTTTTTCATAATAAATCTAATCAATGTTATGTTCGTAAAAATAATCGAAATTTGAATATTTTTTATGTCTCTTGTATTTTATAGCACTTACTTATTTGTTTGAGAGGTAGTTGTAAATCTAAAAATAAAATTGTATATTTCTACATATTATTATTTATAATGCAATAGGAAATATGAAGGCTACTATATTTTTTACAACAATATCCTGCCGTACATAAATATATCTCAATATATTTTTTTATATAAATATCGAAAGCAATTATATTACACAAAATACTTTAAAGTTTACATTATATATGTTATACGAATGTAAATGAGTGGATTTGTTGCCAGTTACCGTCACAACAGCTAAACGGATTTCGATTGAACTTAGGCCCTGGGATTAGGAGAGTCTAGATAGAATAAATTCTATCTTGAGTTTAATATTTTTATTATTATCTACTAAATGGAAATATATGCATTAGTGTGCTAATATTTTTGAAGCCATTTAGCGATTTTTCTTCTTTAGAGAGAATGCTTGCTTGACTAGCTTCCGACTGCAGATTGTACTTGAAAGCTTCGGCAGCTATTTTTGAAAGTTGTTTTGCATTCTAAGTTAAGTTATACATGGATAGATTCAGGCGTTACTTTGCGGATAACAGGAAAATTAGGCGGAATTGTCACTAGATATATAATTTTATGTTTTTTAAGTGTTTTATTTAAATATTATTTAATATTTTTTAGGATACTTTTAAAAGTATTTGTTATTATTAAGTTATACATCCTTTAGTTCATCATCACTTGTCAACAGGTTATATAGTGGTCACAAGCTCACTAATGTAAGTTTCTACTAAGATCTTCTCTATTTCATTTTAAAATGTGGACAACTGTTTCCCATCTTTTCAGTTTTGCAATAGATAAAGATCTTCTGAAATGTCTCAATGAAGCGCATACTAATATAACATTTCAAATGAAACCCATCCAACTCGACCATGCAAAATCGCTCAACAAATAGTTGCCCGTGTACAGTCGCCGCTAAACCTTGCCGAGCCTTCAACGTGGGTGGTCCGACATTTTTACTCTCCCGTCAAAAGGTCATTCACCCCGATTATCTGTATCGTCACACTTTTTTTTATATCGGTACATACAGTTGTTTTGTTCCGTCTCGTCAGTTCGTTGTGGTTTTTATGAAATTCGAGTATTTAATGAATAAATGGTGGTGATTGATAGACTGGTTACGTAAGTCTTTTGACGATGTAATTAAACAGCTTTTGATCGATTAAGTTGCGTATTTTTGACGGACAGCAACAAGAGTTGGTAATGAATAAATTCAGGCGTTACTTTGCGGAAATCCATATTTATACACTCGAGAGCAATGAATCCGGGTCACTTAAAGAATCCTAAAAATCTCGGAAACTAAAAATGCTAGGTTAATGCAATAAATTGTATTTAATAGACAATGTAATACTCCTTAAATGAAGGTATTAAAACTTCTTAGTTATTGTAAAGTTATATCATAAAAAAATCAAATTTGAAAAAGGGCCACTTTCGAAGATGGAACTACGAAATTACAGCATTTGGTTTTGCTTTTGTTTGTAATCTGTCATTTATGTGGGTACATAAACCATGTTGATAGTGCTCTATATTCATTATTCAAGCTGAAATTATGTCGCTTACGCCTGAAGAATGCACCAGAATACTTACAATGCTGGAAACCGGCCGGAGTCAGCGCGATACAGCCAGGACTGTCGGTGTGTCGCTGTCAACAGTACAAAGAGTTCTCCGACGTTACGAAGAAACTGGTTCTAACCTACGCAGACCAGGAACGGGCAGAACCAGGTGTACCACAGCACGAGAAGATTGATACTTGGTGAACACCATGCTTCGAAATCGCTTTCTCACAGGAACTGAACTCACCAATCAGTTTCGATGCCTCGGAGGAAGTAACCCAAGTGCATGGACAGTAAGACGTCGGCTTGCTGAATCTAACTTAAAACCCCTTAGACCTGCAAACGGCCCTAAACTGGAGCGTGGGCATCGTATTTCGAGACTAAGATATGCCCAGAGCCACGTAAATTGGAGTATTGAAGATTGGTCAAAAGTTATGTTCTCCGACGAATCAAAATTTATGCTCTACAAGCACGATGGAAGACACAGAGTGTATCGAAGACCAGGGGAAAGATTCAAGCAAGCATGCATCGAAGAAAAAGTAGCCTACGGTGGTGGGTCTGTACTTGTGTGGGCCGGAATTTCTTCTGAAAGTTGCACAGAGCTGGTGATCATAGAAAACGGCTCTTTAACTAGCGTAAGATATGTGGAAGAAATCCTCAATGATCACGTTGGTCCATTTATGGTCAATTTAGGTGAGGATGCTATATTTATGCATGACAATGCCCGACCTCATACAGGTAGGATTGTGAATGACTACCTTCAAGAGATGAACATTACTCGTATGGAGTGGCCAGCGCGCAGCCCGGATATCAACCCGATCGAGCATGCTTGGGACGAGCTAGGCAGATGCGTAAAACAACGAAACCCTCCCCCAATCACGCTTCGTGAGCTCAAAATTGCTCTCACAGAGGAATGGGAGAATATTCCCCAAAATCGTATAAGGAACTTGGTGTACAGCATGCCAAACCGCGTAAACGCAGTAATGGAAGCACGAGGAGGCAATACGAAGTATTAAAATTCAAGAAAATCGTAATAAAGTTCAAAAATTTCATGTTTCCTATTTTTGTTTTAAGGAGAGATCAGCAGTTTTTTTCTTTATGTAATTTTGTGTTAATAAAATGTATGGTGACTCATATTTTTTTTACTTTCATTTAAGGAGTATTACATTGTCTATTAAATACAATTTATTGCATTAACCTATCATTTTTAGTTTCCGAGAGTTTTAGGATTCTTTAAGTGACCCGGATTCATTGCTCTCGAGTGTATTTAAAGCATATATCTCAGTGGATTTGGCTATGGACTGCCGCGCAGCAGGTCCATGGTTCGAATCCCGCCGCGGGGTTGAGCTTCACCGTATGGTGGAAGGGCATTTTTGCGAATGCCCGCCTGGCTAGCGACCACCCTCAAGTTGAAAATCTGTCGCCAAGCACCTAACGGTGTGTTCCGGCAGCTGTCCTTGAGAGCCAGTCATTCTAGGTTAAGCCTGTTAACACCTTCGACCACATCATCACTTACCATCACGTGAGATTGTGGTCAAAGGCTTACCTATCACCAATAAAAAAAAAAAATTATATACTATATATTTATTATTTAATACAATAAAATAATAGTTTAATAAAACACTTTAAAATATATCAAGTGACAATACCGCCTAATTTTCCTGTTAAGCCGACATGACGTCACAAGCATCACGCAACCAAACAGGAAGAATCGACGCGTTTCGCTTCTATACGAAGCATCAACAGGAGATCTTGACTCGAGAAAAATTTCTCGATCGTGCGCTCGTAGTCCTGCGTGATGTCTGTGACGTCATATCGGCTTAGCAGGAAAATTACGCGGAGTTATCACTAGATATATTTTAAAGTGTTTTATTAAACTATTATTTTAATGTATTCATAAATAGTAGTTTATGCCACTGTCATATAATAGAGGGTATTAAAACATGAGTGTAGTTTTTGAAACGAGCCGCAGGCGAGTTTCAAAATAAGATTACACGAGTGTTTTAATACCTAATTATATGCAGTTGCATACACTACTTTATTTAATCTCATGGCTACAGGTAGATACATAAAATAAAATACAATATAAAAACCAGCGCGTTGCCCTCGCAGTGCACTCACCACAGATAATGTGGACTTTAAATTGAATTGAAACCTCCTTAGTCGGGACACATTGTACTTTAATAATAAAAAAAATTTTTAAAGCATTGTTTTGTTAGGAGAATAATGCTTTAATTTATTTTTTTAATTTTCTTTTTAATGAAGTATGTATATAAAATATGCCAATAAAGGTCTGTATTTCATTTCATAATTAGAATATTACCGAATGAGATTATATATATATATATTTGTTATTATTAAACAAGAGTAGTTATTTTTGAAGTAGGTCAAAGTCAGTTAAAATACAAAGACAACCTATGTGTTGATAATTTATAAAAGTGTATGAATCTGAGGTTATTTTATAGATATGTAAGTTAAACATATGTTTCTAACTATATTGCCGGAGAAATTGTACTAAAGTCAACTCTACACTAAGGGCCCGTTTCAGAATGTCATAATAAAGTTTCGGGTTACTATGCAACGAATGCAACACATATTATAATAACTGAATGATAAAAATGACAGTTGACATACAACGCGTTTCAAGCTTTAACCGATGGATAGGCTAATTGATGACTGTGAAACGCAAAGATAGTGTTTTGTTTAATAAATATGTTCTGAGTAGTAAAACTGGAACTTACTCGAACATTCTGAAACAGGCCCTAACTCTATTACTGTACAGCTATCTAAGGTCTTCACGATACATACTTCAACGTGTAGTGTCGATAAGTAATAAATAAATATAGTGTCGAGAAGACTACCAGCGATACACAGTTTTGAAGAAGTGTTATGTGACTTAAGGGTATATTTTAGACGAACGCCCCCATACAAAACGCAGCTCCAATCTCATTTTAATAATAGCGAATAAAACTCAATGATTTTTTACCTACGTAATCACTACCCTAATATCTAGGTTTGTGGTGCATCAGATTTTCATTAAATTATACAGTTTTGTAATTACACTAGCTCAAAAACTCATAATTTTAGATAAAAGAAAGACCCAACTTTAAGCACCTCTTCCAAGAAAAATAAGCATGTTTTTAATATTTCTATTGCACCACAAACTATGGGAATATAATGAACTTTCTAGAAAACACAAACGACCAAAGGGCTGGCGCTTACCTCGGCCAGAGAATTAGTCTTGCCATACAACGGGGTAATGCTGCCAGCCTTTTAGGTACTCTACCCGTGGACAGTGACCTGAGCTCTGTTTTCTACTTATGAATGCCTCCTGGTAGAAAACAGAGCTCAGAATTTTATAAGTGTAATATTTTTAGGTCATAAGTAGATATATTTAAATTATTTATTTATTTTTGTATTCGAATATGTACTGTTCATTTTTTCATTTAATGTACAATAATACATTCTTGTTTTTACTTTCTAGAATGGGAAGTTATATATACATGTGTACTATATTTTTTTTAATAAATCTGGAGCTACGAATACCTCGCTCAAACTCCTAAAAACGAGTGCTATATACTAAATATTAATTATACACTGTATATTAAAATTTGTAATTATTAGTCCAAAAAAAGGATTTAAGCCGGAAACGATTCTTATAATACACTATATTTTCATGCGAGTTTTTTTAAAATAACAAGTTGAGTTTATAAATAGGTTTACGCTTTGGGTGGCGGGTATATGTCCTTAAATAAATTTCTTTTTTTTTTATTTAGAGGGCCAGTCTGTCTTTGTGTATACCACCGCATTGTTACTATAGTTCTGCCTTGAAGTAACTTTGTGCAAACAGTACGATTAGGCGTTAAATTCACTTAATTTAACGCCTAATTCAAGTTAAATTTGTTGGGAGAGCGAGACATAAACATCATACACGTCTTGGAGTGAAGACGCTGTTCAGTGTCATGAAGAACGAGAATGGTGGGTTCTGTCTATTTTTTCACTGTTACTAAAACATGTCACGTGGAGACGCCCGAACTTTTTTTTTTATAATGTTATTGTGACGGTACAAGCTCGAGGTCCACCTGATGTTAAGCGGTTACCTCTGCCTATAACAAATGCAATTCATCGTTCAAGTGAAGAATTGCACTGCACCCGTCACCTTGAGACATAGTTGTTAAGTCTCATGTGCCTGTAATTTCACTGGCTCTCAAGGACTGCTGCAGGAACACCCCGTTAGGTGCTTGGCGACAGAATTTCTACTTGAGGGTGGTCGCTAGCCAGGCGGGCATTCGCAAAAAGCCCTTCCACCATGCGGTGAAGCTCAAGCCCGCGGGGGGATTCGAACATGCGCGGCAGTCCATAGGCAATGCCACTGAGCCATCACTGCTTAAAAATCCTCTGAAAATAACAGTTGCACTTCGTCAGTAATGACGAACAGTAGACTGTTATAGGCAAAGGTAACCGCGTAACACTGAAACAGTTTGGTTGAAGGAAAAGTTCACTGAATGCTGGCGGCGTTACCACGCTGAGCTTTTTAACCGACCGTTACCTTTTATGTTTAAATTTCATCAAAATCGGTCAAGCCGTTTTTGAGACACCAATAAATGAAAAATAAGTGCTAGGTGCTTAGCGGATTTTCTACTTGAGGGTGGTCGCTAGCCAGGTGGGCTTTCGCAAAATGGCCTTCCACCATGCGGTGAAGCTCAAGCTCGCGGCGGGATTCGAATCATGGACCTGCTGGCTAACGGTGTGTTCCGGCAGCTGTCATCATCACTTACCATCAGGTGAGATTGTGGTCAAAGGCTTACCTATCAGCAATAAAAAAAAAAAAAAAAAAAGAAAAAAAAAATATCGACGATCCCGAGCTCACAAGTGGTTTAGAGCCCCTTAGTCTGATGAGAGACTGCCTCCTTATGTGTGATTCTACCGTCTGTACAGCGGAGAGTGTTCTAAAGCATTGTTCGACTTGATGCTCACGGCTACCTTCCACTATCGCAACTCTCGCCATCGACGGGGAGTCCTACCTCACACATTGAATCCAGAACGGTTTCGTACTGTGCCGGCTCAAAGGAGCTTCCTTCCACGGACGCTCCGATTGTGGAATGAGCTCCCCGCCGTGGTTTTCCCAATAGAGTACATCATGGGGTTCTTCAAAAAGGGCGTGAAGAGATTTCTTCAGGGTCAGCAACGCGCGAGTGATACCCCTGGTGTTGCAAGCATCCATAGGCTACGGTAGCTGCTTACCATCAGGCGGGCCGTGCGCTTGTTTGACACCTGAGTGATATAAAAAAGAAATAAGAAAATTTGGTACCTAATAATATATTAATTAAGTGTCACTAAAGTAATATACAATATATTAATTTAGTGGCACTTAGGTATACAAATAGACCGTCATTGAAATACACAGTATTGTAATACAAAACTCATGTCTTCCTGGTAACTTTTCTCACTAAATATATGCATTATACGTATGCGTATTTCCGAAAGGGGTGGTATTAAAACCCACATTTGACTACTAATGCTCCATTTAATAGAGGACTACCCTATCGCCATCCACCAGTCAAAGAAACTTACTTAACAATAAAAAAATTAACGATTATTTTTTATTGACACGGAAATCGAACCCGCACATGCGTGCCACTAGTCTACTTCCTCTCTAAGACTAATGAGGTGTTTATTATAAAAAAATAATTATATTTTGTTTGTAATAGAACGGGTTCAATACAATGAAGTATTTGAAAATAGAATGTGCGAGGCGCCGACCAATCAGCTCGTAGGGTTGCCACTTCAAAATATTTTTGCATTTAATTAATCATTCAGCATCGTATACAACGAAAACAATAAATATCAAACAATATCATAAATGGTCGTCCGCGATGTTGTAGAAACTCAGGTGACATAATCTTTTCGTAATTTTAGGCAATTTTAAGACTTAAGTCATTTACATATCTTGCCATAACCACTTATGAAAAATGTGTATTACTATTTATAGAAAATTTTATAATCCTTTTACATATATATTTTCACAATTTAATAATATCTGAACATAGTTGTGCATCACACGGTAATATTATTTAACATTTTGATGTCCACTTGAAGGGTTGCAGGACCTACAACACAAGAAATAACTTTTTAGTGTAGGTTCTACTATTTGTACTAAACCTACGGAATGTCAAAAATAGTCAAAAATTTACATTTTTAATGGTTCCTCAATTTATATTGTGGATTAAAATATACAATTTATTTCTACCCTACTCATTACCACCTTTATACGCTGTATAATTTAGAAACAGCTATGTTTGTCAGATACAATCTTGATCTATTCTGTCGACTGTCTGATGTCATTAGTCGTAATAGACGAGATCAATATAAAGTTTGCCTTCGTAACCATAAGACAACATTGATGCGCAAAAGCATTTTCAGTATGGCTCCATTCATTTACAATAAAATACCTTTTTAGTGAGAGAATTGCCAACCTCGTTGTTTCAGAGAAAGATGACAACAATATTATTAAACAAAAGCTATTACAAAATTAATGAATTTATGAACGATAATTCTGTTGATTAATATTACTTAGTTAAGTAAGAATATTTTAGTAATTTAATTAATATTTTTTTATGCAAAATTACTATTTATACATGTCGTAGATTGTAATAAGGTAGATAATGGTAATTTTAATTTATCCTCATATTGCCCCCTTTATTATATTTCTCTATAATTTAATTTGAATTCTAATTTGACCTTCTTAATTCATTTTATTATGAAATTTAATTATCTCATCCCATAATTTGCTATTGTATATAAGATTAATATTGCACGCCCTTAAAAGGCAGATTACATTGAATCTATTATAAGTTATAATATCATTTTACACATGTAATTCAGCAATAAATATACTTTGACTTTGACCTTTACAGTAGTAATGTCGAAACTTACACTCGGAGACAAATTTACTTCATAGTGCCAACCCTATGATATCAGCCAATCAGCGTCGCTTGGATATCTATCACCGCAAACAAAATAAAAGCGCATGCGCGTTGGGTGGCCGCGGCCAATATATATCAATTTACAATTTAGATCGCATCGCGTGTGTAAGGTACTTTACATTGAACTAAGTAACTACTGCTTCATTGGTCGAGTGGCGTAAAGCGTTGAAATCTCGAGCTCCTGGGTTCGATACCGGATCGAAGATGTTATTCAAGCTAACCTAGAATTACTGGCTATCAAGGTCAACTGCCGGAACACACTAGGTGCTTGGCGACAGGCTTTCTACTTGAGGGTGGTAGCTAGCCAGGTAGGCATTCGCAAAATGCATGCTATAAGGACTGCCATCCAAAAACAACAACTGGAACCGACGGCTTAACGTGCCCTCTGAAGCAGGGAAGCGCTCAGTAGTAATGTCATTAGCGGTCACCCATGCAAATCACGACCACAACGGACGTTAAGCTAACTTAGCTGATCGGTTATAAGAACGGTCAAGCAAACAACCGAGGTTTTTTGACTAAGACGTTCTCAAGAACAGAAACTGATAACTAGAACTGCTTGTTTGGCTAAATGCTGGCTCTATACTACATGGAACATGTATTTTGAAACCTACCACAGACCAGACAAAAAATGGTACCTCCTCTCTAGGGATGTACAAGCATGATGATATATATATAATTTTATTTATGTCCTTAATTCGTCGACTTTCAATTTGCAGCCTGTTGGCAAGCGTTTTGCAGCAAATTGTAGCAAATTGTAGGATTTATGGGAGAAAAATTTTAGAAGATATAAATATACAGCAAAATCTGTTCGTAAGAATACTTCGCAATAACATAATATTTTTTATATTGTGCATTATTATTATAATTTTATTATAATATTCATCAATATATAATATTGCACAATCTTCACGATTATTGTATAATATGTTTCGCATTTTTTTTAAGATATTCTAGACTTTACGTTCTCTAGGACGATAAATAATTGACCAAAGGCGTGTTAGGTTACGTACGGTTTTTGGTGTGTGTTTTTTTTATTTTTTGATGGAATAAGCAGAAAGTACATTAAATTCAATACTTACGTGTGAAAAGTAATACCAGATAACTTTTTCTTCACTGAATATGTTCTGACGGTCTATCGTGAACTCAGAGTAGGTGCACGAAATATATCGATATTACAAAAAATATCGATATATGAACACGATATATCCCTTCCGATATGTATATCAATACATCAATCGATATTATTCAACCGATACAACACCGAAGCTCACTTGACATGTTTGACCTAAACCTATACATTTTCAAAAGGGATGTTGGGAAAGTTTGTTTTTTATGGCAAATTTATCGTAAAAGTTGCTAACACCACTTTAATTTTATCTTTTTTTATTAACTTTTAACAGTATAATATAAGTGCATACTGCTAATTATGGTGATCATAATGTGTACACATATTTAGGAATATAGTCCGGCTCGTAAATGTTAACCTATATCATATGTCTTCTTTTACTGATTGTATTCTGTTTTGTGTGTCAATATAAATAAAGATATAATTAGATACTGATTTATGGTTGGCAACGTATTTAAAAAGTAAAACCACGAATTGTGAATAATTAGCCTTCACAGTATAAGGTTTTGTTTACAACAAAACCTTCGTAACGGCATTTTTATGCAAGCCTATATTTTTAATCCGGTGTAGAGAAAAAAATATTGCGAATTAAAAAAATAAAGTTTATTTGTTTCCTTACCCTAGCTGTTTTTACTTCTATCAACCTGTCAAATATTTAATATTATAGACTAGCTAAATTAATTAAACAAGAAAAACATTTTCTACCATATATCGAAAATATCGATATGTTTCTCCGATATATCGCAAAGTATCGATACAACACTACGATATATTATATCGAAAAAATATCGATACTTTTTTATGTTTGAACATCTCTAACTCAGAGCAATAAGTAAGAAAGAGGGAGTCTAAAGAAAATCAAAAGTTACAATAGCCTCTAAGATTTCACTGATAAACATTAGCTTGTTTATTTAAAGTATATAACCTTAGTAAGTAGTGATGCGTACACCGACTTTTGCAAACTGCACACTTTTGGAAACAATCTAAAATGTATGTCTGGCAACACTTTTGTTTACATTTTTATTCGAAATTATAACCTAAATTGCGTTGTTTAATATTAAAGAAAGTACATTATATTCAATACTAACGTGTGTTTTAATACTCAAGATGGTTTTTATTTTATTTATTCTGTTATGTGTGACGAGCATAGCGTGTGATTGTCTATTATGAATGAGGACAAAATTGGCCGAATTTGATGCTTCATTTTTGATCTTCATTAGACTCCCTCTTTCTTATTCATTTCTCTGAGTGAAAGTTAAATGGTAATTTATTTAAATTCGATTATGTGACTGGCTTAAACATGTTTCAATTTTTTAAACGGTATGCCTTTATTATCAAAATACTACGAACTATCTATATACAACACTACAGCTACTACAATAAAATAATTTAGACAACCTACACGTCATTGCAGACTCATAGGCAGTCCAAATGTTCCAGCCCACTACCAGTTGGCAGCGTCCCAAGCATGCTGGCAGCATTGCCCCGTTGCATTGCAACACTTATATTCGTCAAGCATCAGGTAATACATTCTAAGTGATCAAAGGCATCACTTATAATCTAGTTTTTTTCACTTTTACATTTTCACTCCCTATAACGCTGTATATATCAACAAACCTGACCGATTTTGTTCAAACTTATCTCGATTGATATAACTACTGGTGTTAAACGGTAACCTCTGCCCAACAGACGGTTTGCAGTTCGCCACTCGTGTCAAACTGCACTGCGCCTATCACTCTTGAGAAATAAACTTGTGAAGTCTCATGTGCCTGTAATTTCAGCGGCACCCATATCCTTCTAACCGGAACACAGTAATGCGAACATTACTGCTTGGCTGTAGAAATAGATATGGTGGCAGTATATCCCCAGACAAACTAGCACAAAGACTTCTATAGCTGCTAAAATGTGCATGCAAATTTACACCCATAGGACACTTGATAGGATTTAATTCCTATTTACCTATCTACAACTATACTAAGGTAAAGGCACCTTATTCCGCGGGGTTCTAATATTGGCACTATATTCCGAGGTATTTCGAAAAACAGTGATATTATGATGTTTATAAATTTATTTTTGCTGCAAGACCCTTTATCTATTAAATAATATATCTTTGCGTAGTTGAGTCATCAAAAGACCGCTGTTCTGTGGAAACATTTTGAAATAAACGGTAAGTATTGCGACAGCGGCTGACCCGAACGCACGCTCCATACATTTTGGACATTGGGCACGTGAATATCATGTTTATTTAAATAGTGTTTTATTCGTTTATTTTGTAAAGTGCATTTATTTCTTTAATAGAATTGTTTCAAAAAATATGTCTTCAATCGAAAATAGTTAACTTCTGTGAGTTTTTCGTAGTAAAATGTAGGAAAAATACAGTTTGAAAATGCCGCGGCATTAGGTGCCAAATATTTAACTCAGTTCTTTATTCCGATGTATGCCACGGAATAGCGATTTCACAAAGTCGGTTTATTTTGAATATTTTCAGTATTGTTTTTATGATAAAGCATTTCTCACTTTGAATTGACAACCTAAATATTTATAATATATTGAAATCTATTTACGAGGTACAATAAATCGTCGCATTCCCTAACTACAGCCTGTTGAAAGTGGTATATTTAGGTATTTTGTTAATTCGTTCTATGGGATAGTTTAATGAGAAAATGCAAGTTTATACACTATGTATTCTTATTGTTATCCGGCATTATATATATTTAGGACAACATTGCAATTAATATTTTGCCTGTTTCTATACTATGCAAAAATCTCGTATATTTTAATACTCGGAATTAGGAAACTTTATTTTTTTGTATAAAACGTTATTCCGATGTACAGTGGGCATACAATAAGATTCCATAATACGCGGCATAAGCACAAGTAATATAAATAGTGTTCACAATTGTATGCAAATTGTTACGCAGTTTATGATAATGCAAAAAATAAAAACATCACTATCTGACTTTTATAATAATTACCAACTTATATTACAAATCATGAAAGGTGAAAATGGTAAACTTTATACCTAATCCTGAAATAATGAACGTATACGAAATCATAGGCGAGCCTCTTATGGGCCTGAGTTCGATTTATTTGCCCTCATTTGATACATGGGTGGAGGGTTAGATTTTTGTTACTGAATTACGCCATACCCAATGTACGGGTTAGACTTTAATTTGGTTTAAGTAGTAGGTATATGTAAGGCTTAATCAATAATATTTTTTTTATTATAATACCACGCCTTTTGATGTAGTAAAAATTAATTATAGGCAGTCCTTTTTACATAAAGTGAGAAAGCATTGCATTTTGAACACACGGAATTAGGAACCAAATACATCGGAATAAGGATTTTTGCATCGGATCAAGGTGCCTTGGAGTTATTTCATATTTAGTTTAATTTTGAAGACAATTTAAGACTTAATTAACAAATATTTAGTATAGTTTAAAAGTAAAAACAATAACATACGTGATAAAAACATTAAAACCTGCGAAAATGTACAGGAATTGCTTAATTTTTGATGTTATTTCGAGTTTTGTTGAAAATACCTCGGAAATAGGTGCCTTTACCTTAATATTATAAAGAGGAAAGATTCGTATTTTTGTATGCAACGAATAAACTTAAAAACTATTCACTATTGGGCTGATTTGGATGAAATTTATTTTTATTGTTAGTAATATTATTATTTTTTTGTATTTTTTTTATATGTTTTTGACGGAATAAGCACGAGGACTGATGTTAAAAGTCTCTTGTGCCTGTAATGTATTCATTTATTTCATTTTTTTATTACTTAGCTCGATGTAAATAGTCAAAACTCTGTTCAAAAAGAGCACTGCGCGATCCAGTGTAGCCGCGGCGGGCGCTCTTGACTCGGAGTATGCTTTAAAACAGCAAAAATATTTTTTTAAACAAAAAAATCATCTCAAAATGTTTGTTAGGACCAGAAGTCAACCCTAAGAGGTTGTTAGCAATTTACCAATAACCCTGTATATATTTTTTTGAATCGTTTATTAAAGCCCTTAAATTTGATATCCCACTCGGTGAAACAGACAGATTTTTTTTGTCTCACAATATGGCGTCTAAAATCCACCAGTTTCTATTAATATTAGTTTTTTGTACCTAGTGTCACTTGCACTATCAAGACGAATCTAATGATATATCATACATCATAATTGGTTAAGCCGTTTAGAAGTTATGGTGGAATAAAGAAACTCACAAACATACATACATGAACCCTAACAACAAAACATTAATTTATTGGGCAGTTGTGTAAATATGGCGAAAAAAGAACGCCCCTTGCACACTAACCTTGCGCATCAACAAAATAATTCAACGTGAATATTGTCATGCTGCCCATTCGATGCAGGCTTTTCTTACAGGTTCTCGCCGGACATGGCTGTTTCGGGAGATACCTGTGTATCATCGCTCGAAGGGAGCGTTCCCCGGCCCCGGTGGCTTCGCGGAAGACAGCCCGCACTCGAGGCATGCCCAGGAGAAGCGGTCGTATAATATATGTATATCGTATATTTATCCCTTATCGCAGTTATAGGGACTGACCTCTCCTTGACGGCCATCATCGTAAAATAGACTTATTTAACGACAAAGAAAATAAAGTGGACAATGGAATAGTATCTTTAACCTATCAGTAATAATAATCGTTCAGGGAACCCTAAAAACAGACAACATGTAATATCAAACATCTATAGATCAATTAGACCGATATCGTCAATGTTGTGACTCGGATTTGACAGCTCTAACACGTTTGACAGCTGTCACGACGACAGCCGAGCGATGGGGCGTGCGCGCATACACTTTTATCAATATGTATGCAAGTAATAGGTACTATGATTTTGACAGTACGATAATAGGACGAGTTAGTATTAATATATTTTTTTTATTTCTTATACTTCCTTTGACCACAATCTAACCTGATGGTAAGTGATGATATGGTCGAAGGTTTTAACAGGTTTAACCTAGAATACCTAACTGGCTCGCAGCACTCCTTGAGAGCCAGTGAAATTACAGGCACATGAGACTTAACAACTATGTCTCAAGGTGACGGGCGCAGTGTAATTTGTGACTTGACGGTGACGAAATTTATCTGTTATAGGCAGAGGTGAGTGCGCTTAACATCAGGTGGGCCTCGAGCTTGTTCCGTGGCTTGTGGCTCAAGGACATGAATACAAAACTTTACCGAGTTTTGACACTTGTTATTTAAAATGAGACAAAATTATGTTTATAAAGAAAACGCTACCAACCTTAATGATTTTCAATCTTCATACTAGCCAGCACCTAATCTGCACAATTTCTATAGTAACTTTATGTTGTATGCATCCAAGGGGTGTGAGCGAGGAGGAGATATTTTTAATCTAAATTAGAGCGAGACGGTAGAGGTCACAAGTGCACCGAGTGGGATGCCTTGTAATTCGGTAGTTGTCGCGAAATGCTGGTGAAATAACAAAGAGTAGAAAGTTGTAGAAGCGAGATAACATGAGTTACCTATTATATTATACTGTCACCAAAATAGTGTATACAAAAAGTGGATTCTTCCCGTCCAGGCTAAGATATTGTTAGCCTCAGCTGCAGGCAAGCGTTCACAAGGTTTTTATGCCCGAGCCGTTGGAAATGATTATAAACACAAGCTGAGATTAGAATAATTAACGTAGCACGAGTGACTTACGAGTAACGAGTATTCTCAATACACTCGTGAGTAAAATTTTCTATAAATCACTAACTGTTTAAAATACACTTGCCCGTGCAGAAAAATAAAATAAAAAAGCTATAGCAATCTTTTAACATCGCATTATACCGCCAGAATTAAAGAGGTTATTATGTGATGTGTCTTTAACCACAAATTACTTTAGCTCTGAAGGTGAGAAGCTCCTTGGTTTATTTTGTAAGTTAACAAAACACAATAATCTCATTGACATCAATCTGCTAGCAATTTATTAAAACGTAAGCGAAAATAAGTAGATTTCTGTACATGTAACGACTACGTAATAGAACTATTATGATTAAATGTACCTATTGAAATTGTTATTTGCTTATTTGCTAAGCAGGGCTGCAATATTGATATCTGGCGCGAGTACTCGTATTGAAGCACGAGGAAGTGAGGGATTCTAGGATTAATAAATTCTTCAATATAATCCTTTTCTGCCTATCGAAACACAATTTATCACCCAGAACAGCGTGACTAATGGTATAGGTGGAAGAAAAAAATACTTAACTCATTAATTATAATGAGTTAAGTATTTTTAATAATGCAGTAATGCAAATAATTGTGTTTATTATTGAACAATATAGGTAAAAACGACAATCGGTACCTAATATTGAAAGTTAAATTTTGAACTATTACAGAGGTCCTAATTTGAAAAATATTTTCCTCGCTAGCCGATAAAAAGCATATTTTCACATAAACTTCGAATGATTAACATAACTATTTCGAGCTGGTAAGGGGAAAATAAAGAAGGTGGTTTGTATTGTTCTTATTGCAAATGGTGGTTACTTATAATACGATATTCATCATGACCATCTACAGCCCGAAGACGTCCACCGTTGATCAAATGCCTCCCGTTAGTGTAGGGTTTGCTATAATTTCTACGACTGGCAGGCGTCTTGGGGAATGCAGGGTAAGATGTCAGTTATTAAAAATTCACTGCTGCCTACCTTCTGGTATTTTTCTCTTTTTTATTTTTCAGGCAAGCAGTGTACCTGCTAGAAGTGAAGCAGTAAGTAGCTTGCATACCAAGGACCGAGCAAAGCTATTGGCTCCGATAATGTTTTTTCTATCAGGAAATCTTTCTGGTCTGGAGATCGAACCCCTTTGAGATTTCAACAAGATAATTGTGGCAGTCTAATTGAGTAAATTAATCAAATGTGCACTTTTGAATATCAATTTCAGAATACAATTATTCACAATTAGCTATACTTGATATTAAACTATGGACGTAAAAATATCATTCTCTAATTAGTGTTATTTGTTAATTAACGCTTTCCAAGGAAAATTTATCAATGATAAAAAATCATTATAAAAAGTTTAACAGCGTGGCTTACGTAGTATTTCAATGTATATTTTTTATTTAATTTCATCGTTTCCATTAAAGCAATCAATTATGTAGTTTCAAACTTAATGAATCAATTAGGATTACCTAAAACTATGGAGCCATACATATTCCAACCGGTTTCTTATCAATCTATGCATAATCTCATCATCGTACACGAAAATTATCTACATATTATACACCTACTCTTTGACCGACAACTCTCACACGAACGAGACAACCTAACAATTCTCTACTAGCGCGAGCGGGACAACACTACATGCTACTTTCAGACCACCCAAGTTGACTCGGCATTCGTACAATGCCATTTAGAGTCGCGTTCCATGTTTTGATAGTTTAATTTTCGAATTTTTTTCTTTATTTTTCTTGTAACATTATGCAAAGGTATTTTTTGATGAGCAATTATGATTGTGTTTGTTGATTGGTCGTTTTTTGCGATAAGATTATTTTGATTGTGTTTTTGATAATAATAATTGCTGATCTTTGTGCTACAAGTTTATTTGGAGTTAAATATCATGACTAATTATTCTGTTCATCAAAGAATGTGTTACAGTTGATGATAAGAGTATTGTTCCTTCACATGATTTTTCTTCACTTCTATATGATTTTAAAATGGCACAGGTTTTTTTTTAAGTTATAATCAGCTACATATATTATCTTTGAATATCTAAATCTTCTTTCAGGCTAAGGGTAAGCTTAAAAATCGTGAAATTAATGAAAGCTGGTAAAACACACATAGGTATTAAGGTACAACTACTAGTGGCAGGTAAGATTTATTTTCAGTACGGTTAAAATCAATTCTAACCAGAAGCCCGATTACTTTACTAATACACACGCTGAGCATAGACCTCGGAATGAATCAATTTTCTCAATTATAACGCGAAAGATTAATCTAAAGTTTTTTGCGGCATATACTTATTCGATGAGGTACTGAAGTCTCGATCGTGCGCTCGGTGAGTCAAGTCCTCCTGATGATGCTAGTCTAAACTAGTGGAATATTCTTCCAGTAAGGCTGCATGGCGTTTGTGACGTCACGTGGGCATAACAGGAAATTTAGGCGGAATTGTCACTAGATATATATATATTTTCATAATTTGTAAGTGTTTCATTAAAATGTTATTTAATGTTTTCTTAAGATACTTTTAAAAATATATTTGTTATTATTTCTTATTCGTTAAATTGGACGAAAAAGGTCAAAGTTATAAATATTACCTACTATAACTGCGAGATTTAATTAAACATACAGACATTAACAAACAGAGAATTTGACACTAAAGATCTTAACTTTATTTAGTTAATAATCTATATTATATGAGTGTGGACTTTTTTATTGTAATTGGGTACTAAGAAGCAGGTAAACTGTGTTGAAAAGCAGATGTAGCATTATTAATCATTGTCAAGACCCCAAAGGTGTTGGCAAAACACAAGTGACAACTCATCAGGTAAATTTAGATAATAAATCACTAAATAGGAATTGTTTTTATTGACAACTACCGGGCACAGCACAAGCAACGAGAAATTTCTTAAAATATCCAAACGACTTGTCTGGCCCGGAATCGAGCTAGGTACCGACCCGCATTTTCCGTGATGGTAGGGGATTTTGGAATGCTCGCCTGTCTAGCTACCATCCTCAAGTAGAAAATCCGCGGCCAAGCACGTAACTCGGTGTATTCCATTAGCGGTCCTGGACAGCCAGTAATTCTATGTTAGCCTGAACAACTTCTTCAACCGCATTATCAGTTACAATCAGGTGAGAAAGTAGTCAAAGAATAGCTATAAAACCAAAAATGCATACTTATTTTGGTCCATGAAAACCGTAAACATACAATATCAAGTACCAAGAGCGCCGGTCGCGGTATCCAAGTTGGTTAATAGTCCGAGAGCTTTGCGCCAATACATTTTTTGATCTGAATCAACTGATTGTATTCGTTCTGTACACTCTGACAATTTAGTGTGGAAACACACGGGATGAATCTCTTGTAACGTCAAAGCTTTACATAAAACATAGGTTAGAAATTCGTAAATCTACACTAATATTATAAAGAGGTAATATTCGTATCAATTGATTTTAGTATGTAACGAATAAACTAAAAAACTACCGGACCGATTTGGATGAATTTTGGTATGGTAATAGTTTGAGACTCGGGAAAGGACATAGGATATTTTTTATCCAACTGCGCAAGAAGAGTTTAATGGTTTTGCGCGATAACCTTGATACACTCGCGGGCAGAGCTGCGGCCGATAAGCTAGTATTTTATATTTTGACTATACAGTAGTCTATGGGTTCAAATGTCTCCTGTAGTGGTCGTGTTTGTCACCGTTAAATTTATATGTATTATTAGTATTACGAGCGTTTATTAATGTATAATACTGCCACCTTACTTGTCCTGTTACTTGACCTGACAAATAAAAGGTCCTTTTTAGGTAATTGTGTGCGGTTTTATAATAAAATTCCCAAACATACTTACAATGCTCACAGAAGGAAAATTCAAATTACACGTGAAAAACATTTTGATTAAGAAATCCTACAACACAGTTTGTGATTACTTAAACGACAAAAATGCTTGGAAAATTCCACCTCTGCCAAGCCATCACATGTCTCCTACGTAATTTAAACAAATATTGTAATAATTGTATTATATTGCATATAACACATTGTAAAAAGACATTTAAAAGAATGGCCCCGAGTTTCTTGCCCGTTCTTCTCGCAGTGGCTCTATATTTTTTTTGCTTAACGTGGCAGTACAATATAGAATATTTCAATATTAAAATTTGTAATTGACCTTCATAATAGCATCGTAGACGCCTAAATTGAATAAATGATTTTGAATTTGAATTAGAATTTGTTTCGCCAAGCAGTAATGTTCACATTACTGGGTTCTGGTTTGATGGGTATGGGTTCCGGTGAAATTACAGGCACACTTAATGAAGGCGCGGTGCATTTGCTATAGACAGGTTAACGCTTAACACAGGTAGGCTTCGAGCTTCTTTTTCCCCGTAATATAAAAAGCAGTGACAGCTCAGCGGCATTGGCTATGGACTGCCGCGCAACATGTCCATGGTTCCAATCCCGCCGCGTGCTTGAGCTTCACCGCATGGTGGAAGGGCACTAAGCGAATGCCCGCCTGGCTAGCGACCATCCTCAGGTAGAAAATCTGTCGCCAAGCACCTAACGGTTCCGGCAGCAGTCCTTGAGAGCCATCACAGGCACATGAGACTTAACAACTATGTCTCAAGGTGACGGGCACAGTGTAATTTGTGACTTGCGGCGAAATGCATCTGTTATAGGCAGAGGTTAGTCCGCTTAACATCAGGCCTCGAGCTAGTTCCGTCACAATAACATAAAAAAACTTTAAAAAGCGGTAGATATAAAATTGACGGTGAATTGTCATCCGGTTTGAAATATTAGAGTAGTTATATCCGAACACCACTGCTCTAAAAGCTTACTAGAATTTACCTGTCTACATACCTACGCACATGTATATGCAGTTTGTAATCACAAGGAAAGACCGTTCAAATATTTTGCGTCATATCTGTTGTAAGAAAGAGATAAATAAGCAATTCGTGTAACCACCGAACCGCCACGAGACGTTCCGATCACCATTACACTGCGATCTCTTTCACACTCTCACACCAAACGATACACATATCTCGCTCATCCATTTGATTGAGAATAGTTCCTTAGATAAAACAAAATGTCGATATTTTCTATTTCATCAATAAAAGCAATAATTACGCCTGAAATGAAACAGTTTTCTTATCTCTCACAGTGCTTGTATAATTGGTGCAGAGTCTAAAGACACAAGGAAGGCATATTGTCCACAGATTATTCCTAAAAAACACGATTAGCGGCGATGTATTCACCGGACGCTCGGAAGTGCAAGACTGATAGTGACTCTGGTAATTACCCAGAATTCGTCTAGTAAATATGGAGGGCATACAACGCATCTACAGGTAAAAAAATCTTAGAATAAAAACAAGAAAAAAAACAATTCTCCCGCGCAAAATCATATTTCCTATATCCCCATCCCAAATGTTTATACACCTCAAATCATAGAGCACTTTTAATCACTCAACTCTTGTCGAAGGTACATCGAATGTTTGAAGCAGGAAATAGCTAATAAGTCGACTGGGTGTTTGGATTGTCACTTCCGTTTATTAATCTTTGATTGGTTTGAATATGGAATTTCTAATTCAATTCTTATCTTTTTTACTGCATGGAAAATGTTGCGATTCCTTAGATGTTTAGTAGTAAGTATATATTTTCACATTATTGTTAAATAGAACCTTTTTTCTAAAAGTACTAGGTCAGTATTATGACCTACATATACCAACCGATCTTACAGCAACCATAGAGTTCCTTTATTTGACAGCATTGACGCATATAAAGGACAGCATAGACAAAAATCTGGGCTTGATCGATTAAAAGTCATCCATCTGTTGCCATCCGAAAAAATACATACTTAAATCCAAATCCATTTGTAAACCTTTCAATAGTTTACTCCTTTCTTTTCTTTCTCCTTACTAACTTTTACTTTTCTCACCACAAATATTTACCTAACATCTACCTCGAAAGAGCTTTTTTTAATCACATCAACCTTCTAATGTGGTGTACTTAAGAGTATTTAGTACTTATAAAGTGTTTTTAAATGGGGAAGTAGGCAATAAGTGGCCGCCGTGGTGTGATTGTTTGGCTTGTCGCTTCCGTTTCATAATTTCATACTCTTTGATGTTTTTGATGGACTGTTATGGAGTTTTTTTTGTTTAGATTCGTACGGATTGTACTTTGATTCAGTGGCAAGTGCTTATTAAAGTTAAACGTATGAATATAATGAATAGTGGCCACGAATTTATAAAATTCATAGTAAGTATGGGGAAACGAAATGGATATGATTAAGCGCATTTTATAAGAAAAGTGGTTTAAAAAATAATATGTATTTATAAGCTGTGGTACAATACAAGTTTGCGTTTGACAGTTATCTCACAAATGGCTCTATAAACAACTAAATACTAATTGTTTTCTAGCTCAATTCATTTAAACAACTAATCCATAGACAATTAGTATTTTATATTGACTTTCAAAAATGGAGATCAACCCTTTTTTCTTAATTTTAGCTTATAATTTTACTACATTATATCTCGCTTACATATTGTTTTTAGTTGGTTACAGTATTTATTCAAATTGGTCCCATTTAAATTACATTGGCACAACGATATTTAGTGTTATTTTCTCGATGCATTGGCATCAGTAAAGCAGTTTTTCAGTTACTCTGAACTAACTAAAAAAAATAATTGCCATTTGATTTCAGCCCTTGGAATATCGTGTGTGAGTGAAAAAGGATATTTTTGTAAGCAATATGAATAGGTTGTTTTTCTTTTTGTTGCTAGGTACTGATTACTAGAGCTAAAAAGATATTTGAAATTTAACATGTGAAAGTTGAACTTTGAAATGGGAATTTAGAATATTCATTTATTTCGTTTCAATGGCTAAATTATAATATAGATAATAATAATATTAAGAATATGAATATAATATATATAAATCAGCATGGTATTGACTCCAATGAGTAATTTTTTTTAGATTAATTTGTTTTTTATATTCAATACTATATATTATGTAACTTCAGTAGGTACACTCGTTTGTGTCCATTAAATATGAGAAAAATCCTTCTAAAAATGTTGATAATTTCCTTCAATACCATTTCGATTGATAGAAAATTTGATAAATCATTATGTATGTCCTTTTGAATTACCGAAATAATAATTTTAAACAATTTTTTAATATTTCTTCAATTTACACGCATCTCTGAGTGAGCAGTGGTCGTAATAGCCATGTTACAGGGCATGCAGAAATGTTTTTTTTATGTTATTGTGACGGAACAAGCTCGAGGCCCACCTGTTGTTAAGCGGGCTAACCTCTGCCTATGACAGATGCATTTCGTCACAAGTCACGAATTGCACTGCGCCTGTCACACATAATAATATGTGTCATCAGACATGGTTGTTAAGTATCATGCGCCTGTAATTTCAATGGCTCTCAAGGACTGTGCCGGAACACACCGTTACAAAAACATACCCTTAAAAGGTGCCGGACGCAGTACAATTCATGTGATCAAATGCATCTGATATAGGTAGTTAGTCCGCTTAACATCAGTTGGGTGTCGAGTCACAATAGCATAAAAAAACAGCTTTTATGTTTTAGAAACTATACTCCATTAACAAGTCAAAAAACATCGTGAAGTACTTATAACAAGAGCACAAACATTTCTTCCGTTCCTCTAACAATCGTAATCAGGGATACAATACCCGAATAACTTACGCCAATGTTTGAACTTAAACAACATACATACAAACTTAAATATACTATCAGCAAAACGTAAATTATCTGTATTCCGTTAGCCTTAAAATCGATTACAGATGCATTCGTAAAGTTGTCAAATACGCGTTTTGACAAACTTAATTTTGCTGTTGTGAAAATAAAAATTATCAACATCTATTTCGATAAGCAAACAATATCGACTGCAATTGAAAAAACGGTACGGGCACGTTCCAATAACAAATTTATATATGCTGTCAGGAAACACAATTCTCAATACAAATTATGACGCAAATCTACTGCAGATGTATCTTTGTTATAGCCACGTACTAAAACAAATTTAGTTTTACTGTTGTTGAACAAAATTTTTAGTAGATTTATGTATGTAACTTAACAGCAACTGTAAATTGGTAGTGTTAGGAACAAGTCCAAATATTGATGTTATAAGTAAAGCAGATCATGACCATCAAACTTCGTCAAGCAAACATCAAGCCTGCTTGATTGGTGATGATTGACGATAATTTAAAAACTGTAGCATTTTTGTTTAAACTTTCTGTTCAATGTTTGAAGTTGTCTGTATGTTTATTGGTCAAAAGATTTCCGCATTTTTTAAAATTTTATCATTGTAGAAGTTGATTAGATTTACTTCAAATAAGTATTTAATTTACTACACACGAAGCGCGCTGTTGTGTGGAAACAATACAACCTATTCAGTTGTCTTAAAAAAAACAACTTATGGACACACACACATTTATTTTATTTAAAAAATTAAATTATTAATTTACACCTTGACTTACAAGTTCCTGCAACTCACTTTTGGTACTAATTTGGGCAGAGGTTCCACCTGAAGGGTATACTGGTACTGAGTCTGGTGACTCCTGGAGTTATCACAATAAATCTGAGCACTTAATTTTGGAAGCCACCGTTTATATAGAGAAAAATACTCCTGACAACGCGTAAATAGGTTTGTGAGGGATTCGGGCCTAGGTCAGCAATATATTAGGTGTAACAGTTCGTAGCGAAGTTCGCTTAGCCGTACTTAACCGATCAACTAAGTTAAGCAACGTCTGCCGCGGTCATGAGTTGGATGGGTGACCGCTAGTGACATTACTACTGAGCGTGCACGTGCTTCGGAGGGCACGTTATTCCGTCGTCGGTCCCGGTTGGTGTCATAGAATGGCAATCTATAGCATGATGGTAGGGTATTTTGCGAATTCCCGCCTGGCTTCCACCCACCCTCAAGTAGAAAATCTGTTGCCAAGTACATAACATCTTGAGAGACAGTAATTCTAGTTCTAGAACCTTCGAAAACATCACCACTTACCATCAGGTAAGATAGTGGTCAAGGCTAGCCTATCAGCTATAAATATAAAAAAAAAAAGAATTCATTAAATTTCAACAAAAATAATGGAGAATTACTGATGCCCAATATAATAATTATGTAAAGCTTTTATTATTCTTTTACTTTTTTTGTTTTTATAATGTGTTTTTTTCCGAGAGTCTGAAATAAATAGCTATTATTATTTTAGAGTATTGTATTTACTTGTATAGATATAGTTTTATCTAATAAGTGTAATTGGACTAATTGGCAATGGCCGTACTAATTATATAAATAAATAAATTTAATTGCCTGAACAGATTTTGATGTATGTGATATCGTTAGAATCCGTTACATCCCCCTGAGTTACGATAGCAGGGCATTCATGTTTTTAATTGTTTATATTGTTATTCTTACAAGCAGTGACATCTGAGCAGATTGCCGTATCGCATGTCCATGCATCAATCCCCACCGCCCCGGCTTGAGATTCGCCGCATTTACCCCCTTAGTCGCCTCTTACGACACCTATGGAAAGCGATGGGGTGGGGGGCATTCAAGCCCGGCACCACACGGGCAGTCCTACTCCCCATGGGCAGCCTGGCACCCAATGGCTCTAGATAGATAGATAGATGAACTCTTTATTGAAACACCATAATTTAGACAACAAACAAAAATAGGACTAAGTGTTACAATAGGCGGTCTTATCGCTCAAAGCGATCTCTTCCAGACAACCCATTTGTAGGAGAGATTACATTAAAAAGGCGACTTGGTTGTTTCACAATATTACAATATTAATTTACATATTAAACATCTAACTTAATACAAACTTAACTTAAACACTTTAAATACCTACACAGATTTTATTTGACATTATCTTACTACTTATCCTAGAAGATCCTGGCTCTATTGTCTATTAAGTATAAAACTTTTATCTAATCTATGGTAAAGCCCGCGAAAGGATTCAAATACAACAGCTAGATTTTTAGCTGAAGAAATGTATATATTAGGTTTATGTTTATAATATCTATATTGAACCTATCCTGATTAAAAAAAAAACTTACCTATGGTGTAATTTTTTAAGCTAAAGAATTTTCGTCACACCCTCACCGTCCAGCGGTAGTTCCTACTTTACTAGGTATGTGCATAGACTATATCAACAGTTAGTATTGCCGACTGGTTCGTATTATTGTTATTAATACTGCCCGTTTATTGCTTCTGGTCGATTATGGGCTGTAAGGAATGGGGGATAATGTGGACATACCCCCAGACAAACATGGGGCCCAACTCCCACTTTTAAAAACTATAATTCAAATATTTCGGACAACAATAAATCCATTTTGTTTGAAACAATATTAAAATAACTTATTAAAGTTGAACTAGCCGCTCACGTTTCCTTACAAACGTCCAACGGAGATCACTCCCTTATTTGAGGCTTTAGGTCTGGACCTAAAGCATCTGGATATAGTATGGTGTTATTTATAAAGCAAAAATTATAATTTTACAATTAAAACTCTTCTAGGACACTTAAAATATTATTTTTTTTCCTTTTTTTTTACCGGCGGTATGCCTTTATTAAACAAAATACTACGAACTATATACAACACTACAGCTACTACAATAAAAGCATTCACAACCTATAAGTCAAAGCAGACTCATAGGCAGTCCAAATGCTCCAGCCCACTCCCAGTTGGCAGCGTGTCGAGCATGCTGGCAGCATTGCCCCGTTGAATTGCAACGCAATAAATAATTAATTAAATTACGGGCCTGTTTCAGAATGTTCGAGTAAGTTCCGGTTTTACTACCCAGAACATATTTAATAAACAAAACACTATCTTTGCGTTTCACAGTCATCGATTTAGCCTATCCATCGGTTAAAGCTTGCAACGCGCTGCATGTTAACTGTCATTTTTATCATTCAGTTATTTTATGTGTTGCATGCAACCCGAAACTTTATTAGGACATTCTAAAACGGGCCCTTAATATATTAAATACTAGCGGCCCGTCTCAGATTCGCACGGTATTTGACAACCAATTTAAAAAAATATTTAAGTTTTTTAAAAATATTCTATAAACGAGTATGTTCACCATAGATAATGTAGAATTCTACTGGTGAAAGAACTTTTCAAATCGGTTCAGTAGCTTTTAAATTTATTCGTTACATACCAAAATATAAATCTTTCCTCATTATAATATAAGTGTAAATTTATTTAAGTCAAAATACTTCCGATAAATATTTCAATGATACGATTCAACTGCAATATCTCTTTCTTTTTCCACTGCCTAAAATACTCGAAAATAATAATAATAATGTTTATTAAGAAAGAACTTAAGCTATGAACTTACACATAAAATATTAAATCAGAATATAGTATCTATCATTATTATACGAAAAATGTAAGTCTATTAAAAATGGCGACCTACTTTTTACATTGAAAATAACTACAAATAAAATCGATTGTCCTGTGAAGCAAAATTTCTATCAACGCCTCCTTTACGAGTAAAATCATTCGATACTATTTGTACTCCCACTATTCGAACGAAGTACAAACAAAATTCATTTCTATGGCGTACTTGTGACCAATCCAATAAACTTTACTGGCATAATGGTCCGGATCTACTTTGTTCGAGCGTAAACTCAGCCAGACATCGGTTGAACACTACTCAGTAAGGGAAATTTTGAACATGTTTTTTAAATCGTACATATTTGAAGCATTTTGAAGCGCTCGTAGCGAAGTTTGCTTAGCCATTCTGAACCGATCAGCAAAGTTTAAGCAACGTCCGCCTCGGTCATGAGTTGAATGGGTGACCGCTGGTGACATTACTGCTGAGCGCCTCCGTGCTTCGGAGTTCGGAGGGCACGTTAAGCCGTCGGTCCCGGTTGTTGTCTTAGGATGGCAGTCGCTATAGCATGGTGGTAGGGCACTTTGCGATTGCCCGCCTGGCTAGCTACCACCCTCAAGTAGAAAATCTGTCACCAAGCACCTAACGGTGTGTTCCGGCAGCTATCCTTGATAGCCAGTAATTCTAGGTTAGCCTGAACAACATCTTCGACCACATCATCACTTACCATCAAGTGAGATAGTGGTCAAAGGCTAACCTAACATAAGGCATAAAAAAAAATGTATAAAATATACTATATTCTTGAGGATATTAAAAATACTATGGCTGATCCAAAAACACGATTCCGTATTACTCTTTAGTTTTAGAATTTCACTAAAACACCCAAAACTTGATTACAAGTTTTGGGTCCTTGTGGCAAATCATATAAATACAAATTTGATTTCTAATTATTATGTACCAACCGTGTCACACAGTACCAGATTTGTTTCCGTTTTCAAACTCTCACTTAACCGACTTTAAAAAAAGGAGGTACTCCAAATACGTCTGTATTTTTATTTTTTATGTTTGTTACCTCAGTACTTCTGATCGGATGAACCGATTTTAATAATTCATTTTTTATTTGAAAGTTGTTGCTTGTCGTGTGATTCCATTTAAATTTCAACAAAATCGGTCAAGCAGTTTTTGAGTTACACTTCAATAACTGAAAAATATTTTCCTATCTTAATGATATAATCATTGCCAATGAATGACAACCGATCCCGTAAGTAGGAGGAAATAAAAGTAAAAAAATAATATAAATAAAATAAAGGACACTGAAAGGGTTAAAAAGAGTTTTTTACCGAAAAATGGAAGCGACTTCAACACTCAAAAATGTGAAATAACTTGTCGAAGTCGGTACCATGCGCACAATATTGTGATAATAGGTACTTTTGAACTATCATGGTAACGACTTAAAACAGTTATTTCACAGTTTTGAGTATTGAGGCCGCTTCCATATTTCGGTAAAAAAAAATGTATAATATGAAGTTATATAAAACAATTCTCTCAAGCTATTTAAATATTGCGTAGCTCTATTTCGCTCACTAACATGCGAAAAGAGGTCTCTCCGTCCTACGCTCTCAGACATGTATCAAAGACCACTTCGTCTTAGCTTAGTTGATCGTATATAAAGACAGAAAGCTATGCTTCCAAAATAAATTTAAAAATACTTTTCACATCAACTCTATTCCTCCGATGCTGCGCGGGCGCACGCGGCGAGCTACGTGTGTGGTCCGCGGCAACGCAATATGCTCTACTTTACATACCTTTACTGAGGTAGAGCAGCTTACAAAACCTCGACATGATATTTTTAGAAATTTAGGTTTACCATTTTGTGATATACTAGTGTACTAAACAATTACTTATCGACCAAGCACTACATAGGTGTTTCTATACTTATATTATGGTAGGTACGTATAATACTTATAGGTGTTTCTACTTATAAATGACAAAAATCGGGAAGGGTATGTCAAGATAGTTTGGACATGTATAGAGAATGAATGAAATGAGATTGACTTAACAGGTATACGTGGGACAAGTGAACGGAAGTGTTGGAAGGGGAAGATCTAGGCCAGAGTTCCGAAATCAGATTGAAGATGTTCTGAAAAAAGGCCAGGTCAGGAGTACCCTAAACCGCCTCCGACGCTTATGTATGAAAGGATTGATGAGTTTAGATGAAGCGAGAGATATGTAAGGATCGTAGCAAGTGGAAATCTATGGTCTCTACCTACTCCTATGGCAAAAAGAGACGTGATTTTATGTACGTATGTAGGTATGTATGAGTATTTTTGCGCTTGTCCCCTTACTGAAGGAACGATATTCGATACCTAGTATAATAACTTTATACTATGTATATATACTGTTGTATGTATATTTCTAACAACACAGCATTCTAATGGTATAAGAGGGCAAACGAGCAGGCAGCTCACCTGGTGGTAAGTGGTCACCGTTGCCCACAAACATCCGCAACACCAGAGGTTCGAGTATGCACGTAATTGTTAATTTTCTGTGGAGTTAAGTCTGGGTGCCTTCAGACAATGACTTTTCATGGAGTTCTTATTACCATGGCATTTAACTAATACACGCCTGGGTAGCTACCACACTCAACCTAGCCTAAAGGTGTTATCCGGCCACTGCCTTGAGAGCTAGTTCTCGTTCCAGGTTAATTCTTCATCATCATCATTTATCATCACGGCGGATTGTGAACTAAGGTTAGTCTATATACATCTACACTAATATACTAATTTTGAAGCGTTCGTAGCCAAGTTTGCTTAGCCATTCTAAATCGATCAGCAAAGTTAAGCAACGTCCGCCGCGATCATGACTTGGATGGGTGACCGCTGGTTGGGCATTACTACTGAGCGCTTCCGTGCTTCGGAGGGCACGTTAAGCCGTCGGTCCCGGTTGTTGTCTTAGGATAGCAGTCGTTACAGCATGGTGGTAGGGCACTTTGCAAATGCCCGCCTGGCTAGCTACCACCCTCAAGTTGAAAATCTGTCGCCAAGCACCTAACGGTGTGTTCCGGCAGCTGTCCTTGAGAGCCAGTAATTCTAGGTTAGTCTGAACAACATCCTCGACCACATCATCACTTACCATCAGGTGAGATAGTGGTCAAAGGCTAACCTATAAGGCATAAAAAAAAAAAAAATTATAAAGAGGAAAGATTTGTATTTTTGTCTGCAATTAATAAACTTAAAAACTACTGAGCCGATTTGGATAAAATTTGGTATGGAAATAGTTTGAGACCCGGGGAAGGACATAGGATAGTTTCTATCTACGCAAACGAGGTTAATAGTTGAAAACCGACATTCGGCCAAAAGCTAGTTAGCTATATAAAAGGTATCAGTCTACCTAGCTAACTCCGCAATAATTGGTTATGCGATGTAGGCATATAGCATACAGAATTGTATCAAGTAGTTGATCTGTCGCCAAGCACTTAACAGTGTGTTCTGGCAGCAGTCCTTGAGAGCCAGTAAAATTACAAGCACATGAGACTTAACAACTGTAGGTCTCACGGTGAGCGGCGCAGTGCAGTTTCACTTGTGATGAAATGCATCTGTAATAGGCAGAGGATATCGCTTAACATCAGGTTTGCGTGATTGTTCCGTCGCAAAAACTTTTTTTTTATGGTATAGGAGGGCAAAGGAGAAGCCGGCTCACCTGATGGTAAGTGATCACCGTCGCCCCAAACATCCGCAACACCAGAGGTCTCGAGGATGAGTTGCCGACCTTTAAGGAGGGAATATGCTCTCTTGTTGAAAGTCGTAACTGTTCGGAAATACTTCACCTGGCAGCTGGTTCCATAATATGGCAGTGCGAGGTAGAAAATGCCGTGAAAATCGCAAGGTTGTGGACTTCCAGACGTCGACATGAAATTGAAGAAACATCATCTCGTCGGAAAATTTTGTCGGGAAATCCGGTGGCGAAATTGAGCTGCAGGTAGTAAATCGAACAGTTCCTCAGAAAAATAAAAATAAAAGCCAGATCATCCACTGCTGAACACAGCCTCCCCCTATAAGGTGGGGATTTCCATAATCTCTACGCTTGACTGGTGTTTTGGATATTAGATGGCAGTTCTTCAGGAGGCGCTGCTGGCCACCTTCTGGTGTATCCCCACGACTCCCACAGGAATATATGAGGGGTGTAAGTCTCCAGCACCCCACGGAAAAAACGACATTCTGAATAACTTTTTTTTAATCGGATTCGTATGGTCTGTACATTTCACAAATATTATAAAATAATTTATTCGTTTTTTTTTTATGAACTCAAACTTCAAAGTCGAGTTCTAAATATGAAGAAATAAAATAAAGAACTCTTCGTCATTTCAATGTCATATAGGCAACAAAAAGAAAGAGCTCCCCTTGAGCTTGGTACAAAAATGCTTTCTTGGATCATAATAAAATTAATTTTACCAATAATAATACTATAATTGCCTAAACACTACATTATGTACGGATAGATATGAAGTCAAAAGAATTGCAATGTATATTAAATTATTATGTAATTGCCAGATACATTTATACTCTTTATAAGCGGTCCGACCATAGACTATATCAAACAACGAACTTCGTACCGCAAAATCAATTTTCGTTGTCTAAAGTGTCGTTCGAAACACGAAAAACTAAACTTCGGTGCATTGTAGGGACAGATCCCTTTCATTTTAATTCTGTAAGTTGTAAGTATAGGTACCTACGTATAAATTACTCAACATATCAGTACAAAGTTCATCGACCAATCCGTTCATAAACCGTTCAACACCTCTCATAATAATCTGTACAAATCGAAGGTGACGAAATAATGCGTTCAGAAATTAATACAACAAAAAAATAACCATGAATCATATATATTGAGTATTAGTGACAGACACTGTCTGCTGGTTACGTTATAAATAAACAACATCTAATAATAAAATGGTTGGGTGTACGTTTGTTTGTGTTTCGTAGATTTGATATACAATATTTTGAACGGAGTGTCTGAAATGTAATCTTTGATGTTGATTCTGGATGTGGGCGGGTATTCAGTTTTTTTTAATGATATTGTGACGTAACAAGCTTGAGGTGCACCTGATGTTAAGCAGTCACCTCTGCCTATAACAGATGCATTTCGTCGTAAATATTATATCGTTACATTTACGAACTCTCGCATTTATAAAATTAGTGAGATTGGCATGAAGATGTCAATTGGTACTGGGCTGGAGCATTTGGACTGCCTGTAGGGCCTACAATGGCCATTAGGTTGTCTAAATAGTTACGTTGTAGTAGCAGTAATGTTGTATTTAATTGCATTGTTATATTTTTAAACACGTACATACGTACATAGACATACAAAATAAATGTAAGTATTTCGCTAAAAACTTACAAATTGTTTTTTTGATGTTATTGTGAAGGAAAAAGCCCGAGGCCCATGTGATGTTAAGTGGTAACATCTGCCTGTTACAGATACATTTTATCACATGTGACGAACTGCACTGCGCCCGTTACCCTCAGACATACAGTTGTTAAGTCTAATGTACCTATAATTTTACTCTCAAGACCTGCTGCCGGAACACACTGCTATATGCTTAGTGACAGATTTTCTACTTATGGATGGTAGCCCAGGCGGGCAATGCTCTTCCACCATGCGGTGAAGCTCAAGCCGGCGGCGGCGCGCGGCGGGAATCGAACTATAGACGTATTTGACACTCCATTGCTATTGCCGTTGGGCTATCACTGTAGAGAAAGGCTAAAGTAGGCAGCAGGATGCCTCACAGACACAATTTGGGTCCAGCCTTAAAAATTAATATGTATTCCTTCCAACGCTAGTACAAATTTTGCCGGTTCCTACACTCATTCTTTACAAGCAAATCCGGTGACTTTACTAGTGCATTCAACAACTATAATTAGTAACAATCGGTAGAGTAAGTAAATCTGTCACTACCCACACATTCGTCTTGTTAAGTGAAGCTATTTCAAGATGTGGGGATGGTTACAGATAATGCATAAGTTTTACGCAGGAACAGAGTTCAAACAATGATACGACAATAGCGACAATGATCTGTCATACTAAATACGGTAAGGTCCGAACTAAGGTATAGGTACCAATAGTATGCTCACAGCTGGTCCAAATTGTAATAAGAGTGCCAAATGTTTTGCGCGGGTGTTGATGTGCATGTTATAGATGACGTCACCATAAAGCGTTTTTATTCACGGCTCCATGGATGCACCCGAGCACTCTGTGTCAATAGTGCCCTGAACGTGAAACCTTCCAAATATCATCGTTGGTCACGAATGTTTAGCTATGGCTCAACCTGTGACTCAACTGCCACAACAATATAAAAATTAACTGTTGAACAACTTACAACTGCTAATGGTCTACGTTTTTCAACATTTAATTTATTGTTAAAACAACTATTTACTGCTCGTAGTTTTTCTCTCCCATAAACGGACCGATCGTAAAAAACTAGTTTTTTTTTTATTGATGTTTCACAGAACTGGATATACACAAAAATAAACACAAGTGATAATTACATTACAAAACATAGGTAAGGGAGCACATCCTTCCTGCTGTGAACACAGCATGCTTAAAAGTATTGTGTACAAATAATTTACTAACTAAGGTTTTTAAATGGATAATAGCAGTCTCTGAGACGAGAGAAGAGACTAAGGGGTTAAAAATGTCAACATCATGACAAATATTATTATAAGAAGATACGATATAAACATGAATGATGACCGTAGTTTGTACGTGAGAGTGGAAGGCTAAATGTTTTTCGATTAGTGAGACGGCTAGAGGGGCGAGGGATATCAAATTCAATTTTCTCAAGCAACGAGGGACTATCAATGTAACCATGTATAAGCTTGTGAAGAAATACAAGGTCAGCGCTGTTCCTTCTATTTTGGAGTGAGGACATCTTAAAGTGATACAGTCTAGAGTCATACCACTCCAACCGACTGCAAAGATTACTCGAGTAGGAAAGATGGTATAAAAATCTTTGCTGCAGTTTTTCCAATCGTTCAATATGTATCTTGTACGTCGGGCTCCAGACGGGGCTGCAGTACTCTAGAATACTACGTACATAACAGTTATAAATTAAAATAGAAATATCAGGATCCTTAAAAAATTTAGCCTGCCTAGACACGAAACCTGCAAGGCGAGAACATTTTTTAGCAATGCAGTCAATGTGTTCTCTAAAGTCTAATTTCGTGTCAACAGTAACACCTAGATCACGCATGCTAAAGACCTCTGTTAGGGGAATGTTATTTATAAAGTAAGATACTTTCGTTGGTTTTCTTTTTCTGGAGAAATTAAGATAGAAACATTTAGAGGAATTTAACACCATCTTATTGTTTGAACACCAGTCATTTATAGTGTTTTTGTCACATTGTAAATTTTCTATATCTTTATCAGAGCGAATCTCTCTATAGATTTTTAAATCGTCTGCAAACATTTGGAATTTGGACGTAATTGTAGAAGAAAAATCATTTACAAAAATAAGGAAAAACAGGGGACCGAGATACGAGCCTTGCGGTTCTCCTGATGGAACCGACCTTGGTGGAGACATGAACCCACGGATCTTGACGATTTGTGAACGGTTTCTCAGATATGACTCACACCATCGTAACAGAGAACCACAAATTCCAGCATGTGCAAGCTTCTGAATCAGTAACCTATGATTGACTACATCAAATGCCTTAGAAAAATCAGTGTAGATTGCGTGAATTTCGTGTGAGTTCGTGAAAGATTCTGTGATGTCACTCACGAAATCAACGAGATTCGACGCTGTTGACCTACCCGGTAAAAATCCGTGTTGTTGGGGTATGATTAATGGCTTGAGGTGGAAGAACAGTATTTTTTGTACTGACGATTCAAATAACTTACCCATGGCGGATAAGATTGAGATTGGTCGGTAGTTACAAACATCCCCAAGATCTCCTTTTTTGTGAATGGGAGTAATATTTGCAACTTTCCATTTATTTGGAAAAATTCCACACGACATGACTTATTAAATATAATGTGTGATGGTTTTGCCAGTTGTGAGGAGCAACATTTCAAGAATGAAGGAGGTATGGAATCCGGTCCAGGGCTCTTATTAGCGTCTAGCAATTTAAGGGAGGTCAAAACGTCTGATTCAGAGAGGTAACATGAGCTAAGTGTTGTATGATGGCCACAGGATTCATCGGAGTAACTACCTAAGGAGTTTCGGCTGTAACCACATTGGTAAATAGAGTGAAAATATTCAGAGAATAAATTTACAACATGCTGCCCACCCTGAGCGCTCTGGCTCTCGAGAAATATTTCATCCGGTATATCGTTACTGTATGAACGCAAAAAGAGTTTATGAACGACCAAAAGTATTTAGGGTTCTTTTTAATTTGCGTCTTTGCTTCTGACTTCATTACAGTTATATTACTAGCTAACATTTTATCACAACGTTCACGCAGGATTTGATATGTAAGGTGATCTTTAGGATTTTCATATAATTTAAACCTACGATGATACTTGGCCTTTTCTTTCAATGCTTTAATTAAGGGTCGACTAAACCAGAACGGATACTCATTGTTACCTTTTTTACGAAGTGGGATGTTCTTAGTTATTACAGACGTCAGAACATCATAGAAGACGTCTACAGTCTCATCAACAGTTAGGTTTGGATTGAGGAGATAATTCCAATCAATTTCATTTAACTCTTTTCTGAAGCTTTCGTAGTTACCTTGGGGATAGTTAAAAACGGATGATTTTTTGACTTTCGGAGGCTTTGGCGTATCAATCTTAATTTTGACAGAAATAATCAATACGGGATGATGGACATCAAGTTTAACTAATGGTTCAGGACCATTAGATACTGATACTGATTTTGGTGAATTAGTGATAATAAGATCCAATATTCTGCCACGTGAGTTGGGGATAGAACACATTTGATGAAGCGCGTTAAAAGATAATGTATCAATGAGAAGGCTGTCTATATTGTCACTTGGAGAGCCAGGGATCAAAAAGTCTGAATTTTCATCTTCGCCACGTGCCCACTGAAGGTATGGTCGATTGAAATCACCAGCCAATAGAAGTATTGAATTACTGGGCATCTTATTTTGTAGAACGTTGGTAATGTTAGATAAAAAATTGTCCAAATGATCATACCTGGCTGGTGGGGGAAGATATAACGCACAAATGCACAAGTTAACTACTGAATTTCCCTGTCCCAGTCTAATTGTCACCCACAGGTTCTCCCGAGTAGACTCCCATTTAATTTTTCGAATGGGACCATATTTCTTAAGGTTAAGCTTTGTTAGCACAATTGGCATAAAACGGACCACACCCTTCATAATCACACACAACATTTTCCTAGAATGGTTTTCTATCCAATTTTTCTTTACCTACACATTTTGTTTCAAAACGTCTTCAATCCCATTAAAATTTTTAGAGCAAAATGAATCTTGTTTCTAAACTCAACTTCAACTTCAACATCTTGTGGTTTCTGCGGTCTTACCAGTCAACTCAATTAGTTATTCGTTTGTTTCCTAATACAACTTGACAGCTCTTCTCTTATGTCATTCTCATAATTGATTGTTGAAAATTTTGTAAACTGGGTCCGTCATATAGGTTTGTGTTATGAACATGTTCATTCATTAAAAAGTTCTGTTAAAAGTTATCCTGAAACCAAAATCAAGCATTCAATCGCCTTTCATTAATACCGATCAGTCTATTTCGTTTGTTTCCACTCTATCCGTGCGACTCGTCATTGGCGAAATTGTGGCACACCACAGAAGCCACTCAAAAAAAATGGAGGTTCATTACCAAGTAATTATTTTTACGGTTTCTTTCTCGGAGAAAGGGAACAACGATCTTTTTAATACATTGTTACAATTAAAATTAGCGTTGGCATGGAACCCTGTCTGTTCAAGTCCAACTGGCAATTCTCTTGTTTATTTTTTCTATTAAATCATCCCCTTTCCAGCAATACAGATGGATCACATCCAAAAATACCCCACCGAGACACGCAGAAAGTATTTCCACGGCACATTAGCAAGAATTGCTCTTTGCCTTACTAGCCAATGATTTATTGGTGCCACTAATTAGTGCCAATTATATGTGCCATAGCACTTGACAGATGGCGGATCGGGACAGCCAGGGATCTTTGAGCAACTAAATATGACTAATTATACACTTATTTTGTAAACTAATTTTCCAATTGGATTTTATTACAAATGGTCTAATCTTTGACTGCTATAAGTGATGTCGGAGATCCAAGAAAAGAGAACAAGACGAAGGTGCGCTGAGAATTGGACATCATTGGGTGCGACACAATTTCTTGCCCATCACACATCATATTACAAACGGGCGAGGACTTGAATACAGGGTTATTGGTAAAATGCTTACAACCTCTTAAGGTTGATTTCTGTTCTTCTTGGTTTAATATTGTTAAGTTTGCAATTACGCCTGCTAGGCGTTAATATGTATAAGTTGACAATATTAAAATTATAAGGTTGCGTTTTCATTTACAAGTTTAAAACCAATTGCAAAATTGGTCTTGTTTGTAGTACAACGCAAGTTGAACTATAGGTGTCGCTCCATCCCAATACGATGGTTGCATGAAGAACGAGAGCAAGAATTAAAGTTATGAGTCATTGTGCCATGTTAGCTAAATTGGTTAGAGCACAAGCTAAAGGAGTGGATGGACGCGGGTTCGAATCCCGCACATGACTATATTTTTTTCTCTCGTAAATTTGTAATTTTGTTAGGACACGTTCATTAGCATCATCATGACTTTTCACCATTGTTTACGCAGGTAAACCGCAGGACGCAGCTAATATTATGATAATAACTTTGCTTTTAATTGATTAGAACAGGTTATTCACGTGATATTCAACACTTACGTTTTTTTTTATTGTCTGATAGGTAGGTCTTTGACCACTATCTCACCTGATGGTAAGTGATGATGTGGTCGAAGGTGTTAACAGGCTTAACCTAGAATTATAGGCTCTCAAGGACAGCTGCTGGAACACACCGTTACAGATTTTCTACTTGAGGGTGGTCGCTAGCCAGGCGGGCATTCGCAAAAATGCCCTTCCACCATGCGGTGAAGCTCAAGCTAATTACGTGTTGCCGATATAAGGATCGACAATTGTTTTGGCTTCATAAGGAAGCCATCTTCAAGATCTGGAGTGCGGTTCGATCGCTGTCGCGGCCCGATTCACACTCAGTGTTAAGGGGGCACCGAGCTTTTAAGGCGCACCGCGTATGTGTGCGTGAGGTAGGCACGCGAACAGCATCCGTCTCCGTCCGACGGCCGAAAAATTACTAAAGCGGAAAGGGACAAAGCATCGCGGCTCTGGCTAAAATAAGTGGAACGTGCGTGAATTTAAGTATTTCCTTCGTATAATAAAAACAAATACCTATTTGAAAAATATAATGTGTATACGTTATAGAAAACACGTTGTTCTTTTCTCAAATAAATACTGATGACTTTCCGTTACATATTTAAGCCGTAGTATGGGTTTATTTAGATTTTTAGATATAGCTTTGGATTTTTTTTCTTGGATTTATAGAATGAATCCTTAAATATAATATATATAAATTGCATACTTAAAATTAAAAAATAAAGATACAGCAAAGGATCAAACGAACCACAATTACGTATCGCTGCCTCGGTGCACGCTTAAATATCACTTGAATAACCTGTAATCAAAATGTGCGTGAGTTTTATTACTTAATATTATAACTTTGTTATTGTCTTCGTACCCACATTCCAAGCATTTGTGGTCGTTGCAATATGTTTTCTAAGGTCTAAAACGATTGTATTTTAGAATTTGGCTGCGGACTTACGGCCGGCCAATGTTCTGACAACCCACCTTGAGAATGGTATCGGTGGTAGACATTTAGATGAATGAAGGTGTATAGGGGATTTTTAACCGACTTCTAAAAAAGGAGGAGGTTCTCAATTCGTCTGTATTTGTTTTTTTAAGTTTGTTACCTCAGATCTCTTTACTGGGTGAACCGATTTTGAAAATTCTTTTTTTGTTTGAAAACTGATGCTTGTCGTTTGGTCCCATTTTAAATTTAATCAAAATCGGTCAAGCCGTTTTTGAGTTACACTAAAAAGATTGAAAAAATTTTTTTTACAAAAAATGGAACCGACTTCAACACCCAAAAGTGTGAAATAACTTGTCGAAGTCGGTACCATGCGCAATATTGTGATATTAGCTACTTTTGAACCGTCATGGTACCGACTTCAACAAGTTATTTCACACTTTTGGGTGTTGAAGTCGGTTCCATTTTTTGTAAAAAAATTTTTAGATCAATTGAGAGCTTGTAACCGATAAAACTTTTGAGGCAGTGATGGCTCAGTAGCATTGGCTATGGACGCGCAGCAAGTCCATGATTCGAATCCCGCCGCGGGCTTGAGCTTCACCGCAGCATGGTGGAAGGGCTTTTTGCGAATGCCCGCCTGGCTAGCGACCACCCTCAAGGTGAAAATCTGTCGCCAAGCACCTAACGGTGTGTTCCGACTTCCGACAGCAGTCTTGAGAGGCAGTGAAATTACAGGCGACTTAACAACTTTGTCTCAAGGTGGCGGGCGCAGTGCAATTCGTCACTTGTCACGAAATGCATATGTTATACGCTGAAGTATAACCGCTTAACATCAGGTGGGCCTCGAGCTTCTTCCGCCACAATCACATAAAAAAAAACAATACTTAAATTAAATAAATCTCAATGTGCGCAGTGGGATCGATTCCCGTCCTAAACAAAAATATTTGTGCTCCAATAATTTGTAAATAGGATTTACGCTCAGCACGCGACAGTGCTTGTAAACATATATAGAAAGATAATATTAATTAAATATTTTAGGAAAAAAATTAATAAGTATAAATGTATTTCCAGTGACTAAGCCAACGTGGTATCAGAAATGCCACGAATCTTATCTGAAATAAGTTTCGATGCGTTTCGCTTCGACACGAAGCATGATTTTGAGGTCTCAACTCTTCAAGCGCTCGACCAAGAAATTTTCTATAAAATCTCTTAAATATTTATTTGTTATCTAAAAAAATATCGCTCGTAGCGAAGTTTGCTTAGCTGTTCTTAACCGATCAGCAAAGTTAAGCAACGTCCGCCGCGGTCATGACTTTGATGGGTGACCGTAGGTGACATAACTAAGTACTGAGTGCTTCCGTGCTTCGGAGGGCACGTTAAGCCGTCGGTCCCGGTTGTTGTCTTAGGATGGTAGTCGTTATACTTAGCATGGTGGTAGACCATTTTGCGAATGCCCCCCTGGCTAGCTACCACCCTCAAGTTGAAAATCTGTCGCCAAGCACTTGACGGTGTGTTCCAGCAGCTGTCCTTGAGAGCCAGTAATTCTAGGTTGGCCTGTACAACATCTTCGAACACATCATCACTTACCATTAGGTGAGATAGTTGTCAAAGGCTAACCTTTCAGACACACAAAAAAGTTTTATGTATCTTTTATTATTAACTTCGTTAGTTTTAATAATACCCGCCATAATAAACGCGAACCCCCAACACGACCACAGCAACATTCTGTACACATTAAGCACTAAATCATTTCTAAACGGAGTCACTAAATCATTTGAGACATTCGTATGATTTAGTTAAACTGAGAAATGTACTTAGTCTGAAACTTTGTATAATGTATCCTGAGCCTATCCGAGATGGGAACGCTTGTTGGTAATATCACAACTTTTTTTTTTATGTTATCGTGACGGAACAAGCTCGAGGCCCACTTGATGTTAAGCGGACTAACCTCTGCCTATTACAGATGCGTTTTGTCACAATTAAGTCACGAATTGCACTGCGCCCGTCACCTTGAGACATAGTTGTTCAGTCTCATGTGCCTGTTATTTCACTGGCTCTCAAGGACAGCTGCCGGAACACACCGTTAGGTGCTTGGCGATAGATTTTCTAATTGAGGGTGGTCGCTAGCCAGGCGGGCATTCGCAAAATGCCCTTCCACCGTGCGGTGAAGCTCAAGCCCGCGGCGGGATTCGAACCATGGACCTGCTGCGCGGCAGTCCATAGCCAATGCAACTGAGCCATCACTGCTTCATCTTCAAAACTGTTTTACGTAACTAACATTTACGTTTTTAACCGAGATTCAAATCGAAGAGGTTCATAATTCGACTATATTTAAGGTTCCGTCCTTCAAAAGGAATAAACCCTTATAGAATCTTTTTTTTTTAATATGTTTATGTTAGAAATAGCGCATGCTCTGCGGATTACATTACAAAGTACAACGTAAGTTGAACTATAGATGTCGCTCCATTCCAATACGATGGTTAAAGAACGATAGGAAAAATTTGAGTTGTGACTTATTGTCATGTTAGCTCAATTGGTCAGAGCATACCTCGGCTAAAGGGGTTGATGGACGCGGGTTCGAATCCCGCACATGACTTAAAATTTTCTCTCTCGTAAATTTCTAATGTTGTAACCTTATAGGAGCACTTTGTTGTCCGTTGACTGTCTGTCTGTCAAGACCCTTTTTCTGAGGAACGCGTGGAAGTATCAAGCTTAAATTCATAACAAATACTCAGGTCTATTGTCTCTTGGTGCTGTAAAAAAATCAAACTTCTATGCCACAGGGTACTTCCGTGAACTCAGAATCTTGGAATTGGTACGAAGCAACGTCTTATAGCACAGATAAGGGAACAATTTCGATAAGCATGAATTTTTATTTACCTACATCATTATGATAAAAATGTTATGGATTTCATGTAGCCATAATAATCTCATAACTTTTACTGAGTGTACGCTCCCCAGCCAATCCAGGGAGTGGTTTCCTGAGGGTTTGTCACAGGAATGCAATGTAAAATATTAAATTACAAATCACTTGGTTTCAATGCGCCTATGAAAAGATTGGTTCGACAGTACAATAACGCAGCAAACACTACATCGGTTGACATATTCACCAATAACGTCCTTGTCTTCAAAAAGTCTCTGACATCCTGATTTTAAGAATGCGTAAACAATTTTAATTTTATTTTAATTTTCGTAAATATTACTCTGAAATTTAATTATAATAGTACAGTTTTAGTTGATTATTATTATTATTACACGAACATGTTTTAAATATTCTAAGTTTAGCAAATTATATCCATTATATTTTATTACAATACAATTTATTTTTATATTAGTAGAACATTAATTTTATAGTGTACTTTCTTATATAGATTCATTTTAACATTAATTGCAAACATTTTCTGTTACAATATTTATGCACGCTGTCTTCACCTATAATTACTGTGATACTTGGCTTAATTCTACAATGTTTATTTTTTGAGTTTAATGTATTGGTGTACACTGTGTTGGTGATCTTTTAAATAAATAAATAAGTCAATACGAAAGGTAGAAAATTGCATTAGCCAACTCACCGTGCTCAGCTCAGCTCCGATCCTTGCAATGGCACAGCGCTGTGCAATCCTTTGATGAACACCTTTAAATTATGTGAGCACTTTACTGGACAGAGATTGTTTTTATCGGGTATAGTACATAGGAGTTAAAATTTGGGGTTTGAGAGTATACACCCGCGAAGAGGCTACGTGTGCTTCGGATGAAAGGTCCGGTTGAGACTGGCAGGCGAACCAGTGAGAGGCGATATGTCACATAACTACCCTCTATCGAGCAATCGTATCAAAATAATTTAAATTGAAGTACTTTCGAAAGATATCGATACCAGCTGTTCCTAAATTAATTGCGAGGCTTCAACACTGAGGTTACTGAGGGTTCCGTACAAACCTGTAGGTATATACACAGGTTTGTATGGAACACTCGGTGCGCGAGTCAGACTCGATTTGGCCGGTTTTTTTCTTTGTCTTACCTTACAACTTTTTACAGGTTTTTACCGATTTTGATTTTTTCTATATGCAAAAGCTGGTTCTTGTCATATGGTCCCATATAAATTTGAGTGAGATCTGACGAGTAGTATTCGAGTTATATACTTCTACCTAATAATGCATGTGTATGAGTCGGTTTTTTTATTTTTTATTTTGTTTGTTATTTGAGAACAAAATTTCTCAACTGGTCTGGGAATCGAACACAAGTCGAATTTACGCACTGGATGCCTTAATCACAGGGCCGAAATTTTGTGTTTTTTTAATGCCTGATAGTTTAGCCTTTGACCACTATCTCACCTGATGGTAAGTGATGATGTGTTCGAAGATGTTGTTCAGGCTAACCTAGAATCACTGGCTCTCAAGGACAGCTGCCGGAACACACCGTTAGGTGCTTGGCGACAGATTTTCAACATGAGGGTGGTAGCTAGCCAGGAGGGCAATCGCAAAATGTCCTTCTACCATGCGAAAGTAGAAAATCTGGTGCCAAGCATCTAACGGTGCGTGCCGGAACACACAAGGACAGCTGTCCTTGAGAGCTAGTAATTCTAGGTTAAGCTTGTTAACACCTTCGACCACATCATCACTTACCATCAGATGAGATTGTGGTCAAAGGCTTACCTATAAGCAAATAAAAAATAAAATAAAAAACTACTAGACTTCATCCGATCGAAAGAAATGCTTTTTCAAACACAACTTTCATAACGATAATTTTCGCTTGGCACGTGATAGTGCTTGTAAACATGATTAGAAACAGTGTGTACTTGGTACCAGATTTTCTACTTAAGGTGGTAGGTAGCCAGGCATTCGCAAGATGCCCTACCGCTATGGAAAAACTCGTTATGTTCACGCATATAGTTATTTGCGCCAGAAATATTGCGACATTATTTTGTGTTAATCGTTCCAGAGGACACTTTGTAGTTTCGCTAATGGTCGCCAATTGTTTGGCTTTACTTATGAATTACCTTCGTGTTGGTTGGCAATATGGATGAGCTTTTTTATGGGTGTGTGACGGTACCCTCAAAGTAGGTAAGCACGAGGCCCTCCTGATGTTAAGTGGTTAACCATACCAGATGCATTTGTTCGATCATTCCACAGAATATTATTTTTTTACCAAAATATGGAACCGATTGCAACACCCAAAAGTGAGAAATAACTTGTTGAAGTAGGTACCATGATAGTTCAAAAGTACCTATTATCACAATATTGTACGCATGCATCGAGAAAATTAAATCTCGTTGTACGCATGGTACCGAATTCGACAAGTTATTTCGCACTTTTGGGTGTTGAAGTTGGTTCCAATTTATGATTAAAAAGTTTTTAATGACCCTTGCTACTCACGGGATCGATTGTCAATTATTGTCAACGACTAAGTATATCATCAAGATAGGTATACATTTTTCAGTTATTGGAGTGTAACTCAAAAACGGCTTCACTAATTTTGATGAAATTTATATGGGACCAAACGAAAGCATCAAACAAAAAAGAATTTTCAAAATCCGTTCTCCCAGTCAAATGATCTGAGGTAACAAAAAATTTAAAAAAATACAGACGAATTGAGAAACTCCTCCTTTTTAGGAAGTCGGTTAAAAAAGTACAAGAAGTATCACCCCGTAAAGCCATTTCAATAAATAAGCGACTCTAGCTACGACGCAATAAAGTTCACTTCAGCTCACAAAGCACGCAGTACCTAATATTTATATTCACCTACAAGTCGTCTCTCTTTCTATCGCATGTGCACGCATAGCTCTGATCTCTTCTGACGCGGCACGCACCGTACAATAGTCCCGTTTGGACGGATACGTCGATGTACCTGTTGAAGCAACTGTCCTTCTAGAAGGTTCTTCCGGAAGGACATTGAGACAGACATTTTACTATTATATGTTAATGATGGTTTTGATATAATTTATTAAATAAATAAAAAAATATTGTAAGTTATTAATTTAGTGTGTAATGTCATATTGTTCAATTTTTTCATAATAAATAGTAATATTTTAAATATTATATTATATAGGTAATTCAATTTAGTGTGCAAAGTAATTTTATTTTGTATTTTGATAAGTTTAATTAAATTCCAAGGTATTAATTAAATTAAGTAAAAGAAATTTTTGTTCAGTAACAGATAATGTTTTTAAAATTTTAATCAGTACTTAATATTATAAATGCGAAAGTAACTCTGTCTGTCTGTTACGCTTTCACGCCAAAACTACTGGACCGATTTGAATGAAATTTGGTATGGAAATAGTTTGAGACCTGGGAAAAAACATAGGATAGTTTTTATCCAACTTCGCAGAAAGAGGTTAATGTTTTTACGCGATAACCGACATAGGAAAGCTAGTATGTAAAAATTTGCACATCATTGTAATGGTACAATTAAAAGGTATATTTTTTAAGCATTACCACCTGCTGTATCCAAACTACATTCTAGTAAATAAATGAATTTGAATTTGAATTGATGTTACTGCAGGCAGGATCTAAGTTTGAATGAAGTTTTACGCTTGTCCTTCCAGCAGTACAGTGCATACTGGAAGGAAATCGTAGGTGCATGACAAAAGCAGGGGTTCTGAACTTTATTCCTATAGTTCTACAGATTAAATATACCCAATCAATTTGGCTTTTTTAATGATTGCACAGTAATTGTGATAGCTAACTACATAGCTTTTATCATCAACGGAAGACGTCGCCTACTAAGCATTGGCCAACAAGTGAACACCTGCATCTGTTTTGGATAATATGTTCTTCGGCAAACAAAATTGATTCTTGAGCAATTATGCTCATTGTAATGAGACAGAAGTTAAATTTTTTTCGAATAAACCTACTTTACTTACAACAGGAGGGATGGAAATTTATCTTATTGATAGGGTCAGATCTAGTCCTCTGAATTATTTTCCGATGTAGACAGATGCGTCTAAGCTTGTTTCCCCTGACGAGTGCTGGTCCTAATTAGGACCGGGACTATTGCCATATATCGGCCGCAGTTTAGACTACGGACAGCTAATAATTATTTGAGAATGATTAAAGATTGAATCCAGTATTAACCTAGAGATTCCAAAACGTAGACTGAGATAATAAAAACCACGTATAATAATTAAACATTATATAATTTATTTATTACCAACTAGAAATAGCACAGTCATTATAACTAGAATACGATTATCAATATAATATTTAATATATTTACAAATGTGATAAAATTATGTGAAAAACAATAATGGAAGAAAAAATGACTACAATTTTATCTCAAACTATATTTCTAACCATTGACGTTGTATATTATACGGTTATTTACAAATTCTTAGAGTTTAAGCTGGCAACACAAGTCTATATACAACATTTTAACTAAGTTTACAATTCCGTGTGATCATAGCTTTTGCGAGTTTAAAGTAATATTGCTCGTATTAACATGAGAGTACATCAATGAACATGATTACATAAGTCACCCCTAAAACGAACAAGAATATTTAAATTTACTTTCACAAATAACAACTTATGTCAATGTCGAAAAAAAAACAATTCTATAAGTATGTTTTTAATCGCTAGACATCGTAAAAAATATAATGCATATCGCGCGTGTTGTTTTTAAACAATAGTAACGCACTAGCAACATAAAAAAAAATTATGAATTTATTGCCATATACGACTGCATTAGCCAACCAGTGTATTCATGTAATACATATTACATTATGTAACAAAAACGGTGCTAAAATGTGTTGCCATATTTTATTATTGTAAAAGGTACATACCAACAAAACGATTATTAGTCTATTCTCTATAAATTTAGGGGCAAATATATAATTCATAAATTTTGAAGAAACACACCTACGACAAAATTAATTAATGGAAAAATACAATTAATTATACATAAAAAAATTACATGAATATTTACCAAAAGTGTTTTTTTGGTTATAACATTGCATCTCTCATCTAATTCAAAACCAAAGGGAAAAAATCTGATTATACAAATAATTAAAAGTAAATTCTTCTAAGATATATTTTTACACTATTGTTCAATTACGTTGATATTTTGACATAAATAAAATGGAGTCGTTTATATTTATTAAAATATTTTTAATCAAAGCACTATATACATTAGCGTTTCATAATTTTATAAAGATGACTATATTTTTTCCCCAGTTGATAGGTATCTAAAGTGTTGAATACCTACAAAGCTAAGTACCTCTTTATTTTACAATAAAATATAGTAATATAAATAAATTAGGCACACCTACTTATCATTATTTTATACCTATATCAGGAACTATTGTTTCTAAATCTAGCTTAGCCTATTTTATTTAGTCTAAAATCCATAGTTGTTATTTTAATTACAATTTAAATGAATGTATAAACTTTTTCGTCACCTACGGCTATACGAAATACTAAGCGGGCATGATAAAATACACGAAAAAGATTTATTAAACAATGGGACGGTATTTTTACATATTTTGTATGACACTTTAATTTTTAGTAATGTCGACGCCTTGTTAATAAGTTGTCGTAAATGCAGTTTTACAAAAATTGAGAATTGAGATAGTTATTATTCAATCACATTTATTACATTTTGACTATCAAAGTTATAATGTTTGCATATGATGATGATATTTTTACATTGATTTTTCGTTTCTAAACATTACTTTTAGGATACTTTTATACTTAGAAACTTTTTACTTTAGATAATGCAGAGACCTTAAAGCAGATTTTAGTGTCCCTAGGTAGTTATGATATATCATCTGAGTTTCAATTTGTGTACATATTCGTACACAGATATTTATTTATTACCGTTTCATTACGATATAACAAAATTATATTGCAAATTTTGATGGCATCAAAAATTATACCGTTACAATTTTTCTAACGTAAACTTTTAAGTAAAATTTTTTACGTTACATTAATTTCTTCTTCTTCGTCGCTTTCAGTGACAGTGCTGTGGTTATACAGCCCCTGAGCCATCAGCTGCATAGCTAATGGGTTCCTCTGTCCTGATGCCTTCTTGATCTTGGCACGTTTGTTCTGGAACCAGATCTTGATCTGTGCCTCAGCGAGCCCCAGCTCTGCTGCCAGCGCCTGCCGTCGACGCTCCGTCAGGTATCGGTTCTCGGCAAACTCGTGCTAGACAAAGAAAGAGAAAAATTAAATTGAGGAAACTAGATAAATTAATGAAACTAGAAAAGGCGCAAAGCATCACTTTGAAATATGGTTTCTCCGGTCGGACAGTTTTTCTGACAAGTGTTTGGTAATAATTAAGAGTCTGGAACTGTGCTTGATAGAGGGCAACAGACTCACTCACAATTACATGTCCCCAAACCTATATAGTGAATAGCAAGTACGTAGACAACTCCGTCTACCCCTTATATGGGATATGAAAGTGTGATGAAAACCACAAGATTGCACAACTAAACACACATTAAAGGGAAAAATTATGTAAATACTAGAAAACAAATGACTCATTTTCTTAATTGACAAATACTTGTGTGGAGGAGAGTAAAAGAACAATAAATGATCTCTATACTTTTTCTATGCTGTCTTTATTACAATTGAGCAGATGGGCTAAGAAGTAAAATCGTGAAATAGTTACAGCAAAATAGGTATCGCGTTTGCATTTAGAATATTTGCTAGTAGATATTTTCCTGACACCAACCTTTAGTCTACCGAGCTGTGCAGCACTGAACGCGGTTCTGGGTCTCTTCTCTTCTGGGGTGGCTTTCTTCTTCATTCTTCTACTTCTGGGACCTGGCGACAAAAGAAACATATTTAAATTAAAGAATCATACAATCATACATCAATTGTTATTGTTACAAAACATTGACCTATATGTAGTCTCCAAACGGTAAGGCAGAGGGAAACGTTTTGCAAAACATATTTTGTAAGACATATTTTGATTCCATGTAATAGTGGATGAGCCTATTGCTTTGAGGATATAAAGGAATGATAATTATGTAATGATAATATATTGCTATTGTAATAGACGTCTTCTTCTGGGAATGTTAGCCTCTGGATATGCTATATTGCTTATTATTTATTATTGGTAGCTGAACCCAGAAAATATTAAAATGTAAAGAATCTACTATTATTAATGAAAAAGGTAAGAAAAGAAGTATAGGTTTAAGCTTTTTTTTCTTTTTGTCGTGATTTAAACATGCTCAGCTGAAAAAATGCCAAAAACGTAAAAAAATACTTTGAATATATTTTTCTTTATAAATGGTATAACATTTTCTTTCTCTTTTTAATGATGCTCGTTTTAAAAGACCAAGAACGATATATTTCCAGCCAGCAAGCCACCACCTCGTTACGGAAAATTCTCTGGCAAACGTTTTGGCGGGACTTTTGTTTAATTAAAAACACGAATAAAAAAGTTACTGGCCATTTTATCTGGTGATAAACGGCCGTGGAGCGATACAAACATGTCTACATACGAAAATAGTCTTTATTACCAACTATATAGGGTATTAAATTGTCTGTGAAGCGAAGGCAATTCGTTCCACATTTTTCAAACACCAAAAAGATTTGTGTGAAAGCTATTTCCTGTTCTATTCTTAAAGCGATAAAAGTCACAATTGATTGTGAACGAAATTGTAACAATTTAGGACGGTTTTCCTGCAATTTCTTTGCGATTCAAAAATTTGAATAGAATAATTTTGTAAAGAAGTTTCTACACTGTAAATAAAATCTGTAAACAGATTGTTTTTTATCTGTTATATATTATAGGCCTTTGCGCGCCTTCGCTACGTTTTACACGACTGCCCTAAAATAGCGTATTTTTTTAGGATTCATATATACGAGTATACGTATTTAAGTGAGTTTCTATATAGTACCATAACTATTATATGTCTGAAAAAATTGCAATTTTCTAGTGATACTGCCTGTAAAGACTTTGGCAGAGCAGTCGGGTTTGTAATTATTTTTTATTATACTCATTCACCCCATTATTAACTTATTTACTAAGCAAGCGGGACACGTATTATCAAGCCAAGAATCATCAAAATAAAAGTTATTTTCTATATTTTTCTGTATATTTTCTTTTCTAAACTCGCAACTAACACAACTGAAAAAAAAACAATATTGTGCAACCCCAGCCTATCTGCCTCGCAATAAACAAAGGCCGTAAGTCACGAACTACCGTTTTGCAGATATTGCATCTATTTTATTGCTGTTAAAGTGTTAAATCCTACGATAAGGTATGTTAGTTAGTGCAGGAAGGAACAGGAGTGTTTATGGTTTTCCGTTGATGTAATGAAAGATAGATGTGTGAGGCGGTTCTCGTTGCACGCTAAACGTCTAGATCTCTTTGTGATTGTGGTGATTTAATATACCGTATTTGTGTAATGAAATGGTTGGGAACTTACAAAGATTTTTAGAATGTGTCTTAGCCGTAGAGTTCTCGGGGCTTAGGAAAATAAAGAGTGTTCCATAACCTCTTAGTGAAAGCCTTAGAATGATTTTGTCATGAGTAGATAAAAATATTATTGCTGCCTTATACGTATATAATATATATATTTATAACATTTATATATATATATATAGGATATAGCATATCAACATGAGAATACCAAAGAAAATTGGCGTTAAAATAAGGTGTCCGTCTAGTTAGTTTCTTTTTAATTGCTATTTTATGGCTCTTTACATTTTTATAGAAAACATATTGTGATTATCGCACTTACGTTTCGAAGGTTAAATATTGACATATTATGATGTAATTAAGTATATAGGTAGGTACTTATTTTGTAATCAGCTGATTTTATAAGATACATATGGACATATTTTTATTATTATTATTTTTTATAGAATACTATAAAAATTAGAAATTCTCCGTTACTCAGTTATGCCGATACGGTACCGATATTCATAAAATAAACAATATGGAGATTCGATTGCAGGTACTGATGAAGATTAAAGGGTGTAAATAAAAACTTTGAAAGGTTATCACTCCCTTGAATTTATGTTTTACATGCAGAACTAACCACAAAGTCGCATTATCTCTGCATTATCAAGTCTTGAATTGAGACAAATTTGAAAAAAAAACTTGATCACTATTAGCAACGAAATTTTTTCATGAAAATGTTTCATGCTCATAACTTCACCGTTAATATATCACTAATATTTATTAGTTCTAAATTAAACAATCCTTATATTACTTAATTTAATTCCCTACACTACATAATCATAAAACATACTGACCCGCATTTTAGTAAAACCAAAGGCAAAACAGTCGATTCTTACAACACACAATAAAATTACCTACGCTACGGAGCAAACAACTATTATTTCACACCCCAAGGGGTGATTAGCCCCGGATGGGGTGTCTCGCCCCACCCCCTTATAATTAACCACTGTAAATGGGGTCGTGTGTAATTAAGCCGTGTTTTTTATAAGCTGTGACTTATAGGACGCCATTTTTGTTCGTTTATTATAAAATAATGATGTTTTAGCATAATTAAAGATATAGGCGTTTTTTATGAGGCCGCTTAACAGACTGAGGCAACAAACTGTCAGATGTCTATGGCCCTTATGCATAGAACATGGAGAGAACACTGTAGAAAATCTGTCGCCAAGCACCGAACGGTCTGTTCCGGCAGCTGTCCTTGCGAGCCAGTTTTTATTTCTTGTTGTTGAGACGGAACAAGCTCGAGGCCTACCTGAAGTAAAGCGTTGTAACCACTGCCTATGACAGATGCATTTGCACTGCGCTCGTCACATTGAGACATACAGTTATTGTTAAGTCTCACGTGCCTGTAATTCCACTAATGTAATTTCGCTAGCCAGGCGGGCATTCGCAAAATGCCCTTCCACCATGTGATGAAGCCTGATAATCGTCATCACTTACCATCAGGTGAGGTTGTAGTCAAAGGCTTACCTATCAGCAATAAAAAAAATGTGTTGGTTGTGGGTTTGCCTGGGTAATAAGATTTCTCACTAGATAATGATTTTTATTTCATTAAACAAAATGAAAAATCGCACGTTGACTCATTATCACGGTAGCTCAGAAAAAAAAACTGCTGATTCAGTCAAACACAGCTCATGCTTTATTTTTTCCTTCCGTCGTCATTTATTAAAGATATTTTTATCAAACGACCCTCACAAAACTATTTAATAAACAACATAAATTAATAAACTCAAAATTGAGCCCCCATATTTACAATTGTCGAAGCTCCTTCCAGTTAATCGTATTTACAATTTTTCCATTAACTTATCACGTACATAAGCAGGTTATACAATTGACTCATGTAGCATCGTGTAATTCTTTAATTACCTAAATTGCCCCTTTGGATAACTTAAATTACCCCTTTTGGGGGTATAATGGAATTAACTCGGTATGTTTTTAATTATTTAATGGATAATAGGGGCTTCTCTGTAACCCTTTTGATGTTTTGCCGACAAGAAATAGACTTTTTTAATTATTTATTGCTTTATAAGTTGGTGTTTCAGTATGGAATATTTTATGTATATACGATACGTTAAGATACGGGTACGGGGATTTCTAAAAATCGTTCATTGGCTTTGTCATGTTGTTTTATGATATATCTTTTTTTTTTCGGAAAATTTTATGTACGATTGCCGTCTTGGTGGGCCACCAATATTCTGTCTGGAAGCAGTAGTGTGCAAACTCTACTGTTTAGGAGTGTTATAGCAAGTGAAATAACTGAGTCTACGGGACATAAGAACTAACGTTTCGGAGCGACGAGTGCAGCGCAATTTCATGAAGGATGAGGACGGTGCCACTGCTGCTGTAATGGACGGGTCTGACGCATATCATCAGTCGGGTATCTTATTCGTTGCCTCACTTTTCAACTTTTTTTTTATTCTTATTTTATATAGGGACTTTTAAACATTTAGTTTATGCCAGTCCCATCATAGCCTTATAACGACAAACTAAAACACTACAATACAGAATAGAATAAAAAATACACATAGGTACTATATTGACATTATTTTTGTAGGTATATATACCTACAAAACTTTTCAACTTAAAATACCAACATAGTAAAACAATACCTGAACATATCGTATACAACTTAATAAAGACAGTGAGATAATTATCATATAATACTGAATAAGTATTATGAAGCCTAAATATAATAGTAAAATAAAACCTTATGCTATTTTATCACAAAAACTATTTTTCAGCCTCGAACCAACACTTCAAATACCTAGTACCAGTTTGCAGTGTACCAACACAACAAAATAACAATTAACAGTACAGACAACTTAACAAAATAAATTAACAGAGACATAAAGCACTAAAAAGGTATAACTTGTCCGCGACATCCCTAACTTGAAACATTAACATTCCGATTACAACCCTAACGGGCATTTTGCTGGACAAATGAGGATGATAATTTATTTATACGCAGGATGAATTCATTACTTTGAAATCGGTGGAGACTGTGACGTCAGTGTCGACGGGAAATAGCAAATAGGGGGTAGGTCAAATATATATATGTAAATTTTTTTAGTCCTAATATTTTGTAGTTAGAGATTTTTAAGAGTCCGTTCCAGAATGTCCTAATAAAGTTTCGGGTTGCTAACCAACACATAAAATAACTGAATCATAAAAATGACAGTTAACATGCAGCGCGTTTCAAACTTTAACCGATGGATAGGCTAAATCGATGACTGTGAAACGCAAAAATAGTGTTTTGTATAGTAAATATGTTCTGGGTAGTATAACCAGATCTTACTCGAACATTCTGAAACAAGCCCTAAAGAAAATAAATTATACCTAAATGGACTGTGAATATATTGTTCAGGATAATACATAACAAATAACACAGTGTTACTTAGAATAAAATTAGTTTTATTATATTGATCTCTATAATATTGTACGCTTGAAAAGATAGCTGTTGATACTTTTATAATTTTAACCAACATGTAACACACAGCTGACGACGATAAACAGCTTTGTTTTTTTTTAATATTATATCAAAAAAATAATATAGAATATAAAGTAATATTTTTAACGCAAATGGCGTATATTAAAAAAGGAGGAACTGACTTCTATAATTGCATAGCATGAAATAACGGTACCATGCTAAAATTTGCATGGTACCGACTTCGTCTATCAAATGAAACACAGTGCTCCTAATCCACAAGTCAAGTCATACTTTGTCAGTGTCAGAATTCAACAACGTTTTTTTTTAAGTTTTCATCCTTTTCTGTGCTTACAAAACTGATTTCACTTATAATAATGGACACCATTAACAAGCTAGGTAGACATTTTAACAAATATTTACCCATGTTAGTGAAATTTATGTATGTTATATTATAATAAAAATGGGACTGACTTGAACATATGCTCTACTTGAAAAAAAAACAACAAGATTAAATTATCCAGAAACCTGTGCGTGGCCAAGGAAAAAAAAGTATGTATATACGAGTTGCCTCAAAATATTGCTAATTTTTGGATGTCGCTTAGGTTAATAAGGCTAACTTATGGTGAGAGATTATAGTTATGTTCTATGACCAGAGATAATAATATATGTTTCATTTTTTCATAATATTACTCTTGTGTATTTCAGTGTCATAACCTATTTAACCTCCAATCAGCATATAATAGGTGTTGGTATATTTATAAAATTTTACAATAGACTCTAAATATGATAATTTGTAAAGATCAAAAAGCTTTTCCAAAGTATACTTGAGGGAATCTAAAACAATCCGTTCATACTGAAATAAAGTATTCACTGAAATAGTGTGAACGAAAAGCCAATTTTTTCTTGACAATATAATTAGTGTCACGCACGCCATGATTGCTAGTTCGCGTGTCCTAATCCACACTTATTTATGTTTCTCATTTTCAATTATAATTTACGCTGAGAATTGTGATTTGTACGAGTAAAATGTTTGTTAGTTACTAAAGTAAGTAATCTTTATAAAAACTTACGCTCATATTGATATCTAATATATTATATGAGGAACACGGGTGTTTGAGCGTGTACTTACTACGAGTGTAAAGCGTGACGCGGCGGACGTACCACACTCAAAATCCCGAGGAAGGCTTCCGGTAGAAGCCGAAACATTGTCGATAGCGATATCGACTCATAGTAAGTTCACGCTCAAACACCCGTGTTCTTCATATATTATGTAATCTTTAAATTACTAGCATGTTAAATGATGCACAAAAGGGTAGGTATCTTAAGTGTATGTATTGAGTACCACTACGGAGTCAGGTGTCTGCTCTAAAGTTGTAACATGCAAACGTTGCTATGCTTAGGTTTAAAATTCTCTGTACTCAGTGAGTAAAATTATAGGGGCAAACAAGACTTACGAAGTAATGAGTTAGCTGTAAATGAGGAGTTTTAAGTTAGCAAAGAGTTCTAATTACTAAAATAATTGTAGCCGTAGAACTCTTTGAGAACATCATCAGTTGAAGTACTGCCATCACCTAAATGTTCGCAGTACAGTGTTCCGGAATGGTATCGGTGCCTGTGAAATTACAGACACACTAGACTGTTTCAGGGTGATGTGGGCAGTGTGGTTCGTTACTTGTGGGTAAAACTTTTATTATAGGCAGCTGAGGTTAATGGTATCGCATAAAAATATCGGCAGGAGTGACGCTTACTATCAAGAAAATACATAAAAATATTGTCATTAGTATTTTTATGGCAATACCAAATATTCAATAAAATTACATAATGTACTGATACATATTCCCTCCTTAAAGGCTGGCAACGCATCCTCGAGACCTCTGGTGTTGCGGATGTTTGTGGGCGACGGTGATCACTTACCATCAGATGAGCCGGCTGCTCGTTTGCCCTCCTATCCCATAAAAAAAAACAAAAAAAAACTGATATCACTTATAACCCTCTAGTAAGCTATCATATTATAAACAATAATATAATACTCTACACATACAATATTATTAATATTAACTTCTAAGATCATTATGACATTAAAAATATATCAATGGAAGAAATATGCTAAACGGCCACACTCGTTGATTGGATTATATGCCGTTTTATAACCGGTTTTTTCTTAATAAATGGCGATTGTGATGGTCTAAGTAATAACTTAATTTGGCTGAGGTCGACAACCTTGCAATTCAAGTTGTAAGGTCATTCGGATTTGTGTTTTGATTCGACTGCCACAATGGTTCTGTATGGTTATGTTTTAAGTAATAATTTTGACTCCTTTGGCTTCTTTTTGAATCCTTTGACGTATACACTTTTTACTCACTTCTACTCACTTAATTCACTTTCACTTACTGACATATATATTTTTTAATATATTGGTTTTATATTTTACTACATTTCTTAGATAAGATGCTGACTAATACTGATTTTATGTCACTACCAGACTGCATAGGAGTGAAAAAGAGGCAGCGATGGTGAAATCGCGATTAATTTGGGTAAAAAATTAAAGAATGCTTAGTAACACAAAACTAGTAACTTTAAACGAAAATGTAAAAGGTCCCTCTTGGCTTCATCATAAGGCTTTGCTATTTGATTGTTTTATTTTTATACATATACATATACATACATGAATAATTATCTTAGCTCCATAAAATATTTCAAAAACTTAACGTAGGTATAGGTAATTTTCGTACTGCTATATTCTAGATATATTTAGAAAAAATCTGTTCTATTTCTTAAGGCTATTACAACTTAGTAGTTATATAATGATAAATATACGCGATTTAAACCGTTTAAAGTTGTTTAATTACTATGTGTAACAATCACGAAAACCTAAGACAACATTATGTTATTACAACTTGATTCACTTTTTTGGCACATTAAGGCGATGTCTTTATTGTGCCACATTTCTAAATTTACAAGTACCAGCATAATCGTATTTCCACATATTATTTCATTCTTAAGTTCAAATATATTTGAATGTTTTCTTTTTTCATAGGTAAAACGTTAATAAATATATATATATATATATATATAGGGATCATAACTCTATTATTTTTGTACAACTATAATTTAAAAAAATACCTATATATGAGACAAAAAATCGATGGTCGTGTGGTAAAATGCGTACATAACTCTACTAGTCTCCAGTTATATTTTTTACAGCTGATATTTTACCGTTTAACCAATTTGCGATAGTGACTAGGTAAGGTTTTTATGTATTTTTATAATAAACTATTTTATTTGTAGTCAGCGGCTAGGTGTGTATAGTGGGCGCACGATCTCATCTGATGGTAAGTGATGCTGTGGTCGAAGATGACCTAGCATTACTAGCTCTCAAGCGCAATCGCCGAGTATCGGCATTTGGAAACTATGCGCCATCATTTTCATTTTCTTCATTTCACCATGTGTTTACATTAATTTAAATAAGCTTGTGGATCTCTAAAACCAGAATTCTTCGAATCAAGTTTCATCACTAACTACTTAATCACGCCATTTTGTTGTATCTTTTTATGACACCTATTTTGTTCAGTCAAAATATTTGCTGTATGAAATTTGATGTGATTGTTATAAATTAAATAATCAGATTGATTAATGTGTTCACTGTTATATAAAAATGTGTAAGTGTGTTTGTTTCTTAAACATTTTTTGTTACATGCCAGTAAAGGTATGTGTTGTCTTTTTTATGACTCAAGATTAATAATTAGCATATTATAATGTTTTATTATGTCTCATAATTGTGCCTTATTAAATATTAGTTGAAATTATGAAATATAGTGCCATATACAAATATTTTACAATTACTAAATAATTAGAGATTTTTACTTTATTCTTCCTTTTGAAGGTATTTAAATGATTTTGTTGAATTTTTATTCAACTTTGGTATACACAAATATGTGATAGTAGGTGCTTTGTATTTTTTTAAATTTTTACTTAGATTAATATAGACGTTTTGCTGCACTAATTGTACGCAACAACTTATTGTAGGTAAATAGGTAAATTATTAGTAAACTTGCTGTTGAAATTATATTTATATTTGTAATTGGTACGTACTTATGATAAATATATAATTCGAAATAAACAACATAATAAATTTAATAATAAAGCCTGGATGTCATCCCAATAATTTAACAAGCAAACATTATTATATTCACATCAAAGTCGGTATCAGCGCGAACGCAAAATAAACGTCAAACTGTTAATAAATCGCACTAATTTATACATCAAACAACCCATAAGTGCAAAATATGTGTCAAATATAAACAATAAATTTTAATAAAACTCGACATATGTGGTTTCGCGGTCAGCCGTCGATGAGACTTTATAAACGAGATGTGATAAAATTTTACGACGCTTTTAATATGGATGTGGTATTATAGATCAAGTTAGTTAGTCTATAAGTCAAATCCGTATATATATAAAATTTACGTTTCACGATGTTTGTCCGCGATGGCCTCCTAAACTACTAAACTGATTTAGAATTTGATTTGCACACCGTGTGCAATGTGATCCAAATTGAAAGATAGGAGCTTACATCTCAATTTATAGTCGCAATTACCCGTGCGAAGCCGGGGCGGGCCGCTAGTATAAATATATATCATGAGTACTGTATATGACTATATTGAGAAGGATTTTATAAATATGTACGAGTCAGAAATTATAGGTATTATTAAAGTTAGATATTTTTATACCATTTATATTTTTAATGGATGTGAGTACTGATTTATTGAACATAATTAAAGACTAGAGTCATGAGCACATAAATTGAAATATCAGGTGATATTTAATTGAAGTTGAATAAATAAGTAATTAATTTACCCGTTTATATCGTCGTACCTACCAGCAGACTCGTTAGTCTCCACCCTCGAAGCCTTGTGCTGTTTCTTGCGAAGAAACTCAAATAGCGGCACACCTTTTAAAGCTGTGATGGCCCTGCGGCGCAGTTGGTTCAAGATTCGAACCCCATCATGGGATTAAGCTTCACCGTTTTGTGGAATTTCAGCAAGAGCTTTTCAACCTCTAAAAAATCTTGCTGGTCTGGTTAGTAGGCAATGCTGATGGGTACTGACAACACCTACATAACATATTTTTTGATTGTTATAGGAGATCTGCGTGCAAAAGAGTATTTTATCCAGAAACATGGAACATGTTTTAAAATTAGAACGTCTATAAAAAAAATATATAAATACCAACAATATTACTGAATAAAATAACTAAATAGACCTTGCAAATTTTACTTAAAAGTTATAATATGATTAAACACTACATTATTGGAGCTGCTTTTATTGCACCTGGCATTTTTCTCTTTAGCGAGGTGAAAAGTTTTGTGTTTAACTCGGCAGCAATTCTCGTCTCGAACGTTTGAAATCCTCATTCCTCTCAAGACCACTGTTGTGTTGTTGAACCACTCGCTACTCCCATGGTTTAATTCTTCTCTTTTAATTTAGGGTCGTATTTCATGTTTTAACTTAGGGTCCTTAGCGTCCTCAGGGTTCAGTACAATTACTCGCACCAAAAAACATCTTTGCAGCATTTCATAACAATTGTCTATATATTATATTTTATCATACACTTTGTAGAAAAATCATAGGGCATCGCTTGTCAAAAGAAGTCATATTAATATAACATATAATTTTATTTATTTCTTTTACATTTCTACACGCCCTAGTCTGAACACAAAATCACATCCATTCACCTATTCACGCGTCTTTGACACATTAAGAATTCCATGCGTGTCGTCCGACCCTAAAATAGAAAGACAAAAACAAAATCAACCTTATTTCTATTCACAAAAGATCCTATATCACTTGCCCCCCGTTATTTTTCCTACTTTGACTATTCGAATAATCTCAAGCGATTGCCAACCTTATTGTTAATATTCGACAGTTTGTTTTCATCTGTATTAAGATAATGGTGTTTGGGTAAGCACGCATTGATTTTCTTTGATTTTCGTGGGTAGTTTTATAGACGAAAATTATAGGTTGGGTGTGTTTTAAGTGTTTTCTTTTTCTTTACACGGTTGTTTTTGGTATTATATACTTGCCTAATACGTCTATCATTGTAGGTTTTTAGTTTTGTGAAATTTTCGTACATGTCTTGTTTTCACTTTTATCTTCTTTATCATTGAATTTGAGTTACCGATAGAACTGTTAGTCCTGTCATGGCTGATAGGTTACTCCTGGTTCCTGCTGTAGTAGATATGTATTTAAACTAAGTAGTTGTTTGTTCCTAGTGGTTTCTATAAAGATCAACCGTAGTAAAACTATCATTTAAATACTGACATGCCGTGTTTAGTTGCAGTCCGGAGTCTAAAACTGATGTTCCCGGTAGATGGCAATAGGCTCGCCCCATATTCATACCGTAACCGAACGTCCCATATCTTGTGTAGATCTAGGGTGTACTTCTATTTCGGGTGTGTTAAATATACCGACTTCATATAACTAAGGTATGTGGTATGATTAAGAAGATGATGAATCTAAAGCTTATCTGTGACGCGGTACACTCAAAACAAGTCAAATTATTCTAATTTTTTACTTCATGTAAATTTCTTAGCAAACAGTAAGTTTGTAAATCACAGTTTCTCAGGGAACGTATTTCTGAGTACCAGTAAAAATCTTTCCAAAGCCATCAAATCGAATGTCCCTTAAACAGGCGGAATCAAGTTATTAAGGGATTCCTTAACGCAAAAACTGCAACTTGGTGGCCAAATTCTTGGTATGTAGTTTAAATGCAGTAGGTCAAGTCGCTGTAAAAAGTGAACATGATCGACTGTTGTGGTAGATAGGATTCTTCGTGACAAAATTACCTAAAAAGGTACGCAAGCACAGCAAAGTTCAAAATCTAAGGTTTTAAAAAAAGCTCCGTCTACGCTAATTTATTTACCTATATAAAAATAAGTACGTTCGTTGAACCATTTTGCGTGCAAAGGACATTCTAAACAGTAAAATTGACGTAAGATTTAAGATAAAAGCATGGGTCACTGTGACAACTCATAACATAACATCAGGCTAGCGACCTACAATTTTACATTATTTATTTATTGTTCCCTATATTTTATTTATTATATCTATTATTTATTTATTATTCCCGTCACAGCGTCTTATGTTTTTTATATGATTCAAAGGAGTGAACACGATATTTGTGCAAACCACGCTGATTTAAAAAGAATATTGTATGGCATTTCATTAATAATTAAAAATTTACAGCTAACTGACACGTTTCTTATTTTGACTGTGTAAAATTTGATGATATCACGTTTTATCTACGGGTTATGATAAAAAAAATCCGCCATCGGCCTACTGGCTATTCCTGATAAAAATTTCCACCCATATCAGTGCAGTCTTTAAATCAACTTACCTAAATATATATCAAGTATCCTCTCTTACTTAAGACCTATAATTTAGTTACCTTATAATACTATAATAAAAGTAAAATCTTAAGTAAGAACTTCTCATACTGCCGATGTCGTTATACTGTAGCGTAGTGCTGTAATAAGTCCATTAATTATTTATCGATATTTCATACAAAAAATGATTTTCTGACTGCAACATGTTATACGAGTACGTTTCGATTCAAGTATATCTAATATATATTATTTGTGCCTTCATTAATAAATTTCATAAAAAAAAACAGGTTTATCTCATCACCAATTTTGCATTCAGTGATCAAATGAGATGAAAATAGGTGGTGGTGCTTTAGAACTAAAATTTCACTAGTGGCTTATTTCGACAAAATGCTTTACATTTCATAATCAATGGTAAAATTAACTTTTCCTTAACTTATCTAGCAAATATATGTTCTGGTTAAAGTTTCAGTCTTGTTTAAGGGGGTAATTCCCAGATTTTAGGTCATTTTGAAAGTAAACCCTTCTTCAGATTTTCACTTTATATTTAAAAGATATATAGAATTATATGAATATTCATAAGATTTCTTACCTATCATTTCATATATAATGAAAGTATAAAAAATATTATTTTTAAAAGTCAGATTATATAATTTTTATGAATCAATGATCGATTGGTCTGTGAGAAATACTTTCACTGAATAAGCTTTGGCGAGCAGCAGCGATTTAAGTTTTGTAATAAATAGGTACCCTTACATTGCTCTTTAATCTTTTTGGGACGAATATATGTTATGTACAGACGTTTTGGCAACAAATCCGAGCTGAAGATTTTATCATAACTTTTTGAATAAAACTAAATACAAATCTGAAGTGCAGCTGTTCAACATTATTTTTGAAACTCCCTTCTCAAGGATAAGGAATTGTTGCTTGAATGATTTAGGTACATGTTTAAAACAAATCGTGTTGAAAAATCCGGTAAAATCACAATCGCATCCATGTGAAAAGTATTATCTTCTCTCATTTCCGTGCATTTTTAACAAACAGAAGGTAGAAATTATTTCGTATAGAAAAGATAACTTCCGCCGGGACTTGAACCCGCAACTCCAGAATACCGTCCTGGTGCAATTCCAGTTATGCTATGGAAGCGGGTTCTGGACAGCCCATTTTTTATTTTGACTTTTGAAGTAATCTCTTTCCATACAAAATAATTTCTGTTTTCGCTTAGCATGCGTCAATGCTCATGTAAATAATACTAGAAAAACATAAGGTCGTAACCACCACGCACAGCTTGCATTGATTGAGCTTTGTTTTATTCATGTTTTATTATATTTTCCCTTACAAGTTCTTAATCGATATCGATGTCTCTTAATTATTATTCATGATAACAATACTTCAATATTTGAGTTTTGAATATTTACATCAAGGAAAGTAATGAAAATATTAAATAATAAATTACAAGCACAACAGACCTTTAACATCAGGTGCTCATCGAGCTTATTCCATCACAAAATTATAGAAAAAAGTTCATCTAAAAATGTAATTATATATATACAATCTTATTATACTACAATCTTTATTATAGCGAGTATAAAAACCGTTACTTTGGAATATCCAGGTCCTAGGTTTAATCAATATAATTATCGATATACAGGGTTATTGGAAAAATGCTAGCAACCTCTATTGAGTTGACTTCTGTTAGTCAACTCAATACCTCAACCTGGATATTCCAAAGTAACGGTTTTTATACTCGCTATAATAAAATAACGGATTAATTCTATTACAGAAACAGACAGTACTTACAAGTAAATATCGATTTCTTACAAGTGGGAGGTCTCCATTGAAACGTTCATGCAATTTTCCCATACAAATTCTATTCAAAGCTACCTTTTTACTAAGTACACCGAGAGCTAACGGTTACTTCGTCAGAGGTGTATTGATTTAAAAAGAAGGCCTTTACTAGTTATATTTAGAGGTTATATTTAAAATAACAGAAATGTACCTAAATTTAATTAAATATGATTGGACACATTGAATTTGTGGCGGATCTATAAAGATCTATAAACACATATAAGTAAATAATATATATAATTAATACACATAAATAAAATATACTAACGACGCATAAGCGACGATATTTACGCTTGTGTATACGTAACGCACTGCAGGGATTGTAGCGTAAGATCTCGGTGAACATAATATTAGATGCTTCGGATTCGAACCAAAACGTTTAATATTAAATTAAATGATCAATGACAAAAACATTGTATAATACAACGACTACTTATAATAAAAATAGCATAGGTCCGTGTTTCTTACTCAATTTGTCAGCAAGCGCTCCGGCTATAACACTTGCTCATTTGGCGCGTATTTATTACTTCTTTGTATCGATGCTATAAACGAGTCTCGTTAAAAGTAAAGATGTATTGTTCTTAGGGATGGGACATGTTAATTATTTGTCGATAACTAATTATCTGAAATTGGAACAACATTAATGAGTTATTTTACTTTGTATATTTTTTAATCTAAATCTCTATATATTTTCAATTAATAGTGTGTTCTTCTTATTGTAAAAACTTAAAGCATTTTTTTTTGTATTAGTTACACTTTAGCACGTAATGAAAAATAAGCACTATTATTATATTTTGTTTGACAGTTGAAATTAGTCGTTATAAACTAAATTAATAGGTAATAAATCGTTTTTTTACCGCATGTATTTTCATTGTTTTACAGCATTTATTATTGTTTAAATTTTGTTCTTGTCCCTTAAGACAATGTTTATTTGTCTAACTGTTTTTTTTATTCGTCATTGGATACAACATTTACTGACCAGATTTAGACTATCCACAAGCCCAACAATAACGACTCAGATCGTCGTAAAAAACTAATATTTAATAAATTATATTATATAATTGAGGCGTCTCTGCGCACAACGGTGAACTTTAAAAAACCAACCCCAGAGCTTAGCAGAAGTATTGTAGAGCCAGCGAGAAAAACTGGCAAGAAACTCAAGAACATTGTCATTCAAAAACATGTTGTTTTTTTTATTCTATTACCGACACGCTACACTTTGACCACGATCTCAACTGATGATGAAATTTAAGATGGTGAACAGGCTTAAGTAACCTATAATTCTAAACAGGTTTAGGTAATATAAACCTAAAAACAGGCTTAGGTAACTTAAAATCTGCCTCTCAATAAACTGTCTTACCTAATTTCTATCTGTTTTGTAAACATATTCAAGTTAATCAAGTTCAATTATTAGTTATTACTTATTATATGGGCGGTACGTCGTAGTAAGTATAATATAATTTACATACTACCTATTATTAATACTGATTTTTGTCTACTTTCTGCGTACGCTTATTATAGCTTTTTTGACTCTGATATTTATTTAATTTAATTATAAAATTGCACATTTATTATATTTAATTTATTTTATTTAGTTACCTTTATTGATTTAAAATATATTACTGTATCAGATGGAACGACCACTGCTGAAAAATAGCCCCTATTAAAGGGGTTGTGTTATAACCCCAAGATTATAACTTAAATATACTTAATAATTATTTGTTCTTATCCTAAGGTTACAAAACCCCCTTAATTGGGGGTTATTTTTGAGCAGTGGACGATACATTAATATATTTTAAATCAATTAGGGTTGGAAGACGGCATGGGGATCGCAGCTCTTCAGAAGCTTACTGGTAGGTTTTCCTTCGTCGAATCCTACGACTGGCACAGAAAGGATATTCTAGCTATATTTTTAAGTACTACAGCAGCCACGGGTGGCCGTTAGCGCCTCCATCGCGCCCCGATAATTCGCGACCTCGTATATATTTAATTATGCAAGTCGTTCCTACGAATACTTAGAATTGAAAAGTAAAGTAATTCTAAAGCGATTGCGTTGAAGTTGAACCAGGGCTATAAAAGTTGCCGTTTTTGGACAACCATTGTGCGGATCAACGGGTTTCAGGGTTCCTTTCTACAGAGATGAAAACGTTCCTTATATTCGGAAAAAAAAATAGCTGGTAGTAGGCTGGAGCATTTAGACTGCCAGGGACTTCTATTTTGTCTAAATGCTTTATTGTAGTAGCTGTAGTGTCGTTTCTAATTGTTCATAGTATTATAAAAACAAAAAAAAACTTTCAGATTATATCACATCATAATCTACAGTTGAATAAAAGCCTCCCCCATTACGGGATACCCGACGGGATTATGGTATACTTATACCTATTCTGGTATAGTTACATTTCGATAAAGTATTTTAGATAGACCGATTTTATTGTTTTTAAGCTTTATTAGCACTATATTGTCAACAGTTGATTTGACACAGAGCCTGTATATTTTGTAACCTGGCCAGTATAATTTGATACTTGGCCAGTATAATTTGAAACCTGGCCAGTATAATTTGAAACCTGGCCAGTATAATTTGAAACCTGGCCAGTATAATTTGAAATCTGGCCAGTATTTTGAAACCTGGTCAGTATAATTTGAAACCCGGCCAGTATAATTTGAAACCTGGCCAGTATAATTTAAATCCTGGACAGTATAATTTGAAACCTGGCCAGTATAATCTAACACGAAGTCAGTATAATCAAATTACACTTGAACCATTTTAGGCTTTGCATACATCCAAACACCACATAAGCATATATATCAGCGAGCACGTATCATGACGTAAGACGATTTTCGCACCCTTATGATTTAGTTACGTAACGTAAATCAAAGAAAATTTTGTTGATATTTATTTCCCGTGGTTATTGATATTTAATACAAAAGTATTTGAAACTATATGCTGCATAGAGTTTATTGAGAGATCGTACAACAAACACTTGTCTATTTGCACGAGCACGGAACCCAAGAAGCATTTCCGTTGCCACGCCCGCTGTCCTACTTACCAATAATACCGCGCTACATCGATACACTCGTTGCGCTAATGACGTTTCTGGGAATTGTAGTGATGTGCCACGAATCACGAAACTTGAGACTGTGAGACTGTCTTTAATTTTAGTCTTGTTTTAAAGATATTTGGCATTGTGCTTTCAAAGTAGATAATATACTATGGATGGGTATAGCAAGTTTTCTGGTATGTATTAAACCCATTGGCATTCGCGTGGACAATATCGTCTATTTTATGAATTAAATTCTGTTATTCTCATTATCAATGGATGCGATAAATAATATGTTTAAAGTTAAATGTCTGAGTTTATTTAGTTACAGAATAATTCATTTTACTCACAAAACCGACTTACACAACAGAAAAGTTTGAATTGCAAATTAGTTTTATTTATTATTATTTAGTAACCGGATAGGACTCGCGTAATATTTACCGGATATTGCAATTGTGACAATCACAGTGATAGTGACAGAAGTGACAGTTCAGACAGAGGAATCCTGACTTTGACAGCTGCGGCGCAACCGTCTCAACGCCAGTTACGTGCTGAGGCCCGCGCTCGACGCTGTGCACAATCGTGACTCCCAGACGAAGAACTTCAAATAAGTTCGAAACTGGTCGGGGCAATATCCGGTAAATATTACGCGAGTCCTAGCCGGTTACTAAATAATAATTATAGTTTTATTTAGTGGTATTTTTATCAGATATTTGAATTTAATATGAAAGTACAAAGCCAATTTGTTTAAATTTATATGAAACCACCTCAAACATAAAAAAAGTAAAAGTACTAAACCTACTAAACAAAAAAGATAATCAGTACTAATAAAGATATATTAAAATAGTTTATTGTACCAGAAAAAGCGTAGTTTATAATATACCTATCTTATTCCGTACAAATAACCACTGCACTAAGATTCCCTGTTTTGGAGTAGCTATTTTTTCTTTCCATTCAATGTTGGTCCGCACACACAAAGTAATAAGGTGGAACCAATAATTATTAATGCTTTTTTGAGTAGTACTATGTAGGTATGTGCTGTATCTATTACAAGAAAGGCATATTAATTCCTCACTACTTAGGATATTGAGATAGGTGCTTTGCACTATCCCATGTCTGCAATGCAATTTCAAAAATTAACCACGTCGTCTATAAATTAAAACTGTAGGTACCGCTTTATGATACTAGGTATCTGCTTTTTTGTCTCAGTATGTTCTTAAAGCATATTTCAAGACTGATACCTTGAGACATTGGAGACCGCACATCACTATATTAGCAAAAAACTTAAACACCGTTTGTTTGTTAATAGTTTGCGTGATAATTGATCAATCGAACAGGCAACGGCCGATTGATACCTTTTAATAAGTTTGTTTAGTTGCGAAGGAATTCGCATAATTAGTTGAATTAACCGTAAAAGTCGGTAATCTCACTAAAACACTACTTTTTAATTGTTTCGTTGTACAATTTAAAGCATTAAAGTAGGTGGTCATTGTCGTGTCACGTAGAAGTCAAGTTTTTGCATAGTGCTTGTGACCGAGCGAGCGTGAAGCGCGAGCGAAGCGTCTATGTTTCAGCTTGGATAAGAAAGATTTTGTTGTCTTAGGTTTTCGCGATTGTTACACATAGTAATTAAAGAGATGCAGGTGTTTACAAACTTGATTGTGAATGTGGGCTGTCATACATTGGGCAAACAAAGAGGAGCGTTGGTATCCGGGTAAAAGAACACATTGCTGACATGAAGAACAGACGCTCGACCAAGTCTGCGGTTTGTGAACATGCCTAGGACAAACCCAACCACTACATTCGGTTCGACAACCCACAAATCCTTGCCAGAGAGACCCGGTTTATGCCAAGAATGTTACGCGAGGCAATTGAAATCAAAAAGTACCCAAATTTCAATAGAGATGATGGTTGGCAAGTACCACCTGCTTGGGATCCTGTTATTAAATTAATTAAATCTCATGGCCGACACAAATCTGCAAGACCTCTGGACACCGTGAGCGAATACTGCGTGAATAGGGAACGTTATGATTAATATAAAAATTTCTGACGGTAGACCAAATAATTTCTTAATAACTCATGTGACAAATAAAATCAATTAGTCACCCCGTGACCACGATCACTGCAAAGTGTTTGAAACGTCGGGACAAAAATAATGACAAATATACGCGATTTAAACCGTTTAAAGTTGTTTAATTACTATAAGAATGATTTTGTATATCTGTTGTTCTCTTTTGTGTTTTTTTCTTGTAAGTTTTGTGGGCTGGTTCGATAATTGTATGGACTTTTCATGTATATTGAAAATATTCAAATCGGCAGCCATATTGGAGTTGATAGTTTAAAATCATATTTTAATCGCTAGGTCTTCAGGTCATAGTACCAATAGCAGTAAGGTTAGTAAGTGGTTACATTGCTTGTGCTTTAAAGGGTCAAAGACCTGTGTTGTACCTATCACCTATATAGGTAGGTATTTTTGCGGTACAACAATGACTATTGCTTACGTTTATTTTTATGTTAGGTATTTTATCCAGGAATAATCGGGTTAGCCAGGTGTCGATAAAATTATGTATTAAAAATGATTCGGGTTAAAAAGTTTAATATATGGGTATTTTTATTTCGACATGTATAGAAAGAACATAGGTAAATATTAAAAAAAAAGGGTTTTTTGTATTCTAATTTTATATAGGGACTTTTAAAGAAAAGGGATAACTAGCATACCAGAAGCATAGAAATGAAGGTCAAAGTCATGTTAGCAAAATTTCACCGAGATTGAACACTATAATAAAATATATTAAAAGTGACAACACAGAGAGAAAGAATTTAACGACGGTGGATACGTCATATTCATCAGCGCGCCCATGCTCCGAGAGAAAAAAAAATCTAATGTAAGACAATTTTTATCCTCTACCCGGGGAGATATGTCTCCAGTCCGTACTAGGACAGCAGGAAAAAAAAGAGCCTCACAAAAATTTAATACAGCTGTATTGCCCGCTCTCAATAAATCTATAAAAACAAAACTCAAATAGTTTGAAAATAATTTTCGCAAAGAGTTTGTAAAGGATTTTACTGCGTTTCGTTTGACCTGGCCACTGGGCGTGTCTACAAAACAAGATGGCGACTGATGTAAAAAGCAGCTGATAACCGCGCGAAATAATTACGGCTAAATTGTTTCATTACTCCACCTGTATATCAGGCTGGAAGCAATTTTAAAACCAAACTTTGTACTATGACATTGTATGCTATTTTGGCACTTATACTTTCGTAATAAAGGCGCAGTTAAAACTTTCCATCGAATAATGTAAATGAATGCTCGTTTCCTCAACAAACTTAACCAATCAAGTGTAAAAATTTAATAAACGCTATTTTCAACTTTATATCGCTGTGATACAGATTGTAATCAAGTTTTCTAGTGTTAAAACAACTTGGTATTCCGATAAGGAAAATAACGCATGTGTCAACGTGTGAAAAAATATGCCCAATTAACATACGGTTTTGGTTTTTATAGCTATTGAAATAAGGTTGATATACGTGTGAGTCAGATTAAAATTTAATAATTTGGGGTCTAGTAATTATGTTGTCAATTTTTATTTTATTGCAATTTTGTAAGATGGTTTGGTAGGTTGGTTGGCTTGTTAAGAAGCCTTAATGAAAGACGGGTTTTCTCGTTAAGGTATGTATAGTTGATGCTTTTAAGTCATTATTTTTTTATGATAAAATTATGCAATTTTTCACTTATCTGAGCATGCTTGCATTATTTTGTTTAAAAGTGTTATGGCTTGATAATACTTTATTGGTAATTTAATTATTGTTGATATATAAAGTTTTAACAAAATGGTTATGGATTTCATAATAATTAATAGTTAAATAATTAAATACGCATAAATATATAATATTATCCCTCAAATTACTTGTTTCTTATGTAAGTAGTGTCAAATTAATGCCAATTTCTTTAAATGTTTATATTATGTAGCTATGCCTACTTCTTAAAAGTGTTGGGACTTGGTTAAGGACCAGGAATGATATCGATTATCGTTGCGTATTTAATAAGTATAGGGATGATTGTCAACATCAAATTTTCACAGTCGTATAATCATTTTCAGCATAGAGTTTTACCGCATGGTGGTAAGGAATTTTGCGAATGCATACCTGACTGGATTTCAAGTAGAAAATCTGTCGCCAAGCACCTAAAGCTATGTTCCGGCAGCAGTCTTTAAGTGCAAGCATTAAATCTCAGGTACATACGACTTAGCAACTGTAGGTCTCAGGGTGAAGGATGCAGTGCAGTATGTCACTTGTGACGAAATGCATCTGGTATAGGCAAAGGTTGTCGCAAAACACCAGATGGGCCTAGTACATGTCACAATCGCATAAAAAAAATAACTACAGCCGTTGAATTCGAATCTACCTATACACATTTTTATTTCTAAACAAAAACATTGTGAGTATTGATTAGATCTGATAGGTTAGTCTTTACCACCAACTCATCTGGCCGTATGTGGAGATGTGGTCGAGATTTACACCGTTTAATATTCTGACATCTACTTATTAGTGGTAGCTAGCCAGACGAGCATTCGTAAATTCAGATGCCCTACCCTTCAAGATTTATAAACCCTGCTTGGCAGTTCATATCCACATAAATATTGGATTATATGGTTACTAGCGGCCAGCCCCGGCTTCGCACGTGTATTTAACAAATAATGAAACAAATAAAAAAACATATTTTTTTAATAATATTCTACAGTCTATGTTCATCAGAGATAATGCAGAATTCAAGGTGAAAGAATTTTTCAAATCGGTCCAGTAGTTTTTATGTTTAGTAGTAAAGTAGTAGTCCTATTAGTAGTATAGTACGAGTAGTTGCCCGTGGGGTGCCGGGTTAGAATTGCACCTCCCTATATCATCCCGTGGGTGTCGTAAGAGGCGACTAATACTGGAAGGTAGCAGCAGCGCCTTCTAAAGAACTTCCAACTTACACTGCGATCCCCAAGCCGCCTGCCAAGCGTGGGGATTATGGCAAATACCCCCTTAATGTGGGAGGCTGTGTTCAGCAGTGGACTATCCGCCTGTTACAGTACATTATAGTAGTATAGTATATTATATATTGATATAAGTATATAACTATATATAATTATACCTATAGATAGATATGGATATAATATACTCCAACTTATCACTGCTTCAAAGCAATTGTAATATATAAAATGGTTCATATTCATTTCAACAACATTGAAACATTTCAATCTACTTGATTTACTTATACTTACAATGCTTTATGCATGCAGCATGTTGTCAGTATCCTTTAGTCAAATTTGCATGGGTCTCGGCCAATCTTGTTGAAATATTCATAATATGAATCCTATAAGAATACATATGATATAACTACTCGTACTTGTATCTTATAAGTACTACTTGGTACGGTATGTTTTTTTATATACTGAACTGGGTAGCACTTGACCACTATCTCACCTGAAGTTGAGTGATGATGCGGTCGATGATGGAGCGCGAGATGTATTTTTGTGAATTCTAAGAGTTTTAGCTAGTATACAGTTTACTTAAGTGCTCTGCGACCTAACTACCAGGCAGATCGCAGTGGTTCGAATCTACTTTGAAAAAAAAATGTTTACTAAGTTGAGGTTTTTTCCATTTTATTGTTGTTTCTATTAGTATTGCGAAAATGTTATATATACGGAAAATATTCATAATAAAATATAATTCTTTCAGGAAGTTATTATTTACTTTGACGGTAAAATATGTTGCATTAAATATACTATAGCCTACCCGATAGCACCGTACTAAAAACATTATTTGTGATAAATCATTGGTAACAAAACAGAATAGGATGTATTTCTAATACGCAACGGTTAATAATAATTATTAAAGGACAAATTTGCAACTTATCCACCTGTATTGGTGGCCAAGAGGGTCCCGGAGAAGGCACCCGGTTCACAAAACCGGGAGACGGGGGTTTGAATCCCACCCAAGAAGAAAATTGTGTGCTCAAAAAATGTCTGAAATGATCGGTACGATCATTGGTATACATTGGTACGATTCTGTCTTTACTACTATTTTAGGCGCGTTTCTTTCTGTACAAAAGGATGGAATGGAGCGTCAAATGTATATTTCATTTTTAATATAAAAAAATATTATAGGGGGGGTTGGTCGGGTTGGGGTTTACTGTTTGTAATAGTACCATATCATTTCTAAAAGTACATACGGTTGGTTTGCCTTGAAGAGTATAAAAAAATATATATTTTCCTTCACAATCATGAATATTCTCACGCACCACACAATACCTCATTTTAACAACTTTCCGATTTGTCAACCACATGTCATGTTGCTAAGAAAATTTAGAACCACACGGTGAAATTGTTTTTATTCAGCTGTCAAGGCGTCAAGTGAAATCAGCGCCATCTTTTTGTAACCGATGACAACTGATGGAAGTTTCAAAGGTTTTGTGCATTTCTCATATTTTGCATGACAAGACTGAAGAAAACAAATAAGAACATACCTTCTCACTTTAGTTGTGGTGAGACTTAAGCCCCAGCCAAGTGTCTACAAGTCTAGTCTATACTTTAGCGCCATCATCCAAGTCAAGTCAATCAGGAATGCCCAGCTGCCCAACTGCCTAGTAATCCTCAAGTAGAATATCTGTCGCTACGCCCCTAACGGTGTGTGCCAGTAACAGTCCTATAGAGACAATTTCCATCCTAGGTTCTTACCTACCTACATACCATCTTAGACCACATCACTTAACATCAGGTGAGATTATGATCATCAGTGTAAGTAGTAATTATTACTAAACGATTTGCCTCCATTCATACGCGTTTAAAAACTTGAAAACTATCTCAAAAATAACTTAATTATTTCGGTTATCCTGCTGAAACGATCCTATATAATTTTAAACTGTATCATTAGATTAATTTCATTGTTACACATACTCGTATCTATTCAGTAATCCCATAAATGCATCTGCGTTTGATCCACTCATTATAATTCAAATTAAAAACAATAGAACTCATATAACTGTTTGACAATATAATAAAATATTAGAATCTATCGTAACATAGATTATATTAGGTAAGGGCATACCTAAGCGACTTCTACGACTGCAAAGTTAATAACTCTCTTAAGTGTCAACTGTTATTAAAAATGTAAATTTCCATACATAGACAAAGGTTAACATGAAAACATATTTTTTACATATTAACATATTATAATAGTTATTTGTTATACAAGAGTGCAAAGTTGCTTTTTAACCACGTGTTCAATTTTGATGACCGAGCAAGCGAAGGATTATAAAATTGAATCACGAGCGCAGCGAGTGATTCAAAATTAGAATCCTGAGCGTTAGCGAGGGAATCAAAAGAGCAATAGGTTAAAAATCTTTGCACTCGGGTGCAACACGTAACTTTTCATTCCACCTCAGCGAGTAAATGACTAAAAAGAACCGCGTACAAAGCAAGTTGAAAAAAGAACACCAAGAAGGTTCCGAGTCTGAGTTTTTAACAAATTAAAAAAAAGTTGTATGATATATTCGGCACCATAGAGGTAGCAGTAAATAGGTTTGAAGCAGTGATAGCTCAGTGGCTTTGACTATGGACTGCCGCGCAGCAGGTCCATGGTTCGAATCCCGCCGCTGGCTTGAGCTTCACCGCATGGTGGAAAGGCATTTTTGCGAATGCCCGCCTGGCTAGCGACCACCCTCAAGTGGAAAATCTGTCGCCAAGCACCTAACGGTGTGTTCCGGCAGCTGTCCTTGAGAGCCAGTAATTCTAGGTTAAGCCTGTTAACACCTTCGACCTCATCATCACTTACCATCAGGTGAGATTGTGGTCAAAGGCTTACCTATCAGCAATAAAAAAAAAAAAAAAAAAAAAAAAGGTTTAATATTTTTTTTTATTCACAAACTTAGTGCACACTATGTTCTAAATTCAATTTACTTTATCCTCTAGATAATAAAAACGGGTTTTCCACTCAGATATTGAAGATTAAAAATACTCTTTCCGAGATCGTGGGATGAAAAATATTTTAGAGAATCTTTAGATAAACAAGTTTGTAAAATTCCAATGCAAAAAATATATTATTATACTTTAACACACTTCTAACACAAAAAGGGTCAAGTTCATTTTACGAGTTACTAGCTCATTCCAAAGTTGCCCATATAAATTTTTATGTTTCGATAGTCTTGGTGTTAAGTTAAACTTTGAATATATCCTCAAAGAGGGAAGCAAGATTATCTAATATTTTTATTGCTTACTTGTTTTGTATATAACCAATAATTTATAATTAAAATAAGTACATTAAAATTATTAATTATTGGTTTCAATAAAAAGGAAGTGCTTTGTATCTTATTGCTTACACCATGGCCTTGTTATATCTTGTTATTCTACTTCCAAAATGTGGTTTAGCCCCATTCCGGAAGTATACTTTGAATACTTATGTAGCAATAAACATAATAATTACGCGATAGCGGAAGAAACCCTAGTGTTTTAGTGTAGGAAATTTGTATTTGCTGTCCCGCTAATTGCTTAATTCAGGTATCTCAAAATCCCAAGTTCCAGCTGTCTCCTATGTTAAAACGTGTCATATTAGAATAGCAAATTTCTTCAAACTACATGCCAAGCCGTTTCCAACTCGATTGACAGACCTCTTCAGTAAATCTAATTAACGTTTAGCTAATGGCTTAAAAACTCTGAAAGTTTTTTATATTATTTAAAATTCTATTAAGTATTGTATTGTAAAAATTATGTATGTGCAGTTGTTCAAGTGTTCCAGAAATGTCATGCATAATTTAAAAACTGTGTCATGTAACAAATCTGACATGTGCCTACAAAAAATCTTTAGTTTTTGAATATGATTTCATTTACTCTAGCGTGCTGAATAAATAAATAAAACTTAATTTAAAATTAATACGTCTCAAAAAGTACCTATTGTTACCTCTGGCGCAAATGTATCTATTCTAATCGATATTAACAAACATACTTTTAACTTTTGGTCGCCAAGTCGGCAGAGTAAGTTTTGTGTTCTAATTTAGTATGTTAACCGTCATAGGTAAGTTTAAAGGGTGAAAATTGCTTTCAAAATGTCCTATGTGGCCTCAGTGAAAGTACAATGAAATCCTATTTAAAAAAAGATATGATAAACTTTTCTGGTTCCATGAAGGTATTGTGTACATAAGTTATAGGTACATAAAATACACAAGTATACAATACAGTACTATGAAGTAAGAACTATTTGCAGTCCAGTTGATTGCTCAGGTGTCCCAGGTAACAAGTGTCCCGTGTGTCAACACATATTAGAATAACAAAACTAGCTAACAACAGCGGTCACGCTGATTCCACTTCGATTTATTTATTTATACCGTTACAAAAGCGATTGGACTCACGTTTTTGAAACAATTATTCATGTTACGGTTCATTTTGTGAATATTTTGAGACGAAATTGTAAAGCTTTTGGTAGGTTGCCATGTTTTTCAGTTTCATATTGTAATATCTGACTTCTTTATGTCTCATTCTGATCTGCCCGCTGTGACGACACCAATACAACATCGCCTTAACTCAAGCGAGATTTCTGTACTTTTTGTTAAGCATGTAACGTTCTACTACAACGCACACTGTCCACAACGCCGTATCGGCATCGGCGCGACTCGGGACAAGATCGCGAGTAGTCGTGACAATGAGCCGGTCGACGTTTTGAAACAGTGATAGCCGTGCGGTAATAGATATGGACTAATGTGCTGCAGGTCCGTGGTTTGATACCTACCACCGGTTTGAGCTTCATCGCATAGTGGAAGGGCACCGCCTACCTACCTATATCAAGAAGCAAATCTGTCTCTAAGCACCTAGCAGTATGTTTCAGCAGCAGGAGAGACAGTAATTCTAGGCCTAGACCACGAAGTGAGATAGTGGTCAAAGGTTATCCTATAATATCTAAAAAAAAACGAATACCATGCCGAAGCTATACGTCTGCATTGTCCTTTACAAGGTAGTTATTAAGTAGCAATGGGTGGGTATAGATGTCGTTTCCTTGCATTTCGCAATCGAAATAGCTGAATGAAAATTCTTCCAATTGTACTTAAATTACATCCTAACCTCTATATAAGCCTTTTTATGTCTTTATATATTATTTTCTTCCTTTAATGTGTTTGCAACAGAACAAGCGCGAGGCCCATCTGATATTAAGTGGACTAATCTGCCTATAACAGATGCATTACAAAATTGCAATGCGTACGTCACACTGCAGACGTACAAGTGTTAAGTCTCATGTGTCCGTAATTTTACTGGCTGGCAAGAACTATTGCCGGAACACACTGCTAGGTGCATGGCAACATAATTCTACTGGAGGGTGTTAGCTAGCCAGGCGAGCATTCGCAAAATGCCCACACACCATGCGGTGAAGATCCAGCCGGCAGTGGGTATCGAACCAGGGACCTGCGCACGGCAATCCGTAGCTATTACCGCTCAACCATCATTGCTTCATGGTCCTTGAAATGATTATGAGTTCTACTAAAGAATTCAGTAAGAAGGTAAGGGTAGAACAGGTTCTACTTACATCAAAATAAGTCTATGATGATCCAAAAAAAATAAGTTAAGCATTCTGTTAGCCTGAACAACATCTTCGACCACATCACTTACCATCAGGTAAGATAGTGGTGAAAGGCTAACCTATCAAGCATAAAAAAAAATTAAAGGAACATGTAAAAATATGCTATAAGTAGTTGGTATAATATATTTGTATGTGTAATGTAGGTATCTGTAATAATACATAGTTTTTTTATTATTCATATTGTCACGCCTGTATTTCCTGAAGGGGTAGGCCAACACGGGTGTTTTGACACCTGCGTCTAAAGACCCCACGTTTAGCCCTACATGTTTCGTCATATGGTGGCGAGCCTATAAATAAAGTGGGTCCCGATTTTCAAATAACAGTAAAACAAATGTTACCTACCTTTGCTCCATCTACTAGTACCTTTTGAAAATGGAAAAATTAGTATCAAATTACTTATTTTTATTTCAACACGGAAAATATTCAACACTTTTTGTGTCCACAAATGGTATTATAATTTTACTATGAGTATAACAACACAATACTTCTAATAAAAGCAGTCAAATAAAAGATAAACTGATATGAAGGTGACTAGAAAAAAAAGTGAATGCGTATACAAAATATTTGCACAACATAATTATCTTGCCCTTTGAAAACCTTTACTTGCGAAAGAAAAAAACATAATCAATTCAAAGATTAAATTTATAAAAGATTCAATGAATATAAATCACAAATGAGTCCATTCAAAAACTCACTCCATGAAAAAGTTAAAAACAAAAACACTAATTCCTAGAGCTAGGTAAGTTACCTATACCTACGTAGGTACAAGCTCTAATTTTTTTTTTAATTAATAAATCAAACCTACAGATACACGTAGTCTTCCAAGAGTGTTAACATAAGATGGCTTTGGACTTACTACTACCTAAATAAAGAAAGAAAAATATAGACTTACCGGAACTGGGTCGATCGCTGTATCTTGTGCAGTAGACCCATGCTGGCCACAGACTTGCGTTCCCCTGAGTTCCTTGACTATTGGTATCAGTGCTGCCACACGTAGACACAGCCCCGCTAGAAGTAGACGACACGATCGAACTGGCAGAATCCGGCCTCTTTTGAGCTTCTACAATCTTTGGTACTGTCACTTCTTTAGCTTCCCCAATCTGCGAAACCGCCTGCCTTAAACCACCCAAAGGAGGCAAGGAACTAAACTCACTCTCTTTCGATTTCAAGTACTCAAAACTGTATTTGGAAAAGTCTGGCTGCTTCGATAAGTCATAAGGCTTGTATAAAATACTGTGGTTCGGCCCGACGGGTTTCGGTCCTTCGATTTTACTTGTCTTCCGAATAGCGTTTAAACCGAATTCGGGGTGTAGAATATTGCTGATTGAAAACGCTATTGGTGTAGTCGGTTGCGGTCTGTTCCCATAATCTGGATTTATTTGTGGTTTAACATCTGGAGTCTCAGGTCTGTAATAGCTTTGGTACTCCATTTCAGAGTTCTCAGGGCTTGGAGGTGGGGAATTTGGCTGCACCTTTACTATCGTCATATTTGGTGATGTTCTTTCGTATCGGGAGTCGATTGTTGTACAGGTATACTGGCTTTGGGGGCAGTAGACTGGATTATCTGAATGTGGTGGGGGCACCCGACCTGTGACTGGCCCAGGGCTGGTCCCTTGGCTTGGACTGCAACGATCTTCAAAAGCCATTATTCTCGTCAATATAGAGATACGGAAGACCTCCCGAGAAGTCTTAATCGATTCGAATCACAACACAATGCCTGTCCCAACAAATTATACAGTCGATACACGATTAAAATTCATTAAAACATTACTAATGTCGATGTTTTGAATGTCAGATACGGTTGACGCGTTAAGAAAACATTAATATTTATCGATTGGTTAGCATGATTTCTTAATTTGAATCGATTGCTTCAAGACTTCACGCACTAGTTCGACTGACAGCTGTCAGAATGATATGTCAAATTTCTCGGACGTGGTGCGCTCGCGGCGGCGGCGACGGAGCGACTGAGCCCTCAGTCTGTTAAGAGGACACGCCCCCGTTCAAACAAGCTTTTTTCCCTTCCCCATCAGTTTTGTAGGCGTTGACCGCCTGCGCTTTTCGATTCTCAGCGTAAACATAGGAAATACCCTATCTCCTTTCGCCTTACGAGTACTGTTCGAGTTAGAAAGAGAAGGTAGTATTACAATTGATTTAACCTGATTGTGTATTTAGTGGGCTTGGTAGAGATTTGTAATTCAGTTGTAAATTGCTGCTATGGCTCTTTTGCTCGCTCGTAATGTATCAATAATACTGCGGGTGCGTTTGTACGCTGCGCCGGTACCGAATATCAATTAAACTTTGACAGAATTATTATATTGATAGGCAGGACGCCATTTTGATGAATTATTGAGCGTTGGCTTGATGAAAAACACGTTTTTTACGAATTATAACTAATAATTAAGCTGTTATAGTAAATATTTAGTAGGTAGGTATGGAGTCTTGTATACAATGTGTTGAATTGGCACGATTTTTATCTAGGTTGTTTGAAACGTGAGTTGGTGCTATTTTTATGACTCCATCGGCTTGAGCAACACGATTTAAATTTTATATTTTATTTTCTGTATATTTAGTGGTTTAAAATTGTTACTTAAATTAAAATAAATTTAGGTATTAGGTATTAGTGTTCATTCTTATTTTAGTTTCTCTAGACTCTTTCCGCCTGCACCAAAGTGAGCGTCGTGAATTTATAAGTCAAAATTTAAATCGATCGATTCAATCAATTAAAAAAAATAATCATTTTCCGATCATGGTTCGTGAGGAGATAGTCGAGTAGTAAGTGGTAGAAATCTAGGTGCATACCGGTAGGTAGGTACGTGTGAAACAAATGTAAAAAATATTTTTAGTTTTGTATAATTAATCTTATATTATTTATTTAGGTCGTATGCTTTTTTATTATTTTATAATGGTATTATATATATTGGTCTCTGAAATTTTAATCGTCTTAATTAGGTATATATCTTATTAAAGGGGTCTAATAATTTAATGGCCTAATGGTGAGTACCTACCTACTGTCAAATCGATTTTAGGAAAGATGTCATATACAGCTATGAGGTACCTATAAGTAGGAACCTATACCTTCCTACTTCGAAAACTTTATTGATGCTATGAATTAAGTGGGCTTTCTTTTTGTATTCGTCCTTAATGTGAGAGTTGGTACTCATCTCAATCGCGAAAATATCGATCGTAATATCCCGTTTTTATATTTTATTTTACGTATATTATTTTATAGTCATATCGAACATTAGCGGAAAATAGTACATTTGATATAAAAATTAACATACTGAAATAAATATATGTTTACAGAATGCATAAAAAAATATGATAAATATAAAGTATAACAAATTGAAATATTAGTGGGTATGATATAAAATAATAACATCTATTTGATTAATCTTGACCATAATTTAATTAAAGAAATTGTTTCTCTCAGGTCGAACCTACAAAAGTCGAGCTATATTATATTATCTTAGATTTTTAATACCATTTTAAAATAATATTGGTGGCAAATTGTCCAAGTCGAGTTTTTCGCAGTGAAAATGTCTACCAACTCAATTAAGTATGAAATTTAAAGGTTAGTATGAAATTTAAAATTAAGTATGAAAGTAAAAGTTTAGTGAAAAAACGGGATGCATGCTATACTTATTCACCTCTGTCTATCAAAGTGCCCTATCTAGCTTACAGTTAAGAGTCGACTTAGTTTACCAATATCTATTATTATAATACATAATTTTGGATAATATATAATTTTTAAAGCGCTCGTAGCAATCTTTGCTTACGCGTTCTTAATCGATCAGCTAAGTTAAGCAACGACCGCCGCGGTCAGGAGTTGGATGGGTGACCGCTAGTGACATTACTACTGACCGTGCACGTGCTTCGGAGGGACAGCTGTCCTTGAGACCCAGTAATTCTAGGCTACCCTGGCTAGCTTTGACCACATCATCACTATCAGGTAAGTTGGTGGTCAAAGGCTATACTATGAACTAATAAAAATCTTCCTTATGATTATACTTTGCCCATGTTAGTGACAACGGGCATAAAAAATAAAAAAGGACACAAACCAAAAATATTGAATAATCACTCTCTCCATGCATAGAATTCAAATACTGTTTATTATTTTTAAACTTTGACCTTGTCACCACAGACAATAGAATTGTTTACATATTTTTTCGCCTCTTCTCATAGACAACAAAAGTCGGTGAACATCAAAAATAGCCTTTAGTCGATGGGAGTTGTAACACTCTGACACTTGCACTAGTCATTGTTTCAAAAACTACTGTGTTAGTGGGGCGGCGTCCTACCTACCTACTCTCTAAATAATGATTGGTGATTTAGCCAAGAAAAAGGTAAGCTTAGTTCTAAGATGCAATACTTAGGTAAACCTAACCACTTGGTAAGATTACCTACTGTATCAGCTGGATTGTCCACTGCTAAACACAGCCTCCCCCAGTAAGAGGGATTTGCCATAATCCCCACGCTTGGCAGGCGTCTTGGGGATCATAGTTTAAGATATCAGTTCCTCAGAAGGCGCTGCCGCCCAATTTCCGGTATTTAGCCCCTTACGACACCCACAGGTAGAAATGGGGGGGTCACATTCTAGCCAGGCACCCCACGGGGCTAGTAAGTGTAGTGTGTTTTTTTGATAAAGTAAAAATATTCAAATTTATTATAACATCCATCGCAATAGAAGTCATGCTTATTCGGTTGTTCTGTTTGTAAATTATCGAATATTTATATAGGTTTACAATCGTTTTGGTACGTATAGACATATAACACCACAAAATAGATACCTTTCTATCTACATTGCTATTATTTAAGTAAGATTAAACTCTAATATTCGACCAGTTTTCTTTCTAGCTAGTTTTGAGCTATTTTCTACAGAAAAATGTACTTACTTACAGTTAATCGATCCAGAATTACGTAATAAACGCATAGCTAATTTAGAATAGTATACCAATCTTTTAATATTTGTACAATAATAGTGTATTAAACAAACCCAACAAATAGATTGGCTACTTACCCCAGTTTATACATAATAAAACTAATAATATTTCATAATAATATCTTAGGTCATCAGTATCGAATCAAATTTCATAACCGTAAGTACCTACCTCAGCCTTAAACAATGACAAATAAAAGAAAGAAAAAACAGAAATACCAACATGGCGTCACTAACGAGGCGACGACTACGCTTTCCCGCCTAAATAGCTGTCAAACAACTGTCAAATGTCAATCCAGCGGCCATTGTTGAAAGAAGGCATTGTCTGCTGTGACTTGTTGTTATTTGTTTGTTTATGATAATAAATTGGATTTGTTTATTGAATTGTAGTTTAAATTGCGTGAGCAATTTCTTAAATGTTCTCATATGTTGAATATTAACATTTTAAAGCTTTTCTAAAACTCATCAACTGTCTTTTGGGTGAGCTATAGTGGGAACCCATAGTGCTTCTTGGAGAGGATGCAATTGATTCCTTCATCAATACCTATTGCTGTAAATTGTTGACGTTCAGGAAAGGGGCATATAATGTACTTACTGGTCAATATCTCAAAAATACTCACGGTGCGGTTGAAATTCGTTGTTTTAAATTTTTTATTAATTAACACAGTACGAGTACCAATTACATGAATTCGTTATTTATTAAAATTAACATTAAAAAGAAACGGTCATTAAAATGTCACCTTTAAAATAATAAATATTTATAAGAAATGCTATAGTAGGAACATCTTCATTGTGAATAATATAACAATATAAATAAATAAGTTAATTAAAATAATAATAATTGAAAAGTCTTAAAAATAATAACAGAAATCTGCCCATCCATCTCTCAACAAATCACATTCAGAATTGGTAGCCAAGAGAGTGCTGAGTGCGGCGAGTGTGCGCGGGATGGGTGAGACAGAGCGCGCCACTGTACAGCAACATTTCTTTATACGTTAATATGCTACAGCGCCTCTATTTCAATATGGCGATTTTTTTATTTATTTAAGTGTAAGTAATACATAATAGAGTATTCTATGTAACCTTGTGTCCTCGTCTCGTAGTCCCTAGCGCCAGCTGAAACTGTGGTCAAAGGACATGAAGGAGGTTAAGAATCACCAAACATTGCACCGCATATAGATGCCTGATTCCTTCCCTTATCCGTATATGATGCGATCGTTTTCTGTCTTCTCTGTCAGCTATAACAGCTGGACGCTGTTGGGGGAGAGCCTGCGATGACCTGGGCTCGATGACCTAGGAATATGAATGCTGAAAGCGCTCTACTATAGTAGAGCGCTGTTTTCATTGTGTTCGTTCGCCACGTTTCAGTGAACAGTATGTTTTCTCTATCGAAAAGAAGGATGTCATGAGAACATAATGTATAAAATAGTTATTGCCTTCCTTGTGCCTTCTTGATCTTATTCGTATTACTATCCACCCATAGGCGGTCACCCATCCAACTCATGACCGCAGTGGATGCTCCTTAATAATTTTTCTTAATATTGCTTTACTTAAATGATAGATTAAGAATGGCTTAGCAAACTACGGCGCTGGTGCTTCAAACTCCCATATATGTGTTTGCCAGTTTTTAGGGTTCCGTACCCAAAGGGTAAAAACGAACCCTATTACTGAGACTTCGCTGTCCGTTCGTCCGTCCGTCTGTCACCAGGCTGTATCTCAAGAACGGTGATAGCTAGACAGTTGAAATATTCACAGATGATGTATTTTTATTGCCGCTATAACAACATATACTAAAAATAGTCTGAACAATATCCTCGACCACATCATCACTTACCATCAGGTGAGATAGTGGTCAAAGTCTAACCTATCAGGCATAAAAAAAAATAATATACTAAAAATAAAATAAAATAAATATTTAAGGGGGGCTCCCATACAATAAACCTTGTAAGATTAGGTAGAAGTACGGAACCCTTCGACCGCGACTCCCACTCGCACTTGGCCGATTTTTTGTTTTATTATTATTTTATATCTAGGTAAATGTATAAGAATTTCCATACAAAACAATATTTCCAAATTAATTTGAAAATACACAATTTTAAGGAAAACTGATGTATCAGAACCATAGATTTTAGATTCAAGGACATCCATGCAACATTTCAACGAGTTTCAACACTTTCTATAAATACGATTAAACTACCTTTGGATGGAAAGCGGTATGAAGACTTAAAAAAAGGAATTTGCGCGGTGGCAGGGCATTTTGCGAATGCCCGCCTGGCTAGCTACCACCCTCAAGTAGAAAATGTGTCGTCAAGAACCTAACGGTGTGTTCCGGCAGCTGTCCTTGAGAGCCAGTGATTCTGGGTAAGCCTGAACAACATCTTCCACCACATCATCACTTACCATCAGGTGAGATAGTGATCAAAGGCTAACCTATCAGACATAAAAAAAATAGTTATTAAGGATTACACTATCATGTGATTGACCTGAGGTTCGTATATGAACTTTAATATTAAAGTTAACTTAATTTTAATATTAGTTAATATATAACTTTAATATTTTGGTTTCTTGCATTTACTGCAACTCCGTGCCGCCAGATTTACAGGCCAAATCTATATCTATACTAATATTATAAATCAAATCAAAATATATAAAGAGGGAAGATTTGTATATTTGTATTTAATTATGCAACGAATAAACTTAAAAACTACTGGACTGATGTGGATGAAATTTGATAAACAGTTTGAGACCCGGGGAAGGACATAGGATAGTTTTTAACGAATAAACTTTAAAACTACTGGACTGATTTGGATGAAGTTTAATAAATAGTTTGAGACCCGGGGAAGGACATAGGATAGTTTTTATCAAAATGCGAAAAAAGAGGTTTCCTAGTGGTTTTGCGCGATAACCGATACACGCGCGGGCGGAGCCGCGGCCCAGAATTCAAGAAAGTCACATAATTAAATATTTTAGCCGTTTGGTGTAGAGACGTTGGGTCCGTGGGGACCGGGAGCTCATCGTATTTTCCAAAAGTTATCTGAGCGCTTGGTCGATGCGACGCGTGATCAAAATGCGGGCACATACTCGTATTTAGCTCAACGAATAAGCATTACCAATTCAACGGGGCTATGCTGCCATCATGCTGGGCACGCTGCCAACTAGCATTTGGACTTATGCTTTTATTGTAGAAGCTGTAGTGTTGTATGCAGTTCGTAGTATTTTGTTAAATAAAGCCATACCGCCGGTAAAAACCATGAGGTACAAGTTACATTTTCGATTTAAGTTACTAGTTTTGTTAATAAGCTTTGTTTAGCTTATCACACAAACGGATCGCGATTTCACCATGACTGCCTCTCTTTCACACCTATGCAGTCTATATACAGGATTATTGGTAAAATGCTAACAACCTCTTAGGATTGCCTTGTGCTAGTCAAACGGAGCACAGCGCGGTCCAGTGTTGCCGCGGCGGGCGTTCTTGACTAAGAGTACGCTTTAAAATAGAAAAAAATATATAAAAAAAACAAAATGTTTGTTAGGACTAGCAGAAGTCAACCCTAGGAGGTTGTTAGCATTTTACCAATAACCCTGCATATGCACCTAAGATGAAATTGCCCCGTAAAGTTAAAGCAACTGCTTTAGGTCTGTACGCGATGAGCCACGTTTATCAGTCCGGCTCAGGGATCGAACCCGGGGCTAAGAGATTCCACAGCTGCGCTTTTTACACACACACGAACAAGGTAGTACTATGTTAATATAAATTAAATAAATATAATATGTCTAGGTAAGGTCTGTCTGGTTGGCGGCTAAATGCCTGGACATGACAGTGGTACACATCCAGATGTCTTCTTCACCAGGATCCCAACCACCTACGTAAATACAAATTAAATAATAATGGAGGCAAGGTGCGCGTGGTTGTTGCCGCAACACAATATTTGTGATTGCGTGCTGGCTTCTGTTAAGGGGAAGCCTATTTACACGACTTTTTTTTTATGTGACGGAACAAGCTCGAGGCCCACCTGATGTTAAGCGGTATCCTCTGCCTATAACATATGCATTTCGTAACAAGTCACGAATTGCACTGCGCCCGTCACCTTGAGACATAGTTGTTAAGTCTCATGTGCCTGTAATTTCACTGGCTCTCAAGGACAGCTGCCGGAACACACCGTTGGTGCTTGGCGACAGATTATCTACTTGAGGGTGGTCGCTAGCCAGGCGGGCACTCGAAAAATGTCCTTCCACCATGCGGTGAAGCTCAAGCACGTGGTGGGATTCGAACCATGGACCTGTTGCGCGGCAGTCCATACCCAATGCCACAGAGCTATCACTGCTTCGATTGCCACGACTGCCCAAAAAAAGGAGAGTTGTGTGGTCAAAGTTCGAGTATGTATGTATGTTTGTGAGTATCTTTATTCCACCATAATTTTGAAACGGTGTCACTGATTTCAATGTAAGATTTATCGTTAGATATATATTGACAGCACAAGTGACACAAAAATAAATAAAAAACAAACTGGTGGCTTATATACGCCATTATAGTGATATTTTTGCGCATCAAAACAAAGGGTGGTAGTTAGTGATCATAAGCAAAGTGCCTTCAGTCCAGCATTAAAAGTTTTTAGGTTTTCATTTATTTTAAATTAGCTACATCCCATATTATATACAGTGATGTAAGTATTATATATGTGTTAATCCAGGACACAAACTGTCTATATTCCAAGTTTTAAAAGTTATACACTTACACTCACATACTTTCACATTTATAATATAGTGTGAAAATTGTGAACAGTTTTTTTATATACTTTTATGTTTGCAATAACGCATGCTCTGCGGATTACAATACTAAATTATAAATTTACGAGAGGAAAAATTTAAGTCATGTGCGGGATTCGAACCCAACAATTGGCATGTTAGCTCAATTAGATTAGAGCATACCCCGGTTAAAGGGGTGGATGGACGCGGGTTCGAATCCCGTACATGACTTAAATTTTTCCCCTCGTAAATTTGTAATTTTGTAATTGTGAACAGCCTCAATTTTTATTGCCTATATGAAAGTAAACTTTTTTTATTCTATGATTAAGGAAGAGCCGTCTTCGCCTTAACAGCTGTGGCTCGTAAACGCATGCGCCGGCGCAGCGCGGGCCACACACGTCGCTACAGAAATATCCGCTGCTCTTCCGCACCTCTACCAATATGGAATAGACGAATTGAAACTATTGCACTATTTAAATATAAGTTTTAGGAAAAATATTCTTCTCTACCATATGGTACAGCATATTAGAAAAAAAAACGTCACAACTGCATCCGACGATTTTTGAAGCAGTGATAGCTCAGTGGCTTTGGCTATGGACTGCCGCGCAGCAGGTCCATGGTTCGAATCCCGCCGGGCTTGAGCTTCACCGCATGGTGGAAGGGCGTTTTTGCGAATGCCCGCCTGGCTAGCGACCACCCTCAAGTTGAAAATCTGTCGCCTAGCACCTAACTGTGTGTTCCGGCAGCTGTCCTTGAGAGCCAGTCATTCTAGGTTTTAAGCCTGTTAACACCTTAGACCACATCATCACTTACCATCACGTGAGATTGTGGTCAAAGGCTTACCTATCACCTATAAAAAAAAAAAAAAAAATCCGACATTTTTTTTTGCTAGTAGACTAACATTTGACCAATACACTTGATGGTAAGCGATGATGCGGTCGAAGATGGGCATTGATATACTAGAATTGACATAATAACGTTTGATTTACATCATAGTTTTAAAGAGGTGGGAGTTAGGCCCGTGGACGGTCAGTTCACCGCGCACTTGTCCCGCTGTCATCAAGTTGTGACACATTTTTTTTGTTTGGTAATAGCTTCTCTAGACGTAGCACTTATTATATATGAAATCTAAATGCTTGAACCTACTATTATATTCCAGTAATTGGGTTAATAAGATCTAATGTTGGCGTGCTATACGTGTAGCGAGAGGAAAAATTAAATTACAGAATACATTATTGTTCTCGGTTATAATTATTGTTTTTAGTTGTATTTTAATTGCAGTACGCTATTATTTGATGCAATTGACATGAATTTTTATTTGTATGATTTAATTATGGTTACAGAATGTAATTATGTATGATTGTTGTGAAAACAGGGTTATTGGGGTTTCGCAGCAAAAGGGTGAAACGGAGCCTTCTGTCTGTCTGTTCGTCTGCATATTTCGGGTTTCAATCTTGTAAACGGAATGAGTTTAAAACCTAAAATATGAATATTGGGCTAGAAATTCCATTTAATTATTTTTCACGGGTTCCACTTTGAAAATATAAGATGGTAGACAAAAAAGCACGTTTTAAACTATACTATATATTAAAAAATATTTACCTATGTTGATGATATAGTTGTTAACAATGAATCATAATCCATCTCGTAAGTAGCAAGGACCACTAAAAATAAGTAAATTTTTTTTTTGCATAAAATGGAACCGACTTCAACACCCAAAAGTGTGAAATAACTTGTCGAAGTCGGTACCATGCGCACAGTGTTGTGATAATAGGTACTTTTGACCTATCATGGTACCGACTTCAACAAGTTATTTCACACTTTTGGTGTTGAAGTCGGTTCCATTTTTTTGCTAAAAAAAATTTTTCCACTTTTTAGTGGCCCTTGCTACTCGTACTTACGGGATCGATTATGATTCATTGTTAACGACGAAGATAGATAAATATTTTTCAGGTACTTTAGTGTAACTCAAAAACGGCTAGACCAATTTTCATAAAATTTTAAATGGGACCTAACGACAAGCATCACCTTTCAAACAAAAAAATAATTATCAAAATCGGTTCACCCAGTCCAGAGTTCTGAGGTAACAAAAATAAAAATATACAGACGAATTGAGAACCTTTTTTGGGAGTCGGTTAAAAAGCATCAAAATCGGTACACCCTCTAAAGAGTTATGTCGCAATACACACAAAAACTCCTCCTTTTTTGAAGTCGGTAAAATATGAGCTATGGACTCAGAAACACGGCACCTTTCAATTTCTGTCTCATCAGTTACATTGGCCGGTGATGACTCTGCAGCTGACAACCCCCAAACAAAGGCCAAAAGTATCGGGGACCACAGACCACCGTTGGTGGGGGTGGCTAAAAGGTTTCGAATGTGTGCATCATTTCTCTCCTGGAACTACGTTGCCTCTTGACACTTTTTTTGCTTCCTTGGAGGTAGAATTTCGCTCTTAATCACGGACTCCTAATGAAGGCGAGCCCCAGAGCTGGGTCTCATATGGCCCCAGGGAGAATCTGGGTCCACGGTGTAGCTGCTCAACGCCATCGGTTCGCCACAAAGGCACCCCTGCCTCCCTTATTAATCGAACTTATTATTAATTTATCTCAAATCATTTCCTTTATATACCAATAATTCTTCGCGGAGCTCGGTGAATAAACACAAAACAATTGTTCGCCATTAAGCATATTAAAGTAACATCGTCAACAAATGGTACAATCTGAAATAACATATATTAACACTGCACTGTGTGCATTGCAGTGCCACAATGCACTTGTGGGGTTGATAATACAATGAATGATTCAATGGGGTACAGACACCACACTTAATTTTATTTCAGGAGAAAGTAAAATGTTATTTTTTATGCTGCTAGGCTAGTGACGATAATTTCACATACATAAAATAAACGCTTCTTATATTGGTCCTGGTGGAATATGGGGTGAGCCTATCGCCATCTACCGAGTATATTTACAGAGGCCGCATGGATAGTCAGAATTTCATAATAAAATAATCTAATAACCCTTCAACCCGATAATCGAACCCCAAATCGTCGAGATTACCATGCGATGATTTCGCCACTCGACCAATGAGGCAGCTGATGGTAAGTGATGAGGTGTTCGAGGACAATAGGAACTAAATGTCATAGATAGCTAAAACACGCATTCTATCCCCAGCGTTATTGTTATGTTGCTTTACTTATGATATTTAAAATTTTGAGTTAAAACAAGAATATCTGTGAAGTTAGGCTAAAAATAGTTAAATCCTACAAAACCAAACCGACGGACTTCGAACCTCAGGCCCCCAGAGCTGCATTTCATAGCTTTTGCCACTAGGCCATTACTGCATGCCGTATCTTACGACATAATATTGTCTTATATTTTCGAGATTGATACACATAGCATTTAAACAACTTTAAACGGTTTAAATTGCGATTTAAAGTTGTTTAACCCTTCCGTTCAACTGTTGGAATGAATGAATATCGCTAGCTCTTTTCATCCATAGACGTTGGCATAGAGGATACAAGCAGAGTATACAAACCATATATTTATTAAAAACTAAATACGATACTGGTCCGCTTTCAAGTTTTTTGAAGTAGTTGTGCCCGTCACGGGCGCGCGGCATACGATACTTGTTTTTTTGTGCCCGTGGCGCGAAGCTTGGCAACGGAAAGGTTATTACTACGCGCCTGGACAGTTTATTTTTATTAATTAGATATTTTATTTATTTATTATTAAAACAATAATATTTATTATTTAAACGATATTAATTATCAGGAAAACATAGTTATACATCAGACGTGGTCACCCTACTACAAATTACATAGCGCGAAAGCCACTGTTCTGCAAAGTGCACGATTGCTAGACGTTTACGTAACCTGTATTCAACTTAATGAGTACCTAAGTTTACTTGTAAATTATTGCCATTTAACTTAGAAAGATAGAGGACTGACACATGGTCATGTCAGGAGGATGGACATACAACAGAACAAGAGGGTGTTAAATATAATTATTATTTTACAAAAGTACAAATTTACTAGAGAAAAATTATAGTCATGTGCCGGATTCCAACCCACGTCTATCCACCCCTATAGCCGGGTATTCTCTGACCGACTGAGCTAACATGACATTATAACTCATAACTCTAATTTTTGCTCTCGTTCTTCAACCATCGCATGGGGATGGAGTGACACAATTTTTCTCTCGTAAATTTGCAATGTAGGTAATCCGCAAAGCAGGCGTTAATGCATATAACATACATATAACAATATAAAAATTGTAAGCGTTATCGTTTACAACTTTAAAGTTAATTGCATTATTAGTCTTGTTTGTAGTACAACGTAAGTTGAACTATAGATGTCGCTCCAACCCAATACGATGGTTAAAGAACGATAGGAAAAATATAGAGTTATGCCTCATTGTCATGTTAGCTCAGTCGGTCAGAGCATACCCCAGCTATAAGGGTGGACGAATGCGTGTTCGAATCCCGCACATGACTCTAATTTTTTGTCTCGTAAATTTGTAATTTTATAATGTAAAATCCGCAAAGCAGGCGTTATTGAAAACATAACAATAATTAAAATAAGATTATTATTATTAATTAAACACATGATTTGCCAGTACCTTACTTTTTGTGTATACACGTGTTGCATACCTATAGTAATACTGTATGGCCATAGATTATTATTTTCTTTTTTATCAGTACTATATCAGTACTTATATTATAAATGCAAAAGTCGCCCGCGCTTATGTCGGTTATCGCGCAAAAACATTAAACTCTTTTTGCGCAGTTGGATAAAAAATATCCTATGTTTTTTCCCGGGTCTCAAACTATTTCCATACCAAATTTCATTCAAATCAGTCCAGTAGTTTTGGCGTGAAAGCGTAACAGACAGACAGAGTTACTTTCGCATTTATAATATTATAGTACTGATTATTAACTTATTTGCTACCGCTGTGACATTATAACTCCACCAGGCTTTGGGCGACGGCTTACCTTTTAACCCTGGGGCTGCAGTGCTGCGACCTTCTACCGTCCTTCTCCTGGTGACGCCGCACACGCACCACTACTGAAGGAGGAATTGACAACAGGCTCAAGGGCACAAGGGTACTCGGCTTGAGTCGCTGCCGAGAGACATTGGCAGGGTCGGAACTAATTGCCCCGTTACAACTGCAGTGTTTTAATGTCACAAGTGACGACATGCACTGTGTTTATCACTATGTGACATACAGTTGTTAAGTCCCATGTGCCTGTAATTTAATTTACTGGCTCTCAAGTACTGCTTCTGGAACACAGTGGTAGGTGCTTGCTGACAGATTTTATACTTGAGGGTGGTCGCTAGCCAGGCGGGCATTCGCAAAAATGCCTTTCCACCATGCCTTGAAGCTCAAGCCCGCGGCGGGATTCGAACCATGGACCTGCTGCGCGGCAGTCTCTATCACTGCTTCGATTTGTTCCAAAAGAGTTGTAAAGTCTTTTTCAGCCTATATAAAGTCCTCTATGATTGATATTTGTCAATTTTGGCGTTTCATTTCTTCGAGCTTACGTTAAAATTAGGTTCGTGCTCGCAATTACATACAAAACTATTTACGTGACGAATTGTTCACGTTAAAATCTCTACACATTAGATGTCAAAACCTTTCAATCGGCCAAAATTTAGTTCCTTTTATGCACTGTAGGGGCGCTGATCAAATCGAATACAAAATGGTGACATTTCGATACGTTAACGAAACGGTTACGTTTTCGCAAGTTATTCGTGCTAGGGCTACAGTTTCGGGCTATATTATAGCCCTTCGTCTGGGAGTCATGGTTGCGCGAAGCGGCGAGCGCGGGCCTCAGCACGTAACTGACGTAACGATGGCGCTGTCTGTCCCGGCTCAGATGCACTTGTCAAATTGTCCGATATGTCATTAGCTACACTGTCACTGTTATGTGCCGTGTAGGTATGTCAGTTAAAGTGGCAGAGTCTATAATTTGCATTATCGCACCATACTTAGTAACAATATTCAATCTTTGTGTCGATATGTAATATGTAAAATCACTCCAATTTTGAAATCGGGGGCTGCATCTGACCCTTGCAATTATAGACCTATTTCCATCTTACCTGTTCTGAGTAAAGTATTCGAAAAAATTATGCTCAAACAACTTTTATCTCATTTTAATGAGCATAATATATTGAATGAGAATCAGTTTGGTTTTACTAAGAGCAGATCCACTACAGATGCAGGTGTTCAATTGATGTCACATATACTTGAAGCCTGGGAGAGTTCACATGATGCTATTGGCGTATTTTGTGATCTTTCCAAGGCATTCGACTGTGTAGAACACTGCACTCTGATTCGTAAGCTTTCACACTATGGTATTCGTGGAAAAGCTTTGAATCTAATAGAGTCTTATCTGTCAAACAGGCTACAGATGGTTGGAATAAATGGCAATACTTCTTCCGGGTCTTTGGTAAAAATAGGTGTACCGCAGGGATCAATTTTGGGACCTTTTCTGTTCCTAGCGTATATTAATGATCTGCCTTGCATGGTCAAAGATTTCTGCAATATTGTTTTATTCGATGCCGATGATACCTCTCTGATTTTTAAAGTAGATAGGAAAGATAGTGAACTCATTCATGTAAATAATGTGTTATCTATGATCTCTGAATGGTTCACCGCTAATAATCTTCTCTTAAATTCAAAAAAGACCAAATGTTTAAAGTTTTCTTTAACAAATGTTCCTTATGTTGAACCTTAAGCTTGGCTTAGATAAACTCTCTATTGACAAAGCGACAGTCTTTCTGGGAATCAAAGTGGACTCAACTTTACAGTGGGATCCACATATACTTGATCTAGCCGGAAGACTTAGTTCTGCTGCATATGTAGTTTGTAAGATAAGACAGTTAACAGACGTAGCTACTGCACGGCTAGTTTATTTCGCGTACTTCCACAGTATTATGTCGTATGGTGTATTGCTGTGGGGAGCTGCTGCTGAGATGGAAACAATCTTTATCTTACAAAAGCGTGCAATTCGAGCCATATATGAAATGGATCCTATGGAATCTCTAAGGGATCTTTTTAAAGAAATTGATATATTAACTTTACCGAGTCTGTATATATTTGAAAATATTAAGTATGTATGTTCGGAAAAATTTGAGTAAATTTAAATTGAACAGTGACAACCACGATTACAACACTAGGAACAAATATAAATTAACGGTACCGTGTTTTAGATTAGCAAAGACAAATAAAAGGTCCTTTTTAGGTAATTGTGTGCGGTTTTATAATAAAATTCCCGAACATATTACAATGCTCACAGAAGGAAAATTCAAATTACACGTGAAAAACATTTTGATTAAGAAATCCTACTACACAGTTTGTGATTACTTAAACGACAAAAATGCTTGGAAAATTCCACCTCTGCCAAGCCATCACCTGTCTCCTACGTAATTTAAACAAATATTGTAATAATTGTATTATATTGTTTATAACAAATTGTAAACAGACGTTTAAAAGAATGGCCCCGAGTTTCTTGCCCGTACTTCTCGCAGTGGCTCTATACATTTTTTTGCTGAACGTGGCACTACAATGTAGAATATTTCAATATTAAAGTTTGTAATTGACCTTCATAAGAACGTCGTAGACGCCTAAATTGAATAAATTATTTTGAATTTGAAAACATTAACCTCTTTTTGCGCAGTCGGATAAAAATTATCCAATGTTTTTTCCCGGGTCTCAAACTATCTCCATACCAAATTTCATTCAAATCGGTCCAGTAGTTTTGGCGTGAAAGCGTAACAGAGAGACAGACAGACAGACAGACAGACAGACAGAGTTACTTTCGCATTTATAATATTAGTACTGATTACTATGTTCCTATCTGTTAATTACTAACCTATTCTAATGCTATCCGTGATGACCTATATGGCTTTATGTTTCTATTTGTTTATCTCTAAGAAGTTTTTCCAAGCTGTTGGTCATCCATAAAATAAATAAATAAATAAAACTATTTAAAAATTACCTCGTTGCCTAGGTAGGTTTTATTGACGCATGGTAAGCAATAACATATACATTAATCTAGATGGAAGAAGATGAACCGGCAACCGCAAAAACCGTTCTGGTGCTTTCCAATTATGGTACAGAAGCGGTTGTTGGACTGTCTTTTTTTTCTATTTGTTTGATTGGATCATAATATTCCACCAGAATGGTGTTCTGGGGTTGTAGATTCAAGCCTCGCTGGAAGTTATCTTTTTCTATCCGAAAAAATACCTCTTTGGTTTAGTGAAGAAGAAGTCTAACTTGAAGTGTAAATTTTGGAACCAGGATTTAAAGGGTTTTTATGAAAAGTATCAGACGGTAGACGAAAACTTTTTCTCCTCCTATTAGATGAGACATTTGTGCACAGTCTATGCCTATGCCAGATGTGTAGCGGTGCTTTCAGGTGGACCGACGCCTTCTTGAGAAGTCGATGAGCTCATAGATAATAGGCGGTTAAGAAAGGGAGGCAATGATCAGTTGTAGACGTTGCTGACTGATAATTATATTTCCGGTCCCATGTAATAGTCGTCGAGTCTATTGCCATCAATCGGACAAATTCAATCCTCCAGGCACTCACTAATAATCTACCTTGCAGAAACATACCCGGATTAAACACCGGTTTTTTTTAAATTATTTAAACTTTTTATTGATTATAGGCTATCCTTTGACCACTATCTCACCTGATGGTAAGTGATGACGTGGTCGATGATTTTGTTCAGGCTAACCTAGAATTACTAGCTCTCAAAAACAGCTGCCGGAATATACTGTCAGTGCTTAGATTTTGTTGAGGGTGGTAGCAAGCCAGTCAGGCATTCGCAAAATTACCTACCACCTATAAAGGACCTCTTGGTCTTGTCATACCAACGTTAACGAGGAAAATTCTATATATAGGTACTCCATTCAGCCCTTGGTTTAGTTTACCTTGGTTGGTTAATAAATAAACACGGTACCTACTATAGAAAGAGCACAAACAGGGACGAAAGCTTGCCAGGGCGGGGCATTAGGGCTCCATTGTGCGTCCACCTGGCTTCTCCCATGGTTACTAGGGACACTGTTCTGCAGGTATTATGCAGGACAATAGCTAGCACTGCTTACAATGACGAGAGTAAGGTGTTGCTGCAAATGTGAAACCTTATTATGTCATTAAGAAATTGAACCGTTAAATACGAGTTACACTCGTGCAGAGCACGCACAAATATAACTATTTTTACACGACTGCTCAAAAGAAGGAAAGTTATGTTTTCAGGGTTTATGTATGTATGTATGTTTGTGAGTTTCTCAGGTTAAGCAGTTTTATTTTATTTATTAACATTAAGTTTTGAAGCAGTGATGGCTCAGTGGCATTGACTATGGACTGCCGTGCAGCAGGTCCATGGTTCGAATCCCGCCGCGGGCTTGAGCTTCTCCGCATGGTGGAAGGGCATTTTGCGAATGCCCGCCTTGCTAGCAACCACCCTCAAGTAGAAAATCTGTCACCAAGCACCTAACGGTGTGTTCCGGCAGCAGTCCTTGAGAGCCAGTGAAATTACAGGCACATGAGACTTAACAACTATGTCTCAAGGTGCAGTGCAATTAGTGACTTATGACGAAATGCATATGTATAGGCAGATGTTAGTCCGCTTAACATCAGGTGGGCCTCGAGCTTGTTCCATCACAATAACATAAAAAAGCGGTAAACACAAGCGAACTATTGCTTGTCGGCAAAAATAGGTATGGTGGCAGTAGGTACTTCCCCGGACGAACGAACCTATCACCTGGTACGTGGTATAGGCCCGGCATTCACAGAATGACCTACCATACCATACCTACTATAAAACTTGAAAACTCGGTTTAAAAGAAAATTTGAAATATCAAATGAAAATGTTGGCCCGTTGTTTTATCATAAAGTGCGACGAAATGCATTACTCCCGTCACCCTGAGATGGTAGTTGAGTACCTAGTTGAGTAATTTTACTGGCTCTCAAGGATTGCTGCCGGAACATACTGTTAGGTGCTTGGCGACAGATTTTCTACTTGAGGATGGTCGCTAGCCAAGCGAGCATTCGCAACATGCCCTCCCACCATGTGATGCTCAAGCCGAGGCGGTAGGGATCGAACCTTGGATCACCGCACCGCAGTCCACAGATATAACTGCTCAGCCATCGTGTTTTCAAAATTTACAAAATATTTTTCAAAGAATTTACAAAATATAAGTCATAAAAATATAATTAATATGTTGTATGTAAATATTAATAATTAAACATATTCAAACGTTTGGTTACCCTAAAATGCACCCCAAAATGGCGGCATCATAATTTATAATCTGTTGAACATTTTTCTTAATCTATTTTCGGTCGGGGGTGCGTTAACGACCGCGATCAAATAAAAGGTACATCCACGATGATTTTAGAAATATATACTAAATTATACAAGAAGTAGGTACAGTGCCTGGCTTAAGAATGTAAAATATATTCCATATGCGTACATTTTTTTTTTCATGATAGGTTAGCCTTTGACCACTATCTCAACTGATGGTAAGTGTTGATGTGGTCGAAGATGTTATTCAGGCTAACCTAGAGAATTACTGGCTCTCAAGGACAGCTGCCGGAACCGTTAGGTGCTTGGCGACAGATTTTCTACTTGAGGGTGGTGGCTAGCCAGGCGGGCATTCGCAAAATGCCTTACAACAATGCTATAACGACTGCCATCCTAAGACAACAACCGGGACCGACGGCTTAACGTGCCCTCCAAAGCACGTGCACGCTCAGTAGTAATGTCACCAGCGGTCACCCATCCAACTCATGACCGAAGCGGACGTAGCTTACCTTTACTGATCGGTTCAGAATGACTAAACAAACTTCGCTACGAGCGCTTAAAACTGAACCTAATGAGCAACATAGTGGCATACTTACCGCGAGTTTGTGCTGTTTGCTGCTCATTCTTTGTTCTAGTTCGTACAGGGAAGAACAGACATCATATCTATTTCTACCGCCAAGCAGAAGTTGTTTGTGTTCCGGTTTGAAGGGTAGGTATGGGTGCCAGTGTAATTACAGGCACATGAGACTTAACAACTTTATGTTTCAGGGTAATGGGTGCGCTCAGTGCGTGCAGTTCGCCATTTATGACGAACTGTATATGTAGGCAGGAATTACCGCTTATTACCAGGTGGGCCTCGTGCTTTTCTTCCAGGGTAGCATAAAACAAAAAGCCGGGAAGCAAGTTATTATGTGTATAAAAATAATTAATGAAATTTTCGCACATTATGAAAACCTCAACCTTTTTTGCGAAGGCTAGAGTGCACATAGATCTTACCATACAACGTAATTTAACCGGCTTGTTGAGGAGGTTATCTATTAGACTGTATTTTTTTGTGTTACCTAATAACGTAATAAGATTTTTTTATTGATAACAAGTGTAATATGTATGCTTCTGGTTTGCCAGTTTTTCGATTTATCATATATTTTTAATTCCCATACAAACCGTTTGTCGAATATTTTACTTAACCTCAACGCTCAGGTCAATTTCCGCTCAATATTATGGGGCCCGCATTTCGACCCCTTTATTTAAAAATATATAAAATTATAATTTTATGGTTATTTATTATTATGTTTTATATACTCATTATTTTTTTATTTTTTTACAGATTTAATTTTTATATTTTTTCAATTCAGACTGAGCTGAGAATAGATCTATTCCATAGTGAGTTGGGTGGATTAAGAAAGTGGCTAACTAAAAGCATAGCTTAAGGACATAACATTTCAAAAATTAAAATAATAATATTAATATTAATTAAAATAATAATATTAATATTAATTAAAATATTAATATTAATTAAAATAATAATATTAATATTAATTAAAATATTAATATTAATTAAAATAATAATATTAATAATATAATTATTATTCTAATTTTCAAATTCAACCGAGTTTGAACATTTTGGTATTTAAAATATGACAAAACTACGTTGGTATGAAACGAGCTTCGTCACTAGCCTTAAAAATATACCTAACTATGTAGTTGAAACATTAATAGTAGGTATAGAGATTCTATCAAATATGAGAATAACGCCATCGAATAAAAACATCTTTAAAACAAATCTTCCATCAGAATAATTAAAACAAATTAAATCCCATAAAATTCTTACATAGGTATATTATGCAAACATTTTTCATCTTAAGGTGAAAACTTACATCTGTGGGTCAAAGACAGTATCATTGAATAGTTGTAGCTGAGTTTTGTAACCATTCAGTACAAATTTTAATATTTAAATATCTTCAATGTACTGCCATGTTCAGCAAAAAAAGTTATAAAGCCACTGCGGTCAAAATCTTTTAGCAATGTGTTACATACTTAATATATAATAAAATAATTACAATATTTGTTTAAATAGCGTAGGTGACAGGTGATAGCTTGGCAGAGGCGGAATTGTCCAAGCGTTTTTATCGTTAAGTAATCACAAACTGTATAAGGATTTCTTAATACATGTTTTTTTCGTGCAACTTGAATTTCCCTTCTGTGTAATATGTTTGGGAACTTTATTATAAAACTGCACTCAATTACCTAAGAAGGATCTTTTATTTGTCTTCGCTAATCTAAAACCTGGTACTGCTATTTCATCTTCATTTCTAATGTTGTAATCGTGATTGTCACTGTTTAATTTAAATTTACTCAATTTTTTCCGAACATACATAATATATTCAAATATATATACAGACTCGGAAAAGTTAAAATATCAATTTCTTTGAAAAGATCCTTCAGAGGTTCCCTAGGATCAATTTCATATATGGGTCGTATTGCACGCTTTTGTTTAAATTTAGTGATAAAGTAGGTATAAATAGATAGACGACCTTACAGCAAAACCAAAATTATGTTAATTTTCTATTCCCATAGAAGTCAGCGCTCACCTTAAAGCAATATATAATGGAAATATCTTGTCTACATTTAATTATAATATCAATTAAATAACAATAAAAAAACAACATTAATATAAACGTGAAAAAACTAACACAGTAATAAATTGACCCAAGATTTCAATCAAAACAGGATATAGTTCAGTTTTATGGTTTGAAAAATGGACCATCTGCTTTCGAATACCGATAAGACATTATAGCCTCTTTACTGACTTCCGAAAAGGTTGCCCTCTACAAAGAATTTAGTCAATTAATTTAGGCCTAATTTCACCACCTAGGGCTTAAGAGGATTATAAAAAGAAAAAGCTCTTTTCTACCTCTTCATATTGCCCGATTTCGGTGATTTTTGTGTTTAGGCTTGTACGTTTTTTTTATTCTAATTTTCTAAATAAAAAAGCAGAATATGCTTCTAACTTTAAAGTTATTTAGAAAACTGGAATAAATGAAACGTACAAGCCTAGTCAATGATATGTTCAATACATGAACACAAAAATCACCGAAATCGAGCAATATTAAGAGGTACAAAAGAGCTTTTTCTTTTTGTATGGAGAAGTACGCGCTATTTATTCCGCTTAACAAATCCTAACCATTGAAATGTGATAACGTTTGTCACCTTCCAGTGATGTTCATTTTTGTTATCATTGTTGTGAAATTCAAGTTATGCAGCTTGAATTTCACAGAAAAAAAGATTTTCATTACAAAAGCTTATTAGAAAATGGTGATTACATAGAAAAAAAATGCTTGGGATATTCTACCGCCTATGTTCAAGTTATGCAGCTTGAATTTCACAGAAAAAAAGATTTTTTTTACAAAAGCTTATTAGAAAATGGTGATTAAATAGAAAAAAAAATGCTTGGGATATTCTACCGCCTATGTATATATAATAGAATAGAATATATACCTATATATTCTATTCTATTATACCTATGTATTAATATTGTAATAATTTTATAATAGACTTACAAATTGTAAAAGAGTAAAGATTTATAAAAATAATGGTCCGAGTTTCATGCCCGTTCTTCTCGAAGTGTTTTTGCTAAACGCGCGTCGTAGACGCCAACATTCCAGAAATTATTTTGATTTTGACTTTGATGTTGCAGCATTTTAAACTTGTCATGATATTAACTTTTACGTATTTTGACGTCAAGCAAACGTATGGATGTTGTAAAAAAAACCAAGATTAAAAATGTATAACGTTTAATTTGGCGCCACAGCTCTATAAACTAAAAACAAAAATGGCCACTTTGCTACAGCTGATATCACATACACTATGTCCACAGCTGCTGTCACCTGTCATAAAAGTCAAACCAAGAAGTTTTAGTTTTACCATGACCGGAATCCAACAAATTTAAAATCTGCTACTATGTTTTACGTTCTAGGTTAATAAATAATGATAATAAAATTCTTTATTTGTTGTAAAAGGCAATGTATAAAACACATGTGGTGGAGTACCTGGAACCTAAACTAGGCTGTAAAATAGGTTTCAGGTCTCTTTCGTCGGGGAAGAAATATAATTGCCTGTAATTAGATACTTAACTGTAGCAGAACAAAAGCATGTGTACTCGTGATTAAATGTGAGAGAGTTATTGTATGTGTAGGTAAGGGTGTGTTAGTGGTTGAAAAAATGGGTAATTAATGTTTTATGAAGTTGTGTATATTTGCATTGTACAATTAAAAATTAAATATTATATGCGCACCGAATTTAAATTTCATAATATTATAATAGGTTTTCCTTTTCATTATAGTTAAGGTTGTTTAATTTGTTAAATAATATTTTCTTCAGTACATAGTGGTTTATAACAAAGACCTATCACATTTATATGGTTAATAGTATAAAGTTACCCGTTTAATTACTTTAATCTTATATTAGTAAAATTGGGACTTAGAATTTGAACTAACGTAGTACAAAAAATCTTTGGTCGGTTTCAGCGTCAAGTTTACTTCGAGGGCATAACTTCTAGTTGCCGTTGTAACGATCAATGTATGGCGCCCCACGGACAATATACATTTATTTACCTAATGTTACATTAAACATATTAACAGTTGATTTGAGCTTTTTACAAATCTTGTCTTTATAGTAGTAGAATTTGTTTTTATAGTCACATTTCCAAGCAAAACCTAGTGACTTATGAATATGAATACAAAGTCCGGTCAAGTTAGACCAAAAAATATGAGTAAAGCTACCTATATTCCCACCAAGCTGAAAATCGGTAAGATTGTTTAAAATATGATTTTTTTTTTTTTTTTTTTTTTTTTTTTTTACCGGCGGTATGCCTTTATTAAACAAAATACTATGAACTATATACAACACTACAGCTACTACAATAAAAGCATTTAGACAACTATAAGTCATAGCAGACTCATAGGCAGTCCAAATGCTCCAGCCCACTCCCAGTTGGCAGCTATATAAATATGATTAAAAATAACATTTGAACGTTCCCCATCTTTCCCCTGAATGGGAAATATTGAATTCAATGTTAAAGGTCAAAAAATTAGTATTTCGCTATTTTCACCAAAACGGTTGGTTTTATAATCTACAATTTATGACTGAAATATTTTTATGATAATACTTACCGTTTTGGTGAAAATCACGAAATACAAATTTATTGACTTTTGACATTGAATAAAAAAATCCATTCAGGAGATAGATGGGGAACTTTCAAATTGTATTTTTAATCATATTTTACACAATCTTACTGATTTTCAGCTCCGTGGGAATTTAGGTAGCTTCGAATGTCTAAATTGACTGTACTACAAGCACTATCGCGTATATATATACTTATATTTGTTTATGATTTTCGCGATTGTGCTTATAATAATATATAGAAATATAGAAAGGTAGCGACATCATACCAATGTTAAGTGTTTGAAAAAACACTTCTTTCGATCAGATGAAGTCTAGTAGTCTGGTTGATGGCCGCGCACCGCCCCGTATGACGGTTAAAGTAATACAACTGGAGCACGAAATTTCGGCTAGAAATACCAAGTCCAGTTGGCCGAGGAGGTTTAACGACGCGAAATTGCAGGACGCGGGTTTGATTCCCGCCTTGGGCAAAAAAAATTGTACTCCAATAATTTGTAAAATAAAACCTAAATGACACAAATGTATTTAACTCTTTATATACTAGTATATATATCCAGTTATATTTTTAACAAACGAAACCTCCTTTCTACTCTGAGATATACCGGCACCTTATTACAGTTATCCTTTAAAACCAATCTCCTCAAGTCAGTAATATAAAAAAATATTATCTTAGCACCTAAACTCCGAGAACTTATAAAATACACGAAGAAAACTGATAAAATCGCAATATCCCCAAATGACACTACCGCAAAGTACCGAAAAAAAGTAATCTTATTTTTAAGCTGGCATTAAGTATGTGCCTTCATGCCGACTGTTGCCGGTCGAGATATAATTAAAAAAAAAAAGGCATCATGGCGGCTCCCAACGGCCTTCGGGGTCGATTGAAAAAATAAAAAAGATTCCAAATTCAAATCGGTCGCGGTGGGAGATGAAAAAGCGGGACTAATTTCATGCGTTCACGCGGTGTTCCATTTTCGAAATGACCGCAAAGAGAGACGCATTTACGTGTAAGAAAAGGACGACAATATAATAAATGTATTAATCTGCTCATAATTTTGGGCTATACTTATGTTGTTTATGCCGGGGTTCATATTGGAACTTTTTTGCTTCGTTAAGAATAAATTAGATATTTCCTTGTATTATGTCGAGTTGTCATCGAAGATTTAAGTGTTCAAGTCGATGATTATTTATTTATTTATTAAAATTGGTATAAACTCGTTTTTATACTTATTTTACTTCCATCGAATTTTGGGTAGGTACTGCCTCGTTAATTTGTGTGTAAAAGACTCGCTCTATAAAGATCGTGGGTTCGATGTCCGATTCGAACAGATAATAAAAAAATATAATATACAAAACGTTTAAGTTCGGTTAGTAAAGTTCCAACATAGTGAATATGCAACACGATTTTTCAGTTCCGTACTTTAAGTTAATTTAACAAATTTTTTTTTTACCAAAAAACAGATCGATTTCAACTCTCAAAAGTGTGAAATAACTTGTTGAAGTCGGTACCATGATAGTTCAAAAGCACCTATTATCACAATATTGTGCGGATGGTACCGACTTCGACAAGTTATTTCACACTTTTGAGAGTTGAAATCGCTCTGTTTTTTGGTAAAAAAAAATATTAATTTGGTTAATGTTTTTGCGCGAAAACCGTCACCGGGGCGGAGCCGCGCCCGGAAAGCTAGTATGTAATAGAAACAAATATTTGAAGAAAACGGAATTTTATTTCAGAAAAACTCTTAAAAATTTTAATAAAATATATAGTGACAATTCTGCCTAATTTTCCTGCTAAGCCTACGTGATGTCGTAAGCGCCACGTAGCCAAACTGGAAGAATTCTCGACGTGTTTCGTTTCTATACGAAGCATCCTCAGGAGGTTCTGGGTCTTCGAGCACATGATCGTGGAAGAGTAAATATACTTTCATTTGGAGTCATTTTCTAATATTTTATTGTGTTGTTTTCTTATAATATTTTTAAAATGTCTGTTTAAACTATAATACAGAGCAATGCATCCGGGTCACTTAAAGAATGTTAAAAATCTCGGAAACTAAAAATGATAGGTTAATGCAATAAATTGTATTTAATAGACAATGTAATACTCCTTAAATGAAAGTAAAAAAAATATGAGTCACCATACATTTTATTAACACAAAATTACATAAAGAAAAAAACTGCTGATCTCTCCTTAAAACAAAAATAGGAAACATGAAATTTTTGAACTTTATTACGATTTTTGTGAATTTTAATACTTCGTATTGCCTCCTCGTGCTTCCATTACTGCGTTTACGCGGTTTGGCATGCTGTACACCAAGTTCCTTATACGATTTTGGGGAATATTCTCCCATTCCTCTGTGAGAGCAATTTTGAGCTCACGAAGCGTGATTGGGGGAGGGTTTCGTTGTTTTACGCATCTGCCTAGCTCGTCCCAAGCATGCTCGATCGGGTTGATATCCGGGCTGCGCGCTGGCCACTCCATACGAGTAATGTTCATCTCTTGAAGGTAGTCATTCACAATCCTACCTGTATGAGGTCGGGCATTGTCATGCATAAATATAGCATCCTCACCTAAATTGACCATAAATGGACCAACGTGATCATTGAGGATTTCTTCCACATATCTTACGCTAGTTAAAGAGCCGTTTTCTATGATCACCAGCTCTGTGCGACTTTCAGAAGAAATTCCGGCCCACACAAGTACAGACCCACCACCGTAGGCTACTTTTTCTTCGATGCATGCTTGCTTGAATCTTTCCCCTGGTCTTCGATACACTCTGTGTCTTCCATCGTGCTTGTAGAGCATAAATTTTGATTCGTCGGAGAACATAACTTTTGACCAATCTTCAATACTCCAATTTACGTGGCTCTGGGCATATCTTAGTCTCGAAATACGATGCCCACGCTCCAGTTTAGGGCCATTTGCAGGTCTAAGGGGTTTTAAGTTAGATTCAGCAAGCCGACGTCTTACTGTCCATGCACTTGGGTTACTTCCTCCGAGGCGTCGAAACTGATTGGTGAGTTCAGTTCCTGTGAGAAAGCGATTTCGAAGCATGGTGTTCACCAAGTATCGGTCTTCTCGTGCTGTGGTACACCTGGTTCTGCCCGTTCCTGGTCTGCGTAGGTTAGAACCAGTTTCTTCGTAACGTCGGAGAACTCTTTGTACTGTTGACAGCGACACACCGACAGTCCTGGCTGTATCGCGCTGACTCCGGCCGGTTTCCAGCATTGTAAGTATTCTGGTGCATTCTTCAGGCGTAAGCGACATAATTTCAGCTTGAATAATGAATATAGAGCACTATCAACATGGTTTATGTACCCACATAAATGACAGATTACAAACAAAAGCAAAACCAAATGCTGTAATTTCGTAGTTCCATCTTCGAAAGTGGCCCTTTTTCAAATTTGTTTTTTTTTATGATATAACTTTACAATAACTAAGAAGTTTTAATACCTTCATTTAAGGAGTATTACATTGTCTATTAAATACAATTTATTGCATTAACCTAGCATTTTTAGTTTCCGAGATTTTTAGGATTCTTTAAGTGACCCGGATTCATTGCTCTCGAGTGTATTTGATACAGATAAACGCAAATTTACTACCAATATATAAGCTCTTTTTCTTGCTTTCTTGCACCCAGCTTTTTCCTCACTGTAGTGAGGTGAAAAGTTGTGTGTTGCGCTCGGCAGCTAAGTTATTTTGCGTCTCGTACCTCTGAAACCTTCGGTACGTTCAGGATTCTATATTTAAAACTACACGCTTCGCTCAAAGTTCAATCCTAGAATCATTTGATTTTAATTTTAGCCATTCAAATGTTTTATTTTATATTTTTATGTTATTGTGACGGAACATGCTTGAGGCCCACCTGATATTAAGTGGACTAACCTCTGCCTATAACAGATGCAGTTCATCGTTCAAGTGACGAATTGCACTGCGCCCGTCACCTCGAGACATAGTTGTTAATTCTCATGTGCCTGTAATTTCTCTGGCTCTCAAAGACTGCTGCGGGAACACACCGTACGGTGCTTGGCGACATATTTTCTACTTGTGGCTGGTCGCTAGCCAGGCGGGCATTCGGAAAATGCCCTTCCACCATGCGGTGAAGCTCAAGCCCACGGCGGAATTCGAACCATGGACCAGCTGCGCGGCAGTCCACAGCCAATGCCACTGAGCCATCACTGCTTCAAAAATATAAATTAAATAGACTTTAAGCCGTACGCTATAAGAACAATTAATTAAATTTTCAAGAGATACCTATAACAGTTCGAAAAGTCTCTGAAGAACTACTAAGGTACTGTTTTCTAGCACAGAACTCTAAAAAGTAATCTCTATGGGAATGCCTAATAACAATAGAAAATTTAATTTCTTGAAACACTTTCATCTTAATCACCAAAGAAATTCAAATTATCCAACAGACAGCCGCTCTTTACGATTTATGTAATAATCATGCATATATAAGGTCATTATTATACGGGGTACGAAATATGACCCAAAGTTATGTTTGAATCGACTCATGATTACCTTGGTAGACTCCATAGAAACTATACTTAAAGTTGAAACAGTACCTTATCTCGAACTATCTTTGAATTGTTCTTTAGCACACGTTAGAATATTAGACAGAAAAGCTCGGAAATATTTGTTAGTCCTTCGAAATCTGCGTGCAATTATGGATTTAGGCGCTAGGAAAAGTGATTTTAATATTGACAGTTCGAAAAATGTTTGTCTTTTTTTTAATACACATTGCAGTAAGTTCTACTATTTTTTTTACGAAAAACAATACTTATTTAATACCTATAAACCTGAAGTTGTTTATATACCGTTGCATTTTTCTCGCTGCATTTTTTTTTATGGGATAGTATAGTAAACGATTTGGCGGCTCACCTGATGGTAAGTGATAACCGTCGCCCACAAACATCCGCAACACCAGAGGTCTCGAGGACGCGTTGCCGGCCTTTAAGGAGGGAATATGCTATCTTCTTGAAGGTCCCTAAGTCGTAACTGTTCGGAAATACTTCACCTGTTTTCGTCAAAGAAGCTAATACATCACTTAACATCACATGGATAGTGAGCAAGAACAAAAAAGTAGGTAAAAAGGCACATTTACAAATTATTGGAGCACTTTTTTTGTTACGGACTGAAACTTGTCTACCTCTCACTCGGCCACCGGAACCATACTCTTTCGGGCCGAAAATTTGTGCTTCAATTGTATTACCTTAACCGTCATAGAGGACGGTGCGCGGTCATCACCATGAGCACTAGACTTTATCAGATGGAAATAAAAGTGCTTTTTCAAACTCTTAACTATCAAAATGTCGCTACCTTTCTATAATTCTAAATATGATTACAAGCACTATCAGGTGCTGAGCAAAAATCACAATCACAATTTTCTTTTTTTCTTCCGGACGGCAATCTATCTCACATCCTCCGAATTTGTAAATGTAATTTTCGCTTAGGAAGTTAGCAGTTGTAATCATATTTATAATTAGTTAAAAAAGGCTTGCTATTGCAATTATAATATATACTTACCTATACTACTCTCTTACAATATATTTACCTTTATTCAAGCCTGTTCACGAACACGTATTTTATTTATTTACTAAATCTTTTGCACTACTGTCTCTGGGTCCGTACTCTTTAGATTTTCCTTATGATTATTATCAATTTAATACAATTTATAAATTAGTTGTCGTCTCCCATACATCGTCTTTCTGAAGGGAAGAATGTTAGTATGTAACAATTTTAGCACTAGAGTCCACTTTTTTTTGTATATGTTTTGTGTACATTTTCTTATATCTAGTTTGTTAGGAGGTAATTTTAATGTACAGCATGTAACTGTAAATTAAAATTAATATTTATAGTATCTTATTATCCTATAGATTGAAGGGCCTGCCACTTCCGGCTTCCGGTTCCGGCTTTGATGTTCGTATGTGAGCCTCTACGGCCTCTTCGTTGCGGCGTTTATGGCCATGTTTAGTTTGTAGTCACTTCTTACATTTCTATTTGCCTCCGTCGCCCGCCTCATGAATCTGCCAAAACGCGTGCCAAACTGCACGAACAAGTTTATAAGCATCAAAACTCGAAGAATATAAATATATATTATATACAAACTATTATATATATATTCATTTTTCCCCCTGAAAAAGCTCCTCTAAGCTGAGATACTGTAAAAACTTAGGTACATAACCTCTGTTCACACTAACGACCGACCGAAATTAAGTTTTTAAACTTGCCGGCCGCTTTGAAGGCGCAATCGTGTTTTGAAACCAAGATGGCCGACAAAATATTGTTTTTTGGCGCCGTAATTATAGAGGGCGGGGTGTCTATGGTCATTTTGGTTTTTAAATCACTATAGGGTTGGAAGAAAAGTAACGGCCAGCTGTAGAAATAACGTCGGCAATCGTCGACGTAATTCAATTTTTTTAGTAGGTACTAGGCTAATATAATAAAAACCAGCAAAATGCGAGTTGGACTCGCCCACCGAGGGTTCCGTACAAACCTGCAGGTATAAAAGTTAAAGTAATTATTTTTATTGCTATATGAAATCCATAGCATTTTAAAATTATTACAAATATTTTTATTGTATGATGTAGGTAACTTAAAATTTATGCTTTTCGCAATTTTTTCTTTATCTGTGCTATAAGTCGTAGCTTCGTACCAAATTTCAAGATTCTGAGTTCACGGGAAGTACCTTGTAGGTTTTGATGCCCTTGCGAGTGTCGAAAATTTGCGGCATAAACGGCTGTATAGGCACGCATCCCTGAGAAAAAGGGTCTTTACTGACAGACGGACAACAAAGCGATCCTATAAGGGTTCCGTTTTTTTCCTTCTGAGTCACGGAACCCTAAATAAAAACTCAAGATGCGAAGTAATACTTTTATTCCTGCTTCGGTCCCTTTTGTTGCTTGAAAGCAGTCGCTAGGCCATACTGAGGCTTATGGGTGGCCAGATAACTCCATCTGTGTAACTTACCTGAAATCAATTAATTTGGATTTTGAAAAGTTAGGCAACCTCCGCCGAGGACATGAGTTGGATGGGTGACCGCTTTTGACATTACACGTGCGTGCACGTGGTTCGGAGGGTACGTTAAGCCGTCGGTCCCGGCAGCTCTCCTTGAGATCCAGGAATTCCAGATTAGCCTGAACAACATCTTTGACTACATCATCACTTAACATCAGGTAAGATAGTGGTCAAAAGCTAACCTATCAGGTATAAAAAAAACCGCCAACACCAATCTTTCAGCAAACATAAACATCGGTCGGTGTGTTCAGGTAGATGTCCTTTTGAGACCAATAGCTACATAATCATGCACTTACCACTAGATAAGACAACCAGTTTAGTCTCGAACGTGCGCTCGGTGAGTCAAGACCTCCTTAAGATGCTTCGTTTAGAAGCGAAACAAGTCGGGTATTCTTCCGGTTAGGGTGCGTGATGTTTGTGACGTCACGTAGATAACAGGAAAGTTAGGCGGAATTGTCACTAGATATATAATTTTATGCTTTTTTAAGTGTTTTATTTAAATATTATTTAATGTTTTTTAAGATACTTTTATGAGTATTTGTTATTATTAAATATGGATTTCCGCAAAGTAACGCCTGAATCTATTCATTATCCAGAGTTTGTCTTATCTATTATTCTGTTATTTGAAGCAATTAAGCGGTAAGTACTAGCTATGTACTACCGCGCCGCCGGTCTTTGGTTTGATCCTTCACCGCATGATGGAAGGGCATTTTGCGAAAGCTCGCCTGGCTAGCTACCACCCTCAAGTAGAAAATCTGTAGCCAGGAACCTAACAGCGTGTTTCGGCGCCAGTCCTTGAGAGGCAGTAAAATCACAGGCACATGAGACTTAACAACTGTGTGTATGGGCGACGGGCGCAGTGCAGTAAGAAATGCATCTGTTATAGGCAGAGGTTTAATGTCAAGTGGGCCAAAAAAAATAGAATGAAAAGTGACGGAACTGCAGAATACAGGTCCTGAAAAAGACTTCTAGCAACAGTCTTCCTCTAAAGATGGTTACAACTGAATCTCTTTTTCTATGCAAATTCCCATTAGTCGATATTAAGCGGTTTACACAAAAAACCGGCCAATTGGCAGCCAGTTCCATATCTCTCTCTCTGTCTCTCTTTCTATTAGGGCCGCATAACAAAAATCCGTTAAAGAAGGCTATTTGTAGTATTGGTAAGTAAAATACCAAAATTTAAGATGCTTAACGCTTAATGGGCTCAACTTTTGTAACAAAAATGGATTAAAGTAGGCAACTTTGCTGGCTTCCCAAAATATATACTCTTACTTTTTTTTATTCTCTACTAGCTTTCCGGACGCGGCTCCGCCCGCGCGTATGTCGGTTATCGCGTGAAAACATTAACCTCTTTTTGCGCAGTCGGATAAAACTATCCTATGTTTTTTCCCGGGTCTCAAACTATCTCCATACCAAATTTCATTCAAATCAGTCCAGTAGTTTTGGCGTGAAAGCGTAACAGACAGACAGACATACAGACAGACAGACAGAGTTACTTTCGGATTTATAATATTAGTACTGACTAGCTTTCCGGGCGCGGCTCCGCCCACGCGTATGTCTGTTATCGCGCAAAAACATTAACCTCTTTTTGCGCAGTTAGATAAAAACTATTCTATGTTTTTTCCCAGGTCGCAAACTATTTCCATACCAAATGTCATTCAAATCGGTCCAGTAGTTTTGGCGTGAAAGCGTAACAGACAGACAGACAGAGTTACTATCACATTTATAATATTAGTACTGACTAGTATTATACTCTCTATAAGCAGATTTGGGGCAGTAATAGCATTGGCTATGGACTGCCGTACGGCAACCGAAACGCATTTTGTGAATGCCAGGCCACTAGCGACCAAGTAGAAAATCTGTCGCCAAGCACCTAACGGTGTGTTCCGGCAGCTGTCCTTGAGAACCAGTAATTCTCTAGGTTAGCCTGAACAACACATTCGGCTACATCACCAATTACTATCAGGTGAGATAGTGGTCAAGGGCTAACCTATCATGCACAAAAAAAGGAGGGACATGAACATTTACTTCAATTGTTTTACAAAGTGTCCTAATAACTATCAAACAGTAATTACTTAATAAAATAACAAAGCACAGCTTTGTTCAAAATAATCACAAACTCCATATAAATAACCAACTTTTAATGGTTTAAATCGCGTATATTTATCACTAGCTTTCCGCGCACGCGTATGTCGGTTATCGCGCAAAAACATTAACCTCTTTTTGCGCAGTTGGATAAAAATTATCCTATGGGTTTTCCCGGGTCTCAAACTATTTCCATTTCATTCAAATCGGTCCAGTAGTTTTGGCGAGAAAGCGTAACAGACAGACAGAGTTACTTTTGCATTTATAATATTAGTACTGATGATTTTTGTGGTCCACGATCACTGCAAAGTGTGTGAAACGTCGGGACAAGAATAATGATATCTATACGATTTAAAATGTTTAAAGTTGTTTAATAATCGCGAAAACCTTAGACAACATTAACTCTATATAAGATATATCCTAAACATATTAACAATTACAACTGGAAAAGTATGAACAACCCTTCAATAAATACAATAACCATTGTTTTACTCTACGCTACGACGCGACGTAGCTACACGAACCTCTACGACGTAGACATAACATCTAATCATCGTAGAAGCACATTAGTATTGTAACGACGTAATTTAAATAATTAATTAATTACTTGTCATATCAATATATCTACCTAACTTGAGGGCAGGCAAAGAAATGTTTCTTTTTCCTTATAGCCAGTCTCAAAATTATTTGCATTCGATCGTAACTCCCAAGATATGCCTATTAAAGAATTCAACGCATGCCTCTCAACCCATTAGTCAAATCGGTTTTGAAAAAAAATACAATTCCCGACCACAATTCGCGCTCACGTACAACCAACCTTAATACGTGTGTAATCACGACAGAATTCTGATTAAAAAAATAAAGCACGACTCTATGGCCGCGCATAAATTAATAATGTCATCCCTGGCTTAATACTCATTACGATAACACAGACCAGTTTACACAGAGCTACCCTTCCCGTCTTGGCCAAGCAAAACTGAGGCATGAAAGAAGAAAGTTCGGAAAATGTGAAGGCTTTGCAATGCTGGTCCAGTTAAGGTATGACAGAGACAGGTATACGTCTCACTGTTGCGTTCAAAGAGAATAGAGCGCGCGTCATTGGCTGATTATTCCCGCGCAGAGGGCGTCACCATCGTATTCCCGCCATAAATTGAGTTGTTGACACATTAATAACCCAAGGTTATGTTTTAATATTGTTTTTTTTCGTTAGCGAGGCAAGCGCGCGAAATTATAAGCCCTGGATATAATTATTGTTATGAAGCCGGTTATAATGAGCTGCGTGTGTGGTCCGACTCTGGTTGCTTTTATAATTAAACTGTTTTGGTTTCGCCGGCAATATGGTGTGGCCATATTTTAATTCGGTTTACGGCGCTCGGGTAGGCTAGTTGGCGATAACGTAAACCGAACGCGGGTTTACGCACTGGGTTTCATAGTCGAGCGGTAAAAGCCTGTTTCAGAAAAAAATACTGAGCACGGAGTACAGTTTGACAGACATTAAATTAGATATAATTTAAATGAAAAGTAAATCCACCTATATATTTTTAACTCATAGAATTCATGTAGATTTGTTGCTTCTATAGGTATTTTATCTTCTTTAAAAGCTTGTTCCACGCTTAGTAGGCAGGTTTTAACTTTCTTCTATCAGCCATATTGAAAAACTAACACGTTTATTCACGTTTTATTTTACATTGCCACCAATGTGGGTATATACGTAATAGAATTGTATGAGCACTTATGATATTATAAGTATTGCAGATAGATCTAATCTACTAAATCAACTAAAGCGCTTGAATATACCTCTCTCAAGGGTAGTGAACTAAGTCTCCTATAAAAGTTTGGCAGGTATCTAGTATTCAAGTGATAATTGTGTAGCTCAGTAATAAAAAAAAACTACTGCTGTTAATCCCCTGAATTTAGAATAACTCAATAGATAAGTCTGAATAGATTGAGTATCGAAGAATTCTGTTACTGACTGTCTAAACGATATATGTTATACATTAATCAAACCTGTATTCTGTACCATGAATGTACATACTTATATTAACAAAAATGTAGTCAGAGATTAGTAATAAATCTTGTTTCACAAAATATAATTTAGCTAATCTGTCTATATGCTACAATCTAGACTGCAGAATGCTCCTAAAATTTCTGTTCTCACAAAAACCCTTCAAAGCGTTGACAAGTGCAAAAAAAAAGTTTACTTGAACAGATTTTTAGCAAAAAATATTTAGTTTGTAACACAAAGAAAAATATATATGTTAATTTTGCTTCTCTGATGTCAATTATCATAAGTCCAAATCATGTTTCCAGATTTTAATAATATTTTCCAGATAGAATAAAATTCCAATTTTGAGTCTAACTTATGCTTGAGACGTAAATATCTAAAACGTTCATGTATGTATTTAAAAATATAACAATAATATAGAAAACCTTATCAACAGGGTCGATTTTAGTTATATTTTTGATTTAAGTTACTAGTTTAGTGTTAATAAGCTTTCTTTCGTTACTCACATAAACTGATCGACATTTCACCTGTTTTACGCAGTTTGTTTTGTGTTCTTGTGACGGTACAAGCTCGAGGCTGATGTTAAGCACTATAATCTCTGGCTATAACAGATGCTATTCGTCACAAGTGACAAATAGCACTGCGCCCGTCACACTATGACATAGCTGTTAAGTAGGTATCAAAAGTGCCTGTAATTTCACTGTTTCTCAAGGACTACTGACGAAACACACCGTTAGGTGCTTGGTGACAGAATTTCTACTTGAGGATGGTCGCTAGCCAGGCGGGCATCGCAAAATCCCCTTCCATGATGCGGTGAGGCTCAAGCCCGCGGCGGGATTCGAACCATGGACCTGCAGCGTGGCAGTACATAGCCAATGCCACTAAATCATCTCTGTTTAATAACTGCAGTTTCATACTGACGGAATTTAATAATATTTCAGCTTCTTAATTTTTGCCGACCCGGGAACTGAACATTTTTTTGTGTATTAATATTAATAGTGTATAAATATTTTAAAAAACGCCAGCGTTACAACCGCCGCGTTTCTCAACCTCACGCGTGGTGGTCCATAACCACGCTACCTGCGTAATTTTATTACGAATTTCGATTACTTTTATTATTTGTTATTTCAAGTGGCATAGTTACTGAAATCCAGTTTTATTATTGATTTTACGACTAAATGTTTGAAACAAGCGCGGTTATTAATTTTCCGATGTGAATTTATGTTACGTATTGATAATTAATTTGTTATCTGGGCATTAGGGCGGTGGTTTATATTTGTTTTTGTTTTATCTATACTAATATTATAAAGAGGAAAGATTTGAATTTTTGTATGTAACTAATAAACCTAAAAACTACTGGACCGATTTGAAAAATTCATTCACCATTAGAATCCGACATTATCCCTGATGAACGTAGACTATGTAATATTTTCAAAATCTTAGGGATCCATATGAAAACTTCGCTATCATAACCCAACGTGTGAAATCGTTTAAAACCCCAAAAATCGTTATATCGCTAACGCTGCGTAAATTGTTGACAATAGAGCAAAACGACGCACTACAATGTTATAGAGTACATCAATATCTACAAAATATCCCCATTACCATATGTCATTTAATTTTTATGTGTTTCAATTTATAACTTTCGTTAAATACCCGTGCAAAGCCGGGTAGGGCCGCTAGTATTAATAATAATAATTTCATTTATTTCGACCAGTGATAGTCATATTGATACTTATTATATAATATAAATTAAAAATAAAATAAAAAAATATTGTATACACACTGTAAGGTGCAGATTTTCTAATTGAAGGTGGTAGCTAGCCAGGCGAGCATACGCAAAATGCCCTTCCACCAAGTTTCCGCGTTGAAGCTCAAGCCAGCGTCGGGGATTGAACCAAGGACTTGCGGCACCGCATTCATAGCTATAACCACTCTGATAGCATTGCTTCAAAGATTATATTGTATGTTAAATTTTTTACAATGTCTTCAGTCAAACTGGTTATTAGTTTTTTGGCAGGGCAATCGTTGTTATTTTTAATATACATAACCTTTTAATAGAATTTAATACAAATAGGTCATTAGGTCATCTAGTTATATATGAACAATACCTTCTAAATACAATAAAACCAGTGCCTTGACAACGAATGAATGAGAGTTAACCAACTGAGTACTTAGATAGGTTATAATTCAAATTAAATATTTATTGGACTTATAACTGTGTATGTTACATTGGGCAAGTCATGTATAAAATAAATTTTAAATTAATTAACATACATAAAGTCACAGATAATATAAATACAACCTATTTCACAAAAAAAATAAACAATAATACTTACAATGAAGTATTACAAAAGTCAAAATGAAATATTAAAGATGTTTAAGTCAACATTAAAATAAAAAGTATATGTCAAAAACTATAGGCGCATTAAAATCTACACAATTCAGTTTATATTTTAACTATATCATATTATGAAATAATATATAAGTGTCAAAATTTTAAACGATACCAAATAATTTATGAAGAGCAAAAGAAAAAATCATTGTAATACACATACACAACAAATTACAATACATTTATAAATTTTGTTACTCGATAAGTCAACATTTATAAAAAAACATATTGTATTGTATTTATAAAAAAAACTAGTAAAATATTTGAAGGATTGTTACGATGTATAACTATTAGGATGAAAAAGTACTCAAAATTAGTAATAATAATAATAATGAGTTTAATACTTTGAAAGCTGCTAATATATGTTTATGTTGATACTGAAAGTATTTTAAGTTCAGTCACCTGTTTTAGGTAAGACAACAGAATCCTATCAATGTGTCTGTTGTCTGTGTGTCTGTTTGTCCGCATCTCCCGGGTATTTACCATTTAGCTCTTAAAACGAATGATTTATAAGAAATATACATATCAAAAAATATTTTAAATACAAAACTTACGTTTATAAAACAGTAGAACGCCGATTATCCGAATTAATTGGGATCGGTGTCGATTCGGCTAATTGAAAATTCCGATAATCGGATATAGACTATCTAATGAAAAAACGAACTGTCACACATAGAATAAACTTTATTAAGTTTAACAAACACAGTTCTACAATAACGCTCACTTGAACATCTCGATCAGAGTAAGTTGCAACCCCATCAGGCTCTAACAAAAATAGAAAGTATAAATATTCACAACAATAATTGAGGAGATATTACGCTTAAGAACGATTCGGATAATTGGCGATCCGTATAATCGGGGTTCGGATAACCTGCGTTCTACTGTATATAAAGGATTATTTAGTGATATAAAATAAGGTATGTTTAAGTGACAATTTCATTAAAAACTTCATGGCATTCGTTATTCAACAATCCCGCACATGAACATATATAAAAATAAAAAATCTCCAATAGAGTTATTATTGAAATCAAAAGTATTCATGGAAATACCTAGATTTTTAAATATTTAAAACTTTACAAATTGTATGATCTTAATTTTATATAAAATTTCAACATTTTATTAATTTAATATTATCTGTGACATAATTTTTAGGACTTTTAAATATCATACATAAGCTTAATGCACATGAATAAACAAAGAGACAGGCAAACAGTTATCACTTTAATTCTTGCATGTAATTATTCATCTTCGATAGGTAGATTTCCACCTTTATTTAATAAAATCTACCTCCAATTGTCATTATCTCTTTTATTATTAATAATGTATAATTCATTTTATATTTGCCCGTTATTATGCAGTGAGAAAAACAATGTTTTAGTCTTTATTGATACAATTGGCGTCATTTATAAATTCAAATAATGCTATAATTAATTATGTAAAACACTCGTGCAAGTATTTATAATGGATTATTAAATAATTCATAAATTTTTGTCAAGACATTGTCGCCCATGGTAATTTTTATTGTCCCGAGGGGCATTTCAAATATAGATATATCTGTAGGTCAAATTTAGTTAAGAATGCGGTATACACTTTCACGTGTAGATGAAGAGAGAAGGAAATATCGGGAACTACTTCGTTCACGCTAGTAAAAATAGTTCACTTAAATAAAAATAGTCAACACGCAAACACAAACTTTCGCTTAAATAGTTAAGAATCTTATGATGGATGTATGTCATGATGTCAGCTTGTTTAGTTTACTAAAGAATTATTTTTTTTGCAAAAAAAAATGAAACCGACTTCGACACCCAAAAGTGTGAAATAACTTGTTGAAGTCGGTACCATGATAGTTCCAAAGTACCTATTATCAAAATACTGTGCGCATTTTAGTGACCTTACGGGATTTTTTGCTACTTACGGGATCGATTATGATTCATTGTTAACGACGATATCATCAAGATAGGTACATATTTTCCAGTTATTTTAGCGTAACTCAAAAACGGCTTGACCAATTTTGATGAAATTTAAAATGGGACCAAACGACAAGCATCGTCTTTCAAACAAAAAAAGATTTTTCTAAATCGGTTCACCCAGTCCAGAGTTCTGAGGTAACAAACATAAAAAAAATACAGACGAATTGAGAACCTCCTCTATTTTTGGAAGTCGGTTGTTTTATGACGTATGTACGGAATGTGACTATATCTGTCTACATATATATACCTCTACGAATTATTTATTCGTAGACATGTTATGGGCCTACAATATACAACAAGCTCCCAGGAGAAGTAACCACTGCGCCAAGTATGGCCTGCTTTAAGTCTCGCCTAAAACGCTGGCTTATTGAACAGACGTTATATAGTTTTGACGAATTTTTAGGATTATAAATGTTTATTTCAATAAATAATTTAATATTTGCATTTGGTACAAACTGTACTCTGACATTAAAATTTTATTTTTATTATATAATAAGTTTATAATGTAATTAGTATGTAATGTGCTATATTTATGTAAATTATGAAAGCACTTCTTGACCTATAATTTGTATTACCAATAAAATGATTATGATTATACATTTACTTCGTTGTATAGGTACCTACTTATATGTAACTTTTTCAGAGTCAAGATTTTGTAAGACCAGTTGATGATGGAACAAGCACGGGGCCATAGTAAGCGTTAACATCTGCCTTTAACAGATGCATTTCGTCACTAGTGGCGAACTGCACTGCAGCCAAAGTCGTTAAATTTCGTGCTTCTGTAATTTCATGGCACCCATAACCTTTAAACCGGAACACAGTAATGGGAGCATTACTGCTTGTCGGTAGAAATAGGTATTGTGGCAGTACGTCCCTGAACGAACTGGCACAGTGAGTTATTCTGCTACTAATGCCTGGCTATACTATATTTATATCGTAGATAATTAAAAAACATAAATAACAATAGAAATTGACGATATCGTCCACTGCGGATGTTAAGAGGTCACCCTGGTTATTTTAATTTTGTATGTCGGTCATGTTTCCGACTAAATTTGACTTGTACAACAACACAAAACACCATATATTACGCATTTAAATCTCATTTCATTTCAAAGGTGGTAAATACGGGACAGATCTTCCACATGAGCATGGTGGTAGCTAGCCAGGTATGGGCATTCGCAAAATGCCCTACCTTTGCAGATTATAACGAACATCTCTTTATTTTCATTCTCAATACCTCAAGAACGAAGATACTAAATACTCAAATGGCACGCGTTTATCTTAGAAACCAGTAGAAGCTTTTCACAATAGAACAAAATATAGACACAAAGCTAACAATGAAAACAACACCTGAATAAAACCTTTTTACTCAACAAAAGAGGCGTCATACGTTGCAGATTCGCGACGCTGTAAACAACCTATTAAAGGAATACTATTGTCTATGGCCAGGTGACGTGCGGCGACAGTTCTGCGACCTGTCAAAACGAACGTCAATATTTTGGCGCGATTTGTGACGCAGTAGGTGTATGGTAGTGATGGGAACGATATAGAATCAGTAGGTAAGTAATCGATAAAATTGTGGACCAAAGGTTTTTTTTTTATGTAGCCACCTACATGACTTTCCTTTTATTTGTTATATTTCACTTTCACGAAAATATTCGTATCTATTAACGAAAAAAGATAGATAATATTATAGTTATGAAATATTATATTACTTCATAGGTAGTTACTTAATATCAAAACTGGCTTCGACAACTGAAAAGTATGACACGCAATTTGGTTTAAGTTACTTGGATGAATTGCCACTTATTTTGATTTCATAAATCTAACTACTAAAACGATTTTGATAAAATTTATATGGGACCTTTGAAGTGTGAACTACCAAACAAAAAACAAAATACTAATATAATTTCATAATTGGCGGAGTATGAGCTTAACTAAGAACGTACTCCTTTTTGAAATCGAATTATTGATCGTCATCGTAAAAAAGACCCAAATATTTTTATACCATGTTATTCTTATTACTAGTGTGGAATATTAAATTTTAAAACACATTATGTGGCAAGTTGTGCCTGAATAACATTATCCACAAAATATCTCTAAGCAAAAATAACAACGTAGCCCAACACTATTTACCTGCCATTTTGACAACAATTTAGCTGTTACAGACTAAGAAAAATATACCATAAACCGTTACACTAAGGTTGATTTTACAAATAATGTATATTTTTTCTCAAATTGACTTTGTTACGGATGCCTAATGCGTTCCGCTTGGCCCTAATGAATCGGATTTTAAAACGACTGTGGTTTCTTTAGAAATACTCAGCAAACATGGTTTTACCGTCAAAAATCAACAATGACAAGTAAGAATATTTAAAATTACGTATTTCACCAGCAAATTGTAATGTTGTTGCTTTATTTTGTGTATACTTTTGCGGAAAATTGATTATCAGGTGAGATGTAAAATGCTTTACGACCAGAGACATTGTTTTTTTTTTCTTTTTTTGTAGGTTGGCATTGGCAAATGTAATCGGGTTAAAGCGTACAGGTATTGTTATGACCACACTCGAACTTAAATGTTTAAAAAATAAGTTCTCTATGTAGTATAACGTATACCTGCTCTGATCTATAATTGATACACATAATTATGTGATATTAACTAATTTGGTTATTAAAATTATTATAGATAGATGGTTTATTGTTATTACCAGTAGTACATATTCAGAAACATTTTTCTAAGAGAAATGTCATACTTGAAATAGAAACCATTAGACAAACCTAGACTTTAAAGATATTTTCATATAAAAGGACGTAAAAAACGGAGAATCTAAAAAGATACATTATATAGATTCTATAATTACAGAAATGTAACTTTTGTTACATTGTGACCGAAGATGCCGGTCAAGCGTGGGCATTATGGTAAACTCCCATAGGGGAGGGTTTCATCAACGTTGGACTTTATGACTGTTGATGATGTCCTGTTTACTTTCAGAGGACGGCATAGATTTGGCCTGGTTTAATCTGAAGTATTTGGTAGATTTTTGATTGGAGCATTTAGAATTAACTATATCTACGCCATTATTACCGTTTACCATTTGACCACTTCATGTGTATTAAAAAAAACATATAATCTTTCGCGGAATACAGGCATGACGTTAAGTTATAATAACAATTAAAAACCGAACAGAAAATAAGTGCCTGTAAATTTTTATAAATTTAATTACACAATCTAAACGTATGAAATCGCATATTATTATATTTAAAAAAATAACCTTGAGGTAAGCCCTCCAAAACATACCTTTTCCCGCTCAAAGTTGCGCCGCGTGACGCCGACCATTTTGGAAACACCATTGTGTTACCTGTCAAAATATTTTATTTTTTTCTCTACACCAAAACGCGCCGCGGCGCTGGCAACAAACAACTTACAGCCATCTAATATAAAAAAGAATACAAATGATTCGTGTTTACAGTTATATCGGTATTTTATTATAAAGTTATGTTGTATTAGAACGTTATTTTAAATAGATATATGTAACTGTTTATAGTCCAATGATTGTTTATGTTCGAGATGATTTTTATCATAAATTACACTTACAGAGACAAAATAATCTAACATAATTATGTAGTTGTTAAAAAAGGGCAAAAGATACAAAGCTCTTAGCGTTATGGCTTAGGTATTTAAATAGATACTTGTAATCTACTTGTTTTTTAATTACAATTTAATTATTGATACATAATTATATTGTCTTTTTATTAACTGTTGTGGCTTCATTAAATAAATACTGCAAACTATAAACCAAACTACAACGGAAGCATTTGGATCAAGCTAAAGTCGATTGAATAGTCATAGGCTAGTTAGTTGTTAAATTAATATGTTGGTTGTCAACAAGATAGTTCGTGGGTTAAATTTAATACTCGTCTATATAACGTATAAAATGTTAACATTAATCACAAAATTACAACGAGAGATAAAATTATAGCCATGGGCGAGATTTGAACCAAAAAAAATTAATAATTAGAAGTTAAATTAGAGTTATGAGTCATAATTATGTCATAATGGCTCAGCGGTCAGAGCAGACCCCGGCTATAGGGGTGGATGGCGCGGGTTCGAATCTCGTACGTAACTATACTTTTTCCTCTAGTTGAATTTTTTTAATGTAATCCGCGATGCATGTGTAATATTTTTATTACTTATAATAAAAAAACACCAAAATAGCGTACAATAATAAATGTAAAAATATGAACAAAACCTTCGTTCTTAATTATAATAATTATTGACAGTTGGAAGAAGAAGTAGAAGTGATAATAGTTATTGCATATATGTATTGATAACGCAATAAATATATTAATTCAGGGAATAATATATAAACACGTGTCCACAATTTGCAACAAATATGGCTGTGTTAGGTGGTAGTAGTCTTTCCGAAGGTGGTGCTGGCTACCTTATGGTATTTTTCCAATCATCGCCTCTTACGACTTCCACAAGAAGATTAATGGGGGGAAGAGTTATTATAGCCTGGCACCCCACGGCGTACCCCAGTGGTGTTAAGACACCTTTTCGCTGAAAGATTATTGGGCCAATGTAATACAGGACGAGCTTATGGCATATACCTAGAACATTACAGACACCAGACTGCAAATTTATTTCAGACTCAGAAAATACCCGTACGTCGGAATTTTAAAGCGGTAATTTTACAATACCAATGCATCAGATTTTTTTAATTCGTCAAGCACTTTATTGCACTCGTATAAAACCTTTTTACACGATTGCCCAAAAAAGGAGTGTTATGTTTTCAGGATTCATGTATGTATGTTTGTGAGTTTCTTTATTCCAGCATAACTTCTACCGTCTCGACTCAACCGATTTTTCATTAGATTCGTATTGATAGTCCAGGTGACACTAGGTAAGTATATAAAAAAGTAAAAAAAATACAAATAGATGGATTTTAGTCTAAAAATGATAAAAAGATTTTTTTTCTCCCAAACCCAAAGAGTGGTATATCAAAATTAAGGGCTTTTAGAAACAATTCCATAAATATATTATATAATTTTCAGTTTCAATTACAATAGAACGATAAAAAGCTTAACAAAAAAAATTCTAAGTTAATCCTGTTAACACCTTCGACCACATCATCACTTACCATCAGGTGAGATTGTATTCAAAGGCTTACCTATCAGCAATAAAAAATAAATGCAGTCGGCCTTTTTAATATTTAATAAATATATACTTGATGGATAAATGTAATATTGTACACATATAAAATCTTCTTGGATATATACCAGATGGTACGTAGGTCTCTTTAGTGTCAGTGTGATGAGTACCATCACAGTATCTGCCTCAAAGCAGTAGGCAATAGTGTGCCTAGTAGGCCTAGTGTGCGAATACTTACTGTGTTTAGGCGTGAATTCTACTGCAACAAGAGAAACTACTGGGCGAATGGATCAAAACAACTTTGACCAAATAATCACCTACCATCAGGTAAGTGTGGCTAGCCTTTCGTCTATCTATATAAAAGATCACGACACCCCAGTTCACAAAAGTATAACCCCAGAAAAAAAATATAAGTAGGTTACTTTGGATATTTGTGGATGATATACCTAGTAATTTTCAAAAATTTTATGAAGATATAAAACAAAATTAAATATTTTTTGGTGTCTTATACATCTTAAACGACACAGCACAGAAAGTTAAAAATGAAATTTATAAACTTATTTTATGCCTGATAGGTTAGCTTTTGACCACTATCTCACCTGATAGTAAGATGATGTAGTCGAAGATGTCAGGCTAACCTAGAATTACTGGCTCTCAAGGACTGCTGCCAGAACACACCTTTAGGTGCTTGGCGACAGATTTTCGACTTGAGGGCTAGCCATGCGGCCATTCACAAAATGCCCTACCACCATGCTGTAACGACTGCCAAGGCAACAACCGGGACCGACGGCTTAGCGTGCCCTCCGAAGCACGGAAGCGCTCAGTAGTAATGTCACTAGCGGTACTACTACGAGCGCTTCAAAAAACTATTGAGTTAGTAATTTATTTGTTTCAAAAATAATGAGTAAACTCACGGTCAAATATTAATAAGTAAATATATCCTTAATACACATCAGGTAATTTGTAATAAGTATATTCCTGTTCAGAGATATGTATATTCTGTTTTGAAGTACTCAAACACAGTTCCCATAAAACAAGATAAATATACATACATATTTGTAATTGAACGACTTAACGCTGATAATTTGTTGTATAATACACAGTACCCAGTACAATGAATACACCCTGCTTATGTGGGTTTAAGATATATAGGTAGAAAATTCAATTTATTTTCGACGAAGATTATTACTATTCAACTTCCGATAATCGGAAGTAGGTTTTCAATACGACTTGTATACCTATGTATAAAAAATTGGTATATATTAATTCGGAGTATTGTGATACCTTCTTCAAACAATACCTGTCTTCAGTCTCGTGACATAATTATATAAATTGTCTCCAATTTTACTGTAACGAACCTAAATACTTTGGAAATCGAAGACATAACCCAAACACCATCGCCAAATTGAAAAATAAAACAACTTTTAAAAACCGTTCAAAATTGGAACGCAATTAAACACAATCGTACCAGCCAATTAAAAAATAGTAATGGCGGACTGAGTATGACATAAAATACCAACGAGTAAATTACATGTTACTCGGAAAACTTAATTGAAACTAAAAACAAGGTTGATTAAAGACAAAAACGTTTTAATACTGCGCGATATCAATGTATAATTATAGACACTTCTGCCCTTTATTAAGTCATACGAAAACCCTTATTAAAAAAATAAATTAACTTTTTCATTGAAAAAGATTTTCAAGTTATGCGGCCAGTATCACTGGAAAAGTTTAAAGTCACAAAACGATCAAATCCAATTCTAATTCTAAAAGAAACAAAGGTGATTTTGAATTAGGAACACGGGAAAGACCACACACGTCGATGCGGACGGTTTTAAAAAAGGAACGCGCCAACCGCGCCTCGTTCGTTACCTCATCATGGAGGTTTTTTTTCTTTTCGAACCCGCGGCAAAGGCTAGTTTTATATAGAGCCAACACACGCCTTATGTGTGGTTGCCAGATCAAAAAAATGCTTATAATGTTGTTTGGTTGTTACTGGCTTCGGATCCAGGGTCCAGGGCATAAATTACACTGTTTTATTATCGAAACGCTTCTGAGCGGGGCCGACGTCAGCGCAGCTTTTATTGTTTTTTAAATATTCTCTTAACTTTTAGAAATAAGGATTTCTTTTTAAGATTAGTATGTTATCGAGGGACTTTAAAGTAGGTAGGGTATAGCTTATTTTGAAGGTTCTTTTTTTTGGGTTGCCATGTCGTTAAGGCGCAAAACGTTTTAAGTTCCTGAGTAGGTAGTCGTTTTCTAACCGTTAGGTAGAAAATGATAATTTCTTATATCGATAGTTAATTATTAGGAATTAATGTTGATTGGTCACTTACGAACAAATATCTTGTTCACGTTTGCACATTATTTACTTATCTACATAACTTAACCTTATTCTTGTGTAACCCCGATGAGGTGGGCTGAGGTTTATAAGCATCTACATGTAGTCAGTTTTTTTTTGGTTGCAGATATGAAAGGCATATTGGCGAATACTTTTTTCAGTGGAATGTATATTACTCACAAATAAACAATTTTAATGGATGAAATTATTATATATTATTTTAATAAAGTATTATAATAGGAACTGGATTAGAGGATAAAATATTCGAATTGATTTAAAATTTACGCGTCGTAATACTTATCATTTAAACAGGGCACCGACATTTCATTCATCATCGTCCCCTCTTTTTTAACCTACTTCAAAAAAGGAAGGGGTTCTCAATTAGACTGTATATTTTTTTTGTGTTAACTCATATCTATTTACATGGTACACTGATTTTGTGGATTGTTTTATATTGGAAACCTCGTGCTTATCATGTGATCCCATAAATTTGAGTGAGATCTGACGAGTTGTATTTGAGTGATTATTAAAATTATCAATCATTATCTTAGGTTTTCGCGATAGTTACACATAGTAATTAAACAACTTTAAACGGTTTAAATTGCGATTTACACCGTTTAAATTTGTTTAATTAAACAACTTTAAACGGTTTAAACCGCGATTTAAACCATATAAAGTTGTTTAATTATTATCTATAAAAAGTAATATTAGACTAATAAACAACTTAAATGGGACAAGGACTGTAAATCTTCTGGCGGTTGCATAAAAGACGTCCAAGGCAAAACAATTTTTGAAACAATGATAGCAGAGTCGTAACAGCTATGGACTGCCGTGCAGCAGGTTCTTGGTTCAATCTCCACCGCCAGCTCAAGCTTCTCCGCATTGTGGAAGAGCATATTGCGAATGCTCACCTGGCTAGCTCACCCTCAAGTAGAAATCTGTCGCTAAGCACTTTAAAATTTGGACCTCTTGGTCTTTGGACCACCTTAGGGTGGGTGGATGGGTTAATTAAAATTAACTGTAAATCTGAAAGTTAGGTATTTTACTATTATTTTGTTATATTTTAAAAAGCATAGCTCCGATCGCGCTCAATCCAACGGGAAACGATCGGGGATCGCGGCCCGCGTGTTTTGATGTGTGGAGCTATTTCAAAAGGTTGAAATCTGATTTTTAATTTTGAAAATACACGAATTTTTGAAATATTTGACTATAAAATGGTGATAACTTTTTTACTATTGACACTAAAGACCGAAAAACAACGCAGGACGGTCCGCTACCAGCGCCCGCAAATTAACAGATACAAAAACAACACACAATTAGGAAACAGACAAAGACAACACGAATATAAGAAATTTCTTGATGTATTTAATAAATGAATTAATGAAAATACATATAAAAAAGAAATGGAAGTCAAACAGTCGCAAAATCCCCTCCCACTTTACTCTGAAGACTGCCACCCCAAGACAACAACGGGGACCATCGTGCGTGCCCTCCGAAGCTCGTGCACGCTCAATAGTAATCCCACCAGCGGTCACCGATCCAAGTTATGGCTGCAGAGGACGTTGCCAAGCTTAAGTTGATTGAGTAAGATCGTCTAGGCAAGCCTTCAAAAATTTAAACTGACCTAAGCTCCAAATTAAATTTCAAGGTTTAGACATAGAATATAATTATTCACAAGCTTACCTCTTTTACATATTAGGTGAGATAGTGGTCAAAGTAACTATTACTTGATATGTGGTCATGCTACCCAATTTAAACTAATATAATAAAGAGGAAATATTTGATTGTTTGTTTGTTTGTTTGCATTGAATAGGCTCTGAAAGTACTAGACCGATTTGAAAAATTAATTCACCATTAAAATCTTCCAATATCCTTGATGAACATAGGCTAATATAAGATTTTCAAAAAATTAGGGATCCGTATGAAAACTTCGATAATGTAACCCAAAGTACGAAAAAAATACCAAGAAAAATGTTTATATCGCATACGCTGCGGAAATTGTTGATAATAGAGCAAAGTGATGTACTACAATTTTAGAGAAGCCATCAATATCTAGAAAATAATACAAAACAATAATATAAGTTTGCGATGACTATTATGTGACAATAACTACTTTTTATGTGTTTAAATTTAATTTTTGATTTTTTTGTTACGAACCCGTGCGAAGCCGGGGCTGACTGCTAGTCAATAATAAATACACATATATGTGGTATCTTATTTAAATATAACGTATCTATTGATGTCGGTTGTGTCCCCTTGCATTCCACAGTCACGCCCTAATTTAATAACTGCGGGATATTCAGTTAGTAAGTACATTATTCGACCCTTGCGACGTCCCTGGAGAGTGATCAGGGTTTGGTCGCAGTGCAAGCGTGCTTCCATTTAAATTATAAGTGCGACATAATTTCCAAGTTTCAGGCGTTACTTTGACGAAATCCATATTTATTTTATCCATATTACAAATATTTAAAGAAAACTTTTCTACCTCTAAATTAATATTTTAATATAACACTTAAAAAATATAAAATATATACCTAGTGACAATTCCGCTTAATTTTGCTGTTGTCCGGACGTGACGTTACAAACGCCACACAGCCAAAACGGAAGAATTTTCGACGCGTTTCCTCACGTGCCCAGGTGGCCGAGTATTTTTGGCATCCAACGTGAAATTGGAGGACATGGGTACGAATACCGCCCGGGGCATAAAAAAAATTTCGTTACTCCAGTAATTTACTTGTAATAGCTCATGTTATAACAGATTTGAAGAGGTTTGTTTGGTGCCGGAAGTCCGTCAGCACACGCTTCGAAAGCAGAGAGCACTTGCTAATTTTGTAGAGCTCATTTATATTAATAAAAAGCCCGCTTTTCGCTACCACTCTGCCCCACCCCAGCATGACTAGAAAGAGGGAGAAAGATGTGGGTAATTTGTGACAGTTGCTCTCTAATTGTGTTCCAGTTACTGGAAGATACTTAGGAACTGTGTTGTAATCAATGGCTTTAAGATGATTTAAGAGGATGAATGTTAGGGTGACTTGTTATTGAATAAGTTTTTATTTTACCGTGAATGTGCCGTGAACACATGGCAGTGAAAGTTGGGTATAGCAAAAGAAAGATCAAAGTCAAATGTCAAATGTACTAGTTTTTAGGGTTAAAACGGGACCCTTTTACTGAGACTTCGCTGTACGTCCGTCCGTCTGTCACCAGGCTGTATCTCAAGAACGGTGATAGCTAGACAGTTGAAATTTTCATAGATGATGTCTTTCTGTTGCCGCTATAACAACAAATACAAAAAGTTGGCCAAGTGCGAGTCGGACTCGCACAAGTTAAAACAAAAAGGTTATATATATGAAGTCTAGTGTTGTATAGCTAATGCTACTTACGGAACCCTATGTGCGCGAGTCCGACTCGCACTTGGCCGATTATTTATTTATAGCTAATAGGCCTTTGTCCCCCTTTTTTGAGGATGAAATGCCTTCTCACTAATTGTGTGGAACTTGAACCTACAAAAACCCTCCGTGAGCATTCCTCCGCCGAGGTGGGGTAAGATGGGGTCGCGTTAGCATTCACCATCTTGCCCCGGCGCGCGGTAGGCCCTGACTTCTACGCCTATGGAGGCCGCAGTAGAGCTCTTGATGCTCGTCAGACTTTTTATTATGACATCTTGTCCTTAAGAGGGCAATAGTTTAACTAGTTGTTGTATATAGGCTACTGTCGCCGGCTTGAGCGTGAAGCGGGTTGATAGGATTTTGGTAATACTTGGGTGAGTAGCTACCACTTACAAACGAAAAATTAACGCCAAACTCTTGACGGCGCGTTCCGACAACTACCCTTGAACTCCAGATTCTATGATGTGTTAAGAATGCTGTATTATCTTTATAATATCACTTGATCTAATCCACCGACACGAGGGATGGTATAGGCATAAGTAGCAATTTTAAAACTTGAACTGAAAAACTTAATGAGAACTCTTTGTCAGAAAAACTCAATAACAATGGGTTACCCGGAATCGATCCTCGAGACTTGCCGAGGGCGCTCTAGTCGTACAAACTTGAGTCCGCATACGGATGCATTGTATGCCTGGGTACTGTACTGTATCAGCCTGATCGTCTACTGCTGAACACAGCCTCCCCTATTAATGGGGTATCAGTACTAATATTATAAATGCGAAAGTAACTCTGTCTGTCTGTCTGTCACGCTTTCACGTCATAACTACTGGACCGATTTGAATGAATTTGGTATGGAAATAGTTTGAGACCCGGGAAAAAAACATAGGATAGTTTTTATCCAACTGCGCAAAAAGAGGTTAATGTTTTTGCGCGATAACCGACATACGATCATAATCCCCACGCTTGGCAGGCGTCTTGGAGATCGCAGTGTAAGTTGGCAGTTCTTTAGAAGGCGCTGCTGCCCACCTTCCAGTATTTTCCCTTAGTCGCCTCTTACGACACCCACCGGATGATATGGGGAGGTGCAATTCTAACCCGGCACTCCACGGGGTATGCTTGGATAAAGGTCCGTAATGATCAGCTGATCGCTGTTCAAAGAAGAGCAAAGAGGGCTTAACGTCTGGTCCTCCTTATCATCCGTCTGTATTGGTGTGATCGTCCTGGAATTCGTTAGAAGTGACGAAGAAAAGTTGGGCAGCATCTTCTGAAGAATGGATATCTTATGTCCCTAAGATGCCTGCTAAACGAGGGGATTATGGCAAACCCCATCCCTATAATGATGGAGGCATCTGTTAAATCTGGACGTCGTCTGGCTGTTGATCATGATGACGATGACATACAAAACATTATGAACGTTTATACATTTATTTTCTACATGTAAGTAGTTTTTGTACGTCGATACATTAATTTAATAGATGAGCAATAACTTTTCTAAGCTCAAAGTAATCCCAGTTATTAAAAGCTATCACCTGTCACATACGTTATTCAAGCAAACAATGTAGTAATTTTATAATATATTTTATAACTCATTGCCCGTTCTTCTCTCAATGGCTGTATAATTTTTTTTTGCTTGAAAGGAGCAGTTGAAATTAGAATTCATCAATATAAAAACAATAATTGACCTTCATAAAAGTGTAGTAATTTAATAAATGATTTAGACTTTGACTTTGATTACGTTTTAACATGACAAGTTTTTACAGAGATATTGACGTATGAACTATCGTGTTTATATAAACAACGAATCGTTACGGGTCTTTCACGAATAAAAAAACCCAAACAATACGCACTCTCTTTCATCTTCTTTAACTCTCTTTTACCTACGATCCTGTTGAACTTTGACAATCAGAATTACTTGACAGCGACGTTCGGGAATTTCCGTATGGAATCGTACATATTCGTACGTCAATTTCGTTCGAAAACATACCCAAAGAGACGTTAGTACATTTATTCTATGCCCAAAGTGCGACCTGAAGCTGATTACCATAATCACATAAAAAGGTACATTTCACTTGGTCCCGCCCGTGCTCGTAAAACTGGCTACACTCCGCTTGGGCTCGACCTCGTGGAGTGGAGTTATTATTAACATACAAATTGATATTTGTCAACCTTCGGGTAGATAAAGCATGTTCTTCGTGCGCTTGTTTGTTCGTTTTGGTGGTAAATTTACCTACAGGTGCGTTAACTTATAACTTTTTGGAGATACAATAAAGATGTGTTTTCTACTACTTTGCCTTATGCATGATAAACATTTAGTAAATGCTTCTATGACAAACTACCACACTTAAGAAGAAAATATATTGCAATCTACCAAACAGTCTCTTTCAAAAGCTGTCCTTGAGAGGGAAATGTGGGTATTTATATCGCTTTTCACGCAAACTTAGTTTACCTTTCATTGCAATTAAGTAAAATAGTCTTTTACTTGTTCAGCATCAGTTTTTATAGCTGTATCAAATAAACTTACCTATAACATTATTAATCATAAACATGTAATAGAGCGCCATAAAAACTTCCTTAAATAACATCTCCCTTCCTCTAATTCAACCTTACTCTATAATCTTTGCGCATTAACTTAATTTAAATAGAAATGTAGCCCTTATTGTGTTTATGTAATTAATTTACCTAAAGTTATTAATAGTTTTCGAACGTAACTGCTATTTATCACGCGATGGTTGCGTTATTTCCGACTCGTTATTTTATAACGGAAACCGCTTGAGGGATGATTTTATTTTTATTACTGTTATATATTTGTAGGTAGCAGGTATTGCTATATATTCGATGTTGTACTTCACGAGCATTCTTTATTTTCCAAATTAAATATTTGCTTTTGTTATTACAAAATTTTTAGATCAATTGTCATGACGTAATTATTAATTTTAATGGCTATATAAAAAAAATATAATGCTTAATTTATCGAATGTCATGATTTATATAGTAATTATAGTTAGAAATTATTGTACTATTATTAATTGAATATCTTAGTTAATTTAGGTTAATAATTACAAAATTGATCAGAAGAGCATACGTCGTTGCAAAAATATTTGCTCCTTACGACATTTCGGGCGTAATTTTTTTGGATACAAATCAACAATAAAAATTGTAGGAAATTATAATTATAAAGTGTATGGTATACAATAAAAAAGAGAATGACAATTTAAAATATAAATACCAAAATAAATGATTTAAATACCCATGTAATTGAATTATTGTTTTTGTATATCAGAAGAAATACCGTCAGAACTATAATAAATTAAATCAAATTCAGACCAGTAACCCACCCTGAACTGTATAATGTTTTTTTAATTTTTTTGCTTTGTACACAAATGAAATGTTTTTTTTTCTGTGTTTTTGGCGGTGAATTCTATTTTAATATTGGTCATCAACTAATCAACAACTACCTTCATTGTTTTTAATTATAAGCAATTTTACCATTTGGTAACCAAGAATGAGAGTTTAGTTAGTGATCTCATTACTCTCTAATTTTTAGTATCTACCTAAGTATATTTAGCTACGCCAATGGTTGATTGCTTTCTTGTCCTAAAAAAACATTAGTAAATCTAATTGCATTGCTGTCTTTTTACATTCTCTAACAGCAATATTACATTCAATATATCTGTTAATATCACCTTTTTACAGTTGGATTGTTTTCCACAAAATAAACTGAACTCCTTTGACTGAGATCTCTTTGAAATCTGATAGTGAAGTAGTGTTCTCAATAGTTCAAAAAATTTGCATATTGGCGAATAGTTTTCGAACGCAGTTTCAGGTTTCTAAAAGAGCGTTCTCGACTTGAGAAATTTCATGATAGCAATAGAGAACCAAAGCGATATCATGCTTATACGGTTTGTTTCTTTAGGGAGGATAAGAGTATTTATGCCACTGTTCGATGCACATTGTGCGATTTAAGACCCTCTGATAACCCGAAGTAACTATGAATTCACCCGAGACGGGCGTAGAAGGCTTGAAGCGGCTTCTACCTCCGTCTCTTGCGAGCGCTGAACACGCACTAAAGGAGGTTGATAACAGGCTCAAGGGCACCACTGCGGTACGGACCTCGGCATGAGGCGTTGCCGAGAGACTTTGGGAAGGTTGCCCCGGTACAACAGCAGTGCTGTACCGTTGAGAGTGGGCCCTATAGATATTGACTCTGTGACTATTTGGAGATACACTAATGGACTTTATTTTTGCCTCGAGCTTGCCGGCGAGCTCAGTGTTGGACTGTGTATATACGGTTAGTAACGAAACGCTAGTTTTAGGATTCCATACCCAACGGGCAAAATGGATCCTTGTAAAGAGGGAAGGCCTGCGCGGAATATGATGAAAATCGACATATCGTATTTCCCGGTTATCTCCTCCAAAGTTTGACCCAAATCAATTATTTTTGGCATACAATTTTAAGATAGAGCTGGCCCATTATTTTATAATAAAACCTTTTAAATTTGACTAGTGTACCTCTGACAGGGCGGTAAAACGGGGTCTCTTTAGTCAAATTGCTCCCTTAACCTATTGATAGTTTAACAAAGAGTACCTCGGCAAGCTTCGCTACGAATACATCATGTTATTTTTTATGGGGCTGTATCGTAGCAAGCACGATGAACGCTCGTAGTGAAGTTTGCTTAGCCATTCTGAATCGATCAGCAAAGATGAGCAACGTCCGCCGCGGTCATGACTTGGATGGGTGACCGCTGGTTGGGCATTACTACTGAGCGCTTCCGTGCTTCGGAGGGCACGTTAAGCCGTCGGTCCCGGTTGTTGTCTTAGGATAGCAGTCGTTACAGCATGGTGGTAGGGCACTTTGCAATAGCCCGCCTGGCTAGCTACCACCCTCAAGTTGAAAATCTGTCGCCAAGCACCTAACGGTGTGTTCCGGCAGCTGTCCTTGAGAGCCAGTAACTCTAGGATAGTCTGAACAACATCCTCGACCACATCATCACTTACCATCAGGTGAGATAGTGGTCAAAGGCTAACCTAGCAGGCATAAAAAAAAAAACGAGACCCACCTAATATTATGCGAATGAACTGCACTGTGTCCGTCACTCTGAGACATACAGTTGTTATATCATGCGTCTGTAATTTGACTGGTTCTCCATGACTGTTGCCGCAACACACTGGTAGGTTCCTGGCGACAGATTTTCTATTCGAAGGTAGTAGTGAACCAGGCGAGCATTCTCAAAATGCTCTTCATCATGCGGTGAAGCTCAAGCCGGAGGTGGGGGTCGTACCATAGCCTACAGAACGACAGTCTATAGCTATTACCACTCCACTATCATAGCTTCAATCAAACCTATCACGGTTCAAAAGACCAGACCTTTATATATATATTTTTTTTATGCATAATAGGCAAGCATTTGGCCGCTATCTCATCTGATGGAAAGTGATGATGCGGCCGAAGATGTGGCATGCTTGCCTAAAAGATACCTATTCACTCTAGACTTAAAGACCCCCAAATTATACTGATCGGGAAACAAAGACGCGGGCAATGAGTTCCATTCCTTCGCTGTACGGTTGATAAATGTGGAAGCGAAACGCTTCGAGCGAACTTATGTGTAGGATAAAAGGACTGGTTTAGTAATAGAGCTCTGTAATCTCACACGGACCCCTAACAAAACAAATTGAATGCCAAACTGTTATACCAACGGCAAAATAACTGTTGCCTATAACTTCAATGCTATTACGGGATACCTCGAAGGAGAAAAAAGCAAGTTATTTTTATATCTCACAGAAAAATAGCAATTGGTATATAGTGTCGTGGAAATTACTTATATTTAAACGTTATTTGTAGGCTTCGTTAGTAGATTCCTAACACATAACGTAGCCGTAATTTAAGGCAGTTATGGTACCAGTCTGCATTTATGTAGTGTCAATAATAGTGATGTGAACGCCTGTGAATGCTTAACGAGTTATAATTACGTTATTAACCTCCCTATACTCGTGTGTTGGTGAAATATAACCATTTTTCTTTCATTTAACATGAAAGCTGCCATTATTAACCTTCCTATACTCGCGCGTTGGTCAAATATAACCATTTTTAAACAACTTTAAACGGTTGAAATCGCGTATATTTGTCATTATTTTGTCCCGACGTTTCAAACACTTTGCAGTGATCGTGGTCACAGAGCTAGTTTAAAGTTGTTTAATTGCTATGTGTAACAATCGAGATAACCTAAGACAACATTATAACCATTTTTCTTTAATATATCATGAATGTTTGTAATACATATTATCTGCTTGTGGTGTGGGAGAAGAAAGCTCAGGATACCTTTAATTTGAATTATAGATTAAAATGTGACTCTTCAGCGTCTGCTTGCAAAGAGTCTTGTAGTATTTTGGCCACATTGCTAGGAAGAGTCACGACAACCTAGATAAACCAATTGTCACTGGGAAGACAGAGAGGAAACGCCTAAGAGGTGGCAGTCCCATGCGATGGTCAGACCAAATCCGCACTACCCTTGACATAAGTGTTCATGACGCCATTCACAGCGCCAAACATAGGAAGAGGTGGCGACAAAGTCTGAACAAAAAGGTTATTTGCACCCACGGGGTATCACTACCTTCAGCTTTTAGGATAACGTCGCAAGGAGGGGATTGATGACATGGCTTGTAATTTTGTTGGTTATAATTTCTTATTGAAATCGACTTTTTGACAATGCTAGTCAGTAACCGAACCCAACTGCGATGGAAATATGGACCTCCATACACGTGCACTGGACAAGATTGAAGCCCGAAAATTGCGGCATAATTTTTCGACACACAGTCCAAGATGTAATTTAACATCAAAATGACCTCACCTTGCAATTCAACCGGGCAATGCTGCTTTTATGCTGGGCACGCTGTCAACTGATAGTGGCCTGAAGCATTTGGACTGCCTGTGAGTCTGTAATTAATATATAAATACTATTAATTAAAATCAACCAATGTCATGGTACTAAATCGCCCTGATACTTTATTTAAAGGATGACTCACGCTAGACCGTGTCGGGTCCGAGCCGTGTGTCGGCCGGAGCACGGTCAACTAATATTACCTATATTAGGTATGGACGCGCTCACGCTATACCGAGCGGCAACCGAGTGACGGCCGAGCAACGGACAACGCTCGGAAACAACTCGGTCCCGCCTCAGCTTGGCCACGGCCCGTTGCCTGAATACAGTGCCGCCGAGCTGCGCCCGAGCAGTCGTAGTGGTGCTATGCAAGTGAACTGTCGTTTTTGTTCGACATTGAAAAATGAACAACGAACGTTTGATTGAAGCTGTGAGGAAGTATCCAGCATTATATGATATGAGCGATGGGAAATATATGGACTCCAATTATAAGTCTTCATTATGGGTTATAGATTCACAAATTCTCCTTTCTCTTGTCGTTCTCTCCAAAGTGGATGCACCCTCCATTTCCTTGGAGTTGAAATGTTTTCAGATTCTTCATCGTCCAGTGCGATCGCAATAGCCGCTAATTCCAGATCGTCAAAATTCAACATGATTGTAGTCTAGTTACATCACTATTTTTGCTCGGGCGAGTATACTGCATCACGGTGCATCGGTCATTGCTCGGTCGAGGCCCGTCTTTGTAATTACAGGTACGGGACCAGCTCGGTGACCGTGCTACGGCCGACACTCGGCTCGGACCCGACACGGTCTAGCGTGAGTCATCCTTTAGATTGATCTCTAAAAGTGATCCGGAATTTATATTATAATATATTTTCGTAGCGATCCTTAATTTTTTTATTCGTATTGTTGTATTGTTGCCGTGTGCATAGTGCGTTTGTGAATACCTAAAAAGTGTGGTCGTATTGGTGTCAATGAATATTCTTGGTTCAATTATATTCTGGTGTCAATGGGACCGATGTGGGCATAGGTTTACTACTAACAACTAACATAATAATATGATACTTTGTATACTGTACGTTGATATATATAGTTTATCGTTTCTAATCATGCATTATTAATGTATGTTATTTGCTTTGTTTTGGAAATATTTTCTCAGTATTTTTTTAACTTTACGACTTAAGTAGGTGTTTCCAGAAAATGTAATGAATTAAATAAACGAAACATTTGAACCGTTTTGAGTTAAATTTGTTTAACTCAATACGGTTCACATCGGTTTAAATCAAATATCATTGCAAGTTTTCTTAAAAATAAAGGCATTATAGATTAGAGGACCCTGAAATTTCGGGTCTATCAGACCGAGCACGAGTACACGCGCTACAAAATTTTGCCCGGCTATAGTAAGGTTACTAGCAAATTCCTGCAGGTGTAGTGTAAGTTTGTGATGGCCAGTCAATCAAGAGCTCCGTTTTTTGGAGCCAGGTGGTACGGAAACGGTCTACTGAAGAGATCTCGTTAAAAAGTAACCCATATAGGTATATCATTCCCCGAGCTCCACACCATCTTTACGTGAATTCGATGTTTTAGAGTTTCGTACTTAAAAACTTAGCTAAGCATACATTATTAAAAATAGTTCGTTCCTAGTGAATAATTTTAATCGTAATAAGTACCTAATCTGGTATTTTTTTTCACAAAATAATATTTATATATTATAAATAAAACCGGCAAAAAACACTCACGTTGGGGATCGAATACGTCGACCCGGGTTTCGAGCATATCAGATGCTCATCATCAGGGCGAGTGCACAGCTGCGTCTGCGAGCTCCCGACGGGCACTAAATATGTGTGAAGCTCACGAGAATTTCATTACATAATAATATGTTATTTTTTATAACTGGCAGTCAGTAAAGACTAATAATTCATATTTGAGGCAACGCTAGCCTAGCGGTAATAATATATAATTAATACCGCTGCCGTGCCGCAGGGTTTGATCCCCACCGAGAGCCTAATCTCTACCGCATGGTGGAGCATTACGCAAATACTGACCTGGCTAGCTACTACTCTGAAAATCTGTCGCCAAGTACCTAACAATGTGTTCCGGCAGTAGTCCTTGGGAGCCATTAAAAATTAAATACATGAAACTTAACAACTGTATGCCTCAGCATAAGGCGTAGGACAGTTCGCGACTTGTGACGAAATGCATCTGTTATAGGCAGAGGTGACCGCTTAACATGAGCCGCCTCATTTTATCAGAAGTGACGAATTGCACTGCGCCCTGTTTTTCTTTTTTATGCCTGATAGGTTAGCCTTTGACCACTATCTCACCTGATGGTAAGTGATGATGTGGTCGAAAATGTTGTTCAGGCTAACCTAGAATTACTGGCTCTCAAGGACAGCTGCCGGAACACACCGTTAGGTGCTTGGCGACAGATTTTCAACTTGAGGGTGGTAGCTAGCCAGGCGGGCATTCGCAAAATGCCCTACCACCATGCTGTAACGACTGCCATCCTAAGACAACAACCGGGACCGATGGCTTAACGTGCCCTCCGAAGCACGGAAGCGCTCAGTAGTAATGTCCAACCAGCGGTCACCCATCCAAGTCATGACCGAGGCGGACGTTGCTTAACTTTCCTGTTCGATTCAGAATGGCTAAGCAAACTTCGCTACGGGCGTTTCAAAGTCAGTTATACAGTAGTTAAGTCTCATGTGCCTGTAATTTCACTGGCTCTCAAGGACTGCTGCCGGAACACACCGTTAGGTGCTTGGTGAATTATTTTCTACTTGAGGGTGGTAGCTAGCCAGTTGAGCATTCGCAAAATTCCCTTCCACAAGGTGAAGCTAAAGCTAATAAGATACTTATGACGATTATTATACTCCATCATAGCTTCAAAACACACGCAAAAAAAATACAGTCGAATTGAGAACCTTCTCTTTTTATGTTTTTTTATTCAAATACGGAACCCTCGACAAGCTCGCACTTGGCCACACCAATTTCACCCACCTGCAAAAAGACAGTCTCAATCAGCTGATTATTTACACCGGTGATTACGAACAATAGTGTTAATGACAACAATTAGTACATAGGTAAAGTTAACTGGTAATAAATAAGCCTTAATGTGGAATTTTTAAATTCCACAATTAAATTCCGCTATATGCGGAAATTTTTAATTAGCCTTTAGATATATTATATTTGTTACGTTTGTTATTCCAAGATAGCTGTTAATTTCCCTAAAATTGTTAAATAAATAACCTTTATTATTATCACTATCACATTACTGTAAAATAAAACCCACCAAGTGCAAGTCGTACCCCACGCTGAGGGATCTGTAACAACACAGGATGAACCCCAAAAATGTATATACACTCGAGAGCAATGAATCCGGGTCACTTAAAAAATCCTAAAAATCTCGGAAACTAAAAATGCTAGGTTAATGCAATAAATTGTATTTAATAGACAATGTAATACTCCTTAAATGAAGTTATTAAAACTTCTTAGTTATTGTAAAGTTATATCATAAAAAAATCAAATTTGAAAAAGGGCCACTTTCGAAGATGGAACTACGAAATTACAGCATTTGGTTTTGCTTTTGTTTGTAATCTGTCATTTATGTGGGTACATAAACCATGTTGATAGTGCTCTATATTCATTATTCAAGCTGAAATTATGTCGCTTACGCCTGAAGAATGCACCAGAATACTTACAATGCTGGAAACCGGCCGGAGTCAGCGCGATACAGCCAGGACTGTCGGTGTGTCGCTGTCAACAGTACAAAGAGTTCTCCGACGTTACGAAGAAACTGGTTCTAACCTACGCAGACCAGGAACGGGCAGAACCAGGTGTACCACAGCACGAGAAGACCGATACTTGGTGAACACCATGCTTCGAAATCGCTTTCTCACAGGAACTGAACTCACCAATCAGTTTCGACGCCTCGGAGGAAGTAACCCAAGTGCATGGACAGTAAGACGTCGGCTTGCTGAATCTAACTTAAAACCCCTTAGACCTGCAAACGGCCCTAAACTGGAGCGTGGGCATCGTATTTTGAGACTAAGATATGCCCAGAGCCACGTAAATTGGAGTATTGAAGATTGGTCAAAAGTTATGTTCTCCGACGAATCAAAATTTATGCTCTACAAGCACGATGGAAGACACAGAGTGTATCGAAGACCAGGGGAAAGATTCAAGCAAGCATGCATCGAAGAAAAAGTAGCCTACGGTGGTGGGTCTGTACTTGTGTGGGCCGGAATTTCTTCTGAAAGTCGCACAGAGCTGGTGATCATACACTGAGAAAAAAATGAAATGTAGCGAAGTCTTTTCACAATGTATGTGTAGTTTTATCTAAAATACGTAATCTACAGCCGTAAAAATGTTGGATAATACAAAATAATGTTGAAGCGTATCAACACGTCACTTAGTTACAACATGTTGTGTACTGATCTTGCCGTTAAATACGTACCCGTCTGTCGGGTCCGTCAACAAGACTCAACATACGTAACCGATATAGGCAGATACATTCTAGGAAGTAGTCCATGGATATGACGTCACAGATAGAACATTACATTATGCTGTCGCATCTTTATAAATGTACTCCAACATTAACAGGATGACACAAACGTCTTGACTAAAAAAAATAATGTTTCAAGTAGTTTGCGTCGTGACTATAAGTAGATCGTCTATTTATTGTAAGTATTTTGGAAACAGACTCCTACTGTGAGTACCCAACAACAAGGTATAAGTAGACAATCTCCTATATGTACGTAGCTTGATGCATGATGTAGGTACGTAGAAAACATTATTAGTTACATTTAAGTAGACTGCGCTAAGACTCCTTACTGTACGTAGGCCGATGCACGATATAAGTAAGCGAATTATGCAAGCTCCTTCCAGTACGTAGGCTGATGCATGATTTCGTAAGAAAGATCTTTACCACAGCAGTGAGCAGCTTCAAGGTTGACGTAGAAAAACTATTTACCGTACGTGAATTTATGCTCAATAAATTTACGTAAAATTCATTTAAGTAACCTACTTACTGCGCGTAGGCCTATGCGTGATGAACATAGGGAACATCATTAAACGTTTTTAGACATACTGCATTTGAACATTATTTAAATGTTACGGGCGCAATAATATACTGTTCCCTCGACATTTTAAAGATTGTTTTACGACAGAAGATCAGTGTTGCCAGATGCCGAATAAAAAAATACGAAAGCAATGTTTCATAAACGCTGATTTTCGACCATTGCTTATTTCAATATTTCTTCATTTACAATCAAATTTGCGCTCGTACTCATGTTCGTATAAAATACATACAAATCAATTGTTATACGCGTGCAAATAAATAAAAACTAGTTACTCTGCACTGAAACCCCATATTTCGATTTGGTACTTCTTTAGTTATGTCTATTATGTGCATTTGTACTTTTAGTTTGTGCCTCATTTTTTACATCACATACAACATATATATAACGTTGCTTATATCGGTATCGTTACGTGGTGTTTTCATCATAATAGTTCAATAAGCACAGAAATAATAAAAAGTAATTCATTGATGAGATGATTTATAGTATACTATTGACTATATAGAATAAAAAATTGATATAAGGTTTTTTTTCTGTTATTTTTAAAAAATATGTTTGGTATATACCTACTGCATCCCGCAGTATCATTCACGTAGGCAATAATGAAAAGTGATGATGGTCATGATGATTATGATAGTAAGAAGTTTGCGTTGTGTTTATCTAAGACCTAAACTATCTATATTTCTATTTATATTTCAGTTTCATCCAAAGTGGTCCAGCAATTTCAGCGTATATATATATATATATACAAATATAACAAATATACATTCTCGTCCTTACTTACTAACCTTAGTATTTCTAATGAATCGATTCAGGCGTTACTTTGCGGAAATATAATAATATCAAATATTTTGAAAATATTAAAAAAAACATTAAATTAATATTTTAACAAAACTCTTAAAAACTATTAAAATATAACTAGTGACGATTTCGCCTAATTTTCCTGTTAAGCCGACGTGACGTCACAAACACGTGAGTCGAGAAGGTGCGATCGTGCACTCGTATAGTCAAGACCTCCTGAGGATGCTTCGTGTAAAAGCGACACGCGTCAAACGGTTTGACTGCGTGTTGTTTGTGACGTCACGTCGGCTTAGCAAGAAAATTAGGCGGAATCGACATTGGATATATTTTTATATTTTTAAGTGTTTTATTAAAACTTAGCATTACTAATGTTACTGTTCTTGACCAGGAAAAATTACATATTTTTTTATTTATAACAGCATTTAGCCACATTCTCACCTGAAGATTTTGGTATTTCCTAATCTAGCCATACTAATTGTAAAACAGAGCTTTTGAGGGTGTAAGGAAGTGTTCAGTTTTTTTTATAAATATTTAATCTAATACTACTAAACATGGATTGTTTTGTCTACATGGATGAAACCGCGGGGAGCAATTGTTATTATAATAGTTTTTGAAAAGTCTAAGCAATGCATCAATGATATCAAAGTTAATATCTAATTGTATTAATATTTAAATATTTTTATGTGAATACTCGGCTGATTTTGATTTACACGCTGGCAATACTGGCTGGAGCGTAATGCAACAGCTATAATATTAGTTTTCTGCGAGACCGTGGCAATCGCGTCACGCGCGCATGTAAATGTTTTCAACAGTGATTATTTATAAAAAATCTTTTATTACAAAGTTTCCAAAATCAATTTATCACCAATCAAATTTGAATAAACGAAAAAGGGGTTCAGTCGCCCCAAAGTGGGTCTGTGTGTATAAAGAAAGGCCAAAGACACAGCCTGGCTATCCGGCAACCAGTGAATTCAAATGCTAAACGGCAACATTCACAGGTAAGCGACTTTGTTGTTTTTTTAAAGTCTTTAGTTATAAATGATTTAGTCAAACGTTGAACAAATGCCTCCCTCTATTAAGAAAGGGGGCTATAATTGCAATAATTTTATTTCATTTCATTTGCCATAATGTCCATGCTTGGCAAGCAACTTTGGGAGCTCGTTTGTAAGATGACAGTTCTTCGGAAAAGGCAGCTGTCCAAGTTGTGATATTTTCCCTTTTGTCGCCACTTGCAACTCCCACAGAAAGATATGGATGGTGCAATTTTATCCGGGCATCCCAAGGCCGGTTAAACATAAAACAAATATATTTATGTAAATGAAGTCTACACAATTGTTACAGATGCTACTTTATTAGAAGACAAATTGACTTGGCTAAAAATAATATTAATACCTGACACTGAGTACAAAAATCCTCGAGAAAGACTGCTGATACTGGTGTTAAAGAAATATTATGAGAATAAAGAACACATCTGACTACCTATGACAATCCAACTCTCCGATAACCCCAAGGTATATTTTGGTATGTTAAATTTTCAAACCTACATGATATTTTACTTTCATAATTCATATTTATGTTTCATATTACTTTCATAGTGGAATTATTCGAATGATCTTAATGTTATTGATTGCAGATTTTACAAGATCTCAACCATATATATCAAAAAAATAATGAGGGGCTTTTCTTATAACTCCAGGGACTAGTGCTAGTGGTAAGTACTTTAAATACCCTTAGAATATACCCGACGACTACAAATAAGCTGGAAACGTAACGCTACAAGTGCAGCACAATTAACTATTGTGGTATAGCGAGTGTAGTCTGACATTAATAAGCTATTGTTTCCTAACTTCTTGGTAATACTTTTTAGGGAGTGTCATTTTTATTTCACAAATTTCATAAAATATTTATTTATTCCAGATGGTGAATCTGAAACTGTAACTGTGCGCCGCACTGCTTTGATCCTCGCATACATTGTTGATTCCGCATAGAAAAATAAAATGTATATGGAGACCATGTCGAAGATACATTTTTCAAACTCCGTGAAATGTTGTACGCATGTCTTTTAAGCCTGATATCTGAGGTTTGACAGTTTTCCACCACGTCCTTAATAATGTCATGTACCACCTTAGGCTGGCTACGCTCACCTGTCTTTCAACTTAAATTGATAATTGATAATGGACCTAAATATTTTACGTAAGGTGTTGTCTAGCGGCGGTGTTGTGTGTCGGGTCGCCATCTTCGTTCATTCAATTTTGTATATTGTTTTCAATAAATAGATCACAAATTGATGATAATAAATTTTTATTAACCTTATGAATTTATTTATTTAATATGCTTATTTACTGTCTTATTACAGGTGCAGCCTGCATATAGAATAATTACTTAAATCGTGCATCAGCCTTTGTACAGCTAGGTTGTATACGTAAACCTTAGTGCAGTTTACTAATGGTTTGGATCTTTTCTTCGTATAGAATGCATCAATCTATATAGAGTAGGGTGCACAAATTGTAATCCAATGCGCATAAATAAACCAGGAGCAACCTTCATATAGTAAAGAGGTTTACCTTTGTATACTACAAATGGTGCTCTTAATAACATCTTAAGTGTAATAATGGTCCAGGTTTATGTACATATGTAATATCCATACTCTACATAGGCGAATGCATGATAAATATATTAAAAATCCTTACTATTAGTAGGTTGTGCCAAAATTGACGTAGGCAACCTCTTTACTATAATACAGCCGATGCATGATACATATGAGGATCATCCCTACAGTAAATGGGCTGCACCACGATTGACGTACGCAACCTCTTTACTGTACGTAGGACGATGCATTATAAATATAAGAAACATCCTTACTATAAGTAGGCTGCATCAATATTAACGTACGCAATCTCCTTACTGTATGTAGGCCACTACATGACAAACGTATGGAACATACTTACCATAAGTAGCCTGCATCAAGATTGGTGTACATAACCTCCTTCCTGTAAGTAGGCTGATACATGAGATACGTAGGGATCATCTTTACTATAAGTAGGCTGCATCAAATTTGACTTACGGTACCTCCTTACTGTACATAGGCCGATACATGACTAACGCAGGGAACATCTTTGCCATAAGTAGGCTGCAACAATATTGACGTAGGCCACCACCTTACTGTACGTAGTTCAATACATGGTAAACGTAGGGAACATCTTTACCATAAATAGGCTGTACCAAAGCTGATGTAGGCAACCTTCTTACAGTACGTAAGCTGACGCATGTTAAACGCCAGAATCACCTTTACCATTAATAGGCTGTAGCAAGTTTGACGTAGACTACCTCCTTATAGTAAACATAATAAACGTAGGAAACATACTTATCGTAAGTAGGCTGCACCAGGATCTACGTAAGTAACATCCTTACTTTGTCAAGATGTTACATACTTATTTGCATGACAGTACCTCATTGAATGAATGAATGAACGAATGATTTTCATACATTATTGTAATGTACAATGCTCGTTACAGCAAGGCCATTATACGTCATGTTGTCTCATCTTTATGTACGCTAGTCACGTTTTAAACAAGAAATACGTATGCTGAGTCTAAAATTACGTATGTCAAAACATGAAATTTTTCTCAGTGTAGAAAACGGCTCTTTAACTAGCGTAAGATATGTGGAAGAAATCCTCAATGATCACGTTGGTCCATTTATGGTCAATTTAGGTGAGGATGCTATATTTATGCATGACAATGCCCGACCTCATACAGGTAGGATTGTGAATGACTACCTTCAAGAGATGAACATTACTCGTATGGAGTGGCCAGCGCGCAGCCCGGATATCAACCCGATCGAGCATGCTTGGGACGAGCTAGGCAGATGCGTAAAACAACGAAACCCTCCCCCAATCACGCTTCGTGAGCTCAAAATTGCTCTCACAGAGGAATGGGAGAATATTCCCCAAAATCGTATAAGGAACTTGGTGTACAGCATGCCAAACCGCGTAAACGCAGTAATGGAAGCACGAGGAGGCAATACGAAGTATTAAAATTCAAGAAAATCGTAATAAAGTTCAAAAATTTCATGTTTCCTATTTTTGTTTTAAGGAGAGATCAGCAGTTTTTTTCTTTATGTAATTTTGTGTTAATAAAATGTATGGTGACTCATATTTTTTTTACTTTCATTTAAGGAGTATTACATTGTCTATTAAATACAATTTATTGCATTAACCTATCATTTTTAGTTTCCGAGATTTTTAACATTCTTTAAGTGACCCGGATTCATTGCTCTCGAGTGTATTTATAGCTAATTGGCCATCCTTTGACCACTATCTCGTCATCTTCATCTTTAAGATCACCTGATGGTTGATGTGGTCGAAGATGTAGTTCAGGCTAACCTAGAATTACTGGCTCTGAAGGACAGCTGCCGGAACACCCCGTTAGGTGCTTGGTGTATCTTACACTAGATGACCCGGTGTACTTCGTATCACCTACCCTAACAGACGAACCTAGCGGAAGAACGTCAAATGTTTGACAGAAAACTATAGGTAGAAGTATAGGTATAGGAAGTAGCAGTTTATATGGGAAAATGAAATTGTTGTTATTACTATCTTCCTCGCCATTTTTCTATATATTCTTATCGTTCAAACCTTCCCTAGACTACGACAAACATTTCAAAATCAAAATCAGCTAAATCGGCTCAGCCGTTCTCGAGCTTTAGTGAGACAAACAACCGCAATAAAAGAAACAAAAATGGACAAAGCTAATAGTAGACCAAGAACGACATTTACTAATAACTACTTAGTCCAATCGTTTATTTGAAATTAGATTTCACCACAACGCGATGGCACTGATATGTGTGCCATCGCGGTGTGGTTAAATGTACGCAGAATATTCGAATATATAAAAAAACATTTCTGTCCCTATAGGTTCTACAAGCCTCAATTTGATGTACTTGCTTACGTACTAATAAAGGATTTAACGCTTTATGTTTACCTACTTACCTTTTCTAAGTAATTATGAAACACAGTTTTATTATGTTACGTCTGCATAATATAATGTAACTATGACGTGTATAAATGAATCTACGCACTAAAATATTTAATGCTCAGCCAACCCTAGAAACATAGACAATATGAAAACTGACAGATGTGGTTAATGTTACCGCCATTTTGCCTCGGCCAATAGCAACGCTCCTTATTTTTTTTCATAGTGGCAACAGCTGCACTATTCTATTCGGCCTGTATTAACGCATGTTATTGGATGTTTTTATGAATAAGGGATGATACCGCAGGGGATATAGGTTTTTTGTGTATATGATTTGTTGTTGATGATGATGATGTTAGTGAGATAGGGGAAATTGGATTTTTGATGCTATAATGACGATGATTGTTATCTCGGTTTTTGATGACTACCGAAAACGAATAAGCTGTATAATATAGTTTTTAATATCTTTTCTGAAGTTAATGTAAGTATTTTAGTATCTTAATGTAGGAATCGTAGTTGACATCCAGATTTCATACTGATCTAATTTCAGAATAATTGCTTGCCTTGACCTAATATCATCCGCAATGTCCATTGGTTATTTATATTGCTATAATTTACTACAAAGAGCCTCATATATTCTTCTTTTGCTTTTCAATTACATTTGCTTCCGTGCTTCGAAGGGCAGGATAAGCCATCGGTCCCAGTTGTTGTCTTATGATGGCAATCGGCATATCAAGGTAATAGAGCATTTTGCAAAAGCGCGCCAGGCTAGGTACAACCTTTAATAAAATATTTATCACCAAGCACCTAACGATGCGTCTATCAGTTGTCCTTGAGAGCCAGTAATTCTAGGTTAGCCTGAACAACATCTTCGATCACATCATCAGTTACCATCAGGTGTGATAGTGGTCAATATCTATAGCTAGGTCAGCTATAAATAAAAACTAAAGGATAATTTGAACCTTTGAAACTATTTGAGAAGAGATTATATTTACAGGTAATAAATAAATAAAAACTAATGGATACCTTGAACCTTTAAAACTGTCTAAGGAGGTATATACCTATTTACAGTAAATAAATAAATAAAAACTAAAGGACCTTTGAAATCGTTTGAGAAGGCATATATTTACAATAAATTAGTTATTAGCCTTTGGGCACTAAACTGTTGCCCCCTTAGTTGGCTCAGTCGAGTGATACTTAATAGCCCAGTGGTTAAGGTAGCCGGTGATTAAAATCGGAGGACATGGGTTCGATTCCCATTCTAGGTGACCAATTTAGAGTGAGTATCGCCCTTAATCTATAGAAAATTTAAAGTGAGTATCCCCCTGATTCTATAGGAAAAAACTATAATAAAAGTAAAAAATTCTTATGTACTGCAGCTATCCAATATACTTATTAGTTCTTACCCTTTCAAAGCTCGCTAACTAAATTTAAACATCGCATTATACACCTATCTCGTAAAGAGTAAAAATGAATATCATACGAAGTGAAGTGTTCATAAAAGCTGATTGCTAAGCTTCGACGTAAAAATATAAGTTTAGTGTCCAACCAACGAGTGTCCATTATTTTAGGGTTCCGTGGAAATGTATTTCTTTTATTTTATTTTTTGAAGCAGTGATAGCTTAGTGGCTTTGGCTATGGACTGCCGCGCAGCAGGTCCATGGTTCGAATCTCGCCGCGGGCTTGAGCTTCACAGCATGATGGAAGGTCATATTTGCGAATGCCCGCCTGGCTAGCGACCACTCTCAAGTAGAAAATCTGTCGCCAAGCACCTAACGGTGCGTTCCGGCAGCTGTCCTTGAGAGCCAGTCATTCTAGGTTACGCCTGTTAACACCTTCGACCACATCATCACTTACCATGAGGTGAGATTGTGGTCAAAAACAAACCTACCAGCAATAAAAAAAAAATTCACATGTCAGTTATGTAGAAGAGTAATTTCAAATCAGATTATTTGAATATCAATTAGCTAAAATCAATAGCTATTTATTTATATTCGCTGATTGTATTTATTTTATAATATACTACGCCGTAGTTTACATACTACGGCGCATAGCCAAAAAAAATACAGTTTCTCCTATTAGATGAGGTTTCTCCTTTATAGAGTTAGAGAACGAAAAATAATTACGATTATATGTTAGTATACCAAGGAACAGCTTACTGTAACAGCCGGATCGTCCACTGCTGAACACAGCCTCCCCTGTGTAGGGAGTGTTTGCCATAATCCCGCTTGGCAAGCGTATTGGGGATCACAGTGCAAGATGGCGTAGTTCTTAAGAAGCCGCTGCTGCCCACCTTCTAGTATTTTTCCCTTAGTCGACTTTTACGACACCCACACGGGAAGAAATGGGGAGGTGCAATTCTAACCCGGCACCCCACGAGTAGGAACAGCTTCCATACATCAAATAAATTGTACCTAAATATAGGTACGGAACCCTCGGATAGAAGTCCAACTCGCACTAGGCTGTTCATTTATTTATTGTCTCTACGGAACCCGACATTTCACTGAGGAGTACACCCAACCGCTGTATTTATAAAACTTTTCTCAACCTTTTAAAGGTTTTCCTTTTTTTATTCCTACTGCGAAGGAATGTCCATAATCAACCGATTGCTTATATTAATAATAAATAACCTGCTTTATTATTCAAACGCTGTCTGTTATTGTGTCTTAATGAGAGAGCGAGCATTCTTTATTTTTGTATCTGTTTGAGAACTACATAAATTTGTTGGTAACTTTGGTAACGCCTTGTTTAAATGTTTTAGGGGTATTTATGAGCCTTTCTCATATACCTGCATACCCCTATAGCGTAGGTACATATAGTTTATTACATAATGTACGTAGTTACATGAAATATATCGTTTTTGAAGCAGTGATAGCTCAGTGGCTTTGGTTATGGACTGCCGCGCAGCAGGTCCATGGTTTCGGATCCCGCCGCGGGCTTGAGCTTCACCGCATGGTGGAAGGGCATTTTGCGAATGCCCGCCTGGCTAGCGACCACCCTCAAGTAGGAAATCTGTCGCGAAGCACCTAACGGTGTGTTCCGGCAGCTGTCCTTGAGAGCCAGAGTAATTCTAGGTTAAGCCTATTAACACCTTCGACCACATCATCACTTACCATCACGTGAGATTGTGGTCAAAGGCTTACCTATAAGCAATAAAAAAAAAACAAAAAAAAATTGTATTACTTGTAAAGTATCAGTACTACATTTTTAATTATTGTTTCTTTTGTATTCAGTGATAATGTCCCTTGACATGGATTTTACCAAGTTCTGTATTAAAAATTATTCTCGAAGGTATTTTTTTTTTCTAATGAGATAGTTAGAGATTTTATCCTCATTGCATTACGAACTAGCCAACAATACTGAGTAATTTTTGTTTGACTTTTGAAAGGTACAAGCCAAGTAATTAAATGATTGATAGGAATATACGTATACATAATATTAATCTATTCTGTCTGTGTAAAGGTAAGCCAGGTAGCTAAAATAGAAGGTAAATATAATATAGTTAAAAAATAACAACGCGATTACGCACACTGCTGCATTGATGACCAGCTCCTATAAAACCTACATGATGTAACTTCAAACTTATTTATAAAACCACCTAGTCTAGTACCACAGAATAAGTAATAATAACTTACTTTAATATATACTTACGAACATACCTCGACGTCTTATAAAACTATAAATAGAATAGTTTTTATAAGACTAGTTATAACAAGCCTAGTTATAACAACTTGACATTTAGTTCGATATTTCTAGTCTCCATTTTCTTTCGATGGTACCTACCAGTAAAATTATTATTTCAAATTGAGGGCGTGATCCATAGGTCACTTTAGGTCTACATACAAAAGTCTTCTGTATGTATACCTAAGTTTATTTATCTGTGTTTCAACTTACCTACATCACGATACAATCTCATCGTAGAAACAATCATAATATAGTACAGTATTCAATATAAACAACTGATAAAAGCCTATATACCTATATTCTAGAACATATTACATAGAAATAAAACCCATTTGACCAAACATATCTCCAAAAAGGCAATATTAACCGCCATATTGCTCGCCATATGTTCCAAACTGCTTTCCCGCGGTTTCTCTGTGACAAAGTTTTTTTTCTTTTGCGCCGAATCGGCAATAGCGTGTTATTGGATTCTGCCGCTGACTAAGTTTTCGGTCTAATATCGTTGATATGTGAAAATGCTAAAGTAAAACTTTTCTGAATTTGTTTTTTTTCGCTGAATTCGAGGTTCTTTGATAAAATGTTTAGAGATTTAACAATTGCTGATGATATTAATAGATCAACATTAAGGACATATACCTGCCAGCCAAAGCGTGAACTTTTATATAAACTCAACTTGTTATAAAAAAAACCTCGCATGTAAATATAGTGTATTATTAGACCTATCGTTTCTGGCTTAAATCCTTTTTCTTTTGGACTAATAATTAAAATGTTTATTATATAACGTTTAGCACTCGTTTTTAGGAGTTTGAGCCAGTTATTCGTAGCTCCAGATTTATTTAAAAAGTATAGTACACATGTATAAGTAACTTCCTATTATAGAAAGTTCATTATATTCCCCATGTTTGTGGTGCAATATAAATATTAAAAACATGCTTATTTTTCTTGAAAGAGATGCTTACAGATGGGCTTTCTTTTATCTAAAATTACGAGCTTTTGAGCTTGTGTAATTTCAAAACTGTATAATTTAATGAAAATCTGATGCACCACAAACCTAGATGTTAAGGTAGTGATTACGTAGGTAAAAAATCATTGAGTTTTATTCGCTATTATTAAAATGAGATTGGAGCTGCGTTTTGTATGGGGAAGAACGTCTAAAATACACAACGTTTCAGATGTCAAATCAAGTATAAAAATTTATTTATTTTTATTGGGTACCAACATGTTATTGGTATATTAACACATTATTACATAATGATATTTCTAAGTACACTTTAGGGGAACCGACTGCGTGCAATAATGACAACACGGTCCTTAGATAAAATGTGTCACATTTAACAACTTTATGAAAAGATAAAAGCTAGATAAAATTTTAATTATGCGAGTAAATATGTGTAGAATTGAGAAAATGTAATCAGCAAATAAGTAATTTAAAAACAATTGCCATTATTTATGATCGGAGTCAATACGTACCTAACACGGGCCGCTAGTGATATAATACTCGTAATATTATATCACTAGCGGCCCGCACCAGCTTCACACGGGTATATAACAAAAATTTCAAATTATTTGGAAATATTCTATGGCCTATGTCACGGTAATATTATCTATCACGGTAATATTATCTATAATATAATATTACCGTGCGTATACTCATCAAGGATAATGTAGGATTCTAATGGTAAAAGATTTGTTTAAATCGGTCCAGTAGTTTTTATGTTTATTCATTACATAACTACAAAAATACAAATCTTTCCTCTTTATTGGGTGTCATACTGAATTTCGACAGTTCAATTCTTCGACAAGTCGCTTACTTCGAAAAATCATAGGTCGACAAGTCATTGCTTCGACGGAACATATATGCGACAAGAAATTATATTACCATAGATATATTATGTATAACATATACTAAGAATACCAGTAAAGAGGTCCAAGGAATACTGTATTAAAACTATTGAATTCCAATATTAATCTATTGAGAGGTGTATAGTGAGACTAACTAGCGTCATGAATTAATATTATATAATTACTCAAGAAACTAATATTGAAAGAAAATGTTATTGTTATAGTCCCTCAGATGCAGAGCGGGAAATTTTATTAGATATGATATTTATTATTCAGAAATTATAGGCACTGAAGTAAAAGTGCCTTTTATGTATGTATTGTTTAAAATCTAAGGTTTTTTTATGTACTTGTGACCGAATAAGCGCGAGTCCTACATGAAGTGGACTAAACTCTGCATATAACAAATGCATTTCATCACAAGTGAAGGCACTGCGCCCGTCACACTGAGACATACGGTTGTTGAGTCTCATGTGCCTGTAATATTTCAGGCTCTCAAGAACTGCTGTCGGAACACGCTGTAAGGTACTTGGCGAAAGATTTTTTACTTGAGGGTGGTAGCTAGCCGGGCAAGCATTCGTAAAATGCCCTTCCACCATGCAGTGAAGCTCAAGCCGCTGGCGGTGGAGACTGAACCATGGACATGCGGCACGGCAGTCCATAAGCTATTACCGGTCGGCCATCATTGCTTTAAAAAAGCTTATTATATCACTTAGAGGAATGGAAACATAAGGTAACTTACGAATTGCTTATTTGTTATTTGAAAGAAATGAATCGTCGCTCACTCAATAGGAGAAATAATTTCTATACATTTTCGAGCAAATATTTATTCTATTCAGAAGTGTTTCCTCAATATAAGTACGAGTACATACAATTACGCAAACAAATTCAGTGATGCTCTAAAACCCACTTAAAACCGCATCAAAATGGAATCCAATTTTATGCCTACACCTCAATTTTCCATTAAATTAAACGACAATTTAAAACTTGTCCAAAATCAGATTAAAAGTTACGTTACAAACAACAATGCGTTACCTACCGCACCGTTGGCTATATAATATCAAACACCTTTGCCGAAAAGAAAGTCAAATTGTCTATGGTTGTGAAAAAAAAACCATTGAAGGTTTTGGCGGGACACTTTGACATAAGGTGGGCGCGTAAACATCTTGTTAGTACGCACCAAATACGTGAAATGTATAAATATAAATAAGGCAAGCACGTGAAGGTTGTATAGGGATGGGGTAGTTATTCTGAACTGGCCAAGACTAGACCTCAGATTTGTTAATTTTAGAGGAAATTACTTAGAAATTCAAAAAAATCTTTCTTTGGACTTTAGACAGAAATACAGACTTTGTGTAGACATTATACATAGCTTTCGTCAGGGATTGGCACGAACACCAAGCAAGCTTCTAGCATATGGCTTATGCATTGGTTTCGTGGGTCAATAAATCCAATCTGCAAGGAAACCTCAACAGTGGTAATTGATGCCTATTTATTTGCTTTAATGCATACCTTTCTGCTGCAATTTTTTCCAAATGTGTGTCTGTTCTCTGAGAAATTATATAAAATCAAATCCCATCTAACTATTGAAAATGGAGGTTTTATTGTAGCGTCGCCTGTCAATTTGGTCTCATATAGACAAACACTTCACTCCTTCTTGAATCACTTTTTACTGAATGATTGCAACATATTTATATAATATATTATTTACCAACCGAGTTATATTTACTTTTATGTACGTAAATTACGTACAGTAACATAACAAAACAAACTAAAAGGATTTTTCGAAAGTTACTTCAAGACTGATCGTATTCCGAATGCTCCCATCACTGAAAGATATAATACTTTACAATACAATGGGGGCTAACAAATGTTACGCTTCGTAACTTGTCACTTTTTCTATGTAAATTGTACACGTAATTTGTGATTTCGCCATTGTGGCCGTTTATTTGTGGCAGCGAGGATGAAAGGAGGTTTCGTTTGTGGTACATGCCGATTAAAAAAAGTTGTCTATGGATTGATTGAAGTACTGGCTGGTTGTAGGCTGTGATTGTGTGTTTAAAAATGGCGTCTTTTCATTCTGATTGCTGACTTGCAATGCAGTTGATGTTGAATTAGTTCTAATTTAAATTGATTTGAGGCTTGAAATGTAAAATTCGCTGAGAGTTGAGAGTATCATTGTTCGTAGGCAACTGTACTTTCATTATAGTGTTAAAGCAATAAGAATATTAATATAACGGTTTTTGTGCATGCTGAATAAGCAAGATAAAATTATATTGGAAATTAAGTAATAAATCTTACAACAGATATATAAACAAAATATAGTGGTAATGCCGCAAAAATTCATGTTAAGCTGACATCGAGCAATACGTGAAGATATGTGTAGAAGCGACTATATGGCATTTGCGACGTTACCGTAAAACATTTCGATGAAATGATCACTTAGTTAATATATTTTTATAAGTTTAAAAATTTGTTGTGTTCACGAGTGTTTCCAATTGAATATAGATTATTCAATTGGAAACACTCGGGCGTGAGTTGAAATCCTACAAGAAGCTAATTACTTTTCTATCTAAATCAAGAAACATGCATGTCTTGTATACTCACTCAATATATTCGGATTAAATAAATTTAATTAAAATGCAAGTATCTCCAATTAACTACTCGTATAACCTACAACCACGATATCTCGCGTGATACCGCAATAATCCAAACATTATTTATTTTTGCAACCCCTACAATAAAACAATTACCCTCACAGATCATCCCCTAGCATAACCACAGAATATAAACTTGGTATTTACACCCTCTCGAGGGATGATCATTGTTTGCTGTGCTTAGTGAATTATTTATTTATGTTGGTAACACCGATAACTGTTTTGATGTTTTGTAAGGAGGGTAGTTATAATAGCCACCATGTTTAAGTGTTATTTGAAGCGGTTATATCTCGTAGTGAGTGTTGGTTTGGCAGTTCTAAGTTCAAAACCTTGTTAATTAATAAAAATAAATAATATCTTAATAGTCAAACACATATGAAGTTTTTACTGTCAGGTGTCATAAAATGTTATGTACCCTATTTTAATTTTGGTATATATACCAGAGAGCTGTAACCAATGAGGTATCACACTATGCTACCTTAGCACTCAAGGTATTTTTTACAGCCATTTGAAGCAGTGATGGCTCAGTGGCATTGGCTATGGACTGCCGCGCAGCAGGTCCATAGTTCGAATCCCGCCGCGGGCTTGAGCTTCACCGCATGGTGGAAGGGCTTTTTGAGAATGCCCGCCTGGCTAGCGACCACCCTCAAGTTGAAAATCTGTCGCCAAGCACCTAACGGTGTGTTCCGGCAGCAGTCCTTGAGAGCCAGTGAAATTACAGGCACATGAGACTTAACAACTATGTCTCAAGGTGACGGGCGCAGTGCAATTCGTCACTTGAACGACGAACTGCATCTGTTATAGGCAGAGGTAACCGCTTAACATCAGGTGGACCTCGAGCTTCTTCCGTCACAATAACATAAAAAAAAAAAAACTATAAAAAAATACCTTGTTTAGAAATGAAGAGTTTGAGGTTAATAAGGCTAAGAATAATAACCATAAGGTACTAAGGTTCAAGGATAGTATAAAGGACACTGTTATTTATTTATTTGCTGAAATAGGTACAATAATTATGTAAAATAAGTGGAAAATAATGTACTATAATGTAAAAGAAGTCTCTCTTTATTCAATCAGAATCCTGATGTGCAAATCTTGGTTAATTATTTCATACTATATACATACTAAAACATACAACATATAATCATAATCTATATACCTACCATAAAATTTGAATAGGTAGGTAGGTTAGAAGAAAAGGCGATCAAATCCACGGTGGTTTCGAACCAGAGACCTACTGCGCTGTTATTCACTATTCCCATTGGGCCAATGCTGGTGTAACTTGAATTTTTCAATGTATTTATAAAATGTTCTGTATCGACTATAACATTTAGATATTTTTATTTTATTCTCATTTTATTTAGGGACTGTTACACATTAAGTTTATGCCAGTCCCAGCAAAGCCTTATAACGACTAACTAAAACACTACAATGTAGAATAGAATACAAATAACACATACTATATTGTCATTATTTTTGTAATCAAACCAACCACCCACCATATTGTCACTATTTTTGTAGCTATATATACCTACAAAAACAATGCCAACAATGAGTGGTTAGTTTGATTTATGATTTAAGGCAAGGAGCCACTAATTCACAAATCATACCAGCCTCATGTGAAGTTGGCCAGGACATTACGTCAAAAACTGCGCCAATATTTGCCTCACTCATTAAAAGATTTGAATTGACACGTTCTTAACCGATCAGCAAAGTTAAGCAATGTCCGCCGCGGTCATGACTTGGATGGGTGCCTGCTAGTGACATTACTACTGAGCGTGCACGTGCTTCGGAGGGCACGTTAAGCTGTCGGTCCCGGTTGTTGTCTTACGAATTACAATGGTATGGTACTTAGTCGTTATAGCATGGTGGTAGGGCATTTTGCTGGCTGGTACACACCGTTAGGTGTCCTTGGGAGCCAGTAATTCTAGGTTAGCCTGAACAACATATTCGACCACATCAACACTTACCATCAGTTGAGACAGTGGTCAAAGGCTACCCTATTAGCTTATAATAAAAAATAAAAATTGGATGTTGGTTAACGTCAGGTAAGTGATTAGATGTATTTATTGCATCGGTATAGAAAGACATTAGAGTTAACTCATAAACTGATAAAAAGTAGATGATGATTAAAAAAAAATACATTAAATCACAACGCTTAACAAAACAAATCAAAAACCCATTCATGCTCGCGGCACAATAAAACGATTTTCTACGAAGCAAACATTAACCGCACCCTAGATACAGGGGGTTAACAATAAGCAGTTTACGAATTTTCCCCCTGAGGCACACCCTGTGTAATGGGTTTTCCTGTTGGTTGGTACAAGATGTGAGATAATAGCGATTTCATAATTCCGCTTATGAGGATAAGCGGAATTATGGAATCTCAATTATAAACATAAACTATTATAATTATAAACCCCGACAAAAAAAGACGGGTGTGTAAACCTATCGCTGTGCGTGGAGTTATTGTATCTCGTGTCATCGAAGCTCCCAAACTACTGAACAGTCTTCGATGCTCCTTTTTATGATTATGTACCAGAAAATAACTATTACTAAGTCTTTGTTGTCCGTTTGTCCATCGAAAACTTAAAAGTCTTGTGTATGTGGAAACATAATTTAGGTAGCCGGTAAAGACAATTTTTTCAGAATATGTAGTAGTAATTATAAATTATTTTATAATTATTTTAATTATAATATAATAATAATTAAGATTAAAAAACATGGAGTGTTCAAACGTTACAAACTTACTGTGAGTCGACACACTAGATCATGAAGATAGCTCCCGGCAAAGATAATATAATAATAATAATAATTTTTTATTCATCCCAAAAACTTAGTCTAAGTTATAACTAATTATTACATAGTATTTATGCAGCAAAAGAAGGAGTAAGGTTCTCTGAACCTCACACTAGGGTGGCCTGTGTTGTGAGATTCAGTCTCTTCCATATGTAATGTTTCTGTATTTTATCTAAACATTAAAACATGATATAAGTATAAAAATAAAACTAATATATAGATAACTACAGTAGGAAATTACAAATGTATATAATAGATTATTTCTCTATGCTTCCGGTTAAAGCCGAAACATTGTCGATCGTAATATCGGCTCATAATAAGTTGTTTATGCACTTACATCAGTGTTTTTCAATCTTGAAATATAAACATAAGCGTAAATTTTATAATGACTTGGAAATAATATAATAGGGGGTTCCCCTACTAATAAATATATCATTGTTCATAGGGATCCCCAAACAAAAAATGAGTTTTTTTTCTGTTTTTGCGCTCTCTTAATAACCGTAGGTATGGTACAAAGTGTAGACTATAATAACAAATCCAAAAAATTGGGCAAGTGTCGTAACTACGCGAGCAATGAGTACTCCGAACAGAATGAAAACGTAATTTTAGTATATGTACACAACAAACATTCTGTACGGATACCTCGGTATGTCACTCGCACTTGGCAGGATTTTGTAGCCAGTGTTTACCCGTCCGGTCAACGTCATAGTAATAGTAAATGTTTTATTTGAAAGATAAATTATTGATAATATTATATTCATAGAAACAGTGATGGCTCAGCGGCATTGGCTATGGACTGCCGCGTAGCAGGTCCATGGTTCAATCCGCCGCGGGCTTGAGCTTCACTGCATGGTGGAAGGGCTTTTTGCAAATGCCCACCTGGCTACCTACCACCCTGAAGTTGAAAATCTGTCGCCAAGTACCTAACAGTGTGTTCCGGCAGCAGTTCTTGAGAGCCAGTGAAATTACAGGCACATAAGACTTAACAACTATGTCTCAGGGTGACGGGCGCAGTACAATTCGTCATTTGTGACGAAATGCATCAGTTATAGGCAGTGGTAACCGCTTAACACCAGGTAGGCCTCAAGCTTGTTCCGGCACAATAACATAAAAAAAATTAAAACGCACAAACTACCATAATGTTCCGAGCATAAAATTATGGCTTCGCCGCTAAGCCGATACCCGTCCATAGGTGTTCTCTCTGTTTGCGGGTCTGGTCTACCATAGAGATGCAGTTATAATAGGTTAGCCTGAACGTGAATAACATCTTCAACTACATTATCACTTACCATAAGGTGAGAAAATTAATGACTAGAAGCTTAAGCAATCCTGTTAGAATTTTCACTGAGCATTTTGACAGAGTGCTTCCATTCTACCAAATCATGTTTTTTCTTAGTCCGCTTTCACTGTTGCCTTGCGCCATAGGGATGTTCTGGCGAGGTGTAACCGAGATTGTTAATATTGCGAGTCGACGTGCTCAGAATAAGGATGGATTGTGCCCCTTCCGACACAGATTACATTAAAGTATCTACTCTCTTGTCTCTAAACATACAATTGGACGTTTGTATACAGTCATGTATTATTAATTGTATTTAATTTAAAATTAAAACATATCAATTGTGATTTGATAATGACAACTTAATATAAAGTATCAAAAAGCTGAGCTTTGTGAGCGCTCGCGTTTATTATACAACCTGATACTAGTGGCGTCATCTAGTATTAAGTAGATTAACTACTTGATCGATGTTCGTTTTTAAATGTATTTTAAATTATATTTTTTGATACATAACACATCTAGATATGAAGTTAAATTACTATGTTAAAGCACAAATCTACAGGCGTGATAGTTTTTCAGTAAGAGGGGCCACAAAATGTTCAAGTTGTGGGATAGTGCTAAGACTGATAAGGCTCGCTTCGCTCGGCCTAACTAGCTGCCCGCCCGGCTTCGCACGAGTATTCAACAAAAATTATGAATTGAAACACATAAAAAGTAGTTATTGTGACATAACTGTAATAAACATAAATAAATATGACATATGGTTTCGGGGACTTTTATGTAGATATTGATGTTTCCTATAAAATTGTAGTACATCACTTTGCTCTATTTTCATCAATTTCCGCAGTGTTCACGATATAACGATATTTTTGGTATTTTTTTCACACGTTGGGCTACATAATCGAAGTTTTCATACGGATCCCTAAGTTTTTGAAAATATTCTATAGCCTATGTTTATCAGAGATAATGTAGGATTCTAACGGTGGAAGAATTTTTCATCAGTCCAGTAATTTTTAAGTTTATTCGTTACATACAGAAATACAACATGGGTGTCTACAAATCAAGAGTAAATAGGTTTCTTCTAGGTAATCGTGATCCATCATAGACCATATCAAATCATCAGGCAGGGTGTGGTCAAACACAAACATATTTTGGATTAAAAAAAGATAAAAAATAGAAATCTTCATAATTTTACAAATTATTGGAATACAAAATGTTTTGCCCCGGGCGGGAATTGAACCTGCGTCCTTCCGATTTCGCGCCGGATGCTTTATCTACTAAGCTACCGGGGGTACCCCCGGTACCATTTTGTATTCCAATAATTTGTAAATTTATGATTTTCGCTTAGTACGCGGTAGTGCTTGTAATCATAATATATAGAAATACAAATCTTTCCTCCTTATAATATTAGAATTGACACCGATCTATTCTACAGAAACGATTGCATGGACTACTGAGTTATGTCGATTCAACGGGCACGCTGCACGCAGCTGTTTCGCTTGACACATTCGTATGATCATGTTATGCCACATAGTAATGAAATAAACACTTAAAAAGGTTTTAACAAAATCACACTGCATAGAAGTGCATGTCCGTGACACAGGGAATCCTAGTTTGAAGCGCCCGTAGCGTAGTTTGCTTAGCCGTTCTTAGCCGATCAGCTAAGTTAAGCAACGTCCGCTGCGGTCATGAGTTGGATGGGTGACCGCTAGTGGTATTACAAGCTTCCTTGATCCGTAGAGCACGTCGAGACGTCGGTCCAGGACAGCTGCTGGAACACCCTGATAGGGGATAGGTAGGATAGGTAATATGCTATGAGGACTGGCATTCTATGAGACCGACTGTGCATCACCTAAGTAGGTTTTGACCTCAGCGAACGTTGCTTGACCTTTTTCGACTCCGCTACGAGCGCTTCATACAGTACATACAGGTAGAGGCTTTGACCTATTTCTCACCTGATGGTAAGTGATGATGTGGTCGAAGATGTTGTTCAGGCTACAGAACCACATCTAGATAGATACTGAACTCTAGAATTACTGGCTCTCAAGGACAGTTGCCGGAACACACCGTTAGGTGCTTGACGGCTTGAGAATGGTATAGCTAGCCAGCGAGCAATAGAGAAAATAAGTAGTATCTTGAAACACGAACTGTGAAGTAAAAACAAGACGGTGTCACAATAAGAACCAAAACCAGAAGCCGATATCTGATTATTTACCCAAAACAATCATTTGTAAAGGATCCTTCCACAATAGTACTGCAAACAATGAAAAAACCCAAACTTCACAATTTTGCGCGCGACAAAACCAAATATTGAAGACCTTTATTCTCCTGTATGCTATTCCATATCCGAGACCAGCTTAAGTAAGGCAGTCGTTATAGAATAAGGAGACGGAAACCAACTTACAAAGACATTTATTATCATTTATAGTTCTACAACGTCGAGTTCAGACAATATTGGCTCATGAAAACCAGTCAGAATGACCTCTCTTGTAATTTCAAATGTGTTATTTGAAAGGCTGCGTAATATATGCGACACATGAAGGTGCCGAAGGATTTCTTCTCTGACGTGTCGGTATGAGGTTGACACCTGGAAGTCAATAAATCAAAGTAAGTATACAGTAGAACACCAATTATCCGAATTAATTGGGACCAGCGTCGATTCGTATAATCGAAAATTCGGATAATCGGACATTGTAATAAAGAAAAACGTACTGTCACACTTCAAATAAACTTTATTAAGTTTAACAAACACATTTCTATAATAACGCCCACTTGAACATCTCGATCAGAGTATGTTGCAGTCCCATCAGGCATAAACAATAAAACAGTATAAAAAATCACAAAAATAATAGAGGTTATATTACGCTTAGGGCTGATTCGGATAATTGGCGATTCGATTAATCGGCGTTCTACTGGATATATCGAAGTAGGTATACCTAGGTGTTGACTTGAGTTTTTGGTGAACTAAAAAATAAACGTTGATCCGATACATAAACCTCGTATGCGTGATATTTTCTAAATCATTATGATGATTTTTAATCACTGTTGGGTACTGTCATCTGTTCAGTCTGGAGAAAGGGCCAAAGGCTACCTATCTATGTTTTCATAACTGATGATTAATTATAATACCTTTATTCCATATAAAGGTTTTAAAGTAAAGCAATAATGATATTCAGTCGGAAGAATTTTCGACGCGCTTCTACACGAAGCATCCTCAGAAGATCTTGACTATACAAGCGCACGATTTCTCGATCGTGCGCTCTCGTGCACACGTCGAAAATTCTTCCGGTTTGGCTGCGTGGTGTTTGTGACGGCAAGTCGGCATAACAGGAAAATTAGGCGGAATTGGTACTAGATATATTTTTTATGTGCTGTAATAAAATAATAATTTAATGTTATCCTAAAATATTTTTAAAAATATTTGTTAATATTAAATATGGATTTCCGCAAAGTAACGCCTGAATCTATTCATTATCTTAAGCTAATGTTTATGAAAGGAAACATCCTGTAAATTCAAAGTAGTGATCAGTAGCTAATAGCTTGTTTGCATTGGGTGCGTAATGTTCGTCAACTAGGTCGTGCACTAGGTCCATGAGTTTTCTTCCCATATAAAATAACAAAATAATAAACTACGATCATACTTGTTTTATTTACCTGTATATAAAAGCCAAGCTTCTTTTATTACATTGTAAGCATTATATTTTCTTGTAATATATAAATAAAATAAATAAATAAATTGCGTTTAATATACGAGTACATACAAATACAAATAATTTATTTATAACTCCATAGTTACAAGTCGCATAGTTATTATATAGTTAAATATTCTTAATTGATGTTGTCTTATAATAATAATATTATCACGTACAATGTTGTTATTGAAATATATTCATAAATAAACATTATTAATTATTTAAACATCATCTCAGGCATTTTATAAAATTCACCTAGATCATAGAATACATAGGTCATGCTTGACAGCAGTACAACTTTATTAGGATATCGTTAAACTTGCGTTAAATTTTTGAACTTTAACGCTTTAACTAATCGTCGAAGTTTTTAAATAGCGAATTGCGGATTATTCACGGAATTCTAGAATTTGTTTATAATCTTACCTTGTCTTATATATGTGTGTGTATGTATGTATATACTGAAATTAGGTATAAGTAGAAACTTAATTTTTTTGAAAACACAGATTCATATTGTAGTTTTGATGTTTCTAATAAAATAAATTTCTTATTCTTAAGTAGTTGCGATGTGCATTTGAACTGAATTTGTATAGAAATTACTAAGAAATATTAGTATAGATTATGTGTATTATCAAATAAGCTATTAAATTAGTATAACGGTTATTTTTTCGTTTTATGTTGTGGGTTGTGGCAGAGTACTTATTTATTACAATATTTGTTCAAAGAAAGTATATATTTGCGTGTATTGTATTCAAGTCATTATATTGGTCAGTTTTGCGGTCACGAAAATTATCATTGTCCGCTTGTTCAAGCGTCTTTTTTATTACAAACCATTTCTTCAACATTTACAAAACCTTCGTGTTTGACCGCCAAAAGCAAAAACGCAAACTGACGTCCGTTGCGCGGGAAAACTGACAGATGTCAAATCGTACCATAAATTACCGTCTTTTTCTTTTTTTTTTAGATTCTGGCCATTGTCGGCGGCTTCGTGGTCAGCATGTCCTGTTGTAAGCGTGTTCTTGCATTGTTGTTCGTTATTTGAACACGTGTGTTAAGAAGTAAACAGTGATGCCAGGTGGAATTTGAATGAAGAAAATTTGTATGTGGTCAGCTGCTATCGTCATTATAGGTCGTTGACTGTTCTTCTATGGTGATTGGCATTGTGGGTTGTTGATTGTGGCGTGTGGTGTTATGGGATTCATTCCCGCAGAGCTAATGCTCGTCAGTTATGTTGCACCTTTGGTATTTTTGACTAAACAAATGGGAAAAGCTGATGATGAGGCCCGTGGGGTGCCATGGGCACATACTTTCCTGTGGAGTTAGAGGCAATGAAGGGAAATATACCAGAAGGTAGATAGCAGTGCCTTCTAAAGTATACTGTCATTTTACACTGTGATCCATATTCATATTCATTTATAAGTTTTAGGTGCATACAGTTTTAGAAAATAATAATAAGAATGTCATTCCGCTAAAACTTGTCTTTACAAACGTATGAATGCAATTTTAAATTAATTCATTTTAAGTTTAAATGTCAAGAAAATAAAATAAAATAAGTGGGAGCTTTGTTCAACGGTAGACGTCTTCCAGATATTGCTGTGATGTGAAACGAATGGGGTCCATCACCGGCCGCATATGGACACAATATAGTAGTCGTATGTAACTATGTAACAAGTTGATTTTTTCGTCACCTGCAAGGCTTTGCTTGAAAATCAGCGTCAGTTGCTAGCAAGCACCTCTGACATTTGTGCTGAGCCAGGCCTTTTTGGCTCAATGCTGCTCTTAACTGTCTTTTTTCGTTGTAATTTTTTTCTTTATGTGCCAAATATATATGTTTTCTTTTCTTTCTTTTTTAGGATGATCTCAAAAAACTATACAAGGCACAGCGCTGTGCAGTTCAGTAGAACTCTGTGAGAACAAATTCATCCGGCGAAGTAGTGCGATGCTCGTGATGTTTTGATTAGAGCCTCCAGGACCTCTTCGTTTCTGTTACCGCTTAACACCAAATGGTTCTCGTGCTTGTTCCTTTACAATTACTTTAAAAAACAGACATTAGTTCAGTAGATGGGAGTTAAACAGCGTTTTACCTTTAGGATTTAGGTTAAGCTTCAGGCTTGAAATGAATATTAGGAGCAGTTACCCTATTAGGCGTGAAGAGTAGCTGCTCATCTACCTATATATTTTTTTTATGTAATAGGAGGGCAAACGAGCATGCGGCTTTTCTTTTTTGCTTGATGGGTTAGCCTTTGATCCCTTTCTCACCTGATGGTAAGTGATGATGTGGTCAAAGATGTTGTTCAGGCTAGCCTAGAATTACTGGCTCTCAAGGAGAGCTGCCGGAACTCAACGTTAGGTGCTTGGCGACAGATTTTCAACTTGAGGGTGGTAGCTAGCCAGGCGGGCATTTGCAAAATGCCCTACCACTATGCTATAATGTCTGCCATCCTAAGACAACAACCGGGACCGACGGCTTAACGACCCTCCGAAGCACGTGCTCGCTCAGTAGTAATGTCACCAGCGGTCAATATCCAACTCATGACCGCGGCGGACTGCTTAACTTTGCTGATCGGCTCAGAATGGCTAAGCAAACTTCTAGCGCTTCAAAAGCTCACCTGGTGGTAAGTGAACCGTCGCCCACAAACATCCGCAACACCAGTGGTGTCGAGGATGCGTTGCCGGCCTTTAAGGAGGGAATATGCTCTCTTCTTAAAGGCTCCTAAGTCGTATCTATTCGGAAATACTTCACCTGATTCATTATAGTATATTATTATTAATTATACATATTTATGTATAGTTTTTTTTATGTTTGCATTCTAAGTGCGATGCTTCAACAACATAGTTTCAATTTCATAAATAAACAAGTAGTAATACAAGATATAGAGACTTTATGTCATGACACAATGAAGTCAGGAACATAATTGGATTATTGACGTATTGCACCTGTTCTTTTGTTTTTGTGGGCTTTGGTCGTATCGCTCTGCACTCTTGACATCTCTTGACTTCTTTTGGCCGTTCTTTAATATGCGATTTTGACATTAAACAACAAAATATTTCTTGTTCAGAAAGAGACATCTAGTGTTTTGGACCCATTAAGATGGCACTGTGGCATAAATAATAGAATAGAAAAAAAATAAAGAGGAAATGACCTTATACATTTATCTCACCTCTCCAATCGTAGACCACCTCACACTAGATGCAAAAACACTACAATGACAACAAACAACAAAACACGCTTCAACGCTCACTTTGACGACAGTCGCCGACACGGTACAACCCTAGAAAGGAATCGAATTTAAAAAAATACGCACCACAGACAATATGTCACTCGACGTCACTGGCCGGTAACAAAAGCGGCTATTAACGTCAAAATATTTTCAAAATAAGAACGCACCACGCCGGGGGCTCGGCTTTGCGAATGCCGAAACGTAAAAGTGGATTTGGACCGTTTTTGCTTGAGCTAGTCTTTTTTTCTTTTGCAAGTTTTGCACAGTTGGGCACTTTTGTAAGTGCCGACGGTAATGGATAATGGGCTTAGGTAATTGTAGGGTGGGTCACAATGTTCAGGTGAGCTTGTATGTCTTTTAATGGTCGGTTGATTTTGATCTTGTTCAGTTGATTTTTGTATTGCAACTTGCGTCCTGTACTAAAATAATAACTATGGACAGATCCGCCACAACAAAAGAATATTTGCGCGCCATATTTTGTGATATGTGCACGTTGACATTTAATTAATTAAAATAGCAAACAATGCCATATACGAAATATTTTTTTTGAAAAACTTAGCCTTTTTCTTTATGCCTCCAATGTGCTTGAGCCTAATATAACTTTCTATAATGCTAATTCTATAATTATCCGAGCCCGGAAAAGGTTTTTGAACTTTGAACCTCTATAAAAGTTGAAGAAAAAAAATATTACAATATTACCAGTTTTAGATCTTTTACCTTTTTTTGAATGTTATTGTTTCCGTCACAATAACAAGTTTGTGTCACAAGTGATGTTAAGCGGACTAACCTCTGCCTATAACAGATGCATTTCGTCACAAGTCAAGAATTACACTGCGCCCGTCACCTTGAGACATAATAATTAAGTCTCATATGTACCTGTAATTTCACTGGCTCTCAAGGATAGCTGCCGGAACACACCGTTAGGTGTTTGGCGACAGTATTTTCTACTTGAGAGTGGTAGCTAGCCAGGCGTGCATTCGCAAAATGCCCTACCACCATGCAATATAAAATAATTTTCGGGATTGTATTGTATTAGTTTTATATTGTATTACCTTTTTTTAAATTGTATTTACGTAAGAATAGCAGTCACAGACCCTATATAATATATCAGAGTGCCGTAAAAACTGAAAATGTAAAATACAGCAGAGTACGCACAACTTTTTCGATTTGCAATTAGAAGAGCGCGTGAGTAAGAAAATCATACCAGGAGCGAGATATTAGGCTCAAGGATATGCTTGCAAAGTTTTACCGTGCTTGAACACTTTATATGATTTTTTTTACCGAATACTGAAACCGACTTCAATACTTAAAAGTGTGAAATAACTTGTTGAAGTCGGTACCATGATAGTTTAAAAGTAACTATTATCACAATATTGTGCGCATGGTACCGACTTCGACAAGTTATTTCTCACTTTTGAGTGTTGAAATCGGTTTCATTTGGGGGTAAAAAACCACCCTTTTTTGTAACTTACGGGATTAATTGTCATTCATTGGCAATGACGATATCATCATAATGGGTAAAAATATTTTCAGTTATTGGAGTGTAACTCAAAAAAGATTAAACTGAGTTTGATGAAATTTAAATGAGACCAAACGACAACCATCGGCTTTCAAACAAAAATATTTTAATAATTTTCAAAATCGGTTCATCCTGTCAAAAATTCTGAGGTAACAAACATAAAAAAAAACAGACGGATGTTCTCAACATCTCCCTTTTTTGGAAGTCGGTTAAAAACATCCAAACTACGTTTGGTATGCAAAGGGCTACGAGCTCTATGAAGACACCTAACCGTCAATCCTGATTAATTGCTTTCAAAGCCGGGAAGTGTACCTACTCATAGAACAGCAGTATAATGATAACATCTGAAAAGGACATGATAAGGGGTTACTTTTTTAGAATACGGGTCGCCATTAAATGACACAGAAACCTTAATTCTCTCATTTAAATTCTGGTCACACTGTTGCCAAAAGCGGAAGTTCTATTTTCTATAATAATACTGTTTTATGATTTCCGGTTATGCGGTAAATAGTTTTTCGGTTGACTAGGGATGGGTATTTGAATGGGCATAGACAACATTTGTTTTTTTTTTTGTAAAATAAGCGATTACGTTGGTATGCATGTATGTTTGTTGGTAACGATGGCGTATCTAAATGCTTTTTGTTGGAATTATTTAAATTGTCGTTGAATGCTTTATAAATACATAATAGGGTATGGAGTACAAATGTATTTATTAAAAATAGGCTTGTTATGTTTATTTAATCTTTTCTAATCTCGAGTTGTCGTTATAGTCGTAAGAACTTAGTAATGTATAGTTGTAGACATCTGTGTTTATAGTTCCAGGGAAATTATAAAAACAGGGATTTTTTTCAAACCCGAGAAAAGACACCAAAGCAACTCGTCTCTCAAGCAGATATGTTCTTGTGTCAGTTACTGGAAATAGAATGATTTTCTTTAGAAATCTGTCAATATAACGTAACATACGTATTAGTATAATTATTTTAAACGGTAGGTTAATAATATACATATTTGAAAAAAACAATGTATTTCTAAGAGCTGTAAGGAATTAACCGAAACAAAATCAAGGAGTTCGATTTCTCAAAAGAACTAAAGGATTAAAAAGTATAAACCCTTTATCTATGGTTGCAGGAAAGCGCGCGAACCCGAATGTCAGCGTGACATTTGTACAAAATGGCATAATTAATTCAATGTTAACAGGAATAGGGTGGTATTGGGATATTCCAGAATTAAAAAAAATCCCCCAGTCCTCCTTACAAAAATTTTCAAGGTATTTACTTATTTTAGTTCCGTCCGATCTAACCTATGATATAACTAGTTACATAACATGCAGTACACTTGTTGCTGAATTATTCTTACATGGATTCTAACATACAAATATCAAGGTTACGAAAAAACTACCTATGTTTTGTGGTAGGTACCAAATAAAAACATTTGAGTGATGTTCTGTAACTTCAATGTTGTTTCGTTGCCCTCATTTAAATCTTATTTAAGAAATGCAGTGTAGACTGTATTAATGTAGTTGTGTGTATTATTTTTGTGTATGTGTTAGGTAAAAAGACTTTTAAATTATTGCATTTTCACGTTTAACTTGCATAGTACATTAGCAGTTTTATTAAGTAAGATATTTTTGCATGTTAGGTTTACATTTGAAAGGACTTATGTAATGTCATTACTTTTCAGTACTTCGTACAAGGAATCTTAGAAAATAATGTCTGTAAATTGCCTAAGGCTGTTTTGTAAACTTTAAATAAAAAAAAATAAAAAAAAAAACTTGTCTATTATAAACTTGTATTATAGGTAAATATAAACGCCCACAGAATAGTATGCTGAAAGAAGTAGTAGTTAACTGACCATTTTAGTATACGGTCATTGACCGCGTGTTCTTATATTTTTCGCGCTGGTTGTTATATTTTAAAGGGTAAGTGAGAGTTTAAATTCTAAATAAATGTCTCATAAAAGGTGGTTATTAGGAGCTTGATGATGCTCTCTATTTTTGTATGTGGCATTATTATTTCGAAATTTAAAACTGAACTGGTGCTCTGGTTTCATTATATGCTTTTTTATTTAAATAGCTACGAATACATCTAAGCTAGTGACATTATTCTAATAAGTGTGATTTTATTGCATATAATAAAGTAGGTATTAAAATTGTGATAGAGTTTATAAAATTATGTTATGGGCGTCAAATAGACGCATGTTTTATACGATGATTGCGAAATTGAAAAGTTATCCAATTTGCAATAGCTTCCATACTACGGGTGTCTCACTAACTCGATAACAATCTGTGGCGCTACGTGCCGCGCCGCTTCGCGCGCGCATTTGCTACGTGTGCGGTCGTACGCGCCAAAACTGCGTTCGAAATACAAACTTGATAGTTGTGTTTATTCTTTATCTTGATTTATTAATGGCCAGTACGTCTACTTTTTAATATTGCGAGATTAAATAATTAATGTTTTACAATTTGTACGTCCGCAGCGGCGGTAGGGCTAAAACGCAACGTGGGGGTGGCTTTAGGCGAGACTTGCATATAACATATTATGTTTACATCAAAAAACCAATTGAAATAAAATATACACATAGTGGTGTCAAGTATTAATCTTAAACTTAAATACGGTACTTTACGAGTGTACCTACAGAAATGCGATCGTAGTCGAAATAATGTAACAGCTTTCTTAAGGAAGAATAAAGAACAATATGAACATGGTTCAAGTATTTATACTTTATACTTATAGCTTATAGGCTAACCTTTGATCATTAGGTTGAAGATGTTGTTTAGGCTAACTAAAAATTACTGGCTCTCAACGACAGCTTCGAACACACTGTTAGGCGCTGCCCGCTTGGCTAAAGAATTTCCAACTTGAGGGTTTTTTAGCAATAAGTTTCATCACGTGTGAATGAGGATGTTGTGACAAAAATCGAGAAAGGTATGTTAAGATAGTTTGGACATGTAGAGAGAATGAATAAAATGAGATTGACTAAACAGGTATACGTGGGACAAGTGAACGGAAGTGTTGGAAGGGGAAGACCTAGGCGAACGTTCCGAAATCAGTTTGAAGAAGTTCTGAAAAAAGGCCAGGTCAGGAGTATCCTAAACCGACGCTTATGTATGACAGGATTGATGAGTATAGATGAAGCGAAAGAGATATGTAAGGATCGTAGCAAGTGAAAATCTGTGGTCTCTGGCTACCTCTACGGGAAAGAGGCGTGATTTTATGTATGTATGTATGTAATTTTCATCAATGCACAATTTTTTATAGAAGAAGAAGAATTAAATTTAAATTTAAACCAGTTGATTTAAAAATTTATCTTGTTTTGGTAGGAATTAGGGTTGCAGGTTCAGAATAGTGCACGCGGCCGGGCACGCTTTTCGGTTGGGAGCGCACGTAATCAGATCCGTGAAGAAACGACTCTGAAAGTCGTGAAACCAGTCGAGTCTAACATGCTCGAATACAAAGTAATCTGAATGGGTGACTGTTTTAATGAAACACGTCGTTAGTTTGATTGAAATAGATAAGCGAAGTGAGTTACAAGAATGTGAAAGCACATTGACGAAATAATAATAATAACAAATATTTTTAAAAGTATCTTAAAAAAAACATTAAATAATATTCAAATAAAACACTTAAAAAAGTATAAAATTATATATATATATCTAGTGACAATTCCGCCTAATTTTCCTGTTATCTACGTGACGTCACAAAAACATCACGCAGCCTAACTGGAAGAATACCCGACTAGTTTCGCTTATTCATTAGATAATACAACATTTCTAGGTATTCACATAAACTCAGATTTACCGTGGAGGTCATATATAAAGCATGTACTATGTATAAAGATAAATTGGTTTTAACATGCATTGTATATGTTACGAAAGATAGCTAATGACAGAGCGCTTATACACGCCTAATATGCATACCTATGTAGGGTCTAAGCTAAGATATGGCATACTTGTTTGGGGAAATTCTACTGAAAAAGAAAGTGTGTTCGAGTCTCCGAAAAATGCATTCGGCCAGTTTGTCAACTAAAACCAAGAGATACATGTAAGCCATATTTCCAAAAATTTAATCTGTTAACTTTACCTTCTCTATACATCTTCGAATCGGATATTTATAAGAAACAATTTAAAAGAATTTAGTGCCTTGAATAGTAGCCGACATATAAACGTACTATGTAAACAAAAATCGACCAAGTGCGAGTCGGACTCGCGCACGAACGGTTCCGTACCATTAGCATTAATACGAGTACAACATTAGACTTCATGTTTTAACCTTTTTTTGTTTTAACGGGCGCGAGTCCGACTCGCATTTGGCCAATTTTTCGTATTTGTTGTTATAGCGGCAACAGAAATACATCATCTGTGAAAATTTCAATTGTCTAGCTATCACCGTTAATGAGATACAGCCTGGTGACAGACGGACGGACAGCAAAGTCTCAGTAATAGGGTCCCGTCTTTACCCTCTGGGTACGGAACCCTAAAAATCAAAAAACTCTGCATACTAAAAGTGTTTTTATGAGTGTAAAAATAAATAATTACCACTAAGCGTAAAAGAGACAAATACTGACATTTTTAAATCTAGGATAAAAATATTTCTGATTGATAAGGCATATTATAGTATAAATGAGTTTTTAAATGATAAAATATAGGAAATTGCATGAACATGAATGATAATAAGATATTCAAATATTGTATTCATGAGACGAATTACTTAGCATTGGATGGATTCACCGTGTGGGTGCCGGGTCCATAGCGTTGCAGAGGAAGAGGCTTGAGTGGCCTGGGGCTTGCAACCCAGGTGCAGGGTTAAGAGGCCTCTTTACAATGCATCAACGCTCCCCTCCTCCCCTACCTAACCTAACCAAATAAGATCCTACTAATGCCGCCTTAGATACACGTTCTAGGATGGAAGTTACGGTTGTTCTTGGCAGGCCAAGGTCTTTAAGTAGGTTATATAGGGATTTCGCTGGTATACCCCTTGCTCCAACTTCTACAGCATATACTTAACCACATAACTGTTTTTGGATAATTCATTTGTTACGTCATAATATTTGTTTGTTTTTATTGTGTGGTCTTTAGTATGTTCTTTTCGTTTCCCACATATATATGATGGAATAAAATTATGTTATGGAAATAAATAAAATAATAATGTAATTGAATATGTAACACTGTAATCGTGTATTTTAAGAATTGAACTAAATAACTTTATAATTTATATAGGTATTGAATCCATAATTTGCATGCCTTGAAAGTTCAGATATAGAGCAACATATCATTTTAACATCAGAACTATTTAATGTACCTATATCTAGTATTTTTTTAGGCTTGATAGGTAGCCTTTGACTGCTACCTCATCTGATGGTAAGTGACGATGTGGTCAAAGATTTTTTCAGGCTAACCTAGAATTACTGGCTCTCAAGGACTGCTGCCGGAACACACCGATAGGTGCTAGGCAACAAATTTTCTACTTGAGGGTGGTAGCTAGCCTGGCGGGAGTTCGCAAAATGGCCTTATTTGATTTGATTTGAAACCCAGAACTAAATAAACATATTTATGCTGCAGCCAACTAGCTTAATCAGCCGTTTAGTCAACAGTCTAGCATTTTTACTAAATGGCGCTGTTCAAAAACAGCCAGAATGATCCTGAATGATTTATGATTATGATTACAGCCATTCAATAAAAATAGCTAAGCAAATGACTTGAATCGATTACATTAAAGAGTGTACTGGCCGGTCAGTTCCCCATACAAACGTGGAAGGATGATTATTCCCTTATTTGAGGATTTAGAATCAAAACTAAGCATGATATCGATTGATTTCTATATTATCTAGGCTTGTAGCTTGTAAGTATTGTATTCTTTACTAAGATAATTCACTTGATAGTTATGAGCCCTGAAACCGTTTCATATAAAGTTTACGATGCTCATAACATTCAACTTAATTATCTTATTAAAATTTCGGCATCATACAAGCCGATATAATGACGAGATCAATCGGTATTATGCTTAATTCTGGACCTAAAATCTCAAATAACAAAAATAAACGTCTTATATACCCCCATTTACCCCCCTATATATGGAGAACTGACTGCCAGTTCAATCTTAACTACTTGCCTAGCCAAGTCGTTTAATTTGCGTAACTTTTCGCTCATTAGCATGCTCATTAGGCTCATATGGCTCGTGAGCTGTTGTGGGCACCAGTAACCCAAACGCTAATTTCACTTCGCTCTTCATCATACTTATAGAAGACTTCGCTTCCACTTTTCTCGTGCGTACTGCGAAAGAGTGGAACTAGGTACTTACCATGGTCTGTTTTTCCCAATGAATACAACATGGGTGTCTTCAAATCAAGAGTAAATAGGTTTCTTCTAGGTAAGCGTGCTCCATCTTAGACCACATCAATGCTTAAACTCAGGGAAGGTGTGGTCAAACGCGAACCTATTATGAATAAAAAAAAACTTAGCCATGGACTAGTCATATTTTTAATTTTTAATGTTATTGTGACGGAAAAAGCTCGAGGCCCACCTGATGTTGAGCGGACTAACCTCTGAGCAAGTCACGAATAGCACTGGACCCGTCACTTTCAGACATAGTTGTTAAGACACTGTGCCTGTAATTTCATTGGTTCTCAAGGACTGCCGCCGGAACACACCGTGAGGTGCTTGGCAACAGATTTTCTACTTGAGGATGGTCGCTAGCCAGGTGGGCATTCGCAACATGTCCTTCCACTATGAATGACATTAATTTGTAATTATCCATGATGCGCTTGGATTAAGCCGCTAGTTTAATATTTTTTACTAGGAAAATAGTAAAAAATTAAAATATATAACCTACCAATGCCTCGTATCGTAATAAAATATTGTAAGCTATCATAAGGATTTCCTCTCAAGACGTCAAAGAGAGCAGACGTACAAATTCAAAGTACTTGGCGGTAGTAGTATCTATACATTTTTAATTAAAATTAAATTTAAATTATTTACCGTGTCAAAATGACTAACTGCAATGGTTGCGAAAAGTCTATTAAAGCCTCGGAAAAGGTTATTTGTTCGCGACCTTCTTGCGCCAAACAGTATCATTTCGTGTGTGTGAATGTAACGGCTGAGGCATTCAAAAAAATGCGTTCGTGGGTGTGTCCTTTGTGCATTAGCAAACTACCAAAGGGTGGTGATAACTCTAACACGCCAGTGAAACTTACCCTTGCACTGCCGACGGAAGAGTCGGAACGTGCAAATGTAACGGTCAGGAAAGGCACCCCAACTCCAACGTCACCTCACGACGGAACCGACATCCCCAGGGCTGCTATACTAGAGAAGGTTAGTGTAGAAGATCAAGTACCCATGGCTAGCTTCATCAAAAATGAAGTCACCAAAGCCATAAATGACGCAATACGGGCTCAGTTCAAAGCACTGGGTGATAAAATAGCTGGCATTGAAGTATCCATCAACTACCTTAGTGGTCAGTACGACGATATTTTTAAGTTTTACTCCAGCACTAAAGCGGATATAGCTATTTTATGCGACGAAAATAAGCAGCTTCGGGAGGAGCTGAACACATTAAAAGCGCGTACGAAAATACTCGAAGACGGACAGGCCCGCAATGAGCAGTGGTCCAGGGCACAAAACATCGAGGTGGTCGGTGTCCCTGAGGCTAAAGAGGAAAATACGGTGGATGTAATCATCAAGGTCGCCGCGCAAGCTGGAGTCATTGTGGAAAGCGGAGACATTGAATTTGCGCACCGTGTGCAGCCGCGCCGACCAGCCAGCGCCGCCGCCGGAGCCCGGCCCCTCGGCCGCGCAATCGTCGCCCGCTTCAGGCAGCGCGCTATGAAGGACGCCGTCGTAGCCGCCGCGAGGAGGCATCGTAACATAACATCTAGGGAACTCGGTATGGGAGGCGGAGTACAAAAGATTTTTGTCAATGAACATCTTACAAAAGAAAACAAACAATTATTAAAATCGTGTAAATCCAAAGCTATCGAATGTAACTACGAGTACAAACATGTTTGGACAAAAAACTGCCGTATATATATGCGAAAAACCGACACTTCACCACCCATACCGATAATAAGTTCTTTAGACTTAGGAAAAATATAGTTAAAAACACAATATTTCGTCAGTCACCTTTAATTATAATATATCCTATTCACATGTATGTATCTTTGCTTAACCTTAAATTACACATACACATTACACACACTCACTTAATTATTAAATCAGAGAAAACACCTTTATTAATTTGCACATTATCCATAATTGTAACCTTTATGAAAAAACTCAATATATCCTTTAGCATTTTATTACATCACCGCTTAAATTTAACATTAACAACATATTTTGTTTTTATTTCAGTATTTATTGTAAATCGGTACTTTGTATTACAAACTTTCACTGTCAATATACATATTGTAACTCCACCCAAAGTATATTTGAAAAGAGTTCATACATTATTATTATTAAAATACCTAAGTACCCACTCACTTTGTCTATATATTTCAATTGAAACTGTTATTACTGATAAATCTATGAGCTTAGTCTGCATAATATTATGTATTCACTTTTTGCGTTTTATAAAGACACACTTCCTACGGTGCACTATAACACTTGCTCACAATGATGTCCTGTAGATTACAGTTTTTGTACCAAAACGTACGCGGGCTCAGAACAAAAGTCAGTAATTTCTACAATAACACACTGATATGTGAAGCCGACATGATCCTTTTGACAGAGACTTGGCTATGCGATGGCATTCTTGACTCCGAACTGACCAGCGATAAATATGAGGTATTCCGAGCAGACCGTCCCTCGCTCGGTGGTGGAGCCATGATAATGTGCTCGCCGCGGCTTGCTGCGCGTGCGCGTCCCGAGTTTCAACGCGAACACCTTGAAGGCATATGGGTGACTGTTCCCCGGCACGCGCTTGCACTCGACCGCGCCACGGCAGATCTCGCTTCGACCGGTTTTCGTTCCACGTCTTCGCGTCATGATCTACACGTTGGTGTTGTTTATTTACCTCCAGATAAATTGATACCCAAGCGAATAGATATCTTGCTGGACGTATTGTCGGTTATTACAAATATGCACCCAAATGACTATATTCTTTTAGCGGGAGATTTTAATCTGCCATGTATTCAATGGTCAACAGGTGACGCGGTAATTTTGAAAAAAGGTTCAATTGATATTCAGGCTAGTGCCTCACATTTAATAAATAATACTTCTTATTTAGGACTAAAACAGTTTAACAATTTTGTAAACTCGCATCAGAACACACTTGACCTAATTTTTGCTAACTTCTCATTGGGATTAAGCAAATCAGATAGCCCCTTAGTCAAAGAAGACACATTCCACCCGACAGTTGACATAAATGCCAGTGATATTTTAATACCTCCTCTAAAAAGAGCTCCACAATCTATTTTATTATTCAGGAAAACAAATTACTCAGCTGTAAATGATTACTTTTTTAGCACAAATTGGTCTGAAAAACTGTTAGGTTGTGATGTGGAAAAAGCTGTAAACAATTTTTATGTCGTATTAAACGAAGCTATTAATCTATTTGTACCCCATGTAACGAAATCTTGTAAATATACATACCCAGTTTGGTATAGCAAGGAGTTGATAAAGTTAATAAAAGAAAAAGATAAAGCTCACCAAAACTGGAAAAAATATGACAACAGATTAGAGTATAACTCGTTTTCCTTTTTGCGATCAAAAGTGAAAACTTTACAAGATACGTGTTACAAATCATTTTTAGAATTATCGCAAGAAAAAATAAAAGCATGCCCTAAGCTTTTCTGGTCGTATGTTAAATCAAAAAGGAAAAATAGATCTGATTTCCCTAAACTAATGTACTATGATGACAAAGAGCTAACTGACGAAAAGGAAATTTGCCTGGCTTTTAATGATTTTTTCTGTAAGAACTTTAGTCAGCCATCTCCAAATTACAATAGTATCTCACCCACCAGCGCAACAAATACAAACTCTTTACACAGTATTAATGTGTCTGTGGACTTTATAAAAAAACTTCTTAAAAACACTGATCCTACTAAGGGTGCCGGTAGTGACAAAATTCCTTCTTTTTTCTACATTAATTGCGCTGAATCTCTGGCAGCACCCATCGCGTGTTTATTTAATCGCTGTTTTCAAGAAGGTTATTGCCCGACTACTTTTAAGATTGCACATATTATCCCGATTCACAAGAAAGGCACAAAGACATTGATTGAAAATTACCGACCAATCTCAATACTGAACACACTGAGCAAATTAATGGAAAAAACGGTTCATCACCACCTATATTCATTTATATACAAAAATATACCCGCTCAACAACATGGCTTCATAAAGGGCCGTTCTACGAATACGAATCTAGCCATATTTACGAACGCTGTTCTTCGAGGTATGGATGGTGGCAAGCAGGTTGATGTGATCTATACGGACTTCGAAAAGGCATTTGATCGCGTTGATCACATCATCTTGCTACGCAAATTGCAAGAGTTAGGAATATGTGGTGATCTCTTAAGATGGCTGGAATCGTACTTACGCAACCGCTGTCAAGCTGTGATCGTCGGTGGACATCGGTCTGATGTTATTAACGTTCCATCGGGCGTCCCCCAAGGATCCATTCTCTCTCCGTTACTCTACGCGGCCTACTTATATGATATCGGAAAATGTTTCAAATTTAGTAATTATCTTATGTACGCAGATGATACTAAAATTTACTATAACATCAAAAACCAAACCGACTGCATAAAACTCCAGCAAGATTTGGATAGACTTCATAATTACTACGAAGACAATAAAATCTTTATTAACATTAATAAATGTATGTTCATGTCGTTTACAAGAAAGACAACACCACTTTTATTTAAATACAAGTTCAAAAATACTGTGATTCAAAAAACACAGCTCATTAGAGACTTGGGAGTTCTATTAGATCACAAATTGTCCTTTAATGAGCATATTTCCGATATAATTAGTAGATCGTATAAAAACCTAGGTTTTATCTTAAGAACAAGCAGACCATTCTCGGACATCAAATGTTTAAAAATACTTTATTTTTCGTACGTCAGAAGCATCCTTGAATACTGCAGCAATATTTGGTGCCCACAATATATTACCTATACACAAGATCTTGAACAAATCCAATGCAAATTTATTAAACATCTAAACTATCGGACGCGTCACAGTTACATTGATTACAGTTACATTGACTACGAAGAATCAAATCAATTTCACAATTTATTGACTCTCAAAGATAGGCGCACATTACTGGATATGCTTTTTCTCCATAAAGTCTGCCATGGCGACATAGACAGTACAGACCTCACAGAACTGTTCCTACAGCTAGCAGCTCCTGCGCGCCGCACCAGACATACTAGTTTATTCCACATACCGCACTCATACACTAAGTACTCTTCTAATTCAGTAATAATTAGAACAAAGAAGACATATAATGATAGATTTAGTTCAATAGACCTTTTCAATAGTTCAAAACAAAGTTTCAAACACGAAGTATATAAAACTCTTGTGATGTAATAAAGTGAGTGTATTTCTTCCTACTTTGCAAATTTAATATATGTATATATATATTCATTTTCACTCCCTATCACTTCCCCCCAAACCCCTCACCTCCATACACTATAACAAGTTCTTTGTATAATCAACATTACTTTTTATTATTAACTTTTAAGTTGTTGCTCTCTTTAAAATTAACACTAGAAAATGTAAATCCGTAATTGGATGTAAGATTTAATATTATGTTATTGTATATAATAATTAAGATCTGTGGATTTTGTGAAATGAAATAAATAAATAAATAAATAAATAAGTTACTTTCATACAATAAAAAAATTAAGTAAAATAAATGGAACTGGCTTCAATACTCAAAAGTATGAAATAACTTGTTGAAGCCGGTATCATGATAGTTTAAAAGTATCAATTAAATATTAAGTACTGACGAAAAGCATCAGATTTCAAATAAAAAAGAATTATTAAAATCGATTCACCCAGTCAAGAGTAATGAGGTAACAAACATAAAAAAATACAATTTTTAAGACGTAAAGCTTTGAGTATTTTTTGCTATTGTGACGGAAGAAGTAGCTAGTCTACCTGGTGTTAGGCAGTAATCTCGGCCTATAATATATGCAGTTCGTCACAAGTGGCGAACTGCACTGCGCCCATCATCCTGAGTATGTCTCATTCTCAAACAAAAATGTTGTTAAGTCTCATATGCCGTAACTTCACCGGGATACGCTTCAAACCAGAACACAGTAATGTGAATGTTCAAATTCAGAATAACCAAAAATCTCCTTTGCCAAAACAATTTACAGAAAACATAGCACAGTCATCCCGCCAAACGTTTTAAAATTCGAACGTCCAATCCAAGTGGCTAATTAAATCAACTCCGGCGTTCGAGTTCGCGAAATTTAAATGCGCGAATCCAGTTCCAAATTCGAATCTTTAGCCGCAAAAATCGACACTCGGCACGCCGTGACCGGAACGTTTTAAAAAATAAAACGCGTTCGAAATTCTAAAAGCCACTAAATTGGGTCGTTGAGGACTCAGGTTCTCAACTTTAGTCCCTTTTCAACGGAAGTATTCTATGTTCAACGTAGAAAAGATTGTTTACATTGAGTGTCTGAAAGCCAATGATAGTTTGATACTAAGCTCTTCAGCTCATTAACTGAACGTAATAAAAAAGGTTCTATTTGACCTTAAGTAATATGTAATGGCGTTAGGTGTTATAAAAATACCATCGACTCTTGGTATTTTTATAATCGGATACTGCCTTTATAGATAATGCAAATATGTTCGATATATATTCGATGTCCAATATAGGTAACATAGGTCCAACTTATTGCTGTATTAATAAAGCACTCAACCTATATCAGGCAATGAGAACATGTAAAAAAACCCTAAACATTTATATCATGGCAGCATAGGCCGGAATTAGGCGACTAACAAATGAATTAAGGCCCCGAGGTGCCAGGTTAGATTTGCACAAAGCGGTTACCTGAAACTGAAATAGAAGGAGAAAGCAACGAATCTAACATTATAACTTACTTTAAGAAGGTAAATTTGTGGATTCGGAAATAAAATTCATTGGCTATATTTTTGTTTTAAAAGGAGTTACATTGATCCACAAGACGCCTGCCAAGCGTGGGGATTATGGCGAATGTTCAGCAGTGGACGATCCGGCTGTTACAGTACAGTACATTGCTACACAATATTACAGCTTACAGTTTCTGAAAATTTTGTAAAAGCCTTTTATTAGTTGACAGACTAAAAACTGACCGCTCATTGAACAATGGCATTCGCGATAGGTGGCCAATGAGTGTGCGGTATTCAGTCTGCAAAAATCAAGACTTTGACGAACGTTCCAGAAAGTATGGGTTAGTTATTAACGTGTAAAATTTCAGATCATGTATGCCAGATTCAGTTATCAAGGCATGCAATCTAAAACGAACCAGATATTTTTTTCTGAGTATTTTGTCCAACTTTGAGAATCTCTGGTCTAGATACGTATCTACGGTTTCGTAATGGGCCATTGTCTTCAAAATGTTCGACGGGAATTTTGAGTTTAGAATGTGTGTTTCTTTCGTTAAATTTAATTACGGCAATTTTTATGAATGTCACTCAACGTGAAAAAACATCCCAAAAAGTTTCTTTCACTAACCTCTCAACTTATTCGTTTTGTCTATGAATTATGATAGCTTATGATAAACAAGGTTTTGTTTTAAGGCCAATGTATCTGTCGTCTGAAAATGGAAATCGAATCATTAAAGGGCACTTCATTGACTAATAACACATATTTTAAAAATATTTTAAGAAAACGATTTATATTTTAATAAAACACTTTAAAAATATTTAAAAAAATATTTAGTGACGATTCCGCTCTATTTTCCTGTTAAGCAGACGTGACGTCAGAAACGCCACGCAGTCAAACCGGAAGAATTTTCGACGCGTTCGGTTCTACACGTATCATCCTCAGGTCGTGACTCTGCGGGGGCACGATGAAGACTGGATATATTTTTGTGTTTATTAAAATATTAAATATCGATTTCCGCAAAGTAACGCCTGAATCTATTCATTAACACTTTAAAATGTATTGAATCCTAGAAAGACTCTAGTTATCGCAAACTGGATAAGCCTGAAAACATCTTCGACCACATCATCACTTAGTGATCACATCATCAGGTGAGATAGTGGTCAAAGGCTAACCTATCAGGCATAAAAAAACACAGGAAATCCTACGGCGATGACTAGGGAACAATCTTATTAATTTATGATTTCACATAATTATATTATAATGTTACAAGTACTTATGTGTTTTATTATGAATATATTACTAAGTAACTATATATAATAATGTTACATGTCATTGATGCATAATAGAACAATTAATTTTTTTATTTAAAATAAAGAACACTAAAAGATAAAAGTCTTCTAAGAATATAGATAGTTGGATAATCTATATATTTAAAAATTACGTGTCACGTTGTTTGTCCGCGATGGGCTCCTAAATTACTGAATGATTTTAAATTTGATTTGCATACCGTGTGCAATTTGATCCAAATTGAAAGATAGGATAGCTTACATTTCATAATTTATAGTCGTAATTACCCGTACGAAGCCGGGGCGGGACATAATCTGCATACTCTTTTCCTGCGTAGGTCAGTATTGACTAGAGCGCCCTCTGCTAAGACTTTTACTCCAGAGTACCAACCTATCTATATAGATGGCGCCAGTAGAAAAGTTAGCTCGCGGAAGCGTTATTTGAATGAATCTTCAATTCAATAGTCTACGAGCATACTTACCCTACGGTTTAATTCACGCAAATATGCGCTATTTGCACTAAATGCACGCAAACGGCCGGTTCATAACTTGCTAAACAGACACCACGATAGCATAATGACGTCATCTTTGACGTCACCTCCGGCCGCAAACAACGCTCACAGAAAAGTGGTAGTGCAATGTATGCACAAACGTCAAACTCAAATCTTGACAGATAGATGAGGAGGTTTTTATTGTTGTGGTTAGAATGTTCATCGTACAAACATCTGTTCACAAAAGAATGCCTTGAAATGCAATACTTCTATTATCAATTATTGATGTGAAGGTTATTTTGGGTCAATTGCGAAAAAGCAAATTGACAGTTAGCAGATGTTATAAGCGCGGCTACATATCGGTTCACATCGTTTGCGCGCAGACAGTGCATATTCTCGTATTTCAGTTGTGAACCAAGCTTTTGCAGTGTTTGCAGTGACAGCAGTGTTTGCGTGATTTAAACCGTAGTGTTAGAATGAATGCAAGGACACAATCACATTGTTAGTTTTTGAATGCGTGTTCATCCATAGATCACTAATATCAGTGAGGACACGTTTAAATAAATATTCTTAATCAAATAATCTGGGGTGCTGTGCAGAGTAGGTACCTCCTTAACTTGATCAGTGTTATCATTTAACAACAGTTAGTCACCTATAGAAACATTGATTTGATTGATAGATAACTCAACCTCCTTTGAAATTTAAATTATTAGACTTAGGGCCTGTTTCAGAATGTTCGAGTAAGTTCCGGTTTTACTACCCAGATCATATTTAATAAATCAAACACTATCTTTGCGTTTCACCGTCTTCGGTTTAGCCTATCCATCGGTTAAAGCTTAAAACGCGCTGCATGTCAACTGTCATTTTTATGATTCAGTTATTTTATGTGTTGCATAGCAACCCGAAACTTTATTAGGACATTCTGAAACGGGGCCTTAGTGTTATTATCTAACACCAGCATGATTTTTTTGTAGTTTCCAGCCCAGTATAAAATTGAATAGCCTACCGATTGCCTCTCATAGTTTCTAGTGATAAAATTCCCAAAGAACTACCACATTGTGTGGCAACAGCAATTTCAGTTCTGGTGGGTTTTGGAACTGGAATACTTTCCTCCACAGGTGGTTGTGTAAAATCAATTCTGCGTCTGCTCCTATCCAAATATCGAAGAATTCTTAATGTAGGTGATTTTGACACTTCGATGGGCCATGGGTATATACTGGGTACAGTGCCTCTTTTTAAAAACTTGCATTTTTGAGGTTGTCCTGTAAATTAACATATTAAAAAAATGGCGATTCACTATTAATTATATTAGAACTCATAAGTATGTACTGTATCTGCTGAATTGTACACTGCTGAACAATGCTTGCCCCATCAAGGGGTTTGCCATGCCCACGTCCACGCTTGGCATGCGACTCAGGGATCGCAGTGTAAAATGTTAATTCTTCCTAAGGCGCTGCTGCCTACCAAATGGTATTCTTCACTTTCGCCGCCTCTTACGATCCCCACAGGAAGTTATGGGAGGCGTTTACATAACAAAGGTATTTAAGAGAACTTAATTAAACCTCCGGTGGTTATTCACAGTATAATATCCTCAGGGAACAATATTAGCTTACTGGGTACAAGCTGGCTATTCACTTGGTTATTGCACATCATTGAAACTAACCGGGAAGATATATTATATGATAATAATGACTGAAACAAAGTATCCAATACTAATATACCGAAATATACACTTAGCAACTCACCTGCATAGGCTGATTCTCCTACATAATCAGATTCTCGGAAATGATTTCGGCACAATCTGCTATGCTGTGTTACTTAAATTTTTTTGCGACGTATAGCCTTTTCCCACTTCTTTTTTTAATGATGGGTATTTAGCAAATAAATGGACACCGGGGTTAGTGAAGCCTGGTGCAGCACACAGATGCATATTTTGAGAAAAATTAAATTTACTGTATAATAGGTTAGAAAAAGTATGGAACTGACAGCTTTTGATGGCCATGTCGACGATGCACCATCTGGCGTGTTAAAATGTCAGTGGAGATCCCCATTCAATTATCTTGTCAGTAGGTTCACTACCATTTAGTTTAAATGTTTTTAATGCGTAGGTTCTACCCTTTCACTGGATTTAAAAGTTCTTGAATGCGTGTCCATCCAAAGATTACTAATATCAGTGAGGACACGTGGAAATAAATATTCTTTATTATATAATTTAAGAAGGTACTGTGCAGAGTTGCACATCATTACCAGTGTGATACTGCAGTTGATGAACTCTGTCATCAATGGTAAGAGATGTTCCGCCAATGCCATAATATACACTGCTTTCGAGCGGGTATATAAACAATTTGTTTTTACTAACAACGCATCCACGTACGCTCTCCAAAGAAACGTAGTTTTGCCATAGTTCAAATACCAAATGATCAAACTTCTGCTTGTATATACAGTCGACTCTCGATAATTCGAAACTCGAGGGACTCTTAAAATGTTACGAATTATCTAGTGTTCGAAATATCAAATGGTTCAAAATTTTTAGGACAACCACACAAACTTTTATTTAATCTGTATACAAGGAACAAATGAGTAACAGTAACTGAAAATTAACTAAACAAACCAATTCGTGCGGAAGTGTATGTCAAAATAATCATTACCAAAACAATGGCTCGTGTATGATGATACAAGCTTGAACTTGTTCTGCAATGTACTTAGATGTCTCCGCGGCAGGATGGATTACTCGAACTTGTGTATAAGAGGATCAAATGACTTATTCTTTCGAATTGTCGAGTGTTTGACGCCGACCAGTTCGAATTAACGCGTCATTTTGTTGCGTAGCGTTGATTTTTTTGTTCGAATAACCAAGTGCATAAAAATGTATTGATTTAGTTCGTTATATAAAGAGATTTTCGAGGGAACTCGTGATAACTTTGAATTATAGAGAGGTTCGCATTATCGCAGGTTTGAATTAACGAGAGTCGACTGTATATAATTAAATAATAATAAAAGTCAGGGTGCATAATATGTATGCTTTAAGTTCGATTTTTTGAAATATTTTTGAAAATTCTTTAATGGCAAATATTTTAAAATTTTAAAAATTACAATAAATAAAATAAATATTAAAATTATATTTAATTTCAAACCAGAACCACATATTAGGTTATTAGGAGATTATGGATATTAGGTTCAAGGACATGCATGTGATAGATTATTTGAAAATTGACTTACTATGTAATGAAATATTTGTTCATCTTCACTTGATTAGCTTTAAGCTTAAGATTAAACAACTGGCTTAATGTGACATTCTCATTTCGTTTTAATTATACTCTGTGGTTTTTAAGAGGAAAATAAGTATTGGTTTAATTATCCATGTGTATACCTACTTTATCTGTGGTGTGAATTTAATACTGTACCTAATTGTGTTTGTTGTTAGACTGTGATTAAGCATAATATATTGATTATCATGATCACTTGAATCATTATTTGATGATAATATTACTGGAAGTATATTTTATAAGTAGCGAAATTGATCACGTGACAGTGTAAGGTACTTATTGAAAATAGTTTATAATATGTTCTTTATTTATGATGTGTAAAACATTGAAGATTTTATTATACTTATTGCCATATGTATAGATCACTTGAATCATTATTTGATGTTATTAATACTGTAAGTATATTTTATAAGTAGTTTAACTGGTCATGTGACATTTGTTGAGATACTTATATAAAATAGTTTATATTATGTGCTTTATTTATATGTGTAAAAACATTGAAGATTTTATTATACTTATTGCCATACGTGAGCTTGAGATCACACAATTGTCAATTATAAAGAGATATGTGTTTGTGACGGTAGTCGCTTTGTCACCTTGTTTGTTCACTCACTGCGAGTAGCTTCAGTGTCTGTCGGACCGCCGTGCGGAGCGGACCTCTAGTGGTATCGAAATAGTCTTTAATGACAAAGTGCTGCCCGATTCAGTGTCTGTCGGACCGCCGTGCCGAGCAGACCTCCAGTGGTGTAGAAATAGTCTTTAACGACGAAGTGCTGCCGAATCAAGATGTTGTGAAGTTAAGTAATTTATTATACTCTTTTTTTGGTATTATATAACGACGAATATGTCAATCAATAGTTGATAAGTGTAAATGAAGTGTATATAGTAAGTAAGTATCACATTGTTAAAAGACATTTAAAAGAATGGCCTCGAGTTTCTTGCCCGTTCTTCTCGAAGTGGCTCTATACAACTTTGTTTACTGAACGAGGCAGTAATGATAGAATATTTCAATGTTAAAATTTCATTAGAGCGTCGTAGACGCCTAAATTGAATAAATGGTTTTGACTTTGACTTTGACTTTCATTATTCTAACTAACACATGCAAAATTTCAGCGAGTTAGAAACCTTTTATTAGTTTTTAAATATGACATAACTAAGTTTGTATAGAAAGCGTTTTGAAGACACTAGCCTTTATTGACGACGGATGAGTTTAATTCCGGCTGCTAGTTAAAAGGCACCGTTTAGTAAATAGGCTAGACTGTTTTAAATATTAAAATAAATAAAAGGTCCTTCTTAGGCTATTGTGTGCGGTTTTATAATAAAGGGCCCAAACATATTACAACGCTCACAGAAAGAAAATGCAAGTTGCACGTGAAGAATATTTTGATAAAGAAATCTTACTACACAGTTTGTGATTACTTAAACGACAAAAATGCTTGGACTGGTTCGCCTCTGCCAAGCTACACTGAGAAAAAAGACCTTCCGAAATACGGAAGGTGTTACCGTCCCTTTTGACTCAGCAGGAAATTTACCTTTCTACTTGGACGGATTAAATTAAACATTTTTACCGTCTAAAAATTTCCTTCCAAACAATATCCTTCCAAGTCTACCTTCTGTTTTGGCGGGTTATACGAATCCCAATTTACCTTCTAAATTTTGGTTGGAAATTCCTGCTGAGTCAAAATAGAAGGTAAATAAAGGTCGGAAAATATCAGGTGGTAAGAGAGCCTTGTTTCCTTCTACTATGTTAACCTTCCATATTTTTCCTGCTAAATTAAGACAGAAGGTAATAAACCTTCCAATCTAAAAGGTTAATACAGAAGAAAATTGGATGTAAGAGGAAGGTAATTCCAGTATTTTCCTTCTAACTTATAGACTACCTACCTACGATGGAGGAAAAATCAGTGGGTATATCATCATTATCCTTCCATTTTAAAAGTGTTTACCTTCTGCTAATCTGAAATCCTCCCAATCTAAAAGGTTAATACAGAAGGAAATCAGATGTAATGGGAAGGTAGCTCCAGTATATTCCTTCTAACGTATAGACTACCTACCAACGATGGAGGAAAAAACAGTGGGTATATGAACATTATCCTTCCGATTTAGAAATATTTACCTTCTGCACATTGGATATCACCCCCAGTCAAAAGGTAAATTCAGAAGGTAATCGGATGTAATAGGAAGGTAATTCCAGTATTTTATTTCTTAATTATGAACTCCCTACCTACAGGGAAGGAAAACGCGGTAGGTATGTGAGCATTATCCTTCTAATTTAGTAGTGTTTACTTTCTGCTAATCGGAAATCCTCCCAATCTTAAAGGCAAATACAGGAGGAAATCGGATGTAATAGGAAGGTAATCCCAGTACTTTCCTTCTAGCTTATGGACTACCTACCTACGAAGGAGGAAAAAGCAGTGGGTATATCAGCATTATCCTTCCAATTTAGAAGTGTATACCTTCTGCTAATCGGAAATCCGTCCAATCCTAAAGGTAAATATAGAAGGAAATCGGATGTAATAGAAAGGTGATTCCGGTATTTTCCCTCCAACTTATAAACTACCTACTTACGATGGAGGAAAAAGCAGTGGGTATACAGCATTATCCTTCCATTTAAGAAGTGTTTGGAAGGATAAAGGGTGCCTTCTGTCACTGATGACACGTAGCAGCGACAGGCAACACCGTCGTTGCTGTGTGTCATCAATGACCGAAGGCAACCTTAATGCTGATAAGACACATTGCATTTTCCTCCGTAGATAGGTATTTCATAAATTAGAAGTAAAATACTGAAATTACCTTTTATTTATAATACCCCATTTACCTTCTATATTCAACTTGCAGATAAAAGAGTTCACTGTGATTCTCAGACGATAGCACATCTTAACTGGAAAGATAATAATGCTGATATAAGTACCTCATTTCTTCCGTCATAGTAAGGTAATTCATAAATTGAGACAAAAATCTTCGAATTACCTTCATGAAACACCCAACTTTCTTCGGTATTTACCTTCTATATATGTGATATTATTAACCAGAAAGAAGCAGAGTTCTGACTTCTGAAATGGAAAAAAAGCTTCGGTTATAAGTTTTTATTATTAATATTGATCAACATATTCATTATTATAAATTTCTAATATTATAAAATTAATGGTGATAACAATGCAAGTCTCGTAAACGATTTAATTAAATTATATAATTTACATAACGGATAAAATATAATTTAAATAACTATTCGTCACTTTAAAAACAAGATATAACACAACCAAAGTGAAATTAAAATGACTATCTGGACCTCTAGACTAAATATTGATTATTATATTATCTTGCAAAATCAAATAAACACAGAACAGAGCCTCGCTGCAGCGAGGGTGGCAGCCGGCCGCCCGTGGCGTGGCTCTGCACGGCCTTGTTCAGGGACACTTGGGGCGTTGAGCTTCGCGTGTGACGTCACGATGCGCGGATAATAGAAGCATAATATTATGCTCATGTATGAGAGCGTTCGTTCTGATCTGAAAGGACAAGAGAGGTGATTACACTGTACAGTCTTGGTTTACAAATTATATTGTATTGTAGGCGTATAATGTCGTTAAACTTACATTAGTTGGGCCAATATTAGGGGCATGGGAAGCTTTATACGATTTAATATAATCCCAGGGTTCCTTTTGTTTCTTTTAATTCTTTCATGAGATAATCATGACTTTTTGTCGATGTGTTGGTATACTGTTCGGCAAATCATAAATTTGACTTTTTATTCCTTCATCAGTTTCTGGAAATAAAAAATTACATCAAAATTCAAATATCGTTAATTATTTATATATATATAAACAAACTATTTAATATGTGTAATGTTACTATGGATGTCCGCAGCGAAATGTATTTTCACAAGTTGTACGTAATTGCGAGCTTCATAAGACGTGAAGATTAAACTTACCAGAATGGTTATTATTTCACATGTTAGAAATATCTGTTATAGTAGCTACATTATTAATTGTCACTATCTAAAACACTGATTAGACTAATTTTAAATACAGCACTGTTTTTAATTGGTATTTTCAAGGTAAGAGATAAAAATCTAACATTACAAGTCTCCAGTAAATATACGGCTGCCTGTGTAGAGCGCGTCCCGCGGTACAAACAATTAATGATGACGGCACGGCGTGGATATTTGGCCGCCGCCGCCAGGTCGACGCCCACTATCGCTAGTATTGCCAGATCTCGTTTCCAAATCCAGGAAATTACAAAAAAAATATAATTCAAACGGATAAATCAAGATATCTATTAAAAGATTCATAGTTATTTAAATTTTGTATACACTTTGGTGTTAAGCTCTGAAATATTTTTTTCATTGACCAACAAAACCACGAAGAAAATTGGTTATATAATCTTACAAAAAATACCAGTAAGATGGACAGTATGTTTTGCAATTATGTTTTTGTGATATATATTTTTGTGTATATAATATTTTTACATTGTTCTTTGAATGCAGTCAGTATAAAAAAGTTAGAAAACAATAATTACCTACCACTACAATGCGTTTGAAACAGGGTAAAAATAAAGTTAATCATACACAATTTCAAATGATTCAATTCCTTTATTTAGTGTTGTAATTAAGTTATACAGGTTAGGGAAAGTTTTGTTAGTTGTAACCTATCGGAGTCTTCCATGGTGGACCCGATTTTCTTATATGTAACGGTTCGTCTGGATTATTATTAATATGTCAGCATTTGGAAGGTGGCGCCGTTTGAGGCTAAAGATAATAACTAGCAATGGGTTATCAAACCTATAATGTATAATTAATCAAACCTATGCATATAATCATAATGATACAAGCAACGAGAGCAATTATAGTAAAATCACTTTAACGTTATCGTCGTATTAACACTTAATAAAGTGTCAATCTTATGAACATCACACAGCCTACAATTTACTGAAAATTATACCAACTACCTAATGGAACAATACCAAAACGAAATGATGATGAGGCCAGCAGCACCTAAATAGGTAATTTTCGTATTCGCTTAGATTTTTCCTAGAAAATAACAACATTTTCTACTTTTTGCGTCAACATTATCTAGTTCATAAACGGTGCTATGTAAAGTTATTACTAACCTTTACAGAATCATATTACCTTCTTTGAAGATGTGTTTTGAATATCATGGTATACTAATAATGCACCGAGGCTACGGAACAACACCGTGGCATGCACGATATGCATGACGATTTATAGTAATAACAGACTAAAATATATATTTTTTTTTTAATCCACATTAATTTTAACCATACATATCTTTTGTGTTTTCATAAATGGATTAATATCCATATAATATCATATTGAAATAATTAAATTAAAATTTGTGAGGTTAGGTAAGTAATTGATAAAACCTACGTAGTCCCAAATTATCTATTTTCCTTGTTAGTTTTAATTTTAATCTAGATTATCAGGATGGAAGAAAACGTATACGTTACAAATAGTCAGACTACCGGAAATATGTCCGAAAAGCTGGCAACACTGCGATGCAAGCATAATATTTGAAATCAGAAGGTAAATTCAGAAGGGTTTTATCTTTTTCCGTCTAAGTTAATAGAACAAGTTTCAACAGGATCCATCATAGAATTTGACGGCTTAAAAACGGTAATTGGCTGAGTGAAGCGAGGTCTCTCAGTGTAAGGGAACAAATTGTCGTTTGTAAGTATGACTGTATGTAGTACCTACTTAATATTGCATAGAGTGGTATAGGAGTAGGACGATCATGAGCATGATGACGGTATACGTGTACACACTAATAAATTAAGTGGTTCAGTATTATTTTATCAGTACTAATCAGTACTATATATAATATTATAAATGCGAAAGTAACTCTGTCTGTCTGTCTGTTACGCTTTCACGCCAAAACTACTGGACCGATTTGAATGACATTTGGTATGGAGATAGTTTGAGACCCGGGAAAAAACATAGGATAGTTTTTATCCGACTGCGCAAAAAGAGGTTAATGTTTTCGCGCGATAACCGACATACGCGCGGGCGGAGCCGCGCCCGAAAAGCTAGTATTATATATGCGAAAGTAACTCTGTCTGTCTGTCTGTCTGTCTGTCTGTCTGTTACGCTTTCACGCCAAAACTACTGGACCGATTTGAATGAAATTTGGTATGGAGATAGTTTGAGACCCGGGAAGAAACATAGGATAGTTTTTATCCGACTGCGCAAAAAGAGGTTAATGTTTTCGCGCGATAACCGACATACGCGCGGGCGGAGCCGCGCCCGGAAAGCTAGTTATGAATGAATGGTCTTTATAACACACAAAAAAATTAATTGTCTTTATAAAACACTGAAAAATTCCCAAAAAGCTTCATAATGTAAAAATAAAGCGCTTGTATTGTTATTCGTTACGTATCTAAAAGTATTATTGTGTTTATTTTACGTTTTTACCGAAAACCAATCTTAAGTCAGGATTCTAAATAACTAGTAGAGATTAGGACGGAATCTGGCATTTTCGGACAATAATTAGCACAATCCACACTTATCTTTTCAAAAAAATATTATGAATACGACTTATGATATTAATTATTCTTTGAATAGAGTATATAAGAAATGAAAAGAGGTACAGTGTATTGATTTTGGAGTAGGGAAACATTTTTCTGATAAAATAAAGTTGGCAATTCTACTAAGTGGACAATAACAGACACCCGAGTCCTACTTTTGTAGCCTACGACCTACGACTTTCAATTTGTCCCAAATGTTTGAAAATAAGACTTTTCACTAGAAAAGTCGTATTTTCAGCGTTGCCGCCTGATTTTAAAATTGTCTATCACAGAATACTAATGGATGGTAATTTCTTCCAGCATTGATCGAATAGTGGTGCTGTTATTTTCCACTAGATAAGACGGTAACTATTCTCCACAATCGTAAGTTTAATCTTCGCTTTCCTCCCAAAACTGAAATATACCAATTCGTTCGGAGGGATATTATTATTTCGTTTGGGAGTACGTTCCCATTGATATTCAGTCCATATATTATACATCTAATTTGAATGGTTTCTCTTATATGCAAGCCTGGCTAATCGTCTGTTTTTGATGGAATAGTGGTGCCCAATTTTTTTGGCACCACTATTTTCAAGGGATAATAATATTATTTGGGAGGAAATTATTATTTGACAAATGTTCCTTGTGATGATAGTTCCCCCAAATGTTATACACCTAATTGGGTTGGTAATCATTTCAAGCAATACTATCTAACCCTTTCGTTTTTGATGGAATAGTAGTGCCTATTTATATCCCACTAGTTTAGAGAATAAATATCCTTCAATAACGGAGGGTAATTCTGGGCTTTCCTATTGACTTTTTTCTAACGAAAACTTACAATTGAATTGGGGGATATTATAATCTGATTTGGAAGGATGTTCCTTTTGATATTCCTTCTAAATGTGAAATATCTAATTGAGATGATACATAATTTCTTCCAGCAAGCATGTCTGATCCATTTCTTTCTAATGAAATAGTAGTGCTGCTTTATTTTGTACCAGTTAAGGTGGTGAAAATTCTTCTATATTGAAGGGTTAGTCTACATTTTCCTTCCGTCACTTTTCTTACCGAAAACCTACAATTGATTTGGGAGGATATTATCATCTAACTAGGAATAATGTTCCTAGAAACCTTGCCTCCAAATATGTTACACTTAATTGGGATGGTAATTCCTTCCAGCAACCTGTCTAGTCTTTTCGTTGCTGATGAAATATATTCCCCACCAATTAAGCGGGGAAATATTCTTCAATATTGAAGGGTTATTCTGAGTTTTCCTTTTGACGCTGCTTCTACTGAAAATGTTTTATTGATTTGGAAGGATACTATCATCTATATTGGAAAGATGTTTCTTTGCAATATTCCCTCCAAATGTAACACATTTAATTTGGATGGTAGTACCTTCCAGCTAGCCTGTCTAGTTCCTTCGTTTCTGATGAAATAGTAGTGCCACTTTATTTCTCACTAGTCAAGAGGGTCTTCAATATCAGAGGGTTTTTTTGTTGTGGTCGAAGATGTTATTCAGGCTTACCTAGAATTACTGGCTCTCAAGGACAGCTGCCGGAAAACACCGTTAGGTGCTTGGTGACAGATTTTTTTCTGACAGATTTGCTTAGTTTTTCGGTTAAGAACAGCTTAGCAAAATTCGCTAAAATGGCTTCAAAGGGAGCTGAGCTTTCCATCCAAAGCTTTCCATCTGACATCGTTCCTTCCGAAAAATTACTATTGCTTTGGGAGAATATTGTCCTCTCATTTGGAAGGCTGTTACTTGTGATGTTCCCTCCAAATACGGTACATCTAATTTGGATGGTAATTCCCTCTCACCCATCCAACTAATCCTTTTGTTTCCGATGGAATAGTGGTAATATTTTCCCGCTGAATATTTCCCACTATTTTAAAACGATACATTTAGGAGGAATTATTATTATCCATCCATATTTAGTAGGAATATTTACCTCTAAGGAAATTCCTTCTTGGTTATTTCCTTCCAAAAAAATTCTTTCTTTATGTTCTTCTGTTTTAGATGGATTATCCTCTCATTTGGAAGGCTCTTACTTGTGATGTTTCCTCCAAATATGATACATCTAATTGGGATGGTAATTCCTTACAGCAAGCCTGTCTAATCCTTTCATTTTTGATGGAATAGTAGTGCCACTTGATTTCCCACTAGTTGAGAGGGTGAATATTCTTCAATATCGGAGGGTAATTCTGAGCTTTCCTTCCGACACTGTTCCGAACGAAAAATTTCTATTACTTTGGGAGAATATTATCCTCTAATTTGGAAGGATGTTCCTTGTGATGTTCCCTCCAAATGTGATACATCTAATTTCAACGGTAATTCCTTCTCACCCATCCATATAATCCTTTTGTTTCCGGTGGAATAGTGGTTTATATTTTCCTGCTGAATATTTCCCACTATTTTAAAAGTATTCATTTAGGAGGAATTATTAGAATCCATCCATATTTAGTAGGAATATTTAGCTGGAAGAAATTTCCTTCTTGGTAATTTCCCTCCAAAAAAAATCCTTTCTTAACGTTCTGTTTGAGAGGAATTTGGTAGTTTTCCGATTTAAAAGGTAAAGTGAGGAAGGAAAAGACGCAATTTTGGAAGGAAACGGTTTTAGAAGGTAATATTCGGAAGGTATACCAGGAAATTTTTCTCAGTGTAGCGGCTGTCACCTACGTAATGTAAATAAATATTGTAATAATTTAACTATATGGTATGTAACACATTGTTAAAAAACGTTTAAAAGAATGGCCCCGAGTTTCTTGCCCGTTCTTCTCGCAGTGGCTACATTTTTTTTTTTTTGCTGAACGTGGCAGTATATGGAATATTTGAATATTAAAATTTGTAATTGACCCTAATAAGAGCGTCGTAGATGCCTAAATTTAATAAATGTTTTTGACTTTGAAATAATAACTTTATTCATCGTATCATAAACTATATTTTGAAGCAATGATGGCTCGCATTGGCTATGGACTGCCGCGCAGCAGTTCCATGATTCGAATCCCGCCGCGGGCTTGAGCTTCACCGCATGGTGGAAGGGCATTTTTCGAATGCCCGCCTGCCTAGCGACCACCCTCAAATAGAAAATCTGTCGCCAAGCACCTAACGGTATGTTCCGGCAGCAGTCCTTGAGAGCCAGTGAAATTACAGCCACATGAGACTTAACTACTATGTCTCAAGGTGACGGGCGCAGTGCAATTCGTGACTTGTGACGAAATACATCTATTATAGGCAGAGGTTATCCGCTTAACATCAGGTGGGCCTCGAGCATGAACTGTCACAATAAAATAAAAAAAATACATACAAGATACAAAGAATCTTACTTCTTTAGGTACTTTAAATAAAGTAAACCAATGAAAACGTTTACTACTGTATATTATTAAGAGGCCTTTTACATTTTGCAGCCCTCTCACTCGCACATTTAAAGATAATTTCAAATGACTACAATATGGTAATGATTTTTTCAAATGTGGTCTGACATTATTTCGCTGTATGCGACTATAGACGTTCTGGACAAATTTTCATGTTGATATCTGTAATGGGGGATCCAAAACGCGTAATTTATTTATTTAAAACTTTGGGCCTCTAATTTTAATTGGACTCAACATGTTACAAAATAAAAATATGTTGAGAACATCTATAGTCGCAAGAAGCAAAATAATGTCAGACCACATTTGAAAAAATCATTACCAATTTTTTTCTATTTGAAATTATCTTTAAATGTGCGAGTGAGAGGGCTGCAAAATGTAAAAGGGCTCTTAAGGCGATTAGAGTCGCCAATGGCCTTGAGCATCTGGACCTAATCGAGCTTACTTTACTCGCGCATCGCCGCATACGTTCCGCGCTCGCTGCACAAATATAACGGTCAAAGAATATGCAGATGCGCGATGCGCTCCGGTAACATGGCACTTTATATTCCTACCGTACGATTCTAGTGAGTATCCGCAATTGCAACTGCGACTGAGATCAGTCGTCAAATGAAAATGTATAGTGTACCTACCTAGGTTGTTCTGGACGTCTTTATTCCTTTTCTTTATTTTTCAATGTCATCTGCCGAGTGAAGAAAGTTACTCAGATTTGTCTGATACTCGATATTTAGGCTATGCTGAGAGTCAATATTCCGAATGTGGAATTATTTTTTCAATGTCATCTGCCAAGTGAAGAAAAATGCTATGGTTTGACTGAAAATTGATATCTAGGTTGTTGTAGACGTTATTATTCCATGTTAAGAATTTGTTTTACGTTGACGTCTGCCAAAAGAAAAATGTACTTCGATTTGGCTGAAAATCGATATCTAGGTTGTTTTCAGTTCGCACACAGACTCTTTAAAAAATCTGCAAATTTTAGTAATATGCTACATAAACGAGTTTTCCAATTAAAATAACCTGTCATTCGTACAACTTTTGCAAGAAGATTTAGCCCTTTTATTAAAACATATTTATATAATCAAGTCCTGAATTTTTCAGTTTATATATCACCATATAGCATCATACATACAAACACGTAAATAACACAAATTTAGTTAAAATATAAATACCACCTGTGTGGATAATTTATAAAAAAAAATGTATGAAACTGAACAAGATGTTATTTTATGGATAATTTGTAAGTTAAATTTATGTTTATAACTATTTTGCGTGAAAAATTGTACTGAAGTCAACTGTGCACTGTACAGCTATCAATTAAGGTCTTAACGATACAAACTTCAACGTCGAAGTGTGAAGACCACCAGCAATACAAGATTTGGAAAAAGTGTTATTGGCTTAAATAAAGATTTATATTATTGTTTATATTATTATTATTATTCTGGACGTTTTTATTCCAAATTTGGAATTTATTTTTCGATGACGTCTGCCTAGTGAGAAAAGTTACTAAGATTTGGCTAAAAATCGATATCTAGGTTTTTCGGGGCGTCCTTATTCCAAATTTGGAATTTACTTTCCGATGACGTCTGCCAAGTGAAAAACTACTTCAATTTGGCTGAAAATCGATATCTAGGTTGTGCTGGGCGTCATTATTCTACATTTGGATTTAATTTTTCAATGACGTTTGCTAAGTAAAGATAGATGACGTATCTTTAAAACGCTAAGATATATCGGATAAGAGTAAGAAAATTATAATAATCAATCGTTTATTCAAATCTCCTTATAAATGAGATTATAGCCGACGCGGGTTTACTCGTTTAAAAACGACGATATAAAAGGAAGATTTGTATAATGGCGAAAATACATTGAAAAATAAGAATAGGGACGACTGTGTCGTACGCAAAAATACAAAATGGCCAACGTTTGTGCTATTGGACATGTCGGCCCTTGAGAAGGAAGTATTTACCTTTAGATTTTCCCGCCCATAGGTGGGAAGCAGTCTTCCACCCGCTACTCGCATCAAACAAACACTACTTTCCGGGTACAAGATTTGAGATGAATAATTTCTTGTCTAGGAAATAATAATATGGGCAATTTATCTACAGCTATATTGTAAAGATTGGTTCCATCGTGAAAAGGTAACCGATATACTTTCTCATTTATTAGGAGATTTGAATAATTGATTTATAAGTACTTTTCTTTAAACTTTCGTGAACTAAACTCATGTTTCTAAATTACATTAACGAAAACCAAGCGGGGTAGATTTAAATCGCTCCCGCCGCTCCTCAAGACGATGACACCCGCTTCTTCAGTCTACTCGTGACCACGGTCAATGCAACTTGATCGAAACGTCGAGGTTAGTCAAAATATTATTTTGATGTTAATTCGTGCGTCTTTGATAAGTAATCATAATTTTCCTACTCTTATCGTACTGCGGCGATAGGGAACTGCTAATCATCCCACGGCCAGCAGGTAGGTAGGTAAACTCAGGGAGTAGGTTTGAAAAGTTTATTAGGCCAAGCCTTATCAGGTTGCACAGCCGCACAGTTCTACTGAAGTTACATAGACTGGAGGGAGACACTGGCCTGATAGTACACGTGATCCAGGTCCCAGATGTGGCGGTCTTGGCGTCAGCTGATAGTTCTGGATCTCGGTAGTGAGTGCTCGAAACACCCGTCCTCGGATTAAATCAGTGAAGTGGAATCCTGGAAGGAAGACACCGTCTTAGTAGCTGATATTCCTCAGCCAACTGTTGCCAAGCCGCGCCGACACGATCGTGGTACTGTTACCAGCGACTCACATTTTAAAACTCACAGTCTAGCGCGGTAGGGCAGCATAGCTGTTTACGTTACATAGGTTTTAGTCAGCACTATGAAATAACAATAATAAATAAGGAACTCACCCTAGAGGGATTCACGCACTTCACAACAAGTTAATAACAATTAAGATCGATAGTACGAATAGAAAAGCGGCCAGGAAAACCAAGATAAGTATCGATTTGTAGCCAAATCAAAGTAACTTTTTCCACTTGGCCGACGTCATTGTTAAATAAATTCTAGATTTGGAATTAAGAAGTCTAGAATTAAGACGTCTAGATCGATCTTTTCAGCTAAATCGAAGTTACTTTATCTACTGGGCATACGTCATCGTAAACAAATTCTAAATTTGGAATAATAACGTCTAAAATAACCTAGATATCCATTTTTAGTCAATTCTGAGTATTTTTCTTTACTTGGCAGACGACATCGATAAAATTATTCCATATTCGGAATATTGACGCGACGACAGCACAACCAAGATATCGATTTTCAGCAAAATCGGAGGAACTTTTTCACTTGGCAGACGTCATCGGAATATAAATTCCTAATTTGGAATAAGGACGTCCAGAAAAACTTAGATATTAATTTTCAGCCAATTCAGAGTAACTTACTTCCCATGGCAGACGTCATCGAAAAATAAATTCTAAATTCGGAATAAAAACGTCCAGAACTTCCTAGATTTTGAATGTTAACCAAATTGGAGTGACTTTCCTCACCTAGCAGATGTCGAAAAATGTATGCCAAATATTGAACAAAAACGTCCAGAAAAACCTAGATATCGATTTTCAGCCAAATAGGAGTAACTTTTTTCACCTGGCAGACGTCTTCAAAAAATTAATTCTTAATTCAGAATGACGATGTCCAGAACCACCTAGATTTTCAATTTCAGCTAAATCAGAGTTACTTTCTTCACTTGGCAGATGTTGTCGAAAAAATAATTTCAAATTTGGAAAAAAGACGTCCAGAAAAACCTTGATTTCGATTATTAGCCAAATCGGAGCAACTTTTTTTACTTGGCAGACGTCATCGTAAAATACATTCCAAATTCGGAATAAAGACGTCCAGAACTACCTAGATTTTGAATTTCATCCAAATCGGAGTAACTTTCCACACTTGGCAGACGTCATAGAAAAATACGTTCAAAATTCGGAATAAAGACGTCCAGAACTACTTAGAGTTTGAATTTCAGCCAAATCGGAGTAACTTTCTTCACTTGGCAGACGTCATTGAAAAATAAATACCAAATTCGGAATAAAGACGTCTAGAACTACCTAGATTTTGAATTTCAGCCAAATCGGAGTAACTTTCTTCAATTGGCAGACGTCATCGAAAAATTAATACCAAATTCGGAATTAAGACGTCTAGAACTACCTAGATTTTGAATTTCAGCCAAATCTAGGTAACTTTTTTCACTTGGCAGACGTCATCGGAATATACATTCCAAATTCGGAATAATGACGCACAGCACAACCTAGATATCGATTTTCAGCCATATCGGACTAACTTTTTTCACTTGGCAGACGTCATCGAAAAATAAATTCCAAATTTGGAATAAGGACGTCGTGAAAAACCTATGTATCGATTTTCAGTATTGTAACTGTAACAGTCAGTTCGTCTATTGCTGAACACAGCCTCACTTTTTAAGGGGGTATTTGCCATAATCCCCACACTTGGCAGGCGTCTTGGGGATCGCAATGTAAGTTGGCAGTTCTTTAGAAGGCGCTGCTGCCCCCCTTTAAGTAGTTTTCCCTTAGACGCTTCTGACGACACCCACGGGATGATATGGGGAGGTGCAATTCTAACCCGGCACCCCACGTGGCTGCCCACCTTCCAGTAGTTTTCCCTTAATCGCCTCTTACGACACCCACGGGATTATATGGGGTGGTGCAATTCTAGCCCGGCACCCCACGGTGCTAATCTCCCTTACCTATCTCTCACTATTTTCGAGATACGTTATCCATCTTCACTTGGCAGACGTTACCTTTATGTAGTATTAATTAACCTATATCAAAACACCTAATACAATTATCAAGAAAAGCTTAGAACTCCAAAAGATGTATGTAGCCCCATACAAACTCTAAATGTAGTAGAGAACCATTTTGTACCCTACAAACTACTAAAGCCGGAAACTATTTACCATAATATAAAAAAATATATTATCTTTAGTTAACCAGTTACAACATGAGAGCGTTATAGACATTACTAATAATTTTGTACATATATTATAAAACTTTTCATTGATCTTATTGATAAGGCCGCCCATTGTAATTTACCCACAACATTGTCAATTTCAAGTTTAGATTCTTTTCATATGTGAGACAATTCGAATAAAATTTGTCTACAAAATACCAATAATAAAGCGTCACCGCGCATACTTCACGTCGCAATCAAGTTGGCCCTCTGCAGCGAGCGAATCATTGCACGCACACAGCTACGAATCTCGCGTGTCAATGCACTAATACAAAGACAAGATCGTTATCAGTCGAAAGCGCGAGCGGAGCTACGAGCGACACAGCCTCCCCGTGCCAACGCTTGCGCAACACTGCCGCCCGCGTCCGCGCAGAGCACCTCGGAACCGCAAGCGTTCTGAATCTGAATAATTCGACATTTTCTTAGGAAAATATCAATGGATTTACAAATGCTATGTTATAATTGTAGTATAACAATCTAGAAATTTAATGGTACAATTTATTTTTCAAAAATCGTAGCCGTTTAGAAGGAGTTCGCCATATAAGTCAAGAAATAGTATGTAGTTTGAATTTTTTTTAAGGCAAAAGTAATAGTAATACCGTAAAATCATATGTTGCAAATGTTGTACTTGAATTCATCTATAAAATATATTTTTTTCAAGTCTTCAACTTCAGCGGTTACGGAGGAGTTCGCTTTAGAAAGTACGAATTTGACGTACCCAAGGGCCTTAATGTATGTTATACGTAAGTTTCGAACTAAGTACTAGAAAACAATTATTATACAACATACTCGTAGGTTAGGTAAATGTTTTCTAGAATAATTTTTCATTCGCAATTCCATGCAATTCAGTAGGTTCTTTTTTTTATAACTGATAGGTAAGCCATTGACCACAATCTCACCTGATGGTAAGTGATGATGTGGTCAGGCTTAACCTAGAATTACTGGCTCTCAAGGACAGCTGCCGGAACACACCGTTAGGTGCTTAGCGACAGACTTTCTACTTTAGGGTGGTCGCTAGCAAGGCGGGCATTCGCAAAATGCCCTACCACCATGCACCACCTTTTTTTAGTATCTTGCCTGACAAGACAGTTAAAAATATTATTTCCTTTTAAATGCTCGTATTTTTCCACGAATGTGAAGTTATAAGTTTTTCGAGTTTTCCCATGTTTATGCTACCGAAAACATGTCTTTGAAATTACTTTGTAGATGATAGGATATGTTTTACACAGCGAATGTGACAAAAATCAACAGAATAAGGAATGTTAATTTGACATTTCTAAATCTAATTTTAATTTACTAAATTTTAGTTAGTTTGGTGTCAAGAGAATTGCGACCGTCTAGCTAAACATGCGTTAAAATTAAAACCTTGTCTAATATTATTTTTGTGGTAAGACGGTAAAAGATTAAGTCTTCTAAGAATATATATAATTAGATAATTATACTATATATTATAAGATACGATAGATAAGATAATCCTTTATTTGCATTAAACATGAGTATTATACCCATACCAGGTAGTTATGGACATATATGGATATTCAATAATTTAGTGCATCAGGTTTTGCCTATTTAAGCGTATCTCCAAATTTTAGAGAGAAAGCAATTTGAAAAAGTATACAAAACAAAAAAAATAGCTCTCAATGTTAATACAATCCAATAGTGAAATACATGTACATTATTTTACATATAAATCGGCTTTGGGCATAAATGCCAAAGAATTTATTATGACAAGCTAGTAGAGATTGGAAAGATTAGATTATGTCAGATTTATTATAAGTAAAAAATTCGTTTACACTACTGAAATAGCACTTGGTCATTAAAATGTTCTTTATCTTAATATTGAATAGGTTAATATTTAGCTCCCGTATTGATCTCGGTAACTTATATTATATATCATAATCTGCATACCCTTTTCCTGCGTAGGTCAGTATTGACTAGAGCGCCCTCTGCTAAGACTTTTACTCCAGAGTACCAACCTATATATATATATAGATGGCGCCAGTAGAAAAGTTAGCTCGCGGAAGCGTTATTTTAATGAATCTTCAATTCAATCGTCTACGAGCATACGTGATACTTGATAAGAGGTTACATACTAGTAAACAGTTTTTGAATGCGTGTCCATCTATAGATCACTAATTTCAGTGAGGACACGTTAAATAATTATTCTATTCTATGATATAATCTGGCTGGGGACGCTGGGGTATTATGATATCATCTGGTGCCGTGCAGAGTTGCATTTTGCATATTATTGCCAGTGTGATTGACACTACTGTTGTTGATGAACTCAGTCAATGACCAAATGTTAAGTGATGTTCCGCACACGTCGTAGCAGCAGCAGGTAAACAATATGTTTTTACTAACAATGCAACGCTTGCACATATTGTCTCAGCTTTGATTTTCGTTGTATGACCTAAGTATCTACCCCATTTAAAATCTCTATTAGTTTCTAACCGACTTGAAAAAAAGAAGGAGGTTCTCAACAAGTTTTTTTTAGGTTTGTTACCTCAGAACTTTTGACTGGGGGAACTGATTTTGATAATTCTTTTTTTATTTGAATTCCGTTTGTCGTTTGGTCCCATTTTAATTTCATCAAAATCGGTCAAGCCGTGTTTGAGTTACACTCCAATAGCTGAAAAATATTTTCCTATCTTGATGATATATAGTCGTTGACAGTGAATAACAATCGATCCCGTAAGTAGCAAAGGTCACTAAAACGAGTGAAAAAAAAAAATTACCGACTGAAACAACTTGTCGAGTCGAAGTCGGTACCATGCGCACAGTATTGTTATAATAGGTACTTTTGAACTAACATGGTACCGACTTTAACAAGTTATTTCGTAGAGGTTGCAAAATATAAGTTTTGACGGATCCAGTTATATATTTATATAAAAATTTATTAATAAAATATTATATTCAACAATTTGAGAATTTCAACCGTTTGTGGGAGACTGTTATCGCTAGAGAGCACGAAACGCTTTCCATATGAACGTTGTTCCGCCATATATTAGAATATCAAGAGTTCAAATTCTGAGAAAAATTAGCAACGAAATATATCTTTTTTTAACCGACTTCCAAAAAATAGGAGTCAATTCGTCTGTATGTTTTTTTTATTTTTTTATGTTTGTTACCTCAAAGTCAAAGTCAAAGTCAAAATCATTTATTCAATTTAGGCGTCTACGACGCTCTTATGAAGGTCAATTACAAATTTTAATATTGAAATATACTACATTGTACTGCCACGTTCAGCAAACAAAAGTTATAGAGCCACTGCGAGAAGAACGGGCAAGAAACTCGGGGCCATTCTTTTAAAGGTTTTTTTAAAAATGTGTTAAGTACATACTATATAATAAAATTATTACAATACTTAATTTACATTACGTAGGTGTTAGGCGCTAGCTTGGCAGAGGCGAACCAGTCCAAGCATTTTTGTCGTTTAAGTAATCACAAACTGTGTAGTAAGATTTCTTTATCAAAATATTCTTCACATGCAACTTGAATTTTCTTTCTGTGAGCGTTGTAATATGTCTGGGCAATTTATTATAAAACCGCACACAATTTCCTAAGAAGGACCTTTTATTTGTCTTTGCTAATCTAAAACCTGGCACCGCTATTTTATCTTTATTCCTAGTGTTATAATCGTGAGTGTCACTGTTTGATTTAAATTTGCTCAAATTTTTACGAACATACATAATATTTTCAAATATATACAGACTTGGTAAAGTTAAAATATCAATTTCTTTAAAAATATCTCTCAGGGATTCCCTAGGATCCATTTCATATATGGCTCGAATTGCACGCTTTTGTAAGATAAAGATTGTCTCTATCTCAGCAGCAGCTCCCCACAGCAATATACCATAAGACATACTTTGTACCTCAGTACTTTGGACTGGGTTAACCAATTTTAAAAATTCTTTTATTGTTTCAAAGCTGGTGCTTGTTGTTTGGTCCCAGTTAAATTTAATTAAAATCGGTCAAACCGTTTTTGAGTTACACTCCAATAACTGAAAAATATTTTCCTATCTTGATGATATAGTCGTTGACAATGAATGAAAATCGATCCCCTAAGTAGCAAGGTGAGTGAACAAAATTTTTAAAGAAAAAATGGAACCGACTTCAATATCCAAGTGTGAAATAACTTGTTGAAGTCGGTACTATGCACACAATAATGTGATAATAAGTACTTTTGACCTTCATCATGGTACCGACTTCAACAAGTTATTTCACACTTTGTTGTTGAAATCATTCCATTTTTGTTTCATTTTTTTTTTATTGTGACGGTACTTGCTCGAGGCCCACCTGATGCCGGAACACACTGTTAAGAGCTTATTTGAGGGTGGTCGAAAGCGAGGCGGAATGAAATGCGAAATGCCCTTTCACGATGCGGTGAGGCTCAAGCCCGCGGCGGGATTCGAACCATGGACCTGCTGCATGGCAATGCATAGCCAATGCCACTGAGCCATCACTGCTTCAGAATCTGTTCTAAGCAGAGAACACCGCGTGACACTAGATGGTCCTTGTCTGTTCCGTAACAATCGAAAAACTACCGTAACTTTGAACAAAAACAGTTATTTGCTGTAGGTGTATTTTCATTACAGACTAGCGGTCCGATCCGGCTGCGCACGGGTATTTTGAAAATTTTCTATCGCCTATGTTTTCAATACGGTCCAGTAGTTTCAAAGCATTTTCAATGCAAACATGCAAACAATCAAATATTTCCTGTTTATAATATTATATAGTCTAGATTAATATTGCGCAGCCATAGACACAACTTTTGATCCTTTTTTTATGTTATTGTGACGGAACAAGCTCGAGGCCCAACTGATGTTAAGTGGACTTACCTCTGCCTATAACACATGCATTTCGTCACAAGTCACGAATTGCACTGCACCCGTGACCTTGATACATAGTTTTTAAGTTTCATATGTGCCTGTAATTTCTGATGTGGTTTTAACTATGTTAATTTCTAAATGTACGAGGAGTGGTACCCTTAAGTGAATTTTTGATTATGAAAATTGCAGTACTTAACTAATATTTCCAAAATTATAGCCCCAACAAACGGGATCGCGCTCGACGAACGGGAAACGATCGGGAATTGCGGCCCTCGTGTATTGAATCGTGACAGTATTAAAATAATTAACTAATAAATTTATTATTAACCAAAATGTAGTAATTTTTGAAGCAGCGATGGCTTAGTGGCATTAGCTATGGACTGCCGCGCAGCAGGTCAATGGTTCGAATCCCACCGCGAGCTTGAGCTTCGCCGCATGGTGTAAGGGCAATAATGTAATGGTGAACAAATGTAGTGGTATTTTAAAATAATTTCTACATGCAACGAAACGTTCCCTAAAGTTACCATATCAGATAAAACGCGCATCGGGTTAGGCTGGCGCTGGTTTGTGGATGGTTTTGTGGTAAGAAAATTAAAACACATGTTTAAGCGTTATTTAACTTTTAGACACTGTCTAGCTAAACATGCGTTAAACCTTGTCTTATATTATTTTTGTGGTAATACGGTAAAAGATTAAAGTCTTCTAAGAATATATATATATTTAGATAATTTTAGTATATAGTATAAGATAAGATAGATAAGATAATCGTTTATTTGCATTAAACATGAGTATTATACACATACCAGGTAGGTATGTACATAGATGGATATTCAATAATTCAGTTTATCATGTTTTGCCTATCTACAAATTTATAGTGCTTTCTCTCTAAAATTTGAAAAATTATACAAAACAAAAAAGAAAACAGCTCTTAATGTTAATACAATCCAATTATTTTACATATCAATCGGCTTTGTGCATAAATGCCAAATAATTTATTATGACAAGCTAGTAGGGATTAGGAAGATTAGATTATGTCAGATTTATTATCAGTCAAAAATTCGTTTACACTGTAATAGCACTTGGCCATTAAAATATTCTTTAGCTTAATATTGAAAAGGTTAGTATTTAGCTCCCGTATTGATCTCGGTAACTCAATATAAAATTTATGATTACGTATTGATCTCGGTAATCATAAATCATAATCTGCATACCCTTTGCTCGCGTAGGTCAGTATTGACTAGAGCGCCCTCTGCTAAGACTTTTACTCCAGAGTACCAACCTATATATATAGATGGCGGCACTGGAAAAGTTAGCTCGCGGAAGCGTTATTTGAATGAATCTTCCATTCAATAGTCTAAGAGCATTGTTAGTATCTTTTTATATTTATCAAACTTTACAGTTTTTGAATGCGTGTCCATCTATAGTTCACTAATATCAGTGACGACACGTTGAAATAAATAATAAATGGTCTTTATTACATAATCTGGGATTCTGGGGTATCATCTAGTGTAGTGCAGAGTTGCATATGATTGCCAGTGTGATTGACACTGTTGTTGAAGAACTCAGTCAATCACCAAATGTTAAGTGATGTTCCGCACACGTCTTTCGAGCGGTAAACAATTTGTTATTACTAATACTAACAATGCAACGCTTGCACATAATATATTGTCTCAGCTTTGATTTGCATTGTATGACCTAAGGTATCTAATCTACCCCATTTGAAATCTCTTTTAGAGTTTTTAACCGACTTGAACAAAGGAGGAGGTTCTCAATATTTTGTTTTTGTTACCTCTGAACTTTTGACTGGGGGAACCGATTTTGATAATTTAAATTGGTCCCATTTAAATTTTGTTAAAATCGGTCAAACCTTTTTTGAGTTACACTCCAATAACTGAAAAATATTTTCCTGTCTTGATGATATAGTCGTTGACAATGAATGACAATCGATCCCGTAAGTAGCAAGGGACACTAAAAAGAGTGAAAAAAATTTAAATCAAAAAATGGAACTGACTTCAATAACCAAAAGTGTGAAATAACTTCGAATTCGGTACCATGCGCACAATAATGTGATAATAGGTACTTTTGAACTTCATCATGGTACCGACTTCAACAAGTTATTTCACACTATTGGTTTTTGAAGTCGTTCCATTTTGTTTTAATATTTTTTTATGTGATTGTGACGTTACAAGCTCGAAGCCCACCTGATGTTAAGCGGACTAACCTCTGCCTATGACAGATGCATTTCGTCACTAGTCACGAATTGCACTGCGCCCGTCACCTTGAGACATAGTTGTTAAGTCTCATGTGCCTGTAATTTTACTGACTCTCAAGGTCAAGGTGAGTTTTTTCGCTAGTCTAGCGGCAATGGACGAAGGAGAAAACTCACTAAACAAGCACACGGTTTCTTCTCTGATCGAAATCAGTACTATTATTATAAATGCGAAAGTAACTCTGTCTGACTGTCTGTCTGTTACGCTTTCACGCCAAAACTACTGGATCGATCTGAATGAAATTTGGTATGGAAATAGTTTGAGACCCGGGAAAAAACATAGGATAGTTTTTATCCAACTGTGCAAAAAGAGGTTAATGTTTTTTCGCGATAACCGACATACGCGCGGGCGTAGCCGCGCCCAGAAAGCTAGTAAAGTATAATTTTAAGGGCCTGAGTTGCTTTGACTTTCCAAATCCCTGTTTGAAAAGAAAGATCTCTTTGGAAAAAAATTTAACATCTGAAAAATACTGAAATAAGTAAAACGCTTTTAATATTACAAAATTACAAATTTACGAGAGAAAAAATTATAGTCATGTGCTGGATTCGAACCCGCGTCCATCCACCCCTTTAGCCGGGGTATGCTCTAACCAATTGAGCTAACATGACACAATGATTCATAACTGTAATTCTTGCTTTCATTCTTCAACCATCGTATCGGGATGGACGCTTTTAATATTTTTATGTTTGCAATAACGCATGCTTTGCGGATTACAGTACAAAATAACAAATATACGAGAGGAAAATTTATAGTAATGTGCGGGATTCAAATCGGCGTCATCCATCCCTTTAGCCGGGGTATGCTCTGACCGACTGAGCTAACATGACAATTGTCACAATGCTAATTGTGTTGCGGGTTCGAATCCCGCTCATGACTATATTTTTTCCTTTCGTATATTTGTTATTTTGTAAAGTAATTGGGCTTGTCAAAATTTTTACTTCATACTTACTTTTATTTCACATTAAAAAAATGTTTAACGGTTTTGGGTACTTAATCTAGGTAGCCAAACAAGATGATTTAAAAAAAAATATACAATGTAGCTTGTAGTTTCTAACTACTAGTTAATACTAACAAAAATTAGAATAGGAATATATATATATATATATATATATATATATATATATATATAGATACATATGGACTCACTTAGTTTTTAAGATATATAACACCATAACACTAAGCCACATAATGGATAGATTCAGGCGCTACTTTGCGGAAATCCATATTTAATAATAACAAATACTTTTAAAAGTATCCTAAAATAGGGTATTCTTCCGGTTAGGCTGCGTGATGTTTGTGACGTCACGTAGATAACAGGAAAATTAGGCGGAATTGTCACTAGATATATAATTTTATGCTTTTTTAAGTGTTTTATTTAAATATTATTTAATATTTTTTAGGATACTTTTAAACGTATTTGTTAATACTAGCCCACATCTAAGTGTTAAAGTCAATAATGTAATGGAGTACAAATTTTGTAAAATTGTAACATGTAGTAACATGAAAATAGAGTACGGACCAAGAGTCTGTAGAGCGTTGTATGTTAATTAAAAAAAAATACTAGTTAAAATAACTAGTAGTTAAAAACTACGATAATTATTTATAAAACCAAAAATTATAATTTCTTTCTATTTTGATACCAAATAACACTGCGCTTCATTTATTTTTATCACCAGATTGCCTCAGAAAGAGAAAAGTATCTAATTATGTTTGTAGTTCTGTAGTTTTTGAGAAAAGAAGCTTTTTATATGAAAATAAAATTCAAAATTTAAAATTTCATACACTTATTTTCATATAATTACACCCGTCAGGGAAAAAAACTCAATTTCACCCATACCCGGACATATGGGTGAAATTGAGTTTTTTTATTTAAAGATTTTGTCCGGCATCAGTGGTTTTGGTGATGGCAGCCCTACACCTGAGGGACATCCATACTCAGGTTCCCTTATGAATGACGTAATACTTAAAACTTCACAAATTAATAATACCTTTTACCTTTTTGAAGCAGTGATGGCTCAGTGGCATTGGCTTTGGACTGCCGTGCAGCAGGTCCATGATTCGAATCCCACCGCGGGCTTGAACTTATGCGAGCTTGAGCTTGAGAGAGTGGTAGGGCATTTTGCGAATGCCCGCCTGGCTGGCGACCACCCTTAAGTAGAAAATCTGTTGCAAAGTACCTAACGGTGTGTTCCGGCAGCAGTCCTTGAGAGCCAGTGTGATTACAGGCACATGAGACTTAACAACTATGTCTCAAGGTGACGGGTGCAGTGGTATTCGTGACTTGTGACGAAATGCATCTGTTATAGGCAGAGTTTAGTCCGCTTAACTTCAGGTGGGCCTCGAGCTTGTTCCGTCACAATAATATAAAAAACCTACCTTTAAATACACTCAACCCGTCCCGCCTCATAATCAAATAAAAAAGTTTTCGTTATCCTGGCAATTAAATAAAGTCAAAAGACTAATTGAAGCTGATTAACATAACGCCAACGCCTTCAAAAATAAAATTGTTATCAGAAAAATAAAAATGGAACCTATTAAGAACGCCGCCTTACATAAAACACAGAACCAGTTACCTGCCTGCCAGTGACTTTAAAAAAGCTAAGAAAAAAGTAAGTGTTCGTATTTTAAAAGGGGCCAATGAAAAATCGCGGTTGATACCGTACCGGTGGTGCCCTACCGAATTTTGAAATTGGAGACCTTTTTGAAACAGAACAGTGGAGACTTCTTTATTCAATTACATTTACTCACTTTTGACCGATTAAAAATGTGAAATTAAATGGCTTTTTAGATGGTACCATATATACTTTTAAGTTTTTTCATATAAGAATTGTGTAAGTAATAAAATATAATGATGTATTTTGTTTGAATTAATAATGGTAGGTACATATATTTGCAATAAAATCGACTTATTTGGTACTGGCGAAATATTTTCTCATCACTAAGTTATTTTACATGGTTACCGTGCATAGAAAATTACTTTTTTACTAATAATTCATTAGATATAAACTTACAAAAACGAGCACCCTGAGAGATATAGAAAAACAGAAAATAGATGCTTTGGAAATGAGGTGCTGGAGAAAATGCTCGGGGTTTCTTGGACTGAGTTTCGAATGAACGTCTCGACACTTCGAAAACTTGGTGTCAAGCAGCGTCTATTTTCAGAAGTACAATCTCGCATCCTTACATTCTTCGGGCATAATTCCCGGCATTACAATTAGTCCTTAGAACGCCTTTCCTGAAAAGTGTAAGGCACTAGACCACGCGGAAAGCCACCCACACGATATACTTACCTGATTATGGATGCCGTCGGAGGTTCACTGAACCAGTGCAGCAGAACGACCTCCTGTAGGCAGAGGCTATGAAATATCGTGAGGCCCATTACATCTGCCCCTTTCAGTACTACTGCATAATGACCACGACCGCTCTGTCAAGAGCGTACCGGATATGAAGATAAACTTGTCAATCTAGCGAGCGCGTAACATGTCTTTTCCAACTTGGGCAAGAATGCTTTCGATTGTCTGTCCGGCGGAGGTCCGGGTCATCTGCAGAACTCATCCCTCATTTTAAGAATGTTCAGAAATATTTGTTGATACAGATAGATAGATAGAAAGATAGAAACTCTTTATTGTTACACCACATTTAAAATATTAAAGTTGACATCATTAGATTTAATTAAATAATAATAACATAGTGTTACAATGGGCGGCCTTATCACTAAAAGTGATCTCTACCAGGCAACCTTAGGATGGAGTTGAATAAACAAAACTATTGGGGCGGGTGTAGTCTAACAATTAACAATGAAAAAGTACAAATTCATAAAAATAATTTAAAAATAAAACTAAATTTATTAGTGTTTCTAAACAAATGTATAAAAATAGCATGTAAGTTATACAGTATTTGGTTTTGTTTTTCAAAATGGCGGAGACATGGGGCTAAAAACATGTATAAGTTGTAGGGTCTTCCGCTCACAGATCCGTCAGTACTGATGGAAAGACAAACCACCTTGTTTTAACAGCACATGGAATATTGGTTTGAGCAATTTAAATCTCCTCAATTCCTTTTTTTTTATTCCAATCACCGTCGACCGACGACGGCTTATTATATTTTGCTTGCAGTTATCTTGTCATTGTAAGCAGCATTGCAGCATTTATTTGCCTAGTGGTAGGGCACTTTGCGAAAGGCTACTCCTCAAGTAGAAAATCTGTCGCAACTAACAGTGTGTTCCGGCTGCTTAGAGCCAGTAATTCTAGGTCAGCTTGAACCCCATCATCACCTACCATCAGATGAGATCGTGGTCCAAGGCTAACCTATCAGCGATAAAAAAGGCAATACTGAAATGCAGATAATATTAGTAAAATATAAATAAAAAATAAAGTAATCATAAATTTCTTCTCCATACCTTTTTTGTTTGTACTATATTGGTATTAAAGACCGAGAGGGTTCTAAATTCAAAACTTCCGTCGGCGAATATAAATTTGTTAAGTGACGTTTATTTTTTAAATATTTAAGAGGACGTTTAATCCGCGGCGCGATAAAGTGTTTACAGACTTATTTGCAGCCAGTATTAATACCTGCCTTGATTTCATTATTTTTCTTAAAATTATTCGGTGGCCAATGACACATCTGAACTTGCAATTCTGGTTTCAAAATGTATTTTTTTTTATAAGGTGGTATCATTGATATTTTATTATATGTTTGGAATTCTTCTTGATTAATCCGTTGATGCGAAAAGATTAAAATAACAAAAATATTGTAGACGAAGATGAGATAACAGATGCCAACATATTGAAAAAAAAAACAATTAGTTGTATTGATATTTTTTAAGCATGCAAAAGTTTACGTACCTATTATTTACCTATCTGTTTGTAGTTTGCACTTGTCAATGGATCTCCATTATTTTCCTGAAAGACGGGAAAGTTTTTACCTCATGTGGCTAATATGTTAACTAACATATTTTTAGAGCACTACGAGTACCTACCTCTATATTGGTTGTGAATCGAGCTTCTCCCGGTTTGTTTTTTTTTTATATCTGACTAGCTTTCCGGGCGCGGCTCCGCCCGCGCTTATGTCGGTTATCGCGCAAATACATTGACCTTTTTTTGCGCAGTTGGATAAAAACTATCCTATGTTTTTTCCCGGGTATCAAACTATTTCCATACCAAATTTCATTCAAATCGGTCCAGTAGTTTTGGCGTGAAAGCGTAACAGACAGACAGACAGAGTTACTGTCGCATTTATAATATTAGTACTGTTAGGTTAGCCTTTGACCACTATCCCACCTGACGGTAAGTGATGATGTGGTCGAAAATGTTGTTCAGACTAACCTAGAATTACTGGCCCTCATTTTCCTCCCAGTAATAGGTGCCTTAATCGCTTTACCACCGAGACCGAGGCTATGCGAGTTAACTAATTAACATGTAGGCAAAGTCGAGGAATCAAATCAAGGTATAAACACAAGCTGAAGAGATGTATTTTTATGTACTTTGGTATTTAAATACTTAGCGGTGGTTGTGAACTTAGGCACAAGACGATGGGCAGAAGCTAAGTGTCAGCTAATTAATACTGTACCGCACTTCGTAAATTATAGCTTTGACACTATACAGGGCGTCCCACGGATATGCCACATGGAGGGAAACTACCTTGAATATTGTAGCTAGAACGTTTTTCTAAAAGAACATTATTTGAATTTAAAAAACAATTTAAACTGCATTCATAGATTACAAAATTACAATTTTACGAGAGGAAAAATTTAATTCATGTGCGGGATTCGAACCCGCGTCAATCCACGCGGGTTCGAATCCCGCACCCCTTTAGCCGGGGTATGCTCTAATCCAATTGAGCTAACATTACAGTGAGTCCATAACTAAAAAAAAATCCTATCGTTCATTTTAACCATCGTATTGGGATGGAGCAAAATGCATTCATAAATATTAAAATAATTACATGATTGAACGGGAATCGAACCCGTTACTAGAGAAAAATAATCACCCTGTAGCTTTATCATACCGATCGGAAAGGCATCATCATAAGGATTATTTTTTGCTACATAACATAGTGTCGAATATAAAAGGAAGACCATGAATTTTATCATTTGATGTGAAATTTACATCTACAATATTTAAGGTACCTTCCCTCCATGTGGCAAATCCGTGGGACGTCCAGGGGGCCAACTCCCATCTCTTAATTCAGTCTTATTTTAACATTACATCTACAATTTTAATTCGCACCGCCACATATCACTATAGTATACTTACATAAGAACTTCAACGTGAGAGCGGGATGCATGCATTGAATCAAGTCATTTGTGCGACAGAGGTAGCGCAGAGGTGTATGGACGCGTGTTCGAATACCGCACATGACTTTTTCCTCACGTAAATTTGAAATTTAGTGTAGTAGGTATATTTTCATGTCCTCAACTACGAGTTTAAGTAGAAAATCTTTTTTTTAATGCAATATGCGACAAACAACCAATGATGGCTCTGGACTGCCGCTCAGCTGGTCCATGGTTCGAATCCCGCCGTGGGCTTTAGCTTCACCGCATGGTGGAAAGGTATTTTGCGAATGCCCGCCTGGCTAGCGACCACCCTCAAGTACAAAATCTGTCTCCAAGCACCTAACCGTGTGTTCCGGCAGCAGTCCTTGAGAACCAGTGAAACTACAGGCACATGAGACTAAACTACTATGTCTCAAGGTGACGGACGCAGTACAATTCGTGACTTCTGACAAAATGCATCTGTTATAGGCAGAGGTTAGTCCGCTTAACATCAGGTGGGCCCTCGAGCTTGTTCCGTGTCAATAACATAGGTAGGTACTGACGTAAGTATAGGTATCCCCATATGGGGTGCCGGGTTAGAATTGAACCTCCCCATATCATCCCATGGGTGTCGTTAGAGGCGACTAAGGGAAAAATACTAGAAGGTGGGCAGCAGCTTCTTCTAAAGAACTTCCAACTTACACTGCGATCCCCAAGACGCCTGCCAAGCGCGGGGATTATGGCAAATACCTCCTTAATAGGGGAGGCTGCATGTTTTCAGCAGTGGACGATCTGGCTGTTACAGTAAGTATTAAAGTACAGTAGATATCAAAGATTATGAACCTAGTTTTTGATCTGTGACAGATGTACCAACTTAATTTTTTTTCTAAACAGATAGTAGACATAGTTTGGTTCCAAAGGAAGACCAGCGCTGGCTAACAACCAGCATTCTGCTGATTTGGGACCAATTTGTGTGCACTTTACTATCTATGTAGTTGTACTTTTTCATGAAGCACTTTAGGGTCCGTTTCAGAATGTCCTAATAAAGTTTCAGGTTGCTAACCAACACATAAAATAACTGAATCATAAAAATGACAGTTAACATGCAGCGCGTTTTAAGCTTTAACCGATGGATAGGCTAAATCGATGACTATGAAAGGCAAAGATAGTGTTTTGTTTATTAAATATGTTCTGGGTATATAACTGCAACTTTAACATTCTGAAACAGGCCCTAAATCTCACCTGATTGTTTGTGTCACAAATAAAAGCATTTTTTCTTGCTTTCTTTCTAAAACTCCACAAATGCAGTGTTAACAAACAATTGCAAAACAATAAAAATAAATTGTTCCAATCATTACATCTCACTCAATCTTTTTTTATTGTTAAAATAATAATGACACTATATAGTGTTTTGTCTAAAATGAAAAACGGCGCGGAAAAATCATTGCGCTATGGTAAGAAGACGTGTCTGGTAAAACTGTGGAAACAGGTAAATAAATATTTTTAACAAAAAACATCCGACTACCAATGTAAAATATACATTATTAAGGATAATTCTACACCCTGTAAAAAATTGTGAGGCACAAAAAAATACAGTCTAATTGAGAACCTCTTCCTTTATTTCTAAATATGCTTACAAGAACTATCGCGTGCTAAGCGAAAATCATATTTTACAAATTAAATTCGGCAGAAATGCCAAGTCCCAGGTGGCCGAGGAGGTTTAGGCATCCGACGCGATATCGGAGGACGCGGGTTCGATTCCCGCCTTGGGCATAAAATTTTGTATTCCAATAATTTGTAAAATATGATTTTCGCTCAGCACGCGATAGTGCTTGTAATTCCCGCCGCGGGCATAAAATGTTGTACTCCAATAATTTGTAAAATATGAACCTCTTCTTTTTATCGTAGTCGGTTTAAAACAATTGAGCGAGTAAATGATAAATGTTGATAAATTTTACTATTCTTCATCTGATTTGTTACGTATACCTACGTATTAACTCATGAGAATTCCATGAAGGACTTTAGTTTAATTTCACATATCCGATTTCCCGCCGAAACTCCTTTCTTATCATTCTAGGCATCTCTAGAAGTCAATAAGTACTGCGCACATCAGTGTTGATTTCCGCAATATTATTAAAAAACTAGTACTACTAAAAATTTCAAAAATATACATCTTCGTTAAGTAAATGTAAGACGACGATCGCCTTAAGAGAAGCCGAAATCCGAAGGGAATGGAGAAATATTGTTCATAGAGCCATGAATGCCTTTCAGGGACACGACCTTCAGTAATGAAGTACACGACCAAGAAGAAGAAGATCAAAAAGATCTTTATGTAAAAATACCAAAGCCACACCCTTTTCACATCTTGATTAAATAGAGAAAAAACACCTTCTTTCTTATTAAAGTACGTTTATATTTTAGACAGAACGTAATAAGTGAGCGAGAAAAAAGTTCATCTCGAAAAACCAATTATCTATGGCATATAAAAAGTTTCCGTCTATTTTCGGTCTCACGGTGATTTTAGAAAAGTAATAAACTTGGTTCTGAAATAAACATTTGAGAGTTCTGTACAATTTTATTATTAATAATATAACCTAAAACACTATTTATTTCTTAATAATTAAATGTAGGTAATTGCGGAAAAGATACAAGAGTGGCCAAATCATCGCTTGAAAATATTGTGGTCCTTAATTCAATTTCGGGTTTGATTGTTTGGTTTATGAATTCTCAGTAGCACCTCGTAGTCTGAATCTGTGTCTCGTAGATGACAATAGGCTAGCCCCTTATTACTTGGGAGCAAAACATATCAACGTGGGTCTTTAAATACTGGTTCTCACAGGTGTGGCAATGATATTTCAAGCACTTTTTTTTACAGATAAAATGAGTTTCCTGCTGCTCTATACGAATGCGGTACCCTAATAAGTAGGTACGTAACAATAAATAAAAACATTACATTGTAGCCGTGTCCGTCTGTCTGTGTGCGTGCTCTCACGAAATCAACACATTTTGAAGTTTTCATACTTACAGGATGCTCTGCTTTTTGATAACCAATTGAAGCAAGCCTTTGTAACAACTAGACGGTCTGGTGCGTGTTGAATAATAAACTATAAATAACTTAAAAATAATACTGATGTATTCAAATAAAAAAGTAGACAAATTAGAGTTGTGAGTCATATGTCATGTTGGCTTAGCGGTCAGAGCATACCCCAGCTATGGGGGTTGATGGCGCAGGTTCGAATCCTGCACATGACTTTTTCATCTCGTTTTAATTCGTCATTGAATAAATAAAAATAGTACTGATATTAGTATTCTATTGATATCAGCAGTACAATAGCCAGCCCCTCCCTCAAGTCAGCCAAGAGAATAGGTTCTGCGATGAACCCTGCCAATTATTCTAGTTACGGTGTATCGGTGATAGCGCCGATTTCTTAGCAATCTTTAGCAATCGAGACAGACAGAAACAAAAGTCACATAAAAAGGTTTCCATCATAATTACATAATTCTTCCTGCAATCAAAACGGATTGATTGAAACGTCATGATAACTGAAAGTAAAATATATTTTCAATTTATTGTTTTAATAGTCATATATTAACAATACAGGGTTATTGGTAAAATGATAACAACCTCTTAGGGTTGACTTCTGGTCCTAACAAATATTTTGAGAAGATTATTTTTTGTTTTGAAAAAAAAAATCTTTATAATTTTTTTTGTGGTTTGATGCCTCCTTAGAGCCAATAGCGCCTACCGCGCCAACACTGGACCGCGCCGTGCTCCTTTTAAATAGAGTTTTGAGCATTTACATCGAGCAAAGTAATAATAATATGAAATAATACATTACAGGCACAAGAAACTTTTAACATCAGGTGGTCCTCGTACTTATTCTGTCATAAACATATAAAAAGATTTAAAAACAATTGGAAAAAAAAAATTATCAAAAATTTTTTTTTCTCAAAATACTTGTTAGGACTAGCAGAAGTCAACCCTAAGAGGTTGTTAGCATTTTAACAATAACCCTGTGTATAAATAATAAAGTATCGTGATTATAATCTACTTGAAAATGTATAAGTTTCAACTGTGCATAATAAACATCCTGTATACAAACCACAATGATCACTAAACAAACGCCGCCCAAAAGGTTTAATGCAATAAAATAAATGCGCCGTCCCTTTCTAACACAAGCTAATATTACATCGTCTCTGTCACTCTCCCTACAACATGCAACCAATTAATATGTTTAGAAAACCAAAATGTGAAGACCTTTTAAAAATTGTAGACGAAAATTAGATATTTTTGAAGAGGATCTTAATACAAGATAGATTTAAGAATTCAGTCTTAATAAGTTATAGTTATTAATAATAACAAATATTTTTTAAATATTTTAAGAAAACATCAAATTAATATTTTAATAAAACACTTAAAAAATACAAAAATATATCTAGTGACAATTATCGTGCGCTCGAAGAGTCAAGACCTCCTGAGGATGCTTCGTGTAGAAGCGAAACGCGTCGAAAAAATTCTTCCTGTTTGGCTGCGTGGCGTTAGTGACGTCACGTCGGTTTACCAGGAAGAAACAATTCTTCCGGTTTGGCTGCGTGGCGTTGTGACGTCACGTCGGGTTACCAGGAAAATTAGGCGGAATTGTCACTAGATATATTTTTGTATTTTTTAAGTGTTTTATTAAAATATTAATTTGATGTTTTCTTAAAATATTTAAAAAATATTTGTTATTATTAAATATGGATTTCCGCAAAGTAACGCCTGAATCTATTCATTAAGTTATCGTTATTATTTGATAAGTAAAATTTTATTGAATTTTTATTATATTTATTTTAATCAAAGAAAACGAAATATTGTCTAAAATCATATACTTACTTTGGAATGTAGTGATCGAGTTTTGATCAAATTTTTTTAAGCGCTCGTAGCGAAGTTCGCTTAGCCGTTCTGAACAGATCATCAAAGTTAAGCAACGTCCGCCTCGGTCATGACTTGGATGGGTGACCGCTGGCGACATTACTACTGAGCGCTTCTCAAGATGAAATAAGTGTTGAATATGGTCACAGGTTGTTCTTAAAAGCATTTAAAATAATTTATTTCATTTGAAACAAATAATGCGTGGACGTTATTATCCATTTTATGAATGAAATTCTATTGTCCTCACAATCTGCGGTTAATTCGTACACATAGTACGCGATATATTAGTTTTGCTTTTTACCTGCATTGACTAAAATTACAGTGAAAACTCCATAATTTTTCAATAATAAATCTATCTTCTATAATTCCTTTGGTTGGAAAGATAAACTGACACTGAGGCAATTTCCGTGTTCCATGGTTTTGTCATAATCAAGCAGTACTAATGAGTTTGCTTTCTTGTCTTTGGTCTTTGAAATTTTACATAGCAATAATGGATGATTGTAGCTGGAAAAACAATCTTAAGTGCATTTATGGCGGCGACTTCGAAATACCGGACAAATTTTACTGGGAAAAGTTTATGGGGCTAAGAATGGCAAAATTAGCAGCACGTTTCCGGTAACTTCGAAAATCACACAAACTACTTGTGGACTAAGGTCCATAGTAGCGCGCGATGCAACATGGCGGAAACGTCAAATTCCTCGTCCTAAATACGCGAAAATTAGAGAAAATATGTAATAGTTCTCTTAAGGAAGCGACGATAATAAAAACAAGGTAAACAATACAACTTATTCACCTTAACTAGCACCTTAAAACAATATAATAATTTTCTGTCTTGAACATCTGCCTTGAAAACATCTGGGCTCAATTTATCCTGGTTGGTTTGACTAGAAAGTATCCAAAGATACATATAATTTACTCTGAGGCGGTAAAATAATAATTATCTATGGATCCTATTTTGTTTTTTTAAGCTGTCAAAATAGAAGTAGGTTGACCATGCATAGAGATGGACGTTTTCTGTTTTTTTTTTTATTTACAGGCAAAGGTATAAAGTAGTAATAACTATATTTGAATTATAATAGAGCAGCTTTACCATACGTACCTTTGGTTAGGCTATGTCTTATATTACAGTTCCTTGGGAATTTTCTCGCGGAAAATAAAAACCATTTCAAATTTGAAATGGTACATACATTCATTTCTCACCTCGGGAATTGAATCCATGTTGCCCGATTTCACGCACCCGGTGCCTTAACCGCTGGGCAAACGAAGATCACTCGACTGAGCCGAAATTTTGTACCAACTTATATTGTATTACTTGAATTAACCATCGTTGCTCGTATGGTAATTGTGATTTTCGCTTAACAAGCAGTAGTGCTTGTAATCATTTAACCCAATATTTCAAATGGTATTTAATAAGTAGATTAAAGGCACAATATCAAAGTTTTGATCCAATCAATAATGTGTATGGTCACCACATTTTCATACAAGTCCGCCATCTTACCTGGCTTTTTTATGCATCAATATGGCGGCAGTCTTTGCCCCGGGATGACTTCATATAATCTATGTTCAAAGATGGCTCTATATTATCTATGGTCATTTTTTTCTAACCACAAATCATATTCTGAGCTTGAGATAGTAGATGTGTTGCGTTGTTTATGACATTAAAAAATGGGTAGATTACTACGTCGAAGAAAAAGTTCTGATTATTACGTTCGGTCGTAAATTGTTTTTGTGAATATTTTCTATGGATTAAGTATTAATGTTATTTGAAAATATCATTTGAGTAGAGTTTTGTGAATATCATTTGAACAGTTCAGTATACAATTATACCATTAGGTCGTTTTAATCAATATTTTTTTAGTTACATGTGTACATATGTATGAATACTTATAATAACATAGGCACGTATGTACCAAAACAGTTTGGTAGGTACTTTTTTATTTGATCATTATATATTACCAATTCGTTATAGTGAAGTCTCCTATGTTTGTCAGCGAGCATGACTGGAATGAAATCTGATTATTTTGCTACGAGGGCCAAATACGGTCGAAATAAATGTGACGTCCATTAAAAAAAGTACTGAACAGTAAATGTTCAATGCAGTAATTCCAGAATTTAACTAATCTGTAGATAGGTACAAAGCTCATAATTGTAATCGACTCGAACTTATTTAAGCTTTATATTGTGCCCGATCAATAAAGACCAGCCAGCAAAACTAGGAATTTGTTTTACCACTGCTAATAGTAGAACTATGCTTCTACGAGATTTAAGAAGGATCACACCACGAGCCTAGCACTGACCGGAGGCAAATTTCCCCGGGCAGAGGATAAGTCTTCTTAACTTTAAATCCCAAAGATAATATAACGCTCACAGAAGGCAAAGTCAAGTTGCAGGTAAAACTTTTTGATTAAAAAATCCTACTACACAGTTTGTGATTACTTTAACGACAAAAATGCTTGGAAAATTCCGCCTCTGCCAAGCTATCACCTGTCACCTACGTAATTTGGACAAATTGTAATAATTTTATAATATAGTTTGTAACACATTGTTAAAAGATGTTTAAAAGAATGGCCCTTGCCCGATTTTCACGCAGTGGCTCTATACATCATTTTTTGCTGGCAATACAATATAAATTATTTCACTATTGAAATTTGTAATTGTACCACATAAGAGCGTCGTAGATGCCTAAATTGAATAATTATATTGATTTTGCATTTTTTTTTACAATTTAAATATGTATTTGCCGTTGGATAAATCCCTTTTTTCTGTTATTGTCGTCATAATAATCACTACTAATAAGTAAGCGAAAGTAACTCTGTCTGTCTGTTACGCTTCCACGCCAAAACTACTGGACCGATTTGAATGAAATTTGGTATGGAAATAGTTTGAGACCCAGGAAAAAACATAGCATAGTTTTTATCCAACTGCGCAAAAAGAGATTAATGTTTTTGCGTAATAACCGACATAAGCGCGGGGGGAGCCGCGCCCGGAATGCTAGTATAAAATAAAACTACCCAGCATTAATCAATACCACACCAATCTCCGACCTGTGCCGCCACGCCGTGCACACCTGTCTACAGCTCCGCCAGTATCTCCCAGTGAGACCGCAATAGTCCCCGCACTCGCCGTGCCGTCGCGCAGAGGCGCTCTAAGACGTCAGGCATTACCACCTACCCAAGTCCCTTGTTTCGGACGAACAACATCATATCGGGCTGGTGGTCTTGTTTTGACCGCACTTTTCGGTGCGCATTTCACCACTTTACTACCCGACACAACATAGTAACAGTCGCGTAACAACACACTTTGTGCTGTTAAGCGACGTCGTTCAGGCGTGGGGTAGCGTCAGCCAAACCCGTCTGAACGATCAAATCCGCCATTTGCTGCGGTCGCAGTGTGACACCCTACGGTGACAACGGCCACTGTTGTTGTTTTGGTTTAACCTTGCACCGTGGCCTTTCCCGCTTCACGGGTCAGCCGAAGCAAGCTGGGCTCCGGGATTACTGGCCTTGGGGTCACCCCTAGTCAACCCCGGAGTAGCGCTTAGGAGCACCCCTCTCCGCCGAGAAAAAAGCTCGGAGAGGGTACACAACTAGGGCACACCATAGGTACTCACTCCCTCTCACACAAGTGAGCTCACGAGTTGCGAGAGGGAGACAGAACCCGTTAGGCCATCCTGAGTATTCCCCTCAGGATGCAACGTCCCTCTAACGGTGAGGTGGAGGTCCTTCAGACCTTCGCCCTCCGCTACCCCGAACTCTACGCTGATCATCAGCAATCGCTTAACGATGCAGAGAGTGCCCGCCTCACGGACACTCTCATCGCTCCCTCCGGAACTCCAATTCCGGAGGCCATCGTCCCTCCTCTGACCCGGTCCTTCTCAGAGGACAGCCCGACTTCGCCCGCTCCGGGCCCCGACAACAGACGCACGGTGGCAGCCCCTCCCCGTGAGAGGTCTCGCTCGCGCTCACCGATCGGGAGGCCAGCGAGCACCCGTCCCTCCATCGCCGTTGTCGAGCCCACTTCGGACTCCGAAGCGGAGATGGATGTAGATCCGAGTCGTGCCTTACGCACTGACTCGGACTCCGATAACGACGGCTATACCGTCGTAGACAGAAAACGCAAGCGTGCTCCTAAAGCCGCTAGTTGCGCAACTTCCGCCCCTCCCGCCAAGGCACCCGCTAAGGCCCCCGCCTCCGGCAAGAAGCCGACCCCCGCCCCGCGCCCCGCGTCTCCTCCCTCCGCTCCGGCCACCACTGCCGCGTCCCCTCAGGACGCGAGCGCGCGCCGCGAAAAACCGCCTCCGCCCCTGTTCATTCAGGACAAAACCAAATGGGACATGCTGTCCCGTTTAGTTTCGGATCGTGGGATCCACTACACTAATGCCCGCTCCACGCAGCAGGGCATTAAAGTTCAAGTGTCCACCATTAGCGACCACAGAGCGCTAACAAAGCTCCTCCGTAAAGAGAGCATAAGTTTTCACACTTATGCGCTCGAAGAGGAGAAAGTCCTCCGAGTGGTCATCCGCGGTGTGCCCAAGGAGGTACATACCGATTCGGTATGTGCCGACCTGAAGGCACAAGACTTCCCCGTACATGCAGTTCACCGCATGTACAGCGGGAAGGACCGCAGTCCCTACGATCTAGTACTCGTAGTACTAGATCGTACACCTGAAGGCAAGGCCATTTTTAATTTAAAAAAGGTCTGTGGCCTCTCAGGACTCGATGTCCAAGCCCCATACAAAAATGGGAGTCCCTCGCAGTGCCATAACTGCCAACTATACGGGCACGCCTCCCGTTTCTGCTTCGCTCGCGCTAGGTGCGTTAAGTGCCTAGGCGATCACGCGACAGCAGCGTGCACTCGCACCCGGGATTCACCGGACCCACCCAGCTGTGTTTTATGCGGTGCTCAAGGGCATACCGCGAATTACCGTGGCTGCCCTAAAGCACCACGAGTGAACCACAGGGTGGCAAGGCATAGGCCGACCCGTCCCTCTTACGACCGTTACCAACGGGTAAGCCCTAAACTAACGGTAGTACCTGCCTCACAGGTAATACCCGCGCCGCTCCCAGCCCGTAACGCATGGTCTAAACCACCCAGTATGGTTAAGACCGTCGCTACCGCCCGCGCCCCGGCCCGCGCGCCCGCACCCGCGCCCGCACCCGCACCCGCCCGCGCCGCGGCCCCTGCCCGCGCACCGGCCCCGGCTCGCCCCGCGCTCCCGGCACCCGTCGCCAACACCATTCGCGCGCCTCCCCGCGCCGCTTCCCGGCCACAAGCTCCACCTATGCCATTGATGGCTGCCCCTCTTCAAGAGGCAATCAACCTAGTCAGCGATCTGGCTATGTCGGTTGACATCAATGAGGTACAAGAGCTATTCCACAAGATGCAATACGCTCAATCCCCAGCGGACGTGATCCAATACACATTGGAACACGCGAATTTACTTAGCGCCCTTAAGCGCTTCGTTCCCCAGGCCCCTCCCCAGTACAACCACTATGGGTAGTACAACCGAACGCACGAAACCGTACTCAGTTTCGTTAGCGTCATTTAACGCTGACGGCCTCTTCAAACAACGTGACCTCGTCCACGACTTTTGTTGTACCCACCTTATCGATATCATATGCGTGCAGGAAACCTTTCTAAAACCGGGGAAGGCGAACCCTAGGTTTGCCAACTACAGAACGGTACGTGATGATAGAGTGAACTCCCGTGGGGGAGGCACTCTTATCTATTACAAAAGGTCCCTGCACTGCATTCCCCTACCTACCCCGACTCTTGTTAATATGGAAGCATCTTGTTGCCTCCTAGCTATGACTGGTCATCAACCTATAGTCATAGCATCCTGTTACCAAGCTTGCAAAAAGCCGATCGTCCGAGCTGACTTAGAAGCCCTATTCTCATTAGGAAGCGCCGTCATTCTGATTGGCGACTTCAACAGTAAGCACATCCTATGGAATTGTAACGTCAACAATCCCAGAGGTATTGCACTTGAAAACCTAATCGCAGAACTTAACTTTGACATAATTGCGCCCACTGAGCCCACTCACTACCCTTATATGGAAAACCACCGATCTGACTTGCTTGACATGGCACTATTCAGAGGCGTAACACTCCGGTTACGCTCCATAGAAGTGGTTCACGAGCTTCACTCTGACCACCGACCCATTATACTGCGACTAGGTCCCGACCCAACGACTGACCTCCCCCGCCCCACTAAGACGATAGTGAACTGGAAGCAAGTAGGCGATGCCCTAAAGGCTATCAGTTCACCGGACCTAGACAAGATCCCTGACGACATCCTGACAAAAGATGACGTAACCCTTGCGATCGATTCGTTCACCAATCACCTCTCCACCGTAGTAGGTGCATCCGCAAAGGAGGTCATAGTGCCGGACGACCGGCGCCTTGTCATTCCAGCGGATGTGAGACGATTGGTGACGGAGAGTAAAGCAGTGACCCGACATTACGACTCTTACCCCAGTAAAGAGAACAAAACTAAGAAACGCCACTTTGAACGCATGGTTCAAAGTCGCATGTCTGAGTTGCGTGATCAACAATGGGGCGATAAACTTTCAAACCTCGTGCCAAGCCACCATGCTTACTGGGACTTGGCGCGAGGCTTGAAAGGAAGTAACCATAACGACATGCCTCCCTTATACAGACCAGTCCCACTAGTCCCAGCGTTCTTTGACGAAGACAAAGCTGAGTGCCTAGCTGATAGCCTAGAGGCTCAGTGTTCCCCTAACGTAGATCACGTTGACCAAGCTCACCTCGATTCGGTGGATGCTGAAGTCGAACGTAAAAGCTCTGTGGTCACCTCTGAACTCCCACCAATCACCTTAGCGACTTACGCTGAGGTGGAGAGACTGATCAAGGCCCTCCGACCGCGCAAATCCCCCGGTGCCGATGGCATCTCCAACAGGGTTCTTAAAACCCTCTCTCCTCCTCTCATCCATCTCTTAGTCAGCATCTTCAATGCTGCTATGAGCCACTGCTTATTCCCAGACACCTGGAAATGTGCAAATGTCATTGGCATTCACAAACCAGGCAAAAGCTCATCTGACCCCACCAGTTACCGCCCCATCAGCCTCCTCAGTGCCTTAGGCAAACTTTACGAGCGGTTACTTGCAAACCGTCTCCAGTCCCATGCTAAGGAACACCACCTTATCCCAGATGAGCAGTTTGGCTTCAGACCCGGACACTCATGCGTCCAACAGGTGCACCGCCTCACGGAGCACATCATTGAGGGCTTCAATAAGTACCCCAAACCCCAGACTACGCTAGCAGTCTTCCTCGACGTAGCGAAAGCTTTTGACAAAGTCTGGCACAACGGCTTGATCTACAAGCTATACCAATTTGGCGTGCCAGAACGTCTTGTGCTCATCCTACAAGACTTCCTTAAAGCCAGAAGCTTTCGCTATCGCGTGGAAGGCACCCTCTCCTCCCCCCACCCAGTCAGAGCCGGAGTCCCTCAGGGCTCCGTGCTATCACCTATTCTCTTTGCACTGTATACCAGTGACATCCCACGCTCTCAGCCCAAAGTATTCCTAGCCCAATATGCGGATGATACCGCCATTTACACCACTGGGTGGCATATCAACAGACAGTCCTATTTCGTCATGCAACGGGCCATCACCGAGATCGGTGACTGGTTCCGAAAATGGCGCATCGCGGTCAACCCAGCTAAAAGCACAGCTATGTGCTTTACTGAGAAGACACGCACCCCTTACCCGAAACCGCTTATTTTGTTCGACGAACCCATTCCCTGGGTTCCTAGAACAAAATACCTCGGAGTCACCCTTGATCGTCATCTCACCTTTAACGATCACATAACAACCGTCCGTAACAGAGCGGCCTTCATAATGGGTCGCCTTGGTCCCCTACTTCGCAAAGAGAGTAAAATGTCTCTTAGTAATAAGAAGACACTTTACACTGCCTGCATCCGCCCCATCATGACTTACGCATCAGTAGTGTTTAGTCATGCTAGTGAGGCCCACCTTCATAAACTTCAAGTCATCCAAAACCGTTTTCTTCGTAATGCAACCGGCGCCCCGTGGTATATCCGGAACACCGAGTTGCATTGCGACTTAAACCTTCCCTCTCTAGCGCAGTTCAATAAGGACTGCGCCCGCCGATACTTTGATCGAGCGCCCCACCACCCGAACCCATTGGTTGTCCAGGCATCGAACTACTCGACTGCCTCTTCTATCCCATTTTTCAAACCCCCCCGTCGCCGACCACGGCAGGTATTAGACGACCCGGATGACCCCATCGCAGCCATTACGTTGGCAGCTTTAGCGTTATCCGCAAGTCGTCGAGGTAAAATCCCCAGGTGTGAGGTAATCAGAGGTCACACAATCAAACACCGAGCTCGCCGGCGAGCTCGAGGCAAAAACAAGGTCACGATAAATTGCTCTCCAAATAGTCAAAGAGTATTATTCAGTAGGGCCCAATTGTGCAACACTGCAGTTGCACAGAGGCATTTTGCTCCGATCCCCCCCATGTCTCTCGACAGCGAGACAAGCCGAGGTCCGAACCACAGTGGTGCCCTTGAGCTCGCTGTCAACCCCTCCTATAGTAGCGGTACGTTTTCGGCGTCCGCAGGAGACGGAGGTAGAAAGCGCTTTTCGCCTTCTACGCCCGTCTCGGGAGAAGTGCCTTCGGCACTTCTCCCTCCCGGGCTATTGTAGGGCCAGGCCCTCGCCCAAAACCCGGTGGAGCTGGACGACCGCACAGGCGGTAGCCAGCATCTATGTCCTCCCTAAACAAACAAACATTAATCAATACTGACAGTTGGTTTGCTCAATGACCTACCCTTTGATCGCTAAAAGTAAGTGTTAGTTATAGAAAGTCTTACACAGGATTAACATACAGTGAATTACAATACGCACCCAACATATATTATTCAATTAGTAATTGTTTACCCACCTTCTTGGAACAGGGATAACTTCTCCCTAGCTTATGTCAGATGGAGACTATTTTCAAAAGAAGAGATCAGTTTTACTTCCCTTTTTTTAAGGGAATGTAGCGGAGCAAACTCTATGCCCGCCTGATGTTAAGCGGATCAACCTCTGCCTATAACAGATGCATTTTCAATCAACGAACTGTGCCTGAAACAGTTGTCAAGTCTCATGTGCCTGTAATTTTACTGGGTAAAGGACTGCAGCCGGAATACCCTACTAGGTGCTTGGTGACTGATTTTCCACTTGAGGGTGGTAGCTAGCCAGGCGAGTATTTCCAAAAATGCCCTTCTAAGGTGAAGCTCAAGCCGGCGCGGTTGTAAGGATCGAACCGGGGACCTGCGGCACCGCAGTCCATAGCTATAATCGGCCATCACTGTTTCAAAAAGCATATAATTTGATCACTGGTGGATAAAAACAGGGGATTTTTTTCTCCAGTCTATACTAGGTCCGCAGTTGGTCTTAGCAACAAAACGATGGTTTGCATATTTTTTAAAGCATTCGAATAGTTCTATATTTATAAATTAGATAACCACTTCGTATATATAGACAAATGTCAAATGTTTGAGCGGAAAGTATAGGTAGAACAGTTTATATGGCAAAATGAAATTGTTGTTTTTACTATCTTCCTCACCCTTTTTTCATTTATTCTTATCGTTTGAACCTTCCCTGGATACGACAAACATTTCTAAACCAAAATCAGCTAAATCGGCTCAGCCGTTCTCGAGTTTTATCGAAACAAACAACCGCAATTGAACTTTATATATATAGTTCTTTATATACACTCGAGAGCAATGAATCCGGGTCACTTAAAGAATGTTAAAAATCTCGGAAACTAAAAATGATAGGTTAATGCAATAAATTGTATTTAATAGACAATGTAATACTCCTTAAATGAAAGTAAAAAAAATATGAGTCACCATACATTTTATTAACACAAAATTACATAAAGAAAAAAACTGCTGATCTCTCCTTAAAACAAAAATAGGAAACATGAAATTTTTGAACTTTATTACGATTTTTTTGAATTTTAATACTTCGTATTGCCTCCTCGTGCTTCCATTACTGCGTTTACGCGGTTTGGCATGCTGTACACCAAGTTCCTTATACGATTTTGGGGAATATTCTCCCATTCCTCTGTGAGAGCAATTTTGAGCTCACGAAGCGTGATTGGGGGAGGGTTTCGTTGTTTTACGCATCTGCCTAGCTCGTCCCAAGCATGCTCGATCGGGTTGATATCCGGGCTGCGCGCTGGCCACTCCATACGAGTAATGTTCATCTCTTGAAGGTAGTCATTCACAATCCTACCTGTATGAGGTCGGGCATTGTCATGCATAAATATAGCATCCTCACCTAAATTGACCATAAATGGACCAACGTGATCATTGAGGATTTCTTCCACATATCTTACGCTAGTTAAAGAGCCGTTTTCTATGATCACCAGCTCTGTGCGACTTTCAGAAGAAATTCCGGCCCACACAAGTACAGACCCACCACCGTAGGCTACTTTTTCTTCGATGCATGCTTGCTTGAATCTTTCCCCTGGTCTTCGATACACTCTGTGTCTTCCATCGTGCTTGTAGAGCATAAATTTTGATTCGTCGGAGAACATAACTTTTGACCAATCTTCAATACTCCAATTTACGTGGCTCTGGGCATATCTTAGTCTCGAAATACGATGCCCACGCTCCAGTTTAGGGCCGTTTGCAGGTCTAAGGGGTTTTAAGTTAGATTCAGCAAGCCGACGTCTTACTGTCCATGCACTTGGGTTACTTCCTCCGAGGCGTCGAAACTGATTGGTGAGTTCAGTTCCTGTGAGAAAGCGATTTCGAAGCATGGTGTTCACCAAGTGTCGGTCTTCTCGTGCTGTGGTACACCTGGTTCTGCCCGTTCCTGGTCTGCGTAGGTTAGAACCAGTTTCTTCGTAACGTCGGAGAACTCTTTGTACTGTTGACAGCGACACACCGACAGTCCTGGCTGTATCGCGCTGACTCCGGCCGGTTTCCAGCATTGTAAGTATTCTGGTGCATTCTTCAGGCGTAAGCGACATAATTTCAGCTTGAATAATGAATATAGAGCACTATCAACATGGTTTATGTACCCACATAAATGACAGATTACAAACAAAAGCAAAACCAAATGCTGTAATTTCGTAGTTCCATCTTCGAAAGTGGCCCTTTTTCAAATTTGATTTTTTTATGATATAACTTTACAATAACTAAGAAGTTTTAATACCTTCATTTAAGGAGTATTACATTGTCTATTAAATACAATTTATTGCATTAACCTAGCATTTTTAGTTTCCGAGATTTTTAGGATTATTTAAGTGACCCGGATTCATTGCTCTCGAGTGTATATAGAGATAATGGTAAATCAACTCGTATTAAGTTAGTCAATAACAGCATGGTAATCCTCAACAACCTGGCTTAGACCCAATTGAATTTGGTTTCTTCTGATTTAGCTTTAACATTTTTTTTTACATTTACACTGGAATATAATGAATGACCTGGAAGCCATATTGTATTCATCACATCTAATTATAAATATCACTACAAAATATATTTTTTATTCCCTAAACGGTTTAAGCATGAAAGGACATATTAGAGTCATATGTCTTGTTGGCTTAGAGCATACCTACCCCGGCTACAGGGGCTGATGGGGTGGGTTCGAATCCCACACATTACTTTAATTTTTCCTCTCGTATTATACGTTCTCATTGAAATTTTGTAATGTCACTACGAATTAGTTTTTTTACGACTTAACTGTATGTTTTAACATTAATATTAATATATAACATTAAAACACGAAAATTTATACATATTTATATATATATGTGTGTATATGATATATATTACTTAATTACCTTCATGTTTTTCTATTTATTAAGTATCTAAAATATAAGTTAATTATATACAAAATTATTTCGTTATCGATTAAATTGATATATTATATATATTCATAGTAATATAAGAATAGGATAACTGTATCTGTTTATTTTTAATAAGTGCACAAACAGTTTTATATCTTTCATTGTTTTTCTTTTTTCAATTAAGTAGGGAAGGGAATATCATTCATGACAGGAGGAAATCTGGTTTGAATATTAGCTATTACCTAATATTTTTTTCTAACTTGCATCAAGATTTAATGTAAAAGACGTCTTTAGTTTTTCAATCATATAAGTAATGTATCTAGATTAAGTTTTCTTTTGCAAATAAATATTTATCTTATCTTATTTTTCCGTAACTTTGTGTAATTGTTCTAATTATTCTTATATAATATGGTATTGTTCTATATTATTATTTAATTCTGTTGATTTAAATCCTTGATTGAATATTATATGCTTAATTTGATTTTTAATTAACGAATATGTTTTCGTACATGGGTCCTGGTAGGTACCTAAAATAAACTGATTATATATGTATATTTTTTGCCTCACCTTGTGATGTGATATGATGAAGTGCGTGATGGTAATTGATGGTCAAAGCTAATTCGGAATTAATTTTGTGTACTTAACTCAATTACCTACAAGTACTGATAAATAAGTAACTATAATTCGGCTCCTTGCCTCTCAAAATACAATATCCGTGTATCAAAATCACAAACCGATTAATTTATCAAAGAAAACCAACAAAGCGCCGCTTTAAACCCAATACAAAATAGAGAAAAAAAATACGTATTGTACTATTTTGTCACTTTTCACTAGGGGGCGTTCGACCACCCAAGTTTTCGTCCTTAAAGACGCCGATCGAGGTTAAAAGTAATATATTAATGCAACAGGTATCAACCTACGATCTGTAGATAATTTAGTACCGAAAAAAATGTACGGAACAAAAAAGTACGACAAAGTGGCCGCGTGTAATAAATTTTGTATTGTACGCGGAGACGAAATGTCAAAACATTTTATCAATAGTACTAAATTGGGTGCTTTTTGTGTGTGAATCTTTTTTTTGAAGGCAGAAAGAAGACTTTTGCTTAATCTTTTTATATGCGGTGGTTAATTTTAAATGATGGTTTGTTATCTTCATTCACGTCAATAAAACTAGAAACACTTTTGTCTTTTGATATCAGGAGATGAGAATACAAAACTGATAATAAAGCGTCACGCATGCCCATAACTGATTGCAATTCTTTTGTTTCATAGCAATTATAGCCGAACGGTAATAGGTAAAAGCTTTAAACACTGAAGCGCTCGTAGCCAAGTTTGCTTAGCCATTCTGAATCGATCAGCAAAGTTAAGCAACGTCCGCCGCGGTCATGACTTGGATGGGTGACCGCTGGTGACATTACTACTGAGCGCTTCCGTGCTTCGGAGGGCACGTTAAGCCGTCGGTCCCGGTTGTTGTCTTAGGATAGCAGTCGTTACAGCATGGTGGTAGGGCACTTTGCATATGCCCGCCTGGCTAGCTACCACCCTCAAGTTGAAAATATGTCGCCAAACACCTAACGGTGTGTTCCGCCAGCTGTCCTTGAGAGCCAGTAATTCTAGGTTAGTCTGAACAACATCCTCGACCACATCATCACTTACCATCAGGTGAGATAGTGGTCAAAGGCTAACCTATCAGGCATAAAAAAAAAAAAAAACATTTATTCTCAAAAAAGACATTCTAAATCACTCACTTAAGAACAATACTAGTCTATATATATATATAAAAATCAATTGCGGTTGTTTGTCTCGCTAAAACTCGAGAACGGCTGAGCCGATTTAGGTGATTTTGGTTTTGAAATGTTTGTCGTAGTCCAGGGAAGATTTAAACGATGAGAATATATGGAAAAATGGTGAAGAAGATAGTAAAAACAACAATTTCATTTTCCTATATAAACTGTTCTACCTATACTTTCCTGTCAAACATTTGACGTTCGTCTGTTAGGATAGTTGATCTAGTCATTAATATAATTACCATGTTCTAATCATTAATATAATTACCATGTTCTAGTCATTAATATAATTACCATGGTGTCGTCCTATCTAGTAAGGGTACCTTATGGAGTACCTGGGAGGGTTCCCAAAGTGATCATTTGCTCAATCGATTGCAATCTGCAATTAGATATCGAACAAGTTGTTTTTTAAACACGTTGAAAGAGTTTACATTTTTATATGCATATATTTAATAAATTTGTGCTTCTTCGAATGGACTACTTTTTGTCATAGTTGGTTCTAGCTTTGGTGGTAGCTAGCCAGGCGAGCAATTGCAAAATGCCTTCCACCGTGCGGTGAAGCTCAAGCAGCGGGAATCGAACCAAGGGCCTGCAGCACGGCAGCCCAGGGCTTTTACCACTTTGCTATCGTAGCTTCAATCAGAGAACGAAGTTGAATCATACATCCACTAGCACGGAAGTCAGACAGTTGATTGAACCCATTGAATCGTATACCATCTATGGCTAAACCAGGCCACATGCGGTTTATCACAAAAGACAGTAAAGTTTAAGTAAACCAACAGTTATTTAATGGATGAAGGAAAGCGGTAGCTTAACCGCAAAATGTAAGTTTGACCACGTACGTAATTCTGTACTTCCGGGCTTTTTGTGCCAAATAACAGGGCATTGGATGGTTAAGAGCTTTTCTGTGGGTTACACGAGTCCGTTTTGATTTACACGAAAAAGATAACTGAGACCTAAATGATTAAAGTCATAGTACTTAATCGATCCCCAAGCCGCCTGCCAAGCGTGGGGATTATGGTAAATACCCCCTTAATAGTTAGGCTGTGATCAGCAGTGGACGATCCGGCTGATACAGTATAGTACTTAGTATTGTAATAATAGGCAAATATTGATCGTTTTTTTTACCGACGGTATGCTTTTATTAACAAAACAACGAATTTATGCTACGGAAGAGAGTGGTGGGCTGTATTTTTATTTCAATCTGATTGAATTAACGTTTTTTTAAGAAATGGAGAGTCCAGCACCCTCTTCCGCAGCATAACTGAAAAACCGGACGGTATTCTGTATGGGTTGCCGGTTCAAGTACCACTGGAAGTTATCTAATTCCGAAATAATTTAGGTTTTCGCTTATCATCGCTCCTAAATACATGCTATTTATATAAAAAAATGGCTTCATCGATTTGGTATTAAGTGTTGGTCGTATATCAACCTACCAGCCTATATGTAAATAGTATTCTGCTATTTAGATATTTTTCGCCAACGCTTAAAACTCGTGCACACGAACGCAAGGAAAAAAATTGTCTGTACAGCACCTTCTGCCATCGAATAATTAGAAATGCACCAGGAGGATATTCTAGGGTTGCAGGTCTCGCCTGAAATCATGTTTTTCTGTCCGTAATAATTTCTATTACGCATAGTATCCGTCAAAACTCTTTAAAATAATATCAAAATAAACCTGCGTGACGCGAGGTGCTTGGCAACAGATTTTCTACTTGAGGATATTAGCCATGCGGGTATTCGTAAAAGACCCTACCAACGTGCAAATCATGTAGGAGATATTAAAATTAAAACTAAAATTATTCTTTTTAACATTTTTGACAAACATCCTGCATTGACTTATCGATAAATATGACGATTTTAAATGTGACATATAATAGTGTGTGAATATACTACTTCTAACGTTTAGGGTGGGTCAGAGATCACTCTATTTGTGAATGTGGCCTATAGAGGAAGGTACTCTAGATCATACCTTTTTCAATTCTCCGAAACTTTCTTATTCTTTATATGATATTCTAAATTCTGATATCCCTCGCCCTGTCCACTTTAAATCTTTCCTATCACTTGTTTTCACTCCCTTTTTTTAAGTAATTTTATAAAATCTAATAATATTAAGTTGTAACATACTTTCCCTTAACTTTTTAATTCATATATTTTCTACTAATTAATATTCAATACACATGCTGAAATCTTTAGACCGTTAATTTTTTTTCTTATACCGTACACTGGCCACACAGACAAGACATTATATATTAAGATATTAGGCAGTATATCGTCAAAGCAATGATAAGAGCCATTTATGAAGAAGAAGAAGAACGTTTAGGATATGTTCCGACTAAGAAATGTCAAGAATAAGACATTTTACGTGAATTTAGCGTCCAGGACATTCCTTATTTAGGATATATTGATATTAGCGTGTTTTGCATTCGTAAAATAGGTCAATGTGCGACACAGCGGATTAATTCTTATGACCCTGTTGTTATGTACGATTATAAATTATATAAATGTTAGCAAAAAAAACGATTTTTTTTGTTTAAAGTTGGTTCCTTTTATTTGAAATATAAACTTCACTCTCCTCTTTTAGCGATACATACTGCATACAAAATCGATTTTCACTAACCAACAAATCCCACAATACACATTACTAGTCACCATCGACAAGATGAAATTACCATGTCATCAAGGTATACGCAAATTGGCAATTATTTTTTTCAGTTATTTGTGTGTAACTACTTTATTAAACAAAATACTACAAACTACATATATACAACACTACAGCTACTACAATAAGAGCATTTAGACAACCTATAAGTCATAGCAGACTCATAGGCAGTCTAAATGCTCCAGCCCACTACCATTTGGCAGCGTGCCCAGCATGCTGGCAGCATTGCCCCGTTGAATTGCAATGCTTATTCGTTGAGCCAAATATGTGCCGGCATTTTGATCACGCGTAGCATCGATCAAGCGCTCAGATAGGTTTTAGAAAATACGATGAGCTCCCGGTCCCCACGGACCCAACGTCTTTACACCAAACGGCTCAAATATGTAACCCATACCGAGGTTAACATATTTGCGCCGCTTGAGTTGCTCCGCCGAAGAAGCCGCAGCGCCCTCACGTTGGTTTCAGAAAGATGTGACGGCGCTAAAGTGTCTACGCAAGTAGCGTCCCACACTAAGGGCCGTCCTAACTTCTACGGAACCAGAGTCATGCCGTCAGGTCTTTTACCATCGTCACGCATCAGACCGCATGTATGTCTCGGGGTGATGACCGCAGTTTATTTCTTCACTGCACGACATGCATCTGTTATAGGCAGAGGTGACCGCTTAACATCAGGTGTGTGCGAGTTCAATCACAATCACACACAAAAGTTATCTTACAAAAGCGTGCAATTCGAGCCATATATGAAATGGATCCTAGGGAATCTCTAAGGGATCTTTTTAAAGAAATTGATATATTGACTTTACGGAGTCTATATATTTGAAAATATTATGTATTTTCGGAAAAAAAATTTAAATTAAATAGTGACAACCACGATTACAACACTAGGAATAAATATAAAATAGCAGTACCAGGTTTTAGACTAGCAAAGCCAAATAAGAGGTCCTTTTTAGGTAATTGTGTGCGGTTTTATAATAAAATTCCCAAACATATTACAATGCTCACAGAAGGAAAATTCACAGTTTGTGATTACTTAATCGACAAAAATGCTTGGAAAATTCCGCCTCTGCCAAGCTATCACCTGTCACCTACGTAATTTAAACAAATATTGTAATAATTGTATTATATTGTATATAGCAGATTGTTAAAAGACGTTTAAAAGAATGACCCCGAGTTTCTTGCCCGTTCTTCTCGCAGCGGCTCTATATTTTTTTTTGCTGAACGTGGCAGTTTAATGCAGAATATTTCAATATTAAAATTTGTAATTGACCTAGATAAGAGCGTCGCAGACGCTTAAATTTAATATTTTAAATGATTTTGAATTTAAATTCATCAATTTAATTTGTAATTAGCAGAGTAATTGCGTAAGAAATATACAAATAATAAAAACATACAGTTGCATTGAGAACTAAAATGGAGGGTTTCGCAGTCGGTTCAAAATATAGGGTCCCTTTTCTCAGCAAAATATTATCATTAACTAATTGCGTGTCCAGACACATGTTTTACAAAAAATGAGTGACATGAGGGCTACTTACGGAATCTGCCTTATTATTAAAATGAGAACAATTTCGTGAAGTTTGTTACAATTTAGCACAATCTTGCGGTGTGGTCAGCGACAGATGACGTCCGGTGGTCATTTTACTCGTGTTTTTTAATGTCAATATGTTACTTTTGAATATGTTTATGGACTACAATTACGTTTGTACTTATATCCAGGCCTGGCTCTAGGGCTGCCAAATCAAGGTATATATTTATATACCTGATATATCAAGGTATATACCTATTTACATGATGATACTGGACAATTCTGGGAATAGAAAGGCGTTACAAAATCACAAATTTACGAGAGAAAAATTATAGTCATGTGCGGGATTCGAACCCGCGTCCATCCACCCCTTAAGCCGGCGTATGCTCTAACTTGCTCTCGTTCTTCAACCATCGTATCGGGATGGAGCGACCCCTATAGTTCAACTTGCGTTGTAATACAAACAAGAATTTTGCAATTGGGCGTTTGTAGGCGTTGGTACTTTGAGCTCAAGTTCAAATGTAAATAAATCTATAGTTGAACTGACAAACAAATATATAGATATCAACTATAAATCCAAAAAATCTAATTAATTACACGATTGCCCAAAAAGGAGTGTAATGTTTCAGGGGTCATGTATGTATTACAAAATTACAAATTTACGAGAGAAAAAATTATAGTCAATGGCGGGATCGTAAATTTGTAATTTTGTAATGTAATTCGCCTAGCAGGCGTCATTTCCAACTTAACAATATTAAAAAAGTCATGTATGTATGTTTGTGAGTTTCTTTATTGCACCATGACTTCTAAACGGCTTAACCGATATTGATGCTAGACGACACCGTTCTGCTCTGGATGCTAGTGATAATGACTACCGGAAAAAAATAACTTTTCTTTTAACACTCTTCCCCTTTATGTATTGAAAACTAAATTGACATATTGGCTGTTAGACAAATGTTTTTAATCTGTGTCTGAATATTTGAAAAGCTGACTTGACTTTATTTACTATTCTATTTTTTTAAATTTGTAATTTAACTTTATTATTTTACATTCGTGTTAGTATGTAAGTATAAACTTACCTTATATTTGCACGCCTGCTTGCAGGCAGAATACAATTGTCGATACAAAAATAAGGTCTTATTGTAAATATTGTGAAAGTATTATATTTTTGCAAATAAAAGATTGATTTGATTTGAGTTGATTAGAAAGTTGTTTCTTTCCTTTTTCTTGTATTAAATAAAAAATAGTCATAATTTAAAAAGTCACGGACCATTGACGTCTGTGGATTTATAAAATAAAAAACTAACATGAACGGGTTCAACATTTTCGGGCGCGGATAAATATATCTAACTAAATACTGTGTGTGCCAATCGGCATACCAACAACGTTCACACGAACAAATTATGGAATACGTAGCGTGTATATTTATGGTGCAATATAAATAATTAAGCATATAAAGATTGCATTAATCATACAAACATATCGTTAGATCATTAGAAAGAGGCACCCTTTTAACTGTAGTGAAAGATAAAATTCCGGAATTAGGTACTTATAATCTTTTCATTGGCAAAGTTACCGTACCGTACATATAAACCGTCACAATGGACATACCAAAATAACGTTATTATTATCTTCCGTAGGATGTCAACAGGTGATCCTCTAGGACCAGCCATCTTTAGCCGCCATCCACACAATAATTTAACGTCTCCTATCAAAATTATTTGGATGACGGAACCTTAGGAGGCGATGCGAACACTGTATTGAATGACTTGTGAGTACTTATACACGATTTTGTTCTTATTAGCCTTGAATATTTTTTGCAACTGCGATTGAATACTTTTTGTTTGCGATAATAGTCCGAATAAAGTATCGTTTATTGAAAATTTCAATTTAATATCGTCTAATAGGTATAAAATTAGTAGAAAAAAGTGCGCTCCGTCTTTTGGGTTCACCGATTCTTGACGAAACTTTATCACCATTTGTCGATGAACAAATTCAAAAGTTTAGAAATACCTCTAGCAGATCGTTCAAAATTGACACTCATATGGCTTTTATTATTATTATATTTTGAGTTTTCTTACATAACTAAAATTACAAATAATAGATATAAGATGTGCTGTTTGTCAGCTGTGGAAACACAGTGAGCTTCTTTTAAGCTTAGACACTTAGTAAAAGATACGTTAGTGTCGGTTTTGAATGTTGAGAAGGGTGATAGAGCTTGGGTGCAATCTTCCCTCCCTGTGAGGTTGGGGGGGCATAGGCAGGGCATTTCTAGTGTGGCATTATCAGCTTCTTTGTCTTCTGTACACATGTACCCAACAATTAGTATATAAAAATCTTGTATGTACCATCTTTAGGCTCTTTGATGTAGCATAACTGGCAGAAGCCAAGTATACACACAACCTGAGGTACTACTAAATGTACCCTTAGTTTTTAAGGAGGAGGGCGTTGGTACCTGCACAGTTTTTCTTAAAATACTTTCGCGGTTGCCATCGTTTTTCATTTAGGGCCTGTAAGTATGATATAGTTTAAGTTCCAAATAAAGAAAGAATACATACGAACAATATACATACGACAATCTCGACCAATACGCGTGTGTACAGCCGGTTATATAAAACATTAATACATACGAAGACTGGTTTGTCCAAATACTGCTATCCCTATAAAAGTTGTCCTCTCCCCTCGGCCCCTATGCGAGCTAACACTGGAACATCTTATAGATACGTGTCCTAGCATCAGATGAGATAGTTGTCAAAAACTAACCTATCAGGCATAAAAAAAAAGACCAGGTTCGTATTCTCGCTGTTTCTGTATGGGAATCTGGTCTTTGGTTACGGGCCATCCCTTCTTACAAAACTAGCCTTATAGATCCATCTGCTTTTCGTCAGCATGCTGGGCACGCTTCCAAGTGGTAGTGGGCTGGAGCATTTGGACTGCCTGGGAGTCAGCAATGGCTCGTACGTTGTCTAAATGCTTTCATTGTAGTAGCTGTAGTATTGTATATAGATAGTTCGTAGTATTTTTTTAATGAAGGTATACCTACCACTGATTAAAAAAACAAACATAAGTAACCTATACTTTTCTAGTGAGGTCTAATTTTTGATACGTGATGTTATTGCGTAAAATGTTATATACATAACATTACAGCTTTTTATAAATATTGTTACTATTGATATTATTTGACAGCTATCGCCATCTACCGTCTGGTAGTCCAACTATATAGAAATAATATTTCTCGTTAAGCGCCATCTGTATGCGAGTAGCTGTACTGACAACAGTTTTATTAATCTGTCAGCGGCACATCCTAGTGGTACATGGAAAAACGTATAGATAGCGCTAATTACTAATTTACCCATATTTAGTGAAGTAGCGACATTACTTTCTAATTTCTATGTTACCTGACTTGGCAGACAAAAGTCAGAACACCTTGAATTGAATATAAACTAAAACTATGTAGCCGACTTGTATTGCACTTTCCCAAGTCATGTTCATGAATAAATAATGATCCTAAATCAAGCAATGTTCGAAGTTTACGACAGCTGTATACGAAGCACGTATGCCGATATCAATTAGGAGCTTGTAAAAGGAGAACAAAATATGAATTAAATTAATTTTAAACAAAGTTCAATCTCAATACATAATAGGTATAAGCCGCTGTACATACTGTACTTATTGTAATAATTTAATCGATTACACCTCATCAATTAAATCGCGCACTTGACTATGTAGTTGGAAAAAAAATTGACATAGTCCTTTTTATTCTGTAACATAACCTATGTCATATACAACAGCAAAATATTAATTTAACAGATTGCTATTTTGATTATTTAGGCGCAACATCATTCAAATTTTGATAACGAAAATGGTTTCTTTTTAATTGTTAAGTAAACAGTATACAAAATTTGTTCCAGTTAAAAAACATAGGTCAAGATTTAAATATAGCCATGCCTTTTATTGACCTCTAATAATTCTATATTTTGAGAGAACTAATCTTGGGTACTTCAATCAATTGTATTGAATTTACAGATCGTACAAGGTACATTTTATTGTTTTTTTATAGATTATTAGCCTTTGACCACCATCTAACCTGATGGTAAGTGATGATGTAGTCGAAGATGTTGTTCTAACCTAGAATTACTGGCTCTCAAGGACTGCTGCAGGAACACACCGTCAGGTGTTTGAAGACAGTTTTTCTACTTGAGGGTGGTAGCTAGCCAGGCGGATAATTAACAATAACAAGAATTGTGATCGGGTCTGTAGGTACTGAGACTAACCCCGCGGTTCGTCACGCAAGTCTGCACGCAAAGGGTCGGTTCATAACGTGCTAAGCAGACACCACGATAGCATAATGACGTCATCTTTAACGTCATCTCCGGCTGCATACAACGCTCACAGAAAAGTGGTAGTGCTGGGGTGCGTTCTTATATGTCGTCCGACGACGGATGATCGCTCCAAGCAGAGCGACGCTCGTCGTCCGCCTTTTAAGAACGGCTCTGTATCATATCTGTATCAAGAACACTACTTAAAATGTTTCACTGACTCGGAAGAAATGTATTTACAATTATGTACTTTTCCACGACACACAACTAAAACAAACATACAAAATATAACAATAATAATAATACAATTTTGTAAACAGAAGTTTACGTAAACAAAAAGTAACTAAAACAAAGAAAAATCAAGTCCCAACTGTCAAATGAAACGTCAGGGCGATATTTATCCACCAATTTCGTGGGGTGACCGGTGCGTCGTCGAGCGATATATAAGAACGCTCCGGTAGATCATCGGACGATCGCTCCGGGCATATAAAAACGCTCGGGGCGTCGGACGACAAATAAGAACGCACCCCAGTGTGCGCACAAACGTCAAACTCAAATTTTGACAGATACATGGGGAGACGATATTAGCCGACCACGATAACTGCCAACCTGAAATTTACCGGCCCAATAATTGGCAACCAAGTATTTTACGTCCACGTACACGAGTTATCAGGCCGGTAACTATTGGGATGGCTAATCCTTGGTCGAATTAAATCATACCGAGCGGTAATATCCAGCCAATAGTCACCGACTCGTGATTTACCGCCCCGATAATTGGCAACCCATGAACCGACGACCATTATAGTACATGGATTATTGGGCTGAGAAATATTTTACCGGTACGATATTGTGGGGGACGCAGTATCTACTGACGGCGTGGACTGTATATCTGCTATATTTCTTCGATGTAGACACTGTATCCCTTACACACTTGTTTGTGCTGGGTTGTTTTGAAGTCTAGGATAAATAATTAAGCTGCCGATTTGATGTCAGTAATTTACGGAGCGTGAGCGTCTTAGTTGGGTAATGAGAGACCTGTACACGCGACGGTGGCGCGACAACGAATGAACACTGTTTTCTATGACTTTTTTTTTTTTTTAGGGAGGACATAGATGCTGGCTACCGCCTGTGCGGTCGTCCAGCTCCACCGGGTTTTGGGCGAGGGCCTGGCCCTACAATAGCCCGGGAGGGAGAAGTGCCGAAGGCACTTCTCCCGAGACGGGCGTAGAAGGCGAAAAGCGCCTTCTACCTCCGTCTCCTGCGGACGCCGAAAACGTACCGCTATTATAGGAGGGGTTGACAGCGAGCTCAAGGGCACCACTGTGGTTCGGACCTCGGCTTGTCTCACTGTCGAGAGACATGGGGGGGATCGGAGCAAAATGCCTCTGTGCAACTGCAGTGTTGCACAATTGGGCCCTACTGAATAAAACTCTTTGACTATTTGGAGAGCAATTTATCGTGACCTTGTTTTTGCCTCGAGCTCGCCGGCGAGCTCGGTGTTTGATTGTGTGACCTCTAATTACCTCACACCTGGGGATTTTACCTCGACGACTTGCGGATAACGCTAAAGCTGCCAATGTAATGACTGCGATGGGGTCATCCGGGTCGTCTAATACCTGCCGTGGTCGGCGACGGGGGGGTTTGAAAAATGGGATAGAAGAGGCGGTCGAGTAGTTCGATGCCTGGACAACCAATGGGTTCGAGTGGTGGGGCGCTCGATCAAAGTATCGGCGAGCGCAGTCCTTATTGAACTGCGCTAAAGAGGGAAGGTTTAGGTCGCAGTGCAACTCGGTGTTCCGGACATACCACGGAGCGCCGGTTGCACTACGAAGAAAACGATTTTGAATGACTTGAAGCTTATGGAGATGGGCCTCACTAGCATGACTAAACACTACTGATGCGTAAGTCATGATGGGGCGGATGCAGGCAGTGTAAAGTGTCTTCTTATTACTAAGAGACATTTTACTCTCTTTGCGAATCAGGGGACCAAGGCGACCCATTACAAAGGCCGCTCTGTTTCGGACGGTTGTTATATGATCGCTAAAGGTGAGATTCCGATCAAGGGTGACTCCGAGATATTTTGTTTTACTAACCCAGGGGATGGGTTGGTCAAACAAAGTTAAAGGTTGCGGGTAACGGGGGCGAGTCTTCTCAGTAAAGTACATAGCTGCACTTTTAACTGGGTTGACCGCGATGCGCCATTTACGGAACCAGTCACCGATCTCGGTGATGGCCCGTTGGAGGGCGAAAATGGACTTTCTGCTGATACGCCACCCAGTGGTATAAATAGCGGTATCATCCGCGTATTGGGCCAATAGGACGTCTGGCTGAGAGCGTGGGATGTCGCTGGTATACAGCGCGAAGAGAATGGGTGATAGCACGGAGCCCTGCGGGACTCCGGCTCTGACTGGGTGGGGGGAGGAGAGGGTGCCTTCCACGCGATAGCGAAAGCTTCTGGCTTTAAGGAAGTCTTGTAGGATGAGCACAAGACGTTCTGGCACGCCGAGTTGGTATAGCTTGTAAATCAAGCCATTGTGCCAGACTTTGTCAAAAGCTTTCGCCACGTCGAGGAAGACTGCTAGCGTGGTCTGGGGTTTGGGGTACTTGTTAAAGCCCTCAATGATGTGCTCCGTGAGGCGGTGCACCTGTTGGACGCATGAGTGTCCGGGTCTGAAGCCAAACTGCTCATCTGGGATAAGGTGGTGTTCCTTAGCATGGGACTGGAGGCGGTTTGCAAGTAACCGCTCGTAAAGTTTGCCTAAGGCACTGAGGAGGCTGATTGGGCGGTAACTGGTGGGGTCAGATGAGCTTTTGCCTGGTTTGTGAATGCCAATGACAGTTGCACATTTCCAGGTGTCTGGGAATAAGCAGTGGCTCATAGCAGCATTGAAGATGCTGACTAGGAGATGGATGAGAGGAGGAGAGAGGGTTTTAAGAACCCTGTTGGAGATGCCATCGGCACCGGGGGATTTGCGCGGTCGGAGGGCCTTGATCAGTCTCGCCACCTCAGCGTAAGTCGCTAAGGTGGCAGGTGGGAGTTCAGAGGTGACCACAGAGCTTTTACGTTCGACTTCAGCATCCACCGAATCGAGGTGAGCTTGGTCAACGTGATCTACGTTAGGGGAACACTGAGCCTCTAGGCTATCAGCTAGGCACTCAGCTTTGTCTTCGTCAAAGAACGCTGGGACTAGTGGGACTGGTCTGTATAAGGGAGGCATGTCGTTATGGTTACTACCTTTCATACTTCGCGCCAAGTTCCAATAAGCATGGTGGCTTGGCACGAGGTTTGAAAGTTTATCGCCCCATTGTTGATCACGCAACTCAGACATGCGACTTTGAACCATGCGTTCAAAGTGGCGTTTCTTAGTTTTGTTCTCTTTACTGGGGTAAGAGTCGTAATGTCGGGTCACTGCTTTACTCTCCGTCACCAATCGTCTCACATCCGCTGGAATGACAAGGCGCCGGTCGTCCGGCACTATGACCTCCTTTGCGGATGCACCTACTACGGTGGAGAGGTGATTGGTGAACGAATCGATCGCAAGGGTTACGTCATCTTTTGTCAGGATGTCGTCAGGGATCTTGTCTAGGTCCGGTGAACTGATAGCCTTTAGGGCATCGCCTACTTGCTTCCAGTTCACTATCGTCTTAGTGGGGCGGGGGAGGTCAGTCGTTGGGTCGGGACCTAGTCGCAGTATAATGGGTCGGTGGTCAGAGTGAAGCTCGTGAACCACTTCTATGGAGCGTAACCGGAGTGTTACGCCTCTGAATAGTGCCATGTCAAGCAAGTCAGATCGGTGGTCTTCCATATAAGGGTAGTGAGTGGGCTCAGTGGGCGCAATTATGTCAAAGTTAAGTTCTGCGATTAGGTTTTCAAGTGCAATACCTCTGGGATTGTTGACGTTACAATTCCATAGGATGTGCTTACTGTTGAAGTCGCCAATCAGAATGACGGCGCTTCCTAATGAGAATAGGGCTTCTAAGTCAGCTCGGACGATCGGCTTTTTGCAAGCTTGGTAACAGGATGCTATGACTATAGGTTGATGACCAGTCATAGCTAGGAGGCAACAAGATGCTTCCATATTAACAAGAGTTGGGGTAGGTAGGGGAATGCAGTGCAGGGACCTTTTGTAATAGATAAGAGTGCCTCCCCCACGGGAGTTCACTCTATCATCACGTACCGTTCTGTAATTGGCAAACCTAGGGTTCGCCTTCCCCGGTTTTAGAAAGGTTTCCTGCACGCATATGATATCGATAAGGTGGGTACAACAAAAGTCGTGGACGAGGTCACGTTGTCTGAAGAGGCCGTCAGCGTTAAATGACGCTAACGAAACTGAGTACGGTTTCGTGCGTTCGGTTGTACTACCCATAGTGGTTGTACTGGGGAGGGGCCTGGGGAACGAAGCGCTTAAGGGCGCTAAGTAAATTCGCGTGTTCCAATGTGTATTGGATCACGTCCGCTGGGGATTGAGCGTATTGCATCTTGTGGAATAGCTCTTGTACCTCATTGATGTCAACCGACATAGCCAGATCGCTGACTAGGTTGATTGCCTCTTGAAGAGGGGCAGCCATCAATGGCATAGGTGGAGCTTGTGGCCGGGAAGCGGCGCGGGGAGGCGCGCGAATGGTGTTGGCGACGGGTGCCGGGAGCGCGGGGCGAGCCGGGGCTGGTGCGCGGGCAGGGGCCGCGGCGCGGGCGGGTGCGGGTGCGGGCGCGGGTGCGGGCGCGCGGGCCGGGGCGCGGGCGGTAGCGACGGTCTTAACCATACTGGGTGGTTTAGACCATGCGTTACGGGCTGGGAGCGGCGCGGGTATTACCTGTGAGGCAGGTACTACCGTTAATTTAGGGCTTACCCGTTGGTAACGGTCGTAAGAGGGACGGGTCGGCCTATGCCTTGCCACCCTGTGGTTCACTCGTGGTGCTTTAGGGCAGCCACGGTAATTCGCGGTATGCCCTTGAGCACCGCATAAAACACAGCTGGGTGGGTCCGGCGAATCACGGGTGCGAGTGCACGCTGCTGTCGCGTGATCGCCTAGGCACTTAACGCACCTAGCGCGAGCGAAGCAGAAACGGGAGGCGTGCCCGTATAGTTGGCAGTTATGGCACTGCGAGGGACTCCCATTCTTGTATGGGGCTTGGACATCGAGTCCTGAGAGGCCACAGACCTTTTTTAAATTAAAAATGGCCTTGCCTTCAGGAGTACGATCTAGTACTACGAGTACTAGATCGTAGGGGCTGCGGTCCTTCCCGCTGTACATGCGGTGAACTGCATGTACGGGGAAGTCTTGTGCCTTCAGGTCGGCACATACCGAATCGGTATGTACCTCCTTGGGCACACCGCGGATGACCACTCGGAGGACTTTCTCCTCTTCGAGCGCATAGGTGTGAAAACTTATGCTCTCGTGGCGGAGGAGTTTAGTTAGCGCTCTGTGGTCGCTAATGGTGGAAACTTGGACTTTAATGCCCTGCTGCGTGGAGCGGGCATTAGTATAGTGGATCCCACGATCCGAAACTAAACGGGACAGCATGTCCCATTTGGTTTTGTCCTGAATGAACAGGGGCGGAGGCGGTTTTTCGCGGCGCGCGTTCGCGTCCTGAGGGGACGCGGCAGTGGTGGCCGGAGCGGAGGGAGGAGACGCGGGGCGCGGGGCGGGGGTCGGCTTCTTGCCGGAGGCGGGGGCCTTAGCGGGTGCCTTGGCGGGAGGGGCGGAAGTTGCGCAACTAGCGGCTTTAGGAGCACGCTTGCGCTTTCTATCTACGACGGTATAGCCGTCGTTATCTGAGTCCGAGTCAGTGCGTAAGGCGCGACTCGGATCTACCTCCATCTCCGCTTCGGAGTCCGAAGTGGGCTCGACAACGGCGATGGAGGGACGGGTGCTCGCTGGCCTCCCGATCGGTGAGCGCGAGCGAGACCTCTCACGGGGAGGGGCTGCCACCGTGCGTCTGTTGTCAGGGCCCGGAGCGGGCGAAGTCGGGCTGTCCTCTGAGAAGGACCGGGTCAGAGGAGGGACGATGGCCTCCGGAATTGGAATTCCGGAGGGAGCGATGAGAGTGTCCGTGAGGCGGGCACTCTCTGCATCGTTAAGCGATTGCTGATGATCAGCGTAGAGTTCGGGGTAGCGGAGGGCGAAGGTCTGAAGGACCTCCACCTCACCGTTAGAGGGACGTTGCATCCTGAGGGGAATACTCAGGATGGCCTAACGGGTTCTGTCTCCCTCTCGCAACTCGTGAGCTCACTTGTGTGAGAGGGAGTGAGTACCTATGGTGTGCCCTAGTTGTGTACCCTCTCCGAGCTTTTTTCTCGGCGGAGAGGGGTGCTCCTAAGCGCTACTCCGGGTTTGACTAGGGGTGACCCCAAGGCCAGAATCCCGGAGCCCAGCTTGCTTCGGCTGACCCGTGAAGCGGGAAAGGCCACGGTGCAAGGTTAAACCAAAACAACAACAGTGGCCGTTGTCACCGTAGGGTGTCACACTGCGACCGCAGCAAATGGCGGATTTGATCGTTCAGACGGGTTTGGCTGACGCTACCCCACGCCTGAACGACGTCGCTTAACAGCACAAAGTGTGTTGTTACGCGACTGTTACTATGTTGTGTCGGATAGTAAAGTGGTGAAATGCGCACCGAAAAGTGCGGTCGAAGCAAGACCACCAGCCCGATATGATGTTGTTCGTCCGAAACAAGGGACTGGGTAGGTGGTAATGCCAGACGTCTTAGAGCGCCTCTGCGCGACGGCACGGCGAGCTCGTAGCTCGCGTTGCTCGGCGTTCGGCGGCTGCTCAGCTTCTGCACACAAAACAAAAACTTCGTCAGGACTGCGTATTCCAAGGCACTGGTCTGCAACTAGCGTCGGAACGATGACCCGAGTGAGACGGCAATAGTGCGGGGACTATTGCGGTCTCACTGGGAGATACTGGCGGAGCTGTAGACAGGTGTGCACGGCGTGGCGGCACAGGTCGGAATGTTTCTATGACTATTCAATATTTCTATATAATCAAATTTATCGCATAATTGTTCGATCTGCTGGCTAATCGAAGCGTTTTGGCCAATCACAGCGCTTAGAGGCCGTTTTGACGAGTGAGAGGGCATGACAGAGATAGATAGCTCCAACCGTCGTTCTAACGGTCGTTTCGTATCCAGAATTCCCGGAATAGCGTCCAGGTTTTATGGCTTTGCTATTGGCTGATGAGATGGCGTCCCTAGCCACCGATGAAACGAACATTACCATATTAGGAGATGCGTCGGGTTTTGAGTGTGGCGTGGGTACGCCCCCCCGCGTCTCTTGTATAGCGTCATATAGCTACCTATAGTAAGACATTCCCTAATGGTTTTACGTGTTGATATGTATAACGCGGCGTTGGTTATACATACCTATATGCTACTATTTACGTTTATAGACCATATCGTTACATACCCACGGTGTCATATAGCACGGCGGCGGCTATATGACACACGTCACACCTATTGCGTATGCACGCTTGTAGGTACATAACGATGTTTATGCACATATAACTCGGCAGTGGTTATATGTGCATTTTTGGCACATATGTGTACCGCATAACTATATGTCTATCGTACCTTTTTACCTTATACCTTTACCTTTTACCACCTTTTACCTTTATTACGTGAAGCTATGCATATATGTATCTCTGTCATGTGTTCCCTATATCTATGCCTATATACCTAACTTTTATCCCTATATACCTATGGTCTCGTTACCCAATGAAGATACACACAACTCATATACTTTATTTCCATAAACAATGGGTCCTTATGTGCTAACTAAGGCCCTACTATACACTTATATCTATATACCTGTGCTATTGTGTTCTCTCTATACTATATGTTTACAATACTTCTTTACATTGGCCCTATTCTTGGTGGTCGCATAAGGCGACGCGACGCCTGACATTAAAATAACAATACGTTCCTACTCTATATTATACTATTCTTTATTGAACAATGGTAGCTACATAAGGTAGCGCCTTACAAAAACGTACATTGCATTTTACGTTGCTCCGCTTATTTTATGAGGGATTTATACTAATCGCTTAATGCGATGCCCTATGCTATGATATACTTAAAAAACATTGATTCCTTAAAGCTAACTTATCAATTTCAAAGCTTATCTACTATTTATACAATTCTATATGGACAGTATGATTCTGTCCTGCACATACTCCCACCTCTCTATGTGTCTGTACATAGAGATTAATTTGGTGCAGGAATGGTGGGGTCTGTCGGTAGCACGATGATTTTCTTCACCGGTCGTCGCAGGAGTCCGCCTCGGGTAGCGATGTCAGCCACACGTACTACGCCGTCGGCGCCTGGGTAGGTTGCAGTGACGCGGCCCCTGGGCCACGTGTTTCGTGGTAGCGTGTGGTCGGCTATGAGGACGACATCGCCGACTTTGACTGGCGGTCCACGGCTGTGGATGTCTCGGCGGTGTTGAAGCTCAGGCAGGTACTCCCGGAGCCAGCGGCTCCAGAAGATGTCGGCTAGGCGCTGTGAGGCGCGCCAGTGGGTGCGACCGATCAGGTCGCTGTCGTTGAAGGTGCCCGGAACCATGGATCGTCCGGAGCCACCAATGAGGAAGTGGTTCGGTGTCAGTGCTTCTGGGTCATCGGGGTGTACTGACACGTGCGTGAGAGGTCGGCTGTTGACCGTGTACTCGGCCTCGGCAACTAGGGTGGCCAAGACCTCGTCGGTTGGATGATGTCACTCGAGAGTGGCGGTCAGAGCCCGCTTGACGGCCCCGACCATGCGCTCCCATGCACCGCCCATGAAAGGTGCACCTGGCGGAATGTATCGCCAGTGGATGCTCCGCTGACTCGCCTCCTCTTCTGTGGCTTGAAGCATGGCCTGGCGAAGTTCCCGGTCGGCACCTCGGAGGTTGGTCCCGTTGTCAGACCAGATTTCCGTGGGGCAGCCTCGGCGAGCGATCATCCGTCTCAGCGCCATTACCGCTGAGTGCGTTGTGAGGGATGCTGTAACCTCAAGATGGATTGCCCGTGATGTTAGACAAGTGTAGAGAGCGACATACCGTTTTTGAGTCGTCCTGCCAACCACGACTGTCACAGGACCGAAGAAGTCGTGGCCCGTGAAGGTGAAGCTCCGCTGATGATGAGCGAAGCGCGTCGGCGGGTGGTTCCCGGTGGCTGGCTGCGGCGGGATGGCTCTTCTTATTCGGCAGGGTATGCACCTGTGTACTAACATTTTCGTTATAGGTCTAAGTTTTAATACCCAGAAACGCTGTTTCATCTCGTTCACTATAAGTTCGGTGCCGGCGTGTGACAATTGTCTGTGCGTGTATTCTATTAACAATTGTACCTCATGTTTATTTCCATCTAAGATTAAAGGAAATTTCTCTATGGCAGCGTTTTCTAAACGTTCTATACGACTCCTGACGCGTAGAAGTCCGTCTGAGTAAGTCATCGATATTAGTCGTAGGCGGCTACGATTTGCTACGGCGTAGCCGCTCTGTAGCGCTCTAATCTCTTCACTGAAAGTGGTTTCTTGACTACTCCTGATGATCAGGTTTTCAGCTCGGCGAATTAGTATGGCGCTTAACATCAGATGACGTGCTGGCGTCGACTTTTCTACTATCTTTATTAATTTAGGTTTTACCTTAGTCTGACGCGTTGTCCATGTTGGGTCGGACTCTTTGTTCTTTCTATTGCGTTTGTAGAGAGTCGTTTCCTTTCTCGTTCGGCATAATTCTATAAACTGTAGGACTCTGGCAGTGGTCCTCAGATACTTCTCCCACCGTGAAAACCTGGTGGCGTCTGGTAGTGCGGCTTGAAGTACAGGTTCTACTATTTTGGTATGCGTACATTTTTCCTCACCTGTAGGTATCTTTGTAGTCGTGCTTTCCACCGGCCAGTCTGATTCCCCTTGTAGTAGGAACGGCGGCCCGGTGAACCATCTATGTGTACTATTGAAGTCGGCTGGTACGTCACGTGTGGCGTCGTCGGCTATGTTTAACTTAGTGGGAATCCATTTCCACTCAGTTACAGTGCTATTTTCTTCTATTTCGGCGATTCGATGAGCGACAAAGGGTTTGTATGAACGTGACCCTGTTCTTATCGAAGTAAGAACCGTTTTACTATCTGTCCTAAAATACCTTGCATCCGGTTTCCGGTCGTGTTCTTCTATCACGGCGGATGCCATTCTGCTTCCCATTACAGCTGCCTGTAGTTCGAGGCGCGGGATCGATGTGAGTTTCAAGGGGGCTACTCGTGCTTTGGCGGTTACTATTGATAAGTTGACGTTTCCGTCAGGCGTTACTGCACGCCAGAAAATTACACAAGAATAGGCAGACTCACTTGCGTCGACTAGCGTATGAAGTTGGAGCGTCACGGCGTCGCTGTATTGTAGATAGCACCTTGGTACGGTGACGTCACGTAGGCGGTTAAGATGCTCCATCCATTCTCGCCATTGGGAGGCAAGATCGTCGTCCATAGGCTGGTCCCACTCATTACCTCGCCGCCATAATTCCTGCAGGATTTGTTTCGCTCTCACGGTGACTGGAGATGCGAAACCTAACGGATCGTACAACGACATTACGATTTTTAACGCTTGGCGCTTCGTTGGCTTAGTGGTGGTAAGCGTTTCTTCGGGCACGCGGGCTAAGTCTAGGTTGAAAGTAAGCACGTCGGCGTTCGATTTCCATACGAGCCCCAGTACGCGTTCCACGCTGCTGTCACTGCCGTCCGATAATGTAATGTCAGTTGGTTTACCTTTTTCGTCGAGTTGCTGTAGTAGGTCACGTGAGTTTGACGTCCATTTCCGCAAGTCAAACTGGCCTCTGCTATGGATTTCTTTGACGCGTAGTGAAGTTTCTATAGCGTCCTCTATTGTTCTAAAACTATCAAGGTAATCATCGACATAATGATTACGTGTGATCGCTCTTACCGCGTCGGGGAATTCACCTTCGTATTTCCGCGCGTTGACGTCCTTCACATATATGGCTGTAGACGGAGAACATGTTGCACCGAAGATTAATGACGTCATTCTATATTCGGTCGGCGGCAGGGAGGCGTCCTCACGCCATAGGTAGCGTAGAGCGTCACGGTCGATTGGTCTTACCTTGACCCGCATAAACATTTCGGCTATGTCTGCGGAGACGGCGATTTTGTGTTGACGAAATCGCATCAACACACCCGGTAACGACTGCAGTAGGTCGGGTCCTGTTAGTAGATAACTATTGAGACTTTTACCTTCTGTCTTGGCGGCTGCGTCGTGTACTATGCGAATTTTCCCGGGCTTCAGTGGGTTGATGACTGCAAAGTGCGGTAGGTACCACGTTCTGTGTGGTGTTTTCTCCGCCGGCGCTAATTCAGCATAACCCTTTTCTATTAAAGAATTCATTTGTTCACTATACTTTAAAGCTAGATCCTTATCTTTGGATAACTTTTTCTCTGGCCTATGGTGCGAGTTTGTGCGCCGTGTAGTACCCATCCCAGCGGGGTGCATGAAGCTACCGGTTGATCACGGCGTCCGGTTCTCATCTCGTCGGCTATAAGTAAATGCCAGTTGTCTTGGCCTATAAGCAGCTGCGGAGTAGCGCCCTCAGTTAAGAGTAAGTGCTCGATGTCTTCAAGATGTGCACAGCCGGCTAAGTCGTCGTTTCTCACGTGCTGTGGTGAGAGTTTCAAACCGTCTATCGTACGACTCGCTATTTGGTATTTCTTACCGTTCTTTCCATATAACGTGACTGAGACACGGCGTGACCGTGCTGCCTTAAGGGTGGTGTCCCCGATCGCTTCTATGTTCAGCTGCTCCTGCGGTCCCTTTGCACCTATATTGTTCGCTATACTATCATTCAGAAGGGTTACCGTAGAGCCGTCGTCGAGGAGCGCCCACGTGTCTATTTTGCCCTTAGGGCCTGCTATGGTGACTGGAACCACCTTAAGGAATGCGTGCGCGCATTTCCTTGTCCATGTGGAAGCGACTGCCTCCGTCTTTACCTGTCTTTGGTTGTGCAGAAGTCGGTGATGTGTGTAGGTACATCCGTCTGTGTCGCACCTCGTTGGCTTGCATGCATGCTGTCTATTACGGTGTTTTAGGCATTTAAAACATAAATGTTGTTCCTTTGCGATATCCCATCGCTTGTTGACGTCGGCAGCCAGGAACGTTTTGCATTCTATTATGCGGTGACCAGTATTATTACAATGTGCACATTTTACCGTTCTATCCTGTGTCACGTTGGTGCGTTGTGGTCGTCTGTTCGCTGTCTCGTTCCAGCTCGACGTCACGTTCTCTGGCTGAGCGAAGGGGCCGCACAAGTCTGCTTCGTGGTTCAGGAACCTGGACAGCTTGATGAGGTCTGGCTCGTCCAGGTGTTGTGCGGCGGCGAACTCGTACCACCGGTGACGTAGCGTGGGAGAAAGTTTTTCAGATGTTAGTTTGGTTATTTCAGGATTATATAAATAGTGAGTTTTATTAAGGGCTTGTAAGGCGGCTATAGTGTTAGATACTTTGCTTGCAAATATACATATGTCTCGTGGATTATCGGTGGGCTTCGTTAGGTTTCTCAACCGCTCAAGTTCGGTCGAGGCGATGGCGTCAGGCCTTCCGAAGCGTGCTTCTAAACATCTAATTATTTCTAGTGGGTGTGATCTATTGATTAGTAAACTTTCAACTGCCTCCCGTGCCTTGCCTTTTATATTACGGCGCAGTCTAGCGGCGTTTTCACTATCATTAAACATGCATGCAGTTTCATTATATGAGGTTTTAAACAATAACCAGTCTTGGTGTGAGCCGTTAAAGACAGGTAAATCAGTAAAATGTCGCGTGACTTGCGACTGCTTAGCGGCGGCTGTTATAGCGGCGGCTAGCTCTGCTATATCGGACTTGACAGAAGGGATTGCAACGGCCCTATCATTTGGCGCGGCAGTGGCCTCATTAGGGGAATAGCTATTAGGCGAGTACTCATACCTTTGAATTGGGTTTTCAGTTGGATCCACCGGCGGCGGCAGTGCGCGTGGTGGCTGTGGCGGCGGCTGCAGCAGCGGCGGTGGCTGCAGCGGCGGCGGCTGGGGTTCCGCATACTCCGGCGGACGTTCTGTGTCCCCGGTGTTCTGCGGTTCTACTATTGCGAGATGCGTCTCGCTGTGATGCAACCAACTGTTGACCCGGTGATGTGTTGCTCCCCTGTCCGAGATTTCCGATCTGGCGTCGTCGATGTGCTCCGATTCTTCGGCTTCAATCGACACTATTTTTGCAGCGGCGAGCTCGACCTGTAGACGGGCATATTCCTCCTTTGCGCGAGCCAGACGCACTGTGAATGTCGATCTTCGGCTATCCCTCGAAGTGGACACCACTCTCTTGTACACTGGCGGCACTTTCACTACATGGTCGAGCCCCGCGGCGGCGGTGGGCTTTACGGCACTGTTCACTGCACTACTACTATATGTTTGCACTTCTTCACTGTGCACTATAACGTTTGAACACGGCGGCCCCGCGGCGTAGGGCGTCGCGGCGGCGGCGCGCGTCGTTAAGTTTGCAGCGAGTACCGGCGGCGTCGGCTCTTCCTGTGCGGACCCGGGTACCCCTGCGGCGTATGTACGCTCTCTTGGCGTTCTTCTACTATGCCCGGCGGCGGGCGTCGCAGCGGTCGGCTCTGGGCCGCGCCTCGCTGCGGCGCGGGCGGTCGTGGCTTGATGGGCAGCGTGGTCTGCTGCCAGGCGTGGCGATGATACGGCAACGGTAGTTGCTGCCGTAGATCCATTCGTTGTCGGCTCCGTTCCCTCGGAGCTCGTCGGCGTTTGAGGTGCAGGCCGTCTTCTTCCACCCGTACTCCTTGTCACTGGCATGATGATCGCTTGCTGTTGATTTTCCTTCTTCAAACTATTCGGCTCGATATGACCAACAATGTGGGGGACGCAGTATCTACTGACGGCGTGGACTGTATATCTGCTATATTTCTTCGATGTAAACACTGTATCCCTTACACACTTGTTTGTGCTGGGTTGTTTTGAAGTCTAGGATAAATAATTAAGCTGCCGATTTGATGTCAGTAATTTACGGAGCGTGAGCGTCTTAGTTGGGTAATGAGAGACCCGTACACGCGACGGTGGCGCGACAACGAATGAACACTGTTTTCGTTAGTTAGTTTAGGGAGGACATAGATGCTGGCTACCGCCTGTGCGGTCGTCCAGCTCCACCGGGTTTTGGGCGAGGGCCTGGCCCTACAATAGCCCGGGAGGGAGAAGTGCCGAAGGCACTTCTCCCGAGACGGGCGTAGAAGGCGAAAAGCGCTTTCTACCTCCGTCTCCTGCGGACGCCGAAAACGTACCGCTACTATAGGAGGGGTTGACAGCGAGCTCAAGGGCACCACTGTGGTTCGGACCTCGGCTTGTCTCGCTGTCGAGAGACATGGGGGGGATCGGAGCAAAATGCCTCTGTGCAACTGCAGTAATGCACAATTGGGCCCTACTGAATAATACTCTTTGACTATTTGGAGAGCAATTTATCGTGACCTTGTTTTTGCCTCGAGCTCGCCGGCGAGCTCGGTGTTTGATTGTGTGACCTCTGATTACCTCACACCTGGGGATTTTACCTCGACGACTTGCGGATAACGCTAAAGCTGCCAACGTAATGGCTGCGATGGGGTCATCCGGGTCGTCTAATACCTGCCGTGGTCGGCGACGGGGGGGTTTGAAAAATGGGATAGAAGAGGCAGTCGAGTAGTTCGATGCCTGGACAACCAATGGGTTCGGGTGGTGGGGCGCTCGATCAAAGTATCGGCGGGCGCAGTCCTTATTGAACTGCGCTAGAGAGGGAAGGTTTAAGTCGCAATGCAACTCGGTGTTCCGGATATACCACGGGGCGCCGGTTGCATTACGAAGAAAACGGTTTTGGATGACTTGAAGTTTATGAAGGTGGGCCTCACTAGCATGACTAAACACTACTGATGCGTAAGTCATGATGGGGCGGATGCAGGCAGTGTAAAGTGTCTTCTTATTACTAAGAGACATTTTACTCTCTTTGCGAAGTAGGGGACCAAGGCGACCCATTATGAAGGCCGCTCTGTTACGGACGGTTGTTATGTGATCGTTAAAGGTGAGATGACGATCAAGGGTGACTCCGAGGTATTTTGTTCTAGGAACCCAGGGAATGGGTTTGTCGAACAAAATAAGCGGTTTCGGGTAAGGGGAGCGTGTCTTCTCAGTAAAGCACATAGCTGTGCTTTTAGCTGGGTTGACCGCGATGCGCCATTTTCGGAACCAGTCACCGATCTCGGTGATGGCCCGTTGCATGACGAAATAGGACTGTCTGTTGATATGCCACCCAGTGGTGTAAATGGCGGTATCATCCGCATATTGGGCTAGGAATACTTTGGGCTGAGAGCGTGGGATGTCACTGGTATACAGTGCAAAGAGAATAGGTGATAGCACGGAGCCCTGAGGGACTCCGGCTCTGACTGGGTGGGGGGAGGAGAGGGTGCCTTCCACGCGATAGCGAAAGCTTCTGGCTTTAAGGAAGTCTTGTAGGATGAGCACAAGACGTTCTGGCACGCCAAATTGGTATAGCTTGTAGATCAAGCCGTTGTGCCAGACTTTGTCAAAAGCTTTCGCTACGTCGAGGAAGACTGCTAGCGTAGTCTGGGGTTTGGGGTACTTATTGAAGCCCTCAATGATGTGCTCCGTGAGGCGGTGCACCTGTTGGACGCATGAGTGTCCGGGTCTGAAGCCAAACTGCTCATCTGGGATAAGGTGGTGTTCCTTAGCATGGGACTGGAGACGGTTTGCAAGTAACCGCTCGTAAAGTTTGCCTAAGGCACTGAGGAGGCTGATGGGGCGGTAACTGGTGGGGTCAGATGAGCTTTTGCCTGGTTTGTGAATGCCAATGACATTTGCACATTTCCAGGTGTCTGGGAATAAGCAGTGGCTCATAGCAGCATTGAAGATGCTGACTAAGAGATGGATGAGAGGAGGAGAGAGGGTTTTAAGAACCCTGTTGGAGATGCCATCGGCACCGGGGGATTTGCGCGGTCGGAGGGCCTTGATCAGTCTCTCCACCTCAGCGTAAGTCGCTAAGGTGATTGGTGGGAGTTCAGAGGTGACCACAGAGCTTTTACGTTCGACTTCAGCATCCACCGAATCGAGGTGAGCTTGGTCAACGTGATCTACGTTAGGGGAACACTGAGCCTCTAGGCTATCAGCTAGGCACTCAGCTTTGTCTTCGTCAAAGAACGCTGGGACTAGTGGGACTGGTCTGTATAAGGGAGGCATGTCGTTATGGTTACTTCCTTTCAAGCCTCGCGCCAAGTCCCAGTAAGCATGGTGGCTTGGCACGAGGTTTGAAAGTTTATCGCCCCATTGTTGATCACGCAACTCAGACATGCGACTTTGAACCATGCGTTCAAAGTGGCGTTTCTTAGTTTTGTTCTCTTTACTGGGGTAAGAGTCGTAATGTCGGGTCACTGCTTTACTCTCCGTCACCAATCGTCTCACATCCGCTGGAATGACAAGGCGCCGGTCGTCCGGCACTATGACCTCCTTTGCGGATGCACCTACTACGGTGGAGAGGTGATTGGTGAACGAATCGATCGCAAGGGTTACGTCATCTTTTGTCAGGATGTCGTCAGGGATCTTGTCTAGGTCCGGTGAACTGATAGCCTTTAGGGCATCGCCTACTTGCTTCCAGTTCACTATCGTCTTAGTGGGGCGGGGGAGGTCAGTCGTTGGGTCGGGACCTAGTCGCAGTATAATGGGTCGGTGGTCAGAGTGAAGCTCGTGAACCACTTCTATGGAGCGTAACCGGAGTGTTACGCCTCTGAATAGTGCCATGTCAAGCAAGTCAGATCGGTGGTCTTCCATATAAGGGTAGTGAGTGGGCTCAGTGGGCGCAATTATGTCAAAGTTAAGTTCTGCGATTAGGTTTTCAAGTGCAATACCTCTGGGATTGTTGACGTTACAATTCCATAGGATGTGCTTACTGTTGAAGTCGCCAATCAGAATGACGGCGCTTCCTAATGAGAATAGGGCTTCTAAGTCAGCTCGGACGATCGGCTTTTTGCAAGCTTGGTAACAGGATGCTATGACTATAGGTTGATGACCAGTCATAGCTAGGAGGCAACAAGATGCTTCCATATTAACAAGAGTCGGGGTAGGTAGGGGAATGCAGTGCAGGGACCTTTTGTAATAGATAAGAGTGCCTCCCCCACGGGAGTTCACTCTATCATCACGTACCGTTCTGTAATTGGCAAACCTAGGGTTCGCCTTCCCCGGTTTTAGAAAGGTTTCCTGCACGCATATGATATCGATAAGGTGGGTACAACAAAAGTCGTGGACGAGGTCACGTTGTCTGAAGAGGCCGTCAGCGTTAAATGACGCTAACGAAACTGAGTACGGTTTCGTGCGTTCGGTTGTACTACCCATAGTGGTTGTACTGGGGAGGGGCCTGGGGAACGAAGCGCTTAAGGGCGCTAAGTAAATTCGCGTGTTCCAATGTGTATTGGATCACGTCCGCTGGGGATTGAGCGTATTGCATCTTGTGGAATAGCTCTTGTACCTCATTGATGTCAACCGACATAGCCAGATCGCTGACTAGGTTGATTGCCTCTTGAAGAGGGGCAGCCATCAATGGCATAGGGGGAGCTTGTGGCCGGGAAGCGGCGCGGGGAGGGGCGCGAACGGTGTTGGCAGCGGGTGCCGGGAGCGCTGGGCGAGCCGGGGCCGGTGCGCGGGCAGGGGCCGCGACGCGGGCGGGTGCGGGTGCGGGCGCGGGCGCGGGCGCGCGGGCCGGGGCGCGGGCGGTAGCGACGGTCTTAACCATACTGGGTGGTTTAGACCATGCGTTACGGGCTGGGAGCGGCGCGGGTATTACCTGTGAGGCAGGTACTACCGTTAGTTTAGGGCTGACCCGTTGGTAACGGTCATAAGAGGGGCGAGTCGGCCTATGCCTTGCCACCCTGTGGTTCACTCGTGGTGCTTTAGGGCAACCACGGTAATTCGCGGTATGCCCTTGAGCACCGCACAGAACACAACTGGGTGGGTCCGGCGAATCCCGGGTGCGAGTGCACGCTGCTGTCGCGTGATCGCCTAGGCACTTAACGCACCTAGCGCGAGCGAAGCAGAAACGGGAGGCGTGCCCGTATAGTTGGCAGTTATGGCACTGCGAGGGACTTCCATTTTTGTGTGGGGCTTGGACATCGAGTCCTGAGAGGCCACAGACCTTTTTTAAATTAAAAATGGCCTTGCCCTCTGGTGTACGGTCTAGTACTACGAGTACTAGGTCATATGGACTGCGGTCCTTCCCGCTGTACATGCGGTGAACCGCATGCACAGGGAAGTCTTGTGCTTTAAGGTCGTCACATACCGCATCGGTATGTATCTCCTTAGGCACACTGTTTTTTTTTTTTTTTTTTTAGGGAGGACATAGATGCTGGCTACCGCCTGTGCGGTCGTCCAGCTCCACCGGGTTTTGGGCGAGGGCCTGGCCCTACAATAGCCCGGGAGGGAGAAGTGCCGAAGGCACTTCTCCCGAGACGGGCGTAGAAGGCGAAAAGCGCTTTCTACCTCCGTCTCCTGCGGACGCCGAAAACGTACCGCTACTATAGGAGGGGTTGACAGCGAGCTCAAGGGCACCACTGTGGTTCGGACCTCGGCTTGTCTCGCTGTCTAGAGGCATGGGGGGGATCGGAGCAAAATGCCTCTGTGCAACTGCAGTGTTGCACAATTGGGCCCTACTGAATAATACTCTTTGACTATTTGGAGAGCAATTTATCGTGACCTTGTTTTTGCCTCGAGCTCGCCGGCGAGCTCGGTGTTTGATTGTGTGACCTCTGATTACCTCACACCTGGGGATTTTACCTCGACGACTTGCGGATAACGCTAAAGCTGCCAATGTAATGGCTGCGATGGGGTCATCCGGGTCGTCTAATACCTGCCGTGGTCGGCGACGGGGGGGTTTGAAAAATGGGATAGAAGAGGCAGTCGAGTAGTTCGATGCCTGGACAACCAATGGGTTCGGGTGGTGGGGCGCTCGATCAAAGTATCGGCGGGCGCGGTCCTTATTGAACTGCGCTAGAGAGGGAAGGTTTAAGTCGCAATGCAACTCGGTGTTCCGGATATACCACGGGGCGCCGGTTGCATTACGAAGAAAACGGTTTTGGATGACTTGAAGTTTATGAAGGTGGGCCTCACTAGCATGACTAAACACTACTGATGCGTAAGTCATGATGGGGCGGATGCAGGCAGTGTAAAGTGTCTTCTTATTACTAAGAGACATTTTACTCTCTTTGCGAAGTAGGGGACCAAGGCGACCCATTATGAAGGCCGCTCTGTTTCGGACGGTTGTTATGTGATCGTTAAAGGTGAGATGACGATCAAGGGTGACTCCGAGGTATTTTGTTCTAGGAACCCAGGGAATGGGTTCGTCGAACAAAATAAGCGGTTTCGGGTAAGGGGAGCGTGTCTTCTCAGTAAAGCACATAGCTGTGCTTTTAGCTGGGTTGACCGCGATGCGCCATTTTCGGAACCAGTCACCGATCTCGGTGATGGCCCGTTGCATGACGAAATAGGACTGTCTGTTGATATGCCACCCAGTGGTGTAAATGGCGGTATCATCCGCATATTGGGCTAGGAATATTTTGGGCTGAGAGCGTGGGATGTCACTGGTATACAGTGCAAAGAGAATAGGTGATAGCACGGAGCCCTGAGGGACTCCGGCTCTGACTGGGTGGGGGGAGGAGAGGGTGCCTTCCACGCGATAGCGAAAGCTTCTGGCTTTAAGGAAGTCTTGTAGGATGAGCACAAGACGTTCTGGCACGCCAAATTGGTATAGCTTGTAGATCAAGCCGTTGTGCCAGACTTTGTCAAAAGCTTTCGCTACGTCGAGGAAGACTGCTAGCGTAGTCTGGGGTTTGGGGTACTTATTGAAGCCCTCAATGATGTGCTCCGTGAGGCGGTGCACCTGTTGGACGCATGAGTGTCCGGGTCTGAAGCCAAACTGCTCATCTGGGATAAGGTGGTGTTCCTTAGCATGGGACTGGAGACGGTTTGCAAGTAACCGCTCGTAAAATTTGCCTAAGGCACTGAGGAGGCTGATGGGGCGGTAACTGGTGGGGTCAGATGAGCTTTTGCCTGGTTTGTGAATGCCAATGACATTTGCACATTTCCAGGTGTCTGGGAATAAGCAGTGGCTCATAGCAGCATTGAAGATGCTGACTAAGAGATGGATGAGAGGAGGAGAGAGGGTTTTAAGAACCCTGTTGGAGATGCCATCGGCACCGGGGGATTTGCGCGGTCGGAGGGCCTTGATCAGTCTCTCCACCTCAGCGTAAGTCGCTAAGGTGATTGGTGGGAGTTCAGAGGTGACCACAGAGCTTTTACGTTCGACTTCAGCATCCACCGAATCGAGGTGAGCTTGGTCAACGTGATCTACGTTAGGGGAACACTGAGCCTCTAGGCTATCAGCTAGGCACTCAGCTTTGTCTTCGTCAAAGAACGCTGGGACAAGTGGGACTGGTCTGTATAAGGGAGGCATGTCGTTATGGTTACTTCCTTTCAAGCCTCGCGCCAAGTCCCAGTAAGCATGGTGGCTTGGCACGAGGTTTGAAAGTTTATCGCCCCATTGTTGATCACGCAACTCAGACATGCGACTTTGAACCATGCGTTCAAAGTGGCGTTTCTTAGTTTTGTTCTCTTTACTGGGGTAAGAGTCGTAATGTCGGGTCACTGCTTTACTCTCCGTCACCAATCGTCTCACATCCGCTGGAATGACAAGGCGCCGGTCGTCCGGCACTATGACCTCCTTTGCGGATGCACCTACTACGGTGGAGAGGTGATTGGTGAACGAATCGATCGCAAGGGTTACGTCATCTTTTGTCAGGATGTCGTCAGGGATCTTGTCTAGGTCCGGTGAACTGATAGCCTTTAGGGCATCGCCTACTTGCTTCCAGTTCACTATCGTCTTAGTGGGGCGGGGGAGGTCAGTCGTTGGGTCGGGACCTAGTCGCAGTATAATGGGTCGGTGGTCAGAGTGAAGCTCGTGAACCACTTCTATGGAGCGTAACCGGAGTGTTACGCCTCTGAATAGTGCCATGTCAAGCAAGTCAGATCGGTGGTCTGCCATATAAGGGTAGTGAGTGGGCTCAGTGGGCGCAATTATGTCAAAGTTAAGTTCTGCGATTAGGTTTTCAAGTGCAATACCTCTGGGATTGTTGACGTTACAATTCCATAGGATGTGCTTACTGTTGAAGTCGCCAATCAGAATGACGGCGCTTCCTAATGAGAATAGGGCTTCTAAGTCAGCTCGGACGATCGGCTTTGCGCAAGCTTGGTAACAGGATGCTATGACTATAGGTTGATGACCAGTCATAGCTAGGAGGCAACAAGATGCTTCCATATTAACAAGAGTCGGGGTAGGTAGGGGAATGCAGTGCAGGGACCTTTTGTAATAGATAAGAGTGCCTCCCCCACGGGAGTTCACTCTATCATCACGTACCGTTCTGTAGTTGGCAAACCTAGGGTTCGCCTTCCCCGGTTTTAGAAAGGTTTCCTGCACGCATATGATATCGATAAGGTGGGTACAACAAAAGTCGTGGACGAGGTCACGTTGTCTGAAGAGGCCGTCAGCGTTAAATGACGCTAACGAAACTGAGTACGGTTTCGTGCGTTCGGTTGTACTACCCATAGTGGTTGTACTGGGGAGGGGCCTGGGGAACGAAGCGCTTAAGGGCGCTAAGTAAATTCGCGTGTTCCAATGTGTATTGGATCACGTCCGCTGGGGATTGAGCGTATTGCATCTTGTGGAATAGCTCTTGTACCTCATTGATGTCAACCGACATAGCCAGATCGCTGACTAGGTTGATTGCCTCTTGAAGAGGGGCAGCCATCAATGGCATAGGTGGAGCTTGTGGCCGGGAAGCGGCGCGGGGAGGCGCGCGAATGGTGTTGGCGACGGGTGCCGGGAGCGCGGGGCGAGCCGGGGCCGGTGCGCGGGCAGGGGCCGCGGCACGGGCGGGTGCGGGTGCGGGCGCGGGTGCGGGCGCGCGGGCCGGGGCGCGGGTGGTAGCGACGGTCTTAACCATACTGGGTGGTTTAGACCATGCGTTACGGGCTGGGAGCGGCGCGGGTATTACCTGTGAGGCAGGTACTACCGTTAGTTTGGGGCTTACCCGTTGGTAACGGTCGTAAGAGGGACGGGTTGGCCTATGCCTTGCCACCCTGTGGTTCACTCGTGGTGCTTTAGGGCAACCACGGTAATTCGCGGTATGCCCTTGAGCGCCGCATAACACACAGCTGGGTGGGTCCGGCGAATCCCGGGTGCGAGTGCACGCTGCTGTCGCGTGATCGCCTAGGCACTTAACGCACCTAGCGCGAGCGAAGCAGAAACGGGAGGCGTGCCCGTATAGTTGGCAGTTATGGCACTGCGAGGGACTTCCATTTTTGTGTGGGGCTTGGACATCGAGTCCTGAGAGGCCACAGACCTTTTTTAAATTAAAAATGGCCTTGCCTTCAGGAGTACGATCTAGTACTACGAGTACTAGATCGTAGGGACTGCGGTCCTTCCCGCTGTACATGCGGTGAACTGCATGTACGGGGAAGTCTTGTGCCTTCAGGTCGGCACATACCGAATCGGTATGTACCTCCTTGGGCACACCGCGGATGACCACTCGGAGGACTTTCTCCTCTTCGAGCGCATAAGTGTGAAAACTTATGCTCTCGTTGCGGAGGAGTTTTGTTAGCGCTCTGTGGTCGCTAATGGAGGAGACTTGGACTTTAATGCCCTGCTGCGTGGAGCGGGCATTAGTATAATGGATCCCACGATCCGAAACTAAACGGGACAGCATGTCCCATTTGGTTTTGTCCTGAATGAACAGGGGCGGAGGCGGTTTTTCGCGGCGCGCGCTCGCGTCCTGAGGGGACGCGGCAGTGGTGGCCGGAGCGGAGGGAGGAGACGCGGGGCGCGGGGCGGGGGTCGGCTTCTTGCCGGAGGCGGGGGCCTTAGCGGGTGCCTTGGCGGGAGGGGCGGAAGTTGCGCAACTAGCGGCTTTAGGAGCACGCTTGCGCTTTCTATCTACGACGGTATAGCCGTCGTTATCTGAGTCCGAGTCAGTGCGTAAGGCGCGACTCGGATCTACCTCCATCTCCGCTTCGGAGTCCGAAGTGGGCTCTACAACGGCGATGGAGGGACGGGTGCTCGCTGGCCTCCCGATCGGTGAGCGCGAGCGAGACCTCTCACGGGGAGGGGCTGCCACCGTGCGTCTGTTGTCTGGGCCCGGAGCGGGCGAAAGCGGACTGTCCTCTGAGAAGGACCGGGTCAGAGGAGGGACGTTGGCCTCCGGGTTTGAAGTCCCGGAGGGAGCGATGAGAGTGTCCGTGAAGCGGGCATTCTCTTCCTCTTCTAGGAGTTGCATATGTGCAACGTATAGATCGGGGTGGCGGAGGGCGAAGGTCTGAAGGACCTGCACCTCACCGTTAGAGGGACGGGACTGCATCCTGAGGGGAATACTCAGGACGCCCTATCCAGGGTTTGAATTCCCTCACACACCTTGTGAGCTCACTGTGTGAGAGGGAGTGTGTACCTACGGTGTGCCCTAGTTGTGTACCCTCTCCGAGCTTTTTTCTCGGCGGAGAGGGGTGCTCCTAAGCGCTACTCCGGGTTTGACTAGGGGCGACCCCAAGGCCAGAATTCCGGAGCCCAGCTTGCTTCGGCTGACCCGTGAAGCGGGAAAGGCCACGGTGCAAGGTTAAACCAAAACAACAACAGTGGCCGTTGTCACCGTAGGGTGTCACACTGCGACCGCAGCAAATGGCGGATTTGATCGTTCAGACGGGTTTGGCTGACGCTACCCCACGCCTGAACGACGTCGCTTAACAGCACAAAGTGTGTTGTTACGCGACTGTTACTATGTTGTGTCGGATAGTAAAGTGGTGAGATGCGCACCGAAAAGTGCGGTCGAAGCAAGACCACCAGCCCGATATGATGTTGTTCGTCCGAAACAAGGGACTGGGTAGGTGGTAATGCCAGACGTCTTAGAGCGCCTCTGCGCGACGGCACGGCGAGCTCGTAGCTCGCGTTGCTCGGCGTTCGGCGGCTGCTCAGCTTCTGCACACAAAACAAAAACTTCGTCAGGACTGCGTATTCCAAGGCACTGGTCTGCAACTAGCGTCGGAACGATGACCCGAGTGAGACGGCAATAGTGCGGGGACTATTGCGGTCTCACTGGGAGATACTGGCGGAGCTGTAGACAGGTGTGCACGGCGTGGCGGCACAGGTCGGAATGTGTGTTGTTGACACTGTTTTCTATGACTATTCAATATTTCTATATAATCAAATTTATCGCATAATTGTTCGATCTGCTGGCTAATCGAAGCGTTTTGGCCAATCACAGCGCTTAGAGGCCGTTTTGACGAGTGAGAGGGCATGACAGAGATAGATAGCTCCAACCGTCGTTCTAACGGTCGTTTCGTATCCAGAATTCCCGGAATAGCGTCCAGGTTTTATGGCTTTGCTATTGGCTGATGAGATGGCGTCCCTAGCCACCGATGAAACGAACATTACCATATTAGGAGATGCGTCGGGTTTTGAGTGTGGCGTGGGTACGCCCCCCCGCGTCTCTTGTATAGCGTCATATAGCTACCTATAGTAAGACATTCCCTAATGGTTTTACGTGTTGATATGTATAACGCGGCGTTGGTTATACATACCTATATGCTACTATTTACGTTTATAGACCATATCGTTACATACCCACGGTGTCATATAGCACGGCGGCGGCTATATGACACACGTCACACCTATTGCGTATGCACGCTTGTAGGTACATAACGATGTTTATGCACATATAACTCGGCAGTGGTTATATGTGCATTTTTGGCACATATGTGTACCGCATAACTATATGTCTATCGTACCTTTTTACCTTATACCTTTACCTTTTACCACCTTTTACCTTTATTACGTGAAGCTATGCATATATGTATCTCTGTCATGTGTTCCCTATATCTATGCCTATATACCTAACTTTTATCCCTATATACCTATGGTCTCGTTACCCAATGAAGATACACACAACTCATATACTTTATTTCCATAAACAATGGGTCCTTATGTGCTAACTAAGGCCCTACTATACACTTATATCTATATACCTGTGCTATTGTGTTCTCTCTATACTATATGTTTACAATACTTCTTTACATTGGCCCTATTCTTGGTGGTCGCATAAGGCGACGCGACGCCTGACATTAAAATAACAATACGTTCCTTCTCTATATTATACTATTCTTTATTGAACAATGGTAGCTACATAAGGTAGCGCCTTACAAAAACGTACATTGCATTTTACGTTGCTCCGCTTATTTTATGAGGGATTTATACTAATCGCTTAATGCGATGCCCTATGCTATGATATACTTAAAAAACATTGATTCCTTAAAGCTAACTTATCAATTTCAAAGCTTATCTACTATTTATACAATTCTATATGGACAGTATGATTCTGTCCTGCACAGATATTTACCATCCACGGATCTACCGGCCTGATAATTGAAAGCCAATTATAAGGTCTTGTCCACCATAATTCGAACAATGCTTAGTGGTCAGAATCGTATACCAACGTTAAGGAACTAATTAATGATGCGTTCAAGTTATATTATTTTAATTATACTGTCAACATGATATGCGAGTTTTCGTTCAGATAGGTAAATTAAATTTTTGTCTACCATTAGGTTCTAAATAGATTTGCGCTTGACTACAATCGCCAATACAGATACAAATAATTAATTTGAGGAAGTGAACTGCTTGCCAAAAAATAAAATAAAATACAAAATTTTTCTATGCACGTCGAGTGGCGTATCCAAAAGAAGGGCAATGAAAAACAATTTCATAAATGTATAAAACTCGCTGTTTTAATTTCAATGGAACGACAAATAGCATAACGAAAATAAATATATTGCAGTCGTGTTTTTTACTTTTTTATTTAATTTATACTTGTTTCTTATACCTATGCCGAGATTGGTATTTTTTCTGCTCGTGTGTTCTAATAGGAAGCTTAGTCCAAAACAATGACAGCACGTGTAAGCAAATTGGGAAACAACTTTTCGTCGAGCCGTTTAACATACTTATTATCATAATTCATGTTCTCTGTGGCCTTTTGAATATATCGAGTCGAGGATATTTAATTGTTAATATTTTACTACGAATGAATGCATAGTAGTCATGGAAGTAATAAGTACTACGTACAACAGGAATAAGCTGTTGTCGCAAAATTGAAGCTGAACGAGAGCTCAGTAACTGTACCTCTTATCCCTCTCTGGCAATGGTGACAATATTGAAATATGATTTAAGGCCAATAATTTTATTATAAAAAATGATTTTAGATCTGACGTCAGCAGATCATTGCTTCAGATGGATTTTAATCGAAGATGCTAATGATAAACCTGCTCTTTGCGGCACTGTACATTTCCTGTTTTTGCTTGCTTTTCACACTCGCGTCGTATAGGTAGGTACTTACCTACTGGTCCTTGTGGTACACGGCATGCAGTTGGACTGAGATAAAATTACGATATACTACCTATTGTGGTATATTTCATTAATTAAGTAAGAAAAACAATTAAGTTTACATGTAAGTGTAATTCTAAATCAGATATTGTTAAATATAACAGCCTTGTGAAGTTTCTGCCGCAAAACCAGCTTATGCCTTATACGTTTCATTGTTTCTAATTTTGCATTATGAGTTAAACTAACATTAGGATCTTTAGGAAATCTGAAATTGAAATAAAGTCATTTTAATATTGAAAGGAATAAAAAATACATATGTATTTAATTTGTTCTTGAACTAGGATTGGATAGTCATGCATGGTCACCATAATTAATCACTATCAAATTATGTTTAAAACTATTGAACCTGTGAAAAGATAAACCATAATCAGGATAATACTCGCTAACGCAAGCTTCCACGACACAAATTCTCCCCATTTTTATTATACTTCTTCAAAAATATCACGAAATCAAAAAAAACTCCGCTATTAACGTCCGAGTTGGCAATTTCATGTGGGGTTGTCTGGTCAGGTGTCCGTATTTCATACACATAAAAGAAAACCTATACGCCAATCGCAAAATTTTTGCGTTAGTAAGGCTTTACACGTAGCAACATATAATATTGCTTTAACATGTTGGTACTACATTATTATTTATGATTAGATACATTTTAATAAGTAAATGTTTTTAATTCATTACATTATATCAATCGCATATATTTCGACAAACAACGACAGGATTGAAATCGACTTATGTCTGGCAACTCTAAGTCACTGTTAGAACAGGACACAGGGTTCAGTGGTAGCCTTCTCACTCGGCTTCATTTTTATTTTGCGCGCAATAAGACTCTTACCACCTTAGCATAAGGTTTTATTTTCTATAATTTAGCTGCATGACGCACAGATAGAGCTCATTCCTGTTGTACGTAGTACTTATTACTTCCATGATAGTAGTTTAGTAGCCATAGACACTTTTTTTTGTGATGATTGCGTTGCGTTCGTATACTTTTACATGTTTCTGCTTTTTTCGTTCCGTTTGATTTGTCGGGTTTGTCCATCTTAAAATATTTATCGTATTATTGTATTAATTTCAGTTATACTTTAATTGCTATTCACGGATGTCAAGTTTTTGGTTGTGATGGAAATTCAATATGTTTATTCTGTTGTAATTGTTGGCTTTAACTAAAAAATTAGATCAGTAAAAAGCTTTAGGTATTTTTAAACTTGATACATAAAGAATGAAGATCAAGTAGGTATAGTCTGTCATATTTTTGTCAGATATGCTTTTTATAGAACTATAAGAATTGGTCAAAATTCGATTTTACGTCAGTTTGCGGACACCTACTGCCTCTTTTCGATCGTCTTTTTTGTCAGTTCACGACCACATGAAAGTCACTGTGTAAAAACCCTTGATATTTTAGTTTTATGGCTGGAATTTAAAATATTACAAATGTTTACAGGTTTAATTCGGTCAAAAAAGGAGACGAACTTGATTAAAACTTGACTATTATTGGTCTTAGTCCTGTCAGATACATAATTTGGTATTCGGAATAAGTTGAACGAACATAATTTTAATCCCCAAAATTTAAATCAGAGACTATAGATAGTGGCTGTGTTATAAACTTTCTTGATAATTATACCAGCTCATCTGGCAAATAGTTATACAATTTAGTGCACATTACATAATATACTATTTCTATTATCTATATTCGCCGCGGTCATCACTTGGATCGGTGACCGCTAGTGAATTACTACTGAGCACTTCCGTGCACACGGTTGTTGTCTTAGGTGGTAGTAGGGCATTTAGAAAATGCCCGCATTGCTAGCTACCACCCTCGAGTAGATAATCTGTCGCCAAGCAATTAACGGTGAGTTGAGAGCAAGTAATATTAGGTTACCCTGAATAAAATCTCCAGCCATATCATCACTTACTATCAGGTGAGATAGTGGTCAAAGACTAACCTGTCCGGAATTTTAAAAAAAACTAAAATTTCACAAATTGTTGTAACTTGTAACCTCTCAATTAATTTGAAATAGGAGGTACTCATGTTATTAGGATTAATGAATATTTTCGAAAATCAACTATTCTTTGCTTTCCTTATATTCAAAGTGAAAAGTGGAGTGTTTAACACGACTGAAAGTCCTTAAAAATCAATTCCTACTTGGACTATTATAGGGCTCAGTAGTATAGTCAAAATACCTCGTACCTATGGGAATTGATTCCTTTCGATGCCTTTATAACAATCTACTACTTATTCTATACGCAGTAGGTACCTACCTACCATGGTTTGTGCCCTGCCCACGGCAGCGCCGCGCGCCGGATCGAACTTCACCAATGGAAGGAATCACCAATGAATGGAACAATGGAAGGACATTTTCCGATGTCACGCCTGTCACCTCTTCCCCGTTCTACCTCTAGCCTACTAGCGGATAGAAATAAAAAAAACAAAGAGTGATCAATGAAAATAATAAATTTACTGATCCGTAAGCAGTTTGGTAGTCAACACAAAATTTGTGGATCGTGGGTGTACGGCCGATCTGTTTTCACCTCGGGCAGGTACTATCCTGGGAGTCCGGGCGTAGATGGTGGGTGCCCCCGTAGATGGTACGGTATTTCGATGTTCAGCTCAGACGTAAATATATATCCCGAGTACGGCCCTCTTGAAATAATTGTTGCGGGAACAGCTCGGTAGTAAAAGTTTTATAGTTCTGAGTTCTGGATTATGTTATTAGTTGTAAGTTTGTAGTTGTGGGTTTTTAGTTATCTTCTTAGTTCCTGCAAGTGATAATACCACAATGCTATGGCCTGGCATATCAAACATCTGATCTGGGGTACACCCACACGGCATCAGGATTAATGAACATGCCTAGTATTGCCGTTGTGGTATACGTCCAGAACGGAGTTTACAAATTGTTACATTAAATAAGTACGTTAAAGAAGGAGCCAAGTTATACAATTAAATTCAAATAAGCTTTAGAAAAGAAAACTAATGTTTATTTGAAAAATAGAAGGTAGTTAATTTTAAAAGATGTTGCAATTTCAACATATAGGTATGTAAAAGATGATAGTCATTATGATGGTGTTGTAAAGCATAGAAATGATAATAGCAACTCTGAAAATGAATAAGTAAACACAATGTATACACAGTATGAAATTTAGAACATGATATAAAAAAAGGCAATTTATGGTTTGTGTGCATGCTATTTGAATGCTGGCCAGTTATGCATAAAAAAAACTTCTACAAAAGCACCACGAGCTGTTAAAAATTAGCCCAAACACAGTTACTGTGATTTGAACAGGAGTAACATGAACTATGGACTCAGCTTGTTGATGATAAAAAATGTTCGTAATATTTCGCTGACGTGCGTGCGAATTTTTACATACGAAATAGAAACTAGGTTTCCCGGTTATTAGAGGATCACGCGCGCAAGCCCGTGGCAATCCCCAAAATTACAACCAAAATCCAGCCAAACATCATAATAACATAACGGTTGACTAATAATAATATGTATATATAATTATAATAATACGCTATCATAATATCATGACCCGGAGCGGAATTCATCTTCACAGTGAATAAAGGCTTTAAAAAATGAAACTCAGCCTTAAAACTGGTGTATTCAGCTATAATTCACTTTTCACTGAAAAATTACTTGTTTACCTAATTTATTTTAAACAGTTAAAACTCGCAACGTCGTCGTCCTAAACTTACAAATAGTAACGGCCCACCCAACTAATCAAATTTCTTTACGTACAAACGTACATTACGTTCGTACAAAGTATGTGTTGACAACTCGTAACTGCGCGCAAAATGTAAACAAGGTGATACTTGAAACTTGTGAGGTGTCAACTTTGGGTAGAAATGTTAGAGTGACCTTTTGTGAGGTTTTTACGAGCTAACAATCGCTAGATTTGGCGTGTTATTTTGAATTTTTTCATGTGCATAACTTATTTCGTAAAAAAATTAAGTTACGAGGTGTGGTGTGTGAGATATGCAGAATTTACTGCTTAACTAGGTGCCTCTTGCATGTTCACTCACAATCAAATAAAAAAAAGTTCTTGGCGACAGATTTTCTACTTCTTGAGGGTGGTGCCTAGGCTACCCAAGCGGGCATTATTGCAAGATGCTTTACCACCAAACTGTAACAACTGCCATCCAAGACAACAACTGGGACTGACGACGACCCTCCGAAGCACGTGCACGCTCAGAAGTAATGCCACTATAGCGGTCACCCATCCATTTATTACCGCAGCGAACGTTGCTTATTATCTTAGCTACACTTCGAAAGCTTCAAACCTAGAATTTATGCAGATAGATTTTTTAAAAGTAGGTAACAGGAAGTAGTTATTTAGCACAAGCGGGTGTGAAAAGATTTCTTATTTTGATTCAGCATTTCAACCTTTGGTTACTAGAACCACATCAACTCCGTGGGTGGGAAGTCTGTTTCACGAGCATTTATAAATTATGATCAAGAAAGACCGTAGCTCTGCAATCGTAACCAAAACCGTGATCAAGCATTATGATCACGCATTTCAAACGTGGCCTAACAGGCCACGTTTGAAATGCTTGATATGATCATAATGCACACAGTATGCGAAATTTCTATTATTTTTATAAGCGGAGTAGGTACATCACTGATGGTAAAGACGTGCTTAGTGATACCAGTTTGTAAAAGCTTTCTCATAAAAGTAGGTGAAATATATGTTTTGATTTTGGGGTACCAATGATTTTTTTTATGCCTGATAGGTTAGCCTTTGACCACTATCTCATCTTATGGTAAGTGATGATGTGATCGATTGTTCAGGCTAACCCAGAATTTCTGGTTCTCAAGGATAGCTGCCGGAACACACCGTTAGGTGCTTGGCGACTTTAAAGTGTTTTTAGGTAAATATATATGTAATGAACATTATTAAATAAATAATATACATGATCATGATCTCTGATTCGACGTTAATAAAATATTCGTATTTCGTATGTAGCAAGAAACCTCGACATTGACGTAGGTATATATCAGCATAATAACTGTAAGTACTAAGTAGGCATGGTAGGTCTAAGGTTCCATCAAAAACAACGTTTATTCAACGCTTACTTGGGTATGGTAAAATTGATGAGAAAAGTTTTGAAATATACACTTTTTGGATTAAGTATATTTCTATTTTTTTATTTGTTAATGCTTACTTATTAATTCCAGGAACAGGGAAACCCATTACATTTTGGTTCCATCCTGATATTCGCCATAACTGATCCCACCGGACTGACCATGGCAACGCCATGCACCAGGAGGTACTACTGGTTACGATAGACGAAATAATTTCCAACCGAACAGTGTCTAAGTAGAACGATCTCAAGTAGCATTTTGTTCTCTTTAAGGGTTCACATTCAGTACACTGGTGATCTCTAGGTGTTAACACTGGCCACACATGGTTCAATGGCTGTATAAAAGTGAACAAATTTACCTATAACCGTATAAAGCATGCATAGAAGTACATAATTTGCCTATGTGACTGTCAGTTTTATATTACGATAACATTAATCATTTAGTCAGCTTTTATTTTAAAAGTTGAATAAGAGCATTTTTAAAGGGTAAAATAGGCCACGGGCTATTTAAAGGTCCACATGTATGGTGTTGTTATATTGCTGGCATTTTAATACAACACGTGTGAACATTGAATCAGCTACAAGCTGTTATATAGCACTTTATGTGGGGCGTTATTCAGCTTGTAGCTGTAAATGGGTCTAGTTGTGATATATTAATCAACCTTAAATGTATTCTATAAAGGAGCTATTTAATGGTACACAGTGTGAACCTTTCTAGAGCGAATGACATTATAATGGTACACATGTCAGACTTTAGAGAGGTCACAGCTTTTATTTAGAGTTACAATGGTTCACTGTAGCTGTAGACATTTTATTTATACAGAAACTAAAATATTACTAAATGAATTATGACTTTATCACATACTACGGAGTCTACATGATTAATTTTGTCGTAAATGTTCAAATAAAAATCATAAAACTAATTTTAATTGCTTATCTAGAAAGTATTTTGTAATAAAACGGCATTATTTCTGAGGAGCATGAAAATTTAATATATACATATGTATATACTTAACAGTAAATTTAAATTGGCCATAACTTTAACACAATAGAATATAATAAACGCAGAAGTCCACACCAGTAATCAGTACTAATATTATAAATGCGAAAGTAACTCTGTCTGTCTGTCTGTTACGCTTTCACGCCAAAACTACTGGACCGATTTGAATGAAATTTGGTATGGAAATAGTTTGAGACCCGGGAAAAAACATAGGATAGTTTTTATCCGACTGCTCAAAAAGAGGTTAATGTTTTCGCGCGATAACCGACATACGCGCGGGCGGAGCCGCGCCCGGAAAGCTAGTAATTAATATCACAATAAACATAGCTGTTTAGATTACACAATCACTAGCAAATCACTGTAATATATTAATTACAAAATGAAGCTAAGTCAAGAGATAATTAGGCGAAAAAGCAGCTGCTAATAGTTTTTAGGACCTTCTTATGAGATAAAGGCTGTATATTTGTTCACTCTTTACTTCTCATAATTCTCTTTTCTGTATGAAGAACCACACTGAATCATATATAGTGTCGTTGGTCAGCTTTAAGACCAGTTGTTCTCTATTAAACTGCCGTTAAAGTGCTGCTATTCAGCTACTGTGTACCTTTTGTAATAATTTGTGCCCAATAACCAGTAGTATAAGGGATGTACCTATAGCATGTTAAAGAGCTCTTATACAGCTTACTTAGACAGTTTAAAGAATAAATGTGTACCAATAGTCAACCGATATAGAACCCCCAATGCTACATAACATATGTAGTTCTCGGGAAGGTGGTTACTTTCCAACTTTACCTTTATAACCTCTTTAATATCTCTTATATCTCAAGACACTATTTTACCGGAACATTAGTAAAAAGACATATCGTCGAAACGAGAGTACTTAAATTTTTCGATAATTTGGATTATAGATATGGCGAGAATCTTTTACATATCGCACCTCCAGTCGTAAACTGGCTCAATCCAAAATTTTGGTGAATTGAGTTAAATATGCAGAATGACTCAAAAAAGCGCGCTCTATCACCCAGTTAATCAGATACTGCCCCAATAAAGCTAGAAAAGGAAAAACGCCACCTTGAGTCTCTTTTTTAATGACGAGTCCGGCGCCTTTTGTCAATACGATAGTGACGTATTTAGTACTGCGTAACGAGTGGTTGCAGTCAGACGCCGAGAACATAGTGCGAAAGTGGCATTAACCTCAATGCGTTACTATGGAACAAAACTTGGGGTAACTTTACTGCGTTAATTTCAACCGTAAAACGACCGAAGTTTGTTTTGAGTCACTTGACAACTGCAATATCAAGAAATAAAGGGAACTATTTGTAATTATGTCATCCAATCAAACGTATTTTTAGGAATTGAACAGACCTATTTGTTTAAAGGTCAGAAGTAAAAAAAATATTTTATTAATTAAGTGACTCTTTGTCGGCAATTTTATTTCAGCGTCGATTTACTCCACTATTTTTTATACTTTCAAATAAATTTTTATTTGAATCAGTAGTGCTTAAACCATTTATTCTGTAAAATTTTGAATTTTTAAAATAGCTCTTCATTTTATAAAGTTATAGTGTGATTTACCAAAAACTGTCGAGGACCGAAACACGTTTTCATTATTTCCCAAAAAACATGAATTTTGGATTAAGCCAGTTTACGAATGGAGGATTATGTCGGAATTTTACCACATAGTTATGTGTTCAAGTCGCGGAATTCTAAAGATTACTGTTCCAGTCGATGTTTTCTTATCCTTCATCAGACCTCAGAAATTCATGTCCAGAATATAGTGAATGAGCCCAATCAAATAAGCTTATAGGTACAAGGTGTACTTGCTATATGCATGCACGTCCCTACGATCTATCTAATTCTTTTCCATCAATAGACCTCAGGAGTTTATGTACAGAATATTATGCTCACCGAGTCTAAACAAATAAGCTTAAGCACGGTGTATACATATACAATCACAGATGTCGTATGCCGAATATGCCGTAACAGGATAGGTACCTACCAAACGACGGCGTTGCTATGGTAAATAAATAATGGTACGGAATGTGAACGGGGAGTAAATAATGTTGTACCTATAAAAAAAATCGTTGGTGACTATAACTATATGCCGCACATAACTATAATTTTATTCCAGACCCATTAAGTGTATCATAGCTCGTTCAAAAACATTTTTTTATGCCTGATAGGTTAGCATTTGACCACTATCTCACCTGATGGCAAGTGATGATGTAGCCCAAGATGTTGTTCAGGCTAACCTAGAATTACTGGCTCTCAAGGACAGCTGCCGGAACACACTATTAGGTGCTTGGCGACAGATTTTCTACTTGAGGGTGGTAGCTAGCCAGGCCGAATGGGCGAATGCCCATTCGCAAAATGCCCTACCTCCATGCTATAACGACTGCCATCCTAAGACAACAACCGGGACCCACGACTTAACGTGCCCTCCGAAGGACGGAAGCGCTCAGTAGTAAAGTGGTCACCCATCCAAATCATGACCGAGGCAGACGTTGCTTAATTTTGCTGATCGGTTCAGAATGGCTAAGCAAACTTCGCTACGAGCGCTTCAAAACGCGTGATAAAGTAAGTAATTTCTCCCTTATACCTAAATGTGCGGCGGAAAAAGTTATATGGAAATTCATTCCTTCCCTCTGTAGCAGTGAAGAAATGTTGTAAGAAAATCCATATCTGCCCTTCTAGCGCTCTTTTTTTTTTATTTAGCTTCTGACAAAAAAATACTATCGTCAAACCTCAAAAAGGTTATATATCAAATAATTAGAAAAAAGAGGTGTGATTTTTTTCATAGGTAGGTACTCAATTTTCATCGAACGGACGTTGGCAACCTATCTCTGCACTTCGGAAAAAATCGCGGCAATTAGTTTTGTGAAAATTTGTTTTTTAATTAATCAATCTAATCAAATCTAACAACACGCATGTACTCGTATATTTAATTCTTGGTTTTAAAAAAAAACCTATTGTGTGCTCCCCAAATTTAACTAAGTACATTCCTTTGGGGATATTCGAGGACCTCCAAGATATGAATATATATAACAAATATATCAAATTATCAGTCCAGTTGAAGAAAATGTATATACCTAATAATAAATTCAAATTCAAAATCATTTATTCAATTTAGGCGTCTACGACGCTCTTATGAAGGTCAATTACAAACTTTAATATTGAAATATTCTACATTGTACTGCCACGTTCAGCAAAAAAAATTATAGAGCCACTGCGAGAAGAACGGGCAAGAAACTCGGGGCCATTCTTTTAAACGTCTGTTTACAATTTGTTATGAACAATATAATACAATTATTACAATATTTGTTTAAATTACGTAGGAGACAGGTGATGGCTTGGCAGAGGTGGAATTTTCCAAGCATTTTTATCGTTTAAGTAATCACAAACTGTGTAGTAGGATTTCTTAATCAAAATGTTTTTCACGTGTAATTTGAATTTTCCTTCTGTGAGCATTGTAATGTGTTCGGGAATTTTATTATAAAACCGCACACAATTACCTAAAAAGGACCTTTTATTTGTCTTTGCTAATCTAAAACACGGTACCGTTAATTTATATTTGTTCCTAGTGTTTGTAATCGTGGTTGTCACTGTTTAATTTTAATTTACTCAAATTTTTCCGAACATACATAATATTTTCAAATATATACAGACTCGGTAAAGTTAATATATCAATTTCTTTAAAAAGATCCCTTAGAGATTCCATAGGATCCATTTCATATATGGCTCGAATTGCACGCTTTTGTAAGATAAAAATTGTTTTTATCTCAGCAGCAGCTCCCCACAGCAATACACCATACGACATAATACTGTGGAAGTACGCGAAATAAACTAGCCGTGCAGTAGCTACGTCTGTTAACTGTCTTATCTTACAAACTGCATATGCAGCAGAACTAAGTCTTCCGGCTAGATCATGTATATGTGGATACCATTGTAAAGTTGAGTCCACTTTGATTCCCAGAAAGACTGTCGCTTTATAATAATAATAATATTTATTGTTCAGATAACATGATCCATTTTGTTAGTAAAAGCTTATGTCAATGTGTTATATATTCTAATATCATAAACACATCAAAATCCTATCATATCACATCAAATCACATTATGTTTTAAAAAATAATAATAATACATATATTTTCATCAAAGTCAAAATTAAAAACAATATTAGAAGTTAGGAATCACAATTAAAATTTAAATCCAAATCAATGTCAAAATTAAAAATCAAATAAGAATGAAAATAAAAATCCACATTACGACATATTATATTAAATAAAAATAAAACATTAAAATAATGTGATTGGTTACAATAGGACAAAGCACACGTGCTCTGAGGCTCTACCCTGGCCCAGATAATTCAAGGATATTTAGTTGATCGTACACATATCTTTTTTCTAATACGCTACGCGCAACGGTTGCCTGTTGAAACATCGTAATGATAATTGTCACAGAAATTCACAGAACGTGTTAGTATGGCAATCTGCCATACTAAAAATTCAACCGGCTACTTATTACCGTTCCAAAGATACAGACCTATAAAGGTCAGCCATCCATGCAGCTTTATAATAGATTCCCTTTTTCTAGCAAGGAACCCTAAAACCTGTAATTTAGCCAATAAAATGTGTAGGTAAACAATAACTAAGTAGGTACCTATTTACTTATATTTAACATTTTATTTGTTCACATTAACTATATACACTACGATCTTACCTACCTTCATTTAAAAGCAGACTGTAAAAAAATCTCTATCAAATAATACAAACAACAGCAAGCTAATGAGATAGGTATATCTACCTGCTACACATACGAGTAGGTAAGGTACGCATGCATGTAGCTAGCGACCGAGTCCGAGTAGGATGTAGCGAATGTTTCCGTTCCGAAACCGATAGGGTAAGTAGCTTATTATAAATATACAGCCGAATGAAATAGGCGCTAACTAGCTACAAACAACCTGGACTTCTGCAGAAAACGATACGTAGAATTTTCAGAACTCGGAATATATAAAAAGTTTCATTTCAGAACGAAAACTTGTTGACTTTATTATATACTTTATTTATTAGGGCAAATTGGTGTCGACAGACACCAATAAAAAGTTTAATATAAAGTCAACAGGTCTTGCCCTATTCCCGATAAGCGTTCGCCCTAAAGTCGTTATACATGTATTCTGAAGGATGTGGGTATAAAGGATGATTATTTTATTCATTAGTTTTACATTAAATTAAAACAGCTTACTATTACCATCATCTTATAATATTGAAATAGTTATCTAATTATACCTACCATAAATTATAAAACTACTCGTATATGAAGTATAGAACACATTTTTGTGGTAATCTTACTGAACCTTACAAACAGTTCAATTAGTGACATATTTACTGTACTGTACCAGCCGGATCGTCCACTGCTGAGCCTCCCCAGGGTGTTTGCCATAATCCCCACGCTTGGCAGGTGGCTTGGGGATCGCGGTGCCAGATAGCATAGTTCTTAAGAAGGCGCTGCTGCCCACCTTCTAATAGTATTTTACCTTAGTCGACTTTTACGACACCCACACGGGATGAAATGGGGAGGTGCAATTCAAACCCGGCACCCCACGGGGGAGTGACATACATACATCATATTTATTAGGTAAGTATGTAAAAATGATTTTCTTTTTAAATAACCAAATTCAATGTAAAGTTTTGCATTTATATTAATCTAGAGAAATAGAAGTTCAACATTTAAGTAACTATGCATTATCTAGCAATTATTAATTAAATTGTTACTTAACTACTATTATTCAATTAATAAAAAAAACCAAATGTTTCTTAAATGAAATTCTCGTGAGTTTTATACCGGTTGATAAGTAATTTGAAAATAATAGTAAATAAAGTTAATAAAGGTAATCTCAAGTTTTGATGAATTTCAAACTAGTCTTGCCTCTTGGGCCAATCACCTTGACTGTTTGAGGGCAAAGGCTTTGCAAAGATGCAAGCAAGGTATAAGGATTTGTAATGAGGACAGCCTCGCAATTCCAAGACTTTAGGGTTGCAATCACACTATATAACGCGTTCGTTCGTAGCAAGTTAGAGTTTGGTTCATTAATCTGGGATCCGAAAGAGGCAAAGTATACTTTGATGATAGAAAGGATACAGAGAAAATTTGCTTGATACTTGTATAAACGTATGTACGGATACTACCCCTATCTTTATCCTTCTTTGTTCGTTTCTGGAATGATCGGAGTAGATACGTTGGAGTACAGGCGTAAATTTTTACTAATTGTTCATTATGGCCAATTACTGCGCAATAATGTCAATAATTCAGACGTGTTAGCCATTCTTGGCTTATACGTTCCAAATAATTACCTTCGCGTTGGTAGTCGTCGACGGCATCAGCTGTTCACGTGTCCAGCTGTACGAACGAATTACGCCGGTAACGCGCCAACGCATAGAATTGCGACTTTTTAAAATGATTTTGCGCACGAGTTCCAACAAGTTGACATTTTTGTAGATAATTTGAAAATTATTGTTAGTAGCCTTAGAGTGTTTATAAATCTGATACTTTCTCACAATATTGTTCCTGACATTTAGATCTCACAAACACTATATGAACATGTGTATCAATATTTATATGTTATTATTTAAGATAGTTAGCGTGTTGGTTTTTACTGTAAGTTAACTATTGTACATTGAATAAATAAATAAATATGCCCAAGTAACTCGTCATCAAACAATCATAAAAAATATTGAATGTGTATTTCAAAATCCATAATTGGTAACTGTAAATCTGTGTTTCCAGTAAATGGCACGTGAGGTGATTGAAAGGTTTTATTGTTTCCAAAGAATATTTCTGTTCTTCCTTTTGGTAACCAAGTCCTGGATTCCAGTTCTATTAGCTAAATTAGTGAATGAGGAGCGAGTGGATAATCGCCTACTTGCTCGTGATTCTGTACCTGTAGTGGTCTCTAAAGTACTCGGCTGAGGCTCTGACATTTTTGGAGGGCAATTTCCGGTATCCATAACATGAACATCTTCGTTGCGAGAAGACGAATGCTGGTGTTGTTGCAGTGGTGATAAAGTTTCCATGTCGCTAGGAGAACCAGGTAGTAAACGTAGGATACACCGACTTTTTTCGATGCCTTCATCACTTTCATGGTCAGAAAAATCTTTGTCATCTTCACTCCCAGAAGGAATAGTCAGAAAACCTTCAATATCTTCATCCATCAACCTTCTATGCGACATAATCAGCAAAAAAACTAAGTATTTGTAAGCACAATTGATGTAAGTATGGAGTAGTAAAAATTATAGCTAAAGCTCAACGTACCATATGTGGAACATCCATAAAAATATGTCTATCTAATTATTTTACTACAAAAATATAAAAAACTAACTTAGCTCTGTATAACATACACTTTATGAAGTCACACAGAATTTTTAGCGAGTAATAACTACTCAATAACTTTTTTTTTTTTATATTTTGAAATCAACCGAATTACGCCGTCAGCCGTTTAGTTCATATTTCATACGATGTCAACAATTACACTAATGACACCTATACGTGACTACTTGCACACGGGCGTAGCGCTTGAAAAAACACAACGTAAGTGTGAGGTCGCACCTCTGTATAGAAAACAGAAAAAACACATCTGGTGTGTTTTCAGCAGTGAATGTGTTAAATTGTTGCTCAATATCAGAGGCATTTAAATAGATCGTAAATAGATGTCACTAAAAGTATTTTTTTTAATATAGCAAGGAAAAATGCGGTTGTCCCGCATATGGCACTAGGTGCCTTGTAGGGTTAAGTTTATTCTTTGCATACAAAAATACAAACCTTTCCTCTTTATATTAGTATTTATAATTATTTATAGTAGTATTGTTGAAGCAGTTGAATTGGTTTCAACTCTTAGATAGGTGTAGTTAGTGGCGTCCACCCACTAGTGGGAATGTCTAGTGGGTCAATGGGGCATCCCCCAAAGTATCTTCTAACTTTTACTATAGTACAATATGAAACTATAATATGAAAAACCATCAGTTTCAGTGTCTGTCATTCTTTTCTCACATAACAAGGTAAATTTGTATTCCAAACAATTTGTATTTTCTGTATTACTGGCATTATTTAATTTTCCATACATTAATATCATATAATAATAATCTATGGCTATCAATTATAATAATTAAATTCTTCAATTATTAAATAACTTAATTAATTCACCTACTTCCTAGGAACAAGGGTAAGTTTTCACCGTCTTGTCTGTCAGAAACTATCTTTATTAGGTGTATGCTTTGAAACAGAGACTTATTTATGGACAGATGGAAAAGACAATGGTGTCTCTTGCCTGCCAAATTGTCAAGTTTAATTTTACAAAGTTGCCCTTTATCATACTATATAATCACAAATTATTACTACTGTAGCCTCTAAATTACAGTCATTTATATTTCTTTATTCTAGTTGACAATAGTTAACAAATAAAAACATTATGTGTATGTTATTGCACAGTATAATAGGTTCTAAGAAAAAATGTATGTATATATTTCGAATAGTCGCATTTTGTATTGAATTTTATGAAAAACTAATTATTAATGATACACTATCAGATAATGAACAAAACATTTTGTTTTTTGATAAACACCTGAGAGTGAAATTCAAAGAAGTATTTGTTAATCTTTAGCAGCTGGATGAATTTTCATCCAGTAGAATGATGATAATATAGTATTTTATCTTTAACATTTATTAGCTGTGATAAGTACCAGACAATATCATGAGTTTATGCCATCAATCAATGTATACTCTTAATTTTGTCGTTAAATCAGCAAGGATCAAAGTTCAGCTATTCAAGAGTAAGAATGTAAATTATGCCCAATTACAAAATTTGGAAGAGTTCAGTTTTTACCAAAAGTAAGATGTATATTGTTTTGCTCTATTTGCTGCCATAGATATTTATAGTTTTAAGTAACACCCACATAATCATTTCAAAATGCATTATTAGGAAGTCTTCTGTTCTGTTGCAATTCTTGTAGATTATGGCGCAGTAGTATAAGTTATTTGATTCACTAAAAAGTAGTGGCAAGTTTAGCTATATAATTCAGGCTTTTAAATTTAGACACTTCTTACAGAAAACATCAGTAGGTACATAATTTAAATGATATCAACTCAAGCAATTGTTGGTAACTAACACTCGCTTATCGGTGGAAACAAGGCTGGCAAAAACTACTTGTCACCAAGTTCTTCATGGAATTGGAGCAATAACGGCGGCCCTGTGTTGCATCCGCATTGCCAGAATCCAAGCTTGCCAAATCTGTCATTGGTTTGTTGAAACTGCCACCAGTTCAGATTTTTTCTGTGTATTTTGCTTTGATTTATTATTCTGGATTCGGTTCTGAAGTCTAACCTAAACAGCGTTATCTGAAACTGATATATAACCTTAAATTAATACACCAAAGATATATGTAGCACCACTGAATTTAAAACAAAAGAAAAATAATTCCGAAGTTTAACTTATAAATAGTTTGGAGACACCTACCGTTTCTAAGTATTGGCTGATGGATCCGTTTTTAAGGAGATATGTCCGCAGTTTTACTACATACAATTGAATTTAATAAGTTTAAGTATTAATCAAATCACTATGATTGTTTGTTTCTTTCACAACAATCACTACGACAATTCATCGCCGGATTCGCCGGCGCCATTATTTATTTGGTTTGCCAGATTGTCAGCATTGCGATTTTGTTTTGTTTTGTAAGCCATAGTATGAGTACAGCCTTACAATTTTTACCATGCTGTCAAAGATATTCCACCAATAGCATCAGTTCTGACGTCATTACTGACCAATAGGAAAAATGACCATCAGCCAATAGGAGATGGTCATGGATTATCAGGCTGGTATTTCACGGGCTGCGCAATAAAGCCTGGGAAACAAGCGACCCAAGAATTACCGACCTGATAAATGGAGTACTTCATGGTGTACATGAGTTATTGGCCGGGTATTATTAGGCCGGACAGTATGAGCCGTATTATATCCCCATCGGGGTGGAAATCTCAACCCAATAATGCGCAGCCTGTGAAATACCGGCACGATAATCGAAGTACACATGCATGAAGTATTTGGTCGTGTATTATTGGGTCGCCAGTTATCGAGCCGGTCATTCCTTGGCCGGTGGTTATACACACTCGATACATGAAGAGATTTTTGTTGTGGTCAGAATGTTATACGTACAAACATCTTGTTCACAAAAGAATGCCTTGAAATGCAATACTTCTGATCGATAATGGACGTGTACGTTATTTTGTTTTAATTGCGAAAAAGCAAATTGACAGTTAGCAGATGTTATAAGCGCGGCAACTTATCGGTTCACATCGTTTGCGCGCAAACAGTGCATATTCTAGTATTTCCGTTATGAACAGAGCTTTTCAATGTATGCAATGACAGCAGTGTGTGCGTGATTTAAACCGTAGTGTATTCAGTACGCACAACAGCGCTACGCCTTTCGGTTATAGGGTCATTTTAAGGCGAGGCTTTCCACGGACTTTAGGTATTTTATGCGAGCGCGACGTATTCATTTACGCGACACAGAGTTGTGTGCGATGCGCCGCGTGCACGCTTTTAGCTCTCCAGGTAAGGTACAGTACAGTCCTACCTACGTAGCGTTTGGCGTGAAAGCCTAACAGACAGACAGAGTTACTTTCGCATTTATAATATTAGTACTGATTATAGAGAAAGCCGTTTAATGCACCTATTCATAAATGGTAATTTGGTAATATTATTATATTTTAAATAAATATATATATACATAAACTTCATTAAAAGAACACATTAAATGTCACAACCATGTCATGTGAGATTCCCAGAATTCAGTAACAAGTCTGTCTGTCACAGTTGTCCTATTAATTAATGGCGTCGAGTGATATAGCTGCGTAAAAATAAGTTTGATATTAGTTATTTTGTAAAACGAGTACCCTTATGCTGTCAAGACCGTGGCTCTTAAAATATGTATTTATGAATATGTCTTCGCAGATTTTTATTAATTTGGTGTGTTTAATAACAATTAATCTAGTGATTGTTTTAAGATGGCTACTTTTGTTTAATCTTTGTAGTTATAGCACGGTGCGAACATTTCACATCCATGGACGTCACAACCGTGGTTTTCATAGAACCACGGTTGTGGCGAGTGGCCCATGGTCGAGACAGAATCGTTTAGTTTTAGTTAAGTTTTTTTAAATTATTATTTTCAGACCATGTATTCAACATAATAACAAATCTCAAAGAATTATATCTCGCGTTTAAATAAAACCAAATTTCACAATATTTTTGATATAATTTAAGCTCATTCCAATGAACTGTTTTGCAAGTTTAATAAAAAAGATATTATCCAAAACGATACTTGTTAAGTTGAGCGCTTATAGAGAGCATTTTTGAAACTAAAAATATGTATCAATTGTCTTGGTTGTGACAGGAGCCCCATTGTAATAAATTTCATAAAGCTGTCCTGTACTGCTAGTGCTCAATTCAAAGTCAATGAGTACAAATCTTACTTCATAATCATCTTCAGGCAGATATTTGCCTTCTAGCAAAATTGGCCAGAAATAAAAATAAAATTTGCCAGATAGTGTCCATTATTGAAGATACAGTAGAACCATATCCCGTAAAACTAAAAAAAATTAAGTCATAAAACAGGGCAACAGATACTATATTTAGATATATTAAATATATATATATTTTTTTTATATATTATTTTTTTATATATATTATTATTATTATTATTTTATTTATATATATTGTCTATACGCGCACTGTTATAAATCAAAATGTTATTTGGAATTAAAAATTAATAAATGAATTTTAAGTTACTATATAAAAGTAGTTTATGAAAATTGTAAGATAAGGTTTTTAACATATTTCTAATAAACTCAGTTAGTTAGTATGTGTGTTAGCTTCTGAACCGACTTCAAAAAGTAGGAGGTTCGCAATTAGTCTAAATTTTTTATTATGTGTGTTACCTCAGAACTTTTGACTGGATGAACCGATTTTGATAATTCTTTTTTTATTAAACCTGATACTTGTCGTTTGATTTTTAAATGAAATTGAACGACAAGTATCATGAATGACACTCCAATAACTGAAAAATATTTTCCTATCTTGATGATATTATAGTCTTTGACAGTGAATGACAATCGATCCAGTAAGTAGCAAGAATCACTAAAAAGAGTTTAATTTTTTTTTAACAAAAAATGGAACCAACTTCAACACTCAAGTGTGAAATAACTTGTCGAAGTCGGTATCATGCGCAAAATATTGTTATACTAGGTACTTTTGAACTATTATGGCACCGACTTCAACAAGTTATTTCACACTTTGGAGTGTTGATGTCGGTTTCATTTTTCGGTAAACATTTTTTTATATTGAGAAATTGCATTAGTATTGGATTTGTTAGTAAATTTAAGTAGCATTTTTTTATAACTATAGAAGTAATATGTAACATTAAGTGATTTTTAATACTAGATGGATATAAATTGAATTATAAGTAAAAACGTAAATCTGGCTGTATGGAAACTCATGTTACGTCACGACTATGGTACTCAATGTCACACCCGAGACTTTGAACTAGTATTTTAATATTTTTCTAGGTTCAATGAGCTTGCGAAAATGTAAAGAGTTTTTATGTGTGATATACATAAAAAAATCTAAATATATATTTTATTACAGTTGAGTTGAGGATTCCCCAGATAACAAGTATAAAGAGATACAACAGAATAAATTGAACTCATATTTTTTGGCATTGGACCTAACAATAGTGATAACAATTTACTAACCTTAATTTAACCATTGTGTACATATTAATAGTATATGGTTCGCAAACTGCGTTAAAAACTACACGAGTTAGATATAGTTTCAAACAATCAATTACAACATATCTAGATTCCATTCATCAAAATTGGTTTTCCTGATCCTTCAGGAACCGTTCGGAAAATCGAGATAAAAATTAGAATACGTTTTATGATATATCATCTAAATCCATTCAGCGGTGTTAAGCAAATTTTTGGCGAAAAATGGGCTTGAATTCAGCACTCAAAGGTGCAAAATAACTTGTTGAAGTCGGTACCATGATAGGTCAAAAGTACATATTATTACAATATTGTGCGCATGGTCCCGACTTCAACAAGTTATTTCACACCCTTGAGTGTTAAAGTCGGTTCAATTTTTGGGGTAAAAAAATTCCCCCATTTTAGTGTCCCTTGCTACTTGCGGATTCGATTGTCATTAATTAGCAATAACTATATCATCAAGATAGGAAAAAACCTTTCAGTTATTGGAGTGTAACTAAAAAACAGATAAGAGTACAACTACACCGCGGTTTCCACAGACGAGTGAAACTAATTCTACACGGTCGTGAACTACAAATATTTGTTAAAGAAGTTGGAGTTGGTTACCCCTCACTATGCTTAAGTTGGTGGGGTGGGCACCTAAAACGTGTTCGCTAAAATAGAGCAAAAGTTTTGAGTTCGTCCGTACCTTACTAATAGGCGTGCGCCTAGAGCGCTTGTTATGACTAGTAGTATCCTAATAGATGCAGTGTTCATTATGGCAGACTAAGGGCATCTCGTTTGTGACTGAGGTTAATTAATTATCAGTAATACATAATTAATGATCGATTAAGTGGCTACTGCGGGCTTGCCACAAAGGTGCTAAAATGAATGTTGATGATTTCATTTAATCATAGTCACTGACAACTTTGTGTATCATTCTACTACGAGTATTAATAAATGCATGTTTTTTTTTATAATTATTGATAGGCTAGCCTTGGACTACTATCTCACTTGATGGTTATTAAAGATGTGGTCTAGGATGTTGTTCAGGTTACCCTAGAATTACTCCTAGAACTCTCAAGGACAGCTGCCGGAACACACCGTTAGGTGCTTGGCGACAGATTTTCTTCTTAAGGGTGGTAGCTAGCCAGGCGGGCATTCAAAATGCAAAACGCCCTACTACCATGCTGATACTACTGCCATCGTGAGACAACAACCGGGGCCGACGGCTTAAAAAACGGCTTGACCAATTTTGATGAAATTTAAATAGGACCATACGACAAACATTCAAATATAAAAAGAATCATATAAATCGGTTTATCAGTAAAAAGTTCTGAGGTAACAAACATTTAAAATAAATAGACGAATTGAAAACCTCCTCCTTTTTTGAAGTCGGTTAAGAAGCTAAAACACATACTAACTTTTGAATTTATAATATATATATTATTATTATCATATAATAATTAAAAAAGGGTGGAGTAAATCTATACTAAAAATTATAAAGTACAGATTTGATTATATATGGTAATGAAGTTAATACTCAAAGCCCAGTGTATACCCATACACTGGGCTTTGATTATTAACTTCATTATCTTAGACCCTGGGTACGAAATACTAGGCATTTGGCTAAAACTACATATAAAAACAATAATTTCATTGCATTTTAGCAAGCTTATTGAACCTAGAAAGTTATCAAAAAACTAGTTCAAGTCACGGGTGTGACATCGCATATCATGGTCGTGACGTGACATGAGTTTCCATACAGCCAGATTTATGTTTTTACTTATAATTTAATTTATATCCATCCAGTTTTAAAAATCGCTTAATGGCACTTATTATTTCTATAATCATAAAAAAGACGACTCAAATTTACTAACAAATTCAATACTAAATTCAATATTTTTTTTTACCGAAAAATGGGCTTGACTTCAACACTCAAAAGTGCGAAATAACTTGTTGAAGTCGGTACTGTGAAAGTTCAAAAGTACCTATTATCACAATATTGTGCACATGGTCCCGGCTTCGAAGAGTTATTTCACACTTTTGGGTGTTGAAGTAGGTTTGATAAATAAAAATACTCACCCGTTTTAGTGTCCGTTGCTACTTGCGGGACCGATTGTCATTCATTGGCAATGACTATATCATCAAGATAGGAAAAAATCTTTCAGTTATTGGAGTGTAACTCAAAAAACGGCTAGATCGATTTTGATGAAATTTAAATAAAATCACACGACAATCATCAACATTCAAATCAAATAAATCATCAAAATCGGTTCGGTAAAAAAAAAAACGGACAAATTGAGGACCTCCCCCTTTTTTAACTGACTTCCAAAAAAGGAGGAGGTTCTCAATTCGTCTGTTTTTTTTTACGTTTGTTACCTCCGCAACTCTAGACTGTGTGAACCGATTTCAAAAATTATTTTTTGTTTGAAAGCTGATGCTTGTCGTCTAGTCTCATTTAAATTTTATCAAAATCGTTCGTCGTTTTTGAGTTACACTCCAATAACTGAAACATATTGACCTATCTTGATGATATAGTCGTTGACAATGAATGACAATCGATCCCGTAAGTAGCAAGGGTAACTAAAAAGATTCAAAAATATTTTTTTTACCAAAAAATGGAACCGACTTCAACACCCAAAAGTACAAAATAACCTTTCGAAGAATATTTTGCGCTACTGTGATAATAGGTACTTTGGAACTATCACAGTACCGAGTTCGACAAGTTATTTCAAAGTTCCATTTATTTGTAAAAAAAACAGCCCTTTTCTTAATATTAACACACATATTAACCTTCACGATACTAACTTTCACTACTTACGAAAGCAATTGTCATTCACCGTCAATCAGGAAGTCATCAAGATAAGCGTAACGAGTCGAAAGTTAGCCCAGAGCATGTTTTATTTTGTTGTTTGATATTCATTTTGATCCTGTTCTGTGTGGCGCTGCGTAGATCGAAAAAATTGACACAGGTCCTACGTCGACGAGCTCTGCGAGCGCACTGGCGGTCAAGTGAGCGAGCTCTGATGCCATGAATTCATGTTAAAAAATCATATAAAATTAACATGATAACTTTTTTACATTTTTATTTATGATTTAATTACTTTTATTGATAAGTAATGTATAAAAAAATAATTTAAAATTAAAGATTGGTAAAAAGGGAGTCAAAAATCGTTTTTAAATTCGAAATAGAGGTAACTTTAGGATTTTTTTCTATCGAGTGAAGTTATTTATTATGTGGATCAGATTTATGAATTAACTCAAAAATATGCTTAAAAATAACATATATTTTTTTCAGTTTAATAACCGAGTTTTTTCTTTGAGAAAAGTTAATTCTTGTATGGCGTTTTTTGGCCAGGATCGCCTTAAACACATGGTGACGTGCGACGCTCTCATACCTACAATATCCGGATAACGGATATCCGGATATTGTAACGGATATCCGGAGAGGCGGATATCATCCGAGAATATTGTAGATTTTTTTTAAATAAAAAAACCAAAACCACAGGTATAACATAAAATATATTTCTTACAGACTAAATACATAGTAATTAAAGTACATATTAATGGATATAAGCATTATTTATATTCATTTATCTATCAACCACGCCGCACCGTCCCTATATAAATATATATATTTATTTATTTATTTACTTGTTCTAAAAATTGCACATTTATGTTTTAATTACATATATAATATACCAATACAATTTAGGAATGTATAGCTATTTAATAATAAATTCGAAAAAAGGTATACATACGCTGAACTTAAAAAGGAATTGAGTATTTTATTTTTAAATTTAAACCCACCTCTATGCTAATTTTTGTACAGCGACATCTCTGGGCCACAGCGGCAAACAAATACATTTATAGTATAGAAAATTACTTGTTGTTATTATGTTTAAATTCAGTGAAATGAGAAAATAATTGCCTACTAGAGATACGAATCCGCGATTCAAGATCTACAGAGCTGTAGTAGCGGGTTCGACCCAGTGAACGACCAATTATTTTTTCATTTAACAAAATTTTAATATTCTCGTTCATTTCATCGATGATTTAATATGACATTTTTTATTAGGTTGCTTCACAAAGATAACTTAGGTGTGGATGTACCTTAAAACATTTTTAGACATATTTTTTACAAATGAGACACCAAGATTGAAATATATTTATACTGTATAAACTTTTTTGTAAATTGTAGGCTAGCCTGTTACCGCTATCTAACCTGTAGGTAAGTTACAACAATAATTAGTCATGTGCGGGATTCGAACCCGTGTCCATCCACCCCTATAGCCGGGGCACGCTCTGACCGACTGAGCTAACATGACATTATGACTCATAACTCTATTTCTTTAACCATTGTATGGGGATGGAGCGACACGAATACCGAGATAGTTCAACTTACGTTGTACTACAAACAATAATTGTAAGTGTTGATATGGTCGAAGAAGCAACTAGGCTAGCTCTAATTGTAGAGCTTTTCCATGTAAGCATTTGCTATGTACAACAATTGTTGTACATAGCAAATGCTTTCCTGTACATAGCAATAATTGTAGACTTATTTTACAAACACATATAAGTATGTAAGTACATTGTTTTAATGAATAGATTCAGGTAATGAATAGATTCAGGCTAGGCGTTACTTTGCGGAAATTCATATTTAATAATAAATACTTTTAAAAGTATCCTAAAAAACATTAAATTAGGTATATTTAAATAAAACACTTTAAAAAGCATAAAATTATATATCTAGTGTAGTAGTTTAAGTTATATATGGTATGTTTAGTGTTTATAAATATGAGAATGAGTTGAGATGAGTTTATAAATAGTTTTCTAATATTGTTTACTATATTATTCAACATTTCTCATATATATAAACACTAAACATACCGTATATAACTTAAAAATATTCTGTTAACAATTCAATAACCTTTTTATGTAATTATCACTTTAAAAATGTATATCTTCGGGCCTATATAAAGGCGTGTTTAGCCGCTGGCCGTTTATTCTCGATCGTGCGCTCGGTGAGTCAAGACCTCCTGAAGATGCTTCGTTTAGAAGCGAAACTAGTCGGGTATTCTTCCGGTTAGGCTGCGTGATGTTTGTGACGTCACGTAGATGACAGGAAAATTAGGCGGAATTAACACTAGATATATAATTTTATGCTTTTTAAGTGTTTTATTTAAATATTATAATGTTTTTTAGGATACTTTTAAAAATATTTATTATTACATTGTTTTAAATTTTGGCCCACATATATCAGTATCCTTTCAACGGTCAAACAATCTTGTGCTAAGATTTTATTGAAGAATAAGTTTGAACTATTCTAGTTTTGTGTGGATCAATTTCTTCCATGAAACCATATGACAAATTTCATAATGACAAAGTACATACAGTTATCACAATGGCTTTGCTTTATAGTGATCAAAGCAGGGAGTGGTTTCAACAAATGTTAATAGCCAGATGTCAGGTTTGACAGGTGTCAGAATTCCAAGATGGCGGATTCAATATGGCTCCCATACAAAGTGCTCCGATCCTACAAAGCTTGACCAATACGGCAATCATATAATTTTGTTGGTATACTATGAACAAGAATTACCAAAGAGGATATGTCGGACATGCAAAATCTTAGCTTTCACAATGCAAATATATGTTCTGATTTTAAAAATTGATTGCTGTACCAACCTAACATAAGGGGCATAGAAATAGCAAGATTATTAACATTTTGAAGCAATGATAGGACAGCGGCCATATTGCTCAGCAGAATTTCACAGTTTGAATCCTACAAGCTTGAGCTTCACCGCCAGCTGACTTTAGAATGGGATCTGCCTATCTTCACTGACAGGCAGATCCCATTCTAGATAAGCGTTACCACCTTCAAAAGATGATGTCACTCACAATCTCACGATCGTGGTCAACCAAAGAGCAAGAAAACAGGACAATACATGTGATTTATATGTACCACATACTAGATTTCACGATTTGAACGCTCACTCTGTTCAACTAAACTGTACTGCACATTATAAGTATGGCTTCGACAATTATGCAGTGCAAGGGAGTATGGAGCAGCAGCACTAATAATGTGGATTCGAATCAAGTCTAAACATGTATGTAATAACAAGACATATTTTTTATCAAATATAATTTACTAGCTGTCCAGGCGCAAAAACATTAACCTCTTTTTGCGCAGTTGGATAAAAACTATCCTATGTTTTTTTCCCGGGTCTCAAACTATTTCCATACCAAATTTCATTCTAATCGGTCCAGTGGTTTTGGCGTGAAAGCGTAACAGACAGACAGAGTTACTTTCGCATTTATAATATTAGTACTGACTAGCTTTCCGGACGCGGCTCCGCCCGCGCGTATGTCGGTTGTCGCGCAAAAACATTAACCTCTTTTTGCGCAGTTGGATAAAAACTATCCTATGTTTTTTCCCCGGTCTCAAACTATATCCATACCAAATTTCATTCAAATCGGTCCAGTAGTTTTGGCGTGAAAGCGTAACAGACAGACAGACAGACAGAGTTACTTTCGCATTTATAATATTAGTACTGATTTACAAACATGCCTAGGCAAGTTATGAAACTTGCCTATCGAAAAGTTTTCATAGCTATTTTAAATAGAATTAATTTTAATCAAGTTTCTTTCATCACCTTCACTCTTTTCATAATGAATTTCATCTCAACTGATAGTTTTTAACACACACAATATGCCTAGGTAGGCTTACCTACTTATTTCTGTGCATGGCTACGTGGCAAGTGGATGTAAACGGGTAAGTCAATATAGGTAACTACACCGATCTGTTGACCAATCGAAATTGATATCAGAAGATATTTTAATTATGAAACCAATTATATAGGCTTGCCTGCAAAAAATCGTACATAAAATTAAAATTTATTTCATTCAAAATAGCTATGAAACTTTTCGATAGGCAAGGCATAAGCGTGTTTGTTAATCAATTATATTTGATAAAAATTTGTGGATTCAAATTATCTTCACCGGCTCTTAGACTATCTAGTACGCAGTGCTTATATCTCAATGGACAATACATGTTTCTTATTACAGATTTTTTTTTTTTTTTAATGTTTCTTCTTACCTTTTTTCTTCTTTTTCCTAACCTCACTATATTCCACTGTGGTACCACTAAGATCCTGGTAGCCCTCAACACTCCTGCTTTCATAGTCTGGGAAATTCACTCCTTCAGTCTGTTGGTAATTCTCACTAAATGTTTCACTAAATTTGGTGCTTAATGTCTCCGAGCCGAAGAATTTATTGGTGAAAGTGTCTTTGTGGATGTTCGCGTACTTCTCGTTTTGTGGGTAGATGGAGCTGATAATGTTAGTTGCTAGGGCGACCGGCGTGGCAGCGTACGCGCCCTGATGCAGTGGTCAGAATTTCAGGTCCTGAAAAAATTAGGTAAACTCTTAACATATATTTTTTCTAAGATATCGTGAATAATTACAAAATTATAAATTTATGAGACGAAAAGTTTTAGTCACGTGCGGGATACGAACCCGCGCCATCCACCCCTTTAGCCGGGGTATGCTCTGACTAATGTTGCAATTAGCTTTAAACTTGTAAATGATGACGCAACCCTATAATTTTAATATTTTTATTTTGCAAAATTAGTCTTGTTTGTAGTACAATGTAAGTTGAACTACAGGTGTCGCTCCATCCCCATAAGATGGTTAAAGAACAAGAGGAACATATTTTGAGTTATACGCCATTGTGATGTTAGCTCAGTCGGTCAGAGCATACCCCGACTAACGGGGTGGATGACGTGGGTTCTAATCCCACGCATGACTATAATTTTTCCACTCTTAATTTTGTAATGTAATCCACAACACAGAGCATGCGTTAAAATATTAAAAAAAATATGGTGAATAACCTTACTTTAGATACCTATATTCTAAAATTTTAACATTATAATAATATATACTTTCTTCAAAGCATCATCCACATTAGGTTGGTAAAATTGACTGTTGAAATTTTATGAATAATAGCAGTGATAAAATTAAATTGAATACTAGGTTATCTTAAAATTACGTAAAACAATATTTTTATTCATAGATGAAACATTTATGAAAATACCTAACACTTACGAAATTCAAATTCCAATACTGAATACAAGTTTTTTGTCAAATAAGTTCATAATACAATAAATTGTCAAAATAATTAATAATAATTCTAAAATTTTAATTTTTACCGACTTATTGTGGGGACCATCAGTAATTTAATTTTCAACACCCTTGCTCGTAAAGTGAGCTTTATTATATCGTTCTTAGGGCCATGAACCGAGCTATAACACCCTCGTGCATAATTAACGAACATTTTATATAAGAGTTGTATAGATATACTTACCATATTTGACAAATAACGTTTTTCACAAGTTAAATTTTAAGAAATACCAAATTCTTTCAAATAATAAAAATGTAATAAATTTCAATATTTTCCAGTTGACCAAGAGAATTTAATACCGTTTGGCGCGTCTCGCAATCACCATAGATTGGATGGACATTGAGAATGTTTGCCAGGAGTAAAAACCAAAATAAGTGTATTTTGATAAAAACATACAAAAAAATACAGAAAATCACGCTAAATGTATAAATAATAATAACATTTAATATACAAAAACTTTTATTGGAATACAATACCAAAATAGCCGAAACACAGTCGATTACCGGTTTGTTCACGGCAACACATAATCAGTTATCGATGTCGTTTCATTGGGGTAACGCACTATGGTTCATTAGATCTGTCATTTACTAAGTAAGCATTAAAATTTGACTCAGAGTGCGACTGTCACTTAAGAAATTTAATGATCATTTACTAATTGTCATTAAGGCTTAATTTAAGGAGTCTTTCTGAGTGCGGCCGTTAGTTTTTAAGGAGGAGGGCGTTGGTACCTGCACAGTTTTTCTTAAAATACTTTCGCGGTTGCCATCGTTTTTCATTTAGGGCCTGTAAGTATGATATAGTTTAAGTTCCAAATAAAGAAAGAATACATACGAACAATATACATACGACAATCTCGACCAATACGCGTGAGTACAGCCGGTTATATAAAACATTAATACATACGAAGACTGGTTTGTCCAAATACTGCTATCCCTATAAAAGTTGTCCTCTCCCCTCGGCCCCTATGCGAGCTAACACTGGAACATCTTATAGATACGTGTCCTAGCATCAGATGAGATAGTTGTCAAAAACTAACCTATCAGGCATAAAAAAAAAAGACCAGGTTCGTATTCTCGCCGTTTCTGTATGGGAATCTGGTCTTTGGTTACGGGCCATCCCTTCTTACAAAACTAGCCTTATAGATCCATCTGCTTTTCGTCAGCATGCTGGGCACGCTTCCAAGTGGTAGTGGGCTGGAGCATTTGGACTGTCTGGGAGTCAGCAATGGCTCGTACGTTGTCTAAATGCTTTCATTGTAGTAGCTGTAGTGTTGTATATAGATAGTTCTTATTTTTTTTTAATAAAGGCATACCTACCACCGTTAAAAAACGAACGTAAGTACCTATACAATACATTAACTTTTCTAGTGAGGTCTAATTTTTGATACGTGATGTTATTACGTAGATGAAATGATATTTATATAACATTACAGCTTTTTATAAATATTGTTACTATTGATATTATTTGACAGCTATCGCCATCTACCGTCTGGTAGTCCAACTATATAGAAATAATATTTCTCGTTAAGCGCCATCTGTATGCAAGTAGCTGTACTGACTACAGTTTTATTAATCTGTCAGCGGCACATCCTAGTGGTACATGGAAAAACGTATAGATAGCGCTAATTACTAATTTACCCATATTTAGTGAAGTAGCGACATTACTTTCTAATTTCTATGTTACCTGACTTGGCAGACAAAAGTCAGAACACCTTGAATTGAATATAAACTAAAACTATGTAGCCGACTTGTATTGCACCTTCCCAAGTCATGTTCATGAATAAATAATGATCCTAAATCAAGCAATGTTCTAAGTTTACGACAGCTGTATACGAAGCACGTATGCCAATATCAATTAGGAGCTAAAGGGAGAACAAAATATGAATTAAATTAATTTTAAACAAAGTTCAATCTCAATACATAATAGGTATAAGCCGCTGTACATACTGTACTTATTGTAATAATTTAATCGATTACACCTCATCAATTAAATCGCGCACTTGACTATGTAGTTGGAAAAAAAATTGACATAGTCCTTTTTATTCTGTAACATAACCTATGTCATATTCAATAGCAAAATATTAATTTAACAGATTGCTATTTTGATTATTTAGGCGCAACATCATTCAAATTTTGATAACGAAAATGGTTTCTTTTTAATTGTTAAGTAAACAGTATAAAAAATTTGTTCCAGTTAAAAAACATAGGTCAAGATTTAAATATAGCCATGCCTTTTATTGACCTCTAATAATTCTATATTTTGAGAGAACTAATCTTGGGTTCTTCAATCAATTGTATTGAATTTACAGATCGTACAAGGTACATTTTATTGTTTTTTTATAGATTATTAGCCTTTGACCACCATCTAACCTGATGGTAAGTGATGATGTGGTCGAAGATGTTGTTCTAACCTAGAATTACTGGCTCTCAAGGACTGCTGCAGGAACAAACCGTCAGGTGTTTGAAGACAGTTTTTCTACTTGAGGGTGGTAGCTAGCCAGGCGGATAATTAGCAATAACAATAATTGTGATCGGGTCTGTAGGTACTGAGACTAACCCCGCGGTTCGTCACGCAAGTCTGCACGCAAAGGGTCGTATGCGTATGCCCTGCAGGACCCTTTATCGCAGCAGTTTCAGACTCTGTGTGATGATTGATGTCTATTAGTACCTTACGAATATAATACGTTTATTTCTAGTACCTATTAGGTTATAGAATAAAATGCAAAAAATCAATCGTGATCTCCAGCGGGACCCTAAGTTAATATGAATCCTACAGTTCAGATACCTATATTCTCAAGTAGAACTGTATTAGTACCTACCAAAACAGTCATTATTAAAAATAAAACTTAATAGTATCCTTAGTTTTTTTAGGTACAAAACTACCTGTGAGCCAGCCAGGACCCTCGGCTATAGTGAGAGTTTTTATAAATAAGCCTTATTACTTACAAACATTTATCAGTAAACCCTATGTATGGCGTTTGAGATAAAATATGTATAACCACTTTTATCCTCTTACTGCTTTCTGGCAGCATGGTAGTTGCAATTACATTTAATAAAAACTCAAAAAAATAAATGTTAAATCATCTCTTGTGGATTTCTGCTATCCTGGTACTTGGAAAGACTTTAGAACAACTCATTTATGTCACCGACTGTCCAAAATATAAATATTTTTGAGAGTAAACCATTGATAGCACATGTTGACTGAGTAAATAACGTGTGTGACTGTAAGTGACCATATGTATATATTTAGAAGGTACTAATATAATGCTAACTGTAAACATCAAATGTTGTCCGTAAATGCCAATATAGCCGAGGGTCCTGGCTGGCTCACAGGTAGTTTTGTACCTAAAAAAACTAAGGATACTATTAAGTTTTATTTTTAATAATGACTGTTTTGGTAGGTACTAATACAGTTCTACTTGAGAATATAGGTATCTGAACTGTAGGATTCATATTAACTTAGGGTCCCGCTGGAGATCACGATTGATTTTTTGCATTTTATTCTATAACCTAATAGGTACTAGAAATAAACGTATTAAATTCGTAAGGTACTAATAGACACCAATCATCACACAGAGTCTGAAACTGCTGCGATAAAAGGTCCTGCAGGGCATACGCATATCAAAGGGTCGGTTCATAACGTGCTAAGCAGACACCACGATAGCATAATGACGTCATCTTTAACGTCATCTCCGGCTGCATACAACGCTCACAGAAAAGTGGTAGTGCTGGGGTGCGTTCTTATATGTCGTCCGACGACGGATGATCGCTCCAAGCAGAGCGACGCTCGTCGTCCGCCTTTTAAGAACGGCTCTGTATCATATCTGTATCAAGAACACTACTTAAAATGTTTCACTGACTCGGAAGAAATGTATTTACAATTATGTACTTTTCCAGAATACATAACTAAAACAAACATACATAATATAACAATAATAATAATAAAATTTGGTAAACAGAAGTCTACGTAAACAAAAAGTAAGTCAAAACAAAGAAAAATCAAGTCCCAACTGTCAAATGAAACGTCAGGGCGATATTTATCCACCGATTTCGTGGGGTGACCGGTGCGTCGTCGAGCGATATATACGAGGGTGAATCAAAAAGTTCTTAGAAGTGCATATATATGAAACCTTTTTGGATCAAGTTCGATATTCAAATTAAAGAGTGTCTATCACACTATATTTATGCAGACTGTCACTTAGTTTTGTCAGTTCGTTCGCATGTAATAAATTTTTTTGTGCAACGGGTTGCTAAAAAGTCAAAATTATGGATAAAAGTGAGTTACGTGCGGTGATAAAATATCTGTTTGAAAAAAATGTCTACGAAGGAAATTTTTTTGGACATTCAGCAGACATTAGGGGGTGATGCTGTACCCTATTCTACGGTTGCGTACTGGGTGGCTGAATTTAAAAGAGGTAGATCAAGCTGTAAAGATGACCCGCGTTCTGGGCGGCCTTCAACCTCCGTTACAGAAGAAAATGTCAAAAAGGTTGAGAATCTGGTTTTGGAAGACAGAAGAATGACTATAAAACATATAGCTGAGATCCTAAAGATATCTTTTGGTAGCGTTCAATCCATTTTAATTGATTCACTGGGGTTCAAAAAAGTGTCTGCAAGATGGGTGCCACGAATGTTAACCGACGAAAACAAAAAGCGACGTTTGGAAATTTCCAAGCGTAATCTCGAAATGTTCCAGCGTGATCCGGATAATTTTTGCCGTCGTCTTGTCACCATGGATGAAACGTGGGTCCACCATTTTGATCCTGAAACTAAAAGACAAAGCATGTCTTGGAAACGACCATCCTCTCCATCCATTAAAAAATTTCGAGTTGCTCCTACCGCTGGCAAAGTTATGGCCTCTGTGTTCTGGGATAGTGAAGGAATCCTTTTTATTGATTACATGCCAAAAGGCCAGACGATTACTGGACCCTATTACGCAAATTTAATCCCGAAAGTGCGTGAAGCGATTAAAGAAAAACGTCGTGGAAAACTGTCGTTGGGCGTGTTGTTCCTTCAAGATAACGCTCCTGCTCATCGATCGGAAGTTGCGGTCAACGCAATCCGCTGTGCTGGCTTCAATCTCCTTGACCACCCACCATATTCTCCGGACTTAGCCCCAAGTGATTTTCACTTGTTTCCAAAATTAAAAGAGGAAATTCGTGGAACAAAATTTCACGATAATGACGCGGTTATAGCTGCCGTAGAGGACTTTTTCGAGAGTCAAGAAAATATTTTTTTTTCACAAGGAATAAGGAAGTTAGAAACGCGTTATTCTAAATGCATTGCATTGGAGGGAGATTATGTAGAAAAATAAAATATTATTATGTAATCTTTGCATTTTTTAATATTGATTCCAAGAATTTTTTGATTCACCCTCGTAAGAACGCTCCGGTAGATCATCGGACGATCGCTCCGGGCATATAAAAACGCTCGGGGCGTCATCGGACGTCGTCGGACGACAAATAAGAACGCACCCCAGTGTGCGCACAAACGTCAAACTCAAATTTTGACAGATACATGAAGAGATTTTTGTTGTGGTCAGAATGTTATACGTACAAACATCTTGTTCACAAAAGAATGCCTTGAAATGCAATACTTCTAATCGATAATGGACGTGTACGTTATTTTGCTTTAATTGCGAAAAAGCAAATTGACAGTTAGCAGATGTTATAAGCGCGGCAACTTATCGGTTCACATCGTTTGCGCGCAAACAGTGCATATTCTAGTATTTCCGTTATGAACAGAGCTTTTCAATGTATGCAATGACAGCAGTGTGTGCGTGATTTAAACCGTAGTGTATTTAGTACGCAACACAGCGATACGCATCAATACGCCTTTCGGTTATAGGGTCATTTTAAACACATGGTGGCGACACGTGCGACGCTCTCATACCTACAATATCCGGATAACGGATATCCGGATATTGTAACGGATATCCGGAGAGGCGGATATCATCCGAGAATATTGTAGAATTTTTTTAAATAAAAAACCAAAACCACAGGTATAACATAAAATATATTTCTTACAGACTAAATACATAGTAATTAAAGTACATATTAATGGATATAAGCATTATTTATATTCATTTATCTATCAACCACGCCGCACCGTCCCTATATAAATATATATATTTATTTATTTACTTGTTCTAAAAATTGCACATTTATGTTTTAATTACATATATAATACCACCAATACAATTTCGGAATGTATAGCTATTTAATAATAAATTCGAAAAAAATTATACGCTGAACTTAAACAGGAATTGAGTATTTTATTTTTAAATTTAATTACCCATCTCTATGCTAACTTTTGTACAGCGACATCTGTGGGCCACAACGGCAAACAAATACATTTATCATATATAAAATTACTAAGGATCCCTTTCCGAATGCATCACATAAAATAACTGAATGATAAAAATGACAGTTGACATGTAGCGTGTTTCAAGCTTTAACCGATGGATAGGCTAAATCGATTACTGTGAAACGCAAAGATAGTGTTTTATTTATTATTAAATATTTATAAAACTGGAACTTACTCGTACATTCGGAAACAAGCCCTTAATGTTACTAAATTAAAATTCATTAACATAGAAAAATAATGAAAACTAGAGATTTGAACCCGCAATTAAAAATCTACAGAGCTGTAGTCGCAGGTTCGACTCCGTTAATGGCCAATTATTTTTCCGTTGAACAAAACTTTTATATTCTTGCTCAGTTCATCGATGAGTTAATGTTTATATAAATCTATTATGGTTATTAGGTTGCTTCACAAAGATAACTTAGGTGTGGATGTACCTTAAAACATTTTAGGGCATATTTTTTACAAATGAGACACCAAGAATGAAATGTACATTTATACTGTATAAACTTTTTTGTAAATTGTAGGTTACCGCTATCTAACCTGTAGGTAAGTTACAAAAATAATTATAGTCATGTGCGGGATTCGAACCCGTGTCCATCCACCCCTATAGCCGGGGCATGCTCTGACCGACTGAGCTAACATGACATAATGACTCATAACTCTATTTCTTTAACCATTGTATGGGGATGGAGTGACACCAATACCGAGATAGTTCACAAACAATAATTGTAAGTGTTAATATGGTTGAAGAAGCAAGCAACTAGGCTAGCTCTAATTATAGAGCTTTTTAGGGAACAATCGTTGTTGTAGATATGCTTTCCTGTACATAGTAATAATTTTACTTATTTTATATACATCAAAGAAACACATATAAGTAAGTACATTGTTTTAAATTTTGGCCCACATATAATAGTATCCTTTCAACGGTCAAACAATCTTGTGCTAAGATTTTATTCAAAAATAAGTTTGAACTATTCTAGTTTTGTGTGGATGAATTTCTTCCATGAAACCATATGACAAATTTCATTATGACAAAGTACATACAGTTATCACAATGGCTTCGCTTTATAGTGATCAAAGCAGGGGGTGGTTTCAACAAATGTTAATAACCAGATGTCAGGTTTGACAGGTGTCAGAAATCCAAGATGGCGGATTCAATATGGCTCCCATACAAAGTGCTTCGATCCTACAAAGCTTGACCAATACGGCAATCATATAATTCTGTTGGTATACTATGAATAAGAATTACCAAAGAGGATATGTCAGACATGCAAAATCTTAGCTTTCACAATGCAAATATATGTTCTGATTTTAAAAATTGATTGCTGTACCAACCTAACATAAGGGGCATAGAAGTAGCAAGATTATTAACATTTTGAAGCAATGATAGGACAGCGGCCATATTGCTCAGCAGAATTTCACAATTTGAATCCTACAAGCTTGAGCTTCACCGCCAGCTGACTCTAGAATGGGATCTGCCTGTCTTCACTGACAGGCAGATCCCATTCTAGATAAGCGTTACCACCTTCAAAAGATGATGTCACTCACAATCTCACGATCGTGGTCAACCAAAGAGCAAGAAAAAAGGACAATACATTTGATTTATATGTACCACATACTAGATTTCACGATTTGAACGCTCACTCTGTTCAACTAAACTGTACTGTTATCCACACACATTATAAGTATGGCTTCGACAATTATGCAGTGCAAGGGAGTATGGAGCAGCAGCACTAATAATGTGGATTCGAATCAAGTCTAAACATGTATGTATATAACAAGACATATTTTTTATCAAATATAATTTACTAGCTGTCCAGGCGCGGCTCCGCCCGCGCGTATGTCGGTTGTCGCGCAAAACATTAACCTCTTTTTGGGCAGTTGGATAAAAACTATCCTATGTTTTTTCCCGGGTCTCAAACTATGTCCATACTAAATTTCATTCTAATCGGTCCAGTAGTTTTGGCGTGAAAGCGTAACAGACAGACAGAGTTACTTTCGCATTTATAATAATAGTACTGATTTACAAACATGCCTAGGCAAGTTATGAAACTTGCCTATCGAAAAGTTTTCATAGCTATTTTAAATAGAATTAATTTTAATCAAGTTTCTTTCATCACCTTCACTCTTTTCATAATGAATTTCATCTCAACTGATAGTTTTTAACACACACAATATGCCTAGGTAGGCTTACCTACTTATTTCGGTGCATGGCTACGTGGCAAGTGGATGTGAACAGGTAATTCAATATAGGTAACTTCACCGATCTGTTGACCAATCGAAATTGATATCAGAAGATATTTTAATTATGAAACCAATTATATAGGCTTGCCTGCAAAAAATCGTACATAAAATTAAAATTTATTTAATTCAAAATAGCTATGAAACTTTTCGATAGGCAAGGCATAAGCATGTTTGTTAATAAATTATATTTGATAAAAATTTGTGGATTCAAATTATCTTCACCGGCTCTTAGACTATCTAGTACGCAGTGCTTATATCTCAATGGACAATACATGTTTCTTATTACAGAAATTTTTATATATTTTTTTAATGTTTCTTCTTACCTTTTTTCTTCTTTTTCCTAACCTCACTATATTCCACTGTGGTACCACTAAGATCCTGGTAGCCCTCAACACTCCTGCTTTCATAGTCTGGGAAATTCACTCCTTCAGTCTGTTGGTAATTCTCACTAAATGTTTCACTAAATTTGGTGCTTAATGTCTCCGAGCCGAAGAATTTATTGGTGAAAGTGTCTTTGTGGATGTTCGCGTACTTCTCGTTTTGTGGGTAGATGGAGCTGATGATGTTAGTTGCTAGGGCGACCGGCGTGGCAGCGTACGCGCCCTGATGCAGTGGTCAGAATTTCAGGTCCTGAAAAAATTAGGTAAACTCTTAACATATATTTTTTCTAAGATATCGTGAATAATTACTAAATTTTAAATTTTAGAGACGAAAAGTTTTAGTCACATGCGGGATACGAACCCGCGCCATCCACCCCTTTAGCCGGGGTATGCTCTGACTAATTTTGCAATTAGCTTTAAACTTGTAAATGATGACGCAACCCTATAATTTTAATATTTTTATTTTGCAAAATTAGTCTTGTTTGTAGTATAATGTAAATTGAACTACAGGTGTCGCTCCATCCCCATAAGATGGTTAAAGAACAAGAGGAAACATTTTTGAGTTATACGCCATTGTGATGTTAGCTCAGTCGGTCAGAGCATACCCCGACTAACGGGGTGGATGACGTGGGTTCTAATCCCACGCATGACTATAATTTTTCCACTCTTAATTTTGTAATGTAATCCACAACACAAAGCATGCGTTAAAATATTTAAAAACATATGGTGAATAACCTTACTTTAGATACCTATATTCTAAAATTTTAACATTATAATAAAATATACTTTTTTTTTTTTTTTTTTATGCCTAATAGGTTAGCCTTTGACCACTATCTCACTATCTATACTACTTTCTTCAAAGCATCATCCACATTAGGTTGGTAAAATTGACTGTTGAAATTTTATAAATAATAGAAGTGATAAAATTAAATTGAATACTAGGTTATCTTAAAATTACGTAAAACAATATTTTTATTCATAGATGAAACATTTATGAAAATACCTAACACTTACGAAATTCAAATTCCAATACTAAATACAAGTTTTTTGTCAAATAAGTTCATAATACAATAAATTGTCAAAATAATTAATAATAATTCTAAAATTTTAATTTTACTGACTTATTGTGGGGACCATCAGTAATTTAATTTTCATCCCACCATCTCGGAAAGAGTATTTTTAATCTTCAATATCTGAGTGGAAAAACCGTTTTTATTCTCTAGAGGATAAAGTAAATTGAATTTAGAACATCGTGTGCACTAAGTTTGTGAATTAAAAAAAACATTAAACCTATTTACTGCTACCTCTATGGTGCCGAATATATCATGCAACTTTTTTTTAATTTGTTAAAAACTCAGACTCGGAACCTTCTTGGTGTTCTTTTTTCAATTTGCTTTGTACGCGGTTCTTTACGCGGCATTTTTTCACGTCATTGTTAAACCTTATATTAAAAACAAGAAACTTGAAAACAAGTGAAAAAACTAAAATGAGTGATTCCAGCGACGAGGAAGTTTGTTTGACGCCAACAGAATTGACTGAAACTGTTAATAATGCGCAAATGAGCTTTCTCCCTCAACAATCATGCGAGAAGGCATTTAGTCATTTCCTCGCTGAGGTGGAATGAAAAGTTACGTGTTGCACTCGAGTGCAAAGATTTTTCACCTTGTGCTCTTTTGATTCCCTCGCTAACGCTCATTTTAGAATCCTTCGCTTGCTCGGTCATCAAAATTGAACACGCGGTTAAAAAGCAACTTTGCACTCTTCTATAACAAATAACTATTTCAACACCCTTGCTCGTAAAGTGAGCTTTATTATATCGTTCTTAGGGCCATGAACAGAGCTATAACACCCTCGTGCATAATAATATTACACACTAGTGCGTAATAGAACTATCCCTACAAAGTTAAGTTAGTACCTAACTGCAAATTATATGCGAGTAAACAGAGCATTTTCAATTTAATCGGGTAACACAGATTTGTAACAACAAAGAGGTTGAAGGCTAAGTATATGTAATCAACCACAATACATTAGTCGCGCGCAAAAAAAAAAAAACTTGCGCTCAATTTTCCATAATTTTCGTATATTGTTTATATCGCATTTGTGCAAAATATTTTTTCTGTGGAAAAGGTTGTTGAAAAAGTGCGTATGAAACTCGTGAGCAACTTGCTCATTATACACTCGGCTGATTTACTGCAACCCACAGCCTCGTGTATAATGAGGACTTGTATTTTAATATACTATTTCAACACACTCGCTCGTAACGGGCCTTTAAATGCACTGATTTTGGTGTCATAATATAATAATAACAAATACTTTTAAAAGTATCCTAAAAAATATTAAATGATATTTAAATAAAACACTTAAAAAACCATAAAATTATATATGTATTGAGTCTCGATCGTGCGCTCGGTAAGTCAAGACCTCCTGAAGATTCTTCGTTTAGAAGTGAAACTAGTCGGGTATTCTTCCGGTTAGGCTGCGTGATGTTCGTGACGTCACGTAGATAACATGAAAATTAGGCGGAATTGTCACTAGATATATAATTTTATGCTTTTTTAAGTGTTTTATTTAAATATTATTTGATATTTTTTAGGATACTTTTAAAAGTATTTGTTATTATAAGGGTAGCGACATCATACCGAGAGTTAAGTGTTTGAAAAAACACTTCTTTCGATCAGATGAAGTCTAGTAGTCTGGTTGATGGTCGTTAAAGTAATACAATTGGAGCACGAAATTACGACAGAAATAGCCGACCCCCCTGTAGCCGAGCAGTTTAAGCATCCGGCGCGAAATCGGAATGACGCGGGGTCAATTCCCGCACAGGACAAAACATTTTGTGCTCGAATAAATTTGTAAAATATGATTTTCGCTTAGCACGCGGTAGTGCTTGTTATCAATAATATTTAGAAATATTTAATTTCTTGTAACATTTTTTTTCTACATTACATAAATTCCATCATTGTACATTTTCTACCAGTAGGTTAATACTGTAAATTTAACTTTTCTGACTGCGTCATTGTTTCTGATATAAGGTAAACTCTAACATAGCTTTTCCATGTGCCTTGTTGTTTCTTACATATGGTAATTTATAACTTTCTATCTGCCTAGTATCTAATATAAGACATTAGAAGATAATGTTATATTTATGTTTGCATAAGGCAATTTATAATCATAATAATAAAGTTTTAACTTCAGGTAAATTGAAGCAATTTTATGACATGACTAACATAAGATAAAATTTCTCAAATTTTTATTTTCTAACATTGCTACTTTCTGCTGACTGCTTAAGGGCCTCAGGGCAGACAGAGAGGGCAGAGGCAGACAATGTTATATATAAGGTGAATATTAATTCATCAACAATACTGCGGGGGATGGTGTAGAATCAATAACGGAATGTGTTCCACTCATGTTTAATTTTCACAAACAAAAAATCAGTATAACTATTTTATTAAGCGCGGCGCGTTGCCTTTTAGTATGAGAGCGAGAACCGCGGTTTACTCCATTCTCACAGGTACGAACGCTACCCGAAGTCAATTAGACGCTATCACTAGGGCAAAACAGATGTTTTAAAATTAAACAGCTATTAACGGTAACGAAAATGCTGTTTTGCCCCAGTGATAGCGTCTAATAGTAGTGATAACCTATTAGACCACCTAGTGATAACCTTATATATGTATGTATAACATTTTCTGCCTTATTTTTCTAACATATAGTGAACTCTAACATACAATTTTTTTCAACATCAGGTAAATTCTAACATAATATTTTGTCTGGTTGTTTCTAACATTTTAACACTGCATTGATTCTAATTTTAGGTAAATAACATTGTAACTTTTGACTGCCTCTTTGGTATGTATGTGTATAAAAGCGCCGCCACGCCACTTTGTAATCTCGAAGATGCGGATTTGATGTCCGAGTGGGACCAAATGTTTGATATTTCTGACAAACAAATTTTAAGTAATAGTCCAGAGTCTAACTGTGCCCTGTAGACGGCAACAGACTCGTCCCCTATAGCATGGTATCAACGTGTCTGGCTATATGTGGGTGTTTAGCACAAACTAAATGAAGTAATAACATTCTTATTCTATTTAAACTTAAGTCCAAATTGGCATAACACTCAAAACAAACCTAAATATATTTTTTATGGGCCATTGCGGGTACTTTAAAGGAGTAAGTAGTACTTTAAAGGGAAAGTCATCATGTACCTAAATTGGTGCTAACTAGGTTAACATTTTAATTTTAGGATTGTCGTTATTAAGCAAAGCCATTTGAATTTAAGCATGAATGGAATAACAATTATAAACTAAACATAAACCTATAAATGTGATGCCTAAAAGAAATTTGTATGTAACGCTTCCAGAAAAAGGAGGTTTCCAATCCAACTGTAGGTTTTTTGTATGTTACTCAAGGGCTTGTATGTTAATAGGGGGCCAGTGAATGATAGTTAAAAAAATTACAAATATTCTAAAAAAAGTATCAGTTCCATTTTTTTTTTATATTATCTTCCCATACCTTTATAGCCTGCGGGAAATCGGGCAACTTCATATCTCGTAGCTGCTGCGGTAAGTTCATGCTTTTAACTGCTGACACAGCTCTTGCGGGCGCTGCGGATATACCAGCCTGAAATGAAAATAAATAGTTTTTAAACTCTGATAGTATGTAAAAAAAATATAAATGAATATATACTATAGCAAGTACTATATACATTTAATTTCAATTAGCTTCAATTTGCGTCAGATTATCCATCCTGGAAATAAACTTCCTCCAGTATGTTTATCCCTGACTATTTTGCACCATCCTTTTGGAAGGTAGTAGAGCATTTTGGGATAGCCCGCAGTGGCTAGCTACCACCCTCAAGTAGAAAAACTGTCGCCAACCACCTAACGGTGTTTTCCGGCAGCTGTGCTTGAGAGCCAGTAATTCTAGGTTAGTCTGAACAACATCTACGACCACATCATTATGTAAGATAGTGGGCAAATACTAGCCTATCCGCTAATCCGCCCTTGGGTACTCAGAGTACCCAAGCCATTTTTACCGTAGTCTGTTCATGGGTACTCAGAGTACCCAAACGCAACGGTTTGGGATGCACTCCCAAAAATTACATATCTCTCTCTAACTAACGATTATTCTCATAGAGTGCTGTCTTTGTCTCACTCGGAATTAATGTGCCAACATTTTAAAGTATAGCAACATTACAAAAAGACACCTAATGTTCAAAAAAATTAATTTTCAATGTCATCGACAGTTTGCTCAATCTGTGTGCTGTGAAAAAAAACATATAAATTCAACTGACCAATGTGCTTTTATTTATTTTTTGTTAGCAGACTGAATATATAAGCCTATTTCAAACATAAAACTAGGTAATTATCATTTTACTTTTAAAATTAAAAATCCATTACTAACAACAATTCCACTTTTGAACCATGCCGATGTTCTAATTGATTGTTTAAAATATAGGTGACACTTATCTAAACATAACTCACTCCATTTGAAGCGTTTATTCAAGTACATTCCCAAAAACATCACAAGAAGCATAAGCGGCTATAGGTTATAAAAAAAATTTGGGACATCTTACCTCAGCCCTCTGCATCTTGCTCTGTTCCTGTAACCTGCTGAGTATATCAGCCATGTTGGTCTGTAGAACCATGCCACCCATCACCAGTTCATCCAACACTTGGTGCGCTGCATCCGCATGGAAGATCAGGTCCAATTCGCAGACATTCTCGAAGCACTTGTCTAGGGTTTCCACAAACACCTGGTAATGAGGAATTTATGAAGATTTTGTAGCGGTAGAACTCTTTGTGAACAAGTTAGGAAGTACTGCAACCATACCTATTACTACAATCAAACATTATTTTTTATGTTATTGTGATGGAACAAGCTTGAAGCTCACCTGATGTTAAGCAGACTAATCTCTGCCTATAACAGATGCATTTCATCCCAAGTTACGATTGCACTACATCCGTCAACTTGACACATAGTGGTTAAGCGCTCGTAGCGAAGTTTGCTTAGCCATTCTGAATCGATCAGCAAAGTTAAGCAATGTCCGCCTCGGTCATGACTTGGATGGGTGACCGCTGGTGACATTACTACTGAGCGCTTCCGTGCTTCGGAGGGCACGTTAAGCCGTCGGTCCCGGTTGTTGTCTTAGGATGGCAGCCGTTACAGCATGGTGGTAGGGCACTCTGCAAATGCCCCTGGCTACCTACCACCCTCAAGTTGAAAATCTGTCGCCAAGCACCTAACGGTGTGTTCCGGCAGCTGAACTTGAGAGCCAGTAATTCTGGGTTAGCCTGAACAACATCTTCGACCACATCATCACTTACCACCAGGTGTGATAGTGGTCAAAGGCTAACCTATCAAGCATAAAAAAATAAAAAAAAGTCTCATGTGCCTGTATTTTCACTGGCTCTCAAGGACTGCTACTGGAACACACCATTAGGTACTTAGGCAATTTTCTACTTGAACTAGCCAGGCGCGCATTCGCAAAATGCCCTTTCACCATGAGAATGTTTGCATTACTGTGTTCCTGTTTGAAGGTTATGTTATTATAACAAGAAGTACTTCGAAGCCCTCATAATGGATCTTGCTTAGTTGTTTTTAACTGATCATCTAGATTAAGCAATGTTCGCAGCTGTCATTACTGGGATGGGTATTCAATAGTTTAATTTACTACTGAACATGCTTCAGAGGGCATGTCAAGTCATTGGTTCTGGTTGTAATTGTTAGTACATGGTGGTAGGTCATATAAATGCCACCTTAATTAGCACTTTCATGTCGAAAATCTGTTACCAAGAACCTAACAGCTTCAGTTCCAACACTTGACTTTGAAAGCCAGTAATTCCTGGTGGAAGATGTTGTGTTTCACATCATTACTTACTATCAGGTATCTCACCTGGTGCCAAAGTGGCCAAAGGCCAGCCTGTTACCAATTGGGAAATATAAGTTTATATATGTTACTTTGCTATAAGTAAATATGTTCAAACCTGTATAAGATCTAATATTCCAAGCTCACTCTCAGACGAGTCCACACAGAACACGAAGTACAATGTGGCATAGTGTCTGTAGATCAACTTGTAGTCTGAACCTCCAATCAAACTGAAAAACATGAAAAAAATCTCTCATTAGCTGAACAAGTACAGGCACTTGGCCGTTTTTTTTACAAACAACTTGTTTAAGAAAGTGTCTAACATAAGTGTGGGTAAATTAAATTAAGCAATAAGTTTAAAAAAAATAAACAAAACATTTCCATCCTAATCTAATTTATTACATGTTCAAATTGTTTTCCACCTTCACAACTGCACACTCTGCACCTTTTCAAGAACGATCTTTTAATTAACCTTAAATAACTAGCCGAATTTACAAACAAGCATTGTACTGACTTAAGTTTTTGATTTTATATAAGGTGATATTTAGAAGAAAAAAAATCTAATAGCTGCTGTAGCTAGAAAAGTAGCTAGTGCTGTATCATTGCAAAATCTTAACTAAATGGGCCATCTTTTGAAGTAACTTGCCGAGGGTAGTCATATATATTTTTTTTTTTATGAACAGTCAAAGTTCTGCGTTATTATTTTTTTAAATTACAAGTCCAAGGAAATATGCTAATTTTAACTAACTTAGCAATCTTTTATGCTTTATTTGTGACTGCAATTCCTTAGCATGTTTATTACGGACCACATTAGTGAAAAAATCACCGTAAAATTGTTGAATTTGTGGTCACACTACCAATAAATATGGTTAAAGGTATTGATTTTCCTAATTTTTAAAAATTTGTCAGTTAAGATGATATAAATAACCCATAGGGATTTTTTTTTATTTTTCCCCGGACTGGTGTGACCCCCCTCACACCCCGTGCCTGCTTGTCTCTCAGTATAGATATATATATATACTGAGTTTGAGAACTTTATTACATTGGACTATATATATACTCAGTGCTATGAATCAGGTTAGACATAAGTATGAAATGAATATTCTACCTGCCCCCTTCCAGGAAGTTGCAAACATTGTCATCTCTCTTAGAAACTAGTTGAAATGTCTCCTTGATTATTTGTTGCTGCATATCTTCATTCTGAAAATATGAATGATACCCATAAAATACCAGAAAATTGCTTTTATAGGAAGGCTGTCAAAAATAGTGTGATGTAAATTGTTTTGAGTCTGAGATTCACAGGTATTGTCACAAATTTTTCCCGTTAGTCTATCAAATTAAAAGTTTTTCGGTAAATAGCTGTGTGACTATATAAATGTGCAGATAAATACAAGACTAGTGCCAAAATTTTCAGCGTATCATACGAAATACATGTATCATTTTCACTCACAAAGTATTGATAGAATTTGGATAGTCGCGGCTTCCCATGATTATTGAAAACTAATATAGCTTTAATCATTTTTAATTATTAATCCGTAGTCCTCTAATAATGTCACTATCATATAATTACAACTTCATTTAATTCCACAATATATATTGTAAAATCAATAACTTTATTTTAGAACATTTTCGTCTAGTCTTGACTTTTTTTTCTTTTCAGGCTTCAAAATCAATTCACCAGCACAGCACAGATCAGTCATCAGTTAGGGCGTTCGGATAGCCTATCAGTTCCAAAAATAACACTCACAAACGCTACAAATGATCACACAGGGCGTTCGGATAGGGACTTCGTGAGCATAAATATCGTTTTCGCTCACCGTTCGGATAGCTTTGAAAACGCTACAAATGACAGAGAAAAGTGCTATTTTTGACCCACGTCTTACCGTGGGATCGTTGTGATCGTTTTTTGACAGCTAACATTTTATGAGAAATATTGTTGTTCCTATCATAATGAATAGAACTGGCGATGCCTCCGCCAGATTTAATTACAGACCTATATCTTTGGCTTCAGTTGTTGCACCTATATCTTTAGCTGCAGTTCCAGAAAACGTTATTTTGGGTTTCAGCGGTTGTCAAAATAAGTATATGACGTTCGGATAGCATACAGTCATTGGTGGTCAAAAATAGCAGAAGCTTCTTTCCGAACGCTAAGATACAAATGCCACTTTTGAAACTGCTACAAACGCAACTGAGCCAAAACGAACGCACCAAGTGCGTACAAACCAGGGCCGCGTTCTAAGCCTCAGAGTGTAGTTGTTTGGTTGCTGCATGGAAGTAATAAGTACTACGTACAACAGGAATGAGCTGTTGGCGCAAAATTTAAGCCGAACGAGAGCTCAGTAACTGTACCTCTTATCCCTCTCTGGCAAATTAGGACAATACTTTTTTCTATAAAATATTATTTGTGATCTGACGCCAGCAGATTATTGCTTCAGATGGATTATAATCGAAGATACTAATAATAAACTTGCCCTTTGCGGCACTGTACATTTCCTGTTTTTGCTTGATTTTCACACTCGCGTCAGTAGGTTGGTACTTACCTACTGGTGCTTGTGGTACACGACATGCAGTTGGACTGAGAGAAAATTACGATAAACTACCTATTGTGGTATATTTCATTACTTAGGTAACAAAAAACAGTTAATTTACATTTAAGTGTAATTCTAAATCAGATATTGTTAAATAAAACAGTCTTGTGAAGTTTCTGCCGCAAACCAAGCTTATTCTTTATATGTTTCATTGTGTCTAATTTTGCATTATGAGTTAAACTAACATTAGGATCTTTAGGAAATCTGAAATTGAAACAAAGTCATTTTACTAGAGAAAGGAATAAAATATACATAGGTATTTAATTTATTTGGTATTGAACTAGAATTGGATAGTCATGCATGGTCACCGTAATTCCTCACTAACAAATTATGTTTAACTATTACCTGTGAAAAGATAAACCACAATCAGGATAATACTCGCTACCACAAGCCTCCACGACACAAATTCTCCCCATTTTTACAAAAATTCTTCAAAAACATCACGAAATCAAAAAACACTCCGTTATTAACGTCCGAGTCGGCAATTTCATGTGGGGTTGTCAAGGCAAGTGTCCGTAGTTCATACAAATAAAAGAAAACCTATACGCCAACGGCAAAATTAGGTCACTGATAGAACGACACACAGGGTTTAGTGGTAGCCTTCTCACTCGGCTTCATTTTATTTTTTATTTTGCGCCCAACAAGACTCTTATGACCTTAATAAAAGGTTTTATTTTCTTTATTTTAGCTGCATGATGCACAGATAGAGCTCATTCCTGTTGTACGTAGTACTTATTACTTCCATGGGTTGCTGTAACCTACTCAAATGTTTGGAACGACTCGGTTGTTTTATGACTTAATCAATTTTTGGCGGGGATTTTTGACAAGAAAAATTTATAGACGTTTTATGATGTATGAATGAACAGCAATAACGATCGTTACCTGGGGTGCGTTCTTATATGTCGTCCGACGACGGATGATCGCTCCAAGCAGAGCGACGCTCTTCGTCCGCCTTTTAAGAACGGCTCTGTATCATATCTGTATCAAGAACACTACTTAAAATGTTTCACTGACTCAGAAGAAATGTATTTACAATTATGTACTTTTCCAGAATACATAACTAAAACAAACATACATAATATAACAATAATAATAATAAAATTTTGTAAACAGAAGTCTACGTAAACAAAAAGTAACTTAAAACAAAGAAAAATCAAGTCCCAACTGTCAAATGAAACGTCAGGGCGATATTTATCCACCGATTTCGTGGGGCGACCGGTGCGTCGTCGAGCGATATATAAGAACGCTCCGGATGATCATCGGACGATCGCCCCGGGCATATAAAAACGCTCGGGGCGTCGTCGGACGTCGTCGGACGACAAATAAGAACGCACCCCTGTAAAATACAACAGAGTGCCTATAATTCTCTCATCAAGGTATGTCAAGCTCATGTCAGTTCAAGATTCAAGCTTTTAACGACCGCTTTTGATAGTTAAAAAGTTTGCGCTCTACTCGAAGGTCACTTTAGAGTGAAAAGTTGTACTCCGAGTGCGCTCTAACCGAGGTTTGGAACGACTCCTGTGTTGTTCCCATGGACATCGATTTGATTCACTAACTTTTGTAGGTTATTGGTACAAATTAAAATATAATTGATTGATACGCAAGATGAAAAATGTATCCCAAAAAATTTACGGCTTAACCCATAAGTAGAAGTATCAGCGTACAAGTAAAAACCAGTTTTTTTATATGTTGTTATGGCTGAACAAGCTCGAGGTTGCATTTCGTCACAAGTCACGAATCGCATACTGCGCCCGTCACACATTTCCGAGACGTTGTTCCGTCTCATGTGCCTGTAATTCCACTTGCTTTCAAGGACCGCTGCCAGAACACACCGTTAGGTGCTTGGCGACAGATTTTCTGCTTGAGGGTGGTCACCAGCCAGTCAGGTATTCGCAAAATGCTCTTCCACCATGCGGTGAAGTTCAAACCCGTGGTGAGATTCGAACCATGGACTGAGCCATCACTGCTTCATAAGTAGTTCTGAAAATCGTTCCTCATTGGGAACTTCACGCATCAGTGATAATTCGAATCAGACAAATATGTAACATTAGGTTCTAATGTTTTTAATAACCGTTTGGCAAATTTGGAACCGTAAGTGCATATTGCACTTACGGTACGTACACTTCACATGTATATCTTTTTGTTATTGTCATTTCCGATGATTTATATACATGGACCATGAGTACCTTATATTAACTTTGTTGGTTGTTTTATAATAGGCAAAAAATAAATAATCAAGTAAGTATAGGAATTTTCTGAGGACTCTGATGACGATTATTTGTTAGATGTAGATAAATATCAATTGCCAAAGAAAATTATTGAAGAAACTTAGACTGATTTTTAAGTAGATACTGATGCTGAAGTAGAGTGAACCTGATGTAATAGATAATGAAGTCATATTACTGGAAGAAAATGGGAAGACGATAGAAGAAATCGATGACATATTGGGACAGACGTCAAATAAATACATTGATAATAAATAAATATAGATTAAAATTTAAAAACATGTCTGTTTTGTAGTATCATTTACAATTTTTTTTTCATCACAAATAAATACTTTGATTCTAAGATATTTATTCTCAAAAAAGATATTAGGTATATTTGATTTGATTCTTACTACATATTATTCCAAATATGGAACAAGATAGAGTATTATGAGTTTTTAAACTGTCATGGTCATTAACATTTTAATTATTATTAATTCGTTATTAGTTCGTAAATATTCATAACAAATACTATAACCACTTGATTGAGTTACACAACCCACAGGTAGGAACTCTCGACAGAACGCCACTACATACCGAGAATGGTAAGAGATGCGATCGAAATAACGAAGTATCGAAATTTCAATAGGGAAGATGGGTTTCAACTGTCGAGCACATGGAATCCAGTTTATCCAGTGGATGGACGTACATGTTTCCGAAACAAAAGTTTTGTCTATGTGTTGTTGTTGAATGTTTCCCTTGAATACATTACCATAGAAGATATAATAATAACAATATATTAGACACGGCTTTAATATGGTAGAAATGCTTTACTTCATCTTGTAACACTAACTAAAATGTCACTCAACTTCGCAAAACGCGTTCCGCGCCGTGCACCGTATGCCGCGAGTAAAAAGAGAAAATTACAAATAAGTGAATGATTATTGTGGATAATCGACATTATTTCTTTTAATTCGTGATCTGTGTTACACGGACCGTGATGTGGAACAGCATTTGGGGCACGCTGACGCTGTAAAAGCGGGCTATAGGTGAGTAAACGATATATGGCCATGGTAATATTTCTTTATTTGGTCCGGTCGCCGGGCTCCAGTGGTGTCAGGTAGCTTGATATTATGCTTCTAACATATTCATATAGAAAGTCATTAACTGGATACAACCTGCGGAAAGTGTGTAAACACTGCAAATAAACAGAAATTGAACCGAAACCTAGTTCTAAGTTAACATTCACTTGTAACAATAACATACGTCCTTAATTTATTTGCTTTCGTTTAATAATGTTATGGGAATAATCGATTGGCTACTCCTAGTTTTGGTTTTAAGTACAAACAAAAACTGGGGTATCATTGGAACTAAAGGATTTTCTTTGTTTATGAACCCCATTATGTTAACTGACCATGAATTTTGACCCCTGTGCTTAATATTATCTCTTTTATCTGCACTATCAATGGTTGGGTTATGAAAGCAGATAACTCTAATATAGCTTATCATCAGCAACACATTCACCATTGGTATAATATAGTATACACAGCATTATTCTTATGTTTGAGAGATTTCAGAGGCTAGTGTTTTATTACCTATACATATTTCTTAAATTTTGTATGGACATTAGAAAGGCTGAGGTGCCAATTTGTCCGGGGTTATAAAACCCTAATATCTAGAAAATAATGGGTTGGTTGTTGAAAAATAAACATCTAATCACACACATGCTGCTCGGAATGAAATTTATAAATTTTTAATATATTTTTGAAGCGCTCGTAGCCAAGTTTGCTTAGCCATTCTGAATCGATCAGCAAAGTTAAGCAACGTCCGCCGCGGTCATGACTTGGATGGGTGACCGCTGGTTGGGCATTACTACTGAGCGCTTCCGTGCTTCGGAGGGCACGTTAAGCCGTCGGTCCCGGTTGTTGTCTTAGGATAGCAGTTGTTACAGCATGGTGGTAGGGTACTTTGCAAATGCCCGCCTGGCTAGCTACCACCAAGTTGAAAATCTGTCGCCAAGCACCTAACGGTGTGTTCCGGCAGCTGTCCTTGAGAGCCAGTAACTCTAGGTTAGTCTGAACAACATCCTCGACCACATCATCACTTACCATCAAGTGAGATAGTGGTCAAAGGCTAACCTATCAGGCATAAAAAAAAAAAAAAAACAAAAAAAATTATGTACTTCAGTACTAGTACCTAGTATGTATTTAGTTTTATTAACAATTACAGCTGACAACAGAAAAAAATATTGTTTACCTCCGCCATCAACTGATTGAAGTGAACAACGGATTGCATGAACAGAAATTAGAATCTACATGGGCCAACTAGATACTCGAACATACCATATCTAACATTTAACATAGTATTTTAAATAAATAGTTACAGAAGGCACTTGAGCTAGTGCCCTTGTCTTAGCAAATTCAGAGATAAAACATTACTATTAATAATATGCATATATTTTTCTTCGACAAAATTTCATCCTAAATATGAAACGTCTGTGCACATGCTTTGTGGATGTAAGAGTAGGCATTGAAAAGACTTCATTTTGTAGTATACTCCATAAATGACAGCTAGTCTACTGAAAATTTAGTCTTCTAAAAATTGTATAATGCTAAAATGATTGAAATTAAACCTCAAATCTCTAATTAGCGAAATATGGTGGGGACGGAAACATGGACCTGCGGCACTGCAGTCCGTAGCTAATATCGCTCGGCCATCTTTGTTTCATAGTTTACATTGAGTATATTATGTTTTTTTTTTTTGACAGAGTTTTACATGATAATAACCTATAAACCTATATTTCTAATAGTTATTAACCTCTATAGATTGTTTAGGTACTTGAAACATTTTAATTTGTTGTTGCCCTGAGAATTTGTATCAGACAATGTTTAACTTGTGATTGTCAGGAGTGTATTTGCCCTTTAGAAGGAAATAATTATCAGTATCTTTTCTAAACTTTGTAAGCAGGGAAGTAATATAAATGATTTTTTTTACTCAACTTTTTTTTGTTTTTTAAGGCTTCTAAAAAGGGTATCTCAAATCCGGTTTTACGCTTACCGTACTGGAGTTCTGAAAAGAAGAAATAAAAAAATAATAAATCGGGCACTCAAGCCACCAGAGAGCGCACCACAGGGTTGAACAACAGAACCTAGTTCTAAATCCCTAAATTCAGTATACCTATCCAGAACTAGCAGTCCCTGTGGCCGAAATCGGTCAGGACTACAACATCATCATCATCTCAAATCTCAAAAAATTATGTAGCATCAATATGATAATATGATAAATGTTAAAGAATAATAAGTAGCTTAAATTTTACCTAAACTTCTAAGTGAACTTTTGCTAAGAATGTGTCCATCAAAATCTATCATATTGTGGAAAGGAAGACACTTTTAAAAGATAACTCTTATTCACTGCACTGTTTAAGTTTTTAATTTCATAATAAATAATAACTCAAGATAATTTAAGTACTCTTAAGTACTGTGTTGGAGTTGTCCTGGAGCTGAATAACCATGTGGTGATCAAGTCTTTGTGCTTGAGCTTATTCATATTTTTATGTGTAGTGTTGGTGACAAGATTTACTTGAGGTCCGGCTCAATGTAGGTTCTCAGTTATGATGTTGCATTAACAAAATACCCTTCAGTTCTTTGTTCTGAAAGCATTGCGTATTCTGCATATTGCTTTTTTTGGTGCAGCCCCATAACAGGATACCAGCAAGTGTACACTGGCATGGAGAATTGTTTGTGCAAAAGTCTATTGTTCAACACTGACAGGGATGAGTATTTCCCAATTAGCCAGTAGGTATATGAAGTATAGTAGATCATAGCATTTCTTTTTGGCATAAGCTTGCATCTAATGTCATACCAAGAGCTATACTGTAACACATAACCATTTAAGTAGTACAGGTGATATTAGTTTCTTGTCAATAATCTCAATGAGGATCAATTTTGTTTCACTACCTGCTATTTTCTTTTTAATTGCTGATAGGTAAACCTTTGACCACAATCTCAACTGATGGTAAGTGATGATGTGGTCGAAGGTGTTAACAGGCTTAACCTAGAATGACTGGCTCTCAAGGACAGCCGCTGGAACGCACCGTTAAGTGCTTGGCGACAGATTTTCTACTTGCTATTTTCGTAATCATTAAACAATAGTGTCAACGGCTGTTTGAACATTTTGCAAATGCCCGCCTGGCTAGTGACCACCCTCAAGTAGAAAATCTGTTGCCAAGCACCTTACGGTGTGTTCCGACGGCTATCGTTAAGAGCCAGTAATTCTAGGTTAAGCCTGTTAACACCTCCGACCACATCATATGTTATCATTAGGGTTCATGATTTCTCGAGCTTATCAATTTCTCGAGTCTCGAGAAATAACTACATTTCCTGAAATTCTTAACACTTTCATATTATGTTGAAGTAGGCTTAACTGAAAGCCTGTTCAAAAATTAAAAACTTACAAAATGTAAAACCTTTTAAAAAAATAAATTTGGAGGGTTGGAAGTTTAGTGTGAAGTTAAATTATATTTTTACTGACCTATCAAGTACGAAGACAAAAGCTTGAAAAAATAAACAGTATATTTTATATGCAACTAAGCACACTTGTTGTTCTTTTTTTTTTTTTTTTTTTTTTTATTGTTGATAGGTAAGCCTTTGACCACAATCTCACGTGATGGTAAGTGATGATGTGGTCGAAGGTATTAACAGGCTTAACCTAGAATGACTGGCTCTCAAGGATAGCTGCCGGAACACACCGTTAGGTGCTTGGCGACAGATTTTCAACTTGAGGGTGGTCGCTAGCCAGGCGGGCATTCTTCAAAAATAGGAAAATTTATTATGTAAGTAGTATTTATGTATGTTTCGTTACTTAGATATTTTGATTTAATTTCAAGAAAAATAAATAGAAACGAACAGATATTACTATATAATTCAAAAGATTAATAAAAATAAAACACAAGATATTAATAAACCAGTACACATGAAAGTTACCAAGCGCCATGTCAATTATAGTAAAGAGAATTACCGGTTTATCACGTAATTCACGAATTTACAATTTATTCCGTGCATTAATAGTGCACTTGGATCCGAACTCGGCTAGACTCGAAACAAGCCGCGCGTTTGTAAATGGCAAACAGTTTTATTTTATAGACTTAAATATTAGTTCTCGAGTTCTCAACCAACGATTTCCCGGGAATTCTCGGCTCGAGATTGTTGGTTCTCGAGCTTAATGTATGAACCCTTACCATCAGGTGAGATTGTGGTCAAAGACTTACATAACAGCAATAAAGAAAAAAAATGGTCTTTGTGTGCTACCAGGCTTGATAACATAATGACTAGCTACTTTTGACAGTATTTTTTTAACATGACCAGTATCACATCATACACAGCGTCACCAAGTCACAAGTCGATTGACACTAGAACATAACTGCCTGAAAGATTCCTTTTCCTAGGCCTATATATGTATATCAGGAAACTGACTCAATGATTGATGCTAGAACATACCTGCCTGGAAGTACCTATTCCTAAGACTTATACACTTATTGAAAAACATTGATACTAGTAGGGCTTACCACACATTAGCCATCATTACACGTAACAGATGTCAAAGAGAACACACCATATAATGCAAATCGTTTGAAAACTCATAGTGGCACTCATTCCGATAAGAAAAACAAAAAAAAAGGTCGGAAAAATTTGAGTTATGGCTCATTGTCATGTTAGGTCAATTGGTCGGAGCATACCCCGGCTAAAGGGGTTGGACGCAGGTTCGAATCCCGCTCATGACTTATGTTTTTCCTCTCGTAAATTTGTAATTTTGTAAGAAATACTATCCTATATTGAAAGGAGTTTTTCGTTGATTATAAATTTAATACCTCTATTTCCATACTTATAAAGACTACATTTCATTTTTCAAATAGAGCAACACATTCCTAACTAAAAAGTACGAAAATTCACTTTCACCGATTAAATATTAGTATTCTTGACTCACTCCTTTTGATACCAAGAGTTGGTTGAATATTAAAATATTAAACCTGACCTTGCTAACTTTGTTTACTTTATATCTTTTTCAGAATTAAAAAGATATATTACATTGTCTACTGCTGAAGTTAAAATATTTAGTAAATCAAAAAAAAATATACAATGCACTATCAGTGTCAGTACTATATATATATATATATATATATAATATATATACGAGGGTGAATCAAAAAATTCTTGGAATCAATATTAAAAAATGCAAAGATTTAAATAATAATATTTTATTTTTCTACATAATTTCCCTCCAATGCAATGCATTTAGAATAACGCGTTTCTAACTTCCTTATTCCTTGTGAAAAAAAAATATTTTCTTGACACTCGAAAAAGTCCTCTACGGCAGCTATAACCGCGTCATTATCGTGAAATTTTGTTCCACGAATTTCCTCTTTTAATTTTGGAAACAAGTGAAAATCACTTGGGGCTAAGTCCGGAGAATATGGTGGGTGGTCAAGGAGATTGAAGCCAGCACAGCGGATTGCGTTGACCGCAACTTCCGATCGATGAGCAGGAGCGTTATCTTGAAGGAACAACACGCCCAACGACAGTTTTCCACGACGTTTTTCTTTAATCGCTTCACGCACTTTCGGGATTAAATTTGCGTAATAGGGTCCAGTAATCGTCTGGCCTTTTGGCATGTAATCAATAAAAAGGATTCCTTCACTATCCCAGAACACAGAGGCCATAACTTTGCCAGCGGTAGGAGCAACTCGAAATTTTTTAATGGATGGAGAGGATGGTCGTTTCCAAGACATGCTTTGTCTTTTAGTTTCAGGATCAAAATGGTGGACCCACGTTTCATCCATGGTGACAAGACGACGGCAAAAATTATCCGGATCACGCTGGAACATTTCGAGATTACGCTTGGAAATTTCCAAACGTCGCTTTTTGTTTTCGTCGGTTAACATTCGTGGCACCCATCTTGCAGACACTTTTTTGAACCCCAGTGAATCAATTAAAATGGATTGAACGCTACCAAAAGATATCTTTAGGATCTCAGCTATATGTTTTATAGTCATTCTTCTGTCTTCCAAAACCAGATTCTCAACCTTTTTGACATTTTCTTCTGTAACGGAGGTTGAAGGCCGCCCAGAACGCGGGTCATCTTTACAGCTTGATCTACCTCTTTTAAATTCAGCCACCCAGTACGCAACCGTAGAATAGGGTACAGCATCACCCCCTAATGTCTGCTGAATGTCCAAAAAAATTTCCTTCGTAGACATTTTTTTCAAACTGAGATATTTTATCACCGCACGTAACTCACTTTTATCCATAATTTTGACTTTTTAGCAACTCGTTGCACAAAAAAATTTATTACATGCGAACGAACTGACAAAAATAAGTGACAGTCTGCATAAATATAGTGTGATAGACACTCTTTAATTTGAATATCGAACTTGATCCAAAAAGGTTTCATATATATGCACTTCTAAGAACTTTTTGATTCACCCTCGTATATATAATTTTAAATGCGAAAGTAACTCTGTCTGTCTGTCTGTTACGCTTTCACGCCAAAAGTACTGGACCGATTTGAATTAAATTTGGTATGGAAATAGTTTGAGACCCGGGAAAAAACATAGGATAGTTTTTATCCAACTGCGCAAAGGGGTTAATGTTTTTGCGCGATAACCGACATACGTGCAGGCGGAGCCGCGCCCGGAAAGCTAGTATTTCATAATTTCAATTAATATTTAAGAAACCACAACTATGTGACATAATAAAAAATTATAATATACATACATACATAACATTACGACTCTTTCCCATAGGGGTAGGACGAGACCACCGATTCCTACTTGCTACGATCCTTACAAATTTATTTCGCTTCATCTACATTCTACACTCATCAATCCTTTTATGAGCGTCGGTTTAGGGTACTCCTGACCTGGCCTTTTTTCAGAACGTCTTCAATTTGATTTTGGAACGTTCAACCTACCTCATTCACTTTCATTAGCAGCCGATAGGTGTTCAAAGAGGCACGGCTGGTAGTGCATCAGGAGCGTGTTATTGCCGACATGATTGTATGTTATGGTTGAAGAAGGATGATAAACCGAATTAATAGCAGCAGAAATGAGGAATTGGAAATATAGACTGGGTACGTGATAAGTAAATAATGGGAAGCGAATGAGGATATAGTGACGCTAGTTGAGAAAAATATTCTATCATTGCTAAAGACCCCAATCATTCTTCTCACCACCTACAAATGTATAGTCTATTGTAGCAATGCTGCAGAAGCCATTAAAAAACCATGTGAAAAGGTTTGGATGCGGATATGATAGATTTTTTTTTTATATGGGATAGGAGGGCAAACGAGCAGGCGGCTCACCTGATGCTAAGTGATCACCGTCGTCCACAAACATCCGCAACACCAGAGGTCTCGAGGATGCGTTGCCGGCCTTTAAGGAGCGAATATGCTCTCTTCTTGAAGATTCCTAAGTCGTAACTGTTCGGAAATACTTCACCTGGCAGCTGGTTCCATAATGTGGCAGTGCGAGGTAGAAAATGCCGTGAAAATCGCAAGGTTGTGGACTTCCAGACGTCGACATGAAATTGATGAAACATCACGCTTTGTCGGGAAGTCAGGTAAAAAGAGATTGATATAACAATAGTAAACAAAGCAAGTGTGAACGTAATTTTGACCAGATTGTTGTCCTGAAAAAATGCCTGGAGTTACAATACATAGTTTGCCAAAAAAAAAGTGTAATTAAAATGTGTTAGTCAAAATGTTGTATATCAATATTTTAAGCTTAAAATAATGACGGTGGTTTTCTATAATAGTTTTTAAAAGGTGGAAGTTGGGGCGCAGTTTATGGAACTCTTGTCAGTCTTGATCAGTTAACAGTATCAATACTGAACGCTGATTGGCCACCGATCACGTCATAGAATACCATTGACCAATTAGCGTTTAGTATTTATTCTGTCAATTAATCGAGTCTTTGACAAACTGTCCAGAAGCGGGAGGTAATTGGGTAACAGACGCTGGATAATCCCGTTTGAAATGCTCCAGCTTTAACTAACTTGGAAGCCGTCCAATGTCTGGCGATTCTTGGGCATTATAATATAGTCACCTGGCAACGTTGCCTTGACGTGGGCTGAGTCTAGTCTAATCAAAGCGTTTACTAATTTATACAAATACAGTTATTTGAATGTTTTTTTTTTATGCTTGATAGGTTAGCCCTTGACCACTATCTCACCTGATGGTAAGTGATGATGTGGTCGAAGATGTTGTTCAGGCTAACCTAGAATAGATTTAAATGTTGAAGTTAGAGCGAATCATTATGGACCACGCTGGGGATACAGTTATCCCTTTCGTGGTCCATAATGATATGCTCTCACTGATCTAGCCGGCACCCAAAGTCTTCTATATAACTATACTTCTATATTTACTTATATTACATATACTAATATTACAAAGAGGAAAGATTTATATTTTTGTATGCAACTAATAAACTTAAACACCAATTTGGATGAAATTTGATATGGAAATGGTTTGAGACCCGGGGAAGGTATACATATGATAGTTTTTATCCAACTGCGCAAAAAGAGGTTAATGGTTTTACGCGATAACCACCATATGCGCGCGCGGAACCGCGGCTGGAAGCTGTATATACTTGAGGTAGGCTATTTAATGGTATTGTTTTTTTTTTTTTTTTTTTTAATGCCTGATAGGTTAGCCTTTGACCACTATCTCACCTGATGGTAAGTGATGATGTGGTCGAAGATGTTGTACAGGCTAACCTAGAATTACTGGCTCTCAAGGACAGCTGCCGGAACACACCGTTAGGTGCTTGGCGACAGATTTTCAACTTGAGGGTGGTAGCTAGCCAGGCGGGCATTCGCAAAGTGCCCTACCACCATGCTGTAACGACTGCCATCCTAAGACAACAACCGGGACCGACGGCTTAACGTGCCCTCCGAAGCACGGAAGCGCTCAGTAGTAATGTCACCAGCGGTCACCCATCCAACTCCTGACCGCGGCGGACGTTGCTTAACTTTGCTGATCGATTTAGAATGGCTAAGCAAACTTCGCTACGAGCGCTTCAAGTGTGAGGGTTCGATTTCCGCTTTGAAGTTTTTTGCTCTATTGGTACATTCTTAGGGTTCCGTACCCAAAGGGTAAAAACGGGACCCTATTTCTAAGACTTCGCTGTCCGTCCGTCCGTCTGTCACCAGACTGTATCTCAAGAACGGTGATAGCTAGACAGTTGAAATTTTCTCAGATGATGTACTTCTGTTGCCGCTATAACAAAAAATACAAAAAGTTGGCCAAGTGTAAGTCGGACACGCGCACGTTAAAACAAAAAAGGTTCAAATATGAAGTCTAATGTTGTATAGCTAATGGTACGAAACCCTTCGTGCGCGAGTCCGACTCGCACTTGGCTGATTTTTGATTGTTAGTGTTATATGCTTAGCTGGCGACAGCGCTTGAGTATAAAAAAAATCTTAACAAAAAATTAAACCGACTTCAACACTCAATAGTGTGAATTTACTTGTTGAAGTCGGTACCATGATAGTTCAAAGGTACCTATTATCCCGATACTGTGCGCATGGTACCGACTTCAACAAGTTATTTCACACTTTTGAGTGTTGAAGTCGGTTCCATTGTTTGGTTAAATATTTTTTTGTTACAAATATGAGCGGTGTGGGAATCAAACCCGCGCTTGCCCGGTTATTTTAGAAGCAATAAAAAACGAGATAATGCTCAAAAGCTTGCCTATAAATACATAAGAACGTACTAAAAGAGACCACGTAAAGAGATCGTATAAGTATACATGCGTATATTACTCGTTCCATTGCGTAGTGGGTGTGTCAACGATCTGTCTTTTAGGTCAGTATGCTATCGATGTAACACGTCATTTATATATTCTTGTATCACTACGTTAGACAATAAATTGCTTCGTGTAGAAGCAAAACGCGTCGAAAATTATTCCGCTTTGGCTGCATGGCGTTTTTTACGTCACGTCGGCTTAGCAGGAGAATTGGGCGGAATTGTCACATATATTTTTGTATATTACAATGTTTTATTAAAATATTAATTTGGTGTTTTCTTAAAATATTTGTTGATTGACACTTTTGAACTATCATGGTACCGACTTCAACAAGTTATTTCACACTTGGGTATTAAAGTCGGTTAAATTTTTTGGTTAAAAATTTTTCGTATCCTATTTGCTACCTAGTAACAATAAAGGAACCTACTAAAAGAGACCACGTAAAAAGATCGTATAACTATTTTCCTCGTTCCATTGCGTGGTGGGTGTGTCAACGATCTGTCTTGTAGGTCAGTGGGCTATCGATGTAACGCGTCGTTTATATATTGTAACACTTTGCTAGACAATAAATTGAGAGACGTCAGAGGAATTTGTAAAATTAGAATTATGTGGAGAAGACGTCGGGGAAACGATGCTAAGTATTTTTAGCTGCGTTTACATTTTATAAAAATGTTTTAAAAAAAGGTATATTATAATGAAAAATGTTGAATGAAATTTATTTTTATTGAAATAAAATTTCAAATTATATCGCATGCTAAGCTAATAACATTGAAATGTACCTACAGAGCAAAAAAAGTTGGAAGCATGAATCGAACCCGCACCTCTCGGTTCTACATACCGGTCTTCCAACCGTTTGACCGTCGAGACTGCTGGAAGATGGGATTTTGACTTTTAATTGTGAGAGAAGTGACACGATCAATACGCACCATACATTACAGAACAGAAAAGAGTATTTTTAATTTTTCTAAATACGATTACAAGCACTATTGCGTGGCCAAGCGAAAATCCTATCAAACAAATTATGGGAGTACTAAATTTTATGCCCAAGGCGGGAATCGCACCTGCGTCCTCCGATATCGGAGGACGCGGGTTTGATTCTCGCCTTGGGATAAAAAAAAAATGAACGCCAATAATTTGTTTGTAATGACTATTTTTAATGTTGTTTAAACAACTTTAAACGGTTTAAATCGCATATATTTATATATATTTATAATTTTTTCATATTTTTATTTATTAATTTTTTTTTGTCCCTACGTTTTAAACACTTTGCAGTGATCGTGATCACGGGGTGACTAATTGGTTTTATTTTTCACATGAGTTATTAAGAAATGATTCGGACTACCTTTGTCTATTCTAGTTAATTCACACTTTTGAGTGTTGAAGTTGGTTATATTTTTGGGTAAAAAAAAATTTTCACCGTTTTTAGTAACCCTTGGTACTTAAGGTATCCATTATCATTCACTGGCAATGACTATATCATCAAAAAACTTTTCAGTCATTAGAGTGTAACTCAAAAACATGACAAGGATCAGCTTTGAAATAAAAAAAAATAATTATCAAAATAGATTCACCCAGTCAACTTTTCTGGGAGATAATAAACATTTAAAAACAGACGAATTTAGAACCTCCCCCTTTTTATGAAGTCCGTTAAGAATTTATTAAGAAATATTTTTCTCTCATTCTATCCGCGACTGGTGCGTAATCAGTATCACGCGAGCATTAAAATAGCACAGCAGTTATTCATGTGACGACGTAGATATAGTGCTGGCCCACTGACCGACAGTATTGACACGCCTTCGGTTCAATGAATACTGACACTAGAGACGCGGCTTGCTCGAAACCTTGAATGAATTCTGAAGGGTAAATAAAGAAAGCAATATGCCAGACGGGACTAGCAAACAAAAAAAAAAACACGTAACAGACTGGCCGCTGATAGAATGTACTAGAAAGTTCGTGTTCGTAATGTCGTGGATTTTAAATGGAGTAAAAATACAAAAAAAAATATTTTTAGACACATAAATGTTCCACTGACACAATATTAGGTAATATCGTCTATGTTGTTTTTAAATGTCATTCGAAGAGGTACGCTCGTAGCGCAGTTTGCTGAGCCGTTCTTAACCTAAGTTAAGCAACGTCCTCCGCGGTCGTGACGTGCACGTGCTTCGGAGGGCGCGTTAAATCATCGTTCCGGTATTTTGTCTTAGGATGACTAACTTCATTAGCGTGGTGGTAGGGCATTTTGGGAATGCCCGCCTGGCTAGATACAACCCTCGAGTAGAAAATCTGTCGCCAAGCTCCTAACGGCGTGTTCCAGAAGCTGTCCTTTGCGGAACTTTGCGGAAATCTATATTTAATAATAACAAATATGTTTAAAAGTATCTTAAGAAAACATAAAATAATATTTTAATAAAACACTCAAAAAATTATAAAAATATACATCTAGTGACAATTTCGCCTAATTTTCCTGTTAAGCCTACGTTACGTCACAAACGCCACGCAGCCTAACCGGAAGAATATTCGACTAGTTTCGCTTCTAAACGAAGCATCTTCAGGAGGTCTTGACTCACCGAGCGCACGATTGAGACTCAATCGTCACGTAGGCTTAGCAGAAAAATTTGACGGAATTGTCACTAGATATATATTTTTATACTTTTTTAAGTTACAATATTATTTTATGTTTTCTTAGGATACTTTTAAAAATATTTGTTATTATGAAAGTAGTAAGTATTTGAAAATAGCACAAACTCGTGTAATGACTGAGATACACTGCTGGCCCGTTGATTGTCAATATTGACACACCTACACGTGAATGAGTCGCGCGGAACCTTGAAAGAATCCAGAAAAACTATAATGTAAATACGCACGCAGTAACTAGCTGGACTATATATTTTGTAGTTCTCCTAATCATTACTTGAAACACTATTTTTTTATGATGGATTTATGATAACAATTGCAAAGTCAACTTTAAGAATTGATATTGACCGTATTCTTTTTTTTTATGTGATGGAGTAGCAAACAAGCAGACGGCCCACCTGATGGTTAGCGCTAACCGTCACATATAGACATTTGCAACACCAGGGGCGTTACCAATGCGTTGCCGACCCTGTAAGACTTTCAACACCGTTTTTGAAGGAATCCATATGGATTCCAATTCAAAATCAAATGAAATAAAAATTGAATTTAATAATTTAAGGTACATATATTGCAATAAGGTCTATATATAAATGTTAAATGGTTTTAGAATAACTAATGTGGATCCATTTTTCTACACAATTTCTTGTTGTTTTTTTCAATATTTTCAACCCAGAAAAAGTTGCGTGATCTCCAGGGTCCTATTAACCACGTCCTAAAATGTATTTGACAGTGTAAAACCAGAGGTACACCTGCCCTATAATAACACCCATGACGCTTGTATCATATCAGAGAGATACATTGGTCTGAGACAATTCACCTCTTGGTACTATATCTTGAATGATAAACTGGTGCTGAGCGTGTCAGAACCCAAAATGTTGCATTAAGGGTATGTTTTAGACGAACGCCCCCATACAAAACGCAGCTCCAATCTCATTTTAATAATAGCGAATAAAACTCAATGATTTTTTACCTACGTAATCACTATTCTAATATCTAGGTTTGTGGTGCATCAGATTTTCATTAAATTATACAGTTTTGAAATTACACTAGCTCAAAAACTCGTAATTTTAGATAAAAGAAAGACCCAACTTTAAGCACCTCTTTCAAGAAAAATAAGCATGTTTTTAATATTTCTATTACACCACAAACATATGGAATATAATGAACTTTCTATAATGGAAAGTTATACATACATATGTACTATATTTTTTTAATAAATCTGGAGCTAGGAATAATTCACTCAAACTCCTAAAAACGTGTGCTATATAATAAACGCTATATACTAAATTTTTTAATTATTAGTCCAAAAAAAAGGATTTAAGCAGGAAACGATAGGTATAATAATACACTATATTGACTTGCGAGTTTTTTTTAAATAACAAGTTGAGTTTATAGATAGGGTCAGGCTTTGGCTGGCGGGTATATGTCCTGAAGAATTTAAGCTTTCCATTGAAAGCCAACCTATTTTGCCATAACCTATTTTTTAATTGTTTATGAATATCTTTCTTTCAAAAATATTAATTATGTAATATTTTTTATGTTGATATATATTTGTATACATTTTGTCGCACATGCTTTAAATTCAGAATCAATTTTTTTTTTTTTTTTTTTTATGTATGTACTCGGTTTTCAGATCCTCTCCACCCAAAGGTGGCCTGGACGAGATTGCTTTCAGTAATAAGGCCGCCCATTGTAGCACTATCAATTTGAATTGTAAATTTTTATCTGTTTCATTTATGTGGTGTGAAAATAAAGTTTTATCTATATTTTCCTAAATTTTGTAAATACAGGGTTTTCAAATAAATATTCTATCAGGGTTACTCACCGTTGTTTAGAACCCAAAATTATGCATGAAAAATTTAAAGTTTTCCAAAGCTTTTTACAAGAATCCCTGTCATCTTAGAAATCGATACTGACCCTATTATTACATTTTCTATTTACTGCTGGGGTACTCATATAATTATACTATCTAGGTTGAATTCTAGCCCGGCACCCCACGAATACTAAAAAGTACAGTTCGTATAACACAGTGGCTTCCGGGGAATTACTAAGATAGTAATATATAATAATATTTTTCAACACCCTTGCTCGCAAAGTGAGCTTTATTATATCGTTCATAGGACCATAAACCGAACTATAACATCCTCGTGCATAAATATATTATACACTAGTGCGTAATAGAATTATCCCTACAAAGTTAGTCGGTACCTTACTGCAAATTATATGAGAGTAAACAGCGTTTTAAATTTAACCGGATAATTTATCCCCACAAAGTTCAGTTAGTATCTAACTGCACATTATATGCGAGTAAAAAGAGCATTTTCTATTTAATCGGGTAATACAGATTTGTAACAACAATGAGGTTTAAGGCTAAGTATATGTAATAAACCACAAATAAGGAGCCGCGCGCAAAAAAAATAAACTTGCGCGCTTTTTTTTTCGTATGTTGTTTGTATCGCATTTGTGCAATATATATTTATTTTTTCCTCGCAATAGTGTTGAAAAAGTGCGTATGAAACTCGTGAGCAACTTGCTCATTATACACTCGGCTGATTTACGCTCTCGCCTACGGCTCGGGCTGCAACCCACAACCTCGTGGATAATGAGCAACTTAGCTCACTTATGTATCATAATATACTATTATCATATCTCAACACATCTTTCAAAACATAAAATGTGCGTCAATCTCTTTCATAGTCTACGATATATGACGACATAATCATAAAGTCTGCTATCAGCGTCGTTGCTATGCGGCAGAAGACACCAGCCGACCTCAGTTGAAGGTCAGGGTGTTGCACCAATGTCACCCACTCTGCCGTGATACATTTTGTACTCTATAAAGTACTAGCGGTCCGCCCCGGCTTGGCACGGGTATTTAACAAAAATTTAAAAAAAAAATTAACACACAACAAAGTTGAGCTAACATGACAATGAGTCCATAACTAAATTTTTTCCTATCTTTCTTTTTAAACATCATATTGGGATGGATTGTTGGGTATATTGTTAGATGATGATGGGTTGATTCAATTGGATTAGAGCATACCCCGGCTAAAGGGGTGGATGGACGCGGGTTCGAATCCCGCACCTGACTTAAATTTTTCCTCTCGTAAATTTGTAATTTTGTAATGTAATCCGCAGAGCATGCGTTATTGCAAATATAAAAATATTAAAACATAACAAAGTAGTTGTTGTGCCATAACTGTATAGTTAGACTAATAGTATTGCGGACGTTTTTTATATATATTGATGTCTTCTATCAAATTGTAGTACATCACATTGCTCTATTTTCAATAATTTCCGCAGCGTAAGTGATATAACGATTTTTTTTGGTATATTTTTCACACTTTGGGTTACATTGTCGAAGTTTTCTTACGGAACCCTAACTTTAAAAAAAATATTTTAGAGCCCATTTTCATCGGGGATAATGTTGGATTCTGATGGTGTAAGAATTTTTCAAATCGGTTCAGTAGTTTCAGAGTTTATTCAATGCAAACAAACAATCAAATCATTCCTCTTTATTATATTAGTTTAGTTAGATTAAGGGCTATTTTAATATTTTCATTTTTGCAATGACTCATGCGCTGCAGATTACACTATAAAATTACAACGAGGGGAAGAATAACAGGCACGTGCGGGATTTGAACCCGCGCCATCCAACCCATAGATGGGGCAGTTGTAATTATATGAAGTTTTCTTTTCATTTTTAATGTATATTACCACTAATCAGTACTTTTAATATTATAAATGCGAAAGTAACTCTGTCTGTCTGTCTGTTACGCTTTCACGCCAAAACTACTGGACCGATTTGAATGAAATTTGGTATGGAAATAGTTTGAGACCCGGGAAAAAACATAGGATAGTTTTTATCCAACTGCGCAAAAATAGGTTAATGTTTTTGCGCGATAAACATACGCGCGGGCGGAGCCGCGCCCGTAAAGCTAGTTTATTATAATTATTTAATATGTATCTAGTGTGTGTTTCGCTCCAAAATAATTTCCATAATTCGTACATTTGAAACTTTCGCTACGCTCAGGGTTCTTTATTTAAACCGCTCGCTTCGCTCGTGGTACAGTCATAGTTAGGGATTGCAATCCGGTATCATTTTCAATCCGGCCGGATTTTACCGGATTGACGCAAATCCGGCCGGATTTTTTTTATGTTATTGTGACGGAACAAGCCCGAGGCCCACCTGATGTTAAGTGGACTAGCCTCTGCCTATAACAGACGCATTTCGTCAGCGACGAATTGCACTGTGCCCGTCACACTGAGACGTCCAGTTGTTAGGTCTATAATCCGTAGGTAAATATTCTGATTGAACAATTTATATACCTATCTAGATTATTCAATGTTTTTCCGTCACATATTCACTTACAAAACATTTTAATAATAAGTGGTTAATAATAGGTAATTAGGGAAACAAACAATACAACTAGCTAACCTAACCCATTTAACGATTTAAATACCTATCAAAATTTTTAATGCTTTTCCGTCACATAATCACTAACAAAACATTTTAATAATAAGGGGTTAATATAAGGTAAACAAACAATACAACTAGCTAGCCTAGCCCATTTAACAATTCAAATACCTATCTAGATTATTCCATGTTTTCCCGTCACATAATCACGATTTGATAGAAGGTAATTAGGTAAATAAAGTGTTTGTCAACTTACGCTTAATCTCGGCACAAATCAAATCAATCACAAACACACACACACACTTTTGTGTCAAAGGTCTAGTGACGACTGACAAGCGCAGAGCGGGCCGGGGGTGACGGGGGCACGTCAAGCAATCTGGCAACATCGCGCGCGTCGTTGCAGTATGGCGCGTAATTCGATTTTTGATTTTCATTTCGCGGTTTTTATGCTTTACCTGATCCGGCCCTGACCCACCGGATCCGGTAGGCTCAAAAACCCGCCGGATCCGGCGGATTACCGGTTCCGCCGGACCGGATTGCAATCCCTAGTCCTAGTGCCCTACGCTTCCTCAGGTGCAATACAAGTATGAACACGCGCTAAAGTTTGCAACATTGCATATTAAATAACTATTTGCGTGGTAGCTGGGTCGTTGACCTTTACATCTTCAACAGTAGTATGTTCCTCCAAGTGACCTTATGTGCGTCTTGCCATTCTATGCTCAAACTGCCACGACCACACTCGACCACATCACGATCACGATTTTTTTGTTTGTTGGTAAGCCTTTGACTACAATCTCACCTGATGGTAAGTGATGTGGTCGAAGCTTAACAGGCTTAATTTAGTATTACGGGCTCTCAAGGACAGCTGCCGGAAAACACCGTTAGGTGCTTGGCGACAGATTTTCTACTCACGGTAGTACCTTCCACCGATTTTTTTGATTGCGATTCGAAACATGGACCTGCTGCGTGTCATTCTATAGCCAATGCCACTGAGCCATCACTGCTTCAGAACGAAGTGAGAACTTGCAAGTAGCAACCCTACAGTCGCAGGTTACGTGTGGTCCGTATAAAACATGTATGACAGTACGCAGAAGGACAATTCGTGTTCGGAATTGGGTCAGACAGTACAGTAGAGACAGTAAAGTATCTTACGTATTTCTAAATATGATTACAAGCAATATCGCGTGCTAAGCCAGAATCACATTAAGAAAATTTTTCATCCGCGATTTTCGCACCGGTTGCCTTAACCAATGAGCTATCGAGGATCGCTTGTGTGAGCCGAATTTTTGTACTTCAATTGTATCACCGTTATTCGGGACGATGCGAGGTGTCCTACCAGATTACTAGACTTCATCTGATCGAAAGATCGAAAGTGCTTATTCAAACACTCAACTCTCGCTAAATATCATTTCAAGCACTATTGCGTTAAGCGATAAACATATTTGCAAATTTTGAGAGTGCACAATTTCTCACCTTTAGCGGGAATCGAACCCACGTCTCCCGATTTTACTACCCGATTTTCGACCACGATCTGCAGGCCAAATGCGAGTTATTCTCGAGGAACGCCGCGAGCGCGATAATGCATCGTATTGTATGGTAAAAGCACAGCGCCCCTGGGCGGCGCGTTACAACATCAAACATTTAGCCAAACAAAATTGAGTTTACCCGCTCGCGGTGTATTATCCAGACCATATATATACCAGACCTGGCTCACTCCGCATTTTAGGTACGTCGCTACAGGTACATGTGCGTATCCGTCCGGACGGGCTTATTGTACGGTGCGTGCCGCGTCAGAAGAGTTCAGAGCTATGCGTGGCTATGCGATAGAAAGAGAGACGCATTGTAGGTGAATATAAATATCAGGTACTCCGTGCTTTGCGAGCTGAAGTGCACTTTATTGCTTCGTAGCTAGAGTCGCTAATTTATTGGAATGGCTTTGTGGTGCGAACCTTCTGGTACTTAATATTCTGTGGTATCACAATCACAAGTAATACTCACGCTAAGCCATCTGAATTCGGGATTCATGTATTTACTGTACTTTATCAGCCGGATCGTCCACTGCTGAACACAGCCTCCCCCATTAATGGGGGTTTTGTTATAATCCGCATGCTTGCCAGGCGTTTTGGGGATCGCAGTTTAAGTTACCAGCTCCTCTGATGTTACTGTTGCCCATTTGTTTTGATTTTACCTTTACTCACCTCTTACGACACCCACATGTAGCATTGGAGGTTACGTTCTAACCCGGCGCCCCATTGGGCATGTATTTAACATCACTAAATTGCTCTCGCGACGTTATATTACATTTTTCAGCGCTTCTGTCGTCTACTTAGTTATAGGTCTGCGGTTGCGTCCCCAGTAATGCATTGCAATTAGAATTCGACAAACATGGACGCGTGATCTAGGTAATTGTTACTAAATTTACCGTTGAAATATAATTATTAATCAATTATATTAATTTAAAATGGTGACGGTAATTTATAACCGCTAATGACGAAATCACCGTTATTAATTATCATCATATCGAATAATAATGTATTGAAACAAAAACAAAATTATTTACTATGTTGCGTCATCTTAAACAAATTTGAATATATTTTTTTTTACGTTTCTAAGAAACCATCGTATACAGTTTTTAATGTTGGGAAAACAATACTGGCAAATGAATTGTGAAACGCATTTTCTTTTTTTTTTTTTTTATTGCTTATAGGCTAGCCTATAAACAATAAAAAATAAACCACTATCTCACTTGATGGTAAGTGATGATATGGTCGAAGATGTTGTTCAAGCTAGCCCAGAATTACTGGCTCTCAAGGACAACTGCCGGAACACACCGTTAGGTGCTTGGCGACAGATTTTCTACGGTGTGGTACGGGTGGTAGCTAGCCAGGTGGGCATTCGCAAAATGCCCTACCACCATGCTGTAACGACTGTCATCCTAAGACAACAACCGGGACCGACGGCTTAAGGCGATCACCGTAGTGAAACGCGCACTTTTGGAATCTTCTTGTACAGCAGGGCTATCATGTATCTTTTGTAGCTATGAACTGTTGATTGCAACAATAAAACTGTCAGTTTTGACAAATTTTGTAAGACAGATAGGTAACAGACCTTATGCGTCGGAACGTTAGTCGCCGAACGTTTTTTTTCTTTTGTACCTGAGACGATATCTGGCATATACATTGATCGAATTAAAATTTCGTACTATCCATTCTACTAAAGATTTTGTAAATATATAGTATATATACAGGCAGTGTACTCCCATGGTCAGTATTTCCTTTTCTTTCATATTATTATTATTCTAAAATCTAAATAAAACAAATAAAGGCAAAATTCTTACCTGTTACGTGTGAGCAGAAATTTTTATGAGATAAACAAGAGTGTTGGCCTAGACTTATTTTGTACAAGCATTGCATCGGCTAGGCGGTTGTAGCAGAGAGTTCTTCAACTAAATGTTTGAATTTTGTCATAAGCAGCAGTCTAAACATAAAAAGACTAAGCTGTAACCTAGTGTTCATTATTTGAATGTCATTTATAAGATAGCTATCCGTGAGGACCTATAATTGGTTATCTGTTGTTATTAGTTATATATAAGATATTTGTTATACTGTTGGTCTTCCTAAGAAATAAATAAAACTTAAGTTTATACTGGCATAGATTTTAAAATACAAGTAGTCATTTATTATTATTATTTTTAGTATTCGGAGAGAGGAGAAACTTATTTTTTTCACGCTCATGACTTCATTTTAGCCTCTCGTTTTTTTTATGTTATCCGCAGAGCATGCGTTTTTGCAAAACATTAAAATACTAAAAATATCATAGTCGCTTTATTACATTTGGTTTTATTTTACAGGATATATCAAGCGTATGAAACGTGTTGCAGCATCCAAAGTGTAGATTGGCCATTAGACACTAGAATTGAAGCTGTGTGGAGGAAGATATATTTTGGGCTAAATTGTGTTCAGGAAGAAGAAATTATTACTTGTATTTTAAAATAAATGCCAATATTAACTTAAATTTTGATCTACTTAGATTTCAAACATTAGGTAAATTAGATTTTAGAATAATAATAATATGAAATCAAAGGAAATACTGACCATGGGAGTTCAACCTGTATATATATACTATGTTATTACAATAGTAGAATGGATATTACGAAATTTTAAATCGATTAATGTATATGCCAGTTATCGTCTCAGGTATAAAAGAAAAAAACGGTCGGCGACTAACGTTTGGGCACAAGAAGGTCTGTTACCTATCTGTTTTTTTCATTGATACAGGATCTGCCAAAACTGTCATTTTTGATTGTTGCAATCAGCATTTCATTGCTACAGAAGATACGTGATCACCCCGCTGAAACTATGAATTCAAAATGTGCGAAAAAAAAAATATCATATTCTTTTATTCTTTATTGAGTGAATTAGTTGATTCGTTTTTATTAAAACCAATTAGTTCTTCTGTAATAAATTGTAATCGGCGACCCTTTTTAGATGGTTTTTTATTAATTTAAGAGGCATAGTTGAATTAAATGCAATGGTTCTTTTTTAGAAAAATAGCTAATACTATACTCTAATGAACTACTTACTAACTTGTGTTGAAAACATTTTTATGAATTTTTGCCACAAAATTCTCTGATCGCGAGAAGAAATCGCAACGAAAATCAGTCTGCCCGCAGCGCTCGGGCCGTTTGGACGTGGGATCTGTGCCGTTCGTTAAGCCATCATTTTTGTGCATTTATGTTACGAAATATTACAATATTTTTTTACCATACGATAATTTGAAAGTCATAAATTATTGAAACGCAAGTAAAACATTTATTGGGGAAGTACTTTTGTTTGTATTGATTTATTAAATCTTTATAATAACTTTTTTGAGTGTTTTGATTAAAGTTCAGACACGGCATTGTTAATTCCTATTTTAGTAGGTATCTAGATTTTTAACCCTTGGTAAAATATTTCATTTTGTTATTATTAGGTTACTGTACAATTAAATGAGAACCTATTCCCAATGCCCTTAACACACTTTCCGAGACGACCAACTACTTTCTAGGTATTTATATATCCAATCATTCAAATAAAGGGAACTTACCTATATCTCAGCTTATCTCTTTGACTTTAAAAGTTAAATACTTAGTATGTAGTTAGTCGGATTGAAATGTGTTTCACATCTGTATGACTACGCTGTTCTTTCGTACTACCTCTAAAAGCATGTACCCGTAACTTTTGAACCGTTACTTCTGTAGATAGTTTCAATTTTCATAGCAAAAGTGATAATGTGTACTATTATTATAATTTTATTTTATATGTATATTGTAATAAGTGGGGTTCCTTAGGAAAAGTGACCCGGTACAATTCTTCTCGTACAACTTTTAATGGCAGCAGTCGAATGAGACTTGACAAAAACCAAAATGACATATTCAAGATGGCAGGTAAAATTCAAGTTGCTCCGATCCGTCTGAAAATCAATATCTGGGTGGTTTTAGGCGTCGTTATTCCGAATTTAGAATTTATTTTTCCATGACATCATTTTTTTAAGATGGCCGCCATCCATAGATATTTTGAAACCATTGTTCTATGGGAAGGAGTCATGGGGAAAGAAAGTATTCTAAACTGAAAATAACAAAGTGGTTATCGTGATATGATAATAGTGGGAAATCATAAAAATGACGCCTGCCAAGTGAAGATATGTGACGTATCTGGTAAACGGTTACAGTTTACAGATAAGTAAAGGAGTTTTGAACAAATGACATAGGGAATCGAGAGAGCATTCTGCTATTTTGGATTTTTTTGCATGTCATTTGACTGCTCTCTCGATTCCCTATGTCATTTGTTCAAAACTCCTTTACTTATCTGTAACCGTTTACCAGATACGTCATACATCTTCACTTGGCATGCGTCATTTTGTAGATTTGCCCTACGAACTCTTCTTATTCATCATACTACATTTAGAGCACGGATAGTGCGTGAGTTCAAAGGGCGAGTGCAAGGCGAGGCTGCAGTCCGATTCGTGTGAGTGACTTGCGAGGCCGAAGGCTGAGGTCTGACTTGGGAGTATTTTCCATATTTTCAACTGGTCTCCATTATTAATGGCCGCGATAACCGAAGCACCTACGAGTGGGTTTTTTTAACCAATGTGACTCAGAAACTTGGTACGATTCTGCCTGTACCACTTTTAGTAGCGGTAGGGTGAATCTTATATGGCGGTTTCATTACAGTTATCTTTTGTATTGAGTATTGCATTGGGATTATACTTCTATTAAAATTTTGAACTTTTATTTTATTATTATTTGTATTTATTATGTTATCTCATATATAAACTCTGAAATTGCAAAATGACTTTCTATAACTGAAATTATACCTATGCATAATATTTATTTATCTATAGATATATAGAAATATGATCAAGAGTAAAATTGCAAGTTTCTGTTTTAGAGTTGGTAAGTATATGCCAGTAACCCAGTGGTTGGTGCGGATAACGTCCTATAAGTTCTAGTACATATATAATATGACGAGTAGGATATGTTGTGCTGTTTTTAGTTGCATGAGTTCGTCCAAACCAAACATATTAATTGTAAAATAGCTGCAGGTATCTATAACCAAGTAAAACATATTCCCTGTTCTCCACCTTGTCCATGTTTGCAAAAACAATTTTCGATTAAGCTTTACACTTTCAAATTCAATAATAAAGCATTTCGTACGTTTCAGTCGAGGTGCAAATATTTATTACTACCAATGAAAAACAACACGCATTTTTACACACTTTTTATTCAATTTACATATTATTTTATCTAAACTAATATAGGTTATAAAGAGGAAAGATTTGATTGTGCATTTGTTTATTTGCATTGAATAGGCTCTGAATCTTAAACTAATGGACCGATTTGAAAAATTCTTTCACCATAAGGATCCAACATTATCCCTGATGAACATAGGCTATAGAAGATTTTCAAAAAAGTTAGGTCGTATGTAAACTTCGATCACGTAACATAAAGTGCGAAAAAAATACCAAAATAAATCGTTAGGTAGATCGCATACGCTGCGGAAATTATTGAAAATAGAGCCAAGTGATATACTACAATTTTATAGAAGACATCTATAAAAAAGTCCGCAGTACTATAAGTCTAACTATTACAGTTATGTCAAAATAACTCTTTTTTATATGTTTAATTTATAAGTTATGATTTTTTTGTTAAATACCCATGTGAAGTCGGGGCGAATCACTAGTTTGCTTATATAAAAAAAGTATATTTACAATCACAAAACAAAATGGAAACACAAAGTAGGCAAATGTAATTAAAATGCTAAAGGCAGGCAGCCCTATCGCATGTTTACGTACCGCGCGGCTGTAGGTAGTTATTTCGAGGACAGGGCTGAGTTAAAATACTGTATAGATAATATTACCGTGGTTTCGTACCGCTTCATGAAGTCAAAATACTTTTTTGAGCACAATATTGAGATAATACTTTTGAATTTTAAATTATAACCTCGTTTTATGGACCCTATAATCTCAGCAAACCACAAACCAATTAAGCTCCTACAGGTTCTTACTTGCAACTTCTGTTGATATGCAAGATAGGCACCTTTCTACCAAATTTCAAGAAGATCGATTCAGGCAATCGAGATTTATTGACGGGGAAATATACACTGCTCAGACCTCCACCGAGACCTCGCTTCGCTTAGTCTATTAAAAAAATATCATTATCCTAAAAGTGATTATATTTTTATACTTAGGGGTTCTCAGTAACTGCAGATAAAAATGTTGTTATCTACACTTCTGTTCTGCCGCTTCTAATAGCGCACGAAACGTCTACAATTTTAGCGACGCTATCCGTGGTACGGCGACTAGTGCCGCCGTGCGACTGAATATTTTTATGAGTTAAAAGTAAACGCCCATTTCTATTAGCTCCGCCCGAATTAGAAATTATTTTGATTACGGTCTTGTCCTGCGCTCAGTTCAGTAGTAATGTCCAACCACCGGTCACCCATCCAACTCCTGACCGAGGCGGATGTTGCTTAAGGCGATCCTGGCCAAAAAACGCCATACAAGAATTAACTTTTCTCAAAGAAAAAACTCGGTTATTAAACTGAAAAAAATATATGTTATTTTTAAGCATATTCTTGAGTTAATTCATAAATCTGATCCACATAATAAATAACTTCACTCGATAGAAAAAAATCCTAAAGTTACCTCTATTTCGAATTTAAAAACGATTTTTGACTCCCTTTTTACCAATCTTTAATTTTAAATTATTTTTTTATAAATCACTTATCAATAAAAGTAATTAAATCATAAATAAAAATGTAAAAAAGTTATCATGTTAATTTTATATGATTTTTTAACATGAATTCATGGCATCAGAGCTCGCTCACTTGACCGCCAGTGCGCTCGCAGAGCTCGTCGACGTAGGACCTGTGTCAATTTTTTCGATCTACGCAGCGCCACACAGAACAGGATCAAAATGAATATCAAACAACAAAATAAAACATGCTCTGGGCTAACTTTCGACTCGTTACGCTTATCTTGATGACTTCCTGATTGACGGTGAATGACAATTGATTTCGTAAGTAGTGAAAGTTAGTATCGTGAAGGTTAATATGTGTGTTAATATTAAGAAAAGGGCTGTTTTTTTTACAAATAAATGGAACTTTGAAATAACTTGTCGAACTCGGTACTGTGATAGTTCCAAAGTACCTATTATCACAGTAGCGCAAAATATTCTTCGAAAGGTTATTTTGTACTTTTGGGTGTTGAAGTCGGTTCCATTTTTTGGTAAAAAAAATTATTTTTGAATCTTTTTAGTTACCCTTGGTACTTACGGGATCGATTATCATTCATTGTCAACGACTATATCATCAAGATAGGTCAATATGTTTCAGTTATTGGAGTGTAACTCAAAAACGACTTGAACGATTTTGATAAAATTTAAATGAGACTAGACGACAAGCATCAGCTTTCAAACAAAAAAGAATTTTTGAAATCGGTTCACACAGTCAAGAGTTGCGGAGGTAACAAACGTAAAAAAACAGACGAATTGAGAACCTCCTCCTTTTTTGGAAGTCAGTTAAAAAAGGGGGAGGTCCTCAATTTGTCCGTTTTTTTTTTTACCGAACCGATTTTGATGATTTATTTGATTTGAATGTTGATGATTGTCGGGTGATTTTATTTAAATTTCATCAAAATCGATCTAGCCGTTTTTTGAGTTACACTCCAATAACTGAAAGGTTTTTTCCTATCTTGATGATATAGACATTGCCAATGAATGACAATCGGTCCCGCAAGTAGCAACGGACACTAAAACGGGTGAGAATTTTTATTTATCAAACCTACTTCAACACCCAAAATTGTGAAATAACTCTTCGAAGTCGGGACCATGTGCACAATATTGTGATAATAGGTACTTTTGAACTATCACAGTACCGACTTCAACAAGTTATCGCACTTTTGAGTGTTGAAGTCAAGCCCATTTTTCGGTAAAAAAAAAATATTGAATTTAGTATTGAATTTGTTAGTAAATTTGAGTCGTCTTTTTTATGATTATAGAAATAATAAGTGACATTAAGCGATTTTTAAAACTGGATGGATATAAATTAAATTATAAGTAAAAACATAAATCTGGCTGTATGGAAACTCATGTCACGTCACGACCATGATATGCGATGTCACACCCGTGACTTGAACTAGTTTTTTGATAACTTTCTAGGTTCAATAAGCTTGCTAAAATGCAATGAAATTATTGTTTTTATATCTAGTTTTAGCCAAATGCCTAGTATTTCGTACCCAGGGTCTAAGATAATGAAGTTAATAATCAAAGCCCAGTGTATGGGTATACACTGGGCTTTGAGTATTAACTTCATTACCATATATAATCAAATCTGTACTTTATAATTTTTAGTATAGATTTACTCCACCCTTTTTTAATTATTATATGATAATAATAATATATATATTATAAATTCAAAAGGTAGTATGTGTTTTAGCTTCTTAACCGACTTCAAAAAAGGAGGAGGTTTTCAATTCGTCTATTTATTTTAAATGATTGTTACCTCAGAACTATTTACTGATAAACCGATTTATATGATTCTTTTTATATTTGAATGTTTGTCGTATGGTCCTATTTAAATTTCATCAAAATTGGTCAAGCCGTTTTTTAAGCCGTCGGCCCCGGTTGTTGTCTCACGATGGCAGTAGTATCAGCATGGTAGTAGGGCGTTTTGCATTTTGAATGCCCGCCTGGCTAGCTACCACCCTTAAGAAGAAAATCTGTCGCCAAGCACCTAACGGTGTTTTCCGGCACCTGTCCTTGAGAGTTCTAGGAGTAATTCTAGGGTAACCTGAACAACATCCTAGACCACATCTTTAATAACCATCAAGTGAGATAGTAGTCCAAGGCTAGCCTATCAATAATTATAAAAAAAACATGCATTTATTAATACTCGTAGTAGAATGATACACAAAGTTGTCAGTGACTATGATTAAATGAAATCATCAACATTCATTTTAGCACCTTTGTGGCAAGCCCGCAGTAGCCACTTAATCGATCATTAATTATGTATTACTGATAATTAATTAACCTCAGTCACAAACGAGATGCCCTTAGTCTGCCATAATGAACACTGCATCTATTAGGATACTACTAGTCATAACAAGCGCTCTAGGCGCACGCCTATTAGTAAGGTACGGACGAACTCAAAAATTTTGCTCTATTTTAGCGAACACGTTTTAGGTGCCCACCCCACCAACTTAAGCATAGTGAGGGGTAACCAACTCCAACTTCTTTAACAAATATTTGTAGTTCACGACCGTGTAGAATTAGTTTCACTCGTCTGTGGAAACCGCAGTGTAGTTGTACTCTTATCTGTTTTTTAGTTACACTCCAATAACTGAAAGGTTTTTTCCTATCTTGATGATATAGTTATTGCTAATTAATGACAATCGAATCCGCAAGTAGCAAGGGACACTAAAATGGGGGAATTTTTTTTACCCCAAAAATTTAACCGACTTTAACACTCAAGGGTGTGAAATAACTTGTTGAAGTCGGGACCATGCGCACAATATTGTAATAATATGTACTTTTGACCTATCATGGTACCGACTTCAACAAGTTATTTTGCACCTTTGAGTGCTGAATTCAAGCCCATTTTTCGCCAAAAATTTGCTTAACACCGCTGAATGGATTTAGATAATATATCATAAAACGTATTCTAATTTTTATCTCGATTTTCCGAACGGTTCCTGAAGGATCAGGAAAACCAATTTTGATGAATGGAATCTAGATATGTTGTAATTGATTGTTTGAAACTATATCTAACTCGTGTAGTTTTTAACGCAATTTGCGAACCATATACTATTAATATGTACACAATGGTTAAAGTAAGGTTAGTAAATTGTTATCACTATTGTTAGGTCCAATGCCAAAAAATATGAGTTCAATTTATTCTGTTGTATCTCTTTATACTTGTTATCTGGGGAATCCTCAACTCAACTGTAATAAAATATATATTTAGATTTTTTTTATGTATATCACACATAAAAACTCTTTACATTTTCGCAAGCTCATTGAACCTAGAAAAATATTAAAATACTAGTTCAAAGTCTCGGGTGTGACATTGAGTACCATAGTCGTGACGTAACATGAGTTTCCATACAGCCAGATTTACGTTTTTACTTATAATTCAATTTATATCCATCTAGTATTAAAAATCACTTAATGTTACATATTACTTCTATAGTTATAAAAAAATACTACTTAAATTTACTAACAAATCCAATACTAATGCAATTTCTCAATATAAAAAAATGTTTACCGAAAAATGAAACCGACATCAACACTCCAAAGTGTGAAATAACTTGTTGAAGTCGGTGCCATAATAGTTCAAAAGTACCTAGTATAACAATATTTTGCGCATGAAACCGACTTCGACAAGTTATTTCACACTTGAGTGTTGAAATTGGTTCCATTTTTTGTTAAAAAAAAATTAAACTCTTTTTAGTGATTCTTGCTACTTACTGGATCGATTGTCATTCACTGTCAAAGACTATAATATCATCAAGATAGGAAAATATTTTTCAGTTATTGGAGTGTCATTCATGATACTTGTCGTTCAATTTCATTTAAAAATCAAACGACAAGTATCAGCTTTAATAAAAAAAGAATTATCAAAATCGGTTCATCCAGTCAAAAGTTCTCAGGTAACACACATAATAAAAAATATAGACTAATTGCGAACCTCCTACTTTTTGAAGTCGGTTCAGAAGCTAACACACATACTAACTAACTGAGTTTATTATAAATATGTTAAAAACCTTATCTTACAATTTTCATAAACTACTTTTATATAGTAACTTAAAATTCATTTATTAATTTTTAATTCCAAATAACATTTTGATTTATAACAGTGCGCGTATAGACACATTATATCTAAATATAGTATCTGTTGCCCTGTTTTATGACTTAATTTTTTTTAGTTTTACGGGATATGGTTCTACTGTATCTTCAATAATGGACACTATCTGGCAAATTTTATTTTTATTTCTGGCCAATTTTGCTAGAAGGCAAATATCTGCCTGAAGATGATTGCCTTAATGAGCGATGATTATGAAGTAAGATTTGTACTCATTGACTTTGAATTGAGCACTAGCAGTACAGGACAGCTTTATGAAATTTATTACAATGGGGCTCCTGTCACAACCAAGACAATTGATACATATTTTTAGTTTCAAAAATGCTCTCTATAAGCGCTCAACTTAACAAGTATCGTTTTGGATAATATCTTTTTTATTAAACTTGCAAAACAGTTCATTGGAATGAGCTTAAATTATATCAAAAATATTGTGAAATTTGGTTTTATTTTAAACGCGAGATATAATTCTTTGAGATTTGTTATTATGTTGAATACATGGTCTGAAAATAATAATTTAAAAAAACTTAACTAAAACTAAACGATTCTGTCTCGACCATGGGCCACTCGCCACAACCGTGGTTCTATGAAAACCACGGTTGTGACGTCCATGGATGTGAAATGTTCGCACCGTGCTATAACTACAAAGATTAAACAAAAGTAGCCATCTTAAAACAATCACTAGATTAATTGTTATTAAACACACCAAATTAATAAAAATCTGCGAAGACATATTCATAAATACATATTTTAAGAGCCACGGTCTTGACAGCATAAGGGTACTCGTTTTACAAAATAACTAATATCAAACTTATTTTTACGCAGCTATATCACTCGACGCCATTAATTAATAGGACAACTGTGACAGACAGACTTGTTACTGAATTCTGGGAATCTCACATGACATGGTTGTGACATTTAATGTGTTCTTTTAATGAAGTTTATGTATATATATATTTATTTAAAATATAATAATATTACCAAATTACCATTTATGAATAGGTGCATTAAACGGCTTTCTCTATAGTCAGTACTAATATTATAAATGCGAAAGTAACTCTGTCTGTCTTTCACGCCAAAACTACTGGACTGATTTGAATGAAATTTGGTATGGAAATAGTTTGAGACCCGGGAAAAACATGGGATAGTTTGTATCCAACTGCGCAAAAAGAGGTTAATGTTTTTGCGCGATAACCGACAAACGCGCGGGCGGAGCCGCGCCTGGAAAGCTAGTAAAAATATAATAGAACCTTAATATATTAATTTAATGTAGTTCTCACAAATAAAAATGTTTTTCTTAAGAATGATAATTTACCCATCTAAAATAACCGTAGGTACACAATAAACTGTATAGATATATAAACACTACTGTACTGATCGAACCCCTACAAGACCCGATTATTTTTCCGGCGTATGTACCAATACACGACAAATGTTAATTCCATTCTAAAATGTCATACTGACGTGATCTCCGCTACGTAGGTAGGACTGTACTGTACCTTACCTGGAGAGCTAAAAGCGTGCACGCGGCGCATCGCACACAACTCTGTGTCGCGTAAATGAATACGTCGCGCTCGCATAAAATACCTAAAGTCCGTGGAAAGCCTCGCCTTAACTTTGCTGATCGATTCAGAATGGCTAAGCAAACTTCGCTACGAGCGCTTCGAAATTATTACAATTAGTCCATTGAAATGTTACAATTTAAGGACCGAATATTGCATTTCTTATAGGACGCAATTTTATTTTTGAGACATGTGTGGGTGGTCGGTCAATAGAAGGTTAACCTAAAGTTTGTGGGGGTGGTCTTTAATATTTAATTTAGGACAATAATATTTAATATCTGAGCGCTTGGTCGATGCGACGCGTGATCAAAATGCTGGCACATATTTGGCTCAACGAATAAGCATTGCAATTCAACGGGGCAATGCTGCCAGCATGCTGGGCACGCTGCCAACTGGGAGTGGGCTGGAGCATTTGGACTGCCTATGAGTCTGCTATGACTTATAGGTGTCTAAATGCTTTTATTGTAGTAGCTGTAGTGTTGTATATAGTTCATAGTATTTTGTTTAATTTAGGACAAAAAGTTATATAAACATATTTGTAGGCAAAACAATTTGCTACAAATCATGTCCTTACGATATTTTTGTAAAACGCATAGTTTCTGAGATATCGCGAAATACGTGTTTTCACCCCTTTTTCCAAGATGGCGGCCGGGGGACAAGGGTGGCCCCCACACATGTCCCAAAAATAAAATCCTCTAAAATTGCAAAGCGAATGTAACTGTTCAATGGACTAAATACAGTTCTCACAATCTCAATATATTATGCTTCAAACCTGTTCAAGATTTATCTAATTAGCTCTTGTCAGCCTCATAATAATAATTAAGTAAGTAAGAAAGAAATTTAGCAATTAAATTGTTAATTTTAATCTCACCACGCTCCATTCACGATTATGTTATCAGACTATGTCATAATATAATTATATACTATTTAATATATGTATATTTTATTTTGGTTTCACGATACGCGTAATGCGTACATGATTTTACGTATTTATCGTCAGATTTTGAAATATAAGTATAATTTTATGAATGTATTCAGTCGTTACTTTGCGGTAATCCATGTTTAATTATAACAAACTAGCTTTCCGGGCGCGGCTCCGCCCGCTCGTATGTCGGTTATCGCGCGAAAACATTAACCTCTTTTTGCGCAGTCGGATAAAAACTATCCTATGTTTTTTCCCGGGTCTCAAACTATCTCCATACTAAATTTCATTCAAATCGGTCCAGTAGTTTTGGCGTGAAAGCGTAACAGACAGACAGACGGACAGAATTACTTTCGCATTTATAATATTAGTACTGATTAAATTGCGAATATCTGCCCGGCTAGATATCACATTCAAGTAAAAAACCTGTCTCAAAAATTCCATAATAAATATTAGGGCTGTATTAATTTATAACAATGATTGACTTACTGTTTAGGGCATTTTACTAATACCCGCCTGCTTAGCTACCTTCATATATGTCAAAATCAAGAAGAAAATCTTTCGCCAAGCACCTAAGGAGGGGCGCGCCTTCGGGACTGGAAAGGTCTGTTAAAGGCTGTCTGGAAGAAATCGCTTTTATAGCGATAAGACCGCTCACCGTAAAACCATTTTCTAAGGGTTTTTAGTGTTTTGTAATTATTATGTGACACTTGTAAATTGGTTTGCATTAAATAGTTTTTTTTTTTTGTAATTTTGACGGAACAATGGACGTTAAGCGGACTAACCTCTGCCTATAACAGATGCATTTCGTCCGAATTGCACTGCGCCCATCACACTGAGATATACAGTTGTAGACTCGTGTGCCTGTAATTTTTCTGACTCTCAAGGACTGCTGCCGGAACACACTGTTTAAGGTGCTTGGCGACAGATTTTCTACTTGAGGATGGTCGCTAGCCAGGCGATCAGTCACAAAATGCCCTTCCACCATGCAGTGAAGCTTAAGCTGGCGGCGACGGGGATTGAACACCGCTCGGTCATTTTTATTGAATTGTAAGATATGTTTTGTAAGATAAGACATTATGAAGATATTTTTTATGTACTATTGACACTCAAACAAGAAATAACTACAAAATGACTGTACATACCGAAATGGTAATTTCCGGAACAGTTGGTATAAGTATCATGACGTCAGGACTCTTGGCGGTTTGCCTATTGGGTTGGGATTAGGTATATCAAAATGACTTGTCATCGTGTCAAAATAAAGACTATGACAAATATTAGGTGTCTTCGTAAACTTTCGTGTTTTTTTTATCTCATACCGGCATCGCGATTCTATCATCGTATCTCGCGTTACCGGTTAAAAGCTCATCCACACATAACCGTGTCCTGCGCCCCGTTCCGTAGCTATTGACCAAACGCCACACTACTGCGATGCTTCTACGATCGAACTGTTGAATTCGGTAGTTTGCTAATTCTAGCTCCTAATCGTAGTTGTATAGCAATCGCGTCGCTATCGTATGGCTGTGCTATGGCTTGCAAATGTTGCCACCGAAATAAGATGCGTAATAAGAAGATAATAAGAAACGTCAAAATATGGAACAGACTACCGATTTCATGCCACTGGAGTAACGCAATCGCAACAAAACAGCTTACAGCATATCAAATATGTCAAAAACTATTGATAGCAAGCCACTGACTTGCGATAGAACCTAAATAGCGGGCAGACTACGGATACTGCCAAAAACTACATTTTTCATGCAATTAAGCTGCGTTAACGCCGTTCTATAGTTGAAAGAATCGGGCCTCTGGAAGTCTCACACAGCTCGATTGTGTTCCTTCTTATCGCATACTTGCAAAATGTGGAATGATCTTCGATCTAGCGTTTTCTCGCAGAACTACAGTATGGATTCCTTCAAAAAGGGTGTTAAGAGTCTTACTGGGTCGGCAATGCATTTGTAATGCATTGCCGACCCAGTAGTAGACCCCCCTGGTGTTGCAAATTACTATAGGCGACGGTAACCGCTTAGTGGGCCGACTGCTTGTTTGCCACTCCATTACATTAAAAAAAAACTCGTATACAATTTTAATGTTTTTTTTTTTTTTTTTATGCTTGATAGGTTAGCCTTTGACCACTATCTCACCTGATGGTAAGTGATGATGTGGTCGAAGATGTTGTTCAGGCTAACCTAGAATTACTGGCTCTCAAGGACAGCTGCCGGAACACACCGTTAGATGCTTGGCGACAGATTTTCAACTTGAGGGTGGTAGCTAGCCAGGCGGGCATTCGCAAAGTGCCCTTCTACCATGTTAAAACTTTCTCACCATTATCCCACACATGTGGGTGTTGCTACTTGCTACGTAATGTTTTCTCTACACAGAAGGCACATAAGAAACGTTTTCGCTTCACTTATATGGCTGGCCACGGTTCTAATCTTTTTTTTGTTTCTGATAGGCTAGCCTTTGACCACTATCTCACCTGACGATAAGTGATGATGTGATCGAAGATGTTGTTCAGGCTAACATAGAATTACAGGCTCTCAAAGAGAGTTGCCGGAATACATCGTTCCATTCGCAAAATGCCCTACAGGCTACAACTAAAACGACTGCCATCCCAAGAGAGCAACCGGCACCGATGGCTTTACGAAGCATGTGCACGCTCAGTGGTGTGCGTACTCCCAGCGGCAACATGTTGAAATACATGATTTGAGCTTAGCAGATATTTAGTGTATGAACTGGTGTAAATGTGTATGGTAGTTTTAAATTTGTGTGTCCAGCCATTCATAAGATACTTGCGAAAAACACTTTCCGCTGGGAGAACGTTCTCCCAGCGGAACTTTTTCGTCAAAACGGCCGCACGAAGAAAATAAGTATGCCAATAATTAGAGTATACTGAGAGGTAAATGTGTGTGTTTAAATGAAATTTGTGTGTCGTAAGACTCTGAAGATATGCAAGATGCCGCTGGGGGAACGTTGGGCTGTTTGCTGGATATCCTAAACGGTTAAGCGCACAATTATGATTATTTTTACACAGGTCTCTATGAATTTGTGTGTAATGTTTGTGAAAACAGAATTCGAAAAAACATTACAATTTAGACAAAAAAAAATTAAAGAAAAAATAAGGTTTTTAGGTTCTAGTGCTTAGATGTCTGTGAATAGATGTCTTCGAGATTAAATTTTCATGTCAATATGTGCCCTTTAGTAGCTTACAATCAAAAGGTATCACAACAAGTAGTGCATTGATCCATTTATCTGCTCACAAAAGTTTAACTCAAACCACTTAATAAATAAAGAGATAAAGTTAAAAAACCCACAAGATACGAAACTAGTGATAAGCCGACCAAGTTTGAATGGTAACAAAAAAGCGGCCGCACAATATTAACTACTGATCTTCCAAATTTTATAGCTTTGTACAGATACTTTGGTACACTTGCGTACACAATACTTATTGCCAATAATAATTATGAAACAACCTATCGAAGTTAAGTTTTTGTTGCAAAAGAATTAATTAAATTTCTAAGCTTAATGTACGTACGTAGGTTCATAATTATGTATAAGTATTTGAAAATTCGCTAATATCAACATTGAACAACTAATTGCAGTCTACGACAAACGACACGAAGCGTAGTTATTTTATAGAAATGTGAAGGTACGCACATAAGTTTAGAAATTAGCTCATCATTTATATATGTAGGAAAAGTTACATACATATTCTTCACCACACTATATTAGTAGCACAGTAGGTAAGTAAGAACATAATCCCTGTTATAATTAATCAATCGATAGGGATCGAAAGGGGACATAAAAGCGCACACCCAGTACGTAAAATGCACACAGAAGTGTTGTTAATGGCTGACCACTTAGGTATGGTATGACTAATACACCAAAACAAAAGCTAAATGCAAGGGCCGTGCAAAACAACAACCACAGTGCTGCTCTCTATGTTTCCGGGAAAAGATTATTTGCGGTCTCTTTTATTCTTTCATCGCAGAATCATGGGAGTGAAAGTGAAAGAATAATAAATGCCTAATTTGAATAGATCAAATTACGGCCAAAGACACTACGGGCGATTTCCGCGGGACAACCGCGTGGGCGCTCTCGCTCGTTCTCGTTTCACCGCTGTTTGCTACTACCTAAGTACTATTAAATCATTAGGTAAATAAACTGAAATGCAGTGTATAATTCAAATTTTGGTAATGATTTGAAAAACAGATGTGTGTATTGGCACGGTAATGTTATCTATACAGTATTTCGACTTCATATAAACGGACGAATCGCGAGCTATACCTACGCTCCTCGATCTCGGTCTGCGCTCGGTACGCAGACAGACTCAGACAGTCGCGACTGTGCCGCAGTGACGAATGGACGGTGTGTTACTTTTTTAACAATAACCGCGTGATACTTTCAATTACAATAAGTTAACGTACATATTACATATTTAATATGACGAGTAGGATATATTGTGCTGATTTTTGGTTGCATGAATTCGTCAAAAACGCATCCAGAGATAACTTTTAGATAACCTGAAAACTGAAAGGTAATACTATAAAAATAATTTTACTTACTAGTAAGTAAACTTATTTTATATTCTACATAGTTGACGGTACATAATGTGTGTAATTTTAATGGACACGCTAATTCCCACGCAAATAAAAATAACATATATTATAAATAGAATATATTACATACCTACCCTTTTATTTATTGAGCGGGAATATAAGTAAAAACTAGTTGAATAATTGTGTACGCAAATGTACCAGCCGCATAACAATATAATTCTATTTATTTTGGAAGACTAGCACTTTATATTGTGCGGCCGCTTTTTTGTTACCATTCAAACTTGGTCGGCTTATCACTAGTTTCGTATCTTGTGGGTTTTTTAACTTTATCTCTTTATTTATTAAGTGTTTTGAGCTAAACTTTTGTGTGCAGATAAATGGATCAATGCACTAATTGTTGTGATACCTTTTGATTTGCGAACCTTTGTAAAACTCGTCAAACCCAATGGCGAAAACGGGCGTGATTTAGGCATGGTTTTTTCAACAAAACTCATTAACTACTCATATTATACAAATGAGACTTGGCAAGATATTGTAAGCTACTAAAGGGCACATATTGACATGAAAATTTAATCTCGAAGACATCTATTTTAAGCACTAGCACCTAAAAACCTTATTTTTTGTTTAATTTTTTTTTGTCTAAATTGTAATGTTTTTTCGGATTCTGTTTTCACAAACATTACACACAAATTCATAGAGACCTGTGTAAAAATAATCATAATTGTGCGCTTAACCGTTTCGGATATCCAGCAAACAGCCCAACGTTCCCCCAGCGGCATCTTGCATATCTTCAGTGTCTTACGACACACAAATTTCATTTAAACACACACATTTACCTCTCGGTATACTCTAATTATTGGTATACTTCTTTTCTTCGTGCGGCCGTTTTGACGAAAAAGTGCCGCTGGGAGAACGTTCTCCCAGCGGAAAGTGTTTTTCGCAAGTATCTTATGAATGGCTGGACACACAAATTTAAAACTACCATACACATTTACACCAGTTTATACACTAAATATCTGCTAAGCTCAAATCATGTATTTCAACATGTTGCCGCTGGGAGTACGCACACCGCTCAGTGGTAATGTCACTAGCGGCCACCCATCCAAGTCAAGACCGCGGCGGACGTTGCTTTGCTTAGTTAATAGGTGAAGAACGGCTTACTAAATTTCGCTACGAGCGCTTCAAAAGGGAAATTTATTAACATTATCGATACTTTTGATTTGAAATGGTAATTTATTAGGTTTTTTAATATTTGTTTTTTTTTGTTTTAATATGTATTTGTTTTTCTAGCGTTTAATATGTATTTGATTTAATCTTTGTTCCAATTTATTGTAAATAATTTTATCAATTCCTGCATTACTTATTGTTATTACTTTTTGTGTCATTAATGTAAATGGTTAATCCGTATTAATTGAAATAAATAAATAAAAATAAAATAAATAAATAGGTATTTATACAGTTGACATTGTCTTTTGGAATAGAACCTTTACTAGTAGGTATAATTCTAGGTGAAAAGGACGTACTTATATAAGCATATGGAACCGCTTCTCCATTTCCATTTCTCGGTCGTGTAATACAGTGCTTACTTTGCTGTGTTTTTTATGTCATACCAGGTCTCTTCAGCAATAGTCTGTCTTGGTCAGTACCGCCGCAGTGTCAGGTATTCTAAAAGTAGGAGTGCGCAAAGACTAAGTTTGAAGGGCACTGTAGCAAGTGAAATTACTGGGTGAATGAGACAGAAGAACTAACGTCTCGGAGTGATGGGTGCAGTGCAGTGTCAATCAGAATGAGAATGGGTGAAACTGCACCTGAAATTGACAGGCGTTACCGCTTACCACACAGGATGACAAGATCACATACATTCATATAAGATTAAAAGACTATGTAGCAATTGAACTTTCAGACCATACGAGATAAGAACTCAAGTCTTGAATTAACAAGCGCAGTGCAGTTATTTTGTATAACTGTGACACTGCAGCTATAATGGGCAGGCGTGACGATTACCATCAGGCAGGCGACACGTTTGTCACGTCAATTTAAATCATACAAAAAAACAGAACTATTCAGCCAAATCCGCGCTAATAAGCTAATAACTTTTTATCACCATCAATTACCACAAAACCATACAAATCTAGTAAAAAAAACAACAATACAACACAACAAAAGGGACAATTTGCCTATTGGACCATTCAAATTGCGAACGTTGCAAAAACGCATCCTTCCTGCTTCCGGATTGGTCAGTTTTTCCCGCGCTTTTTGACATAAAATGGCGGTGTGGGTTGATCTTGTCCTCAGTCTTGGGGTGCCCGTCATCCCTTGTGGTTGTGTTGTGTATTGTGAATGTTTGTGTTTTGATCGGAATATTATTTGGTAAGTTATGAAATAGAAATGTTCGATTTTAGTTTAATTCCTATACACGTGCCCAAATTTATATACTTTTTATTATGTATAATATATTTTCATATATGAAATAGGTTCTAGCGAATTACTTAGTGATTTGTTTAAAGAAATCAATGTATTAAATTTACCAAGTCTTTACATTCTTGAAAATGTATCGTATACAAAGAACTTAGGTAAATTTAAATTAAACGGCGAGAACCAAAATTACAATCATAGGAATAAAAATAAACTAGCAGTGCCGGGTTTTAGATTAGCAAAGACAAATAAAGAGTCTTAGGTTCTCAATGAAGGAAAATTCAAATTGTATGTACAAAACATTTTAATTAAAAAAGCTGGTGATTATTTAGAACACAATAATGCTTGGGATATTCCACCTTGCCCAAACAATCGTCAAAATTTTAATAATTTTTTTTAATAGACTTACAAATTGTCGAACAATTTTTTGCCCTTTTTTCTCGCAGTGGCTCTACACCATTTTAGCTGAAAGCGGCAGTAGAATATATTAATAGTAAAATTTTGTAATTGACCTCCACACGAGTGTGGTAGACGCCAGAATTAAAAAAAAATATTTGATGATTTCTATTTTGTACTTTGTAAGATAGTTGACCGTCATCCTTAAGGGTATATTTTAGACGAATGCCCCCATACAAAACGCAGCTCCAATCTCATTTTAATATTAGCGAATAAAACACAATGATTTTTTTTACCTACGTAATCACTAGCCTAATATCTAGGTTTGTGGTGCATCAGATTTTCATTACATTATACAGTTTTGAAATTACACTAGCTCAAAAACTCGTAATTTTAGACAAAAGAAAGACCCAACTTAAAGCATCTCTTTCAAGAAAAAATAGCATGTTTTTGATATTTCTATTGCACCACAAACATGGGGAATATAATGAACTTTCTATAATGGGAAGTTATTTATACATGTGTACTATATTTATTTAATAAATCTGGAGCTACGAATAATGCACTCAAACTCCTAAAAAAGAGTGCTAAATACTAAACGCTATATACTAAAATTTGTAATTATTAGACCCCAAAAAAAGGATTTAAGCCGGAAACGATAGGTCATAATACACTATATTTACATGCGAGTTTTTTTAAAATAACAAGTTGAATTTATAAATAGGTTTACGCTTTCGCTGGCGGGTATATGTCCTTAACGGATCTAGAGCCTTGTCTGGAAGAGATAGCTTTGGGCTAAATAACCGCAAATTGTGACTCTTATTTGAATTGTATACCTGTTTTAAGTATGTACTAATAAATATGAGTTTTTAAACTGTCACGGTCATCGCCTTGCCGAAAAAACGTACTAGAAAGAGGGTAGACCGGTTCGTCTGCTCTTAGTGCCTACCATCCACTCGCATAGACTTCAGTTTACTCGTGATCATGGCGCTTGCAACAGTGCCGAAATATCGGGAGCTCAAAATTAAGCAAAAACACGGTAAATATCCCGTTGGTAATAATAATTGTACTAATAAAGTTGCTTAATCGTTACTTTCTTCTCAATATACTGAAAAAAATACATATTCTACTCGTATTAACATTATAAAAATAATATGTACACGAATAATGCATCGTGGTTAGTTGCAATGGAGCTGAATTTAATTAAGTTGGCTATATTACTATTAAATAAATGTTTTTTCTAACGTTTATTTTGTGTACATAGATAGCCGATAATATCGTGATAACAACAAATGCTTTATAATCGATTCTTACTCATAAATATAGGAAAATTAAAAATATAAAAACTTTTTTTAAAGCGTAGTTATTTTTTAATGTTATTTTGACGGAACATGCATGAGGCCTACCTGATGTTAAGCGGATTATCCTCTGCCTATAACAGATGGATTTCGTCTTGCATGGTGGTAGGGCACTTTGCGAATGCCCGCCTGGCTAGCTACCACCCTCAAGTTGAAAATCTGTTGCCAAGCACCTGAAGGTGTGTTCCGGCAGCTGTCCTTGAGAGCCAGTAACTCTAGGTTAGCCTGAACAACATCCTCGACCACATCATCACTTACCATCAGGTGAGATAGTGGTCAAAGGCTAACCTATCAGGCATAAAAAAAAGTGACGAATTGCACTGCGCCCGTCACACTGTGACATATAGTTGTTAAGTCTCATGTTCCTGTAATTTTCCTAGCTATCAAGGACTACTGCCGGAACATAGTGTTAAGTGCTTGGCGATAGATTTTCTACTTGAGGCTGGTAGCTAGCCAGGCGAGCATTCGCAAAATGCCCTTCCACCATGCGGTGTAGCTCAAGCCGGCGGTGTAGATTGAACCAGGGACCTGCGGCACGGCAGTCCATATCTATAACCGCTCGGCCATCATGGCTTCGGAGTTCTTGTGTTTAGTATTGTGTTAGTGTGATTCACGCGCTTTTCGGATGAAAATATTACCGTAATTGCCATGTTGGGTTGCGCGCTGAAATTATCCTTATTTCAACGGTAGTTTGTTTGATTTTCGTACTCGCTGGCAGCGATTTGCTAATTTAGCAGCTGTTAAGCGCTTAAGGTGATTTATAATACGCTTTATACATCAATTAAATTTCAATCATATAAGTAATCGTTGAGCTATTAGTAATAAGGGTTTCAAAGGTATGAGATGAGACGCAAATTAACTGCTGCCGAGCTACACTGGCTAAAAATTAGGCTTCCCATTTTCATCCTCTACATTTTCAAATTTTGTACTGTACTGTAACAGCCGGATCGTCCACTGCTGAACACAGCCTCCCTTATTAAGGGGGTATTTGCCATAATCCCCACGCTTGGCAGGCGTCTTGGGGATCGCAGTGTAAGTTGGCAGTTCTTTAAAAAAGGCGCTGCTGCCCACCTTCCAGTATTTTTACCTTAGTCGCCTCTCACGACACCTACGGGATGATATGGGGAGGTGCAATTCTAATATATATTTCCCTTTTTTTTGATTCTTTCTAATATCACTGAGCTGGGATACATCAATTAAAACTTGGATAAATTAAAACTAAATAATTATAACAATCGGTAATATTGGAAGGTAAATTGTTTGTTAGTTTGTAACTAAAGGTTTTAATTTTAGAATCCTTTTATACACGCTAGTGTATGAAAAGCACCTTTGGCAGCAGAATTCGAATTATTAACAAAAAAGAGACAGTAAAGCTGGCTCTCAAGGATGGGTGCCGGAACACATTGCTAGGTGCTTGGTGTGGCGACAGCGGTCGCAGCAAACCTACCGCCATGCTATAACGACTGTCATCCTAAGACAACAACCGGGACCAATGGCTTTGACTTGCCCTCCGAAGCACGTGCACGCTCAGTAGTAATACCACTAGCGGTCACACATCCAAGCGACCTCAGCAGACTTTGCTTAACCTATGTAGTTATGCGAGGTCCGCTACGAGCGGTTCATAAAGTTGCAGAGCTAGATTAGAAGTGTCTATAAACACCACAAATTGAACAGATGTCTTCTGATAAAAAAAAAAATTTGGAGTTTGGAACTTTGCCCGATGGCATTAGTCTCTCTTCGTATGACACAAAACCAAACCACGTCTGGCGAAACGTAAGTACATGCTTAGATACCTAGATGTTGGTCTATAAACACCCATATTTCGCTAGATGTCATCTGATCTGTCAGAAATTTTCAATAGAAGAATTGTTATAAAATTCGTTCAGAGTTTAGAACTACGCCCAATAGATGGCCTTACTTTCACTTCGTATACAGGACCAAATCATGTCTGGCGAAACATACATACTGGACACTAAGGGGTTTAAGGCCTACTCCTTCAGGGAATACACGCGTGACAGTATGGTTCTGTACATATAGGCCAATCACAGACGTCCATGCAATAACAACCATGTCTCATATTAATCAACAATTAATTGATACCAATCCAGCCAATAACGATTCATTTAACGACCGCGTTGCTCCCGTAACGGTGAGGTCTTATCATTGGTTCTTCTAGCTTTTGCCTACCCTTATTCCATTAAAAAATCTTACCTCTTCATTCGGGCCCATGGATAAAATAAAAGCAAGTTTTTTGTCATCAAATAACACTGATTAATGATTAGTAACATTGTTAGCTCAACGGTATGTTCCGGCAGCTGGCCATATTAACCAGTTATTCTAGGTTAGCCTCAATAACATCTTCGACCAATCATTTTTGGCTTACATAAATAAATAAAATGTTATTCCTGTATTTCCTCTCCATCCAAAGATTGCCAGGAAGAGATCACTATTAGTGATAAGGCCGCCCATTGTGACACTTTATTGTAAGATTTCTTTTTGATATTATTTTTGTATAGTAAGTGGTGTAACAATAAAGAATGATCTGTCTATATATCTAAAATGTATGATATATTTGAGGATACGACAAAAACTGCGTGATCCGAAAACACGATTGCATATATTTCTCTCGATAAAAAAAATACATTAATACAGGTCTAAAATTTCGCGTAATTAAGATTTATGCCTATAGTAAATCTATACAAATTTTATTTGTAATTATTACGTAGCAACGATGTGATAAAATTACTCTCTTTAAAAAGGTATATTTATATGTGTTATATAACTGAATATATTTAAAAAATCGCCCAAGTGCGAGTCGGATTCGCGGAAGAATGGTTCCGTACCATTAGCTATACAACATTAGACTTCATATTTAAACCTTTTTTTGTTTTAAATTGCGCGAGTCCGACTCGCACTTGGCCAAATGTATGTATTTGTTGTTATAGCGGCAACAAAAATATATCATCTCTGAAAATTTCAACTGTCTAGCTAGCTATCACCGTTCTTGAGATACAGCCTGGTGACAGACGGACGGACAGACAGCTAAGTCTCAGTAATAGGGTCCCGTTTTTACCCTTTGGATACGGAACCCAAAAAGTATATGACATGAATTTATTTAAAAAAAAACTACTCTTTCTATTTAAATATAGCGTAGTTCTGTTTCACTCACTCACATTTGAAACGAGATCTCGCCGTCCTTCTCAGTCTGAGATTTCACAGAAATTACTTCGTCTTAAAAAATATCACGTGAACACAGCCGCGTCCAAAAGCTAGTATGTATATAAGATACAGACAGAAGCGGGTCAAAGAACCGAGCAAACAGCAGTCTCGAGTTTTTGCTAGCTCGAAGGACAGACAGACGAGCAGACTGACTTTTTATAGGCCAGAAAAAAACCTGTTTGATAGACGGTGGCGGTCGTGATATTTGTATAAAATTTTAATGTTTGTGAAGTCTAGATGTCTAAGCTTTTGGACTTCTTTCCGTTTCTTATACATATTTTAGACTTGAGTATGTTTTGATTTTCGCCGACTAGCTGATTGGCCGGCTAGACGTTTTTGACCAAGTCATACATTCCCCATTCCCATATACATCCCTATCCGATTGTTAACAACAAGAGGAAAAATGAGAGTTATGAGTCGTATGTCTTGTTAACTTAGCGGTCAGAGTATATTCCGGCTATAGGGGTGGATGGCCCGGTTTTGTATTCCCGCACATGAATATAATTTATCTTTTGGTAATTTTGTAAAGTCATACATTGCTTTTAGTGCATTTCAAGTGGCATTGGTTATACTTCGGCCGTTGCACTTCGGTTACAGCTTAGCTGCTTATCTTAGCGCAGTTGTATTTCACGATGCAGCGCAAGAACGTTGACACAAATTTGTATGAACTAGGCAGAATGCCACTGGCAGTGCATTAGTGAATCAAGCATATAATAATATCATATTTGTTCAGGTAACAAAAACCAGCTGTTTGTTATTAAGTAAAATAAGAACTTTAAATTATGTTACTTGGCTATAATTTTGTATGCTCGCGGCGTGTCACGAGAAAATTTACGGCAGTTCCACAGTTTTATACAGTTCTATACGCACTGGTTGCCGTGACGGAGTGGTGGAGTGTATTTTTTAAAGAAAAATTAAGTATTTTCGGAGATTTACTGCAAATTATTTTGCACTGACAGTTATTTGTGTTAGTACTTTAATGAAATTATGATTCTAGAAACAGAAACATGGATAATAAACGCATGCGTGGACTTCGATTGAAATAATATTAACGATAAACGTTTCGATTTCTAGTGTTCATCAATGTTGAATTTTTTTGTAATGGTATTTTTTGCAATTGTAGTGTTTTTTTAAGCATAAAAATGTGAACAGTTAAGAGCCTGTTCAGTGCTTTTCCGGCTTGTTTTCGACCTTATATGGCCGAATGGTGGGCTTTTCCGACTAGCCGTTGCCGGTACATCTCTAATTTATTTATAACATCTCGTTTGTTGTTAGCGTCACAGCGTTTCTTTGAACGGGGACCATTCATAACCATTTGGAAAAAAAAATACAGGCCACTGCCTCACGTATTGATATAGTATGACGTGGCTGAAGGTGGACCCTTATCAGTTATCAGGGATAATACTAAGAATGGGGTTTGGCTCTTATCATGTAGTCTCCCTATTTTAGGTTTTACCACAAAGATGCGCGAAAGATAGTAATCTTCTTCTTCACCTTAATCTTGCCACTATCCCATACGAATCGGGGCCGGCATTATATGTGGGTTTTCCTCCACTCTGTTCTGTTGCTCTAACCAAGAATATACATCCTCGATCGTGAGCTCTAAGAGTCTAGACCTCTTGATGATAGTTCGTGTAGAAGCGCCCTGCGTCGAAATTATGCCGATTGGACTCATGGAATTTATGACATCAAGTTGTGTTGAATCGTCACTAGATATATTTTAATAGTTTTCTTTTCTAAATTATTCATTTAATGTTTGTTTTTAACCGACTTCCAAAAAGGAGGAGGTTCTCAGTTCGTCTGTATTTTTTTTTTATGTTTGTTACCTCAGATCTCTTGACTGGGTGAACCGATTTTGAAAATTCTTTTTTGTTTGAAAGCTGATGCTTGTCGTTTGGTCCCATTTTAAATTTCATCAAAATCGGTCAAGCCGTTTTTGAGTTACACTAAAAAGATTGAAAAAAATTTTTTAACAAAAAATGGAACCGACTTCAACACCCAAAAGTGTGAAATAACTTGTCGAGGTCGGTACCATGCCCACAATATTGTGATAATAGGTACTTTTGAACCATCATGGTACCGACTTCAACAAGTTATTTCACACTTTTGGGTGTTGAAGTCGGTTCCATTTTTTGTTAAAAATTTTTTTTAATATTAAATGTTTCATATTTTTAGATTCTGCAAAGTAACGCTTGTATATAATTATTACCTTAGTCACTATATTTATTTATTTTATGGAATGTTTTGGACCCATTTGACCTTCAACAGGTTTAGTTATATTAACATCAACTGTTTATATACAATTTATCTATTTTTATGACAAAAACAACATAGTTCGACCTTCTTCAGTCAGTTAATTGATAATATTTTTTTAATTCCACAATAACTCACAAAATAACGGTTTCCTTATATCGTAGAAAATATGAGTCACAACTTCATACAAAGCCGTACCACAACACTGTATTATGTAAAACTAAAAAACACATAATATTATGTAACTAAAAACTAGAAATCTAGCGGTACAATAGTCTATACCTAGACTCTAGGTATACAAAGTTGAAGCCCTCGCAGCTTGCCTAGGCGTTCATACTCGATCAGCAAAGTTACGCAACGTCCGCCTCGGCCGTGACTTGGATGGGTGACCGCTAGTGGCATTACTACTGAGCGTGCACGTGCTTCGGAGGGCACGTTTAACTTAGCCGACCGCGATCCAGATAGGGCAGTTGCAGATGGCCTTCTTCACAGAACGCCACAATGATCGACTTTTAGCCACTTGTATTCATCGGCTGCTTGCGAATTACGATGTCGTCAGTCCATCCAGTGGAGGGTACCAACTCTGTATCTTACGATACAATGTGGTAATTATTCAATAACCTTCTCTTCCCCATCGGTTATCGATAATGTGGCCCGCCTGTTGCCACTTAAACTTGCAAACTCTGAAAGATTTTATCGCGCATAGAAACTCTGAGCATAAGTCTCTCCATAGCTCGTTGATCGACTCTGAGCTTGACCTATCTGAGTTTAAGTTGTTAAAGAATATATAATACCGATTTCCACATGTGTGGGATAAAGGAAGGAAGCTGACGGTGATAAAGTGATACATTCTGTTACAGGTGTTAATATTTTTAATATTCAATAGATTGACACCTAATTATACTAACAAATACTCGTACGTTACCTGTGTGTATGTGTGTGTGTGTATTTGCGCCATATCATATGAGGATACGCGCTTGTGTGTGTGCAACCATGTTAAATCAAATTTCACGGCCTTTGCTGTACATATTGGCATTTATTGGTGATATTGGTACTAACGCAACGAGTTTATTGCGCAAAGATTATGCGCACAGAAGTGAAAGTGATTTGTATAGTTGATTTTCGGTGCCAAATTGCCATAATTGTTATTTTATTAATACGTTATTAAGCATTACATTTTGTATTTATTATATTAAATTATAAATTCTAATTTGATTTGCTGTATTTTTAAATATCGCGTGGTCGTCGGTTAAACAGGATATTCGATTTTACAGCTAAATATATTGGAATTTTTTATCTAAAAAATTCTGTAATTGTACCCGATATGTAGTTATAGGCTCGCCTCCTATTACATAGGCCCAAAACGTGTCTAGTGAAATGTTTCTTTTTAGACACCTGTTCTCGACTTTTCGTCGTAACTTCACCGCGTGAAACTTGATATTATCATGCTCCCTTTGAAACTCCTTAGTAAATCGGGAAAAAATTGTATCTTCAGTTACTCCAAGACCTAAAGAATATACATACCAACATTACCAACCCAATTTTATCAATATCAATCCACAGCGTGAAGTCCGCGGTTTTTTTAAAGAGCCTTTGCCTCGTCGTTCTTAACTCAAGTAATTACCTAGATGGGATGGGTGACCACTTGTGGCATTAATTACTGAGCGCTTACGTGCTTCACAGATTAAGGTATTTACTACCTTCGACCACATCATCACTCACCATCAGGTGATATTTTGGTCAAAGGCTAGCCTACAATAAAACAATTTATTGTTACATTATTTACAATAATATGCGATACACACGCCACGCACGTATTTTAAATAAATCCTGTGCTTATCTAACATACCTGACTCATGTTTTGAAATATCTATTTCTTAAACATAACAAAACATATTTACAACACCTTGCACTTCACATTTGTAACCGTGAATGTATTTTGAGTGTGTTTTTTTTTATTGTCACTCACCTTCGAATGACTTACTTTCATGTAATGTTTGCGTACATATGTTACTTTGGTTGTGATACTCATATTGATGGTATACTTTGTATCCCAGTTTACTAAGTATTATATCCCGTTGTAAAAACAATGTCCACGCGGATAAACGCGCGGGTGCAAGATAGTTGGCCTGATCATTTATCAAAAATAAATTATAGTATACATTTAATTCGGTAGTATAATTACTTTTAAACTAAGACCAAGTATTGGCAATGGAGTGTACTTCAGTCCTTATCATTTAATTTTAATATAGATGTCTCTATAGCTAAACAAACATCTATATAATGTATGCGTTTTATCATATATCTTAAGTAATGAAACTTAAAACTGTATTGCAATAGCTCTTTTCGTCGCGAAACATCAAAACTGAGCTCTAGACTGTTGCAATAGTGACTAATAAAATTTTATGTCATATCTGACGCTGTTATGAATACTATGTCCCTTACTAACAGTATGGATTATAGTCACAAGCTTGATGACACTGCAAATAGAATAGTATGAAATTCTAACAAAAAAAATCGACCTCAAACATAAATTATTCATTATTAGGGACTCAAATACTAGTCGTCAGATCTCACTCAAATTTATATGGCACCAAAATTATAAGGCAATCTTGTCGGTTGCGCGGAGTCGTCGCCGTGATTTAGACGCGTAAACTCACCTGAGGAAGGGCATCGGATATGCCCGAAACCTAGGTAGACAATCTCGACTAATACGCGTGAGTACAGCCAGTTATATAAAACATTAATTAACAAAATCCTCAAAATCAGTACACCCTGTAAAGAGCTATGCTATGAGGTAACACATACAATAAAAAAACAGTCGAATTGAGAACTCCTCCTATTTTGAAGTCGGTAAAAATAGCTAGAGCGAACCATTTAAATGAATTGTAGATGTGGGAAGTTGTAATGTAGGTGATGTATGCCTGTAACCTGTAACTTATGTAAAATGTTCATTTCCTTAAATCGAATTTTATTTCTGAAACTGAAGATTTGCGTGTCCTCTCCTACTCTGATCCTCGGATTTTAAAGAGGCAATACACTCACTTGTACAGGTTTTGTTAATATAATTTCAACTGCTATGCGAATAAATAATTTTAAAAAAACATCCCATATACGATGATGGCACTGTGTTTCTAAGTGCTTATTGCGCAAACGTAAATTAGAGAGTTAATGTCGGGTTAAAGTGGTTTTTATGTGACTATTCATTCACACTTCAATTGAGTTTAACTCGCGTTTCCTCGTTGGCGCAAGTGGGCCTAAGACTCATACTTTAAAATATGAGTAGATATTTCCAATCTTAGAACGCACAGTGACATTCTTCCTAGCAAAAGATTTAAAATTTCTCATCAAAGTAAAATAAAAGTTTATTTATTATATAAAGAACAATATGGAACAAGCCTATAACACTCGTGTAAGTTACTACTAGCACGGGTAATAAAGAAAACTTATGCATACATATTTTTTAAGGTTATGAATGTGTGAACAAAGCGCCTGGGCCGCCGACTCAGCGATATCCATACTGTTATCACGGTGTCTCACGTCCATGCCAAAGATATTTTTGGCTAGATAGCGTGGCGACCGGTCTTTAAATATTTTCATCATTAGTGTTTGTGCCACTTTCACAATTTAACATTTTGATAATAATGTTTTAAGTTCATTGACTGTAACTTTAAAGTTTCGGAATTAAATGTAATATAACTTTTTAATTGTTTAATAAAGTTGCCCCTTTAATAGGTGACATAAAATATCAAGCGAAATATGGCTGTTTATACCAATCTGGACCTTCGGGGAAATACAGGTGTGGTGATGCTTATTTGAATGATAAGGTTTTTATTTGTGAACAATAATTTTGACTGAGATATCACTTGAAGAATCAGCTTAAATAGATTCCATAAGTTAGATACACTTCCTGAAAATAATAGTGTAAGATGAACTTATAAAATATCACAATATGACCGCCCATAACAACTCTTAATATTTTTTATGTTAAATTGTTAAAAATTCTGACGTTTCAATTTAGAGTTCATCTATCTATCATAGTATATAATTAATCATAATATAAATACACTTGCTTGTTAAAAATAATAGTGTACTATAAACTTAATAAAAATTACACAGTATGACATATAAAATTAGTCTTAATATTTGTTTGCTGAAGTTGTCCAAATTCAGATGTTTGATTTGTTTATCTATTTATCATAGTATATAAATATATACTTTAAAAAATAATAATATATAACATCTGCCTATTTTTCTCACGTATATGGGGTTGGTACAAAGTGTTTAGAATAACAATGAACGCTACCAGGATCATCTCGCAGAATGTTATGGTTACGATTTTAGGGCCGGCGTTATTGACGCCAATCCGCCTCGTGAATGTACTCGTTGGTAGTATAACCGATTCGGATAATGAGTTTCGGTTTTACAATGGTAAAGAATGCGCAATATGCTTATCAGCACTCTACAGACGCCTTCGTGAGTAACGGCAACCTTCTCATTAGGCCCATTTTATACATAAACAGGAGGAAAGGGAACAGGCCTTATATTCACGCGGAGTTACAGGCGTGACGCTTGTCATCAAGCGGGCGACTTGTCTGTCTAATCACTTCGCTGCATAATAAATTCTAGGTTAAGCCTGTTAACACCTTCGACCACATCATCACTTACCATCACGTGAGATTGTGGTCAAAGGCTTACCTACCAGCAATAAAAACCGATGCCACCGCCGCCGACCGATGCACCGCGCCCCGCACCCCGCGCACCCACGATGCCGATTACGTCATGCGTCTCTGCATCCACGCCGGAACGCGCTTACGCCGCTATCGTTGCCAGACCTACCCCGGATCTAACTGAGGGAAGGAGGGAAAAATTGGGTCACTGCGACCCAGTTTGCAAGGCTGTGCCTTTGCGCCTGCAGAACATCCAATGTGATAACGACGGGTTCACAAAAGTAGAGAGGAAAAAGAAGAAGAATACCTCTCAGAATAAGAGCGGTACTGCACCTACCGGCAATAACCATCTGCTGCGCCCAGAGTTGCCGTCAAGGCAGCTCTACGTTTCTCGCTTGCACTACACCACTCAAGTTGAAGACCTGGTGGAGTACATCGCGCTCAAAACCAACATGAAGCTGAGGGTTCAGCGATTGGAGTCTCGTCACAACGTGACCTTCAAATCTTTTGTGGTGATAGTGCCGACTCGCGAACTACAATCTTTCATGAAACCTGAATTTTGGCCGAAGGGTGTCAAGTTCCGGCCTTTCCTCGGTCGGATACCTGACGCCTCGCGCATCGCGTCAGCAGAGAAAACGTGATTATAAATAAACTTTTATGTATGTTAGTTTAAGGTATATATTTTATGGGCCCGTGTTATTTATAATGCTAAGTTGCCTGAAATAAATGATTTATTATTATTATTATTAAAATAAAAAAAATATTTATATTAAAAAAATTAACAAAAAAACCGACTTCAAACAAAGTACGCATTGTTGGAGATAACTCAAATACTATACTCGTTAGATCTCACTCAAATTTAAATGGGAATACATATCAAGCACCAGCTGAGGAAAAAAACCACCAAAATCGGTGCACCCCGTAAATAGTTATGAGGTAACATACAACACACAAAAAACCAGTCGAAATGAAAACCGCCTTTTTTTGAAATTGGTTATTAATAAATGAAATCATTTATTTGCTAAAATACATGTCACATAAAATCTTAATCTCGGTTTAGATACAAAAGTATTTAGCCTGCAAGCAGACGTGCAAATTGTTGTGTTGGTATGTATTAAGTAAATATAACATTTTACAAAAATCTTTAACACTGTAAAAACAGCTTCCATCCACGGAGCACGTGACACAATCCCCTCTGTGCGTGCATTACATACTCTTTGACGCGTAACACAACGACCTCGTTAGGTGACGTTACCAACGTAACGGCGCGGCGCGGCGCCGCGCGTTATCGTTCCCCAGCGTTATCGGTAGCGGCCGTTTGCGTCGGCGCACGCGCACTATTCTCGTGTTTCTTCGAAATTTGAAATTTTGATTCGTTGCCGTTTTCGTCCGATGCTTATTGTGTCATATGTGTGGTATATTATACGTTGTTTTTTTTTTCTGAATGCAAGCGTTGCATAAGGTTGTTTGCGGTTGGATCGAGAAGTTGTTTTTGCTGATTTTTATGCGGCGGATTGTTTTGTAAGTACCTTTTACGTGTTTTTTCTTATTTCTTCGTTGTTATTAGTTTATATTAATTTGTTTGTGTATTGTTGATGTGATTTGCTTATGTATAGATTATTGTAGTGATATCAGACGGCAATACGTCTGTTGGGGTAGCACCGTCCCTACCTATAATTATAACCTAAATCTATGTATACAGGAATGTTTTTTTTATACCTGATAGTTTAGCGTAACTAGTAGTAGCTTAATGACTGTCGTCGAAGATGTTATGCAGACTAATTTGTTTTTTATTGCCGACATATTTTTTTTCACGTTAACACTTTAAATCACAATCACACCTGATGGAATGTGATGATGTGGTTGAAATTGGAAAGTTAGCTTAACCTAAAACGGTATAGCCCCCAAGGACAGCTGCCGGAACACATCTTTAAGTGTTTGGCGACACATTTTCTACTTGAGGGCCATTCTAAGGAGACACACCACCGTCCAAAAAAATTTTCTTCAAGAAGAGTTACCCCAATACAGTGTAAAGTGCTAGGCGACAGATTTTCTTCTTGACTTCATACAAAATGATTGAATGACCTACTAACAGACTATGAACCTCAGTATATTATCTCCAGTGACATGCAATAAAAACAATACGTAACATTAGCAACTGTTATATGTAATCTGTGACGCAATTACAGAACAAACAAACAAAGATTGACGCGTCTTCTTTTTTTAAATAAAATAAAAGAGTATATTCAACGAATTAGTCAACGTTGATTCTCGGACGAGATAGCGGAGTTTTTATTTAGTTGGCTAAAGTCGACTCGCCTTTCGCCAATGTCGAATACCACGCAGTGGGTTGTAACGCGTGAATGATTTTCACTCCTTTTTTTCCTTCGTCCGCTGCGCTGTTTCGTCCGCTTGGATTTCATTTAATAAGAGACTAGAATAAGAAAATCTTGAAGCAGTGATGGGTCCGTGGTATTGGCTATGGCATGCAGTGCAGCAGGTCCGTGGTTCGAATTGCGCCGCGGGCTTGAGCTTCACCTAATGGTGGCAGGGCATTTTGCGAATGCTCGCCTGTCTAGTTACCACGCTAAAGTAGAAAATCTGTCGCCAAGCACCTAATAGTATGTTCTTGAGAGCCAGTAAAATTACAGGCACACGAGATAAAACATCTGTATGTCTCGGGCGCATTACAATACGTCACTTGTTACGAAATGCATCTGTAATAGGAGGTTAGTCCGCTTAACATCAGGTGGGCCTCTTGCTTGTTCGGTTACAATCCCATAAAAAAGAAAATAAAACGAACCACGGTAAATATGAAACATGCATTTTGCTTCGATCATAGATAAGTTACCCCGTGGGATGCCGGGTTAGAATTGCACCTCCTATCATCCCGTGGGAGTCGTAAGAGGCGACTAAGGGAAAAATACTGGAAGGGGAGCAGCAGCGCCTTCTAAAGAACTGCCAACTTACACTGAGATCCCCAAGCCGCCTGCCAAGAGTGGGGATTATGGCAAATATGCCCTTAATAGGGGAGGCTGTGTTCAGCAGTGGACGATCCGGCTGATACAGTACAGTAATAGATAAGTTAAGAAAAGTTCTATTATTCTATGGCGAATAGTTCATAAGTTATATAGTCTATAGTCAATTAACTGAAAAATTTATTTATGAATCTGAATGATGTAATCATAATTCAAGTTGTCGACAGTGAACAATATTTTAGGCGAGTGAATGAAAATATTAAAAAAATCCTTTCATTCACTCGCCTATCCTGGTTGACTTCTTCGACCACATCTTTACTTACCAGCTGTCCTTGAGAGCCAGTAACTCTAGGTTAGCCTGAACAACATCCTCGACCACATCATCACTTACCATCAGGTGAGATAGTGGTCAAAGGCTAACCTATCAGGCATAAAAAAAAAAAAAAAAAAAAAAAACCAACACGTGTCCACTGTGACACATTTCAAGGCACCATTATCAGCAAATAACTCAAAAACTTTGTATGTATTAGAATTATCGAACTAATGAAAGATCTTATTCTAAAAAGATAACGTTTAAGACATAGGAAGAATAAATCATAATCATCGTCTGGTGTTGAACAATAACAACTCTGTACTAAGTAGGTATATAATATACAATTTTATGATATTGGTCACAATGTATCTCTCTGATCTGATAGGTATGTGTGTATGTATATGTATGTGTATGTATTCTACGTTAGCCTGAACAACATCTTCGACCACATCATCGCTTACCATCAGGTGAGATAGTGGTCAAAGGCTAACCTATCAAGCATAAAAAAAAAATGTATGTAGCTGATTGTGTTTAGGGTTCCGTGCGGGAAACAGGACTCTATTTATTACACGACTGCCCAAAAGAGTTATGTTTTCAGGGTTCATGTATGTATGACATACATATACACACGTTGTATGATTGAAGCGTTCGTATCGAAGTTTGCTTAGCCGTTCTTTATCGATCAGCTAAGTTTTGCATGGTGGTAGGGCGTTTTGCGAATGCCCACCTGGCTAGCTACCACCCTCAAGTACAAAATATGTCACCAAGCACCTAACGGTGTATTCCGGCAGCTGTCTTTGAGAGCCAGTAATTCTCTAGGTTAGCCTGTACAACATCTTCGACCACACCATCACTTACCATTAGGTGAGATAGTGGTCAAAGACTAATCTATCATGCATAAAAAAAAAGCAACATCATCCGCGGTTAGGAGTTGGATGGGTGACTGCTAGTGACATTACTACTGAGCGTGCACGTGTTGGAGGACACGTTAAGCAGTCGGTCCCGGTTGTTGTCTTAAGATTGCAGTCGTCACAGCATGGTGATAGGGCATTTTGCGAATGGCTAACAACCACCCTCAAGTAGAGAATCTTTCTTCAAGCACCTAACGGTGTGTTCCGGCAGCTGTCCTTGAGAGCCAGTAATTCTAGGCTAGCCTGAATAACAAAAAAAAACTGGCCGGATTTTAGACGCCAAACAATTTTTAGGGTTTGGACCCAAAGGGTAAAAACGGGACCCTATTACTGAGACTTCGCTGTCCGTCCGTCCGTCTGTCACCAGGCTGTATCTCAAGAACGGTGATAGCTAGACAGTTGAAATTTTCACAGATGATGTATTTCTGTTGCCGCTATAACAACAAATACAAAAAGTTGGCCAAGTGCGAGTCGCACTCGCGCACGTTAAAACAAAAAGAGGTTAAAATATGACGTCTAATGTTGTATAGCTAATGGTACGGAACACTTCGTGCGCGAGTCCGACTCGCACTTGGGCGATTTTTTTTTCTTTTAAACCCATCACCCAGGCCAAATCAGTATTTTTGAATTTGAAGCGTTCGTAACATAATTTGCTTAGTCGTTCTTATTCCATCAGCTAAGTTAAGCAACGTCTGCTGCGGTCATTAGTTTGATGGGTGACAGGATGAAAATCTAATTGAAATAAATATAAAATATATATGCGAATTATCCGTCTCATTAATAAAAACAACATATTATGTATGAGTAATCTTCTCTACACAACTTGCAGCATGACTGCTGCGAGACTTTAGATGCTGTGATGCTGATAAATGTGAAATAACTTGTTGAAGTCGGTACCATGATAGTTCAAAAGTATCTATTATGACAATATTGCGTGCATGGTACCTACTTCGACAAGTTATTACACACTTTTGAGTGTTGAAGTCAGTTCCATTTTTCGGTGAAAATATTTTTTATCACCCTTTTTATTGTTCCTTGCTACTTAGAGATTATCATTCATTGGCAATGACTATATCGTCAAGATAGGAATAAGAATAAGAATAATTTATTTGCTCAAAACACGAGTATACATACATAATATGACTAACACATGTGCATGTTAAAAACAGGTAGAAAGAGAAAGATTAGTGTGCTTCGATCGTGTTTTGCCCTAAGGCGTGCAAATTTATGGAGCGATGGCATGCCAAAATAATTAAATATTAAGTAGTACATCAGAATAGTAGTTAAATGATTAAATAATGTCAAAAAAAGAAATGTCAATTAGGTATGTTAATTACAAATTACAATGGCATTAAAATGTATCAAAAAATTAAAAATAAAAAACATTACCAACGAGTCAATATATAAGAATAATGTCATACAAATAAGAAAATTATAATTAACAGCTAAAATTTGTCAAAAGCGAAGAGACCCTCAATTTTATAAAAACATTTATCTAATAGATATTTTTTGAGTGCCTTTTTAAACAAGTTAATATTTAGGTCCCTTATTTCTTTAGGCAACTTGTTATATACAAGTGGACCCATACAAACTATACTGTTAGTCATTAAAGTTGTCTTAGCTACAGGCTTACAGCATTTATTTTGGTCTCGTCTATTTCTTACTACATGGTCTGACAGTGATGAAAATCGGTCCGGGTTACCTTTAACAAATAATGCTACTTCAAATATGTACAATGACGGCAGTGTAAGAATTTTATGTTTTTTAAAATAGGGTATGCAGCTATCAGTCTTTTTTAATCGAAACATCGCTCTAATGCAACGTTTCTGCCTCTTAAAAATAATCTCCTTATCGGTAGAGTTGTAGGAAAATGTTTTCATTTATTGGAGTGTAACTCAAAAACGGCTCGACCGATTTTGATGAAATTTAAATGGGACTACATGACAAGCATCAGATTTCAAATAAATAATAATTATCAAAATCGCTTCTCCCAGTCAAAAGTTCTGAGGTAATATTCATTAGAATTGAAAACCTCCTTTTCTTGAAGTCGGTTAAAAATATTATGTATCAGTACTAATATTATAAATGCGAAAGTAACTCTGTCTGTCTGTTTGTCTGTTACACTTTCACGCCAAAACTACTGGACCGATTTGAATGAAATTTGGTATGGAGATAGTTTGAGACCCGGGAAAAAACATAGGATAGTTTTTATCCGACTGCGCAAAAAGAGGTTAATGTTTCGCGCGATAACCGACATACGCGCGGGCGGAGCCGCGCCGGAAAGCTAGTAATATATATATATAATCTTTTCTACACTACTTGCAGCATGACTACTGCGTGACATTAGCTGCTGAAAGTATCAAATTCGCTTGCGCGTCGATCCAAGATGGCTGACTGTACGATACCCATATACAATAAAAACATGAGAAGTTCTTAGAAAGATAATATGGATAATGTATTGTTATACGTTATATGAGAATATTTGCTTATGTTTGAAATTCTCGTATCGGATACTTTCTCAATATTATATATATATTACACGTACTGTAGCTACTGCTTGTTCGTTAAAATTTCCTGTGTCAACCTATTCGCCTCCTATACGTTGTCAATGCAACGATAACGAACAAGCAGTAGCTACAGTACGTGTTATATATATATAATATTGAGAAAGTATCCGATACGAGAATTTCAAACATAAGCCATTTTTTAATTCCATTTTTCTGTGAAAATATTTTTTTTCACCCTTATTAGTGTCCCTTGCTACTTACGGGATCGATTGTCATTCATTGGCAATGAGCTATCATCATCAAGATAGGCAAAAAAACAGTTATCGCAGTGTGACTCAAAAACGATACCCATATACAAGGCTCCTTCGTTATCGTTGTATTGACAACGTATTGGAGGTAAATAGGTTTGCACAGTAAAAAAAAAATACCTATAAATGGAACCGACGTTTTTGTTACATCAGAACTTTTGACTGGGTGAACCGATTAATTATTGTTTATATTTGATAATTATTGTTTTATTTGAAAAGCTGATGCTTGTCGTTTGGTTCCATTCAAATTTCATCAAAATCGGTCAAGCCTTTTTTGAGTTACACTCCAATAACTGAAAAATATTTTTCTATCTTGATGATATATTCGTTGACAGTGAATGACAATCGATCCCGTAAGTAGTAAGGGTCACTAAAAAGAGAGGGAAAAAAATTTCACCTAAAAATGGAACCGACTTCGAACACTCAAAAGTGTGAAATAACTCGTCGTAGTCGGTGAAAACTTTTCAAAACTACTGTTTTACTGTACTGTACTGTAACAGCCAGATCGTCCACTGCTGAACACAGCCTCCCCTATTAAGGGTATATTTTAGACGAACGCCCCCATACAAAACGCAGCTCCAATCTAATTTTAATAATAGCGAATAAAACTCAATGATTTTTTACCTACGTAATCACTACCCTAATATCTAGGTTTGTGGTGCATCAGATTTTCATTAAATTATACAGTTTTGAAATTACACTAGCTCAAAAATTCGTAATTTTAGATAAAAGAAAGACCCAACTTTAAGCATCTCTTTCAAGAAAAATAAGCATGTTTTTAATATTTCTATTGCACCACAAACATGGGGAATATAATGAACTTTCTATATTGGGAAGTTATTTATACATGTGTACTATACTTTTTAAATAAATCTGGAGCTACGAATAACTGGCTCAAACTCCTAAAAACGAGTACTATATACTAAACGCTATATAATAAAAGATTTCATTATTAGTCCAAAATAAAAAGTATTTAAGCCAGAAACGATAGGTCTAATAATACACTATATTTACATGCGAGTTTTTTTTTAATAACAAGTTGAGTTTATATAAAAGTTCACGCTTTGGCTGGCGGGTATATGTCCTTAAGGGGCATTTGCCATAATCCACACGCTTGGCAGGCGTCTTGGGGATCGCAGTGTAAGTTGGCAGTTCTTCAGAAGGCGCTGCTGCCCACCTTCCAGTATTTTTCCCTTAGTCGCCTCTTACGACATCCACGGGATGATATGGGGAGGTGCAATTCTAACCCGGCACCCCACGGGGCAAACAAACTACTGTTGAATCGTTAATAAAACATATTTTATTATTAACGATTCAACAGTAGTGACAGTTGCGAGGTCTCAACGTCACAATGCAAGTAATATTCGTAGTGAAGTAAGCGTAGAATTCCATACCATCCAAAATTCTAGAATTTTCCATTTTATCAATCACGTGACTGATTACTCAACTACCGCCGCGGAGCGGGGCGTTTACCATCCACCCACGTCCTGCTTGTCTCGACATGAATAGCAATGAGTGCAATGTTTTATCTATATACGTTAAATCACTTGATACGAAATACGAATTCGAGTAGGTACCGCCAGAAATAGTGACGTCCGAAAAGTGACATTATCTTGACGGATGTTTTTTTTATTGGAACTTGAAGGCTTTGAATGTGTTGTTTTTTTACCGACTTTAAAAAAATGGACGAGGTTCTCCATTCGTCTGTTTTTTTATGTTTTTTACCTCAGAATTTTTGACTGGGTTTGATAGTCTTTTTTTATTTGAAAGCTGTTGCTTGTCTTTTGGTCCCATTTAAATTTCATCAAAATTGGTCAAGCCGTTTTTGAGTTACACTCCAATTACTGATAATAGTCATTGACAATGAATGACAATCGATCCCGTAAGCAGCAAGGGTCACTAAAAAGATTGAAAAAAAGAATTACAAAAAATGGAACCGACTTCAACCCCAAAAGTGTGAAATAACATGTCGTTAGTCGTCGAAGTCGGTACCATGCGCACAATATTGTGATAATAGGTAGGTACTTTTGAACCATCATGGTACCGACTTCAAAAAGTTATTTCACACTTTTGGGTGTTGAAGTCGGTTCCATTTTTTGTTAAAAAAAAAATTTTTGTACTTTGCTGTATGTAAATATTCAAAATTCTATTCAAAGGGAGCAAGGCGCGGTCCAGTGTTGCCGTGGCGGGCGCTCTTGGCTCGGAGTAGGCATTAAAACACAAAAAAAAACTTAAAATGTTTGTTAGGACTAGCAGAAGTCAAACCTAAGAGGTTGTTAGCATTTTAACAATAACCCAATAGTATATATATATATATATATATATATATATACACATTAGAGCACTCTATGCGCTTAGGCACTGACAGAATCCAAATTAATAAGCAAAGAACAGCAAAAAATTAAGTAGGTAGGTTAGTACCTACAATAAAATATCGTCAATCATAATATACATACTAACACATTTGATAAAACAGCAAATATTTCGCCGTATTCAATCTTTCCTTGCCAAATAAAAACTCGCATGCGCCAAAGCAGCTCACACAAAAAATATATACTTACGTCTCTTTCCAACGGCGCACGTTTATCGCCCCTCTCGCTCGTTTCTAACGAGTCGGCCTCGCTAGCGATCGTTACTCCGGCGTCGTTAAACGAAACATGAATCATGCGCTTAAAATAAACGCAACGAATTGAATACATAGGAATTTCCTCTGATGATTTTTAATCTAATTTCAGCTGTATTGTCACACTTGTAAAGGTTAGATTCGCTTGTGTTTGGATTATCGTTTTTGTATGGTGTGTGTTTTTGTTCGTTTGCCCGTTAGTGGAGGTATAAATGTAAGTAATGCCTTTTGTTCTGGTACTTTGCTCTCGTCCGCTGTGAAAGAAACTTCATCAAAATCGCTACAGCAGTTTCAAAGAAGGTTGGAAGATTAGAGGTTAGTTTAATCGTTTTGTTTAATATAACCTTGTTTAGTTTCTAACCCCCGACCCAGATAGAGGATGTTACAAATTAAACGCGTGTCTGTGTATCTCTCTATGGCATTGTAGCTCCTAAACGGATAAACCGATTTTGATTCTGTTTTTTTTTTGTTTGAAAGGTGACTTGGTTTTGATTCGTGCTGTTTCCTAGTTGATAAAGGGAGGTGAAGAACATCCACATTATTGTTTTTGCACATTAAACATGCATGTAGGTTATTCACTATCTTAGCAAGCCATTCCCAGTAGTCTTACCAAATAGTCTTGTTAGTACGACTAGTTTTGAAGTAACGATAGCCTAGCGGTTATAGCTATGGACTGCGGTGCTGCAGGTCCATGGTTCGATACCTACCGCCACCGGCTTGAGCTTCACCGCATGGTAGTAGGAGGTCATTTCACGAATGCTACCGCCCTCAAGTAGAAAATCTGTCGCAAAGCACCTAACAATCCGTTTCGGCAGCAGTCCTCGAGAGCCAGCATAACAGGCATATGAGATCCATTAACTGTATGTCACATGGTGACGGGCGCAGTGCAGTTCGCCACTTGACGAAATGCATCTGTAATAGGCAGAGGTTATCGCGTAACGCTCAACTTCAGTCACAATTAAATAAGGAAAAAAGAACTAGAAATTATATAGTATGATATATATATTACATTATGAGTAGGGCTATTACTGGCGCGTGTAAGTCACTGGAAACAAAATTCCCGATAGCCTTACAAGTAACACTATTTGATAAGACTACTGGGAATGGCCCATCTTAGTGCCCTTGTTACTCGAAAGATATGGGGGAAGTGTACTACCAAAGAAAATTCCTCGATCGTGCGCTCGTAGAGTGAAGACCTCCTGGGGATACTTCGTGAACGCGTTGAAAATTCTTCCGGTTTGGCTGCGTGGCGCTTGTGACGTCACGTCGGCCTAACAGGAAAATTAGGCGGAATTGTCACTAGATTTTTTATATATATTTTAAGTGTTTTATTAAAAAATTCATTTGATGTTTTCTTAAAATATTTTAAAAATATTTGTTATTAATAAAGAAAAGTCCCTATTGGAGGGTTGAGGGTCAGACAGGTAATTGGATATAAAAACGAAGTCAAAACTTGGGACAATACTTGGCTCTGTTCTTGTGGTGTCATGGCCTGTCTTTTATTGTACTGACGCCCCACTTTTTTTTTATGCTTGATAGGGTAGCCTTTGACCACTATCTCACCTGATGGTAAGTGATGATATGGTCGAAGATGTTGTACAGGCTAACCTAGAATTATTGGCTCTCAAGGACAGCTGCCGGAACACACCGTTAGATGCTTGTCGATAAGGTTTTCCACTTGAGGGTAGGTAGCCAGTCGGGCATTCGCAAAATGTCCTGACACCATGCTATAACTAACTAGACTGCCGTCCTAAGACAGCAACCGGGACCGACGGCTTAACGTGCCCTCCGAAGCACGTGCACGCTCAGTAGTACCTAAAATCACCAGCAGTCACCCATCCAACTCATGACCGAGGCGGACGTTGCTTAACTCTTTGCTGATCGGTTCAGAATGGCTAAGCAAACTTCGCTACGAGCGCTTCATTCTCGGGATAAACGTATGATGTTGACATCTCGTGGTGGAACACGTGTTCATTCGCGGGTGGTCGTTATCTCTCGCACAGTACATAGTCACTCGTATTTAATCTGTGACTCAGTCTCGAGCTAACCTTATCAGTAGTAATGTAGTGAACCATATAAAACGGCGTACAATTTATAATTTTATCCAAATGGTTTCTTTTCATCAATATATATATATATATATATTTTTTTTTTTTTTTTTTTTTTTTTTTTTTTTATATTGATGATAGGTCACATCCTCACGTGATGGTAAGTGATGATGTGGTCGAAGGTGTAAACAGGCTTAACCTAGAATTACTCTGGCTCTCAAGGACAGCTGCCGGAACACACCGTTAGGTGCTTGGCGACAGATTTTCTACTTGAGGGTGGTCGCTAGCCAGGCGGGCATTCACAAAATGCCCTTCCACCATGCGGTGAAGCTCAAGCCCGCGGCGGGATTCGAACCATGGACCTGCTGCGCGGCAGTCCATAGCCAAAGCCACTGAGCTATCACTGCTTCGAAAAGCACTTGTGTGTACACAGTCATGTACTTGATAAAAATAAAGTATCTTTTCCTATATAAAAAAACCCCGATATTGGAAATCACACCGATATACAGTGAAAAGTAAACATTAATTTCGTAGATAATAACAATAACTCAAGAAAACATTAAATAACTATTTACGAAAAAAAAATTTACCAAAAAATGGAACCGACTTCAACCCCCAAAAGTGTGAAATAACTTGTTGAAGTCGATACCATGATAGTTCAAAAGTACCTATTATCACAAAATTGTGCACATGGTACCGACTTCGACAAGTTATTTCACACTTTTGGGTGTTGAAGTCGGTTCCATTTTTTGGTAAAAAAAAATTTTTCACACTTTAGTGACCCTTGCTACTTACGGGATCGATTCTCATTCATTGTCAACGACTATATCATCAAGATAGGTGAATATTTTTCAGTAATTGGAGCGTAACTCAAAAACGGCTTGGCCGATTTTGATGAAATTTAAAATGGGACCAAATGACAAGCATCAGCTTTCAAATAAAAAAAGAATTTTCAAAATTGGTTCACCCAGTCAAGAGTTATGAAATAACAAACATAAAAATTTAAAAAAAAAAAAATACGAAATGAGAACCTCCTCCTTTTTTGGAAGTCGGTTAAAAAACATAAAATAAATATATCTTGACACATCCCCCTAAATTTCCTGTTAAGCCGACGTGACGTCATAAGCGCCACGTAGCCAAACCGGACAAAAATTCGAAACGTTTCGATTCTAAGCGAATCATCCTCGATCAAGAGCTCGTTCACGATAGAGAGATAATTCTCGTGGCGTTTATGACGTCACGTACGCTTAACAGGAAAATAAGGCGGATAAGTGTTTACCTAAAATATTAATTTATTTTTCCTTAATTTTTTTTTTTATTAAACTGGATGAAACTTGTAATAGGTATAGATGATTTAGGTCCTGGATTAACCCATAGGATATTGTTACTGTGATAATTTTTCATCGTTGTATAAGCTGCTGAAACCGCGGTACGTAGCTAGTCTTTTTTTTTTTTTTCTATTGCAGATAGGCTAGCCTTTGACCAGAGAGTTGAAATACTTAGAGTTGTTATATCCGAACACCACTGCTCTAAAAGCTTACTAGAATTTACCTATGTACATACCTACGCACATCTATAAGCAGTTTGTAATGACAAGGAAAGAACGTTCAAATATTATGCGTCATATCTGTTGTTAGAAAGAGATAAATAAGCAATTCGTGTCACCACCGAACCGCCACGAGACGTTCCGATCACCATTATGCTGCATCTCTTTCACTCTCTCACACTAAACGATACACATATCTCGCTCATCCATTTCATTGAGATTCGTTAGAAAGATAAAATAAAATAACGATATGTTCTATTTCAACAATAAAAGCAATAATTACGCGTGAAATGAAACAGTTTTCTTACCTCTCAGTGCCTGTATAATTGGTGCAGAGTCCAAAGACACAAGGAAGGTGTATTGTCCACAGATTATTCCGAAAAAACACGATTAGCGGCGATGTATTCACCGGACGCTCGGAAGTGCTAGACTGGTAGTGACTCAGGCGATTACCCTGAATTCGTCTAGTAAATATGGAGGGCAAACAACAGATCAACAGGTAAAAAAATCTTAGCCTTTGACTATCTCACCTAATGGTAAGTGATGATGTGGTCGAAGATGTTGTTCAGGCTAGCTAGCTAGAATGACTGGCTCTCAAGGATAGCTGCCGGAACACACCGTTAGGTGCTTGGCGACAGATTTTCAACTTGAGGGTGGTAGCTAGCCAGGCGGTCATTTGCAAAGTGCCCTACCACCATGCTGTAACGACTGCCATCCTAAGGCAACAACCGGGACCGACGGCTTAACGTTCCCTCCGAAGCACGGAAGCGCTCAGTAGTATGTCACCACCGGTCACCCATCCAACTCATGACCGAGGCGGACGTTGCTTAACTTTGCTGATCGATTCAGAACGGCCAAGCTAACTTCGCTACGAGCGCTTCAAAAAAAAAAGTCTAGAATTAAATGCATAGCTCTCTAGCGCAAATTCAAAGGCCATGACAATATTCAATTTTATTGACATTTGATTTTTCGCGCATGTCTCGGTGGCTTAGTTGGTTTATGCATCCCGTGCGTAAAACACTGTCTGTCGCTACTGTCGCTATGACGTCAACCCGCCATTCTAAAACTCGAAGAGATATTCACTGAGCATACCATGGTTTTATATTATTATTATCATCTGAGCATATCAAGATTGGTAAAATTTATTTGATTGCTCCGATCCGATCGGCCCAAAGATACATATCTTACGTAGTACTACATACATTATAATAAGAAACAATGTGTTGAAAAGTACTGATATGACAGAGTGACATTATGTGCCGACACCGCCTAGCATGGTAGAAGAATACAAGTCTTAGATCTGACAGCTGTCAAAGTGACATTTAATATACCAGTTTTTATTTTTCATTTTAGTTTTGGGATAATTTTACCGAATAAATAAAAATCACTACGAGTTTTAATTGTATAGAAATTAACAATATAATGCGCTTATTTATTTTTAAATCCATTGAAAACAGCACGCTCTTACTCGGTCGTATGTCCATCACGTTGCTCAACATTATATTATGTAGATTTTTTTTTAACAAAATATGGCATCGACCTGGCAGCGAAAAGTAGTGAATTGACTTGTTGAAGTCGGTCCCATGCTGATTCAAAACACTCTGAGATCACATTTTTCAACCTTTTTAGTGCTAATTGATGGTTAAACGATCGATTTTTACTGACCTACGATACTGGTCACCATCGACAAACCTTGCAACTACCAAGTCATCTAGATATACATACATAACATCACGCCTCTCTCCAAGAGGGGTAGGCAGAGACCACAGATTTCCACTTGCTACGATCTTTGCATATCTCTTTCGCTTCATCTACATTCATCAATCCTTTCATACATGAGCGTCGGTTTAGGGTACTCCTGACGTGGCCTTTTATCATAACGTCTTCTTCTGGAATCGGGACATCTCTAGATATGTCAAGCATTTTTCAGTTAGTCGAGTGTAACTTAAAAAATACTTGAAGAATTTCCTCCTTATTTAACCGACTCCGAAAAAATGAGCAGGTTGTCAATCCGTCTGTATTTTTTTAAATGTTTGTTACCTCGGAACTTTTGACTGAGTGAACCGATTTTGAAAATTCTTTTTTTGGTTTGAAACCTGATGCTTGTCGTTTGGTCCCATTTAAATTTGATCAAAATCGGTCAAGTCGTTTTTGAGTTATACCCCAATAACTGAAAAATATTTACCTATCTTGATGATATAGTCGTTGACAATGAATGACAATCGATCCCGTAAGTAGAAAGTGTAACTAAAAAGAGTAAAAAAAACGAAAAATGGAGCCATTTATAATATATACCTACTTTAGAAATGTCATGCATGGTACCGACATCAACAAGTTATTTCACACTTTGCGTGTTGAAGTCGGTTCCATTTTTTGTTTAATTTTTTTTGTATGTCTCTAAAAAATTAAGAAATATATAATATTGCCCAATAACGACCGTGTAACGGACGCGGTCGTTCTAACGATAAGATCCGTTTATCTATACAGATAACGGATAACGGATTCTTCATAAATGCAAGTAGATTATTGTTTAACGTTAGTACTTTAGGTATTTGCCGTGTGAAGTGTCCATCAACTTTAAAAAGGTATGTTAAAAATTTATTTGCTTTTTTGATCTCATTTTTAAACTTGAACATTCTGGGGTACGTTATTTAACTATTTTTTGGCTTAGTTTTTGGTATAGATTTTTAACATAATAGATTTTTTAAATATATTATAATGAATATATATCTAAATAAAGTTTTCGTCTGTCTATTGTGACGTAACCTCTCGTCTGAAGCGGTTATGGCCCAGTGGTAATGGTATGGATTGCCGCGACAGGTCTGAGGTTCATATCCCGCCGCGGGGTTGATTTTGATAGCATGGTGGTAGGCAATTTTTTTTTCCTTATAGGTTTGCCTTTGACCACTATATCACCTGATGGTAAGTGATAATGTGGTCCAAGATGTTGTTCAGGTAGATGGTAATAAAACCGGCCTCTGTTACATAGAGCCAAATACGTGTCCGGTGCGTGTTAGATAAGTTCCGTAGAGGGAAATACGAGCTCTTATATCAATGTGACATTAATTTTCTTTGTGATTTTATGGTAATGATCATGCCCATTATGTATGTCGTTAGCATGTTAGCATGTATTATCTAATCTGTGACGGCCAGTCAAGTGCACGTTTTTATCTGGTGACAGTGCTTATTTCGATGAAAAATAGTGCACCTACGGGCAGAAGCCCGTAGGGGGTCTTTAGGGTTCCGTACATAATTATAATAAAAGTCGGGCAAGTGCGAGCCTGCACGAAGGGTTCCGTACCATTATCTATACAATATAAGACACTATATTATAACCTTTTTTTAGTATCCACGTGCGCGAGTCTGACTCGCAGTTGGTCGATTGTTAGTATTTGTTGTTATTGCGACAACAGAAGTAGGTACATCATGTGTGAAAATTTTAATTGTGCAGCTATCACGGTTCATGAGATACAGCCTGGTGACAGACAGACAGATGGACACTGGAGTCTTAGTAATTGGGTCACGTTTTTACCTTTTGAGTTCGAAAAGGTAAAAACTAACTATTAGATGGATCAATTTTAATACAAAATAAACGGTCAAATGCGTGTCGAGCCACGCACAATTTAGGGTTCCGTAGAAGCCCGTTATCATAATATAGAACGATTCTGTAGTTCTTTATTCTCCTCCACTTTCTTCCTGCTAAATCTAAGAAATAAGAGTACGATTGCTGCCAAGTTATTATTTCAATTGTAATTCGAAAATTAAACAAAATTCGTTTCGTTTGTGAATTCTATAGGTAGATACTCGAATGAAAACGTAACGATAGCGCGATTCAGAATCCGTTGGTACATTGTAAGAATTTGAACGTCATTTAAATTATTTGCTGTAGCATAAATAATTATTCTATTATATAATAGTTGATATATATAAGAAAGAAAAATAAAAAGTAATTATACACCGATACATGCAAGTAAGCTTATAAATGGGCTATTATACTATATAACTAGTCTGGCCATAAATACTGTAACATAAAAACTTTTCAGCTTTAGAATTATTTAGAATTTGGAACGGGTTTATTACTTTAAAATTTTCTTGCGATTTCGCGCCATTTCATATATTATTTCGTGTTCATTATCAAATAACAATATGAAATGAGGTATTAAAGAAAATAGGATAGTAGTATTCGCCTTGTGCAAAGAAGGTATTGAGCCGTCGCGTCGGTCATATTCCAGACACTTCAAAAGCTTGGTATCAGCCGTAGGTATGTTCGTATATCGTAATATCAACAGATACAACAACACTTCCTCTGTCGAAGACCATAAAAGATCAGAGCAGCCGCGTGTCTTAGAACGACAAATTAATGCTTTTGAAGCCAGTATTGGTCGATTATCGAATTAGGAAGTAAAAATATTATGATAACTCAACAATAATCTTATTGCGAGAAATGAAGATTCCCGCAAGGAAAATGATACGTATTATAAAACAAGACCTGAAGCTCGGTGCTTATCGGCGATATACAGTACATGCCCTAAATCAATCTTTAAAATTAAGTATAGAGTGCCTTCCGTTGCGATACGCAAGTGAAGGGCACATTAAATACATTAAATACACGATAAAGAGAATATTTATATTCTCTTTATCGATGAAAAAAATTACACTATTGAAGTACAATCAGCAAATTGATGATGTGTGAAATGAAGTGATCGATGACCTTGGTACGACAGGTACAGACAGCAAACACTTCTAGTGTACGGCGAGGATGAGGTCCAAAAAGTACTTTATACCTATATAAGTCGAATCTTTGTACTGTCATATCAACCAATGAAAATAGTTTAAGACCCGGGAAAGGACATAGGATAGTTTTTATCCAACTGCGCAAAAAGAGGTTAATAGTTTTGCGCGATAACCGCAATATTGTATCGCGGCTGGAAAGCTAGTCTATTATGTATGACATCATCATCATCAGCCGAAAGATGTCTACTGCTGAACAAATGCCTCCCCCATACATCGCCACAAAGAACGGCTATTAGCCACTTGTAGCCATTGGCTACCCGCGACTTTCACGATATCGTTAGTCCACATAGGGCGTAGTTATAGTTTAAAGATTTTTTATTTTATATTAAGTTTTCAATGCCAGTCTTTATGACTTATAGACAACCAAATACTTCATCTTAGTCACTTTAGAGGATTTATTGTATAGATTTTATATTTGGTACAAAATTATCCAACACCCAAGTTCAACGACTATTACTGCTAAACTAATAAAGTTATGTCAACCGCTATACTTTTCCTTTAAAGTTCGTAAAACGCACTATTAGCTTGAATTTTTTCAGATTTTTCAAGCCCGTAGTTTAGCTTTTAGAGGGGGGGGGACGCCCTGCTGGAACAAAAAATTGTACTTTAAAGTTAAATATTTCGTAAATGGAGCATTAAATCGAAAAACAGTATTAGAAAACCCTAACTAATTTTAAAAGAATCCTTTAGAAAGTTCCTTGTCAGGACTACGGAACCCTAAAAAAATATTGAGTGTGGGTTTGTTATGGACACGGCCGCTTTTGTTTCTTTAGCTATCCAGTGTAATGAATAGATTCAGGCGTTACTTTGCGGAAGTCCATATTTCGAGAAACTTTTCTCGATCGTGCGCTCGTAGAGTCAAGACCTCCTGAGGATGCTTCGTGTAGAAGCGAAACGCGTTGAAAAATTCTTCCGGTTTGGCTGCGTGGTGTTTGTGACGTCACGTTGGTTTAGCAGGTAAATTAGGCGGAATTGTCACTTGATATATTTTTGTATTTTTTAAGTGTTTTATTTAAATATTAATTTGATGTTTTCTTAAAATATTTTAAAAATATTTGTTGCTATCCAGTGGTGTAATTGCAATTTGGATGGGGATGATAGATATGTAGCTGCAACACTTAACTGTATCCCCCGATTTTCTTATCGTATATTTATTTGAATTATGTCCCTATGGAAGCAATTTTAAAGACTACGTATTCACTTCAAACATACATAAAAAAATATGCATTTCTGTTCGCACAGCTCTAAATTCTAGGATATTTGTTTTTTCCTTAACACACGACGTACTCGCGTGATTTCCGTAACTTTAAGGTGACCACTTCAGCGCAGTTCAATCAACTTTGCCTGAATTTTATCAGAATTATCTAGGTCAGTGAAACGCGATTCGTTTGCGTAGGTAGTATTTTTTTTACACGACATAGAATGTGATAAGTGCGTAACGCATTTCAAAATTTAATTATATTTTTTGCTTCGACCGGATTGTGTTCGTGATTATAAAATTCGCGTGGTACCCTTCCAGTCGACCAGTAACTTTTGTCATACTATATTTTCGTTCGGTCGCTGTAACAATATTCGTGTTCTTAAATCAAAATTCACAAGATGATCCAATCACCGCGCCGTATGACGAAAAAATGTGTTAAAAATAATATTCTTACATCTTCGTGAAGAGGTAAAAGCCTGAAATTTCATTTTCCAGAAAGTTCATTTTTGAATATAAATACTTAATGTTGAATTATCAAAATGTGTAGCCACTAGCCCCATAATGTTTAATTCTCATCATGCTCTAGTCCCAAGTTCTCAAAAAGTATAATATATATCTAGTAACCCACGCCACGCCTCAAACGCTAGATGTGTTGTCCCATCGTGGCCAAACTATTGCATCACACGAAACAAAATCAAATTTTTACAATGCAATTATATTACCATCTTCACTCTCATAGATAGAGATCTGAAATTATACCAAACATGTAGTACCAATTTTTAGTCTAGAAACACTACTCTTACCTATTCTGTGTAACTAGATCACGTACCTGCCTAGATAGTGTTGCAGCTATCGGCTAGTCTGTGACGTTATCAGTAACGGCATCGCATCAAGGTGAACAAAGTATACAATAGAAATAACACTCCAACTTGATAAGCACTACGAAGCCTTCAGAAATAGTATAATATTATCATACTAGTTTGTCTATGATATGGTATCTATTGTTATGTTTGTAGATACTAGTTATACTGCTTCTGGTATTTTGAGCGTGGGAGGTGGCTATAGTTAGCGCGTTGTTCTTTGGGTATCATTTAGATAATATTCATTTATTTATCAAAAATATAGATACAGCATTTCAGTTAACTAACACTAGTGCATATACAGACTTTTTCAATTGTGATATACAGACAACACCAATGCGTTGTGATATACAGACATCTTCAGTCGTAACATGATATACAGGAAATACCAATGCGTTGTAATATACAGATTTCTTCAGTCGTAAGGTGATATACAGACAACACCAATGCGTTGTAATATACAGATTTCTTCAGTCGTAAGGTGATATACAGACAACACCAATGCGTTGTAATATACAGATTTCTTCAGTCGTAAGGTGATATACAGACAACACCAATGCGTTGTAATATACAGATTTCTTCAGTCGTAAGGTGATATACAGACAACACCAATGCGTTGTAATATACAGATTTATTCAGTCGTAACGTGATATACAGACAACACCAATGCGTTGTAATATACAGATTTATTCAGTCGTAACATTATAAACAGACAACACCAATGCGTTGTAATATACAGATTTATTCAGTCGTAAGGTGATATACAGACCACATCAATGCGTTGTAATATACAGATTTATTCAGTCGTAACGTGATATACAGACAACACCAATGCGTTGTAATATACAGATTTATTCAGTCGTAAGGTGATATACAGACAACACCAATGCGTTGTAATATACAGATTTATTCAGTCGTAACATTATAAACAGACAACACCAATGCGTTGTAATATACAGATTTCTTCAGTCGTAAGGTGATATACAGACAACACCAATGCGTTGTAATATACAGATTTCTTCAGTCGTAAGGTGATATACAGACAACACCAATGCGTTGTAATATACAGATTTATTCAGTCGTAACGTGATATACAGACAACACCAATGCGTTGTAATATACAGATTTCTTCAGTCGTAAGGTGATATACAGACAACACCAATGCGTTGTAATATACAGATTTATTCAGTCGTAACGTGATATACAGACAACACCAATGCGTTGTAATATACAGATTTATTCAGTCGTAAGGTGATATACAGACAACACCAATGCGTTGTAATATACAGATTTATTCAGTCGTAACATTATAAACAGACAACACCAATGCGTTGTAATATACAGATTTATTCAGTCGTAAGGTGATATACAGACCACATCAATGCGTTGTAATATACAGATTTATTCAGTCGTAAGGTATAATGCCTATGATATACAGACCACACCAATGCGTTGTAATATACAGATTTCTTCAGACGTAACGTGATGTATGGACTTCTTATTTATAAATTATAGTTTAGTAAATAATAAGGAATATAATGTGAAACATAGCTGGATGAAATACCAAGAATAAACAAGGGCATATATACTAAATACAATTACATTTACTCATTATTGAGTGCTAATTTTAGGTAAGCCTGAACAACATCTTCGATCACATCATCACTTACCATCAGGTGAGATAGTGGTCAAAGGGTACATAGCCTATCAGCTATAAAAAATATCTTTTCCTTACACTGTCAATCATCACAGTACCTAAGACAAGCACTGCATCCATTGATCAGCGGATACATCGTGGCTTTTTTGTATCCATGGCCTGATTTGTTTATTCATAACAGAAGTCGGTGTTATTTTTTTTATCTATACCGAGCACTCGCTGCTTACACCTAAATAACGATAACGCTGCGCATTAGCGTCGCACCTAATACTACGATGGCAAATTAAAAAAAGTTTATATCACAGACACTTCCTGTTTTTGAACAAAATGCACCCAAAAATACCCAATCTCAAGTGTTTAGATTAAATTGAACACATCGATGATAAGATTTTGAGCGGCGAAACAAGCTTTTTTTTTTATTTTAGCCAAGTAACTGTGACCTAATCTTTGATGTTTTTGAATACTTTTTATCGGCGCGAGTTCCGGTGTTTTTTGCTCTACTTTTTTAAAAAGTTTGTTTGATAGGTAGTTGTTGTACTATGAGTGTATTCTGGGGTTTCTTTGATAACTTTTTTTAGGATATTTACTTTTTAACGGAAGTTGTGAATCAGCTCGGATCCCACGGTCAGTGGTTTCTATGTAGGTCTAGCTATCACGGTGAGTGTTCCGAGGAACTGTTCTGTTTTACACAGCTGCATTTTTTTTAATGTGATTGTGACGGAACAAGCAAGAGGCCCACATGATGTTAAGCGGAGTAACCTCTGCCCACAAATTCTTTCGTCGGAACGAATTGCACTGCGACATACCTAGTTGTTAAGTATCATGTGCCTGTAATTTTACTGGCTCTTAAGGACTGCTGCCGGAACACACCGACTGATTTTCTACTTGAGGGTGGATAGTCAGGCAAGCATTCGCAAAATAGCCTACCACTATGCTTTATTGACTGCCACCGTAAGATAACGACGGACCGAGACGGCTTAACGTGCCCTCCTAAGGACGTGCACGCTCGGTAGTAATGCCACTAGCGGTCACCGATTCAACTCATGACCGCGGCGGACGATGCTTAACTTCAAAGAATGAACATATATACAGGGTTATTGGTAAAATGCGAACAACCTCTTAGGCTTGACTTCTGCTAGTCCTAACAAACATTTAGAGATATTTTTTGTTTTGTTTTCGAATTATTATTTTTAAGTTTTTATATGTATTTTTTTGTGTTTTAATGCCTACTCTGAGCCAAAAGCGCCTTCCGCAGCAACACTGGACCGCGCCGTGCTCCTTTTGAATAGAGTTTTCAATATTTACGTCGAGCAAAGTGATAAAAAATATGATTTAATACATTACAGGCACAAGAGACTTTTAACATCAGGTGGTCCTCGTGCTTATACCGTCAAAAACACATAACAAAAATCACCTCAAAATGTTTGTTAGGACTAGCAGAAGTCAACCCTAAGAGGTTGTTAACATATTTCCAATAAACCTGTATATGTTGTGTTATAAGAGTTCCATTTTTCATAGCATGTACGGTACCCTAAAAACGAACGCACGACCGCGACATTACCAAAATCGAGCATCGGCTTTCGATACTCCAAAATCGATACAAAGATAATGGTATTCATAATCTGTCTATCCTTATTTGAAACTTATGTTAATAGACATAAAGATTATATTTGTATGCGACAATGTTACAGACAGTCAAACTGACCATGAGAGGTTCAAGGCAAAGAATATTTTATATGTTGACTCTAATCAAGGTTAGATTTGTTAGAGATTGTTTTGTGGTTGTTCGTTTTTTTGTGGGAAATGGGAATATTACATTGGTACTTGTCGTCTGGCGAGATACCACCCGTACGTAATGAACTGTAACGCCTGAATAATTATGGCTTTTTAGGATAATTAGTTTAAAATTAGTTACAAAAATTATAAAATTACACTTTACATTCGCACGGGTAATTGCGACTATAAATATAGATGTACACTATCCTATCTTTCAATCTGGATCAAATTACACACGGTGTTCAACCAAATTTAAAATCGGTTCAGTAGTTTAGGAGTCCATCGCGGACAAACAACGTGACACGTAATTTTTATATACATAAGGATAAGGCATTCCATAACCCCCACTCCCCCATGAAAAGAAAAGGCTGTGTTCAGCAATGGACAATCTAACTTGTAAGTTTTGATGAATACCTGATGGTAAGTGATGATGTGGTCGAAGATGTTATTCATGCTAACCTAGAAAATATTGGCTCTAAAAGAAGGATAACGTGGCAGGCTCCGCTACGAGCTCTGTCGAAAAAAATCAAGTGAAATGGTATTTAAAATCTATTTTTGGTTTTCTATTATAGAGTCTGTGATCTTTTCGTACATATATTTCTCACGTACAGACGTTTAGCCTTTCATTCCTTGAATATTATTAATATTATACATAGATGAGTCATGCAGACAAGACTGTCCGACCGTGAACAGTTCAAGGCATCATGAGTTTGATAACGCGACACGCTGCGTCATTTTATTTTCGGTACTTTTTTTTATAAGCCTTCTTAACCACGAGCCGGGTTAGAATGTCACCCTCCATTTCTACCCCTTCACACCACCCCCAGGTAGGAAATCTGTCGCCAAGAACCTAACGGTGTGTTCCGGCAGCTGTCCTTGAGAGCCAATAATTCTAAGTTAGGCAGAACAACACCTTCAGGTAAAGGCGTGCCTATCAGTTTAAAAGAAGCTGTCAGACCGTTTATCTGCAAAGACCATCATATCGCTTCAGAAATAACGTTTGAACCACAAGAACTATAAACTTTAGAAATAACTCTATTATTGACTCCAAAAACCGACATAATGGTACGGATATCTCTTCGTGTAAACTCAACTCGAAATAGCGTAGTAACTGCTTCTCTATACTGTGACCAACCACGAAAAGTCGAGGTCACGAGGTCAGGTCAGGTTACATAATGAGCTAAATTAGAACTTGGATTTTATTGTTTGTATACATGAACTTGACTTTACTTAGAATTGAGAGTTAGGATGTTATCGATACTCATTACACTAAGCAATTATGTAAGTGTGTATGTTTGTAACTTCGTCTCGGTCAGAGTAATAGCAAACAAATAAGTGGCAACTCAAACCTTTAGGCGAGAGCTGAGTTAAGAATCAGTCTACATGGAGGCCAGAATCCAATACAAAATCTACAGCTCGCCTCACGCATGCCCGATTCTGCCCGGTAAGCAAGCTACCGGCCGGTAAGGGCTCGGCCAATGACCAAGCCGGTAAGTAAGAGGCGCCAGCTACGTACTAACGGTATCCATCGCCGCATACTGTTTGATTGCAACCCGATTCGGGTGTCCCGGAAAGGTAGGCACGGAAAGAAGGTATAGATGACGAAGGATATGAGTGCGAAAGGTGTGAGCAGTGAGATGAGGAACAAGAACATAGTGGAAGAAAGCATACATTTTGTGGCGACCTAACTTAGCGTACTGTTTAAACAGGAAATCGATATGTATTACTAAAAATACTTCAATACATGTACCACAGTGTACGTCATACGGTAAACTGATTCGAATGAAATTAACACCTAAACAAGTTACGGCCTACTTGACACCTTCGTACCTACTTACATGGCGTATGTGGATCACTTTCACGGAAACCGTCTGTGGCTTCAACATCAGTTAAAATTAGTTACTTGTAGATAAATAGTTAGACCTATATATATAGTTAATCAATTTGACGCGAATTCATCTGTTGTGTTAGTTAAATCTACACTAATATTATAAAGAGGAAAGATTTGTATTTTTGTATGTAAAGAATAAACTTAAAAAGTACTGAACCGATTTGACTGTACGAACATAGGCTATAGAATATTATCTAAATAGTTAATTAATTTGAAAATAGACTAATTTTGAAATTTTGATTAGAACCCGTACGGAGCCGGGGACAGCCTCTAGTACAAAATATAGGCAGTTTTTAAGAGGGGGCAAGATACCCTACTGATTGAATCTATGTAATTATGTGAAGTAATTATTGTAATTTTTAGTAGTTGAGCCTCAAGTTGTCAGATAAATTTTACTGGCGAAGGAACTTGCCAAAATGTAGCATACTTATGACATTTATCAATAAGTGCCGTGATCCATCGTGTAAGTAAGATATTAAATATGTATAACAGTTTTTAAGACGGGGCAGGAAGGACAGATAACCTTCCGGTACATGTATGAAATTTTCTAATGTAATTCTTATCATTTTGAGTAATTCTACCCCAGGTGATCCGATTGTTTTTACTAGCGCTGGACCTTGCCCAACTAAAGCATACTGATGACAATGACTAACATGACGAAACCACTAAATGCTAATGACAAATTAAACTAATTTTCACATAAACATACAGGAAAACTAATTGAAGGTTGACCTACTGTCTCGCCTTGAACTGTGCCGTGCTTACCATAATTAAGGGACATACGTGCCGGCACGCATATAGAATGAGTGACAGCTGTCATTGGCGATATGTTATTAATCTGTCATAGCAGGCGAACTGGCTTTTGACCATTGATGGTGATTCAATGGTCAAAAGCCAGTTCTTGGGAGTTATTGTGAAGATGTGATTGAATATGGAAGTAAAGGCTTAGAATGGGATCTGCCTCCTTCCTAATGTACGAGTAATTCCTAATATACTACAGAACAGTTAAGGCGCTGGGTTAATCAGTTAGAAATAAGAACTAAAGAAGACTCTTAATTTACAGACAGTCACTTGTAACAAAAAACTAGACACCACGTCACTCTTAACAAAAAAGTAGATACTACGTCACCCGTAACAAAAAAGTATACACCACGTCACTCTTAACAAAAAAGTAGATACTACGTCACCCGTAACAAAAAAGTATACACCACGTCACTCGTAACAAAAATGTAGACAACACGTCACTCGTAACAAAAGTTCAGCACCCAAGTATCCAGTCGCCGACGTATGATGTAAATATTACTTCTATAAGCTGGCTGTCGTAAAACGGTATTACACTATTATAACGATACCGCCTATTATTACAATTTACAATTTATTTTGCTTACGGTTATTTCTAAGAGCTTAGATCTTTTAATCTATGGCCAAGAGAACAGGGACAGGCGTACTCTGTTTGGTATCTGCTTGGTTCAACCCTAATTAAGTACTTGATGACATGTTATAATTATGAATGCATACGTGTTAGTAGTAATAGGGTTGCGTCATTCGACACATTCCTTCCCTCTCGTTTTTCGACACGTCAACGACATCCAACGGTTGGATTGTTTGTATTCTTACACTGTACCCAGTGTAAGAATACAAACAATCCAACCGTTGGATCCGTAATGACTCAATATACATTATGTAGGTAATCAATATTTAAATAGTTTTTTGATGTATAACTCAGTCAGTGTATTCTAAGACATGTATATAAAGTTTGTTTTCCGTAGTATTATTTTAATTACCTATCCTGTTTAATATATATTATGTACGTAATTTTAAAATCATTAACTATAATTAGTGTCATACAAAAACTACTATTTCACATACTGAAGATTTTGTTGCAATAAACTGTAATATAACTGTTTACTCATATAATATTTTACTCAAAGTATTTATTTTATCATGACTGTTTGTATTGAATTAGAAAAGCTGATATTAATGTATAACTCAGTCAGTGTATTCTAAGACATGTATATAAAGTTTGTTTTCCGTAGTATTATTTTAATTACCTATCCTGTTTAATATATATTATGTACGTAATTTTAAAATCATTAACTATAATTAGTGTCATACAAAAACTACTATTTCACATACTGAAGATTTTGTTGCAATAAACTGTAATATAACTGTTTACTCATTTAATATTTTACTCAAAGTATTTATTTTATCATGACTGTTTGTATTGAATTAGAAAAGCTGATATTAAACTGAATCATACAAACAATCCACCGTTTTTTTTTGCTGTACGTTTCAGCAGAATCACAGATCATGGTAGAATATTTCAATGTTATACTTTTTCCCATTAAATTGTAATTTACCTTCACAAGAGGACCCGTCTTAAACTGAAGAAATGATTTTGAATGAGTAAATTATGGTAGCAAAATTATATAGGTAACACAATGAATCAGCTACATCTGCCAAAATGCATAAAAACCAGCGGAACAACTAATCCATACCTCGATTGAGTTCAGATGTAAACCAAACCAATGGATTTGAAGTTGACGGAGAATTGAACAGTTCTGTGAAGTGACCAACGAGCCGTGACCGGTCTATTACACTTAGATCCGATGGTAAAAAATATCTGTAATCAATTAGACGGTTCGATTATATAAAAAAACTACGTAGAATGGTAAATAGAGCGAAGTTAAGTGAACAAGCAATAAAAAAAAACGGGCCAAGTGCGAGTCGGACTCTGGCACTTAGGGTTCCGTGACACCATACAATTTTGTTTTGTTAAAGTAATAATAAGTAATATATTTTGTATTTATCAAAAAATGTTTTATATATAATTGAGTATACCTTAGCTGGAAGTTTTAGTTGGAAACTCATTTGAACGATTTTAATTAATTAATCAAAATTTGTTTAAGTTGGAAACTCATTTGCCTGATTTTTATTATTGGTTTTTCAAGTTGGAACTCATTTGGCCGATTTTATTAATGATTGTTCAAGTTGGAAACTCATGGCTTCGATATAGTAAAAATTACAACAGTTTAATCGCGCTTGCAGCTTCTTTTGGTTACCATGCTAAATTTGCGAGTTTAAAATAATAATGCTTGTATTACCTCTAAAAGTAAATTAAACACCAATTCACACGATTTCGTAAATTACCAAAATCGTCAAAAAAATAATTTTGATGACACGTAAATAAAAAATGTAAAGTCGATTAAAAAATTTATAATAAGAAACACTCTCAGAATCTCGCGAATTATGTGATCAAATACGATGGACAAATGGACGATCTAACAATAAAACTATAATGTTTTTTTTTGTATATGAATAATAAAAAATCTTAAAATTGCTTTATTTTAGTGGTTATATAAATATATGATTATTAAAATACTTAATGAGTTTTAGACTGTAACACAACACGTGCTAGGTATAACATAGCATTTTGTTATCCAAGCCTGCAAAGTTGTTAATTTGACGCGAGTACCTATTTGATTATTATAAGATGTACATTCGTTCTAAAACCTTGTTCAAATTTTGCTTTTTGACGACTCAATTCGCCTTAAGGCCCTTGATTAAGCTTTCCTGATTTGTTGTCCCTTTCATCATCAAGTATTGAAGGTTTTTTTTAATTTATTGTTCGATTTATAGGTAAATTATTTAGTGAAGAAGTTTTGAATATTTGTTTTGGAAATCCTCAACATCTAAGATTTTTCGCATATTCATTTCACGAAAATTTATGAATTATATCTTAAAATCCTTGTTGGAAGAAAATGCATAGTAATCTGTATGCATCCATGTCAAAATTATTATTTTTTGTAATTTTTGCGCATTGCTCATAGCAGCCACGTTACAGCGCGCACTGATATTGAACCTTATCTAAATGGTGTATTTTTTTTTTCGTAATGATCTTCTAATTTATCTGAATCAGCCCCCTTAAGTTTGTCCGTACAGTAGTTTCACTTGCTACGTGACCTCCAACCTAAACAGTGTTTCTACACTACTGTTTTCAGGCATTTATTTGACACTGCGGCAGTAGGCCTCTTGCTTGAACGAGAGTCTGACTAAATTCCCACCAACACGGTGGCGTACTTACTTATAATTAGTCTTAATATATATCAGAAGCTTGCATATTATATGATCAGATTACAGATATTGATACAGTAGTTGGACGATCTAACTAATAATATCATAAGATCGAAATCATAACAATGTTGAAATATTAAATTTCCCACCATATACTTTTACATCTACAGCGAAACGTTATAAAATTTATTAACTCACAGAAAATTCACATAGTATTAATGTCTGAGCGTTTAGCCCTATTTCACATTACAAACAATATTTATATAAATAAAAACAGTGCACCAAATTGAATCGTTACAGAATGATAACAACATTAACTTATTAATAACAAATCAATTGTAACGCAATGTCAGACTGAAACAGTTGTGTATACATCTCATTGCAATTCAATTCATTCACTAGACACGTAAATTAGCATGATATTCACAATACTTGTTTTTTTTCACGTAAACAAAACTCCTTTCAAAAGCAATCTTTTTCTTTAACATGGTGTATGTATAGAAATATGAATGTGGGAATGATAATTAATCGCGTTTTGATATGTTATAAATAATATATTCAACACATCTAGTTCAAAGAAACCGTGACGCTAATGCGATAGTTTATTGCATTCAGTCCCTTGGGCCTGGCTTCGCCTAACCTTTAATGGATGAATCGAGTAACTGGTACTAGCAAGACTTATCAGGTTATTGGCACAAGGGTCTTACGTGACTATGTCTCGGTACAACGTCTAAAGTCTTCCTGTATCGTTTTATACAGTATGATTATCGGTTTTATTGGGTGAATTTTATTGTAATGCTTAAAATAAATCTGATAGGCAGGGATGTCATGTTGATGAACATTACTATTTTATTATTTATTACTATTTGATTAAGCTACATTGCATTTTTTATAAGAAATGTAGACGTGAATAAAAAACAGTGAGGCATACGTATATAATAATGACCTAACTATAGAATTACGGGAGACAGAATAATATTAGTAGGTTTATTGTTTCATTGCTTCCATTTAAGTTTCTATCAAAAGTGAAATAAGTTTATTGTCAAAAATATTTTGAATTTGAATACGAGATTTTAATGTGAACTTACACACAAGTTACACATTTTTTTCTATTATCGAAAAAAAATAAATTAAAAAAAAAACTATTTTCTATTATAAATATTTGACGTACACTTTTATTTTTTCCTCTTAAGCCATTTTCATCAATTATCCTCAGAATTTTATATATCTGTTTCACAATTATATTGTTTCAACAATAGAATTCTGAAAATTTAAAAAATTCCACTCCAATTTGGTCCATCCTGCTGTGCCACTATATAATCTGGCTTGACATATGGTGTGCACTATGCCATCTGTATCTCGATCGTAAACTATAACTTTACTTTGTTGGATCCAAATAATATCACTAACGTTACTTTCTCTTTGTCCACAGATCCAGCCAAGCATCGACATTGAATCAGTAACAGCCAATGGACTAATACGTTTAAACATAAGCCTATCTTAGAAATAAGAATAAAAATGTCACACCATCTCGTTACAGTGTGTATGTTCTGCCTTTTGTGCGCAGCGCACACGTGCGGTTCTCATGTAGAATTGAAAACTGAAGATGTGTTAACATACGAACCTAGATTACAAGAAAATCATATGACAATAGACCTTGATGAAAAAAGAAAACATGAATCTAAAGCTAGATATCATCAGAAACTCCAAAAGATCAGGAGTAGAGATAGATCGAAAAGGGAAATCAAAAATGTGAACCCTAATATGTATGTGGACCAAATATTTGAATTGTATGGGGATGCGGAAAGTATGACAATGAATTTGACACAGTTCAATCATATGTTGGCGGCGTTAGAACTAAATAAACTAATTGAAGGCGGTACTTATAGCGAAAGTAGAGACTACCTTATTGGACAGAATGCAAAAGAAGAAGTCGTCAATGTAAGTAAACACAACTGTTCTGTCACATTAAAAATCCTTTACTTCTTAAAATCTTTATTATATCTAATCTTATTAAAATTGTTCTGATTAATGAATACACTTCGACTTACGGTAACATAAAGAGTAATCTCTTAAACTATAACTTTTCCAGAAGTCAGTCCAATTCTGTTTGACATTATACATTTACATTTGCTGGAAACCTTGATTCAAGTAAACCATAAAAAAGTAAGGTCATGCAGACAGAACATCATATTCATATATCATATTCCATTCAACTTATTATGACGGAACTATTCAAAACACCTTGACTTGAGATTTATGTATTTCTAATATATTTTATTTTATATTACTATATTTAAAACAATATGTTGTACAATTCCGTATTTTAACTCGGTTGCCGTTTATTTTCAGTGCATAAGCAGCGAAGACCTAATCACAACAGTGAACACAAGGTTAAAACCACACGAACACGATCATGGTCACGATGACCACTCACATAATCACGAGACCGATACAATTATAACAGAAAGTACAATACAAAATGTTTGTCCCATTCTCCTTTATCAGAAACTTGCCAACACAGCGGTGGAGAGATTAGGATGTGTGAAAGAGACAAACTTACCCAATAATAGGATAGATTCGAGCTTAGATCTCAAAAAAGAAAACGCTTACCAGAAAAATATGTACTCAGTATGGCTATACTCCTCTTTAAGTATAGCCGTAATCAGTGCTTGTGGACTTTTAGGAGTAGCTGTGATACCAATCATGCACAAAACTTACTATAATCATTTACTGCAGTATTTAGTAGCATTAGCCGTAGGAACTCTCTGTGGCGATGCATTGTTGCATCTCATGCCTCACGCAATGAGTCCTCTGGATCATGAGCATGGACACGGAACAGCTATTGATGCGAGAGCATCGCATGACGATGGCATGTGGAAGGGATTGGCCGCCATGCTTGGTGTAGTCTTCTTCTACTTCACAGAGAAGGGTCTAACAGTAGTTGTTGAATGGAGAAAGAGGAGACAAAAGTTGGAAGATGACAAACTGCCTCCTCGCGTTAGAGTCTTGAAAGATGAGACCGTAGCTGGAGGTTGCTCCGGTGGTGCTAAAGCCCCACCTCACAATTCCACATCAAACTCTCTTCTCAAAATCTTCAAACGGGAAGACAAAAGTGATCCTACAACAAAAACGTGCAAGCACAAATACTCCGAGTACCCATATTGCTATGACGAAATCGATACAGATACGCACGATGACCACCACATGAGGGATGGTCAGATACCACCGAGCCCAAAGCCGACTAAGAATCACAATAACTCTGTGAGCGTTGTATCTTCGAATGCCCTTAATCCTGAGCAAAAGGAGAATGAGCCGACAGCCAGAGATTGGCTTCTGAAAGGAGAAGCTCCAGCGGTAGTGGAAATGAACAACATTAAACATAAAGAGGATGGTGTTAAGGATCTGAAGGATGGGGATAGCTACACGATTATATTGAGGTAAGCATTTTTGGTATTACCCATATCATTTTATACTAATATGATTACGGTGACTGGTGTTATTATAATAATATTTTAGTTCCTTGGCAACCTTGCCAAGGAACTCAAATATTTAGTCTAGTTGCTCCCAGTGAAGCGAATATTCATATATTTTTTTAAATCAATTTTTATTAAGTTCGATTAATATATTTTTTTATGAGCTACTTAATAAAATAACACTATATTGTGCCCGGTTGATGGTGCTGCGATTGGCTAGCCCTCTATTAAACGGGCCAAAAAGGTTTTTTTGGTGCTTACTTCTGCCACCCTGTGGGAATACAGGCAGGACGATATGTTTGGTTGGTTTTTTAAACACACCACAAAGATGTCGCCTTTCCATGGTTCATTTCACCGTCGATGCTCCCCATTTGGCATATAATATCAGTACAATTTCCCCGTTCTGTAGGGAGCACTCCCGCGCCCACCACGGGCACTCACACGCGCACGGACACGTGCACGCGCCTCCCTCCTCGATCGCCTCCGTGGCGTGGATGGTCATCATGGGCGACGGCTTGCATAACTTCACAGATGGCATGGCTATTGGTAAGTCTCGGATTCACTTTATTATGAGATATTTTTAAAAACGTATAATTTGCTTTGCAGGTTATTTAAACATTCAAATTAGTGGCAAAATCAGTATGAAAGTTAAATATTTGAAAAAGCAATATATCTGTCAAACAAAGTTCAGTATTCTGACTCTTGACTTCAACTCTGGCGGGAATCAAACCCAAACCTCCCGGTTCTATGTACAGGAAGTCATGACCGTTTGACTATCGAGTTTGATTGAACGAGATGCGAGGTTTGTACTTTAATTCAATGTTGTACATAGTGTATTTACTTTAATTCAATGTTGTAGTAGTCAAACCTCGCATCTCGTTCAATCAAACTCGATAGTCAAACGGTCATGACTTCCTGTACATAGAACCGGGGGATTTGGGATTGATTCCCGCCAGAGTTGAACAACGTGAGCTTCATAAAAATGAAAAAATATTTCGATAAACCTAATCTAATATACATTTTATATGTTTGAGACTCTCTTTTAAGTATACCTGTGTTAGGAGTCTCGCTCTTCCGTATTAAGGTTATTGTGATTAAGTAATGAATTACAGAGAATTAAAATTTGCATATGAAAAGATGCTAGTTACAATCAAATTAAAATAAGTTAGGTAAGTATTTTTTTTTTAGTTTAAGGTTAATTATAATTTTTGTCTTGTATATGTAGAGTATGAGAGTGTATGTATGTGTATATTAGAATGTGAAAGTATGCGGGTGTGTAGTTGTGTAAGGGTGTGTCAGGAGGGTGGTGAGTATGTGAGTAAAAGTATAATGATGTGAGTAGTAGTAGTAGTATATTGAATGATTTCATGAATGAAGTGTAAACTTTACGTATAAATGCATGTTCCTAAACATCTTCTAAAAACTTTTCAGCTTTTTGCAAGGTGGTTGGGCATTTAGCGAATGCCCGCCTGGCTAGCTACCACCCTCGAGTAGAAAATCTGTCGCCAAGCACCTAACGGTGTGTTCCGGCAGCTGTCATTGAGTGCCAGTAATTCTAGGTTATCCAAAACAACATCTCCGACCACATCATCACTTAGAGATGAGATAGTGGTCAAAGGTCTAATCTATCAGGCATAAAAAAAAACTTCCTGGTAACTCAATAGCCATTTATTGAGGGATATTTTGCAATTATAATTATTCAAGGAACAAAATCTTTATAAAAAACTGAACAAAATCTTTGTTAGCAGTGTTACCGCTAACCTGTACTCACGTCGCGCGTCGCCGTGTATTATTGTCTTAAGTTAAGAATTGTACGGCAATTGTGAGTTGAAAATTCTATGGCGGATAATACGACATGGCGTGGTCGAGAAAGATAAACAAAGCAATGCAATATTAAACAAGTCCATTATCTCCGCGAGCCTCTTGAATAATTCACTGGTTTGACGTTTGTGGCCGGCCGGTGCGGCGTCACCGACAATCATTGTTTATGCAAGTGGTGAAATTGTTTTCGAGATATTTTTGAAATATACATTGGGAATGGTACAGTTTTCCGGCGTGATAATGTAAGGACTTGTCTGTCTCCTCATCCTTTTGCAGCACCGACTATCATTAAAGTAAACATAAGATTAAAACTTATATCTTAATATAATTACAAGCACTATCGCGTGCTAAGCTAATATACAAATTATTGGAGCACAAAATTTTATTTGCCCAGGTTGCCGAGTGGTTTAGGCATCCGGCGCAAAGTCGGGGGATGCGTGTTTGATTCCCGACTGGAGCATAAAATTTTGTGCTCCAATAATTTGTAAAATATTATACAGGGTTCCTGCTGACAGAGGAGAGTAGAAGTAAAATAGATTCCGCTGACACCCTATATGTATTTGGACGAAAGAAAGTAGAGTAAGCTAAAATATGTATTTTATGTTTATTTCAGGCGCCGCATTCGCTTCTAACATTGCAGGCGGCTTCTCGACGGCCATCGCTGTGCTTTGTCACGAGCTGCCTCACGAATTGGGTAAGATAATCTATTTTATTATCAAAATCGTCGTCGCTATCTTCACAGCTGGCTACGAAATTGTATAAAAAATCTCGCGTTTTTGGGACTTTTTACGGCGGCCATCTTGAATCTACCATCTTGAAATTTAGACGGCTGTTGAAGTAGCCCTTGTATTCGCCTAGAATTCACCATCTTGTTCTTGATTTTATTTTTTCAAATATCCGTTGGATAATGGTATTAGTGACGATCTGTAAGAACCAATAGACAAAATGTATTTCATTTTGCAAAATGCTTTGACACCACACTTTCAATAGTGTTGAAGCGCTTTGTAGGGCAGCCATCTTAAATATGCCATCTTGAAATTTTGACATCTGTTATAGGCAACACATGTGTTTGCATATGACATTTGCCAAACATCTCTGATATAACTGCGTTTGGGTGAGGCCGTTCTACCCTAAGATTTTTTTACCTGTAGATAAGTTGTGAGCCGCCCATATTTACTAGACGAATGCAAGGTAATTACCGTAGTCGCTACCAGTCTTGTTTTTTTAGGAATAATTTGTGGACAAATATGCCTTTCTGTGTCTTTAGACAATGCACCAATTATCCAGGCACTGTGAGAGATATGAAAAATGTTTCATTTCATGCGTAATTATTGCTTTTATTGTTGAAATATAAAATATCGTCATTATTTTTTTACCTTAGGAACTAATCACAATGAAATTAATGAGCGAGATGTGTGGATCGTTATGTGTGAGAGAGTGAAAGAGGTCGCAGCGTAATGATGATCGGAACGTTTCATGGCGGTTCGGTGGTAACACAAATTGCTTATTTATCCCTTTCTAACAACAGATATGACGCATAATATTTGAATGTTATTACAAAATGCATATACATGTGTGTAGGTATGTAGATGGTAAATTCTAGTAAGCTTTTAGAGCACTGGTGTTCGGATATAACTACTCTATGTATTTCAACTCTCTGGTTAACCCAATAGAAATATAATATGTTAATTTAAAACAAAGGCTAAGGAACGGAAAATGGATAATAGTATGTCATGGAATAAGGTGTTTAGATAGTATTCTGAATCCTTGGTGGACACTAATTTACCAATTTGAATATACGATCAGACATACGTGCTGACGATTCCAGAAAATTATGCGTTCAAAGATTGTTTAATGACATTTTCACATGTTACATCGACATCATAGTTATTGTGGTACGTTTCAGGCGACTTCGCGGTGCTGCTGAAGGCGGGCATGTCTGTGAGGCGCGCCGTGTGCTACAACATTCTGTCGTCGGTGCTGTGCCTCGCGGGCATGGTGTGCGGCGTGCTGGTCGGGCACGCGCCCTCCGCCACGCGCTGGCTGTTCGCCGTCGCCGCCGGGACCTTCCTCTACATCGCGCTTGTTGATATGGTGAGTCGCCACTATTTTTGTTTACAGGTTATGGGCCCAGATACGCTCATATGTTATGAAACTTTTATCCTTGTACAGTTTGTGGGCCTAGATACTCTCATAGGTCGATGAACTTCCTTTGTAACAAAAAAAAACAGGTTATGATTCCAGATACTATTTATTTTACCTGTTGGTGATTTTGTAACCTCGTAACAGATTATTGTCCCAAATGGTGACCTTTCCTTGTAACAGCTTATGGACCCAGCTACTATCAGTGTTTCTACTATATAACTTTGTATTATACTATGTATGATATTTAAATATTTAGAATTAATAGTATTTTTTGTCTACAGATGCCAGAGTTAAGCACATCACACAGCAAAGAAGGCACCCTTTGCCAATGCTTCCTACAACTCATGGGGCTTGCCACCGGCATTGGAATTATGCTGATCATTGCCCTCTACGAACATGATTTGAAGAACTTATTCGGATAGAATACAGTGAAACAGTAAAAAAGTGAAAGTGCTAAAGTGCTAAAAAAATATGGGAAGTGCAAAAAAATATGAACAATGTGCTAAATATCTATCTTCTTATCAAGACGTCAAGGTATCAGATGGGTTTGTAATTATTGTGAAAATAATCGTTGTCTATGCTGAAGAACAAAATTTCTCTCTTAAAGTGTTGAAGGACCAAACATAAAATCACTTGAAATCAATTTCAATAGTTCGGGAGAGATTGTAAATTGGATTGTGTGTAATGTTCTTAAATTATGAACACATCCTTTATTTAAAAACTATCTAAATATTTTCTCATAATACAAGCTAACTATCCTAACAACTTAATCCTAACTATATAAATAAATTCTATTCTATCCAAAAAAAACGAATTTTGGTTAGCTACTACCAATATTGAGGATCAGTTTTTAAATGCTTTTATATCTAACTAAACTCACTAAAGTTCCTTGAAACAAATATTCTGTCTATAGTTATAAGTATTTAACGGGAATTAATCGCGATAAAACATGTATATTTTTATTTATTTACCTCGACGTTTCGACCAAGCTGCATTGGTCGTGGTCGGCAAAATCAAATGGTAGTTGGAGAAAATACTCGCCCTTCAAGACGTTGACACCCGCCTCTTCAGTCCGCTCGTGACCACGACCAATGCAGCTTAGACGAAACGTCAAGGTAAATAAATATATACGTGTATTATCACGATTAAGTCCCATTAAATCCTTATAACTATCCCTACGGTTCAATTCACGCAAATATGCGCTATTTGCACTGTATGCACGCAAACGGTCGGTTCATAACTTGCTAAACAGACACCACGATAGCATAATGACATCATCTTTGACGTCACCTCCGGCCGCAAACAACGCTCACAGAAAAGTGGTAGTGCAATGTATGCACAAACGTCAAACTCAAATCTTGACAGATAGATGAGGAGATTTTTATTGTTGTGGTTAGAATGTTGAACGTACAAACATCTGTTCACAAAAGAATGCCTTGAAATGCAATACTTCTATTATCAATAATTGATGTGAAGGGATTTTTTTGGGTCAATTGCGAAATAGCAAATTGACAGTTAGCAGATGTTATAAGCGCGGCTACATATCGGTTCACATCGTTTGCGCGCAAACAGTGCATATTCTCGTATTTCAGTTATGAACCAAGCTTTTGCAGTGTATGCAGTGACAGCAGTGTTTGCGTGATTTAAACCGTAGTGTATGTGTCCAAGTTGAGAAAGTCTTAAGACATTCTGTCTGTTGGTAGTTTGGAAGTGCATTTACTCGGTGTAAGCTAAGTCCTAATGTCAGCATTAACGTTTGGACAAGCGCTAAATCCAGGCTTAGACTTCTCAATTCTGACCCATCTTGATAAACCTTGTATATAACAACCATAATACATTGTGTTATTAAACTTATTATGTCTCGATATATATATCATATCTAAAAACTATGACAACAGCAATCACGGCACAACTTCTACCAATAATCCCTATTTCGATACAAAAATAAATAAATAAATACACAAAATGTGACAAAAAAGTACTTAACTTGGTACAAACCAACATGGTACTTAAATTAATAAACGAAGTATACCAGTGCTTAAAAAATGGTGCGAAATTGTGATGCCTGAGATGTGAAAAATTAAAAAATATAATATTCCAAGCATTTTTAGTGAAACTAAAATTAAGTGGACTCAAGTGTTGAAACTATTACTTAGTTTTAAGTATTTCGATATAATTTTAATGTACCCCCATTTCAGATTATTTTTTACTCTTTCAGTGGGGGTTAGGTTAGGGTTCCTAGATATGTAATAAAAAATTGTACATTGAATAAATTGTAATTGTCGTGAGGTGATTTTGAGCCAAAATGTGCATTTTTAGTAGCGTGAAATACAAATTATTGACAAGTACCTACTTTATTGTATTTTGTGTATAATTAGGTACACTTTGCATGCTAGCACAGTTTGTAAGTTTCCTTGATAACTTAGTTACTGCCTGCTGAATTATCAATTACCTGTGAAAAGTTTTCTTCTAATCACTAAAATGTACCTTTTTTATAACTTATATAGTTCAGTGAACTCCGTGGGTTCAAAATGGGTGGACACTTGTACCTTTTTTATAACTTATATAGTTCAGTGAACTGCGTGGGTTCAAAATGGGTGTACACTTTCCAGGCTTAAAATTACCCCTAAATTAATATTTGTACTTACATATACAAAAATCGTTTTTATGTGATTTAGAATACAATAAAATATCAATAAAATTATATATGTCAATATTTATTCTTAAAATTACAGAACGTACCTACTGCTTCCTAAACTTTATATAAGTCATTATTACTTTGTGTAATAATATATGATTAAATATGTAAGAATTTTTTTTTTCAATTTGTAGGAATAAATCATAAAAAAAAACTGTTCAGCTAGTAATGTAAATATATAATTAAACTCATACAATTCATTAAATAATATTTTGTATAATTGACTAGGTTCAAAACAGTATATAATATACATAAATTTAGCATTTCTTTACTCGAATATATGATATAAAATAAGTCGGCAAATATGATGAAAATCGTCTCACAGATGTAAAAAAATATCATTAAAGAGAAAAAAATATGGTTAAATATCTAAAATCACCATTATTATTTCAGAAATATTCTCAAATGTTAAAAAACAATAATAAACTTGACTTATTTCTCCCATTTAAAGAGATGAGCACTTGTGATGTAATTCACAGAACATGCATTATTGCAAAAATTAAAATATTAAATAGTACAGTTTCACTATAGCCATAATTTCGCTTGTTTGTCAGTATCACATAGTTTACTGAAACTTAATATTGACTGGTTAAAACATATAAATATATTAGTAAACTAAATTTCTTAATATCTGAATGTGCTATAATTTTTACTGTTAGTGTTAAAATTGAGACCACACTACTTATTCAAAACTACCAATATTTTTATTTGAAACACTTTTTTACTAACATTTAAAAGTAACATTATCGCTTACTACATATTCTTAACAGATACACGGGGTACATCAATGTTAAAATCATTTATTACAATTTCTATGCAAATCCAGTTTTACATAGCTGGTATCATCATCCACGTTTACATATATATTGTGGTTTCAATTTAATAAAAGTCTGTAGATTTTCTAATGATAATACAATTTTCTATAAAAATTTGTAGTAACACAAAAGGAAATGATCATCGTAGAATCGGAGCTGAAGGAGTTTTGATCATTGACTCCTATCCGTTCATCTCTTTCATTTTCCTTTTAACATGCTGTTCTTCTAGGACAAAGGTCAATGACCGATGTTCCGCGAGTGAGAGTTAAAAGGCGGATTACATGTAGGGCGTTCGGATAGCCTATCAGTTCCAAAAATAACACTCAAAAACGCTAAAAATGATCACACAGGGCGTTCGTATAGGGACTTCGTGAGCATGAATATCGTTTTCGCTCACCGTTCGGATAGCTTTGAAAACGCTACAAATGACAGAGAAAAGTGCTATTTTTGACCCACGTCTTACCGTGGGATCGTTGTGATCGTTTTTTGACAACTAGCATTTTATGAGAAATATTGTGGTTCCTATCATAAAGAATAGAACTGGCGATGCCTCCGACAGATTTAATTACAGAATTATATCTTTGGCTTCAGTTGTTGCACCTATATCTTTAGCTGCAGTTCCAAAAAACGTTATTTTGGGTTTCAGCGGTTGTCAAAATATGAAAATAAGTATAAGGCGTTCGGATAGCATACAGTCGTTGGTGATCAAAAATAGCAGAAGCTTCTTTCCGAACGCTAAGATACAAATGCCACTTTTGAAACTGCTACAAACGCAACCGAGCCAAAACGAACGCACCTATGGGGTCAGTGACCGTATTTCGTCCACTGTTCTAAATTTTTTGTATGTAAAGTCAAAAAGTAAATCAAGTATAGTTTTTTCAGAAAGAAAAAAGATACTTTCCTTTATTCTGGTAAACTAAACTCATACATCCTTCATGTACTCCAAGATCTATCGATAAATATGTGAATAAAAAGTCAGCTCAAAAAAAGCTATAGCGGAGTAACAACCTTCATGTGACCAATCGGATGCAATCATTTCTAAGCGCTAAATAAATTAACCAATCCAATTGAATTTGGCAAATTGTGCATGTTTTGGAAGTTCGATGAGTCCAAAATCAAATTGTTACACTTCTTTACATATTTATTTGTAGATGTATTAACATATACATATATATAAAATATATCACAGATATCACTGGATAGTTCTATCGATTAAATATTCTGACATTTAGTTTCAAAGTCCACCATTATAATATGGTTATTGACTAAAACCAAAACACAAAACTAATTCCTATAATTTTGTTCCTATTCTGTACTTAAATTGTTAAATTTTGAGTTGCCTAGTTTTATTTCTGATGCTATTTATTATTGCATAGGTTTTTATCAATAATCTGCTTCTGAGCTATCATTGTATTGAATTTTAAATAAAGTATTGTTTGATACATGTTGCCGATGAATGTGTCTTTTTTTTATGTGGACTAAATAATGGCAAAAAGTTTATATGTACATAAGCAAAATAATATTTTTAAAGTGGCATTTCAAGTCGAATAGTCATCTTGTCTTTTGTCGAAGAAAAGTTTTTGGACGATTTTTGATGTTGAATCAATTACTTCATCAGGCAAAAACTGATATGCTTTTCTGTCAAACTGTTTTAGATATTATTCTTTAATGAAATAAATAATTCTTGTCTTATTTCAACCAGAATTTAGACTGTAATTATTATATCGTCAAAATTTAAAATTAGTTTCAAAATATTTAATTATTTAGTCCCATTATTACATAGTTTTATTTATATTAAGTACAGTGCTTTATTACCTAATTCCTATCTATAATTAAAAAAACTGTATACAAATTTACTTTGTAATTATTGATTTTTGTACTGTTATGGTGCATGCTTAAGTTCAGTTACTTAAGTTATATATAAGTTACATTTAAGTTATAGTTTAAGTAACTTGTGTTAGTGATTCTGAGAGCAGTAGCGTGTGATGGTGTCGATAATTCAAATGTATGATTAAATCATGGCCAAACTTGAAACGAAATTTTATTTCTTCGCCTACATACATGTCAAAAAACAACTTCACCGCAAGCCATTTTATATTTAGGATTTACTCCACTTATACTTACCATTGAACCCTTATTCTTCTTCTGTTGGGTCGCTGTGATATTTATTTTTTATTATCATAGCGTGATGCACGTTACCACAGCGGCGGCACCCACTGCTTACCAGTTGGTTTAGGATTTTCAAAACAATATAAAATTGTATATAAATTATGAACTTGCGAAAGAACTTAACGTAGGAATTGTGCCCAAAAACACCTAAAGACTATAATAACAGTTCTGGTTTATGACAAAATATCAAAAAAATCAACAGTAAGGCAGTTGTCTCACCGGAAACGATGAACGAGTAACGAGGTAGCGAGCAGCGGGAAGCGAGTGCGTAGTTCCGATAGTTGTGTAGCACGGCTATCTTGTGCTATATGAGTGTTATCATTCATAGTTCTTGTCGCTCAGCGACAAACTAGTGAAGCGAGTGCTCGTCGGCAGTGTGAACAGTCAGCGATCAACTATTTGTATATGCATCTCTCTTATTTACACGGAATGTATATCTATTGTACGTTTCTTGAGCGAGAAAATAGTCGATAGTTACTCGTTTTTTCGTCGGCGGTGGGGCAAGTGCCTAACTGGGGCGGTAGACTTCAACAAAAACAAAATATTTAAGTTTACCATTGTTCAAATTCATCATATTAGTAATTACTCACCCCTATTTTGGGTGCCCCTAGCGCCCTCTATTAATCCTAGCACAGCACGGGCGATCGAATTGGTCGAAGAGCAAATGATAACAAGCATTTCTGTGGGGTTGCCATAATCTCAACGCTTGACTTCGGTTGGGGATCGCAGTGTAAGATGGCAGATCTGAATTCCATGCTGACAACCTTCTGGTAAGCATATACCTATTGTCACCTCTAACGACTGTATTGAAGCAAAAAAAAAATCGCGGATTGACGGTACGTAAGTACTTACCTAACCTAATACTAGGCTTGGCTCACTCCGCACTCCGCGGTACATTGCTGCAGGTACATCGACGTATCCATTCGGACGGGATTATTGTACGGTGCGTGCCGCGTCAGAAGAGATCAGAGCTATGCGTGCACATGCGATAGAAAGAGAGACGACTTGTAGGTGAATGTAAATATTAGGTACTCCGTGCTTTGCGAGCTGAAGTGCACTTTATTGCTTAGAAGCTATTTATTTATTTTATTTTTATGTTTTCTTCATAGGTATAGTTACAGATATTAGGCTATAAACTTAAATTTAGATGTTTTATGGAAGATCAGCACTGTCATCTCTTTGTTATACTGTAGACATAAGTAATAATAATATTCTAAATACATAATACAAGATATACAACACGGTCACATTAACTCGACGCATCGCTGGAATGCGGGTTGCCCGCCCGCTCCTCCCCACATTCCCTTTTCTCGCCCGCCAAGTGTCAGTACACAGTACAAACCGTACTTGAGCGCCAAAATGACGTCACAAGGTCAAGCGTCTAGTTAATGTGACCGCGTTGTACTAATTTCTAAACAAATTTTGACAGATCCATTTGCTTATGTCAATGTGTGAAGATATACTTTGTAAGACGGATAACTACATGGGAACATGTCTTTTGAATCGACATTACTTAAGGTGTCGTTTTGGTGTTAAAGGTGTTACACATTCTTATTAGAGGAATGTTTTCCGAAACATTGTTATAGGTAGGAGGTATGCTAAACAGCTTATAATTGCGCGTAGAACGAGTGGGTACTTTAAAGGAACGTTTTTTACTAAATCACTGCTGTACATATCCGTGATAGTCCTTCGAGATTCAAGAGTCGCATATTTATTGGAATGGCTTTTCGGAGCGATCCTTACGTTACGTTTATTGTGCTAATACAGTCTATTACAAAGATCTTTTGATTGTCTTTATATTCAACGCCTGCTTGAGATGTGTAACATTTCCCAGCCAATGGAAACTGGTACAATTTGTTATGATCCTTAAACCAGGCAAACAAGCCCAACAAGTGTTCATATAGACCCATAAGCCTGTTTCCCATTGCTGGAAAATACTTTAAAAAATATTTCTGAGTAGAATGCAAGAACATCTCCAGGAAACATTGCCTCAACATCAGTTTGGTTTGGATTGCTCAATCAACATATCGTCCTCTGCATTGTCGTTCTCGTTCATGTATACCATTTGACGCCAAGAACGTTATTTTCGATAATTTTGACCACATTTTGCGTCTGTGGTACCTACATCTAATATACTTGTATCTAGCCTGAACAACATCTTCGACCGCATCATCAGTTACCATCAGGTGAGATAGTGGTCAAAAGTTATTGACGTCAAATGGAATACGTACTAAAACCTTAGGGCCTTAGGATCCTTTGAAGGTAGGTACTAAAGAGCAATATGTTCATGAGACCATATAAGTAAATATATGGTAGTTACTAGGTAATACGCTACGAATAAGTAATTAAAAGAAATGTAATTCAAGCTCAAAAACAACAGAACGCACACGGTACCGCGGCGGGCGTGGTTTAAAAAGTGTACCGTGCCGCGCTCTCAGTTCGCCGCGTGGGCTCGAGTCATGCGGTGGTGCCGCGGGAAGTTTTTACTGAATTTATCAATGTTCTTCTGGGTTGTTAAATACTGCAAAAATATAAGTGTATTGTAAAATTCAGGAGATGCCATACGGATATGAAAATTTTGGGAATAGCTTTCATAAACGAGTAGGTAAATATTATAGCATAATTCTAGGTTAGCCTGAACAACATCTTCGACCACATCATCACTTACCATCAGGTGAGATAGTGGTCAAAGGCTATCAAGCATAAAAAAAAAACAATATTTTGGATACCAATACTATTAATATAATATATTTCATTCCACAATATGTAACCTTGTTAGGTAGGTACGTATTTATTTTCTATTACATGTTTTTCAAATAATACATTTATGGTTTTTCAAGCTATTAGTTTCGGAAGATTATATTTAGGTACTTTCTAGGAAAAATATTTTATTAACAAAAAGTCGGTAAGTAAATAATATAGGTATATTGTGCCAAAAAAGAAGAAACTGATTTCAATATATTTTTTTACGCAAGTTAATATTAGTTAGATATAACTTAAATGTAACATTACTGACAGGAATTAAATTTGACAATTAAAAATGTCTTATTGCTATGTTACAGTAATTAAGCATAGGTATCAAGTTTTGGCGGTATGTATTTCAATGAAATGCTGCAAACTATATTAAAAACTTCAGCTACTACAATAAAAGCGTTTAGTCAACCTACCTGCCATTTCATGCTTGCAAGCAGTCTAAACACACAACTCCTACCAGTTGGCAGCGTGCCCAGCATGCCCAGAATTTTATTATTATTGTAGAATTCCGTTGTACCTAAATGAAGTAGATGGATTGTTGTTGAATCTACAAGGATCATATCTCATAACCTCGCTAATACCTCCCTCCTACACATAAGTAAACTACCTATACACAAATCATCTCTCTCTCTGGCTTCCTAACTCATACATCAAATGAAGCTTTAATATAGACACTGACACTGAGAGTACAAGATGAATGCTATTTAACTTAGAACTAAATTATTAAATAGTATAAATAAGAGGGTATAAAATTTACAATACAGAGTTATCAAGGGTTACCAAGATGCGCTTAGTTTGGAAGTTTTGGAACCCATTGCCTAAACATGCATGAATATATAAATGTTTATTAGGATTACTTATTTAGATAAGAAACTAGGAATATTATAATTTACTTAGTATGTAGTATTTGTTAACTCTGTTATGAAGAATTAGTAAACAACAATCATCTTTATGTTTTTTTTTTATAATTTTGTTCATCAACGTCTTGATTGTTCGTCAACAAATGAAGAAATTGTTAATGAGCGACTGATCCGCTGCCTCTGTAGTTTTTTGTACTCGTGCTGTAGCTACCTATGTTTCGTTCTCGTGGTGCTCTTGTTCTCGCAGACGTTCGTCACGCTGTTCTTCAGATTCGAGTGCACGACCCTCTTCTGTCCTGAGACTTTGAGCTGCATTTCTTGCTGCGATTTGTTCTGCCGACTGATGAGCTCTTTCAACACGTTTGCGTCGCGCATCACGGCTCCGCGCGTTGTTGAGGTTAGATTTTTTCGGTGGCATTCGACTGAAAATAATAATTTAAAAAGTTTAAATATTATTAAAAAAAAACTGAAAAGCATGAAACTATTATAGCACATTGTAATGAGCAGTGCAAAATATTTTTTAATAGATGTACCTACAATAAAAATAATTTAAAAAAATATTTGTACAATTATTTAAAAAATGTGGGCAGCTTTGTACCATTTTTTCGTATATACATTATATTAATTAACTTTTGGAGATAGCATTATTAATCTCCGTTAAATTAACTGCAAAAGGGTAAATATTTTTTTGTAAATCGATTAATTATTTTAACAATATACTTACCTAATGTTTTCTTAAGTTTTTGCAATCGTTACACATAGTAATTTTAACTCTAAAAGGTTTGATCGTGGTCACGGTGACTGTCACGATCACTGCAAAGTGTTTGCAACGTCGGGACAAAATAATGACAAATATACTCGATTTAAACTGTTTAAAGTTGTTCAATTACATACAATTATTTATTATATTGACAATATAATAAATAAATAAAATGAGAAGCAAGCGGATGATAGGTAAATAGATCTTTGAAATAGATATCCTGATTCATTTAGATCGAGCGTAAGTACCTACCTCTTCCATGATGACCATTAAAATATATCATACAGTGTGATTTGATGCATAGCAAATTTAATAATATAAATATGTGATAATACTTACATGTAAATATTTTAATTAAAGAGTTTTAAACAATGAATCACTAGTACCTAATAAAAAAGCAGGAATAATTTCACTGTATTGTCTTCACTACAATATGAATTTAATTTATAGATACTTCAGTCTAAGAAACACGTGGCCGGCTATGCTTACACAAAAAATTGAACAAGTAAGAACAATTGAATGTATTTCGTTTATTACTAATAAATTTAGGTTATACCTTAGCCTCAGCAACACGTGGTGTTATGTATGTATATTGCAGTGTTGCCAGAGGCCTATAGCCAAAAGTAACATGAGACAGCTCAAAAAGTAACATTTTCACGTAAAGAGTAACATCATCTTATTTTATGTAGAAAACGAAACTAATCATATAATAGGCACTTTATTTCATTTGTTACGTGTCCAAGGAACAATTATTGATCGAACAATTAATGATTAACCTGAAAAATACATACAATTAATAATGTGTTAATAATATACCAACCAATACAAAAATGTTTTTCAATAGCTCCACTACAAATTACTTTGGTAATCATTTTTTAAAAAGTTATCATAACGATTAGGTGCAACGGAGTTGCTAATTTGAACTTGAACCTTAAAGAACATCACTTTAATATAGTCAAATAAGTCATGAAAGCAACTTATAGGTGATATTTAAAGGTTATTTTATTATGCAGTTAGTACCTTCACTACTCCTATTATAATTTATGTTTCATGCTTCATTGCTTGTGATGGCTCAAATTTTGTAGCGTTTTTTATATTTGCTTTAGTAGCCATCAAATAAGAAATCGTTTCAGTGTTAAGTCTCTTCTGGTTATCAAACTTTATCAATTGTTTTGTATTAAATTACATGAAGTTGCCGGCTATTGTTTCAATAAATTTTTATACTACAGGTTTTAATTAGTGGGGTATTGGTTTTTCAGACTGGAAAAGGCGATTGAAATTGTTGATTAAGTTTAGAACGTAAGACATACATTCTAGGTTACTTTTTCTGAGTGTTTCCTCCAATCTAAAGTACTCAAAGAGTACATCGTACTGTTCTAATACTCTGTCGACGCAAGCCTGTAGAGATAGCCATCTTGTGGCTGAAGGGTTTAAAATATAATGAATTTTGACTTTAAAAGACAGGAAAAGGTAAGAGAATAGCTTTTTCTGTCTTTAGGAAGTGCGGCAAAAATGGGATCCAACATTTCAAAAAAAATATTTTATTTCAAATATGGCAAGGAATTAAGTACAAACTAAGCATTCATCCTCATCAAAATATATTACGCGATGAATTAAAATGTAAGAACGTTAAGAAGAAGACAATGCATTAAAAACAACAGATACAAACATACACTAATACCAAACATACACTTACATTATACGATACATTGCGTACAGCTTGACCATAATAAGTAAAAAAAAATGGTAACACTTAAAAATCACGAATAAAGTTACTACACTGAATAATATAATATGTTTATTGAATTTTTGTAGATCCATTTTTTTTACTAAGCCTGATATGTTAGCCTTTGACCAATATATCACCTCATGGTAAGTGATGATGTATCATGTAGTCAAAGATGCTGTTCAGGCTAACCCAGAATTACTGGCTTTCAAGGACAGCTGCCGGAACACACCGTTAGGTGCTTGGCGACAGATTTTCTACTTGAGGGTGGTAGATAGCTGGGCGGGCATTCACCAAATGCCCTACCACCATGCGAATACGTAACGTGAGTTATTTCCACTCTTTCTGACAAACTCTAAATTAGGTAGTGTCCACGAAGTTTTGTCCTTTTTTAAACGTAGCCACAGTCCCTTTGGCCTGATATTTACCTATTCGATAATATTTTTGAAATACGTAGTCGATATTGAAAAAAAGGTACGTCATGTAGCCTGTAGAATAAAGTCTATTTGAGAGTTTATAGGGTTCATAGGACAATTATAAGGGGGGTAACAATGTCAAAATACGCAAAACACGTGTCTTTAAAAGTCACGAAAACTACTTGTGAAGTAAGGTTCATATTAGCGCACGACGCGACGTGATGAAAACGTCAAATTCTCAAACGGCAAAGTCTCGCCGATGATCGAAAATAACAGAAAATAATACTTTTCATATGGATGCGATGATTTAAAAACAAAGTAAACATTACGAATGGTTGAATATGGGAGTATTTTAATATCTTGGCTAAAATCCTAAAAGTTACATAAAAGTAACATTTTGAGTTGTGTAACATGGAAGTAACATAGGGAAGTCAAAAGTAACATAAAATGTTACAAAAGTAACATTTTGGCAACGCTGGTATATTGTATCTAATCTAATTATACTCATATGAACGTTTGTATTTTTAACATAGCGCCATCTACTAACATATTTATACGTAATTTTTTATATATAAAGATATTAACATAGCGCCATCTATTGAATACCTACTCAATCCAGTAAACAGATATCGCCATCTGTTAGAATCGTTTGGAGCTAACAGATAATTGTGACTGTCAACTAATAGACAATTTGCAATAAAATAATATTGCGACTATAAATTGAGATGTAAGCTTCGAGATGAAAGTTAGCCTATCTATAAAGTTTCTAGATGTAGAAAGGGCACAGCGTGCTTTGTTGAAGACTATGTTTTTTAAGCCATATCGCTTCTCTTCAAATGAACTTTATAAATATTGTGACTTTCTAACAGTAAGGAAGCTGTACATACTATTCTCTATACTAAAAATACATAAAACAACTGAATATAAACCAATAAATTTAACAAAACGACGAAAATATGTTAGTACCTATGTCGAGAAAAAGAGTACGACTAAGTTCGCTAAACGACAATATTTATCTCAAGCTACCTATCTCTATAATGTGGTGAACAGAAAATTGGCGATTTGTTCAAAGTCTTATTATGAGTGTAAAAAAACCCTATCTTCATGGCTTAGGACTCTTACGATGTAACTGAGGCAGTTCTTCATCCTATTATATAATATGTCAAACAAATCACACACAACACACACACGCGCCCGCGTACACACACACATACGCACGCACACACACTCACTCACCCTCGACGCACACTTAGTTAAATTCTAAAGTATTTAGTTCTTAATTTAATTTTGAGTTAATTAGTACTTATGAATCAGTACTAATATTATAAATGCGAAAGTAACTCTGTCTGTCTGTTACGCTTTCACGCCAATACTACTGGACCGATTTGAATGAAATTTGGTATGGAGATAGTTTGAGACCCGGGAAAAAACATAGGATAGTTTTTATCTGACTGCGCAAAAAGAGGTTAATGTTTTCGCGCGATAACCGACATACGCGCGGGCGGAGCCGCGCCCGGAAAGCTAGTTTTCTATAAATATGGAAGGGCGAGGTCTTCTGATACAGGTATACATTTATTTAAAAGAAGGCCTCTGCACAATGTTATATGGATACATGTACCTAGTTTATGAAAATAAAAATGTATCTAATTATCAAATCTAACGATAAAAATTTGGACTAGAAAACAAAAACACCTTGAATTCTGTGCCTATTTTTAGTATTGGCAACATTAGTCCTATTCCAAATACCCCGCCCTCCCCTCACCGTTTGTTTTGACGTATTCCGTTACTTTGTGTTGCGAGGTATAGAAGCGCTCGTAGCGAAGTTTGCTTAGCTGTTCCTAACCGATCAGTTAAGTCAAGCAACGTCCGCCACGTTCATCACTTGGATAGGTGACCGCTATTGACATTACCTACTACTGAGCGTGCACATGCTTAACGTGCCCTTAAGCCGTCGGTCCCAGCTGTTGTCTTCTGGCTAGCTACCACCCTCAAATAGAAAATCTATCGCCATACACCTAACGGTGTGTTCCGGCAGATTCCTTGAGAGCCAGTAACTCTAGGTTAGCCTGAACAACATCTCCGACCACATCGTCACTTACCATCAGGCGAGATAGTGATCAAAGGCTAACCTATCAGGAATGAATAAAAAATTAGATAGATAGATAGAAAACTCTTTATTGTTACACCACTTTAGAAATATAAAAGTTTACAAATTAAATAATAATAACATAGTGTTACAATGGGCGGCCTTATCACTAAAAGTCATCTCTACCAGGCAACCTTAGGTTGGAATTGAACGAATAAAACAATAGAGGCGGGTGTAGTACAAATACATAATCAAATTTCATAAAATCATTTTAAAATAAAACGTATTTTAGTGTAAAACAAATATATAAAAATCGCATACATATAGGTTTTTATAATAATTAAACAAATACAATTATAAACATATATATAATAGATAATGTTATATAAAAATATATACATATTATAATATTATCTCATATATAGCATAGTAATTGACAAAAATATAGTGCAAAATTAATTGGACAAATAAAACCTTACTTGATCCTTGAACATATTAAATTTTTAGCACCATATTAAAATTAATATGGTGTTAAAAATTATTCCACTAAATTCGATCCCCAAGATACAGACTTAGTGCTTAGTTTGGGGCTCGCTGTCAATCTATCAATAAGAATTTTAATTATTATAGAATCTAAGTTAACCATTGTATCTACCTATAAATCTTTTTGGCAATACATTATCTTATCTATCGTAAGTACACCTGGTAAGTAACGAGTTGATTCGTTTATACTTATACTGTGGTTGTTTTTCAACTGTTCCTTAATAATTTTTGAGACACCAATCGGGAATATTTGAGATATTTCATATAAAATATTGCCGGCAATAATTAAAGGGTATACGCAACATCCATTAAGTAACAATTTAAATAAATAAAAACAAATAAATACATTGAAAATAAGGTTTCCACATAAGTAACGGGCCATTTTATTTGAAAACCGCCCACTTACCATATCATATTTTTTTCTATAAATGTATGTGTATCTCTTCTTTTGTAAATAAAACCCATAAGCCGTTAGTATTTATATATTTCAACAAAATTACAAAATACATTACATAAGTCTCATTTTCTTAATGTTAAATTAAAGGTCCGTTCACACAGGCCGGTGCGGAGTACAGAGCAAACGTTGACAGTTGATTTTCTAGTTAATTTTAATGTATTTAACTCTTAAAAAAGTTCGAAAGTATGAAACACTCAATTTCGATTGCCTACTTTGATACTACATTTTTTATAGTTATTGTGTTTTCTAAAAGTACTGAATTGATTTTGATGAAATTCCTATGGGAACAATCTGAACTTTCAAATAAAAGTAACAAAACTATTAAAAAATTATCGAATAAAAAAAAATACAAGTAAATTCAGAACCTCCTACTCGTTTTGAAGTAATTTAAAAGAAAATAGAAAGCTTGCAAGCTGTGTGAGACTTAAAAATAAGTCATAGTGCAACGATCATTATAAAAATTAAAATAATTTAATGAATTAATTATTTATTTATATACCATTTTATTTATTCTGCTCTTCGCGCCGCTCTATTTGAACGGACACTAACAAATGTCAGGAGCAATAATTATTTATTTCTTAACAATGGGTGATTTATGATTGACGAACACTGATCCACTCGGCACCGCAATAACATCGCCTCAACTCGCACCATTCAGTATTATTATTAATATGTTCCGTTCATACGACAACATACACTATATACAGGGTTATTGGTAAATTGGTTTTTGAGAGCCAGTAACTCTAGGTTAGTCTGAACAACATCCTCGACCACATCATCACTTACCATCAGGTGTGATAGTGGTCAAAAACTAAACTATCAGGCATAAAAAAAATGGTAACAACCTCTTAGGGTTGACATCTGCTAGTCCTAACAAACATTTAGAGACGATTTTTCTTTGTTTTTTTTTTGTGTTTTTGATGAAATAAGCACGAGGACCACCTGATGTTAAAAGTCTCTTGTGCCTGTGATTTATTATTTCATATTTTTTATTATTTTGCTCGATGTAGATAAGCAAAACTCTTTTCAAAGGGAGCACGGCGTAGTCCAGTGTTGCCGTGGCGAGCGCTCTTGGCTCGGAGTAGGCATTGTCTTTCACTACGAGACAGAACTTAAAACAGTACGTTTTTCTAGTACTGTCTGAAACTTTTAACACTGGACCGCGCCGCGCTCCTTTTGAATAGAGTTTTAAATATTTACATCGAGCAAAGTAATAAAAATATATGAAATAATACATTACAGGCACAAGAGACCTTTAACATCAGGTGGTCCTCGTGCTTATACCGTCAAAAACACATAACAAAAATCACCTCAAAATGTTTGTTAGGACTAGCAGAAGTCAACCCTAAGAGGTTCACCTAAGAGGAACACCCTTCATCCATCGGAACCTTTAAGTTGTTTAGAAAACAAGATTAGGTAAAAAGGAAATACCTACATCATTCTGATGTGGGAATAGTTTCCAACTGCATGCGCTACGTGACGGTGCCTTTCTCAACCTGAGAAGTCAGGTTGAAGAAAGAACAACGACACATGCATGTTCGTTTGGAAAAGTTATAGGTTACTTTAGACAATTAATAAGTTGATTAAAATTAACATATAACAATATAGATAAGTTAGTTTATAAGTTAGTATAAGAAAATATTTGGATTATAAACACCTTATAAAGTTAAAATAAATAAATAAAAAATTGATTGTAATGGTACCCTATATTAAATAAGGGTAGGTTTTAGCTCGCGGGCCGGGACGCCTAGTTGCTCCCGGACAAATAAAAAAAAAACCCTAAGAGGTTGTTAGCCATTTACCAATAACCCTGTATACAACGCCGAATCGGCATCTGCTTCCCTCGGGACAATCCCGCGGGTAGTTGCGAGAATGACGCCGTGATATTGATACGGCGCCGATGCGATACGTCTGCGTCGTCTTTACATTCCGGACAGTCGAAGGGTACCCTAGGGTGTAACACGTTTGGGGTCGCGCGGGAACATTGACGTTTTCCTAATGTTATCGAGTCCTAGGTACAGCATTACCACTCTCTCCATTCCGATACCTCCTCCTGTGAAACAATTAGAACATATTATAATATTAATAATAATATATGAAAATACACTTATGTACACACACACACACTCTCTCTCTCTCACACACACACACACACACACACATACACACGCAAAAAACTCACATTTAATGTATAATTTTGTCTGAGCGTATTAAATATTTACTGCAAAATTTTTTCGGGGAAGACACTGCCGTGTGCCAACACCGTAATTATACTAAAGCAGCAGGCAGGGCTTCAAAATTAGTAAGTAAGCTATATGTATTGAACACGAATAAACATGTTGTATTTGTATTTGTAATACATACGATTGCCCCGCGGGGTGCCGGTTTAGAATTGCACCTCCCCATATCATCCCGTGGGTGTCGTAAGAGGCGACTAAGGGAAAAATACTGGAAGGTGGACAGCAGCGCCTTCTAAAGAACTGTCAACTTACACTGCGGTCTCCAAGCGCCTGCCAAGCGTGGGGATTATGGCAAATACCCCCTTAATAGGGGATGCTGTGTTCAGCAGTGGACGATCCGGCTGTTACAGTATAATATATACGGTAACCCGTGGTATGCCGGTTAGATGCTAGAATAGATGTTCATCACCATGGCGGGACCACCATCTCCGATTTGGCTCAAAATTCTCAAAAAATTTTGTACTAATTTGTGCCTCCATAGTTTACGAGATATTACAATCAAAAGTGGCACCAGTATCCAACCAACAGAATTACACGAAATACTATTGTCTAGGAGTTAAAATTGAATCAACTAAATAAATGTATAAAATTATGTACTACCTACTACCGTATGGTGATTTTAGCTGAATAATTGATGAGATAATAAAGCGTATTCATCATCCGTCATCATCATCAGCCGGAAGACGTCCACTGTTGAACAAAAGCCTCCTCATAGAACGGCTATTATCTGCTTGTAGTCATTGGCTACCCGTAAATTGAACGATGTCGTCAGTCCACCTAATAGAAGCCTACCAATTCTACGTCTTCCAGAGTAACGTGGTATCCACTCGAGAATCTTCCTTCCCCATCGGTTATCAGTTCGTCGAGCAATGTGGCCCGCCATTGCCACTTCAACTTGCAAATTCTGAGAGCTATGTCGGTGACTTTGGTTCTTTGGCGAATATCCACGTTCCGGATTTTATCGCGCAAAGAAACTCCGAGCATAGCTCTCTCCATAGCTCGTTGAGCGACTCTGAGTTTATCCATAAGGGCCACAGTTAGGGACCACATTTCAGTGCCATAAGTCATCACTGGCAACACACACTGGTTGAACACTTTGGTTTTCAGGATCTGCGGTATCTTCAACGAGAAGATGTCGAACTTCCCGTAAAAGCGTAAAGCGTATTACCATGTAAGTATTGGTATATTCTCATCTCGTCCAAAGCATTTATGAGACGAAATGAGTTCGCTACCTATGCAAAGCGTTAAATATCTGTCTCGCAATATCTATTAATGCTTATCTACCAATTCTTCAACTATGAGTTTTACTGCACTTCTAGGCTTACTCAGGCCAATTTTCACTGACTTCAACCGCGTCTTGCCGCACACGTGCCGGGAAAGGAACTGAGGTAAGGAACGGCGGAGGGGCGTAGTAGATGGGTCATTTGGGAGGGGATACATACACAGCGCAGGCACACATGGCAAGTTGGCGGCTACAATCTCACTACATTAAAACATCCCCTATGTAATAAATTCAAAGAATAACCTGAATTAAATTATAACTGAAATTGAACTGAACATAATATGCTGACCTCTGAAACCGATATATTATATTGGTTTCAGAGGTCAGCACACACTAGTCGTAAAGTTAATTTATTCCTATTTGTGGATATCAACCATCCCAAGACCTTGAGAGCCAGTAATTCTAGGTTACAACGTAAGTTGAACTATAGACGTCGCTCCATCCCAATACGATGGTTCAAAAGAACGACAGGAAAAATTGGAGTTATGGATTCATTGTCATGTTAGCTCAATTGGATTAGAGCATACCCCGGCTAAAGGGGTGGATGGACGCGGGTTTGAATCCCGCACATGATTTAAATTTTTCCTCTCGTAAATTTGTAATTTTGTAATTCTAGGCTAGCCTGAACAACATCTTCGACCACATCATAACTTACCACCAGCTGATACAGTGGTCAAAAGCTGTTATCACTCAGCAGGCATTATATGTTCTATGAGCAAGCGTGAAACACTTGAAATATTATAAAAACATATATATATTTGTATTATCTTACCTGCATGAGGAGGACAGCCCAGCCTGAAGGACTCGATGTACGCAGCGATTTTACTTATGTCTGAAAAACAAATAAAAAATAACAAATGATTTATAATATATTTTAACTTTTGCAATGACGCATGCTCCACTCTTGTTTCATAATTCATTACAAAAGTACGAGATTAAAAATTATAGTCATGTGCGGGATTCGAACCCGCGCCATCCACCTCTATAGCCGGGGTATGCTCTAACCACTAAGCCAACATGGCATATGACCCATGACTCTAATCTGTGCTCTCGTTATTAACCATCGTATGGGGATGGAGCGACACCTATAGTTCAACTTTTTTTTTTTTTTTTTTTGCCTGATAGGTTAGCCTTTGACCACTATCTCACCTGATGGTAAGTGATGATGTGGTCGAAGATGTTGTACAGGCTAACCTAGAATTACTGGCTCTCAAGGACAGCTGCCGGAACACACCGTTGGGTGCTTGGCGACAGATGTTCAACTTGAGGGTGGTAGCTAGCCAGGCGGGCAATTGCAAAGTGCCCTACCACCATGCTTTAAAGACTGCTATCCTAAGACAACAACCGGGACCGACGGCTTAACGTGCCCTCCGAAGCACGGAAGCGCTCAGTAGTAATGTCACCAGCGGTCACCCATCCAACTCCTGACCGCGGCGGACGTTGCTTAACTTTGCTGATCGATTCAGAATGGCTAAGCAAACTTCGCTACGAGCGCTTATTACAACTAAGGTTGTACTGGAAGAGATGGGGGATATTCTAGCCCGGCACCCCACGGACACTAATAACGTAAGTTGTAATAATTATTTAAAAGTATCTTGAGTTATTGTTTCAGTAGTATGTGCTTTTAGGTTTTAAGTTGTTGAAAAGTTTTTTTTTATTTTTTTTATTTAAAGTTTACAAAACAGCCTTAGGCAATTTACAGACATTATTTTCTAAGATTCCTTGTACGAAGTACTGAAAAGCAATGACATTACATAAGTCCTTTCAAATGTAAACCTAACATGCAAAAATATCTTACTTAATAAAACTGCTAATGTACTATGCAAGTTAAACGTGAAAATGCAATAATTTTAAAGTATTTTTACCTAACACATACACAAAAATAATACACACAACTACATTAATACAGTCTACACTGCATTTCTTAAATAAGATTTAATTGAGGGCAACGAAACAACATTCAAGATATCGAAATTACACCTGATGTATTCTTCATTATAGGTATTATTATTTTTTGTTATATACAGGGTTATTGGAAAAATGCTAACAACCCTATGATTTTGACTTCTGCTAGTCCTACAAACATTTTGAGATGAATTTTATTTTTTTTGTTTTTTTTTTTTATATTTTTGACGGAATATGCACGAGGACCACCTGCTGTTTACAGTATCTTGTGCCTGTGATTTATTATTTCATATTTTTAATTATTTTGCTCGATGTAAATAGTCAAAAGTCTATTCAAAGGGAGCACGGTGCGGTTCAGTGTTGCGCGGCGGGCGCTCTTGACTCGGAGTAGGCTTTAAAACAGTTTTTTTTTTTTAAATGTTTGTGAGGACTAGCAGATGTCAACCCTAAGAGGTTGTTAGCATTTTACCAATAACCCTGTAACATATTCATTTTTATTTTGCTATACATAATTTGCTTTTGTATATATAATTTGTTAGCAAGGGTGTTTCTGTTTTCAGACTAAAAGGTGAAATCTGGCGCTGGTTTTCCAGCGCCAGATGTCACCTTTTAGCCTATCTTACGGGTCTAGAGCCTAGTTTAGGTTCCAGGTACTCCACTACTTATGTTTTTATACATTGTATCTGGCCTTTTACAACAAATAAAGTTTTTTTTTTAGGCAACACCTGAAAATTTGTATACACACTTGGTTATAAATTTTTTTTTTTTTTTTGAACTGTATAATTTGAATTTGTTGTGTGCCAAATAAATGTATTTTCTTTCTTTTTTTGTGTCAACGTAAGTAATGGTATGCTGCCCATTTGGCATATTCATCTCCGGGTACGCGGTTCGACTCACCGATCCCGTGATGCTTGGCTCGCTGCGTTAAGAAGTCGGGGTCGTGTATTCTCTGAGCGCCGCTCAGGATCTCCTCGCCGCGCATGAACATGTCGTACGAGTTCGAAGATTTCTGAAACAATACACATTTTTTTTTTTATGCCTGATAGTTTAGCCTTTGCCACTATCTCACCTGATGGTAAGTGATGATGTGGTCGAAGATGTTGTACAGGCTAACTTAGAATTACTGGCTCTCAAGGACTACTGCCAGAACACACCGTTAGGTGCTTGGCGGCAGATTTTCTACTTGAGGGTGGTAGCTAGCCAGGCGGGCATTCGCAAAATGCCCTACCACCATGCTATAACGACTGCCATCCTAAGACAATAACCGGGACCGTAGGCTTAACGTGCCCTCCGAAGCACGGAAGCGCTCAGTAGTAATGTCACTAGCGGTCACCCATCAAATTCATGACCTTGGCGGACGTTGCTTAACTTTGCTGATCGGTTAAGGACAGCCAAGCAAACTTCGCTACGAGCGCTTCAAAACACATTCAATATTATAGTTTTTATCTTATTGTCAATTATATTAAAAAATAATTATCATATCTGGATGGATTGGTATTTGGATGTCTTGTCGATGGGTAGCATGATTTGTGTGAATGATGTTATTAGCACTATGTATCAATAAAAAAAATTCACCATGGATGGAACCGACACAAGTTCAACAGTCAAGTGTGAAAAACTTGTTGAAGTCGGTGTCAAAAGTACCTATTATCACAATATTGTGCGCATGGTGCCGACTTCGACAAGTTTTTTCACACTTGACCGTTGAAGTCGGTTCCTTTTTTCAATAAAGAAATTATGTTATGATAGTCGGTTAGTAAATAAATATGAATATAGTCGATAGATAGTATCTTTCCCGTCTGCGCGAGGGTGAGACAAGAGCCTTAAGGACATATACCCGCCAGCCAAAACGTGAACTTTTATATAAACTCAACTTGTTATTAAAAAAAAACTTGCATGTAAATATAGTGTATTATTAGACCTATCGTTTCTGGCTTAAATCCTTTTTCTTTTGGACTAATAATATTTTTTTTATTATATAGCGTTTAGTATATAGCACTCGTTTTTAGGAGTTTGAGCCAGTTATTCGTAGCTCCAGATTTATTTAAAAAGTATAGTACACATGTATAAATAACTTCCCATTATAGAAAGTTCATTATATTCCCCATGTTTGTGGTGCAATAGAAATATTTAAAACATGCTTATTTTTCTTGAAAGAGATGCTTAAAGTTGGGTCTTTCTTTTATCTAAAATTACGAGTTTTTGAGCTAGTGTAATTTCAAAACTGTATAATTTAATGAAAATCTGATGCACCACAAACCTAGATATTAGGGTAGTGATAACGTAGGTAAAAAATCATTGAGTTTTATTCGCTATTATTAAAATGAGGTTGGAGCTGCGTTTTGTATGGGGGGGTTCGTCTAAAATATACCCTTAATAATAGGATTATGTTTTCTAGAATGGAACCCCAAAACAGAGCATAGGCAAATACTTACAGGGTCGGTAGGGTCCGGCATAGTGTAGAAAGGCCTAACTGCGAGCGGGTACTTGTCCAGTACGTAGAAGTCGGTGTCGTACTTGGCTCGCACCAACCTCCCCAGGAGCTTCTCGTCAGGAGTCGAGAGGTCATCCTCAGGACCCACTGTCACTCCTACAAAGGAACAAATAGAATTATTGAAGCAATGATGGCTCAATGGCATTGACGAGGGAATGCCGCGCAGCAGGTCTATGGTTCGAATCCCGCCGCGGGCTTGAGCTTCACCGCAAGGTGGTAGGGCATTTTGCGAATGCCCGCCTGGCTAGCTACCACCCACAAGTAGAAAATCTGCCGCCAAGCACCTAACGGTGTGTTCCGGCAGCTGTTCTTGAGGGCCAGTAATTCTAGGTTAAGCCTGTGCAACCTTCGACCACGTGCAACGTCGAAGCACGTGCACGCTCAGTAGTAATGTCACCAGCGGTCACCCATCCAATTCATGACCGAGGCGGTCATAGCTTAACTTAGCTGATCGGTTAAGAACGGCTAAGCAAACTTCTCTACGAGCGCTTTGAATTTGAACTTTAAACAAAATAAGAATAGCCAGTTCCTTTTTTTACATCCAGACTTTGAATTGAAACTGGCTCAACTACAGTTTCCTGCAGATTCTTAGGATAAAGCTGGCACTAAGCCAGGAGAGTATTCGCCCGGTCCGTAGAACCGGGTTCCATTTCTTCTCGAGATAAAAGTGTTGTACTGTAAAGAACAACAATAAATGCGATACTTTTGATAAAAAAAAATATCCTTACCGGCTTCTTTCAACATTTGTATGGCTTGTGGGAACTCTAGTTTGAGAGGGGGGTCCAAGAACTTGAACGGTTCTACTTTGTACTGCTGCCCCACTGTCGCTATTTCTGTTGCAAATCTGAAAAATATGGACAGTAGTCATTTTAAAGCTAATTCAATACAATTTCTATACTTATGTACAACCCCCGACATAGTTCCTGTATTTCCTCTCCATACAAAGGTTGTCTGGAAGAGATCGCTATTAGTGATAAGGCCACCCATTGTGACACTTTAGTCTAAGTTTTTTTGTTTGTAAGAATTAAATTTGTATATTATTGGTGTAACAATAAAGAATTATCTATCTATCTATATATTTCATTTGCGCCGATTACTTTTTCCATCATTTATGCATGTTGAACGATAATAAATTCTATATGTAGATAGTACACAATCTTAATTGAGAACGGTAACAGTGTATGTGCAGGGTGTGTGTAAGCATGTGAGAGTGTGTGTAAGCATACGAAAGCATACGTACTCGTATGTTCAATAATTACGGGTATAATACATTGGTTTGAACAGAAATATTTTAAAAGTTAGACAACAGCAGTCGGTGTGAGTGTGTGATCTCAGTGTGCCTTCGTATATTCATGAAGGTAGTTGTGTATAATGGAGTGTCTACACACACGACTCCACAGCAGTGTGATTATGTTTCTGGATGAATATGTAGGTAGTTGATGTCAAGGATATTTTAATCATTATTACTTACTGATCGCGCAAGCCACGGAACATCTCTGTGAACGTTCCAGTGATAGTGTCGAGCACTTCGTGGTAGTGATGCTTGAACGACATCTCCAGGTCGAGTCCTACGAACTCTGTCAGATGTCTGTGAGTGTTGGAGTCTTCGGCGCGGAATACTGCGCCCACTGTGAACACCTGCCATACAGAAGTGGTTAGTTATGGCTCGTAATCTTGATATCCATCACAAATTAAGTACATCATTATGTTAAGTTATTCTATTGTTTTTTCTTTTTAACAAACGAGTACTGAAAATTTTACTGCGTTGCTATTGGCCCACGTAAACAACATAAAGTCCGTTCCCCATGAACTCTGTAGTCACATGTAGTGACATTCAGTTGAGTCTTCGACTACCTGCGCGACGAAAAATATTGCTTGTAACGAATCAACACTAAAGTTGCAACTTTCCTTCCTTTGGAAAAAAAATGTCGTAGCTATGTCAACAAATCGTCTCGTCATAAGTTTGCCGAAATATCACCGTGAGCTCAACCCAATTTAACTAGTTTGGTCTCAAGTGAAGGGCTATGGCAGGAAATAACAAAAGTTATAAAATTTATGAAGTCTGAACTCTTTTGTTACGAGGAGTAGCTAAAGTGGATAGATAAAAATGGTGGTGACCAAGATAGAAACAAAAATGTACGGAGTCGACAATCATGTACAAAATATGTTAGAGCAATATATTATTGACGTATCTGCAGAAAGTTCAGCAGAAGAATGAAGATAATTTTAAGATTACAAGAATTGAAGTGGAATTATTTGAGTGATATATTCTAGTGCATAATTTATATACTATAACGATATTGTTTTATATCATAAACGCGAACGGAAAATTTCGTTACAAATATACTAAGTATGCAAATTTAAATCATAAAATAATAACGTAATTTTATCTACAGTAAATTTTAGAAGTAGATATTCAATATGAACGGTATGTAACAAATTCAAAACAAGAACAAAGGCATTGACCAATGGCGGCAGTGACCCATCTCACTCTGTCAATATCGGAAATGTGCGAGAGACATACTCAGTACTCGTTTGTTAAATAAAAAGACTATAGTTATTCTGTTCTCGCAAAAATCCAATATGTATTTTTTATGTCATTACAATGAAAGAAGCTTGAGGCCCACCTGGCGTTAAGCGGTAATCTCTGCCTATGACAGATGCAGTTCATCACAAGTGGCGAAGTTCGTCACAAGTGACGACATGCACTGCGGCCATCACCAAGAAGCATAAAGTTGTCAAGTCTCATGTACCTGTAATTTCACCGGCACCCCTTCAAACCGGAACACAGTACTGTGAAGATGCTTGGCGGTAGAAATAAGTATGGCAGTGAGTGAGTGTCCGGAGCAGTACTTCCCCGGACACACTCGCATAAAGAGTTCTACTGCTATTAAGGGTATATTTTAGACGAACGCCCCCATACAAAACGCAGCTCCAATCTCATTTTAATAATAGCGAATAAAACTCAATGATTTTTTAACTACGTAATCACTACCCTAATATCTAGGTTTGTGGTGCATCAGATTTTCATTAAATTATACAGTTTTGAAATTACACCAGCTCAAAAACTCGTAATTTTAGATAAAATAAAGACCCAACTTTAAGCATCTCTTTCAAGAAAAATAAGCATGTTTTTAATATTTCTATTGCACCACAAACATGGGGAATATAATGAACTTTCTATAATGGGAAGTTATTTATACATGTGTACAATACTTTTTAAATAAATCTGGAGCTACGAATAACTGGCTCAAACTCCTAAAAACGAGTGCTATATACTAAACGCTATATAATAAAAAAAAAATTATAGTCCAAAAGAAAAAGGATTTAAGCCAGAAACGATAGGTCTAATAATACCCTATATTTACATGCGAGTTTTTTTTTAATAACAAGTTGAGTTTATATGAAAGTTCACACTTTGGCTGGCGGGTATATGTCCTTAAGTATATTATTAAATGTTTTGGTAACGGATTTATTTTCGATAGGATGGTAAAATTTCAGTTAATAAAGTCTTACTGTTCTTATGTGTTGTAATAACTAAATAAAAGTTACCTTTATCTTAGACCAAGATCATACTTTGTTAATTTATCTTAGAAAAGGTAACATACCTAATTTTAAGACTTCATGTCTTTTCATTAATTATCCTACAAAGAAAGTGACTTTTGCTGTCTTTATCGTTAGATAGACTCCATTTGCTGGGTACCTTTCTGTAACAAAGAGTCAAAATAAGTTACCTTGTCAAAGTCAGCTGCGATCGCCATCTGCTTGTACAGTTGTGGACTCTGCGCGAGGTACGCAGACGATTTGAAATACGACACAGTGAACACATTGGCGCCTCCTTCCGATGCCGCTGAGATTATCTTCGGTGTGTGGATTTCTACGAAACCTGAGGAATATATTTTAAGTTTATAACTCTCATAGTGACTATGTCTCATACTACCTTATATATCTTATGCTATTTTTAGGTGTAAGATTCTAATATTATGTGTAGAATTCGGAGGGTGTGTGTAAGATTTTGAGGGTGTGTGTAAGATTGTGAGGGTTTGCGTAAGATTGTGAGGGTTTGTGTAAGATTATGGGGGCGTGTTTAAGATTGTGAGGATGTGTGTAAGATCGTGAGGGTTTGTATAAGATTGTGATGGTTTGTGTAAGATTGTGAGGGTTTGGGTAAGATTGTGAGGGTTTGGGTAAGATTGTGAGGGTTTGGGTAAGATTGTGAGGGTTTGTGTAAGATTATGAGGGTGTGCTTAAGGATTGTGAGGGTTTGTGTAAGATTGTGAGGGTGTGTTTAAGATTGTGAGTAGTGAGGCTGTGTTTAAGATTGTGAGAGTTTGTGTAAGATTGTGAAGGTGTGTGTAAGACTCTGAGGGTATGTTTAAGATTGTGAGGGTGTGTGTAAAATTGTGAGGGGGTGTGTGTAATATTGACTATATGTGCGATACAAAGATAATGAGCTAACTGTACCTTATTAGATTGCGTGAGACTCAGTTACAGTCCATGCTGAAGAGTGTGGAAACTTGCAAGCAACGGTTCTCGCTTTATTACCAGGGTTCTTACCGACAGATATAGTTACCGGCAGCTAACTGCCAATTTTTGATCCTTGACATGAATCCAATGATTCATAAACGACATCTTGCTTCAATCCTATATATCACCTGCTTAGCCGGAGTACGCAGGTAATATTCCGCGTGTTGGAAACACATTATAACAATGTTTAGGGTTAATGTCAATGTTTAGGGGTGTGTATGCATGTGTAACAGAGTGAGAGAGTAATAGTGTTACGTTGCCGAGTATGTCACTGATCGACGGCTAGGGCAACGTGAGCAGGTTTCATTGCACTTTTTATAATGAGTGACTGTCGCTTGCCTGCGTTACACATTATTACAGTGTGGAAATAAGTGTGTGAATTAATGTATAAGAGAGTGTAACTGTGGTCACCTTTCTTAGTGAGTATGTCACGGAAGAGGCGACACACCCCGGCTTCGATTCTGTATATCGCCTGGTTAGCTGGCGTCCGTAGGTCTAACACTCTGTTGTCTAGTCTGGTGTCTTGGTTCACGCGGATGCGAAGTGCTTCCGGATCCTGCGGAATGACATCACTTTTAGCGAAAAAGTCAGTATCGTAGTTTAGCGCAGTTTTTCAAAAATAACTAACGATGGCCAGATTTTTTTAAGTACTCGCAATGTGAGACAGTAATATTGATCGAGTCCTGTAGAAAAGTTTGCGAATCGAGTTATTGTTACAGGAAAGTTTATTAGTAAATATTTTAGACTTGGGTGGATATCCGCCACTTGGGGCATCTGGTACACTTTCCAGTTATGAGGTCATGTTTCTTGTGGAAAAAAATGTTTAGAGACCCATGTAGTGGGGTTTTAAATTAAAGATACATAGAATATACTACACGGTTATATTACAGCCGGTAGTTTGAACACTCAGCACCCGCAGTGGACGATGTCGTCCATTTCTACTGTTATAATTACCTACCAAAATGCGCTTGGGTTAATAAAATAATAAAAAATATTTTCAAAAGTCACCAAGTTTGGGGTCTTCCTTGCAGGAAACTGCTAAATACAATACGCCGCTAAATCCAAAAAGTCCCAAAGTTTGCCCAGCGGCTTAGGGATCGTAGCATAAGATGGCAGTTCCTCAAAAGTTGCTACTGCCAATCTTCTGTTTCCCTACATCTGTACTGTACTACAGTACAGATGTAGGAAATATATAATATCTCACAGCCGAATCGTCCACTGCTGAACAAAGCCTCCCCTATTAAGGCGGTATTTGCCATAATCCCCACGCTTGGCAGGCGTTTTGGGGATCGCAGTGTAAGTTGGCAGTCCTTTAGAAGGCGCTAATGCCCACCTTCCAGTATTTTTCCCTTAGGCGCCTCTTACGACACCCATGGGATGATTTGGAGAGGCGCAATTCTAACCCGGCACCCCACTGGGATCCCCTTCATCACCCCTAATGATTCCAGCAGGAAGATATGGGGGCTGCAATTCTAGCCTGGCACCCAGCAGGGTAACATACTTCTTTTTTTTATTGCCTATTTGATTGCCTTTGCCAGCATTATCAACTGATCGGCAGCAACTACACATGTCATTGTGACGGAACAAGCTCTAGGTCCACCTGATGTTAAACGGATTAACCTCTGCCTATAACAGATACATTCCGTCACAAGTCACGAATTGCACTGCGCCCGTCACCTTGAGACATACTTGTTAAGTCTCATGTGCCTGTAATTTCACTGGCTCTCAAGGACCGCTGCCGGAACACACCGTTAGGTGCTTGGCGACACATTTTCTACTTGAGGGTGGTCGCTAGCCAGGCGGGCATTCGCAAAATGCCCTTCCACCATGCGGTGAAGCTCAAGCCCGCGGCGGGATTCGAACCATGGACCTGCTGCGCGGCAGTCCATAGCCAACGCCACTGAGCCATCACTGCCTCGAAATGATTTCAAATAATTCTCACGTCAGATATCTCAGGTCTCGCGGCATCCTCCACTTGCAACGGCAGCTGTGCTTTAGCTGCGGACACGACCCACACCTCCTTTCCAGAAAGTTCCACTGAGCTTATAGTACAGCTTTCAACTGGCGACGCAGTTTTCACCACTGTGGCGTGCACGTCTACTATAGACTCTTTTGTTATACTGCAAAAATTCATTATCCACTTAGTGGGGGCTTATATAAGGTTGATATTAATATATCAACAATACCGCGGGGGGTGGTGTGGAATCGATAACTGAATATGTTCCACTCATGTTTAATTTTCACATACACAAAATCAGTATAACTATTATCTAAGCGGTGGCACGTTGCCTTTGTGTGCAGGATAGCGAGAGCTGCTGTTTACTACATTAACCACACGTACGAACGATACGCGAAGACAATTAGACGCTATCATTAGACCGAAACAGCTGTTTCACGTACCTATTCTGACGAATGCGAAGACGTTACCGGGCAATCTCCTAGCCTGCCGAACGTTTCTATATGATACAAAATTACACTTACCATTTTTTTTTTAATTTCAAGTTTACGTAGATTCGTTCTGTATTGAGTCGCAGGTACTTAGGTATGCCGTATTGTGTTAAACCGCTAGCACTTCGCGCGTTTTTTTTTTGTCGCAAGCCGCCAAAGACCGACTAGGCACACGAAACAGCTGTCTGTTGTGCCTTGTAGGTATAGCCGTTCTATTACTTGTAAATGAAATACATATGCCACGGTCGTCGCAATTATTCTCAAAGCCAAAGTGCCACAGCTTATGTAATACTTATAGTTTTACTTTGTGTACTTATGTGAAAATTAAACATGAGTGGAACATTTTGTTAACGATTCCACACCACCCCCCGTCGTATTGTTGATATACTTATATCCTCCTTATATATCCAGGGAAGAATCTGCCTAACTCTAATTACCAACTAACCAACTAGACAGAATAATAAAAAAAATCGGCCAAGTGCTAGTCGGACTCTTGAATGAAGGGTTCCATACCAATATCTATACAACATTAGACACTATATTCTAACCTTTTCTCTCCACGAAGGGTACGGAGCCCTTCGTGCGCGAGTCCGACTCGCACTTGGTCGATTTCGTGTAACAAAGTCGGTTCTCATCATCATCATCGTATAGGCGATGATAAGCTGGTTGAGTACAAATTACAGAGTCTCGGTCATCGTCGCAGGGTCGCGTCGCTTGCCTATCGGTATTCTATCGTTTACATTTCGGTGAGTGTGCGCATGAATTACACGAGCTGATTCCTCCATGCCCCCTTTATCAACGGACAACAAGACGCTCTGATAGCCGTCATCCTTTTATGGTCGACATTCCTCCAGTTCGCCCGAAGCGTTACGCTTCCACATTTATCATCCGCACAGCGAAGGAGTGGAACTCATTACCCGCGTCCTTGTTTCCCGAACAATATAACTTGGGAGTCTTCAAGTCTAGAGTGAATAGGTATCTTCTAGGCAAGCATGCTACATCTACAGCCGCATCATCACTTTCCATCAGGTGAGATGGCGGCCAAATGATTGCCTATTGCGAATTAAAAAAAAAAAAACGTCACCATTTCAGCCGCAAGAGGTCCACTGCTGGATATGGGCCTCCCCATAGATTTCCAAATAGAAAGGTTGGAAGCGGCCAGCATCTAGCGTCTTCCTGCGACCTTAATAACCTTATTAACCTTGTAGGTGGTCTTTTTTATCTCTTTGGAGGAAAGGCGTGATTAATATAGGGACATATAAATAAGGGAAGCAGATTAGTAATGACTCACTTGCCAGTAAACTTAACCAGCTGTTTACTGATGCCCTTCTCCTCGCTGACGCTGACCAGAAGCTGCACAGTGCTGGATGTCTGTCGGAGCACTGCGAAGCACTGCTTGCCTTTAGCACGGGACGTTTGGAGGCGGGCTGAAATTATAATTATTTGTTTTTCTTATTGCTGATGGATTAAACTTTTGGTCACATTCTCAATTCAAAGGGAATCCCATCCGAGCATCCGCAAAATAATCAGAGCATACCCTGGCTATAGTGGTGGATGGACGCCAGTGACATGACTATATTTTTTTCTCTCATAAATTTATAATTTTGTAATGTAATCCGCAGAGCATGCGTCTATTTATATATATTTGTGTTTGTGTAATCCGCAAACACAAATATATTAAAATTATAGGGTTGCGTCATCATTGACAAGATTAAAGCTAATTGCAAAATTAGTCTTGTTTGTAGTACAACGTAAGTTGAACTATAGATGTCGCTCCAACCCAATACGATGGTTAAAAAGAACGATAGGGAAAATTTGAGTTATGTCTCATTGTAGCTATCATGATAGCTCAATAGGGTTAGAGCACACCCCGGGTAAAGGGCTGGATGGACGCGGGTACGAATCCCGCACATGACTTAAACATTTTTCCTCTCGTAAATTTGTAATTACTGGGCGAACGACATATTAGAACTAACGTCTTGGAGCGACGAGTGCACTGCAATGTCAAGCAAAACGAAGAGGTGACACTGCAACAGTATTGGAAAGGTGTGACTCACTATCAGGCATGCAAGTTCTGCCTCATCTCTTCTTTACATATTCCGATAAGAAAGACATGCTTTTTTTAGGGTTCCGTACCCAAAGGGTAAAATGGGACCCTATTACTGAGACTTCGCTGTCCGTCCGTCTGTCACCAGGCTGTATCTCGAGAACGGTGATAGCTAGACAGTTGAATTTTTTTACAGATGATGTATTTCTGTTGCCGCTGCGCTGTAACAGTAGAGAAAAAATTTAAGTCATGTGCATTTTTCGTCTCGTAAATTTGTAATAAATATAGTAGTGCTGGCACTGTACTGCTTAGAGCCAGCCATATCTGACAAGCGGTGGTATCTATTAAGGCGAACTCCTGCTAAAGAACCCAACAACCTGCTAAAATTCTGAAATACTAGCGAAAGTCCAAATAAAATATATACATATAATATTTATTTACATTCATTATTAGAAGCTACATACTTATTAGTTTGTTGGTGCTATAAAGGGAATGACTTAAATTCAAAGTCAAAATCATTTATTTTTCATTCTAAAATATTGATCTTCACTCAAAGTGGAAATATATTAGGTGTTCCGTTTATAGGTACTCAAACACAAGTATAAATTTACATTTTTTATTTATTTATTTTATTTAATGCCTTATAGGTTAGCCTTTGACCACTATCTCACCTGATGGTAAGTGATGATGTGGTCGAGGATGTTGTTCAGGCTAACCTAGAGTTACTGGCTCTCAAGAACAGCTGCCGGAACACACCGTTAGGTGCTTGGTGACAGATTTTCAACTTGAGGGTGGTAGCTAGCCAGGCGGGCATTTGCAAAGTGCCCTACCACCATGCAAAACCAACATACCTCTCACCCTAACCTACCAACATACCTCTCACCCAAACATCCTGTCCATTCAATTGTACTCCTAAATCCTGAACATCGGTGTAGACCCTGTCACGATGCTCTCCAGTAGACTGGATCAATTTCAGGGTACCGTAGCGACCTTCTGAGATATCAGGCTCCGCTTCATTAGCTTGGGGCTGGCCTGATGCAGCCTAGAATAAAGTATACAAAATACGCTTTTACCTATGTTTAATAATAACAAATATATTTTTTAAATATTTTAAGATAACATCAAATTAATATTTTAATAAAATACTTAAAAAATACAAAAATATATCTAGTGACAATTCCGCCTAATTTTCCTTCTAAGCCGACGTGACGTCATAAATGCCACGTAGCCAAACCAGAAGAATTTCTCGACGCGTTTCGCTTCTACACGAAGCATCCACAGGAGGTCTTGAATCTGCGAGCGCACGATCGAGAAATATGGATTTACGCAAAGTAACGCCTGAATTTATTCATTATCTTTGACCTATGTTGTTGAATGACAGAACTTTTTTTTAATGTGATTTTGACGGAGAAAGCACGAGGCTCACCTGATGTTAAGCGGATTAACCTCTGCTTATAACAGATGCATTTCATCATGTGATCAATTGCACTGCTCCCGTCACATTGAGAAATACAGTTGTTAAGTCGCATGTGCCTGTAATTTTTCTGGCTCTCAAGGACTGCTGCCGGAATACTTTTAAGTGCTTGGCGACAGATTTTCTACCTGAGGGTGGTAGCTAGCCAGGCGGGTATTCGCAAAATGCTCTTCCACCATGCGGTGAAGCTCCAGCCGGCGGTGGAGATTGAACCCGGGACCTGCGGCACGGCAGTCCATAGTTTTAACCGTTCGGCCATCACTGCTTCAGAATATTACGTGAATGCGATATGTGACAATAATTAAGAACGAACATATTATGCGAATTGGACGTATCATTCCAATCGTAGGCGCATCCGTCAACCCCTCGAATAATCTCATGGCGACCCAGCCAGGCCCGGTACAGTGAGAAAATAGAGTGTGCTGGACTGGGATGACACTTCAAGAAAATGGCAGAAGAAAATTCAGGATGAGGATTGATCAAAGGAAGTAATGAGGGAAAATGAATTTAAAAACATAAGGAAAACAGAAATAAATATAATAATTTGAAAAAAGTGAAGAAAATTTAAGAAATAAAATAATCTAACATAAGATTCTCGTATCACAGCTACAAAACTCCGAAACGTCTTGACCGTTTCCTATGAAATTTTGTGTATATTCAGTAGGTCTGAGAATAGAACGTAAACTATTTTTCAAATAGGTATATTCTAGTTCAGTTATCATTTTTATTTGCCAATATAGCAAAACAACGTTGGCCGGGTCAGCTAGTATGAAGATAAAAAAAAAACTTACCTGAAATTTAAGATGCGTTTTCAATTCGTCTGAAAGACGCCCGTACTCTGTTAAACTCGTGAAGATCAATTTGCTTTGACCCACCAAGACTGCAGTTTCGATATAATTTAAACGCAAGATATAAAAATCCTAAAACGATTATAACTCACGCCACAAATACGACAAATTTAACTGTTTGTAAATGCTCAACTACAGGGTCGTTCCCGCCTAAAGAATTTCGGTTCGAGAAAACTTCCTCTATGTCAATTTAAGATTGGCACATTCTTACGATGAGACACCAACAGTGATTTTGTTAAGTGATTATTGACAGCACTGCAATAATATTTCGCATGTCATCGAAGTTCATCAAATATTACTCCAAAACGAAGTATGAAGATATGTAATATGAACACTTGAATATAAATAGATATCTTTATAATATAATATAATATCTTTATTGAAAAACTTACATTGCACAGAAGTTGTTGAAACTCTGCCTTTTGCTTTAGTAGAAACTGTGTTGCAAAAGGCAGTCTCTCCCATAGATTAATATCAAAGTTTAACAATAAAACTAACATAACTAAACTACAGTAGATACCTACAATAAATTGGTTACAGAGGACAAAGTACTAACCTAGGATCAAACAATCTGGGATAACAACATTAATAACAATGTAAAATATACTGATATAACTGTGACTATAAAATCTTCAGTAATGAAATAGTTCTGTTATAAAAATATTAGTGACTATAATTAATGATTACAATATAAATTTTACGGTAGTATATAAATAAGTATTGATAGATATTTATGCAAATAATACATAAAGTAAATTAATTTTAATATTTACTTTACGGGAAACTGTATTAATAGTTTGTGTAATCTATACGTGTGTGTGTTTATGTATGTGGGAAACGAGGGTGTGTTTATGCATGTATTTCGGTTTGTTTGATGGGATAAGTGTATGGGTTATGATAAATATTTAAATATCTGTTTTATACTATTTAACGATCTCTAATAGTTTTTCTACTGCGTCGTAGTCGAAATCTTTATTATATGCTCAACACTTTATTTCAATGTTATGAAACTTTGATAGAAACACGTAAATATTTTATAAAGAAAGGAAAAGGTACGTTTATTTAGCAACCCAAATCGAAGCGTGGAAAGTGTTGAACAGTTATTACCAAAACTAAAGTTACCACACTTAAATTCAGCTGATAAAAAGGAAATAGAAATTATTTGCAAAAAGTATTCCGACGTCCTTCTTAGAAGGCGATAAGTTAGGTACTGCGAACGTTATAGAGAACAATCCATGTCTGCGAAACCGAATACGAAACCTGTGTACGTAAAACCTTATCGGCTACCGACTTCTATGAAACCAGAGATAAATAAGCAAGTTCAGCAAAAGCTCGATGACGGTATTATCAAACCGTCCGTTAGCTAATGGAATAGTCCAGTCATGTACCGAAAAAAAACTGATGGTACTAAAAAATGCCGTTTAGTAATTGATTACAGAAATGTCAATGATACAAATTAGTTTTATTTAGTTACCATACAAGATGATAGACAACAGCAAACCCCTTTTTAAAACATGTAACATACTTCCTCTACCATGCATGTATATAAAAGGCATTTATGTCTTCACCAAACAACACCCTGGTTTTTAGGGTTCCGTACCCAAAGGGTAAAAACGGGACCCTATTACTGAGACTTCGCTGTCCGTCCGCCCGTCTGTCACCAGGCTGTATCTCAAGAACGGTGATAGATGGACAGTTGATATTTTCACAAAGATGTATTTTTGTTGCCGCTATAACAACAAATACAAAAAGTTGGCCAAGTGCGAGTCGGACTCGCGCACTTTAAAACAAAAATGGTTAAAATATGAAGTCTAATGTTGTATAGCTAAATGGTACGGAACCCTTCGTGCGCGAGTCCGACTCGCACTTGGCCGATTTTTTAAGAAACGTGGTGATGTTTTTACCCGTCAAAAAAGGTCAAAGTTCACCAAACTATTGTATGAACCTCGTGCTAAAAAGGACTTATATAAAAAAGTATTTACGAATGTGTTTATCCATTTATGACTATACCTAACGACATCAAAATACTGAATAATACAAAATTTCAAAGTACTTTCACTCACTGGCTTCTTATCGACTGTTTTTATAGTGTTACAGAACTCAAAGTATTTTGTAAAATTTAATATTGACTGAATTCATACCAACATAAAAATATGCACATCTGCTTGCAGACAAAATACATTGTATCTAAACTACTAATATAAGATCGTATGTGCCATGTTTTTTTTAGCAAATAAATTATTTGATAAGTTTTGCACCTAACCGTGTGTTCCGGCAGCTGTCCTCGAGAGCCAGTAATTCTAGATTATCCTGAACAACATCTTCGACCACATCATCACTTACCATCAGGTGAGATAGTGGTCAAAGGCTAACCTATCAGGCATATATAAAATAATGAAATATTAGACTCTCTTTCCTGAAGTATTTATTATACCCATTTAGATTTGTACCAAGGCTTTTACCCAGTAGGTTTAAAGTCCATCAGTAGACCGATCACCAGCTCCTTAACCAGTTTAGGATCAGTCCAACTGTACAACTTCCAATGGGAATGAAGATATCACCAAGCGCGTTTTCTAGTCATGTGAAAAGCGATGTCAGGTCTAGATTACGACAAAATGCTAGTATAATGTGACGATCTGATCGTAAAAGGTAGAAATACATCTCATCATCATCAGATGGAAGACGTCCAATGTTGAACAAAGGCTATTAGCTGCTTGTAACCATTGGCTACCAGCGACTTTCACGATGTCGTCGGTCCACCTAGTGGGGGCCTACCAACTCTACGTCTTTCGGCGTAGTGTGGTAACCACTAGAGAATCTTTCTTCCCCAACGGTTATCAGTTCGTCCAGCAATGTGGCACGCCCATTGCCACTTCAACTTGCAAATTCTGAGTCAGTGAATATCCAGGTTCCGGATTTTATCGCGAAAAGAAACTCCGAGAAATAGCTCTCTCCATAGCTCATTGAGCGACTCTGAGCTTGTCTATAAAGGCCACAGTTAAGGATCACGTTTCAGTGCCATATGTCATCAATTGCAATCTAAATTATAACAATCGGGTAGATTGATCCTGCATACTAAATAGATAAATAAAGGGCTTGTGATCGGGTTTTTAAATGAACTTTTTGTCGTATGAATATGGTCCAAAGTACTTTACGCTCCAAACGATTGTAAAAGTTCTTTTTCAACTCAATACATTAGCATAACAAAAACATGAAGGACGTATTCGAAAGAATTAGAAAAATGACCTTAAACTCAACATGACAACACAACTCTTATATTTAGGTCACATTGTCATTGATGATAAGGACATTCTGTCCGATCCTCAAAAAATAGGCGCAATACAAAATTACCCAACATGGAAAATTGTCGACGAAGTAATAGTACATTGTTCACCGAGAGGAGAAAGTGACCGACTACCGTCGAGGGTGTCGTTTGAAGCCCGAGCCGTAGGCGAGGGCTTTAAAACACCCGAGATCGGGAATCGCACTTTCTCTCGAGTGATACATAGTGCTTTATACTACACCTACTTTTTATTTTACTTTTCTACGAAAACTGAATCCTCAAACAACACACAAATTGAAAATGGCGTCTGCAATTTTCACATGTTCTTTTTTCAAATTGTTTGACACCATCCAACACACAGCTAGTGGCCAGTGTCATTTTGCGAACTTGGAGATAAAAACTCACTGTAAAAACTTTTTGGCTTTTGATATTTAGGTTACCAGCGCATAGTCTTACCCAAAATTAAAAAAGAAAAACCACGTAAGAAATGGATTTTCATACACTTTTCTCTCCCGCTCAGATGCGTTTTCTCCCCGCATATTTGTTCGATATGCAATGACGTACTTTTTACCGTAAATTTGATAAAGTATCAAGGTACTTTCCGAGCAGGTGTAGTATAAATAAAATTGTTGCTTTATGCAACTATTATAGGAAATTTATTGCTAATTTGTCGGAAATAACCGCACCATTTAATAAATTATGCCGATAAAAGAACCATTAAAATTTCCAAAAAAGTTTTAAAACTTTAAAATATACCTATGCGTCACTACATTACAATATCCAGATTTCTCTGACGAAAATACTTTTATTTTACAAGCTGACGCGCCTGGACTATCTATAGGATTAATTTTAAACCGACTTCAAAACAGAAGGGGTTCTCAATTAGTGTATTTTTTATGTTTGTTACCTCTGAACTTTTGACTGGGTGAACCGATTTGATAATTATTTTTTATTTGAAAGACTTGCCGCTTCTCGTATGATTTCGAGGACTCTATCATGGCGACATGAATAATGACCCCTATCAAGGAGCACCTTGCATCCTACCAATAAGTGCCTTGATGTACCTATCGCCTCCCGACATATACCGCAAGACTTTTCGGTGGCTTTCCCCCCATCTTATTAGGTTACTTTGGTCTGGGAGGGTCTTCTGGAAGGCATTGAGACAGAATTTTAATACGGCAGATGACCAGTGGTATATCAAATTGTGACTCTTTAGCGCCAGAGCGATAAGAAATTCACCTATGGTTAGCCATTCGCTTTGCATTTCTAAGCTCATTGCATGCACTTTATAGCTATCATTTTCGTCTTGTTGTAGAAAAGATTCAACAACAACTTTATCCTCAACTTTCTTTTTCGACCCAAAACCCACTTTGCTGAACCTATCATATAATTTTAATATTATCATAAAAGAATTGTTGACTGTAAATAGCGTATTTACCTGTCAATATTCATGTAATGTATATTGTTATATAATCACACCTGTATTCCCCATAGGGGTAGGCAGAGGTGTGTAAACCCCCACGTTTCACCAATTGGGTTTTGGTCCGATGTAATGGGGAGAAACCTATTGCCATTGACCGGGCACAATTTCAGAGCCATACAAAAAGTTTTCTCTTTCACACTGGACAAAACACAGAAACATATTACGACTAAATGTTTACGCTAACTATACATAAAAGACAGGAGCACCAGAACATATTGCATGAAACCCTGGCAGGGCGCTAAGATGGTATACAGCCCTGTGGTGCGTCTAATGCACATAACACCCTACTCAGTTCCACGTGAGAAGTGGCATGCTGCTCATTTGCTGCTTCATTGAGTAAGAGAAGGGCAGGTGACATTCTAACCCGGCACCCCATTTATCTTATGAATTATGAACTGTTGTTTTAAATACCTTATGTTCAGCTTTTTTCTGCTGCTTTTCTGCAGCCTTTGCTGCTTTCTTGGCGGCCTTTTTACTGGCCGCTGCATCACCTTCCATTGCTGGTACTTGTTCTTCAGACACAACCATGATGTTGTTGGTTTTTTCTGAAATATGAAATAACCAATTGTTATATTCTTGCTACAATATGATAAGTACTTGAGCGGAAAATCTGTCGCCAAGCAACTAACAGTGTGTACCGGCAGCAGTTCTTGAGAGCCAGAAAAAATACAGGCACATGAGACTTAACAATGGTATGTGTCACTATGATGGGTGCAGTACAATTCATCACATGACTAAATGCTTATCTATTATAGGCAGAGGTTAATTCGCTTAACACAAGGTGGGTCTCGCACAAGTTTCGTCACAATCACATAAAAAAAATACTCCGAAATAATTAAATCAATATTTTGAATTCCACAATTATTATTTTTGTCACCTGGGTTCAGGGTAATGTGTGTTGTTGCGAAGTCATCTTCTTTTACCACATTATCACCTCATTTCATAATTGGCTACTGTCCACATACATTGTTCGTACTTTCCTTCTTCATTCGAATTCAAAACAATCGCCACAACTCGCACTTGCCTAATTTGACGCATTCCAACTTGCTTTCATTGCGAGCAGTACTCGTTAACCACCTATTATAATAAACAGTTTTAGATATAAACTGAAAAAGTTTTAACTGTCACCAGAAAGAAGAAGAACAGCGATACGTCACCAGTGCTGTCTGATTGATTCCGGATTGAAAAATAGATTCTGTTTCATGTACGTGATAAGTGTAAATTGTTTGTTTTGTTTGTACATCTTCATTCTTGTTACATGTTTTTGGTGTATATTTATGGTATCTTTGTGGTAGGTTTTATTGTTGGATTATTCCTGTTTACTCATGTTATGCATTAGTTATTAGTATTACAAACATACTTTTTTGTGGTTTTCTGTCATTATGTTTAGTTTTACTCGTATGCACATTGTGTATGTTACTCGTGCATAATGTCACTTGCCGGTCCCAACGGAAGACCAGAGCTGGTTTAAACCAGCAACATGCTGAGTTGGGGCTGGTTTATGGCAAAGAAAAATTTTTACCATTCCTTACTTTTTTTATTTGTGTAAATGTATGTATGATTTTTGTTTTTTGCTCCAAGAAATCTATTGTCTGTATTGGTTATTTTAAATATAATTATATTTACCTATAATCTGCATGAAATCTAATATTAAGTAAAGTTTATTTCTAAATTCTTATTAGTCAGTAAAAATAATACAGTGTAAGCTATAGAGCTTACACTGTATTATATTTAATGTATACCGACACTGAAGGGACTGTGCATTTTATGGTGTTATAGAGAGTTGTCATTAAATGGAGAGAAGAAAAAAGTTTGTGAGCAACTAAGTATATGATTATGTTAAGATAATCCATGACTCCTTCTTATTAGTCATTGTGAACAACAGTCTACTTAGATGTGCAAGCAATCCCAAATTATATACAAAGAGATGAATTACTTAGCATTCCATGGATTCACCATTTGGTGTCAGGTCCAAAACATTGCAGAGGAAGATGCCAGAGGGGCCTGGGACTTGCAACCCAGGAGTAGAGTCAAGGGGCCCCTTACGATGCATCAATGCTCCCTTCACCACTCAAGCCTCCTCCCTTGGTAAGATCCTACTAATGCCTCCTTAGATACAAATTCTAGGATGGAAGTTAAGTTTGTTCTTGGCAGGCCAAGGTCTTTTATGTAGGTTATATAGGGATGTTGCTGGTATTATTAACAAATTTCTTAGAAAGTTCATAATGCATGATGCTGACAGTTGAGTTTATTATAATAGGCTAGGATGATAAAGCTACAAAAGAATGTATACAGCTGCGCAGTTTTTACTAATTTTGCAAACTTAAAAATCACTACTTTAAAAACTTTTTATTGTGTATTACTTAAATGTTGTTATTGAGAGTGGCTGTAATATATATTAAAACTTAAACTCCCTCAAAGACTTTGGGATTTTATTATAAATATGTGGTGCAGTGCAGATTGCACTGTTTTGAAGAAGAGCGGTTTTGCCTGTTATGGTATTGCCACGGCAGTTTCTTTCTATACGGTCAGATAGTTTTGGAAACATTGTAGGTTTTTTTATACAAATATGGCCATTTCTAGTATGTATAATGAGGGAAATGTCAAAATTTTGTGATCGATAAAATATGGCTTACAAGAATCCATCCTTTTAGAAGATTAAGGGAGATTATTTTTAAATCAAGTGATGATGCATGGAGTTTACACTGTATATTAAAGTTTACTTCATTGTATTATCGGGTTAACTATATTATAAAATTTTAATACAAAATTCATCTTCATAAACATTCTAGTTAAACAACAAGGTCCTCATTTAAACACATAAACATTTATCAATGCACTACATTGAATTTATCACTATTAAATAACAAAAGTAAAACAATTTTAACAATCAAAAAAATTTAACAAAAAATGGAACCGACTTCTACACCCAAAAGTGTGAAATAACTTGTTGAAGTTGGTACCATGATGGTACAAAAGTACCTATTATCACAATATTGTGCGCATGGTACCGACTTCGACAAGTTATTTCACACTTTTGGGTGTAGAAGTCGGTTCCATTTTTTGTTAAATTTTTTTTTTCTATCTTTTTAGTGTAACTCAAAAATGGCTTGACCGATTTTGATAAAATTTAAAATGGGACCAAACGACAAGCATCAGCTTTCAAACAAAAAAAGAATTTTCAAAATCGGTTCACCCAGTCAAGAGATCTGAGGTAACAAACATAAAAAATAAAAAAAATAAAAAAATACAGACGAATTGAGAACCTCCTCCTTTTTTGGAAGTCAGTTAAAAACAAAGATAGTAGAAGTCAATGAAACATTGTTATCAAATGCATCCCCTGTTTTGACACAAATTAATGTATGATAAATTGCCTTAATACATAATGATGAATACATCTGATGCAATACTTATAAATAAAAGTAATGAATAACTTTCATTATTTTATCATTGTTGTAATTTTTTTTCTTTGAAGGATGACTTAATTATTGTGAAATCTACTATAACGGATGTAGGAAATTTTAACTTTTTACACTTATGTATCAACTGATATTGTCTATTTGCAAATTAAATTCAATGATATCATAATTTATGATGTGCATGGATTAATTCGGTAAGTGCAAAGGGCTGTACGTAAGAAAGTATATTTAAATTTATGTTAGAGTAAGTTTATCAGAAACTAAATGAAATATGAAATAAAACGAGCAAAGTATGTATATATCTAATGGAATAAAAAACTGAAACTTTCATCAATGATATCATTAAAATAACTTTGGTTGTACAATATAAATGTATATAATATATAGAGTAATGAATAGAAAAATCCGAAAAATTCGTTTTCAGGCAATTTCCTATAACTTACAGTCCCTATTTGTATAAAAATATCGTATACCATAAGTACATTATTTTTAATAATTATGGAATAGTTTCAGTGAAGAGGATTAACATAAACATAAGGCGGCAAAACAGCTAGGTGGTATTCTAACTGATATATTCGACCGCTAATTTTATTTGGAGATACCATTCAGCATCTGGTTGAAGGGCACTTTAAAATTCTAACATTATTCCAAGAAAATCATGCTTATATTCTTCTTTTCCCACATTATGGTAGAAGTTGCATCATTTAATTATGAGCATAAGTTTGAATATATGTACGAAAACTTACGTGATAAGTTGGCGCGATTTGTATCTAAACCGAACAAGTTTCCAGCCGGTATTATGAATTGTAATTAATGATATACAAATTAATTTGTAATGTAAAATGCCTATTTTTAAAAGAGGTTATCTCTTGACACACACACAGTTGACAATTTTGACATAAGACTCGACTTCGCGAAAGAATGTCAAAAATTTCAAACGAATCAGCTGATATGCATGCGTTCGTTTTGAGATAATAACGTTTGTTGTACATAGTTTCAAAATTGATACTTGTTCGTTAAGCGTTCGGAAACTGATAGATATTTAGTTTGTCAGAGTTCGGAAAACAATTATTGATACATTTGTTACTTTCGCTCACCAGTGCAATTATGATTCGTCCCAAATCGAACAACTGATAGGTAACACTTCTTACCAATAGCTGTGATTCATTATCCAAGGATAATGCGCGCGCATAATATGACGTAATTGTGGCAACACCACAGAAGCCACTCAAAAAAGAAGTTGAAGTTGATTTGATTTATGAAAACATTTTCACCCTTCCCTGCAAATAAAGCTAATATAAATACTATGCGACGTACAAAACTTTACTGTGAAAATTCAATAAATTTTACTGTGACAAACAACGTGTGAAAAAAAATCCTTAATCATTTATTATGAAGTTCAACTGTCAATCTCACAGTTGTCAAAAAACGATCACTAAGGACCTATCTTCGGACATGGGTTAAAACAAGAATTTCGCGGTGTTATTTGTAGCTGTTTTCAAAGTTTTCGAACGGTGTAAGAAAACATTCTAAAAGCTATATTGCCTAGAATGTTCCAAAAAAAGCCCCTTGTGATGATTTTTAGCATTTGTAAGTGCATAACTTTGTTAACGAACGCCCTACCTTAAATAAGGTGCTGCAAGGGCTTTGACATTCAAATAAATCTTAAGGTGGACTGAATTTTTTAGGCTGATTTTATTTAAGTAAATCTACGCAGAAAATGCATTAAAAGATGACTTACCAGATTCAATTAAACAAAATAAATGCTACCCAGTCTATAAATGATATAAATGCATTGCTTGCGGTCCAAAGTCCCACTTTCGTCAGATTGCACCCTTAACACGGTGACTTAAAGCCAATAGATCTGATGGTAAAACGACAAGTGACTGAAATTATATTTATGTGTCAGCCAAGAATTTGGTCATAAAATTAATGAGAGCTTCAACAAAATCACTGCAGAACATTGGCAAAAAATTGTGACCATGTTATAAATTTAGGAAAAAATTGGGACCTGTAATTCATTTAATATGTGACAGATTCTGATATAACTAGTTCCGGCTAAGATATGTATGATTCAGATGATGCTGAACTCTCAGATATAAGCTATTACGTATCAGTTATTGATTACAATACAGTTTTAAGACTTTCATTACTTCATTACCTACAAATTATGCTTAAGCGCTTGCATACACACGAATGATTTGTTATACAATTTTGAATACCTACCTAACAATGTTTAGATGTTAAATATTTATTAAAGTAAAAAATGTGTTTTCATATTCTGCTTTTAACCCTATAAACTGAAAAGAATATAATATTAGTATCCTATAATTGGAAATAAATCGGGAGTTGATTTCTTTCTGTCAGAATCTTGACCACGTACTTATTAAAATGGTAAAAGATCAAAATGGCTCAAGCGCACTACTATGTTGTTCGCTACAAAAAAAAGATAATATAGCACAGTAAGGCCTAGTTTCACCATACTCTGTTATTTATTTGACGCCTTGTTAATCCTTTTAACGGACTGTTAACTGAACCGAGTGTCCCACCAACTGTTAATGGATGATTAATTCAGTTAACTTCATAGAACGTAGACTGATTTAACAGCTCTGTTATTTTTGAAGACCCATTAGCTAATGCCTGATTTAGCGTAAACAACATGGTATGGTGAAATTAGGCCTTAAGCTCTCAAATGCCAAGTCTACTCTATTTCACACACTCTTTCACTGTCTCTAGTAAGTACCTATCCGCTTCGCAACCGAAACACGACGATATGAAAACGACTTTTTTATAAGTACTAAACATTGCGAATACTTAGCACCCTCTGCAACCCGCCGTTTTTGGCAAACAAAGAAAAATACTTACACAAACACGATACTTGCATGGTTGGCTAATTATTTCACCAAGAGCTGCATTTACCACCTATGGAGGCTCTTGATTTCCTTACCAATCCCAATAACTCTGTAATTGCAGAGAGTAGGTAGTAAATTCCTTGCGAGAATGTGACTGAAGGTGCGATACCAATGACAAAAGAAAGAAGTGCGATACTCATGATAAAAAAGAAATTTCATAGAAGATAGGTCGTATGTCACCGTGGCATATGTTAGTAAACCTTCAGAAATTATTTTCAAACAAAACTTAATGCAAATACACCAAAAATTTGTGTTATGTTCAAATTTTTCGTCCAAAATGTCCAAAAATATCACCGGCCCTGATAAAAACAGAAAAGGGGCGAAATTCAGTAATTTAAATTTAGATCTTTCAGCAAAATGCCGGTGTTCACAGCTAATATCCCGAATGTGTTGAAAATTGGAGATAGAGTTGAAATAGGGGGCAAAATCAAGGAGAATGCCAGGAAGTAAGTCATTATATTCACGTGTAGGCAAAAATGAAAGTTTCTATGCTCACTCAGAAGCACACAATCTCAAAAATTATAAAGGTGCCTACAACGATTTAAATGAAAAGGGAAGATAGGGCATGCTCTAAAGTCACGACTCTAATATTTCGACTTTCGATTCGACAACATGCTTGTGTTAAATTTTCTCGGCATATAATGTCAATGCATACAACTACTTACACTTCCATTGTTATTTATTTATTTCCATACATACATCTATCTTTACATGTACACACCCAATACAATAGCTATATAATTTTTATATCTAATTTTTTGGTATCTAATTTCTCACAGAACATGCGACTTTTGTAAAATCGCTCATATTACAACAAAATAGGTCCACTTGATCCGCGATAATGTTGAGGTTATGCGGAGTTGTTGTTGATTGTAGAAGTTAAGCATGTAGTAGACGCATAGGTATATGCACACTACTGAGTACTGAGACTCAATCAGGGGAAGTCCGTCGCTTGATTTGACATTGCCGTGTTCGAGTTACGGACGGGTGCCAATATCTCCCGTTTTCATAGTTCATTAAGCGCCTACGATATTCTTGCAACTAGCAACATATATCAAACTTATTGCTATTACTTTTTTATCAGTAAAATCGATCGTTCTCTGAGTTAAATGCAATAAAGTAGGTATATGAAAATAACTATAATATGACTACAGTAGTTTCTTATTTACCTGTGCAGTACAGTACATATTATAAGTTTTATTTTTTGGTTGCCGTGATGCCGTCATCCCCATACCCACTATCTTCATATAGCCCGTGATATAGCTGACCTGACTCACCTGACAGTCTATATCGGTCTACTTTACTCTACCCCGCCCTAATGACTGAGTTATGTGTGGTTCATGTACGCACAGTATAGTCTTTGTCTTCATTAATAGGATTCAGTATCTCAAAAAGAAATTGGAACCCCTATTGGATCACCTTGTTGTCTGTCTGTCAGTAGTTACCATTTTTCTCAGGACCGCTTAGTTATCAAGTTGATATAAGTATTCGGGTCTACTTTCTCTTTTAGTTGTATAAGGTCACATGATCAAAAAATATGACCGTTTATGTCGCATATTTTGCGATTTCACAAGGAAATCAAAATGTACAGCGCCCTTTGACCTAGAATCATAATATTTGACAAGAAGCAATGACTTACTTACACATCAAAAAAACATCGGACATATAAAGAAAATATATGAAACCCGTAAATAACAATGTAGTGTATTACAGGAAAAAAAATCCAGTTACAAACGAATTATTTTCTTTTTGCGTGATCGTAATTCTTAACAACGGTACCTAACTAATAATAATAAGAATGTAATGTTTCTTCTTCGAAAGGTTATCTTAGAATATTGATAACAGGTATTTTAGCTAATAGAAGTAACTAAAAAAATTACGTACTTAGCTAAGGTACTCAAGTAGTCAAAGCAAAGGTAAAACGTCTTCAAATATGCTTTATGGAAGCCTGATGCCCACAGTAGGTTGCTTTAAAAAAAACTGTAATATAAGTCACCAGCGAATACATAGCTAAGTGTTGAGTTGGTGCGATTATAAATAAGCTATTCTCAAAATATTTTAAGAAAACATTAAATTAATATTTCAGAAAAACACTTAAAAATATATATCTAGTATTTTTTTACACAGTTTATGAAGTCACGTTGGCTTAACAAGAAAATTAGGCGGAATATAGAATATATATATTTTTTTTTTTAAGTATTTTTCTGAAATATTAAAGTCATGTTTTCTTAATTTTTTTTTGTTATTTATTATTGACATATTTAATTCCGCAAAGTAATGCCTGAATCTATTCATTATCAGGTGCGATTTTAGTCCAATATCTTATGTATATAATAAAAACCATACAAAATAATAAAAACCAGTCAAGTACGAGTTTGACTCCCGCTAAGGATCTTGAACTGTGTGAAAACAATACGTAATTGTCATCTCATTTGGACGCCATCTATATATGAATAAGGTATTCGTATCGTGATGGTGATTTGTTTTCCACGATTCAGGATGTCAGTGAACCTTTGCGCTCAAGAAGGTGAGGAGCCCAGGGATGTGGTGCTCCATTTCGACGTGCGCTTCCATCGGGACAACATCATCTCTTTGTCCAGGAAGAACGGGGTCTGGATCGGCAGCGGCAACTACGATACTAACTATAACATGTTTGTTCCTGGTTAGTGTTTTTTTTATTATATGAAGCGACGAGACGGAGAAGTTACCCGGCTAATGATACGCTGCTGCCTGTCCATTATATGTCCTTTGCAGTGCTCACCACTCCGTGCGAACTGTGTGACTATAAGCACTGTGTTTATCACTATTTATCACTAATCTCACTGCCTCATTCATTAGCCTTTGACTACTATCTCACCTGATGGCAAGTGTTACTGTGATCGAAGATGTTGTTCAGGCCAACCTAGAATTAATGGCTCTTAAGTAAAGCTGCCGGCACACGCCGTTTGGTGTTTGCTGAAAGGTTTTATACTCGAGGATAGCTATATAGCCAGGAGGGTATTCACGAAATGCCCTACTACCATGCTATAATGATATATCCTAAGAGAACAACCATGACCGAGTGCCTTTATGAAGCACGTGCACGCTCAGTAGTAATGTCAACATTGGTTACCCATCCAAGTCATGACCGCAGTGGACGTTGCTTAACTTTGATTGCGTTGATTGGTTCAGGAGGCATAAATATTTAAAGGGTTGTGTATCTTTGACTCCGTAAAAAATAATTTTCACAGAGTTAGCGGCACATTGGTTGATTGATTGTTGGTTGGTTGATTGTTATATATAAATAATAATAGCTTAAAGTAAAAATCAATATGGGGTATATTTTTTTTCTGTGTTTTACCCCATATCCTTTTACTGGTTGTACCGATTTTGATGGTTTTTTTTTTATATTCGAAAGCTGGCGCTTGTCATGCATGAGGTTCCATTTATATCTGAGTGAGATCTGACGAGTAGTATTTGAGTTATCCCTAATAATGCATATTTAATTGACTTCTTTTATTTTCACTTGTCAATGTAAAATTAACATTAAAACAAAACTGTATACCTACTATAGTTTGAAAGAACATCGTAGTACCTATTCAGTGGTGGTCCGTTTCTTGTTTGGTGTTATTTTGACGATGTTTTTGTAGTGACAAAAAAATAATTTTTCAAAATTTGTCGTGGCTGCTGCAAACATTTATCTACTTGATAGTGCATATTTGTTTTAGAAAGTTTGCAGAATATTTTCTGTTGGTTTATTTTTTGTAAAAATTCTGTTTTTACACGACTGCCCTAAAAAGGAGAGTTGTTTCAGGGTTCATGTTCAGGGTATGTATGTTTGTGAGTTTCCTTATTCCACCTATTAGGTAAAAAAAATAGAAAACAAACTAGTGGATTTTAGACCCCATATTGTGAGGTACAAAAAAAATATTTTTCTTCCAAACCCACCGAGTGGGGTATCAAAATGAAGAGGCGTAAAAAAACATTCCATAAATATATATAACTTGCAGTTTTAATTTGAATGGAACAATAAATCTCTTAACGAAAATAAATAATGTATAGGCGTGTTTTTTACTTTTTTAATGAATTATAATTTATATAAACTATTGTTTTTCCTCTATCGATAAAATGGTGATATATATAAAAGTCAAACTTCGTACAATAATAGTTCGATATCCAACATATACCTACTAACAAATAACATAAACTTTTTACCTGCAGGGACTAATAGACTTTTGGCCTGCAGGGATGGTATAATGGTTGTTCAGGGAGAGGAAGCAGAGTCAACCTGTTATGTAGTGTCACGGAATAATATAATTTTTCATATATATATTTTAGATTAAGGTATTTATGTTCTATGGGTCCGTACATTTTTAAATGTATTGATGGTGTCTGTTACCTGAAATAAAGATTTATTATTTATTATTATAAACTAGCCAAGTACGGGTCGGACCCACGATAAAGATCTTGAAATATCTGAAAAAAATTACGGGTAAACAATCCTTAAATATAAAGTGGATAGATGTAAAATAAAATATTCTCCAGGGACGATTTTCCGCATCATCTTCGAGATTAAGGATACCGACGTGATCACCATCTACTGCCAGGGGAAGTTCCACTCCAACTTCCTGCCGAAGATACCTCTCACCATGGCCAAGTATATCGTCGCGTGGGCGGACATCGAGAGAGTCACGCATTGCTACTTTCATGTGGGAAGCAAGGTACACTAACAACTCAATATACTACCACTACCGAAGATGTATATTTTTGAACTGGCTGCCTTTCAAAGTCAAAGTCAAAATCATTTATTCAATTTAGGTATCTACGAAGCTCTTATGAAGGTCAATTACAAGTTTTAATATTGAAATATACCAGCCATTGCTGATACTAAATACATTGCGAACGAATTGAAAACATAACCTGTCTTCGTACGGGTTCAATAACCCGGTCGCTAGTGAATAATAAAGCCAAAAGCATAAATATGAATCAGAAATATGCATGCAAAATGTCAATGAGTTAAAGATAAGATAAAGAGAAGAAAGAGCTACAAAGAGCTTAAGCAATCTCCTTGATTAAGTATTTATTTTCAGCCCGCAATCGGAGACGAGCCAAACGCCCCGGGAGCCTTCGCCCCTCCATCGCCACGGGCTAACTTAGCACCCGCAGATATTAAACGATGGTAATGCATATAAACATAGCCATAATATTAGGATCGTAACTGTCGATCAGCCTATCGTAGATTCAAGTCCTATAGTTTACCTAAATGTCACTTAACTGCCACTTACTAATTGTCGTGTTTTGGGACAAATTACCTACAGTACTTTATTGATAAATATTGTTTTATTTTTTCCTTACAAACTCCTTGAATTGATTCAGCCTATCAACCCCCTGGAGTAGCACGGGCCAGTTTTTTTGCACTGCATTTGGACAGTCATGCAAAACTCACGATATTTCAGCACTTTCTGTGTTGTTATACGGCACCTTTGGTGTGCAAGTTCAACACGCACTTGGCAGGTTTTATTAGGTATTTAATTTCACCTCTATAGAACATTAATATAAACTTGTTTTGGCTGCAGCACAAGAGTTTACAAGAAGTCGGCGCCAGGAGAACCTGAACAGTCTTCGAATGAAAGCTCTGATGAGGACCACAAGCCCAGGCCTAAGGCGGAGGGGCGCGCTGACAGGTATTTCTACGAAACGCTGATGTGCTCGAACGAAGCTAAGTTTGGATCCCCTGAATCCTTGAAGCATAGAAGGTGAACTGGTGTTAACGTAACTATTCTCTTCTTCTTTGACCACAATCCTTCATATCTTGGTAGAGAACCTGCGTTCTAATCATGGTGCTTAGAATGTTTGCCAATACCCACTTGATTAGTTTCGACATCAAATAGAAAATCTATCGCCAGGCACTTAAGAGTTCATTCCGATGACTGTCCTTGAGAGCCATATCTCATTTTAAGTTTTGCCTGTTGAACAGCATCAAGTGATGCTGCTTAATCAGATGAGATTGTGTTCAAAGGATAAAACAATCTTTTTACTCTTATGAAACTGATGTGGTGTCACTACAATATCTCTTCTCTCTAACATCACAGATAGGACAACAGAGAGATATCATTGTTGAACGTTTCGACTTCTGTTTTATGATCGGCCATGTCTAATGCAACCCTTCTTCGGTATTCTCTTGTTGGTAGTAGTACACCAGATACCTTATTTATATCACATTAAAGAACTTAACTCAATTTTCTCGCTTCGCTCTCCACACACCAGCAATGTATTTAAAATATATTAAAGAAAAATCCAGATCCTACTCCAAATGAGCCTCATAAAAGTCAAAAACCATTTACATAAGAAATCTCAACTAAATTTTCTGGCTTCGCTCTCACCACACCACTGAAGTCTTTAACAGATATTATTGTTTACAGGGACAATCCAGATCATAGAAACAAAATGAATTACAATCAAAAGTACAGAGAGGATAGTGACACAGATAATAACGAAAGCGAAGACTATTCTGAAGAGCTAGCTTCTAAGAACATGGACTCTTCTATTGCTGAGTCTGATGATGTTCTGCAAGAGTTGGGCATGAAGAAACGCACTAGACGTGGAAGGCTATCTCCTTTTGCTCAAGTAGTCAGTTTCATGGGCAAGTCCCATAGAAGGAGTCAGTGATCAATATATTTATATCTTTTAATACGGACAGGAAATATTTTTAGTGTATGCAAGTATAATGAAAGTGTTATCGACAAAATGTGTGTTTTCGTATGTTTTGTATGTTTTTGGATTATTTATATGTTTATATATATATATGAATGTCACTAAAATGTTTTGTTTCAATTGCTGATGTATTAGTATCGTGATTTAGTTTTAATAATATCAAAACAAGAGACTATTCCAACATGTGCAACTGCTGCCGTACTATTTAGACGATCAGCCAGTGCATTTCATGGTTTACTATCATCATCAAGACTTTGGTCTGCTGGTTCTGCATTATGGATTTAGTGATGTTGTCAAGTTGTCACGTAATTCCCCGCTGCCCAATCGGATTGTTCCTGGAGTGAAACCCATAGCACTAATTTCACTCTCTCAAATAACTCACGGCAAAATAAATTTTCTGTACCATACCATTGACGAACAAGATTTTTCTTGATAACTTTCAAACTTCTAGCATAGCTTAGAAGCAAGATGGCTTTGTTGTTGTTCAACAAGTAAATTTGGTTATTTTTCTACTTCGACGTTCCTACTTATCCTTGCACGTTTTTCCGATTGGGCATTTATATAGTTGGACATTATTTTGGCTTTGGACATTTTTCTTTTTTAACATTAGTCTTCTAAATCATCTTATCACTTTTTTTGAAGAACATTATGAATACTTCTGCTTCTGTCATCTGGCGTTTTACCTTCGAGGACGGCAGAATCAGATAACTCCTGGAGGATTGCGAGTAGCGGTCATCCATTCTCCTCTTAGTTAGTTATATCGTGACTTATAATCTATTTGGGGAACATTCAATTTGCTATCCTCCAAGTGGTGAGAAGTTTGCCATATTCAACACTAAGCGTTTTTGAGATGAGAACGTTACATACAAATAATTATACAAAGGAGGTGTATAGAAGATGAAAATAATATATAATGATATATATAAAACTGGATCAAAAACTGAGCCTTGTGAGACCCCCGTGAAACCAGTACTAATTAAATAGAAGGTTATTTTACTAAGTAGTACTTTGATTGAAAATGAACATAATTTCCTAAAATACCTATATCAAAGGCCTTTGGAAAATCAAACTCTCGTATCACATTATAAACATTTATTTAACAATTACACACTTAAAAAAAGATAACATTAATACCCTAAATTTGATAAATTAAAATATTAATAATGATTTAAATTTTTGACTTTAGTAAAAATTTCTAAATTTACTAAACGGGGTTCAACTTATTGCATTATATCGTTTAAAAATCAGACATACATAGGTACGAGTAACTATATAATATGCAGATCGTGCAACTTACTTAAATGTATAAACTAGATGAATGGTTATTGATATATTGTTTTTATATAATAACAACGCAACAGTAGCCTCTATAAAAAGCATCCGTTATATTACACTAACATCAATTAACTGCAGATGAGATAGTAGTCAAGAGCTGATCTATCAGCAATAAAAAATACTTATTCTATGTAGAAAATAAGATTCATGTAAAAAGTATTTTTCCTTAACAAACTATAACGAAACTATTTACAACATTCGTCAGGATCATAAAAGTAAAAGCTAAAGTAGTAGTATTATTATTAAGAAATTAAACAATATGCGTATAGAAAACTGTAAAATTAGATTAATGGACAAGATTTAAAGTAATAAAGAGTGGCAGAATAAATAATATCACTGTATCCCTGTGATACTCTACCATGCTCTTCTACATTTAGATAAACTTGATAATATTATTACGAATATGTTTACAAAAGTAAACAGATTACAAAAATTTTATACTCTATAAAATAGTTCAGACAAGGACAAAGTTAGCTTGCACCAGCAAAAGCTGATATAACTTCAGCATGCTGTTCGCACACACCTATTGCCAACAGTTGTTCTTTATTTACTAGAAGTAAAGATTCTCCATCTATTTCTTCTTCACCCAGTTTACTAGCTGTTTCTTTCCACTCATACTTTGCAAGATGTGCTGTTAGTTCATCAGTCTGTGAAATAAGATTTTGGTTATTGTATTAAACCAGCTATTCTACAACTTTATTGATTTTAAACATTCTTTGGGAAAAAATATGAATACAAAATCCATCAAATGCTCTCGAAGTCAATAGTTTTCTATTGACTACGAATAAATAACATAAACGCTTAAAATCTAACAGTTTTACTTGGTGTAGGTAATTGATTGAAAAGATTATTCTGATAATGTTTATGTAGATTTAGGTCAAATGTGAGCTTGACATAAGGATACATACCGTCCAAGATTGAACTGCGGATTTCTGGATATTCGTGAATGGATCATCTGGAAAACGAAATGAATAGTAGTTGAGATGACTTAATAAACATTGTAGCCCGAATAAAATAGCACCACATAAGCTAAAGATAAAAAAGAAAGCAAATTGTCAGAAAACCATATTATCTGAAAAATATACTTCAAAATTTATTGGATTTTATGGTCACTAATATAAGAAAGTAAAGTACCTTTATTTACAACTGCAAATTCCATTTCTTCCTCTGTTTCAATATCTTTATTCAGATACCTCAATGGCAAATGAGGCATTACATCATCAGTATGTTTAGCTTCAATGGTTTTCTTTATTGTTGGGTCTGCCTTAACAGTTTTATTTTCAGCTTCTTCACTAAGATTATCTTGTGAATGAGCACCTCGTACGTTTTCCATTACTGGTTTTTGTATCTGTAAAATAAATATATATAAATATATATATATGTAAATAGTGTATTTGACTTGCTGATAAACTCATCTTTCAAGCTTTATGGTCATGCTTTGGTCAGTGTATCTTAGAGACCTATCACAGTTTTATTCACTCTACATTTGTGAGGATCAATATCACCCATGTTTTGTATAAATAAGCTGCATAACCAAGATTTGGAGTAGACTTGTAGGGATACACCAATTATACTATATAGGATACACTGGATCTGAAAGCAAATTTTCTCCCCAGCCTCTTTTGAACTTAAATTGTATTTTATCCAATATCGTTTCCAAACAGTATACAAGTATCTCTTGCTGTATGTCTAATATCAGTGCATCCATATTCAATAACAACAAAATCATCTCTGGTGTAATTATTTGACATTGGGAAATTATTACATATTGCAGTGCAAGAGATGGCCTATCTTTTTAAGTAATAATGAAAATTAACTAACATAGGTCCCTGTGCGTTTTGTGCTGTTGGCAACTCATATTATACAATAGAATCTGAGAGCAAGAAACAAAGACATACAAAAGCCTGTCCTCTCTATAAGTTGTTTTACACAGAGGTCTATAATTTGAAATACATTTTAAAGTTTTAAAAGTAATAACAAAGAAACTAAATACGGGTGTACAATGGTATACTTACAGGAAAAGCAACGTTTGATTCTTGAATTATGTAACCATCTAAAACGTGTGTCAGTACATTCACTTCATTAGCGTTACGCTTTCGATTTTTGAACATGCTTTCCGTTTTGGGAATTGAATTATTATTCATGCAGCTCTTTTCTTTCATAAAAGCATCTTTGGTTGCATTATCTTTTGCTTTAACAGTAGGAACATTATCACTTCTAGTTGTACTATTTTTTTCTAAGTGGGTATTCATATCTTTTTCGGGGTTTGGGAGTAGAGGTTTCTCATTTATTGGTTGACTTGTTTCAGCTACCGGCAATACTCCACTTTTATGAGTTGACAATATTTTGGGTACATTAAATTTAGTTTCACAATTGACTTTTGCAGGGGTAGCTAACGATTCAACGGAACCATGGTGTAGCTGTATCATCGATGTACTCTCGGTCACTTCAACTTTAATATATTTATTGCTACTTCTCATAGGATCTTCATAGTTGCCTGAGGTATTGGCCAATCTCTCCTCTTTAAGCCTTTCATGAATGGTTCTTTTAGGACTATGACTTTTTACAATGTCTTTATCATTTATTATTAAACCTCGCGCTTGTGTAAAAACTGTGTTTCTTACTAACTTTTCTTCAGGTTGCGTTTTACTTTCTATATTTGGCTGCAGATTCCTCTCTGATATTGTTTCTTCATTGAATACTATGACAGGATTTAACTTTTCATTAACATTAACACTGGCATCGGCTGTTTGTTTTTGAACAGTTCTTCTATCTATGTCTGGCATATTAATTGTAGAATCTTTTTGTAACGTAGGTAAATTGTTGGCTGAATCGGTTTGTATTTGGTTTCTTGTTCCTTGCAAGTTGACGTTTTGTTTAACAAGAGAGCTATCAGTGTTCATTGCACTATTCCTCATCTCTGAATTGGGAACATGCGCAACATTTTGATTGTAATAGAAATTTTGCGGACCCTGCATCACATCCAAAGGTCTCATCGGCCTGGGCAGTATAGGTTTGTACACTGTTTTAACACTTATACTATTAGGAATTTTGCTTCTAATATGTTGTGGCATTTCAGGTCTCATGTAAGGAGCTTGGGGTCTTGAGATGTTAAAAATTACATCTGGTTTATGATTTAATGGCATATATTGCTGTTGTTGCATAGGATTGATTGTGATAACTTGTGGTTGGCCGCTTCTAGGTCTTACTTTGTTGTTTGCGGAAATATCAGTTTGTACTTGCTGATTTTGCGTTATAGGTCTTATCATATTTACGGGAACACTTGTATTATGAATATTTGTAGGCCTTACATTATTTACATTGTTTGTCGGGCTATTTAAGTGACTTGTTATAATATTCTGAGCATTAGTTCCACCTGCATCATTCACATTAACGTTAGTGGGTCTAACATTATTAGCAACGCCTTTTTGAGTAAGCATTTGAGTTAGAAGTGGCATCTTTTCATTAGGCTCTTCAACTTTTATTTGCTGTTGTACTGGCTGCGTTATATGACTTTGAACTGTATTATAATGAGCTATGTTAGGTATTTGTACGAACTGTCTGTTATCTTGCGCCATCATAGTTTGTTGCAATTGGTAGTTAAACTGTGGGTGGTATATTTGATTTTGCATCATGCTAGGGTGTATATAAGGTTGATAATTGCTTGGCACTTGTTGAACGTAAACCACTTGGTTTTGAGGTTGAGGTCGGTTTTGAATCCATGGTGGTGGGTTTTGTACGTTGAACACGACTGTTTGGTTTTGTTGGATCTGCTGGTCTGAAATCAAGATAATATAATTAATTCATGTCTCTAGTTTGAGTTTCGTAAGGATGTTGTCTAGATAGGTACACACAGCCAATTTATTCGCCAATTATGTTGCAACGCTGTGGTCCAACTTCCACATTGAAGATTATAGTCAAAATATACAATACATCACTAACAAATAATTGACCTAGGTGATAAACAAATGTGTGAACAAAGTTAAACCAATATTCTCCTCTACTACTGTTACTTTAAATTAAATCACCTAGGTGTTATAACCCGGGTAAAATAAAAGAAAATAATGATTGACCTAAAGTATCAAATAATGAGGTTATGTTTTTAAACGGCTTTAGGATAAATTTACAAATTATTGGAGCACAAAATGTTCTGCCCCGGGCGGGAATTGAACCCGCGATCTTCTGATTTCGCGCCGGATGCTTTATCCACCCAGCTATCGGGAGATCGGCTGTGTCGCCGAAATTTCGTGCTCCAATCGTAGGTATTTCTTAAACCGTCATAGGGGACGGTGCACTTTAGAATATATAAGGACTGTGCCATACCTTTGTGTTTGAAACATGTGCCTAACGAGCAACAAGCCACCACTAACGTATGCGAGTGAGTAGAGTGCTGATGTATTTTGAACACAGAATAGGGTATAAGTACTACCAACGGCAGCATTCCAGAGGATGTTGGGCGCTAGGTAGTTGGCTGGCTATTAAACCGATACCAAGTCTTTTTATCATTTCATCTTTATTTTAGTGATGTTTCCGATAAGTTTCAAGTACTTTCTTACGTTGTCCGTTGCGCTCTTGGATAAAACATACATAGTACCAAATCCTACAGAAGTAGGTAAGGTTAGATAGGATTGTGTTTAATTGCAATCTATAATTAGTAAGCCACATCTTCGACCACATCATCACGTACCATCAGGTGAGATAGTGGTCAAAGGCTAACCTATCAGCAATAAAAAAAACAGCTTCGTAACTTTAACACGAACTAAGGAAATAAGACATTGATGATAACGACATTTTGGATAAGTATACCTAGTTTACCTATAGGTACATTAAAATATTTTTGACATGTGTATTAATTAATTTATAATATTGTAGAATATTGACGTGCCTAGTGTAAGAAACGCCAATAAGGCCAATAAATGAATCTTATCTTATCTAAAGAGGAGAAGAGAAAGATAGAGAGTGATGAGTTGGTTATCTCAATTCTCACCTTGAGCCTGGGGCACAATCATCGGAGTCTCGTAAACATACTGGATGGGGCACAGCATGATGGGCTGTGCCATTTGCTGCTGGTGCTGATGTTGGTTCCTGTTGTTGAAAATAATTGTTTTTTTAAAGAACTACTTAGTTACCAGGTGTTCTTTATGGACCAATCAGTATGCGTATGCAACTACGACTATCATGTTTTGTAGTTGTGTTCCAACGAATAGTGTTTTTGAAGCGCTCGTAGCAAATTTTGCTGAGCCATTCATAACCGAACAGCTAAGTTAAACAACGTCCGCCGCGGTCATAACTTCGATGGGTGACCGCTAGTGACATTTACTACTGAGCGTGCACGTGCTTCGAAGAGCACGTTAAGCCGTCGGTCCCGGTTGTTGTCTTACGATGGCAGTCGTTCCAGCCTGGTGGTAGGGCATTTTGCGAATGCTCGCCTGGCTAGCTACCACCCTCAAGTAGAAAATCAGTCGCTAAGCACCCAACGGTGTGTTCCGGCAGCTATTCTTGAGAGCCAGTAATTACTGGCTCTCAAGGATAGCTAGAATTCTAGGCTAGCCTGAACAACATCTTTGACCACATCTTCACTTACCATCAAGTGATATAGAGGTAAAAGGTAAGCCTATAAAAAAAAGGTTTGATTTTTGTACTGGCTGGCAAAGTTCTGCGAATTTGGGGATTGCGAGCGAGACCCTTAAGTTGTTGGTGCTGCTACCTGGTGGTAGGCCACAGGGTTTACGTCGGAGTATAAGCATTCTTTACACGGTTAAGATACTCACACATATTGTTCTTGGGGTGGAATCTGTTGCTGCATCTAAAATAAAAAGAAAAATATATCAGTAGGTACTCATTATTGTAGTTGCAACTTCATACACTAAAAAGTACAATTTTGTTATCCCTTAGCAGGCATCTACAGAATATGGAAGTAATACAACCAATAAATATATAATATATAAGTATGTCATCATCATCATCAGCCGGAATACGTCCACTGCTGAACAAAGGCCTCCCCCACAGATCGCCACAAAGAACGGCTATAAGCCACTTGTAGCCATTTATGGCTACCCGCGACTTTCACGATATCGTCAGTCCACCTAGTGGGGGGCCTACCAACTCTACGTCTTCCGGTGTAGTATGGTAACCACTAGAGAACCTTTCTTCCCCATCGGTTATCAGTTCGTCGAGCAATGTGGCCCGCCCATTGCCACTTCAACTTGAGAATTCAGAGAGCTATGTCGGTGACTTTGGTTCTTTGGCGAATATCCACGTTCCGGATTTCCGGACATCTCAGTGCCATAAGTAACCACTGGCAACACACACTGGTTGAAGACTTTGGTCTTTAGGCTCTGCGGGATATTGGACGAGAAGATGCCGCGTATATTAAGTAATTTAAACCTATTACATGGAAGTATATAACTAATAGGTTTAAATTACTTACACAATTAACGTTTTATCGTTGCAAGTGCCTAAGCATATATTTATATCCACGTTACTTTTCTTCATCGCAGCAGTGATTAGTTATCTTCTGTGCGAGAGTCCTATAAAGACACTGCCTACTTTACTCGGATAAATATTAATCACCATCAACATTCAATACGTTCACCATTGAACAAACGTCTCCCTTATGTTTGTCATAATCCCCAAGCTTCAGGTGTCGTCACTGCAGGCGTCTAGATTGGGGATCACTCTGAAAAGTGAAAGATACTGCCTTTTTATGGCATTTCATCTTTTTAAGTAACTTTCGTCGCCTCTTGCGATCCCCATAGCAAAATATATTTGGTTTGCAAAGATCTTGTATTATTATATTATTTTTAATTTATATAGCTGATAGGCTAGCCTTTGACCATTATCTCACCTGATGGTAAGTGATGATGTGGTCGAAGATGTTGTTTAGGCTAACCTAGAATTACTGACTCTCAAGGATAGCTGCCGGAACCGGAGCACACTGTTAGGAGCTTGATGACAGATTTGCTACTTGAGGGTGGTATCTAGCCAGGCGGGCATTCGTATAATGCCCTACTATGATACAAAAGTTTATTATATATATCATCTACTTATTATACCAATAATCTATACCAATAAAATTCTTAAATTATAAATCAGCTCCATCTGTCGGGTGTCTGTAGTATGTCGAGTAAATGAGATCACATTGTCTGAAGAATCTACAGATATGATGTTTTAGTCCCATGTACTCGTAATAGAGGGCGCAGGGAGCCGTGTACCGGGCACAATGAGTCTCCGGACTGATATTTTTTGGTACAAAAATCCAATAATTAATCTGATCCCGGGCCGGGATCAAACTGATCAGAACCTTCAAATTCCAAAGTGGCGATATTATAGACACACATACGAGGCAGTTACAAATTACTAACGCTGGAATGCACCAAATTTAAGGAATTGAATTTAGCAGGTAACTCTGGTATTATGCTTTTGAAATACCCTTAAATGTGTATGTAAAATGTGTATGCTAGTTCCCCGCCAAACAAGAAAACACACCAAACACCACTACAAAGATATCACTGTCGATATTTGTGTTTATAAAACAACCGAGTCGTTCCGAGCCCACGAGTAAGTTTAAAAACAACCAACCAACTATACTCCGAGGCTTGGAACGTAGCCCTGAAACGAAGAAGCTTCGCGCTCGCTCGGCAATTAAGGCGATTAGAGTCGCCAATGGCCTTTAGCATCTGGACCTAATCGAGCTTACTTTACTCGCGCATCGCCGCATACGTTCCGCGCTCGCTGTACAAATATAACGGTCAAAGAATATGCAGATGCGCGATGCGCTCCGGTAACATGGCACTTTATATTCCTACCGTACGATTCTAGTGAGTATCCGCAATTGCAACTGCGACTGAGATCAGTCGTCAAATGAAAATGTGTGTACCTAGGTAGGTTGTTCTGGACGTCTTTATTCCTTTTCTTTATTTTTCAATGTCATCTGCCGAGTGAAGAAAGTTACTCAGATTTGTCTGATACTCGATATTTAGGCTGTGCTGAGAGTCATTATTCCGAATTTGGAATTATTTTTTCAATGTCATCTGCCAAGTGAAGAAAAATGCTACGGTTTGACTGAAAATTGATATCTAGGTTGTTGTAGACGTTATTATTCCATGTTAAGAATTTGTTTTACGTTGACGTCTGCCAAGTGAAAAATGTACTTCGATTTGGCTGAAAATCGATATCTAGGTTGTTTTCAGTTCGCACACAGACTCTTTAAAAAATCTGCAAATTTTAGTAATATGCTACATAAACGAGTTTTCCAATTAAAATAACCTGTCATTCGTACAACTTTTGCAAGAAGATTTAGCCCTTTTATTAAAACATATTTATATAATCAAGTCCTGAATTTTTCAGTTTATATATCACCATATAGCATCATACATACAAACACGTAAATAACACAAATTTAGTTAAAATATAAATACCACCTGTGTGGATAATTTATAAAAAAAAATGTATGAAACTGAACAAGATGTTATTTTATGGATAATTTGTAAGTTAAATTTATGTTTATAACTATTTTGCGTGAAAAATTGTACTGAAGTCAACTGTGCACTGTACAGCTATCAATTAAGGTCTTACCGATACAAACTTCAACGTCAAAGTGTGAAGACCACCAGCAATACAAGATTTGGAAAAAGTGTTATTGGCTTAAATAAAGATTTATATTATTGTTTATATTATTATTATTATTCTGGACGTTTTTATTCCAAATTTGGAATTTATTTTTCGATGACGTCTGCCTAGTGAGAAAAGTTACTAAGATTTGGCTAAAAATCGATATCTAGGTTTTTCGGGGCGTCCTTATTCCAAATTTGGAATTTATCTTCCGATGACGTCTGCCAAGTGAAAAACAACTTCAATTTGGCTGAAAATCGATAGCTAGGTTGTGCTGGGCGTCATTATTCCGAATTAAGATTTATTTTTTAATGGCGTCTGTCAAGGGAAGAAAGTTACTCCGATATCTAGGTTGTGCTGGGCGTCATTATTCTACATTTGGATTTCATTTTTCAATGACGTTTGCTAAGTAAAGATAGATGACGTATCTTTAAAACGCTAAGATATATCGGATAAGAGTAAGAAAATTATAATAATCAATTGTTTATTCAAATCTCCTTATAAATGAGATTATAGCCGACGCGGGTTTACTCGTTTAAAAACGACGATATAAAAGGAAGATTTGTATAATGGCGAAAATACATTGAAAAATAAGAATAGGGACGACTGTGTCGTACGCAAAAATACAAAATGGCCAACGTTTGTGCTATTGGACATGTCGGCCCTTGAGAAGGAAGTATTTACCTTTAGATTTTCCCGCCCATAGGTGGGAAGCAGTCTTCCACACGCTACTCGCATCAAACAAACACTACTTTCCGGGTACGAGATATGAGATGAATAATTTCTTGTCTAGGAAATAATAATATGGGCAATTTATCTACAGCTATATTGTAAAGATTGGTTCCATCGTGAAAAGGTAACCGATATACTTTCTCATTTATTAGGAGATTTGAATAATTGATATATAAGTACTTTTCTTTAAACTTTCGTGAACTAAACTCATGTTTCTAAATTACATTAACGAAAACCAAGCGGGGTAGATTTAAATCGCTCCCGCCGCTCCTCAAGACGATGACACCCGCTTCTTCAGTCTACTCGTGACCACGGTCAATGCAACTTGATCGAAACGTCGAGGTTAGTCAAAATATTATTTTGATGTTAATTCGTGCGTCTTTGATAAGTAATCATAATTTTCCTACTCTTATCGTACTCTGGCGATAGGGAACTGCTAATCATCCCACGGCCAGCAGGTAGGTAGCGACTGGTGTCAGGCGTGTAACTATTGTTGCACGCCGCACTCGGCACTTGGCGCCAAAGCATTTGACAGTTACATGATCAATTGCAGGCGCCGCCCACACCATATGTTCCGCGTGCCGTAATGTAAACAATCGGCTCTTGTGACTCTTGTGTCACGTTCTATGGGACAAAATTTATGTCCAAGGTAGCTAAATAAACAAGAAATACGAAACATAAACATTTACGACATATGTTAAAGTAAATTATTATGATAGAGGCGGGCAAACTCGACCTACCTAAATATTTAAGAAAATAGTAAATATTCTTGAATTTTAAGGAAAAACCTTCAGTTGCTTACTTTAAACATGAAGATAATACACATTTCTATCAAAAAATTACATAAAGTCATTTTAATGATTGTATGTAAAAACATTAAAAAAAAATAAACAAAATGTTCGCGTAATTACGGAACTTTTTTTTCCGTAACTTCACTCCACAGACACATTTGAACGGGCAATGGATGGATAAACGGCGACTAGCTTTAGTCTATTGTCATATTGGGCAACGTTCCAAACCTCAAAAAAGGACCCGGATTCCAAAAATCGAAAATAAAGCTGGACATTCACTATGTTACAACTGTTACACGACGCACTCGCTGTATCCCATTCATGCAACAGTTGTTACATGCCGCACTCACTTGCTATTTGGAGCACTCTCTTCGCACGAATCGAAATTCGAAATGTAAACTCAGGGAGTAGGTTTAAAAAGTTTATTAGGCCAAGCCTTATCAGGTTGTACAGCCGCACAGTTCTACTGAAGTTACTTAGACCGGAGGGAGACACTGGCCTGATAGTACACGTGATCCAGGTCCCAGATGTGGCGGTCTTGGCGTCAGCTGATAGTTCTGGATCTCGGTAATGAGTGCTCGAAACACCCGTCCTCGGATTAAATCAGTGAAGTGGAATCCTGGAAGGAAGACACCGGCTTAGTAGCTGATATTCCTCAGCCAACTGTTGCCAAGCCGCGCCGACACGATCGTGGTACTGTTACCAGCGACTCACATTTTAAAACTCACAGTCTAGCGTGGTAGGGCAGCACAGTTGTTTATTTTACATAGGTTTTAGTCAGCACTATGAAATAACAATAATAAATAAGGAACTCACCCTAGAGGGATTCACGCACTTCACAACAAGTTAATAACAATTAAGATCGATAGTACGAATAGAAAAGCGTCCAGGAAAACCAAGATAAGTATCGATTTGTAGCCAAATCAAAGTAACTTTTTCCACTTGGCCGACGTCATTGTTAAATAAATTCTAGATTTGGAATTACGACGTCTAGAACAACCTAGATCGATATCTAGGTTGTTCTAGACGATCGATCTTTTCAGCTAAATCGAAGTTACTTTATCTACTGGGCATACGTCATCGTAAACAAATTCTAAATTTGGAATAATAACGTCTAAACAACCTAGATATCCATTTTTAGTCAAATCTGAGTATTTTTCTTCACTTGGCAGACGACATAGATAAAATTATTCCAAATTCGGAATAATGACGCACAGCACAACCTAGATATCGATTTTCAGCAAAATCGGAGGAACTTTTTCACTTGGCAGACGTCATCGGAATATGAATTCCTAATTTGGAATAAGGACGTCCAGAAAAACTTAGATATTGATTTTCAGCCAATTCAGAGTAACTTACTTCCCATGGCAGACGTCATCGAAAAATAAATTCCAAATTCGGAATAAAAACGTCCAGAACTACCTAGATTATGAATGTTAGCCAAATTGGAGTGACTTTCCTCACCTAGCAGATGTCGAAAAATGTATGCCAAATATTGAACAAAAACGTCCAGAAAAACCTAGATATCGATTTTCAGCCAAATAGGAGTAACTTTTTTCACCTGGCAGACGTCTTCAAAAAATTAATTCTTAATTCAGAATGACGATGTCCAGAACAACCTAGATTTTCAATTTCAGCTGAATCAGAGTTACTTTCTTCACTTGGCAGATGTCGTCGATAAAATAATTTCAAATTTGGAAAAAAGACGTCCAGAAAAACCTTGATTTCGATTATTAGCCAAATCGGAGCAACTTTTTTTACTTGGCAGACGTCATCGTAAAATACATTCCAAATTCGGAATAAAGACGTCCAGAACTACCTAGATTTTGAATTTCATCCAAATTGGAGTAACTTTCCACACTTGGCAGACGTCATAGAAAAATACGTTCAAAATTCGGAATAAAGACGTCCAGAACTACTTAGAGTTTGAATTTCAGCCAAATCGGAGTAACTTTCTTCACTTGGCAGACGTCATTGAAAAATAAATACCAAATTCGGAATAAAGACGTCTAGAACTACCTAGATTTTGAATTTCAGCCAAATCGGAGTAACTTTCTTCAATTGGCAGACGTCATCGAAAAATAAATACCAAATTCGGAATAAAGACGTCTAGAACTACCTAGATTTTGAATTTCAGCCAAATCGGAGTAACTTTCTTCACTTGGCTGACGTCATAGAAAAATAAATTCCAAATTCGGAATAAAGACGTCTAGAACTACCTAGATTTTGAATTTCAGCCAAATCTAGGTAACTTTTTTCACTTGGCAGATGTCATCGGAATAAACATTCCAAATTCGGAATAATGACGCACAGCACAACCTAGATATCGATTTTCTGTCATATCGGACTAACTTTTTTCACTTGGCAGACGTCATCGAAAAATAAATTCCAAATTTGGAATAAGGACGTCCAGAAAAACATATATATCGATTTTCGGTACTGTAACTGTAACAGTCAGTTCGTCCACTGCTGAACACAGCCTCACTTTTTAAGGGGGTATTTGCCATAATCCCCACACTTGGCAGGCGTCTTGGGGATCGCAATGTAAGTTGGCAGTTCTTTAGAAGGCGCTGCTGCCCCCCTTTAAGCAGTTTTCCCTTAATCGCCTCTTACGACACCCACGGGATTATACGGGGAGGTGCAATTCTAACCCGGCACCCCACGGTGCTAATCTCCCTTACCTATTTTCGAGATACGTTATCCATCTTCACTTGGCAGACGTTATCTTTATGTAGTATTAATTAACCTATATCAAAACACCTCATACAATTATCAAGAAAAGCTTAGAACTCCAAAAGATGTATGTAGACAAATACAAACTCTAAATGTAGTAGAGAACCATTTTGTACCCTACAAACTACTAAAGCCGGAAACTATTTACCATAATATAAAAAAATATATTATCTTTAGTTAACCAGTTATAACATGAGAGCGTTATAGACATTACTAATTAATTTTGTACATATATTATAAAACTTTCATTGATCTTATTGATAAGGCCGCCCATTGTAATTTACCCACAACATTGTCAATTTCAAGTTTTGATTCTTTTCATATGTGAGACAATTCGAATAAAATTTGTCTACAAAATACCAATAATAAAGCGTCACCGCGCATACTTTACGTCGCAATCAAGTTGGCCCTCTGCAGCGAGCGAATCATTGCACGCACACAGCTACGAATCTCGCGTGTCAATGCACTAATACAAAGACAAGATCGTTATCAGTCGAAAGCGCGAGCGGAGCTACGAGCGACACAGCCTCCCCGTGCCAACGCCTGCGCAACACTGCCGCCCGCGTCCGCGCAGAGCACCTCGGAACCGCAAGCGTTCTGAATCTGAATAATTCGACATTTTCTTAGGAAAATATCAATGGATTTACAAATGCTATGTTATAATTGTAGTATACCAATCAAGAAATTTAATGGTACAATTTATTTTTCAAAAATCGTAGCCGTTTAGAAGGAGTTCGCCATATAAGTCAAGAAATAGTATGTAGTTTGAATTTTTTTAAAGGCAAAAGTAATAGTAATACCGTAAAATCATATGTTGCAAATGTTGTACTTGAATTCATCTATAAAATATATTTTTTTCAAGTCTTCAACTTCAGCGGTTACGGAGGAGTTCGCTTTAGAAAGTACGAATTTGACGTACCCAAGGGCCTTAAATTGACGAACGATTTTCAAGTCTGTGGCGCGGGAAATTCAAAGTCATATCGTGCTTTTAGCTAGTTAGCAATGTTTAAAAAACATTATAGTGGTTTTCTCGAGTCTAAAATAATATTATACATAATATTTTCAAAAGTTATGACACACCCACACGCACATGATACCTTATCTTACCCTAAAACTGACAATATTATAACTAATGCAGGAAAAACGTACTTATTCAATTCAAGTAGTGTTAAAAAATTATGTGTCATATAGATACTTTTTTTTAAAAGACCACTTCATCTTCATTTATACAATTAACGAGTATCGCCTTTTAAATAATTGTGGCATGCTAGAATATCATTTTACGATTGTCCACCAGGCTAGGCTCAAGTAGAAAATCTGTCGCTACGAACCTAACAGTGTGTTCCGGCAGTTGTCCTTGAGAGCCAGTAATTCTAGGCTAGCCTGAACAACATCTTCGACCACGTCATCACTTACCATCAGATGAGATAGTGGTTAAAGACTAGTCTATCAAGTACGCTTGTCCAGTACAGTTGCAGTGTTTACATTCTTATCCTGCTTGTCACTCCCAGAAGTTAGTTCTATGTCTCGTTTACCAGTATTTTTGCTTAGTACAGTGCCCTACACCCCGAAATACGGTAATATTTGCACAATACTGCTTCGAAGCAGAATACCTGAAACTGCAGTGCGCGGTGGTACCCATCAAGACGGACGCTTGCTGAAGAGACCTACCAACTAGTGAGACTGTGACTGTCAACAGTTCTTGTATTTTTAACCGACTTCCAAAAAAGGAGGAGGTTCTCAATTCGTCTGTTTTTTTTTATGTTTGTTACCTCAGAACTCTTGACTGGGTGAGCCGATTTTCAAAATTCTTTTTTTGTTTGAAAGCTGATGCTTGTCGTTTGGTCCCATTTTAAATTTCATTAAAATCGGTCAAGCCGTTTTTGAGTTACGCTCCAATAACTGAAAAATATTCACCTATATTGATGATAATATAGTCGTTGACAATGAATGGGAATCGATCCCGTAAGTAGCAAGGGTCACTAAAGAGAGTGAAAAAAATTTTTATACCAAAAAATGGAACCGACTTCAACACCCAAAAGTGTGAAATAACTTGTCGAAGTCGGTACCATGTGCACAATTTTGTGATAATAGGTACGTTTGAACTATCATGGTACCGACTTCAACAAGTTATTTCACACTTTTGGGTTTTGAAGTCGGTTCCATTTTTTGGTAAAAAAAAGAAACTGTCTGCCTTGCATGACACATGTATCAATTATGACTTGAGTAAGTATAACTTAGAATAAACAAGGAATGAGGGGGCAACCTACTAGCACGGCCCCACACGTTTGGGGGGTGGCCTGGCCTTGGTGAGCCGGGTCGCCCCTTCACAGACGCAGAGGCCCGATCGAGTTCGGGCCTACCGCTGGGGCAAGATAGTGACTGCTAACGCGACCCTATCTTGCCCCACCTCGGCGGAGGACCGCTCACGGGGGGGTTTTAGTGGGTTTAAGTCCCACACATCCCCTTCCACCGCCCCCATGGTGGAGGGGTAGTGTGTAGGCATTTCCCCCCACAAAAAAAAAAGAAAAGGAATGAGGGGCATCGGATAGGTGATGATGCCTGAAACCTAGGTCGATACTCTCGACCAGTACTTACGCGTGAGTAGGTACAGCTGGTTATTAAAAACATTGATATGTCTCATAGTCATACATATTAAATAATATTTTAGAGAACACATACATATACATCTAATAAATTTCATTTATTCTCATTTCTCGATCGTGCGCTCGTAGCGTCAAGACCGCCTGAGGATGCTTCGTATAGAACCGATACAAGTCGAAAATTCCTCGGTTTGGCTACGTGGCGTTTATTCTTAACAGGGGAATTAGGCGGAAATTTCACTGGATATATTGTTATATTATTGTGTTTTTATAAAATATTAATTTATTATTATGTTAAAATATTTGTTATAACTTATTATATATGGATTTCCGCTAAGTGACGCCTGAATCTATTCATGAATTTATTTTATATATTTATAGCTTGTAAAATAAAACAGTAGACTAGCAGAACTTCATGACGAGGGATTAATTATTGAACATATTAAATTTAAATTACCAGTTTTGTTTAAGGCGTTGACTGCATAAATATATCTTTACTTTTAACAGGTTTTTAGAAAAAAATATTTAGTTCGTAGCAGTAAGGAAATTATGTATTAATTTTGATCATATCGCCTAAAACCAAGTTGATTTCAAAACACGATTCTGTAAATTTACTCGATAAAATAAAATAGCAAAGTTGCCTCTAAATTACGCTTGTAACGTAAAATTTAATTAATTATTAATGTATGTGTATAAAAATAAAATAGGAAACATATCACGAGGGACATGTTAGGTTACATTTTCGATTTAAGTTACTAGCTTTGTGTAAATAAGCTTTCGGTTTAAGCGGTTTATACCAAAACTGATCGACAGTGATGGACTTTCAGCATTTGCTGAGTCCCACAGATTATCCCCAATATGTGGCTAGCCCCATTGAATGGCTAAGTAAGCAACGTTACGAGACCTGTTCAAAAATTACTATTATTGACCGAGCGAGTACTTAGTTCGAGCGAAGCGTCTCTGCTTCAATATAGAATAAAATACTTTGGTATGTCCGGTTAATCTCCTCTACAGGACGCATTTCTCAACCGACTCTCACGAAATTTTGTGAGCAGGTTTGACAAGTCCATAAAATATTTATGTTGATTCAGCTTTAAGATTTTTTTCTAAATGACGGAGATATACATTATAAGGTGCTGAAAGTATCGACGCCTGCGCTTAATTTTATGGCAATACGCACTTCAGTTGCCTAAAAGTGATAGGTTCTCTCTTTCTCTCACTCTCTCGTATAATCAATTATTTATTTTCCATGTAGTCAATATATTAATTCGAGATAAATTCATTACTATGTATGTAAAATTATTGTATATTTACTACTTACCTACCTATTTCTGATACAACTAGCCTTCGCTGGGGCCCGCGTGTCATTTATTTGGACTCCAAGTCTAAAATCTATCTTTTATAATCTAAATTTTTGGATTTCTTGACCCATTCTCCCATTAGCATGCGCAGTGAACCTTTATTTAATTGTAAGCTATGCAAGGGCAGACTCGCGAGGTCTATAGCTCGGAGAGCCACTAGTATATCTGATATAGGTTCGCTTAACATCAGGTGGGCCTCGAGCTTGTTCCGTCACAATAACATAATAAAAAAGTATAAGTCTTCTGTTACTGCACAAAGGACATCACAAGAACAAGTAATTAGGTACATTTAGGGCCTGTTTCAGAATGTTCGAGTAAGGTCTGTCTTTACTACCCAGTAAATAAAACACTATCTTTGCATTTCACAGTCATCGATTTAGCCTATCCATCGGTTAAAGCTTGAAACGACCTGCATTTTAACTGTAATTTTTATCATTCAGTTATTTTATGTGTTGCATAGCAACCAGAAACTTTATTAGGACATTCTGAAACGGACCCTTAGTTTTATTTTATAAATTAGTTTTATCGGTAACAACAAACAAGACAAAGTACATTTTTATTTTCAAGGTGGTAAGTTCTCATTTCACGAATACCCGCATGGCTAGCTGACACCTTCAAGTAGACAAATCTGTCGCCAAGGAGCTAACTGTGGGTTCCGGGAGCTGTCCTTGAGAGAGTAATTCTAGGTTAGACTGAACAACATGTGCGAACATATCATCACTTACCATCAGGAGAGAAAGTGGTCGCAGGGTATTCTATGACATGACATAAAAAACATAACTTGGCTTTGGTTTTATGACTGGGAGCCTGTCTGACACCATCCATCCTAAGTTGTGGATTTCTTAGTAGTATAATTTTCTTTAGGGCGTCAAGATGTTAAAGTCTTGATGTGCGCCTATAGTAACACCCCGTGTATAGTAACACTTCGTCGTGACTCGTGAGCAGTGGCACATAGTGGAACAACGGCGAGGCCCACCTAGTTAAGCGGTAATCTCTAACAGATCCTATATACTGCACTGCGCCCCTCACCCTGAGATATACAGTTGAAGTAGAAGGATATTGAGCAGTCCTTACATTCTTTAGCAAGGATTGGAACTGCACGGCTCTACTAAGTTAATAAGTAAAACACGTATTTTTACCATTTTTAAAATTTTTTTAGCAGAAGGGAGAGTGGGCGTAATTGGTTCATCCCTAATATTTTAATTTTTCACAAATAAACTGTTGAGTTATAATTACTTATAACGTTACAGTTGGCTTATCGTTAAGTTATTACTAATTACGTTGGTAAGATATCGATACCAACACACTTCATAAAAATTTAAAAAGTCATATTAGGTTCATAAAAAGAAACATCTAACACCACATAACATGAAACTATATTTTTTTATAAAGATTTTAGTGTCAAATTAGATTTTTAGGTAGTTAATAAACGGTCATTTTAGAATACGATGAGATTTGAGCACAAGAATGGCCATTATATTTAACTATATCTCCGTATACCAACGAGACCCCTTATATTATCCTTTCATAAATCAATCAAAGCTCCTGCCGAATCCCAAGTTAATAATACTTGTAGATTGGATCTCAGAACAGCTACTATGATTTTGAACTTTCAACTCTATGGCCCACAACATAAGACATTTTTTACAGTAATATCTTATCTACAAACAAAGGCTATATGCTATCAAAGGAAAATAAGCTCTGAGGCCCAAATATATAAGGTTGAAAATAGTATATAAAGCTAATTGAGGACAAATAAAAGTCCCCTCACTCGACAGGACGGCAGACATTTTTATTTTTTGTTATCAAAAGAAAGAAGTGTACCGTAGGGATGTGGTAATGGTCGAGATGTTACAGACCGAGTATGACAACAATAATATTATAAAATATGTAAGTTAAGGGAAGTCTGCACGTAGGTAACGCTTTCTACACAAAAGTTGTTTTGTTATACTTTAAAGAAAGCGCTACCGTAAACCTAAAGGCAACTTTTAAGGCATTCAACAGAAGGATATAGAACATTATTTATTTCTTTTATTTTGTTCCCAGTTGTGTTTATTAATAAGTACATTCTTATAATACGTACTCGAAATCGAAGGACGTCATTATGATTACTATATAATGACTTTTGTGCATAGTGGTAGTCATTTAAACACGTGTGCTAGTGAAAATGTTATGAATTATACTCTTTGGGATTCCACTATTGTGTACAGTGCTTGTGATATAAGTACTTCAATGATCAGTGATGCATTTTTCCTTGACATTATATATTTACTAACAAGTTAATTACATCAAACTAATATTATAACTGTAAAAGTTTTGTGAATGAGTGAGGTATACTTATGACCTTTAAGCTGAAACGATTAGGATATAAATAGTGAAACTGTGCGGTTCAGCTGTGTTATTATAAAATTGAAACAGAGCTGAAGCATTTTAAGGGATAGCTGTTGGAACACACCGGTAGATGCTTAGTGACAGGCTCTTGAGGATGATAGCTTCCCATTCACTAACGGTCAAAATGCAACAATATTTTTAGGCTATACGAAATATTTCATTTCATATGAAGTATACGTACAGAGGAATCTTTTTGATTTAAAAGCAAATATACATATGAATTTTAACAATTCCATATGTAGGTAACAAATAATTATGACATATGAATGTCATAATCTATTGTTTGGCACGAGACATTCCAGCTGATATATTATTTAGCAATTTTATCAAGTCATACCTATACATAAATAGCGATATATTATACTAAGTATTAATATGACTAGAATCAATAACATATGAAATCATTTGTATAATGTGTGATTGTGATATGTAACTTATATTTTACATATAGAAGTATATGATCCGGATAAATAACTTTATCAACTCAAACACTTAACTGTGATATGTGATAGTTTCTTGTAGATACATCGATTGTATGAGTGTTATCATATCAGCCATGAAATTACTGATATTAGGTAAATTCAGGTCGTTCAACTGTTCAAAATAGTTTCACTATCTAAAAGGAAATAATCAATAGTACTTCAAATAACAGTAAAGGGTTTTTCTTAATGTTTGTTTTTATATATTCATAAATATTTATTTGTATAATTACAACTCCAATAACAAAGCATCCGCTAATAGGTGCAAAGTATTATTGTTGGTATATTATGGGAGAAATAATAAAACAGAAAGTATCGCAAGAATTCAATAAATATCAATTATTGAAGCTATCATTTCACATGGCAAAACGACAGTCAAAAATATATACAGCTAATTTAAATAGGTGCGTTATTGTGTTAAACAACGTTCGCCGCGGTCATGACTTAGATGGGTGACCTCTAGTGACATTACTTCTCAGTGTTAAGCTGTCGTTCCCGGCTGTTGTCTTAGGATGGCAGTCATTATAGCATGGTGGTAGGACATTTTGTGAATGCCCGCCTGGCTAGCTACCACTCTTAAGTAGAAAATCTTGGATATAGAAAAAAATAAATATCCAACACCAAGAAAGAAACCAGATTCAAGCATTGTCGATATTAAATATTTCGTTAGTCTCATATTTTACCACAACACTAATGTGAAATGTGGGGCGAGCGAACACCCCGACCAATATCTATAAATAAGTAAAACGAGCGTGAAAGAGTAAGATGTACCGCACTTAACACTTGATAGAGAGAGACAATGTACGATATGATAAAATAATAGCTGTACTAATCAACTTTAGTCCTTACAGCTTGGCGATAAGAATAGCGTAGGCACTTTACATGTACGTAATTATACTAAATATACATAGGTACTAGTAACATCATAACAATATATGCAAATAAATACCTATAGTTTAACAATATATGTATATTGGCCATGCTAATACACTGAACATCCACATACACAATTCGATATTTCATTAAACACAACCAAATATCAAGACCATTCGCAAAATCGCATCAAAAATGACACAGCATATCACTATCAACCATAGTTTCTTAAAAATGTGACGTCAAAATCAGCAGTAGTATTATTTTGGTTCATTGTTATGGTCAGCTCGTATCAAATTCTAACAAAATCGATTGCTCAGTGAAAACAGGTCAAATCACACAACCAAATACAGTGGCAAGGCGTAAAACTATAAAAAAATAGCAATACTACTCACCATTCCACTATTCCACAGTCAGTGACTTCAAAAACGTTAAAAAATCCACAGAACGTCACAATCGCCAGTCACTCCGACATGTTTTGAGAGCAAATGGTTGCACGAATAACATTAAAGATCCCAACACGGTTCCTGCCATGCGTACCACGAAACACCAAACGACAGCTTACGAACGACAATATCGCTCAGCCAGCATACGAAATTCTCCGTCTGCAGTATTGATTTTATTAGCCTCAAAAATCGTGGTACAAGTTCTACCGAACCAATGATATCCGAGTGAGTAACGACGCACCGCATTGGATAAAACGCGTTTCGAAATTTAAACACGTTCCATGACCCCAATATCCTCTATCCGTAAACGCCATCCACATGCAACGATGTGTATCTCACTCATGCGCACGCTTAAGTTTAATGAAAAAAAAAGAGACGGGTATACTTATTTTTGCGTCTCGATTATAGCAGCTAGTTACAAAACGTCTTAGACATTTTTAGGCCAAGTTGTTGTATACTTTATGAACGTCAATTAAAGCCGATATTTGCTTATTTAGTTAGTTTGAACAAATGATGTCATCGATTCAGAATGGCTGCTACATCTATACATTATTCATAATCATAATTTTGGCCTAACTTTCCTGAGAGGCATAATCATTGTGTGCTATTTTCGACGTGTCGTCCCAATATCCCATTGTGGGTGGCCATTGTTCTATATTTAATTACCAATTGTTTTACGACCAACATTGTCAATGAAACGATTAAATTTACAAATAAGCATTTCAAATAACTTATACCACGGCTTACACCGTTTACTTATCAGTTTGCCGTCGGGAATCGAATGACATGTTGTTAATATTTTGCTTAATTTTATAGCTTAGTTGTTATCTTTTATTGCCTTTATTGAGAAATGTAGTACAAGGCGTTCTAAGTTGTTTATTAAAACAGTTTATATCGTTTCAATCTTTCGTTTTACAAATCAGTAAACTTTTTCAACTATCGTCTTTACGTAGCGTATTATTTTTGCTGTAAAATGTAATAAGTACGTTTAATAAAACGTCGTCAGGTCATGTGCTAACCTTCCTCCTGACAATTAATGGTGTCCTCTTACTACTGAATAAATCCTCCACATCTCAAATCTGTGGTATCATGACGCCTCACGATCCAAATTGACTCTAATCTAAAACTCTTCTTGCCAAACTACGTAGGTAAACATCAGAAATTCTTAAACAAAACGATCAGGGAAGTACATAGAACCAAAATTAGATTGCTTTATTATTTTCTATTATAATGTTGATAAGCTACACTTTGACTATAATCACACCTGATGGTTTGTACAGACGGTAATTACGCCTAACCTACCATGGAAATGCCTCAAGACAGCTGTCGAAGCTATCTGCTTGGTGACAAATTTTGTACTTGAGAATAGCTAGCCAGGGGGCATGAATAAAAAAAATCAACAGCGACGGCTTAGCGTGACATCAAAAGCACTGAAGAAGTACCTACTGGTGCCACATAGCTATCACCTATCCAACGAATGATGGCAGCTATAATGTGTATCATAATTGATCAGCCAAGAATTATATACTATATTATAGGCAATTATATACTATAGGCAAGTTCCACTAGTAGCGTTCCATAACATGCTTATGTGTCAGGACACAGCAAGCTTAATTATTAATAGACATCTATCATATTCAATCCAAAATCAAGCAAATATACTACGAGAGCTTTTGAAGCAGTGAGCCATACCATGATACCATCAACAAGTAGAAAAACTATCACCAAGCTCCTAACATTGTGTTCTAGCAGCTGTCCTTGATAGCCAGTAATTCTAAACTAGCTTGAACAACATATTGAATACATCATCACTCAGGTGACATCGTGTCAAGGGCTATAGCCTATCCTAGTTAGGTATGGCTAAATAAAATTATAAATATTGGATGGATGGAAAAATAATTACTTGTTTTTTTAATGATAAATCTAGTTTCAGGTCAACATTCATCACAAACTGACTAAATCAGACAAATTCAGGTTTGTAACTCATTCCGTTTACAAGATGGGGATCAGTGGCATACGGACGAATAGACAGAAAGCTATAAGGGTCACGAACAGGGCTCGAGTTTGCCCCTTTGGAGCTAAAAATAAGAAAATAATATAATCTGTGGCCCACAATCCTTGGAATGCTTTTATTGGTAGCATAAACCCGCTTCTTTTCGGACACCCCTAATTCCTATTTTGCAGCAACGCACGTTAACTTGAATAGTAACGTGCTGCTTATTCAGCCACTTTCTATCACCTTGAACGATATCGAAGACTAGGTTAAGCCTGTGAACACATTCGGCCACATCATCACTTACCATCAGGTGAGATTATGGTCAAAGGCTTAACTATCAGCAATAAAAAAAAGGAAGATAACTGTGTAATTACCTATTATATTGACATTGTACTAAAACTATATCGTGACTTATAAAAGTTTCTTGAAAATATGAAATAAGTATACTTTATTTATTAGATAACTATGAATGAACCCGTCTGGTGAGGGGCTAGAGTTGCACTCGCCCCATATCTTCATGTGGGAATCAGGAGAGACGACGAAGGGAAAGATACGAGAAGGTGTGCAACAGAACCTTCTACAGAGTTGCCATCTTACATTGCGGTCCCCCAAGATGCCTGCTAAGCGTGGGGATTATGGCCCTCCCTTAATGGAGGAGGCTGTATTCAGCAGTGGACGATCTGCCTGATACAATACAGCAGTACAGCAATAGTGAATTAATTAGGTTATAAAGTAAATATTTATGTTATATATTATTTTTACTTCCATAGTTACTTCTTCTTATTCCACACAAAGTGCGGTCGACACAACATTAAATGCAGGTGGTAGGGCATTTTGCGAATGCCCGCCTGGCTAGCTACCACCCTCAAGTAGAAATTCAGTCGCCAAGCACCTAACGGTGTGTTCCGGCAGCACTCTTTCAGAGCCAGTAATTCTAGGTTAGTCTGAACAACATCTTCGACCACCTCATCACTTACCATCAGGTGAGATAGTGGTCAAAGGCTAACCTATCACGCATAAAAAAATACTTACGTCCACTCTGTTCTCTTGTTTGTTCTCTCACTTCTGACACATATCCTTCTTAATGCAGCACATCCATACCTACGTTCTTATAGTTTTCTTTACTTCTATATCAGTCTGCACACATATTCCTTGTTGTGATATATTTTCCACACATTCCTAGTCCTTGTTATAATATGTTTTCATTCCTTTTCATGTCATGCCTAATTTGCCCATATTACGCTAATCCTACTACTACCTACTCTTCAACTGTACTGTCAATGGTGTTACTTTCAAGCTTGCTCTGTACTTATCCTTATATAAAGTTATTTGGGTATTAAGATCAAATGAGTCTCAAAAGGGCAAATTTTTAACATGTTTTTTTGAAAGAGTGTATGCCTTACAGATATGAATAAAATATATAATATTCTAGAGACAAATGACAAATACTATGCATGGTGGTAGGGCATTTTGCGAATGCCCGCCTGGCTAGCTACCACCCTCAAGTTGAAAATCTGTCGCCAAGCACCTAACGGTGTGTTCCGGCAGCTGTCCTTGAGAGCCAGTAACTCTAGGTTAGCCTGAACAATATCCTCGACCACATCATCACTTACCATCAGGTGAGATAGTGGTTAAAGGCTAACCTATCAGGCATAAAAAAAAAAAAAAAAAAAAAAACTATGCCTGATCCGAAAGTACCTATAGGTACGATTCCCTATATTTCACTTGATAGAAAAAAAAACATGAATACAGCTTTAAACTTTCGCTTTATCAAGTTTAGTATATAAATATAAATCGTATCAATACAAATTTTATTTCTAATTATTATATAGCAACTATGTGATAAAGCAAGACATTTCCGTTTTTAAAAAACTCACTTTTATATGAAATTATATTTAAAATATTGCGCATGTTATTTGAATATTGTACGACCACTTCATCTTCATATACTATACAATAAAAAAATATCTAGTGCCTTACGATATACGATCGCAATTCACTCCACCTTGCCCTTTTCCTTTCATCATGGCGACGACGATGATGTAAAAAGTTTCGACAGAAAAATCGCATAATGATACCTCTGTATTGTTCAAAGTTTATGCTTTTTCCTGTAGGGTTTTTTTAGGTTAGGTACTACTGTTTTAGGGCGGCCTTAGCAAGGGTCATCTTTGGTGGATGATCTTCCACGTTTAAATTCGGTGCACCAACTTTGCTACTGTAGAATACGGGGAGCATTGAGCGTTCTAGTGAAATTTATAAATAAATTTCATCATCACGCACTGATAAGTGCTTGATAAATTTCATAAGATCTGGAAAAGGCTGAAATTCGGACTCCATAGGTGTGAAAGAGAGGCAACGATGGAATCGGGATCCGTTTCGTTTAAAAATTTATGAAAGGTAAGTAATACCACAAAACTAGTAACATAAATCGAAAATGTAACTCGACTGCTTTAAGATAAACTTTTGCAATTTTATTATTCTATTTTTATACACACATACATGGACATAACTAAGATCGGTATCACGGATAACGTTACAGGCGTAATTTAGAGTCAATTTTGCAATTTTATTTTAGGTATATAGAATTTTTTAAGGAAACAAGTTTCGGAATTAACTTGGCCTTAGAAAATATGACCAAGATTAATATATAATTTTTTTACCGCTGCAAACTAAATACATTTTGGAAAAAAATCTATTCAAGTAAAACTATTAAGCACTTGTCAGACCTAAACCGCGCGAATTTCAATTTATCCATTTTCTACAATACACCACGACAGATATCAAACAAAAGAATTCCATTTTAGAAAAGGAAATATATACAAATTATTTCCTTTATCTAATCTAATCAATATCTCAGCTTTACCACCTTCTATTCTTATTTTTTATTCCAATGAGTTTGAATCTATCTTATTCATAAATCATAATGAGCGGCCTACGTAGTAGCAAGAAAATTTATCTTATCTATCGTGTTCACGCCTAAACTCAAGTATAAAATTTTAGTAATGTACTACTAAATTTAAGTAGGTAGTAGGTATCTATACTAAACGACGAACGGCACTTGTTCAAGCCAAAAGATGAGACTAATCTAATTTAAACTAAATATACGACTCACTCGTTGATGTAAGTCGTCTCGTCCAAACAGCGAGATCTCGGATTTGATTTCGATCGGATATGTGTTATTCTATTGGTATGCAGCGAATCTTCAATATAACATCCGATTAAAAAATGAAGCCATTCTAAGGTCACTTGCAAGGGTAATATAAATACGTAGGTAGTAGATAGGTTAGGTAGAGAGACGTAGATAGGTAGGGTAAGAAAACCTACCTACCTTCTAAAATACACCAATTGTACGCAAGTACATCATTCCCCGAATTTCCGAAACACTTCCCAAAAAGCTAAAACTATAAATAGACATAATAATAATGAGAATAAAATTATTATCAACTCAAAAGCTCGAAAAGGGTTTGTTTATCATTCGAAATCTGCGTGGAACAGTGCTTTTTATCCGCGTGGAAAAAGTTTTTGAAATTCGAACCCCTATAAAAGTTCCAGCCAAATGATTTTACTGTAAATACCCGTAGTATTTAAACATGTTTTCCAATTTTAGTAGTTTTTCCTAGTAAGTTACGCAAATTTACTACATATTTAAACTTTTTTGACTTGCCTGCACCTAGCATTTTCCTCACTGGTATGAGCTGAAAAATTGCGTGTTGCGCTTGACAGCAAAGTTATTTTGCGTCTCGTACCATTGAAACCTTCGGTATGCCTAGGGTTCTACATTTTAAACCACTTGCTTTGTTCAGCTCCAATTCCAAAGTCCTTCGCTTCCTCAGGTTTCAATAAAAGCACCCGCGCCAAATAACATCTTTGCAGACTTGCATCACAAATAACTAATTCTAACTTACATGAAAATTAAAAGTAATATTATTATATTACAGTAATTATTAATATAATCTGTAACATACCAGAAGGTGAATAGCAGCAGCGCTTTCTGAGCACACAAGGACTAACTAGAGATGTACATATATTGACTCTCATGTGCCTGCTGCCGGAACACACTGTTAGGAGCTTGGCGACAGACTTTCTGTTTGAGTGTGGTAGCTAGCCAGGCGAGTATTCGCAAAATGCCAACCCAAAATGCGGTAAAGCTCAAGTACGTGGTACAATAGAACCATAGACCTGCGTCTATGGTAATTACCGCTCGGCTATCATAGATTACAAAAATATGTTATTTTTCCCGTAAAATAGGTGGAAAATATGTGCTTTTTGTATAGGGATTCTAAAATGTATTATATAATTTTGGCGTAAGCCAAAAATTCAAAATGCCGGTAGATTTTTCACAGCGTTTATTGTCCTCGTAGAATAAATTTCTAATATTTGCTCATTATTCTTACACAAAATTACACAATTTTAAGCATATTGCAAGGCGTGTTGTTCTCTCGGCGGCTTAAACAAGACTGACTCGTGACTGACTGACCGTCGCTCCCGCCGCTCAAACGTCACGCATCGGCGGAAACCCAAAAGCGACGGAAGCGAAGTCAAATAAAATATAATATCTAAAAATAAAAATAAAATAAAATGGTGCAGCTACTTTTTATCATTAAATAATTCAGAAAATGATTATAGTAATTATTAATATTTTTATTATTAATTTTAAACTTAATTACCTATATGTACCGCATCAAATCAACTACTTTTAAACAATTGAAAACAGTAGTCAAATCCAGTACGGCCATAAAAATATTACCGTATTAGCTTAGTTATTTATTGTTAGCCTAATTACTCTAACAATAAGTATGTTGCAGGTACTATATGCGATAATTGAGAGGCTTCTCCATATTAAGAAGGTTGTACCTACTTTCTTAATCACCTTCACCTTCGGTATACATTCACCCGTATCCGTTTATGTGGTCGGTATTAGTATATTCTTAAGCTGAGATTGTCCGGGTTAGAATTGCACCTCCCCATATCATCCCGTGGGTGTCGTAGAACGCGACTAAGGGAAAGATACTGGAACGTGGGCTGCAGCTGCAGCGCCTTTGACGAACTGCCAACTTACACTACGATCCCCAAGCCGTCTGCCAAGCGTGGGGATTATGGCAGATACCCTCTCAATAGGGGAGGCTGTGTTCAGCAGTGGACAATCTGGCTGATACAGTAACCTGAGTTGGTAAGTAATAAATTGCATCCACGTGATAGGTACACGCTAGGTACACTATATATTTCGATAATGCAATTGGTAACTTACATTAATGCGAACCCTGAACGCTTTTGAAATCCTAAATGTTATTATTACTTTGAGATTATTTGCTAGATCGTCTAACAATTGTACTTAATTATGTAAAACGCGATATTTTTTTTATTCATAATCTTTTTTTTTTTCATAAGTACTTATTGAATTATTTACATTTATACGAGTAAACGTAACCTACATCTACACATAATTATATTAAAGATATAGGTTTGTATTTTGTATGTAACGAATAAACTTAAAAACTACTGGACCGATTTGGATGAAACTTTGTATGGAAATAGTTTGAGAACTGGGGATGGTCTTAGGATAGTTCTTATCCTACCGCGCAAGAAGAGGTTAATGGTTTTGCACGATAACCGACATACGCGCGGGTGGAGCATCGGCCGGAAAGCTAGTAATTTATGGAATTATGTGCATTGATGTGCAATAACTTTTTTTTTATGCCTCATAGTTTAGCCCTTGACCACTATCTCACCTGATGGTAAGTGATGATTTGGTCGAAGATGTTGTTCAGACTTGAGGCTAACCTAGAATTACCTACTGGCTCTCAAGGGCAACTGCTGGATTACACCGTAAGGTACTTGGCGACAGATTTTCTACTTGAGGGTGGTAGCTAGCCAGGCGGGCATTCACAAAATGCCCTACCACCATGCTATAACAACTGCCATCCTTAGACAACAACCGGGACCGACGGCTTAACGTGCCCTCCGAAGCACGTGCACGCTCAGTAGTAATGTCACCAGCGGTCACCCATCCAACTCATGACCGAGGCGGACGTTGCTTAGCTTTGCCGATCGGTTCAGAATCGCTAAGCAAACTTCGCTACGAGCGCTTCAACATACTGTTTATGGTAATACGAGCAATATGACTTGAAACTCGCGAATACTATGATTTTGTACAATGGTTATGAAACCTAGCTATATACAAGAGTAAAAAAAAAACAATAAAATTTTGTATTTTCCGCCATAGTTGTCAGTTTCCAGCTAAACTCCTTTCATTAAGAATGCGACGAAATATAAAAACTCACACAGATTTCATAAGTACATACATAAAATCACACCTGTTTCCCGTAGGGGTAGGCAGAGACCACAGATTTCCAAAGGCTACGATCCTTACATTCCTCTTTCGCTTCATTTACACTCATCAATCCTTCATTCATACTTAAACGTCGTTTTTACCGCATGGTATACTCCTGTCCTAGCCTTTTTTCAGAAGGTGTTCAATATAAGACAATAAAAATTAAAATACACATAAAAATTATATACTTAGCTTTCCGGGTGCGGCTCCGCCCGCGCGTATGTCGGTTATCGCGCAAAAACATTAACCTCTTTTTGCGCAGTTGGATAAAAACTATCCTATGTTTTTTCCCGGGTCTCAAACTATTTCCATAGCAAATTTCATTCAAATCGGTCTAATAGTTTTGGCGTGAAAGCGTAACAGACAAACAGACAGAGTTACTTTCGCATTTATAATATTAAGTACTGATAGTACGGATTTACAAATTTAATTTATAATTATTAACTATTTCTTTTTTATCTTAACATAAAGTATTTTGTTAGTTTTATTGATTGTAATAAGAAAGTACAATAAAGTGTTATCTATCTATTTCACAATCATTTGATAAAATTAGACGATTCCATCAAATCATTTCTGTCCAGTCAACCTTCTTTTGAAAGCGCTCGTAGCGAACTTTGCTTAGCCGATCTTAATCGATCAGCTAATTTAAGCAACGTCCGCCGCGGTCAGGAGTTGAATGGGTGACCGCTAGTGACATTACTACTGAGCGTGCACGTGCTTCGATCCCGGTTGTTCTCTCACGATGGCAGTCGTTACAGCATGTTGGTAGGGCATTTTTCGAATCCGCCTGGCTAACTACCACCCTCAAGTAGAAAATCTGCCGCCAAGCGCCTAACGGTGTGTTCCGGCAGCTGTCCTTGAGAGCCAGTAATTATAGGCTAGCCTGAACAACATCTTCGACCACATCGTCATTTACCATCAGGTGAGATAGTGGTCAAAAGCCTATAAGCTATAAAAAAAATATATAAATAGGTCAGATTTTTTACAACTTATTTTTTGACTCTAGTTTCACTGATTCTTGCGCTAAAAGATCACCTTCGCTGAAACAAAAATTTTTAGTTTAGTTAAAATCTTTACGCAAATCGTAACGAATAGGTATGATACTTTTTCTTTCCCGCCAATTTTTTTTTCTATATATTTATCTTCTTTGAACGATTGCATTTGTATGTAATGTCATCTTTATTTATGAAGACTACTAGATGGCCCGGTGTACTTCGTATCACCTATTCTAACAGACGAACTGTTGTGTGGACCTATTCAGTTGTCTTAAAAAAAAACAACTTATGGACACACACACACATTTATTTTATTCCAAAAATAAAATTATTAATTAACACTTGACTTTAAAAGTTCCCGCAACTCACTTTTGGTACTAATTTGGGCAGAGGTTCCACCTGAAGGGTATACTGGTACTGAGTCTGGTGACTCCTGGAGTTATCACAATAAACCTGAGCACTGAATTTTGGAAGCCACCGTTTATATAGAGAAAATTACTGCTGACAACGCGTAAATAGATTTGTGAGGGATTCGGGCCTAGGTCAGCAATATATTAGGTGTAACAGAACGTCAAATGTTAGACATTAAAGTATAGGTAGAACAGTTATTATGGGAAAATGAAATTGTTGTTTTTACTATCTTCCTCGCAAGTTTTCCATATTTTCTCATCGTCAATCGCATCTCAACCTGCCTTGGACTACGACAAACATTTCAAAACCAAAATCAGCTAAATCGGCTCAGCCGTTCTCGGGTGTAGCGAGACAAACAAACCGCAATTGATTTTATATATTTATACACGGTTATTGGTAATATGCTAACTACCTCTTAGGGTTGATATCTGCTTGTCCTTACAAACATTTTGAGTTTTTTTTTGTTTTGAAAAAAAAAAAATTGTTTTAATGCCTACTTCGAGCCAAGAGCGTTCACCGCGGTAACACTATGCCGCGCCGTGCTCCCTTTGAATAGAATTTTGAATATTTACGACGAGCGAAGTAATTAAAAATATGAAACAATACATTACAGGCACAAGAGACTTTTAACATTAGATGGGCCTCGTACTTATTCCGCCAAAACACATAAAAAACTAAAAATTGAAGTATTCTTTTTCAAAACGAAAAAATTTTTTTCTTAAAATGTTAGTTAGGTCTAGCAGATGTCAACCCTAAGAGGTTGTTAGCATATTACCAATAACCCTGTATATAGAGATAGAGATAAGCAATACTTAGTTATTATTTAATTACTTACACAAACGATTGTAAAGGTACGGCTTTGTGTAGTTATCTGCCGTATAAGGTATAAACTGGTATGTTGATGTTTTTGTTATTGTTTTTATTTATTTTTTTACCGAAAATTAAAACACAGTAGTTATGTAACATTTTTTTTATAGAGGTACTACTTACAATAATTCAAAACAACAAATAATCAACAACTACTAATTACACTTATTAATGTCAAAATATACAACTTATGCGTTTTTCGGCTTCATCTTGGGGGCTTTTATGATTGACCCAATGCTTTTTCTCTTCATCATGATCTTTTGCTTTTTTGTGGGAGCTTTAGTTTCTTTTACCGCCTTGACTTTTGTCCTTTTCACTTTCTCTTCTTTATCTTCTGTAAGTTTCGTTTCTTTTTTCTTTTTTGCTACTTTGGTTTCTGCTTTCTTTTCCAATTTGCTTCCTTCTGGTTTCTTGCTCGGCTTGCTTGTTGCTTTTTTCATTTTTGGCTTATCGCCAGCCACTTTTTCCACCTTCGAATCTGATTTCGCCATTTTCTTCTTCTTGATTTGTTTGTCTTTAGAGGCATTTTCGGGTTCTTTTTTCTTTTTTAATTTCTTTTTCTCTGGTTTTGTGTTTGCCAGTTTGAAAGAGCCAGATGCGCCGATGCCTTTTAGTTGTACGAAGGTTCCATCTTCAACTCCTGTTTTAAGACTTTTCTTGATGACGTAGTTGAGCCTTTCTGTGTTCACTTGGTACTTGTCGTGTAAATACTTCTTGATGGCGTACACAGAGGTTCCCTTTCGACTCTTGAGTTCAATCAGTGCGTCTGTGATCATTGATTTAGTCGTTTTCTTTGTGTTGTTGTTGACGATGTCACTTGACGGACTGTTGGGCATGATCTTTACATTTTTCTTCGCTTTTGCAACTTTTACGTCAATATCGGAGTCGGTGTCAGCCATTTTAACAATATGGTATTTATCAAAGTGTGAACAAAGTTAAGATGTTTTCGGCCGCTTAGCTATTGTTGAGCTTTACCTTACAGAGACACTTGTAAGTGCTGTGATTGGGTCGTCGAACGCCAATCAATGTAATGCGTTTATTGCGGAATTTTAAGCCGTTGGGCTACGAACGAGCTGACGAGGTAGCTAACGCAAAGTGAGTAGCTAGCCTCAAGTAGAAAATCTGTCGCCAAGCACCTAACGGTTCCAACAGTTGTCCAGTAATTCTACGTTAGCTGAACAACATCTTCGACTACATCATCACTATACCTGTATCATGTTATAGGTATATCAAGTGAGATTGTAGTCAAAGACTAGCCTATCAGCAGTAAAAATAGTTATTGTCTTTTGTAAAATATTTTTTTTAATGGTACTGTTTTGATTATGATCAATATTTACATAGTATAATTGTGTTGTTTCTTTTTATTAACCGGCGGTATGCCTATTAATAAAATACTACGATAAAAGCATTTAGACAACCTATACCTAAGTCATTGCAGACTCACAGGCCAACTGCTAGTGGGCTAGAGCATTGGGACATGCTCCAGCCCACTACCAGCAGTTGTTTGTTTTTTATTGGAGCAGCATGCTCGCAGCATTGCAATGCTTATTCTTTGAGCCAAATAGGTGCCAGCATTTTGATCACGCGTCGAATCGACCAAGCGCTCAGATAAGTTTTGGAAAATACGACGAAAATATAAATAAAATGTTGCTCCCAAATACGATGTCTAAAAATCCAGTGAAGCTTAACTTGTACCGAGCTCTTTATCAAAATATGGGTAATTCACAACATCCCAACCCCATATCATATTAGATTAAAAATTGGTTAAGACAATCTTGTTTAGTTTAGACATATTTAGAGAAGGTTTCCGTAGCTTTTGGTACCAAAGAATAATCCACAGCGAATTTCTCAAACAAACTAGCATTGGCACTTGTGATATTGTTTTAATTTTCGAAGCAATTTCAAATTGTATTTGTGACGAAAACTCAAGAGGAATTTGAATACTTTTTTTAACGATAGTTAACCTTACTACACAAGAATTTGAATATATCTAAGTACCCACTTTATAAATAACACAATATATAATGAAACAAAAAAATATATTAGTAATTTTTATTATTATATTATGACGGATCAAGCTCGAGGCTCACCTGGTGTTAAGTGGACTAACCTCTGCCTATAACAGATGCATTTTGTCACAAGTCACGATTTGCACTGCGCCCGTCACCTTGAGACATAGGTAGTTGTTGAGTCTCATGTGCCTGTAATTTCACTGGCTCTCAAGGACTGATGCTGGAACACATCGTTAGGTGCATGGTGACAGATTTTCAACGTGAGGGTGGTCGCTACCCAGGCGGGCATTCGCAAAATGCCCTTCCACCATGCATTGAAGAAGCTCAAGCCCGCGGCGGGATTCGGACCATGGACCTGTTGCGCGGCAGTCCATAGCTAATTCCACTGAGCCATCACTGCTTCATAAATGTAATACATACTCGTATAATGTAAGCAAGTTCCCGTATAGCGGTCAAATTTATCTACCTACAAGTATACGTAAGTATGTGCAAAATTTCTGCTTTATACGTAGACAATTCAGTCTCTGAATAAAACGAGAACCTATCAAGAATAAAAAAAAACGACCCACATACAGACGGACAGAGACACAAATTTATATAATGAATAGATTCAGGCGTTACTTTGCGGAAATCCATATTTTATAGTACTTACCAAATATTTTAAATGTGTTTTAAGAAAAATTTAGATTAATATTCTAGAATAGGTACACTTAAAAAATATATCCACGTTGCCAAACTGGAAGACTTTTCGACAAACTGGGAGATTTTGACTCTTCGAGTGCACGATTAACAAAATTAGGTGGAATTATCAGCGCAGTTGGATAAAAACTATCCTATGTTTTTTCCCGGGTCTCAAACTATTTCCATACCAAATTTCATTCAAACCGGTCCAGTAGTTTTGGCGTGAAAGCGTAACAGACAGACAGACAGACAGACAAAGTTACTTTCGCATTTATACATATTAAGACTGATTTTATGAAAATATTTTAAAAAATTTTGTTACAAAGTATATGGTATGTGGTGAAACTACATGCATGAATAATAAATTAATTTTGCTACTGAACAGGTAAAATAGATCAAGGTGAAATTACAGGCACAAAATTTATGTCACGGGGTTTGAGTTTTGACTGATCAGTCAAACAAATTTATGTCGGTGTCAGTTCGTCACTTGTGACGAAATGCATCTGTTATAGGCAGAGTGCTTGTTACGTCTTAATCGCATAAAAAAGATGTAAAAAGGTGGGGAAAACCATTTTCTCGTTTTCAGAAGGGTTCATAAGTAGGTAGGTACTAAGTGAACCTGTACTCAACGAGAATTAGTTGATTTTTATTTTCAGCTGTACTCATAGTAACCTACTACACAGCAAAAAATTAGAGTAAAAAAATCAATTAACGAAAGATATATTGTTTTGCACTTAAAAAAACTTCATCGGATGTCCATTTGAATGCCTTTAGTAAAATGAGCCAACCATGATTGACCGGATACATAAATTGGCTACACGAGTCTATCGCTAGTTGCGCGACATAAATTTTAACGAAGCAAAACTGGGTCGATCAATTTTCACATCTATGCTCTCGAAGCACAACTATGCTTTCGAAGAGGAGAAATTCCTTCGCGTAGTCACGTAGTATACACTGCCTCCCAAAGGAGGTGCATACCGATCTGGTGGCTTCCCTATGCATGTCGTTCACCGCAAGTACAGTGGTAAAGACCACCGTTCGAACGACTTAGTACTATTCGTAATATATCACGCCCCGGAGGGAAAGGCCGTTTTCTATCTGAAAACTGTTTGTGGCCTCTCCTGACATCCAAGCCCCGTTCCTCCCGCTCCTACAAATTGCCATAACGTCAAGTCTACTCGCCCTCTTCTGTTACGCTCGTCCTAGGTGCATTAAGTGCCTAGGCAGCCATGCCACGGAGCAATGCACCCGTACTAGAGAGTCTCTGGAACTACGCAGCTGTGTTCTGTGCGGTACCCAACCAAGGTCATACCGCGATCTATCACGGTTGCCAATGGTGCCGCGAACGAACCTCAAAGGAGAACTCCGCGCCCCACAAATGTCCGTAACGAGAGGGTCAGCCCTAAGCTAACAGTAGTACCTGCCTCACATGTAACTCCCGCTAAGAACGCGTGGTCTTAACCACCTAGCATGGTTGAAAACACCGCTCCTCACCCACTCCGGCCCCGGTACGCGCGGCAGCTGCCCGAGCTCATACACCACGCGCGACCCGGCTCATGGCTCCCCCCACAAAGCCCATGATGGCAGGCCTCGACGCTTTAGTGCAAGAGGACATTGCACTAGCCATAAACTTCGCATTGGCTATCGATATCGGCGAAGTCCGTGTGCACAAGATTCGTATCGCTCTGTCCCCATTTGAGCACCTGCAATACTCGTTAGAGCAAGCCAACCTCCTTAGCGCCCTACGGCGCTTCGCCCCCCAACCCCTCCCCCAGTACACCCGCACTTTGGGTACCTACAACTTTACGTATTAAACTGCGCTCAGTTTCGCTAGCGTCTTTCAACACTAATGGCTTCTTTAGACAACGTGACCTTGTTTACGAATTGACATTATATGCGTACAGGAAACCTTTCTAAAATCGGGTCGGGCGAACTCCAGGTTTTCAACGAATGATACGTGGTGATAGATTGACTTCTGCAAAGGGAGGTACTATTATCTATAACAAAAGGTCATTGCATCCCCATTACCACCCCGCCTCTAGGATCTATGGAAGCATCTTGTGATCTTGAACTCTCAGCCAGACGATACCAACAAGACGATACCAACGATGGGTGTAATCTTAAATGGACTGGATTTAAGATTACACCCATCGTTGGTACTTCGCACCCCATAACCCGCTATTGATTGCTATGACCAGGACAACAGTTCTCCAAGAGTATTTAGTGCATAAATGGATTTAAGTGCCACAGATATTTAGGGCCTTTATAAGTTAGTTTTTGTCCGTTATCAATATAATCTGCGCCTCGGGAACAAAGTCAAGTGAGGGTAGGTAGAATAAGTACTTAAGTATATTGATTAAATACTGTGATGTTTTGGATTAGATGTTATCTTTCATCTATTAAGGCCTTAAGAGTGGCCACATTAGTTATTTCAAGTGAAAATAAGAAATTACATACACATTATTAAAATAGTATACCTACTTAATGTATCAGCTGGATTGTCCATGTCATGTCCATGTTAATTTTATGTACACAGTGGAAACCTACAATGAACATTTCTCTCTACGCTAAGGTTTGCTGGAAGAAAATTCTTTTAGGGTTAAGCTCGCCTTGGTACACATTTTATAATTATAATTATTTTCTGTCTGTACTGTTTGTGTGCAATGAAGAATCTAAATAAATTGTCCATTGCTGAAAACAGCCCATTAAAGTGGTGATCGCCATAATCTCCACGCTTGGCAGACATCTTGGCGATCGCAGTGTAAGATACCAGATCCTGAAAAGGCTCTGCTGCCCAACTTCCGGTATTTCAACCCTAGTCGTCTCTAACGATACCCACGGGAACGGAAAAGATGGGGGTGATATTCTAGTCCAGCACCACACGGCGAGTATACGAGTACTTATGTAAGAATAATTGACTTTGAACTGAATTGAATTAGTATAACTTGCTACATCAGGTAACGTGTAAAAAAATTCTTTCGTACCGGAGTTCTGCCTAGTCATTCTTAACCGATCAACAAGTTACGCAATATCATCTGCGGTCATGACTTGGATGGGTGACCGCTAGTGGCATTATTAGGCACCGCTTCTGTGCTTCAGAGACGTTTAATCGTCGGTCCTGGTTGTTGTCTGAGGATGGCAGTCATTATAGCATGCTGGTAGGGCATTTTGAGAATGCTCAGCCAGGCGGGCATTCACAAAACGCCCTACCCACTTGCAAAACTTGATTTTGTCACGAAGCGCAGATTATATTGAGAAGCTGAGGCTGCCGAAACACATTTCAACAGCTGTCCTTGAGAGCCAGTAATTCTAGGTTAGTCTGAACAACATCTTCGACCACATCATCACTTACCATCAGGTGCGATGGTGGTCAAAGTGTAACTTAGCAGCTACGTAAAAAAAGTGAGGGTAGGTACAATAATACCTAAGTATATTGATTATATCTAAGTAAAACCTCTTTACCATATGGTAGGCCTTTCAGAACGAGTCCGTCTTGGTGGGCACCACCCAAAGTTTCAAATAATCTACCTCAATGCTTTGAGTGAAGCATTGCGTTAGATTATCAAAAAATTTTTACCAAAAAATGGAACCGACTTCAACACCCAAAAGTGTGAAATAACTTGTTGAAGTCGGTACCATGATAGTTCAAAAGTACCTATTATCACAAAATTGAGCACATGGTACCGACTTTGACACGTTATTTTACACTTTTGGGTGTTGAAGTCAGTTAAATTTTTTGGTAAAATTTTTTTTTTCTATATTTTTAGTGACCCTTGATATTTACGGGATCGATTCTTATTCATTGTCAAGGACTATATCATCAAGATAGGTGATTATTTTTCAGTTATTGGAGCGTAACTCAAAAACGGCTTGACAGATTTTGATGAAATTTAAAATGGGACCAAACGACAAGCATCAGCTTTCAAACAAAAAAATAATTTTCAAAATCGGTTCACCCAGTCAAGAGTTCTGAGGTAACAAACATAAAAAAAAACAGACGAATTGAGAACCTGCTCCTTTATAGAATTTTCAGCTCAGCCGAGCGATTCGCTAATACCTAGTAGTTAAGGCACCCAATGCGTATAATCAGGGAACGTGGGTTCAATTCCCACTCAAGATGAGATTATCTTTACTTTAGGAGTGAAAAAAATTGAATGTATTTTCGCTTAGCTAGCGATAGTGCCTGTATCATATTTAGAAAAAAAGTAGGTAAGCGTTACGCCTATGTAAAACAGTTTACAGTACCTGTTTGTGTGACACTGCACTGCGCTCTTCACTCCGAGACGTTAGTTCTTGTGTCTCGTTCGTACATTCATTGCACTTGTTACAGTACCCGGTTCGCCTAAACACAGTATAGCAACAGTAGTTTAAGATTGATATTTCATGTAAGTTTCAGTTGAATGAAACAGCCCAAACAAAAAATACGTCATCTGTCATTTTGACAGGTGTCACATGTCATTTGTTCACGTCGACACCAATTTTAGAGTATTTGTAAGTTGGATTTAGTCTCAAACCAAAAATATTTTTTTATCCGGTTTAACCTGTAGGCTAATATCATGACCTTGAGCCCGTCCGGAGCGGAAGTTTATATTCCCCTCTGTTACAAGTCGAGGCTAGAGTGGTTTCTAAGCAAGAGTTATACACTCAGATTTTCACTTCAATTGCGAGGAAATAATTATTACTTTGATTAAAATTGAAACTTACATTTGAACGTTATATTTTTAACATCAATGTTTCATGAAAATATATATCTGGGTCTTCAATAATAATTTTATATACCTAATCTTTGATCAATGGGTGACATGAAAGATCCATGCAAACTACTTGAAAGATATTACAAACATTTTTACAGGATTGTGACGAAACACTGTCCACATATAACCTTTGCCTTTAACATATGTTTCGTCACAACAGACGGACTGCATTGCGCCCATCACCCTGAAATATACAGCTGTTAGTCTACACGTCCCTGTAATACCATAATTACTTACTGACTCTTAAGGACTGCTGCCTAACACACTATTAGGTGCTTGGCAACAGATTTCTACTTGAGGGTGGTAGCTAGCCAGGCGAGCATTCGTAAAATACCCTTCCGCCATGCGGTGAAGCTCAAACCGATGGTGGGTATCGAACCATGGACCTGGGACACGGCAGCCAACAGCTACTACCGCTCAGCTATTATTGCTTCACTTTTTTATGAACTCTTTTATGCACTAGAGCACAGAATGAATAACTAGAGCTTAAAAAGCGTCCACCTACACAGGGCATAAACAAGAAGTTTATGATCATGAGAAGTGAAAAAAAAACGAGGTATCCGCTTGGCATGCGTTAATGCTGCTTATAATAGGTACTAACATTACGGTTTAAATCCTGTAAACACTGATTTCGGTGAATATATTGTAAACGCTCGGTTCATAACTGAAAGTTCATAAGTAAAGTCACCAAGCACCTAACGGTGTGTTCCCTGCGGATTACATTAAAAAATTACAAATTTACGAGAGGGAAAAAATTATAGTCATGTGCGGGATTCGAACCCGCGTAATTCACCCCTGAAACCGGGGTATGCTAAGACCGACTGAGCTAACATGACAATGAGTCATAACTCAATTTTTTCCTATCATTCTTTAACCATCGTATTGGGATAGAGATACATCTATAGTTCAACTTACGTTGTACTACAAACAAGATTTTACAATCAGCTTTAAACTTGATGATGACGCAACCCTATAACTTTAATATATATATATTTTAACAATAACGCATGCTCTGCGGATTACAATAAAAAAATACAAATTTACGAAAGGAAAAATTGAAATTTGTAATTTTGTAAAATAAATAATAAAAAAATTCCAGTATAAAAATGGTTTATTCATTTCAATTAGGTACATATAACATATATTCTTATTACTAATTTATACATGATTTTAAAAACTATACCCTTATTTTAATACATTACACATTTACTTAGCTTAATAATATGACGAACACGATTAATGCTTTCAAAGCGTTGCTTGAGGCTTCTAAGCGTATGACCTTCAAAGAGAACTAAATGCTACATCTTTGAAATAAGGTTCATATCAGCATGGGCTGTACCATGTATATGCTTATTTCAAAGATCATGGTGTCGGCTGAGGCGAGAGGGACACAGCACCTTCACTCGATCAGTTTTATATTTCAATTTACAAATATACCCAAACGTATCGGTAGTTGTATCGGTTACCGTTTCGTATGGGTAATCTTAAAAGAAACGGTACAACCGTTTCATTTCGGTTACCGTTTATATCTGTTACCAATACATACGGTTATCGTTTCAAATGGTAACCTTTATAAAACGGTTTTTATATAACTGTTCGACAATGATTTCGTTAGTGTTACTTATTTTACATTTTATTGTTTTACTGTACGTACCGTTTCATTATGGTTACCGTTTACATCTGTTACCAATACGGTAATCGTGTCAAGCGATAACCGGTATGAAGCGGTTTTTAAATTCCTGTTCGGCAATGGTTTCGTTAGTTACTTATTTTACATTTTATTGTTTTACTGTACGTACCGTTTCATTACGGTTACCGCTTATATCTGTTACCAATACATTCGGTTATCGTTGCAAATGGTAACCTTTATAAAACGGTTTTTATATACCTGTTCGACAATGATTTCGTTAGTGTTACTAATTACATTTTATTGTTTTACTGTAAGTACCGTTTCATTACGGTTACCGTTTACATCTGTTACCAATACGGTAATCGTGTCAAGCGATAACCGGTATGAAGCGGTTTTTAAATTCCTGTTCGGCAATGGTTTCGTTAGTTACATATTTTACATTTTGTTTTATTGTACGTACCATTAGCGTCTACACCCACACATAGACGTATAATATAATACGATAGTGCACAAACGCGACCTACCCGCAAATATGCAAAATTGATTATGCAATTGCGGGTCAATGATTTTATTGTAATGTGGCGCGACTTCTTCAGTAAACTTGTAAAGATACTTTATATTTACAATTAGTTTCTTGTGATAATTTTTTGTACAAAATTATATAAAGCTATTTTTATAAGTCATAATTAAAACTTGCGAATATCAGTTTTGTTTACCTACGTTATTTTTGCTAAAAAAATAAATAAATAAGTTTTTATACTACACAATCAAACAAAAAAAAAGATTTAACGTAAGCATAACATAATATATTATAAACAAATATATAAAAAATTTAGTAGGTACATATAGAAAAATTATCACAATTTACATTTATAAGTTCACGGTAAAATATAAACAAAAACGTATCACGTATCTAGCTGCTATACATAGGGTTTATTTTGATTAAATTATGAGGTTCTATATTATGCTTATACTAATTTCATAGTAGTATTATAAATGCATACAATTAACTTATATATTTGTCGTATTGATAGAGAGATATATGTTGAAAATTAAATAGAAAATACTGAAAACTAATATATACATCTGTGTAGTTAAATATCAAAAACCTATACGTAATTATGTATGATTCTGGAAGGTATATCAAATTTAACTGTTAACTGAGTGAATACTGAACGCTGATTGGTCGCTTGTCACGTCATTTACGATTGACCAATGAGCGTTCAATACAGACTCTGTCAGTTAAAAAAGACTTTGATTATCGTTCCAGAAACTGGATAATTGTGACATTTGGACTGCCTATGAGTCTGCTATGACTTATAGGTGTCTAAATGCTTTTATTGTAGTAGCTGTAGTGTTGTATATAGTTCATAGTATTTTGTTTAATAAAGGCATACCGCAGGTAAAAAAAAAAAAAAAAAATTGTGACATACTGCAATTGGATATTTAGCCCATTTTTTTTATCGATTTAACCACAGACTCTCTAAAATTAGTATGTCCGACGTAGAGTAATTGAAAGGATAAAAGTTGAAACATAAGTATTTATTGTAACATTTTGTTTTATGTTATTGTGACATGACAAGCTCGAGGCCCACCTGATGTTAAGTGGACTAATCTCTGCCTATAACAGATGCATTTCGCCAGAAGTAACGAACTGCGCCTGTTACCTTGAGACATACAAAATAAAAAATAAAACTGGTACCAATGTTGTCAAGAAGGGTATCCGTCGTGCACTAAGGTGAGCAAACAATCCCTTGAAGTAAAGAAATGTGCCCTTGAAAGACGTCTCACGTGCTAGCTGTAATTTTTTTTAATGCCTGATAGGTAACTCTTTTGACCACTATCTCACCTGATGGTAAGTGATGATGTGGTCGAAGATGTTGTTCAGGCTAACCTAGAATTACTGGCTCTCAAGGACAGCTGCCGGAACACACCGTTAGATGCTTGTCGAACGATTTTCTACTTGAGGATGGTAGCTAGCCAGTTCCAAAATTTTTTTCAACAATTTTCTGTTATACATCTTTGACGTTTTGTATGTCTGACTGTCACTTTATTAATATTTTTTTTGTCGTGACTGTTTCGTTGATATTGTGGCAAAAGGATTGCAAATCTAGAGATCTAGAGTTCGATCCCCAGATCGGAGAGTAATATGGGTTTTATAATAATGCTGTATAAGATTACCCACGTTAGTCTGGAGTCTACAAGCTGTGTCTGGTAGATGGTAATAGGCTAGCCTCCTATAAAATCGGATTAAAAATATATCTGACGAAACGTAGGTGTTTATATATATATGCCGACCCATTCGGGTATATGTAATTAAAATCGGCTATAACTGCGAAAAACTATCAAGAACTTACTATAAAAAATAATACAATAAGTCACTTAAATGAAAAAAAAAACATCACAAATATAAAATATACTAAAAAAACTGACAAACTGTATCAAAAGTTATTCAGTTTTTTTCTCTAAAATCTTGGTTACTATTATATTAATATACAGAATGTTAATGACCAAACTAAGGAACAGTTTATGAGACTCCTTGATCAATTAAACACCTGTATAAGACACTACTTTTTTATCACAGGCGAAGCCAGATGACGACATTAGTTCTTAGAGGGTAGATTACAAATATTGGTATATAGTAAACTATAAAGTAACTATTATAACGAATTTAATAGGAATAAAAATATGTATTTATATTATTATTTCTAAAGTGCCTCTGCTAAGTGAATTAAGAAAAAATATTCTCAATTCGTACTTTAGTCAATTGTGAACTCCAAAAGACGAAATGCAGCCGAATAGGCTACCAAAATAATTATGTAAGTATATTTTACGACATTACAAATTTACGAGAGAAAACATTAAAGTCATGTGCGAGATTCAAACCCGCGTCCATCCATCCCTATAGCCGGGGTATGCTCTAATTTTTGCTCTCGTACGTTCGTGCTTCATTCTTTACCTGCGAGGCGTTTCTATTAGTTTTCATTGATCGTGGTAACGAGCGGATCGTTTCAATCTAGTGCATTGGTCGCCGTTATAAGTGGACTGTTTCGATCTAATGCATTGGTTGCTGTTACAAGCGAAATGTTTCGATCTAATGCATTGGTCGCCGTTACAAGCGGAATGTTTCGATCTAAAGAATTGGTCGCCGTTACAAGCGGACTGTTTCGATCTAATTCATTGGTCGCCGTTTCAAGCGGACTGTTTCGATCTAATGCATTGGTCGCCGCCACAAGTGGACTGTTTCGATCTAATGTATCAATCGTCGTTACGGGCAGACCGTTTTAATCTCGTTGAATTGATCGTAGTAACGTTCACATCGTTTCAATCAAGTGACACCGATTTTAATCTCGAGCGGAATACTTAAGCATATCATTAAAACATTGCTACTGATTGACATATTAGAAAAATCTTGATTACGCATCAAAGTTTTGCTACTTATTAAGCTGTTATTAACTGAAATCGCTATTTCTCTATAATTTCAGTCAAGTTCAAGTTTTACTAACAAATTACGTGATTAGAGTGCTGAACGCTGTGAGTGCGTTCTTGCGACTCGGACCAGTGATGTAGAACATCTGCACCGTATGTAATGAATGCGTGATACGGACCGTAGAGATCATGGAGAATTGGCCCTGGACACATTTCATTTTTGCTATAAAAATCTGATTTTACAGACCAAACTTTTAAGTCTAATATATGAAGAACACGGGTGTTTGAACGTGAACTTACTATGAGTCGATATCGCTATCGACAATGTTTCGGCTTCTACTGGAAGCCTTCCTCAGGATTTTGAGTGTGGTACGTCCGCCGCGGTCGCGTCACGCTTCACACTGAAACTTCAGTGTTATCGACTCATAGTAAGTTCACGCTCAAACACCCGTGTTCTTCATATATTAGATATAAATATGAGCGTAAGTTTTTATAATATGACAAACTTTTAAGTTTGAGAGTTTCCTGAAAGGGTAGACAGAACGATTTAACACTCATACATGTAACGGCTAACTTGATTCGATGATTTTTATTTAATAGGAAATATACAGCAATTAAGCCTTTTTGTGCAAAAACTACTTCGACTGCCTACGTGATCAGTCTTTTTTTGTACATCAGAGTTTATGAAAATGCATATATGTACTTGATTTTTTATATGGCATATCATCAAACAAAATCAATTAAAAACCAACTTTAATACGTTCATACTATGGTTTATTTCGTATTGACTGCTGGTGAACATTCAAAATACCATATAGTGATGTCATGTCATTTTTGTTTTAAAATATATAACTTAATAACTTGTCAAAGTAAGTTCTAATGTATGTATTACTGGTTATACTTATTTTTTTATATTCGATGGGAATGAAAGTCCTCCAAAAACAGGTATATTCGGTTTTATGGACAGAAGATATCGTGCAAAAGGTAGGTTATGGAACAAGCAAGAAGGCCGCCTGGTGTTAAGCGGTTAAGGTAACCTCTGCCTACAAATGTATTTCACCACAAGTGACAAACTGCACTGCGCCCATCACCCTGATACATAATGTGAGATCTCAGTGCCTGTCATTTCACCGGCACTACTCGTTCCCTAACGAACTCGTTGCTGGGAGACGTAGATGGCTAATAGTCGGTCATTTTGGCGTTCAAATGAGGAGGCTTATGTTCAACAGAGGACTAACGACTATGATAATTAAATTTATTTATGACGAAGGAAATATTTACTGTGACAAGGTTCCATATTGCAAGATCATATATAGACAAAATATTAGTACTATGGTTTATTCCCACGAGTTCATTAGAGTTAGTTTCTTTACTAGTGGGTTCCATGCACGACATAGTGAGTTCCATATAGGGAACCAGTGAGTTCCATACAGGGAACCAATGAGTTCCAATAGGGAACCAGTGAGTTCCATATAGGGAACCAGTGAGTTCCATATAGGGAACTATTGAGTTCCATATAGGGAACTATTGAATTCCATATAGGGAACTATAGAGTTCCATATAGGGGACTAGTGAGTTACATGTAGGGTATAGGTATGGAACTCACTAGTTCCCTTAAGTCAGATAATCTCAAAACGTAAGGACAAAGTCACTATTTTTATATAATTTCAGTCAGGTTTTGCTACTAACAAATTACATAATTAGACGCTGTAAGCACGCTCTTGCGATTCAGAAACTAGTGTGTGAGATTGATAGGGTACTAGTGAGTTCCATACAAGGAACTAGTAAGTTCAATATAGGGAACAAGTGAATTCCATATAAGGAACTAGTGAGTTCCATATAGGGAACAAGTGAGTTCCATGTAGGGAACTAGTGGTTTCAATATAGGGAATAAGTGAGTTCCATATAGGGAACTAGTGAGTTCCATATATGGAAGTAGTGGACTCTTATGTACGGTACTCGTGGGTCTCACGTATGGATTAGTGGGTTCCAATGTGTTTTTTTTTAATTATTATCAATTCCTCACATACACTTAAACAGTAACAATTATATTCAGAACCTGTGTTGTGCTTTGGCGTCTGACACGAACTTCCTCACGTGTTTAATATAATCCAGCATAACAGTGGCGAACGCAGCGTCCAGGATAAACTGAGGGATTTTACCTGGAAACATAATAATTAGGAATTAAGAAGGAACAGCTCCCAGCTTAAGAATATAATACCGGTTATACTCTTGTTGGATGTCGTAAAAGGTGATTAAGGGAAGGAATGCGTACTTAGAACTTACCACTACTCACGGTAAAGTGAGTAGTGTGTTGGCACATTAGGCGTAAAACAGGACTCTTTAAAAACGCCCTTATTACCTAATTAGTAGGTAGGTATATACTTTCGACCCCCATGGCGTGCAGTGTTAGAATTATTGTACTCCCATTTAATCTTGTGAAAAATACCAGCGCCTATTGGAGAAATGCAATCTTACACTGCGATCCCCAAGACGCCTGCCAAGCGTGAGTATTCCATTACCCCCCCGCTTTAAGGGGCCCTCCATTAATCAAGTGATGATTATTTTACATGTTTTAATATATAAATGTTTCTACCTTTTTATTTTGTGCTTAGATGTAAGTAAAGGATAATCGGCACTGAATTTTATAGCCCATATATAATATAGAAATAGTACGTTTTTTTTTAAATTTATATATATTATTTCCTAATGATGATGAAACATAGTGCAAATTACAAATAAAATGACTTCAATTAATTATTTGGTTGTGATTTTATTTAAACTTTTCCTTAACATATGCATCTTGCCCGGACTTCCCCTTATTATTGCATTTTTAATGATTTTCAGTTTACTCATAATCCTAACTATCCCTCGGAGACGCGATCCCGTTGAATACTAATTTCTCTGGCCGAAGTAAGCAGTCCTTTGTTCGTTTGTCTTTTCTTTCAGCCGCTTTGAGTTGTTTATTTTAATTATACAAAAGAGAGAGAGAGAGAGAGAGAGAGAGAGAGAGAGAGAGAGATAAAATGTTTTAGACTTGTAAGCGATACCATATTCTTCAATATGCGTCAGTGTTGTCAAGTTATTTTTTTTTCACTCCGACATGACTCCGTCATGATAATAATAGTTGTGCTGACTTTTATATTAAAGCTATAATTCATAATTATTTACTCACAAATGTGATGAAAAACATTGTATGTTTCACGGGCGGTACGGGAATTACAAACCTCGACTCAGAAAGCGCTCAAGTCTTCGACTTCGGGCTTCTACTAGAGCCTCGATCGTAATTCCTTACTAACCGCCCTTAAAACACAATGTACTATATTTTTGCAATTACGCATGCTCCGTGGATTACATTACAAAATAACATCGAGAGGAATAATTATAGCATGTGCGGGATTCGAACCCGCGCCAACCACCCCTATAACCGGTGTATGCTCTAACCGCTAAGCCAACATGACCGCTAAGCATACATAACTCTAATTTGTCCTTTCGTGCTTAACCCTTTTGAAGCGCTCATAGCGAAGTTTGCTTAGCCATTCTAAATTGATCATCAAAGTTAAGCAACGTCCGCCGCGGTCAGGAGTTGGATGGGTGACCGCTGGTGACATTACTACTGAGCGTGCACGTGCTTCGGAGGGCACGTTAAGCCGTCGGTCCCGGTTGTTGTCTTAGGATGGCAGTCGTTACAGCATGGTGGTAGGGCCTTTTGCGAATGCCCGCCTGGCTAGCTACCACCCTCAGTAGAAAATCTGTCGCCAAGCACCTAACGGTGTCTTCCGGCGGCTGTCCTTGAAAGCCAGTAACTCTAGGTAAGCCTGAACAACATCTTCGACCACATCATCACTTACCATCAGGTGAGATAGTGGTAAAAGGTTAACCTATCAGGCATAAAAAAAAATGGGGACGGAGCAACATCTATAGTTCAATTTTATGACTATAATTTTTCTTCTCCTATAGTCTTTCGTAGTAATTTTGTGATGATAAAGGTGTTTAGACACTCCTTCGGGAACATACAGACCTGATTATATATAAACTTATATTACCTTTGAGATCGCAACACATGAGCCATTGGAAGGTGGTGAATTCCTCGATCTTGCCGCCAGGTGACGTCACGATCTTCGGCTTCAGAAGCCAGCATCCCACTTTATTGTGACCCCTGGAACGGACCAAATTATACTGGTTAACATACATTCCTACCAACGTTTACTTATTGGACACAAATATTTATACGTCATTGTAAATATACAGGGTTATTGGTAATATGCCAACAACTTCTTGGGGTTGACTTCTGCTAGGACTAACAAACATTTTGAGATAAAAAAAATTGTTTTGAAAAAAAATGGTTTTTTTTTGGTTTTTTTTTTTTTTGTGTTTTAATGTCGACTGAGCTTTCACCGTGGCAACAATGGACGGCGCCGCCGTGCTCCCTTTGAATATATGTCGAGCAAAGTCATTAAAAATATGAAATAATACATTACAGGCAGGCAAGAGATTTTTAACATTAGATGGGCCTTGTACTTATTTCGTCAAAAACACAAAAAAATCTAAAAAAATAAAAGAAAATTAAAAAAAAAAATCAAAACAAAAAATATATATCTCAAAATGTTTGATAGGACTATCAGATGTCAACCCTAAGAGGTTGTTGGCATATAACCAATAACCCTGTATATACAGATATATGTGGGACAAAGGAAGTGTTGGAAGGAGAAGATCTAGGCGAACGTTCCGGAATCAGTAATTTTTTTTCGTATGTTAACGATTATAAAGCATATGTTGTTATCACGATAATGCCGGCTATATACACAAAATATTCATAAAAATAGTTCCTATTTATCGTAAATAGGAACTATTTTTTGCATTGCAATCAATCACGATGAATTTTTGTTATATACATTCTTTTATTTATTTATTTATTTATTGGTCATCCAACAACCTGTTAACAATTTTAAATAAACATTTTTAGAAACATAGGGCCAATTATAGGACAACACGTATAACAATATTATAGAATTATTTTGATCATTATCACTTAATTATTAAATAATTAGAACAAACAAGTTTGTCCACATAAGACAAACGTTACTCTCGAATTTGTTTACAAGGTAAAAAAAAAACAATGACAAATTAGAAAAAAGAAAACGTAATACTAAAAAAAAACAAAGAACATTTTAAGCAAAAAACTCGCTGTTAAGCCGCCGCCTCTTGAACAGAATAAGTCTATATCCAATCGTTTATCCGCTGCATTGAAGCTTCTACTCACTCGCACCAGGTACGCGTATAATAATTAATTAATTATTTAACTAATTATTATTATAATGTTCATATATTTATTAATTCATTACAACTATTCTTACAGGATTAACCCCAATACATATGTAGTCAAAAACATTTCAATTACTAAAAAAAAAAATGTATACATTAATTATTTCATTTAATTATTGAATTAGTGGGTATATTATATAACATCATGAAATCCAATTATCTTATTTATATTACTAATTTTTTTTTTTTTTTTGTTATTGTGACGGAACAAGCTCGAGGTCCACCTGATGTTTAGCGGTTACCTCTGCCTATAACAGACGCAGTTCATCGTTCAAGTGACGAATTGCACTGCGCCCGTCACCTTGAGACATAGTTGTTAAGTCTCATGTGCCTGTAATTTCACTGGCTCTCAAGGACTGCTGCCGGAACACACCGTTAGGTGCTTGGCGAGAGATTTTCAACTTGAGGGTGGTCGCTAGCCAGGCGGGCATTCGCAAAAAGCCCTTCCACCATGCGGTGAAGCTCAAGCCCGCGGCGGGATTCGAACCATGGACCTGCTGCACGGCAGTCCATAGCCAATGCCACTGAGCCATCACTGCTTCATAACTAATTCCTTCTTATTAAAGATTTAAAATTAATTTACAGTCAATTAAACTAGATTCATTAAATTGTGTCATCTTACATCATATTATGATTATTAATTATAGAATTGTCATATTATTAAATTGTAATTTGTTGTCATTTGGCTTCGTATCGGTGGCTCCAAGAGTTATCATCCCATCACACAGATCGAACAATAGTACCGTTTTAAATTCTGATATGGAACACGCAAAATGTGAAAAAATGTGCAGGCCCTATATGAACACACCGTTTATGAGTTCGGTAGGTATACACCGGATGGGCACTGGCACATATACCGTTGCTGGATTGGAGGGTATGGAGATGTTCTTCCTGAATAAAAGCTTCCTTTCAGTATATTGCTTTCTTTATTCTTCTTGTAGTCTACATTGTATCTACATACTTTGTCTGCAACTCGATTTAACACCTGCAGCGTCCGATCTAATGGGGTCTTAGCGAGTAAGTTTGTCCTGCCGCGAGGGACGCAGAACAGCCGCGCTAGGTACCCGTCCGGCACGCACATTCTCATCATGCACTATACTCCCCTAGTCAAAACGAATACCCTAATTACATAATATGCTAGAACCCAAACCCTTCGCACTTCTAATTTATTGTATCCGACCATGCCTAGAACGAAAAGAGTTGGATACATTAGCGGATAGAACGGGTAAACACCATATAACCTCATATGCTTATTTTGGATTCGCTCTAACATAAAAATATAATTAATCTGTGGAGCCCACACTGCGGGGTTATATTCAAGTTTACTTCGTATATGAGTGTGATGATTTTCAATGGATTTATAGATTATTTTATCTGAACCAATATTTTATTCAATATTTCGGTATATTAAATAGTGGCAACACACACACGATCTCGTGGTCGGTTATTCAAAATTGACCAATCACGGTTGAGCTCGATAGACCAATCAGAAAAGATTTACCACTATCGCATTTTGGAGGTAAAAATACAGGAGGAAGAAACCAGTCAGTCCGTCGAATGGTCATTCTGGCAAGAGACTTCGAGGCGAAAAGTACTAGCTTGAAATTGTACAAGTTTGGAATAAAGTAATTTGAAAGTATTATCTACAATGGTTTGAAATTCTTAATATGAGCATCATACAGAGCCGATATGGCTCTTATATTCTTGAATCCTAACGTTTTATAAACTTTTTTTACAAACACATACTATGTGGTTTCTAAATGTCAGGTCGCTATTTATTATACACCAAGATCTTTCACCGAGTCTACCCGCTTTAAAACCTCGCCGACGTTATACTCGATATGGAGGGGATCTTGTGACCTGCCAAACGAGATTACCAAGCATTTTGAGACATTCAACGCTAGCTTGTTAATTTGACCCCACTCGGTGACTCTGTGCTCTTGTAGTCCCTGGCAGTCCCCTCTGTTTTTGACAGCTAGGAGCAGCTTGAGGTTATTCGCGAAGGGCAAACATCTAGCTTCCTTGATTATAATAATATACTACTTATGTTCATAGAATATGTACATTTTCTAGTATATTGAGCTGAAAATACTGATTTGGCAACTCATAGCTGCACCTTGACTAATCTATCAACGTCGTATGATAATAAAATATCACGCGTCAACTAATTACAGATAAATAAATCACGTTACATTACACGTTTCATGATTACTTATAATTAGGTCAGGCAGGATTATCCATGACGTATTTAATTGATTCGCTTTTTTGTTTTGTCTCTTGTTCAGTGCAGTTTTTGCAATGAGACTTCAATATATCTATTGTTCTTTTCGATAGCACCAACAGAGCCTCAAATGTGTGTTACCAGATTTACTGACTCTCAAGGACATCTACATTGCAATGTTTATCTTACAAAAGCGTACAATTCGAGCCATATATGAAATCGATCCTAGGGAAACTCTGAGGGATCTTTTAAAAGAAATTGATATTTTTACTTTAACCGAGTATAATATATATTTGAAAATATTATGTATGTTCGCAAAAAAATGAGTAAATTTAAATTAAACAGTGACAATCACGATTATAACACTAGGAATAAATATAAAATAGCGGTGCCAGGTTATGGACTAGCAAAGACAAATAAAAGGTCCTTTTTAGGTAACTGTGTGCGGTTTTATAATAAAAATCCCAAACATATTACAATGCTCACAGAAGGCAAATTCAAGTTGCATGTGAAAAATATTTTGATTAAGAAATCCTAATACACAGTTTGTGATTACTTAAACGACAAAAATGCCTGGACAATTCCGCCTCTGCCAAGCTATCGCCTGTCACCTACGTAATTTAAACAAATATTGTAATAATTTTATTACATATTATGTAACACATTGTTAAAATAAGTTTAAAAGAATGGCCCCGAGTTTCTTGACCGTTCTTCTCGCAGTGGCTCTATTCATTTTTTGTGCTGAACGTGGCAGCACAATTTAGAATATATCAAAATTAAAATTTGTAATTGACCTTCATAAAAGAGTCGTAGACGTCTAAACTGAATAAATGATTTTGAATTTGAATTTGAAAATTACTGGAACACACTGTTCGGTGCTTGGTGACAGATTTTCTACTTGAGTGTGGTAGCTAGCCAGGCTGGCATTTGCAAAATGCCCACCATGCTATAACGATTTACAGATTTTAATATCAGCCATAGATTTCGTCAACCCGATCTTCATACTCCGGATAGTTTAGTTACCTATATGTTTTTACCAGAAAATCTAAATGAGATGACTCCATAACTTTATATACGCAAATCAAATCAATCATTTATTTGCAAAAATATAATACTTTCATAATATTTACAACAAGACCTTATTTTTATATCGACAATTCTATTCTGCCTGCAAGCAGGCGTGCAAATATTAGGTAAGTTTATACACACTAACACGAATATAAAATAATAAGTTTAAAATACAAAATTTGAAGCGCTCGTAGCCAAGTTTGCTTAGCCATTCTGAATCGATCAGCAAAGTTAAGCAACGTCCGCCGCGGTCATGACTTGGATGGGTGACCGCTGGTTGGGCATTACTACTGAGCGCTTCCGTGCTTCGGAGGGCACGTTAAGCCGTCGGTCCCGGTTGTTGTCTTAGGATAGCAGTCGTTACAGCATGGTGGTAGGGCACTTTGCAAATTCCCGCCTGGCTAGCTACCACCCTCAAGTTGAAAATCTGTCGCCAAGCACCTAACGGTGTGTTCCGGCAGCTGTCCTTGAGAGCCAGTAACTCTAGGTTAGTCTGAACAACATCCTCGACCACATCATCACTTACCATCAGGTGAGATAGTGGTCAAAGGCTAACATATCAGGCATAAAAAAAAAAAAAAAAAAAAGAATATTTAATAAAGTCAAGTCAGCTTTTCAAATATTCATTCACAGTATAAAAGCATTTGTCTAACAGCCAATATGTTAATTTAGTTTTAAATACATTGCCCTGCAGAAGTTTTAAAACTCATTTGGTAATTTGTTATACGCTATGATACACATGTTTTAAACATTCTTTTCATAGATCCTTTTATGACATGGAGGATGATATAAGAGGTATTCATATATAGCCCTTTTTTGTCGTGTGAAGACCTCACTGCGTTTTTTTGAAGTATGTTGAATGTGTTTTAGCGAAAAAACACAATTCTCGAATATACATACATGGTATTGTAAGTATTTTAATTTTTTTTTTAATAAATGCTTACAAGTGTCGCCCATCAACACTGTCTAGGAATATTTAGGAGTTTCACATAAATCTTATGCACATATATGTAAGGAAGTTTAACTTTCGTACGCTTTGATTTCGAACTTATCAAGTTCACAACACGAACAATCCTCCAAATTCAATCGGATTGGTTAAATGATTTGGCGCTTAGAAATGATCGCATCCGATTGCTCGCGTCAAGGTCATGTTGTAGCGCACGGTACACTTTTTAAACCACGCCCGCCGCGGTAAGGTCTGCGTTCTGCTGTTTTGAGCCTGACTTACACTTCTTTACATATTTATTCGTAGTACAAATATTTTTACAAGAAAATTCGAAAACAAAGCGGAATTATCCAGTTTTTTTTGCAATTAAAGGATGCCACCCAGTGCATTAAACACAATCCTGGGACAGTTTTTCATACTTTGTTCATATTAGTAATTAAACAACTTTAAACGGTTTAAATCGCGAACCTATATTTATAATTATTTTTGTTCCGACGTTTCACAAACACTTTGACGTGATCGTGGTCACGGGGTGACTAATTGGTTTTATTAGGCACATGAGTTATTAAGTAATTATTTGATCTACCGTCAGAAATTTTATATTAATCATAACGTTCCCTATTCACGCAGTATTCATTCACTATTCCAGATATCTTGCAGATTTGTGTCGGCCTGGGATTTAATTAATTTGATAACAGGATCCCGAGCAGGTGGTACTTGCCAACCATCATCTCTATTGAAATCTGGGTACTTTTTGACTTCAATAGGCTCGCGTAACATTCTTGGCATAAACCGGGTCTCTCTGGCGAGGATTTGTGGCTTGTCAAACCGAATGTGGTAGTTGGGTTTGTCCTGGGCATGTTTATAATTAACCGACTTCCAAAAAAGGAGGAAGTTCTCAATTCGTCTGTTTTTTTTTATGTTTGTTACCTCAGATCTCTTGACTGGGTGAACCGATTTTGAAAATTCTTTTTTTGTTTGAAAGCTGATACTTGTCGTTTGGTCCCATTTTAAATTTCATCAAAATCGGTCAAGCCGTTTTTGAGTAACAATAAGAAGATTTAAAAAAATTTTTTTAACAAAAAATGGAACCGACTTCAACACCTAAAAGTGTGAAATAACTTGTCGAAGTCGGTACCATGCGCACAATATTATGATAATAGGTACTTTTGAACCATCATGGTACCGACTTCAACAAGTTATTTCACGCTTTTGGGTGTTGAAGTCGGTACCATTTTATGTTAAAACATTTTGTTTTTAGTTAGTAAATAAATTCTTAAAATTTGCAAAGCCGATAATTTTTATTTCGCATGATTCGATCCCTAGGAACTTTTGATGTGTGTATATTGTTATGGAATTGAGTTTTAGACAAATGACTTGCGTATATATAAATAATATATGTGTATATGTAGATAACATATTTTTATCTAAATTAATGTGATTAATTTGATGGATGCAGGTTAATTAGTAACAAGTTGAGCAATTACGTAGATAATCCGTTAATCAATAGGTTTATATCAGTAGGTTATTAAATTGGGTCAAATTTTTCTATAATTTCTTGCCAAATTCCAAAATTTGCATCAAGGCAGGTTTATTAAGCCGCATATAAACGACCACATGGTATAAAAACAATAAAATACTTAGAATTTCATTTATTTTAATAAATCAAATACTCCGTATGATTTTTTAATAAAAATATTAAAATATTACATTTTTTTTGTCTTCCACTCGGAAATTTGTTAAATCCGCTTGCTCGACATTAAGGCGCGCCACAGCAATAATTATTTTATAAAAAAAAAAACTAGCGACCAGAACGGATTCGCAAGGGTATTTAACAAAAATTACATAAGAAAATATTAAAAAAAAAATATATATTCTATAGCCAATGTTCATCAGAGGGGCGATCACGTATCTTCTGTAGCAATGAAATGTTGATTGCAACAATCAAAAATGACAGTTTTGACAGATCTTGTATCAATGAAAAAGACAGATAGGTAACAGACCTTCTTGTGCCCAAACGTTAGTCGCCGACCGATTTTTTCTTTTATACCTGAGACGATTACTGGCATATACATTAATCGAATTAAAATTTCGTAATATCCATTCTACTAAAGAGTTGTAATAACATAGTATATATACAGGTTGTACTCCCATGGTCTATATTTCCTTTGATTTCATATTATTATTATTCTAAAATCTTATTTTATTTTTGAAATCTAAGTGGTTCAAAATTTAAGTTTATATTGGCATTTATTTTAAAACACAAGTAGTAATTTCTTCTTCCTCCCCTAACACAAATTGGCCCAAAATATATCTTCCTCCACACCGCTTCATTTTTAGTGTGTAATGGCCAATGGGTATCTACACTTTAGATACTGAAACACGTTTCATTCACTTGAAATATCCTGTAAAATAAAACCAAATGTAATAAAGCGACTATGATAATTTTAGTATTTTTGTTTTGCAATAACGCGTGCTCTGCGGATAACATAAAAAAATAGAAAAGTCATGAGCGGGAAAAAAATAAGTTTCTCCTCGCTCCGAATATTAAAATAATAAAAATAAGAAATTACTACTTGTATTTTAAAATATATGCAAATATAAAAATAAGTTTTATTTATTTATTTATTTCTTAGGAAGACCAACAGTATAACAAATATCTTAAATATAACTAATAACAACAGATAACCAATTATAGATCGTCACGGATAGCTATCTTATAAATGACATTCAAATAATGAACACTAGGATACAACTTAGTCTTCATGTTTAGACTGCTGCTTATAATAAAATTCAAACAGTTAGTCGAAGAACTCTCTGCTCAATAACCGCCTAGCCGATGCAATGCTTGTACAAAATAAGTCTAGGCCAACTCTCTTGTCTATCTCATTAAAATTTCTGCTCACACGTAACAGGTAAGAATTTTGCCTTTATTTGTTTTATTTAGATTTTAGAATAATAATAATATGAAATAAAAGGAAATACTGACCATGGGAGTACAAATTGTATATATACTATATTTTTACAAACTCTGTAGAATGGATAGTACGAAATTTTTAATTCAATCAATGTATATGCCAGTTATCGTCTCAGGTATAAAAGAAAAAAAAACGGTCGGCGACTAACGTTCGGACGCATGAAGGTCTGTTACCTATCTGTCTTACAAAATCTTTCAAAACTGACAGTTTTATTGTTGCAATCAACAGTTCATTGCTACAGAAGATACGTGATAGCCCTGCAGAGATAATGTAAGATTCTAGTGGAAAAATAATTTTTCGAATCAGTCCAGTATATTTAAGTTCATTCTGTTACACCTAATATATTGCTGACCTAGGCCCGAATCCCTCACAAACCTATTTACGCGGTGTCAGCAGTATTTTTCTCTATATAAACGGTGGCTTCCAAAATTAAGTGCTCAGATTTATTGTGATAACTCCAGGAGTCACCAGACTCAGTACCAGTATACCCTTCAGGTGGAACCTCTGCCCAAATTAGTAGCAAAAGTGAGTTGCGGGAACTTTTAAAGTCAAGTGTAAATTAATAATTTTATTTTTTAAATAAAATAAATGTGTGTGTGTCCATAAGTTGTTTTTTTTTAAGACAACTGAATAGGTCCACACAACAATTCGTTACATACAAAAATACAAATCTTTCCTCTTTATAATATTAGTGTAGAAGTGTAGATAAATAAATTAAACAAATAAAAGTTTCCATACAAACCAACCTATAATGTAACAAACACTTAGCGCCACCTAAAATTAACTAAGTTGAAAGTAGGCTTCCCCATTGACGGTCGAGGAAATATTGGAAGCACGAAGTGGTAGTTGCATTTTTTTATTATTAGTATTTTCATGGAACCTGTTATCTATATAGGATTTCATATAATGATAAATATTCCACTGTTTCAATGATATCGCAAGAAAAGGAAGATCTTCATGTCCCTAACTTTTTCTTCGCTTAGGATGAGAGCTGTTATATTTAAAAGGATTAAAATATATCGGAGTATATTTTATAGATATTCATTTCGGATGACGGCTATCATACTAACGAGAACAATATCTCAGAAACTATTGATAGTAGAGTATAATGGCTGATTTCTCTATAGAAATCATAGATATCTTCGAGATCTTCATTGCAGCTGACATAATCTTAGCAAGATCTTTATTTCGGATGACAGCTATCATACGAGAGCAATATCGCGGAAACTATTGATAGTACAGTAGACTGGCTGATTTCTTTATAAAAATGATAGGTCTCACCAATATCTTCATTGCACATGATAGATATCAAACTAAAAAGGTTTATATCTCGTAAACTATTGATATTTAACCAGTAATTTTTCTGCAGTATTGATATAACGCATCGAGATCTTCATTGCGGATGACAGATATCAAACATAAAAGGGCTGTATCTCGGAAACTATTAATAGTTGAATAGTCGTTTATTTACAGAAGTGATAGCTCTAAACAATATCTCAATTTTGAATGACAGTTATCCAATCTAAAAAAGCTGCATTTCGGAAACTGTTTATCCTAGAATAATACTTTCTTTGCAGATGTGATCGATATATTTCATTTTGGGTGACAAATGACAGCTGTAATACTAAAAACTACTACATAAAAAATATTAAAAAGTAACGCTTACCTAACCATATCCCTGACAGGTGGATACCCCGGCACGCTGACGCTGACACCGCTGCTGATGTAAGCGTAAGCGTTGTCCTCCACTACGGTACCGTCCCGGGACAGTGGCGCCGTGCGGCGGAGAATAATGAAATCGCGCGGGGCGATGATGCCTCTGCCTCCGCCGGCTGTCACTTGGTACGAGAGGTCGGTACCGCTGTCTATTTGCTGGAAAGAGAAAGCAAATAGGGATGTTGGCTCATTCCTGCATCTAGATTTTGACGAATCTCATCTGTTAAACAGTTTTAGTGTATCTAAGACTTATCGGAAGTTTCTGGAACGTTTGTCAAAGCCTTGGATTGGATTGTGGATAGACTAAATGCTGAACGTTCATTGGTCAATGGTAACCTATGACGCGTTAGATGACCAATAAGCGTTCAGTATGCTGTGTTAACCGATCAAGTCTTTGACAAACGTTCCAGAACTTTTTATTTTATACCTGATAGGCTAACAATAATAACAAATCATTAAAAAATATTTTAAGAAAGCATAAAATTAATATTTTAATAACACTTTAAATATATAAAAATATATCTAGTGACAATTATAAAAGTATTTTTTTAAATTATTAATTTGTTGTTTTCTTAAAATATTTGTTATTATTAAATATGGAGTTCCGGAAAGTAACGCCTGAATCTATTCATTATGATAGGCTTGCCTGTCACCTCACCTGATGGTAAGTGATGATGTGGTCGAAGATGTTGTTCAGGCTAAGCTAGAATTTCTGGCTCTCAAGAACAGCTGCCGGAACACACCGTTAGGTGCTTGGCGACATATTTTCTAATTAAGGGTGATAGAAAGCTAGCCAGGCGGCCAAAATGCTCTACCAGCATGCAAAAACTGTGGGTATATATAAGCTATGGCCTAGAATGGAAAATATAGTTCTGAATGGTAGTTGGCAAAATTCACAATTAGGTAATTGGCGTCAGGTTTTACACAATATGGTAGTAGCTAGCCATGAAAGGCAATCACAAACATCGCTTACACCCTGTGGGCAAGGTCAAAATAGTTCTCAGAAAGTGGTAAAATATGGCTGCATAGATTTTGTAGTCTAAGAGTCCGTTTCAGAATGTCCTAATAAAGTTTCAGGTTGCTATGTACTATACAATCAGTTATTTTATGTGTAATATACACATAAAATAACTGACTGATAAAAATTACAGTTAGCATGCAGCTCGTTTCAAGCTCTAACCGATGGATAGGCTAAATCGATGACTGTGAAACGCAAAGATAGTGTTGTATTTATGAAATATGTTCTGGGTGATCGAATCGGAACTTACTCGAAAATTCTGAAACAGGCCCTAAATCTCTAGAGTTCGATCTTGCACTTGCATGAGACTTTCAAATTACGAAGATATTTCTTCGCACGCTTAGAATATGGCTATAGTATCAAGTTACAGTACAATGCTCAGCGACCTCAGTATAGTTTCCCAGCAGGTGGGTCTTAAAATGAACATGGACAAGACGAAAATTATGTCTAATGTCCATGTTGCACCCGTACCAGTAGTTGTTGGGAACGATACGCTCGAAGTTGTCGAACATTACATATACCTGGGACAGACGACAGTCTGTCCCAGGTATATGTAATGTTCGACAACGACCTCTTTGTCGAAGTTGGACCTACCTAACTGGACACAGTTAGGTAGGTCCAACTTCGACAAAGAGGTCGCCCGAAGAATCCAACTCGGATGGGGAGCGTTCGGGAAGCTACGCGACATCTTCTCGTCCAACATCCCGCAGAGCCTAAAGAACAAAGTCTTCAACCAGTGTGTGTTGCCAGTGATGACATATGGCACCGAGACGTGGTCCTTAACAGTGGCCCTTATGGACAAGCTCAGAGTCACTCAACGAGCCATGGAGAGAGCTATGCTCGGAGTTTCTTTGCGCGATAAAATCCGGAACGTGGATATTCGCCAAAGAACCAAAGTCACCGACATAGCTTTCAGAATTTGCAAGTTGAAGTGGCAATGGGCGGGCCACATTGCTCGACGTACCGATAACTGATGGGGAAGAGTCTCTAGTGGGTACCACGATACACCGGAAGACGTAGAGTTGGTAGGCCCCCTACTAGATGGACTGACGACATTATAAAAGTTGCGGGTAGCCAAAGGTTACAAGCGGCTAATAGCCGTACTTTGTGGCGTTCTATGGGGGAGGCCTTTGTTCAACAGTGGACGTCTTCCGGCTGATGATGATGATGATGATGATCAAGTTACACCTATTGTTGGAAAAAGGTTGTACCTTAATTAATTCACTCTTCAATATGGTGGGGTTCCACTCAGGTAACCTGGTGAGATTGTCTCTGAACTCTTGGTATAGGAACTTAGCCGGACACTCGACGATACCCTGAAACAATAGGAATTAGCTAAGTATTGTATCACGCAAGGGCCATCTTGCCATCCATTTAGTGTAAAGAGATGTCAGTAAGGGATATATTAGATTTATGTATCTGAATTTAATTAGCTAAACATAATTTATTGTTCACCACCGTCTACCTCTTCCTTAGTTTTTGTCCATCCAAAGGTTGTCTGGAAGAAATCGCTACATATCGATAAGACCGCCCATTGTACTACCATAGAAAATTAGTCTTAATAAGTGTTATTTACTTCTACTTTGGTAAACAATAAAGAATTTTTGTATTGTATTGTAAGGGACTATCTTGATCCTTCTGCACTTCCTATTATGGAGCCCGCCCCGGCTTCGCACGGGTATAAAACTAAAAATTCAATAATTGAATATTTCAACGTATAAAAACGTAGTTACAATGACATAACTGTAATAGTTAGACATAGTTGAAGCAGTGATAGCTCCGTGGCTTTGGCTATGGACTGCCGCGCAGCAGGTCCATGGTTCGAATCCGCCGCGGGCTTGATCTTCACCGCACGGTGGAAGGGCATTTATGTAAATGCCCGCCTGGCTAGCGACCACCCTCAAGTTGAAAATCTGTCGCCAAGCACCTAACGGTGTGTTCCGGCAGCTGTCCTTGAGAGCCAGTCATTCTAGGTTAAGCCTGTTAACACCTTCGACCACATCATCACTTAACATCACGTGAGATTGTGGTCAAAGGCTTACCTAGCAACAATAAAAAAAAAAAAAAATGGTATCTTGGACTTTTTTGTAGGAATCAATAATTTCCGCAGCATATGAGATATAACGAATTTTTAGTATTTTTTTCACACGTTGTGTTACATTATCGAACTTTCAAATGGATCCTTAACTTTTCTGAAAAAATTTTATCGCCTATGTTCATCGCCAATTCTACATTATCCCTGACTAACGGTGAAAGACATTTTCAAATTGGTCTAGTAGTTTCAGAGCATATTCAATGCAAACAAACAAACAAATCTTTCCTCTTTATAATATTAGTTTAGAAGTTATACCTTCAGTTCTGACTGCTGCGATAGAAATTCGTAGAATGTATAAGTATTTTAGCTTCGACATAGTAGAAACCTCTTTTTACTACGGCTTCGAGGCCAGCGCGCGTCTGTCGGAATGCTGGATGTAAAGGCATCTTTATATTGGGATTATATTATTATCTATCCTGGACATGTACACTGTACAGTCTATGGCGCATAGGGATCTGTCATAAATATTGGTGAGAAAACTCGGTTGTCATTGTGTCTAATGGTATTTGGTATAAGAAAGGAAGTAATAAGGAGATTTATCTGTAACTTGAGTATTATTCACAAGAATGAACCGACTCAATCTCCCCAGATTTAGTCGGTTCAGTCTAATTAATCGTCGGTTCAGTTTAATAAATAGTAGTGGAGACAAACTTCATTTTGAAATTTGAACTTCAAAATGGGCAATTTTTCGGAGGAAATGAGTAAAACTCGAACGAAAGTAAACATATGTAAATATACTCGGAAAAATTAACTGAATTACCGTTACATTACCAGTTAGACCATCAGGCTACTGGGACCTTATTGTCTAACTAAAATGGTAATGAAAATTGACTTCACTTTGAAATTTGAACTCCATAATGGCCATGATTTCTAAAGAAAAATTTCAAATTTAAATTCATTACCATAATAGTCAAACAATAGGAGTTTGTAATCCATTACTTAGATTTGAGACTACTGACTTCCTTCAGTAATTAAATATCATATGATTACTTGTTAAGTGTAAATCTATATGAAATATGTCAACCTAGATTTAAAAATGTCTCTTTTCTACACTCCCAGGTTTTCTACCTTCCAGTTGGTAAACACTTATCAAGTGCGGAAATAAGCACACGTATTGTCTTGTGAACAAATCTAGTGACTTACACATGCGAAATTGACTCGCATTTGTAATTTGTAATTGGAGACTTATTAACCTTTGTAAAAAATGACTTATCATCAATTGTTCGACAAGCACTCACCGTATATTTATAGATATTCTACCTTTCAGTAGGTAGAGTGATTACTTCTCAAGTGCCTAAGTAAGCACACATATTAGAAGAGTCTCATGAACAAATCTAGTGACTTACACGTGCGAAATTGACGACTCGCATTTGTAATTGGTGACTCACAAACCGTAATTATTGACCTACCATCAATAATTTGATGAGTACTCACCGTAAATCTATAAACTTTTCCAAAATCTGTCTGTCTGGATTCCACGACGTCCCCTTTCTGGGCCCCTCGCTTTTCAACCGTCCAGTTGGGCAGAGTGATGACTCCCCACGCGTTGCGTAAGCTTTCGTGTGCTTGAAATTTGTATTCATCGATCTGGAGACAAAAGAAATAGTCATTTAGTTTTGGCTATGGTTAGTCTTACAATGAAAACTGTATCCTAACTTTCTACGATGTTCAGAAGGAAGTCGTTCTGCGTTTCTCTATACAAATGTATGACCCTATTTTGGGTTTGTATTTATAGACATTTATTTAAAAAAAAAATTACCAAAAAATGGAACTGACTTCAACACCCAAAAGTGTGAAATAACTTGTTGAAGTCAGTACCATGATAGTTCAAAAGTACCTATTATCACAAAATTGTGCACATGGTACCGACTTCGACAAGTTATTTCTCACTTTTTTATCGTTATCGCCGTATATCTTTGGGTGTTGAAGTCGATTCCATTTTTTGGTAAAAAAAATTTTTCACTCTTTTTAGTGACCCTTGCTACTTACGCGATCGATTCTCATTCATTGTCAACGACTATATCATCAAGATAGGTGAATATTTTTCAGTTATTGGAGCGTAATTAAAAAACAGCTTGACCGATTTTGATGAAATTTGAAATGGGACCAAACGACAAGCATCAGCTTTCAAACAAAAAAGAATTTTGAAAATCGGTTCACCCAGTCATGAGTTCTGAGGTAACAAACATAAGAATTGAGAACCTCCTCCTTTTTTGGAAGTCGGTTAAAAAAGACCAAGGTCACTAACATGAGAACAATAGTTAATAGTTACATTATAAATGTAAGTACGTCATTAAAATTTAGGTAACTACTCATCTAACAGATAATAAATGATTTAAGAATATATTTTCATTTAACGTAGCCTTGAATGTATTATATGTGTGTACATTTTTAATATTTGACGGTAATGGGTAGTAAAGTTTTGCTCCTTTGTATGTAATCAGTACTAATATTATAAATGCGAAAGTAATCTGTCTGTATGTTACGCTTTCACGACAAAACTACTGGACCGATTTGAATGAAATTTGTTATGGAAATAGTTTGAGACCCGGGAAATAACTAAAAAAAGGAAGTTTTTATCCAACTGCGCAAAAAGAGGTTAATGTTTTTGGGCGATAACCGACATACGCCCGGGCGGGGCCGCGCCCGGAAAGCTAGCAGTTTTTATAAGATAGTTTGTACGACATCTTGGCACAACTAAGAAACTATCGAGCCGAGTGCTACGTTTTCTAATATTTTTTTTAGGAAAGGTTATATCTGAATTTGTACATTTTTGCCAAGAGTTTTACGAATAAAGACACAAGTGTTTTTTTTCACATTAACTTTATATTCATTATTTTTGTATCCTTGTACATTTTATTTGTTGATGTAAGGTAATTATAATTGAACAGCATTTCAACAGTTTTATTTTGTGTTATTTGTTTTTTTTTATTACTGATAGGTAAGACTTTCACCACTATCTCAACTGGTGGTAAGTGATGATGTGGTCGAAGGTGTTAACAGGCTTAACCTAGAATTACTGTATTCTCAAGTGCAGCTGCCGGAACACGCCGTTTGGTGCTTGGCCACAAATTTTCTAATAGAGGATTGTGCCAGGCGGAAAAAAATTTGCTGTAAAGTTATTCTCCTTTAAATGTTATATATATAGTTTTATAACCATAGTTTGTACGTCATTTTGGCAAAAATAAGAAACAAGCTCGCTGAGTGCTACGATTGAATTTTTTTACAAGGGATATATCTTTTTTTTAAGTTGGGTATGGCAGAAAAAGCATGAAAGTAGAATAAATGCAGTGGAGATGAGAGCATTGAGAAGCATGATTGAAGTCAAACACAGCATAAGGAATAGTGTGTATATTCATATTCATTTATTTCATAACGATATAGTTACATGTCAACACAGTATATTATACTTGATAGATAAAGTAGTCAACTAAGTACGTACATATTTAATTGTTTAATAATTGATACAATAATTAGGCATAATATGGTTAATATACTTGAATTAAATTGTCTATATAAATTATGTCAATTTCGGTTATTGTTAAAAATGTCATTAAAAATATAATACATTTCAATCATACATTTAGATGGTGAAAAATCAATTAATTAAATATGTCACAAAAAATATATATAAATATATTTTTCATTTTTATGTACAGTCAAATAAAGAGCTCATTATAGTCATAGTACGATTTCTCAACTAGCCAGTTTTTCATTTTGTGCTTAAAGAGTTCGAATGAGGGAGTATTACGAACATCCTCCGGCAACCGGTTGTATACTGATGCCGGTGCCATTACATGCACCAGCTTAGACGTCTTGGCGAGGCTGTGCGAGACCGGCCGCATCTGTTGCGAGTTACGTGTATTGTGTTTGTGCCCACTACCTAGGTAAGAATATTCTTCTGGGTGACTTCTCGCATAGAGCGCAGCCTGAAGAATTATTAAAGACGGGACAGTGAGAATTCTCAAAGACTGAAATAAAGGCTTCGCAGGGGTGTCGCGTGGCACTCGCATCACAGCTCGCACGGCTCTTTTCTGCATTCGGAATACGCGTAGCCAATCAGCTCCGCGACCCCATAGCTCGATGCCGTGCTGTATGAGCGAGTGCACGGACGCAAAATAACAGTTTCGAGCCCTCTCCTTCGGTAGAACTTCCGAAACCCGCCACAGCGCAAAACTGGCGCGGCCGATCTTTTCACAAAGCTTATCTATGTGCTCTTCCCAGGTCAACCCACAAGGGAATAAGAATGTAGTGACAAAAATCGAGAAAGGTATGTTAAGATGGTTTGGACATGTAGAGAGAATGAATGAAATGAGATTGACTAAACAGGTATACGTGGGACAAGTGAACGGAAGTGTTGGAAGGGGAACACCTAGGCGAACGTTGCGAAATCAGATTGAAGATGTTCTGAAAAAAAGGCCAGGTCAGGAGTACCCTAAACCGACGCTTATGTATGAAAGGATTGATGAGTTTAGATGAAGCGAGAGATATGTAAGGATCGTAGCAAGTGGTCTCTGCCTACCCCTACGAGAAAGAGGCGTGATTTTATGTATGTATGTATATCTGAATGTACATTTTTATCAAGAGTTTTAAGATTAAAGAGACAAGTGTATGTAGTAACCATACATTAGTTGTGTAGGTATATTATAGATAGTGGGATAGAAAAACGCAGGTATAGCGTATTAATGTGGGCCAATCATAAATCTGATTTGTTTTATGATCTTATTCCGTACTTTGTATTAAAATATTTGTTGCATAAAACAGATGCTATGGCAATTTCTCACGCACCAGTTTGTAATGTAATATATATCCCTCCCCGGCTTCGCACGGATAATTACGACTATAAATTGAGATGTAAGCTATCCTATCTTTCAATTTGGATCCGACTGCACACGGTGTGCAAATCAAATTTAAAATTGGTCCAGTAGTTTAGGAGTCAACCGCGGAAAAACAACTTGACACGTAATTTTTATATATAAAGATAGGTATTCATATACATTTTTAATCTCTCGAATACATTTATCAATCAATTGTTGTGAATAATTCGATGTCTATTACACTATAATCAATCGCCATTTTTAATACCAATAGCTTTATTTTGGTACCAAAATAATTGGACAGTTCTATTTACTAATGGACGGCTCTAGAATACTGTCAGTGAGGATTAGCAGAACTTGCTTTTGAGCATCTGGTTTCACAGAAGCAGGTAGTAGTTAGTAGATAGTATATACAAGTATGCTCGTACAGATACTGGTTTCGTCTAAGAATTTTTTACCTGTGGATGCGTTGTATGCCCTCCATATTTACTAGACGAATTCTGGGTAATTACCAGAGTCACTACCAGTCTTGCACTTCCGAGCGTCCGGTGAATACATCGCCGCTAATCGTGTTTTTTAGGAATAATCTGTGAACAATATGCCTTCCTTGTGTCTTTAGACTCTGCACGAATTATACAAGCACAGTGAGAGATAAGAAAATGTTTCATTTCATGAAATAGAAAATAGCGACATTTTGTTTTATCTAAGGAACTATTCTCAATAAAATGTATTAGCGAGATATGTGTATCGTTAGGTGTGAGAGAGTGAAAGAGATCGCAGTGTAATGGTGATCGGAACGTCTCGTGGCGGTTCGGTGGTTACACGAATTGCTTATTTATCTCTTTCTTACAACAGTACAACAGTCTTAGTACAAATATGACGTATAATATTTGAACGTTCTTTCCTTGTCATTACAAACTGCATATGTATGTGCGTAGGTATGTCGATAGGTAAATTCTAGTAAGCTTTTAGAGCAGTGGTGTTCGGATATAACTACTCTAATATTTCAACTCTCTGGGTTTCGTATTATGTTTCGCCTTAGCTTATTGTTCTACAACGGCAGCAGAAACTTTTAACAATGTTATCATTGCATAAAAATTACGTGTCACGTTGTTTGTCCGCGATGGACTCCTAAACTACTAAACCAATTTTAAATTCGATTTGCACACCGTGTGTAATTTGATCCAAATTGAAAGATAGGATAGCTAACACCTCAGTTTATAGTCGTAATTAGCCGTGCGGAGCCGGGGCAGGCCGCTAGTCAGTACTTAATATTATAAATGCGAAAGTAACTCTGTCTGGCTGTCTGTCTGTCTGTTACGCTTTCACGCCAAAACTACTGGACCGATTTGAATGAAATTTGGTATGGAAATAGTCTGAGACCCGGGAAAAAACATAGGACAGTTTTTATCCAACTGCGCAAAAAGAGGTTATTGTTTTTGCGCGATAACCGACATACGCGCGGGTGGAGCTGCGCCCGTAAGGCTAGTTTATGATATAACCGGCCAAGTATGAGCCAGAGTCTCCTCGGCTCCAACGGTTCCGTCCCAACACACAATATATAACAAGGTTAAATTTTAACAAAAAAAACATATAATTAAGTAAACAAAGTAGTCGAAGCCAATTAAATACGCATTATTAGAGAAAACTCAAATACTACGCGTCAGATATCAATCAAATTTAAATGGGACCACATGAAAAGCAACAGATTTTGCAAAAAAAAAAAACATCACTATCAGTCCACCGTGTAAAAAGCTATGTGGTTACACACACAAAAAGAAAACAGTTGAATTGAGAACAGCATCGTTTTACTTACTTATACTTCAATATTAAATATATTTTTATAAAAAAAATAATAGAATCCTTGGTTTTGAAATACCTTACAAAATTACAACGAAAGGAAAAATTATAGTCAGAGATAAGAAATAGCAGCATATTGAAATTAAGAGCTGCGTTTTCCACGAACTGTGGGCATCCAACAAAAGGTAAAACGCGAATCATCTAACAAGTTTTTTAAGCGAGTATTTTCATCGCTCCCTATATACATATCCTATTTAGGGTTTATATAGCCAGCGTTTCCTCTTTGCAAGAATATATAAGGAGCGCATTTTTTGTAATTACGTTAAGGAGAAATTTGAAGCATTTGCAATTGATTCAAGAAGTCTGCTTCTCACGCAACTCAAATCAGCTATCTATCCAAAGTTTGATACTGTACTGTATCAGCCGAACACAGCCTCCCCCATTATAGTTTTGCCATAATACCCATGTTTGGCAGGCGCCTTGGGGATCGCAGTTTAAGACATCAGTTTCTCAGGCGCTGCTGCCTATCTTTCGGTATTTTATATTTAAGGGGGTTACATCCTAGCTCGGCACTCCACGGTTTTTTAAAGGTCGGGTGTACGGATGGACGGTCAGACGGACGGCGAAAGCTTAGGAATAGGATCCCGTTTTATATTACGGTACCCTGAACATACATATCAATTAATATACATAAACTTTTACAATAACAACGTACAACTCTACTCGTTCGTAGGTCTATGTGCGCAACATATGTACATAAGTTCTCAGAATGTTGAAGCGCTCGTAGCCAAGTTTGCTTAGCCATTCTGAATCGATCAGCAAAGTTAAGCAACGTCCGCCTCGGTCATGACTTGGATGGGTGACCGTTGGTGACATTACTACTGAGCGCTTCCCTGCTTAGGAGGGCACGTTAAGCCGTCGGTCCCGGTTGTTGTCTCAGGATAGCAGTCGTTACAGCATGGTGGTAGGGCACTTTGCGAATGCCTGCCTGACTAGCTACCACCCTCAAGTTGAAAATCTGTCGCCAAGCACCTAACGGTGTGTTCCGGCAGCTGTCCTTGAGAGCCAGTAACTCTGGTTAGCCTGAACAACATCCTCGACCACATCATCACTTACCATCAGGTGAGATAGTGGTCAAAGGCTAACCTATCAGGCATAAAAAAAAAATGTCCAGCCGTCGCCGTCGTCCGTTGGCACATCATGGAACAATAACACACCGTTCTAAGTACAAAGAGGAATGCTAACGAAGTGTATGTACGATATTCTAGTCCTTAAAACGTACTTGCATTGTCATTATAGGTGTTTGTACTATTCTGTATTACTGTATTATTTGAAGCAGCGATGGCTTAGTGGCATTGTCTATGGACTGCCACGCAGCAGGTCCATGGTTCGAATCCCGCCGCGGGCTTGAGCTTCACCGCAAGGTGGAAGGGCATTTTCCGAATACCCGCCTGTCTAGCGACCACCTTTAAGTAGAAAATCTGTCGCCAAGCACCTAATGGTGTATTTCGGCAGCTGCCGGAACACACTAATATTATAACGAGCTGCAATGAAATATGGGGTATTAAATAAATTAAATATAATATATTTGATTGAAGATAACGAGGTAAGATTTGTATTTTTTGTATGTGACGAATAAACTTAAAAACTACTGGACCGATTAGAAAAAATCTTTCACCATTAGACTCCTTCGTTATCCCTGATGAACATAAGCTATAGAATATTTAAAAAAAAATGATATATTTTTTATTTTTTGTTAAATACCCGTGCGAAGTCGGTGTGGGTCATAGGATAGGTGGGATAAAGGAAACCCGACGGAAAACAAACCTTACAATCCTACAACTCACCGTTAGCCACTCGGCACGTTGATTGTCTTTCGAGTTGTCCCTATTGAAGATATACTTCATCCACTTGGTGACTGTGGACCCGATCCTATCCAACATGTTCTCGTATTCCTCTTCGGACGACGCCTCTTTGATCTCATCTATTTGCTTCTGAAACGTTTTTTCGCAGAAAGATGTTTCCTCATTCTGCTCGGTAGATGGCAGCGGTTGTGGTGACGTCGCCATTTTGTATTTTGGACAGTTTGATTTAGGTGTAAATCCTTTTTGGCACTTTTTCTTAGATTTTTCCAGGAATTTATTTGAGTTTTTTTAAAGGTAGAATTTATTTATGTAAAGACGATGTCTTCTGCGATTATATATGAATGTATTTTTTAAGTGTTGGTATGTATGGTAACATATTATATGGGTAAAGTCGTAGATTTAGAGTCATAGAAATCTTCTACAGGGCGGTGACGCAAGACGATAGCACAAATAAGTTAAGATGCACATTACGCTTAATTGTGCTTAGTAATTTGTATTAAAATATAATCAGCCATAGATTTACCGTAATAATCTCTAGTGACTCTTAGAATCGCGATATCTCAGGCACGGTAACTCTTAGGAAAAAAATATGAGGACCATTTTTGTAGATAATTTTAAGATCTACAACTTTGGTTGGAGGTTTTGTTTGATAAAATCTACCGATTTCGAGAAAAATCCAAGAAACTTCAAATTTTGACCTTTGACCCCGAATAACTTTTGTTGCACACATAGGATCGATGGGGATTTTTAATACATTATTTGTAACGGTAAACCCCAGCTCTCCACCAATATTTGGCTCTCCGGGAATTATTGTTATTTGACCACTATTTTTATGTCTAAACTGACCGGACTATAAGCATTTTCTTCAGGTTAATTCATCCTTGGTGCATTATACATACATGGTTTATTGAATGGTGCGCAGCAACAAAACAAAACTGAAAACGTAATTTGCAACCTCGAAAACATGCGCTCCACGAAATATGTGACATTTACATAATCAAACAATATAATACAAAGTCAATAACATTATCAAAAAGTCTTATTTTTTTTGTGTTAGTGAGGGGTTCACTTTAAGCAACAATAAACTAAAAAATATAAGATCCTAACGGATCTGCGATTTCAATGAAAGCTGCCAACGTAGGCTGGAGAATTTGGACTGCCTGTGAGTCTGCAATTACTTATAGGTTGTCTAAATGCTTTCATTGTTGTAGATTTAGTGTTGTATATAGTTCGTAGTATTTGGATAACAAAGGCATACCGCCGGTTAACAAAAATATATGAAAAGTTAGTTTTGAACGGATTAGTTTTGACAGTTTTTGTACATGAATATCCAAATAATCCAAACTTAAGAATTTATTTTAGATATTAATTGGTGGCCATGGTTCTACACGTATTTAAGGATAACGATCTAGTGCCTAAAAATATTGATGTTTTATAATTTAGAATAAAATAGTGGCGGAGAGGGTTTGTAAGCAATGTTCCAAAATCTACGGCCTAACTCATATACACCAACACTTTAAAAAATCTCACCTTGTAAGGGCAGAACAGATTCTGACGAAAAATTTCAATGATAATGAAAATCTTATGTTAACAAACAAACAATTTGCTAATTTGAATAATTACTCGAAACTCGTTTTCAGCAATGTAAATACAAAAAATAATGAGCAAACGTTATCTTAGTTTACCTTTTAGTTATGTTTTAATAATTAGCTAAGTTTAATGGACTACATGTCCTTAATTTAAGATATGTTTTATATATTCTATCGGTGACCACTGACCACGTATTAAAACTTTGAAATATGAGATAATATTGCTTAATTTTTTAAGTTAAACAAGTATAAAATTCTCGAAAATTAAAAGAAGAAACTTTCACGTTATTGTATTCTAATTTACTTTAAATCACTTGCCGATGTTTTTACACTCTGTATTTGCATATACAAATTTATCACAAACCAAAACACGTCCGCACTCTTTGAGTTCACGTAAACTACTGTCCGATAATTCGTCGGCGTTGTCGATTGATTGCTCAAGCGAGGACATTGAACGCAGTGATATGCGATTGGAGGATGTGCCTTCAGGTACCAGAGACTGGTTATGTTATTGTATTTTATTATGCACGGCTGCGAGTGTATTAAAAACTTTCGGAATAATATTTATTGCAAACAGGTTTTGTGCCCCTTTTGAGCATCTCGTGGAATGTCGGTTAATGCTCTCGTCCGTTGTACACTTTTTGTTTTGTATGACATTTACATGATAATATTATTTGTTGATCAAACATAGAACATAATACAAAAAATTCTAAGTAGCACTGTCTTTCAATCTGTCTATACTTACGGACTTTAATCTGTATAATGAGAGACAAGACATTTCAACTATGATGACATATATATTAAGTTAAACAATTTTAAAAATTATACTTAACTGGACTTGTAACAAAAAAAAAACATTAGTTAAAAGTTAGTAGGTACCCAATATGATAGGCAAGGTAATTAATTTATTTGGCGCTTTGATAATTAATAAAATTTACGTACATTTTAATTATAAAAGCCTACATTTTAATTATATTTTTTTAAATTATAATTATTATTTTTTGTTTCTTTGATTTTCTAAGAAATAATATGACTTGGCATTTGAGTTATTTTTTGGTAACTTGTTGTTATGCCAATGATTATTGAAGTGTCAAAATGATCGACGACAAGATGGTACTTTATAAATACAGGGAAAACAAAAAGAAACACTCTGGTGTAGTGAGTACCAAACAGAAATAAGTAAGAATAAAGAGCGCAGTACATGGTTTTATAAAGTTTTCAAATCAGTTTCAGTGTTACTTATTAAAAAACAATCTCATATGATTAATCAATCTAAAAAATATATCTAATATCTTGTGACTACATGTGGCACGATAAAAATACTTTCTCCGTGTGCGGAGGTACCTAAATATTTATCTTTACAAATTGGTTCCAATATTTACAGCCATTTTCAGCAATGGATGGGCTCGTTCATACTAAGTAATATTATTGGCATGCTACGTTTATCGTAAGAATAGATACTTATCATTATTCTGTGCTAAGAGTATATAATTACGTGTGTCGGTGTGAATGAATTTATTTATATTTGGGATATACGCGTGTGTTTGTATGCCGAATGATTCACGTGGAGTATCTTTAATAAGGTTAACATAATGAATAGATTCAGGCGTTACTTTGCGGAAATCCATATTTAATAATAAATACTTTTAAAAGTATCCTAAAAAACATTACATAATATTTAAATAAAACACTTAAAAAAGCATAAAATTATATATCTAGTGACAATTCCGCCTAATTTTCCTGTCATCTACGTGACGTCACAAACATCACGCAGCCTAACCGGAAGAATACCCGACTAGTTTCGCTTCTAAACGAAGCATCTTCAGGAGGTCTTGACTCACCGAGCGCACGATCGAGAATAAACGGCCAGCGGCTAAACACTCTGGACGTCTGCAGTTCGGAATTAATAATATTGTATTAAAATTTGGTTAGGTAGGGGAGGAGGCTCGAGCGGTGAAGGGGAGCATTGATATATCGTAAAGAGGCCTCTTAAACATACTCCTGGATTGCAAGTCCCAGGCCCCTCTAGCCTCTTCCTCTGCAATGCTATGGACCCGGCACCCGAGCGGTGAATCTATGGAATGCTAAGTAATTCGTATCTCAGTAATAGGTTTCTTTTAATAATCCCTAAGGATACGAGGTGTATTTAAAAATAATGGCTGAACCGATTGCCATCTTACTTTTTAGGGTTCCGTACCCATAGACCATGCCCCGTGGGGTGCCGGGTTAGAATTGCACCTCCCCATATCAGCCCGTGGGTGTCGTAACAGGCGATTAAGGGAAAATACTGGAAGGTGGGCAGTAGCGCCGCCTAATGAACTGTCAACTTACACTGCGATCCCCAAGACGCCTGCCAAGCGAGGGGATAATGGCAAATACCCCCTTAATAGGAGAGGCTGTGTTCAGTAGTGGACGATCCGGCTGTTACAGTACAGTAACCATAGAACATAACGGAGCCCTGTTAATAATACTCTGCTGTATGTCTATCCGTCCGTCCTTATATCATTCGTGGTAAGGCATTTTGCAAATGCCCGCCTGGCTAGCTACCACCCTCAAGTAGAAAATCTGTCACCAAGCACCTAACGGTGTGTTCCGGCAGCTGTCGTTGTGTGCCTAAACTGTTCATAGTGACAGTGTGTGCCCCGTGGGGCACCGGGGAATAATGTCACTCCCCATTACTATCTGTGGGTGTGCGATCTCCAAGACGCCTGCCAAGCGTGGAGATTATGGTAAATCCCCCTATAATACGGGAGGCGTGTTCAGCAGTGGACAATCCGGCTGATACAGTACAGTGCCTTGTTCGAATATATCTTTTTATTTATTTATCTGAGCTGGTATTCATGAATAATAGTAAGTTCTTTGTGTGGTATAATGAAGTCAGGTCATAGTTTACATAGGTTATCTTCTGTTTGCCATGTTTGATTACTAATTGGGGTCATAATGATAAATGTCTAATAAATTATATGTAGGTAGTCAAATTTGGGAAGCACTCAAAAGGTTTTCTAAGAAACGGCCAAGTGCGAGTCGGACTCCCGCACGAAGGGCTCCGAACCATTAGCTATACAACATTAGACTTCATATTTTAACCTTTTTTTGTTTTAACGTGCGCGAGTCCGATTCGCACTTGGCCAACTTTTTGTATTTGTTGTTATAGCGGCAACGGAAATACATCATCTGTGAAAATTTCAACTGTCTAGCTATCACCGTTCTTGAGATACAGCCTGGTGACAGACGGACGGAAAACTAAGAATTAAAAATACGTGTTGCCGATACTGAGGCTTTAATACTAATCTATTCTATACTTATAATAAAACTGTAACAGGTCCAATTCTGTACATGGCAGATATTTTGAAAAAAACAAATGTACAGTACTCTGTAGCTGATACTGATGCCGAAACTATATTTTTTTTAATTTTTGTCTGTCTGTCTGTCTGTCTGTCCGTCTGTCTGTCTGTATCCCGGCCGCGTATCACTCCAAAACTACTGAATGGATTTCAATGAAACTTAGCATGATTGGAGTTCATACTACAAGGTAGGATAATTTAGCTTTTTATCCCGAAATTCAGCATGGTTCCCTTGGGAGAGGGGATGAAAGTCAAAATATACACTTAGTTGTAATTTATTAACGCGTAGTCCGATTTCAGACGTTCTTTTTAGGGTTCCGTACCCAAAGGTTAAAAACGGTCTGTCCCGCTGTCCGTTCGTCCGTCTGTCCGTCCATCCGTCTGTCACCAGGCTGTATCTCAAAAACGGTGATAGCTAGACAGTTGAAATTTTCACAGATGATGTATTTCTGTTGCCGCTATAACAACAAATACAAAAAGTTGGCCAAGTGCGAGTTGGACTCGCTCACGTTAAAACAAAAAAAGGTTAAAATATGAAGTCTAATGTTGTATAGCTAATGGTATGGAACCCTTCTTGCGTGAGTCCGACTCGCACTTGGCCGATTTTTTTGTTAGAATAGGGGTACTTTACAATTTATCCTGTAAATATTTCAAAGTCATCGGGTTTGAAGTTCAGAAATAACAGACGTCACAACCTAAATATTACGTTCCAAATAACTTGACACCCAAAATGTACAGAAACCTTTCAACGTACGGCTCATCTTAAGCTGGCGTTTCTGCGCGGCAGTCCATAGCCAATGCCACTGACCCACCACTGCTTCTGCAAAATACCCACCCGCCATGCGGTGAAGTCCAAGTCGGTGGTGGGAATCAAACTACTACCGACTTACGGCAAGGCAGACCAAAACTATTACCGCTCCGCTATCACTGCCTTGATATTGGTTGAGAAAAGTCAACACATGTATAGGTACGTGATATACGTTACTTAATATTTATCTTTACTAAACGAAGGCATTATCGAAGATATACTATATTTTTATCTGCAATGCGCTCAACAAGGTCAACAATGTTTTTCTAACACATTATCTAAAAGATATTGTAATTGCAGAAGATTATGAGTGTGTGTATGTGTGTTTTTGTTGCTGAATTAGTTTTTTTTAAATACCGATTGGATAGTTATTTGATATTTGTTGATATGATTTTTTTTTGCCGTACCGCAGGACCATGGTTCCATAATCCCATTCAAAAATAATAAACAATTAGACCGCCGCGGACGCTGCTTAAATCAGTTGATTGGACGACTAGGCAAGCTACGCTACGAGCGCTCCGAAATACAATGTGAAAGTGGGAGCTGTATTCTTATACAGCTGTAGAAACACGTGGCACCTAGATATATGACAACAGGTTTGCTACCTATAACATATTTCTCAAAACTTTGTTGTTAACACGACTCTGCCTTCTCTTTCAAGGATATTATTTTATATATAAAAACAATAAATAAAGGAAAAGGAAAGCATTCTCTTTGAAATATATACTATGTATATTTTTGCATATACATAACTCTTTAAGTAAATTATTATAGGCATGGTAGGTCATTTTGTAATTCCGCCTGAATAGCTCACATACGAAAAGTAGCTTGAAAGAGGTATAATGTAAAAACTCAAGCATTTTGGTTTTTAAAATAATGTAACGGAAGTGACGTCAGCCGCAGTGACAGCCCGCCATGCTCAAGCCGCCAATCCGCCATTTTGCCACTCCCCCTCTCGCCAAGCCAAGCCATGCCAGCCAGGAGTTGGGATGTGTGCATATAAGCCATTGCCTGCCATTCATGCCTTCTATTTGCTCGATAATAAAACTATACTAGCAACAACTGTGCCCTTTCTCATTCTGCCCGCTACAATGATCACAATTTTTTATCAAAATATTTAATTTGTTAAAATATTAAAGTATTACATCCAGCCTTTAGCTTCCCTCTGTGAGGACTGTAATATCTTCACAATGTAATAAAATCGCTAACGATTACCTAAGATGGGATTTGTAATTTACTTTTAATCATTAGGAAGGCCGAGCGGTGATGCTACGGACTGCCATGCTGCAGGCCTTAGTTCGATGCCAGCGGCCTGAGCTTGAGCTTCACCGCATGGTGGAAGGGCATTTTGCGGATGCTCGCCTGGCTAGCTACCACCCACAAGTAGAAAATCTATCGCCAAACACCTTTTTTTTTGTTGCTGATAGGTAAGCCTTTGACTACAATCTCACGTGTTGGTAAGTGATGATATGGTCGAAGGTATTAACAGGCTTAAGCTAGAATTACTCTGGCTCTCAAGGACAGCTGCCGGAACACACCGTTAGGTGCTTGGCGACAGATTTTCTACTTGAGGGCGGTCGCTAGCCAGGCGGGCATTCGGAAATTGCCCTTCCACCATGCGGTGAAGCTCAAGCCCGCGGCTGGATTCGAACCATGGAGCTGCTGCGCGGCAGTCCATAGCCAATGCCACTGAGCTATCACTGCTTCACATTCACAAACCTAACAGTTGTGTTCCGGGAGCAATCCTTGAGAGCCAGTAATATTACAGGCACATGAGATTTAACAACTGTATTTCTCATCGTGACGGGCGCAGGGCAATTCGTCACTTGTTCACATCTGTTATAGGCAGAGGTTAGCCCACTTAACATCAGGTGAAACTCGCACTTGCTCCGTTACAATTTCATAAAAAAACGTCCTCGAGATTCCTACATTATCAAAACAGTTTAAAAAACACACATTAATGAATAATCATCATGTATGATTAAAAAGTGATCAAAACACGCACGATATAATATCTGATAATCGTTTTAAGACACTAATTACGTGTAATGAAGGCTAATTAAGGATTTAGTGAACGGTGAGGCTGAATTAACATAAGGCGGTAAGTCGGTAACGCGATTTACGACATGAAGCGCTCGTACAGGAGCCTTGTCGATCTTAGCCGATCAACTAGTTTAAGCCGGATTTACATTACAAAATGAGTTGCGCCAAATTAGACATTAGTTTGTAAAGAGACATGTAATTATGTAATAATATATATCTTTAACTAACACTGTTACGTGCCCTGAGTTTAATTTTATTGCAAAATAATACTGTTAACTAGATCTTCGATTCTAAATAAATTACTCATTGATTGAATGTTATTTATTCAAAAAGAATGCTACCTTTTATAATATTAATATAGAGAAATGTAAGAAAGTAGTTCAGCTGACATAGATTTGTCAGTTCTTTAAGCAACTTAATCGTCAAATTATAAGACCAAAATGAAGCTATTAGACAATATTTAGTAGCCAGATATTGATGCCTCAAGGTTATTCCACAACTTGCAGGTCCTTGGAAGCAAAGATCAATCAGAGAATCGGACTGTGTGGCATTCTCTAACTTTGCAAGTAGAGTTGATGAGTTTGTTTTTTATAAACCACAAGCCGCTCACCCAACGTGAAGTATCGCTTAGCTCTATTAGGACCCCGAACTTCTTAGAAGAGAGTTTCGCTTTGTCTTCCAAGTGACTCTGAAACTGGCACTGATTAGAAATGACACCAAGGGTCTCCAAACTTTTTAGACATTTCTAGGGGAATACCTCGAAACCGCAAGTGGCAACAACCGAAGACTTTTTACTACAGGGTTTTACTGGGGTTGAATTCCAAGAGGTTATAACACCCTACTCCAAGATTTTCTTAAAAGAATTCACATTATCGAACACAAGTATGCCTCTACTACGATAAGTCGGGCTCCGACACGGCCAAGGACAGTGCTTCTACATTACCATCACTCGCACAGCAACGCAACAATACTGATCCCTGGGTGACTCCACCATTGATGGTCATAGCATCGGTACAAGCTTCGTCGACCACGACCTATGAGAGGAATCTGGATAACCAGGTGCAAAGGTTATACGGTGAAAGTTTAGACAAGTGCCAGACACGACCACACGCCTTGGCAATGCCGAGAGTTGTCGCCAGAACTTCCCCAGTGAAAGTGACACTGGGTATATAAAAATATATAAAAAAAAAACTGGCAGATTTTAGACAAAAATTGTGAGAAAATAATTTTGTTTGTCGTCCGAACCTATCGGTAAGAGCTTAAAAATGAACACGATTCCAAAATATATATAACTTGCTGTTTTACATTCATTGGAATAATAAAACGTTTAACGGAAATAAATAATTTGCAGTCAGGATTTTTACTTTTTTAATTAATTTATACTAATAATAAGAAATATTTTTAAAATATTTTAAGAAAACATCAAATTAATATTTTAAGAAAACACTTAAAAAATACAAAAATATTATCTAGTGACAATTCCGCCTAATTTTCCTGCTAAGCCGACGTGACGTCACAAACACCACACAGCCAAACCGGAAGAATTTTCGACGCGTTTCGATTCTATACGTAGCATCCTCAGGAGGTCTTGACTCTGTGTGGCGTTTGTGACGTCACGGCTTAGCAGGAAAATTAGGCGGAATCGTCACTAGATATATTTTTGTATTTTTTAAGTGTTTTTTCTTAAAATGTTTTATAAATATTTGTTATTATTAAATATGGATTTCCGCAAAGTAACGCCTGAATCTATTCATTGTATTAATTTATACTAGTTTAAGGATTACATATCCGAGGAGTTGGAAAGTTGATACAGGTGTGTATGTACTGGATTCAACTCCAGTGTGCACTTCTTTAGGACTGAAGCTGGAAGGATGACCAAAACCGCAAATTAACAGATAAGAACTCCATTTTGCATTCTGTAAAATGCGTACTTCAGTATTCTGACAAGAAAGTTTTTGTAGCAATCTATCTCCGTTAGAAGGGAACAGGCGCGCCAGCCACATCAGTACTAATATTATAAATGCGAAAGTAACTCTGTCTGTCTGTTACACTTTCACGCCAAAACTACTGCACCGATTTGAATGAAATTTGGTATGGAAATAGTTTGAGACCCGGGAAAAAACATAGGATAGTTTTTATCCAACTGCGCAAAAAGAGGTTAATGTTTTTGCGCGATAACCGACATAGGCGCGGGCGGAGCCACGCCCGGAAAGCTAGTTCTTTATAAAAATTGAAGTTACTAACATGCAGTTAAACATCTAGTTTTACAAGCAATGTTTATAAGACAGACATGTTTATATAACTAATTGTATCGATCTACACCTACACGTAAATGATCTATATTAAATTTATATGGATATGATGAAACATATAAGATAGGTACAATGCGTCGATTGCTGTGGTCGGGGGTTCGAATCCTTGTATTAGCTTTAACTTAAAAGCACTATTGTTTTTAAGGTTCTGTCTCCAAAGGGCAAAACGGAACCCTACTCCATTGTCTGTCTAGATTCTAGAAGACTGATGATCTACCTAGATTCTAGACTCTAGACTCTAGAACCTAGGTAGATCTTCAGTAGGTAATTTTCTGAAATTATGAAACGGATATGTCACCTACTTGACGGTAAGCTTTAGGCCGATCCGTTACAGTTTCATTCTCAGGTTAAATTTATTTATTTATTTATTACTAGCTTTCCGCGCGGCTCCGCCCGCGCGTATTCGGTTACGGAACGCGTGCATATTATAAAATAATAAGTGTAAGTGGTAACTGCCGTGCTTATTATCAGTACTCAGTACTAATATTATAAATGCGAAAGTAACTCTGTCTGTCTGTTACGCTTTCACGCCAAAACTACTGGACCGATTTGAATGAAATTTGGTATGGAGATAGTTTGAGACCCGGGAAAAAACATAGGATAGTTTTTATCCGATTGCGCAAAAAGAGGTTAATGTTTTCGCGCGATAACCGACATACGCGCGGGCGGAGTCGCGCCCGGATAGCTAGTAATAAAAATAATTATAAAGTATCACATTTTTCACAAAATGTCAGTAGGAAGCTATAAATAACTATTTATCACAAAACATGTCACATTCGGTGTTGGCGTTAAGAAATGCGTTGAGACCAGTCAGGGAACGACACAAGGGAGACTGAGCTCGGGCAACGGTGTGACTACTGGGAGTAGCGATCAGCGCGTGTCTACGGTTCGGCCCGGCATTTCAGATAGGGGACTATAAATAATTAACTAAATTAACATGTATCTATTCAACCTACGGTTGCCTGGAAGAGATTGCTGCCTAGAAATAAGACCGCCGATTGTACTATTTTTAAGTTATTTTAACATTTCTTGTAACTAGTATAAATAATTGTAAAAGTGCAATAAAGTGTTATCTATTTATCTTTCTAAAATATAATCTCACAAATCTCAAGAAGCTCAGAGATTCCTGATAAGCGTAAGCGTGGGGATTATGAATCCCCCCCTTAATGTGTGATGCTGTGTGTGGATAATTCCGCCAATTTACCAACTCAAAACCAAAACGATTTGTACATATTTGATCAGCAAAAGAAATGGGGGGAAGATATAATCACATCGATTTCGAGGACCTCTCCTATCTGTACATTATATATCATTGCACGTAAAACATTTATAGAACTATGTATAAACTCCATTGACGCAGAACTTTTAAACAAACGTATTGAAAAACAAATGGTTCGAAAATAATACACACTTGAAATCTTCTATTTTTATACATTTTCAATTGAATTGAGGAAATTTGAAATTCTCATAGAATCACTTTGGCTGATTGATATATTTGAAGAACGGTAATATAACAAACCTTTACTATTTTTTCTGATAGTTGGTGTTACCTGATGGTAAGTGATGATGTGCTTGAAGATGTTATTCAGGCAAACCTAAAATGCCTGGCTTTCAAGGACAGCTGCCGGAACACAACGCCAGGTGCTTGGCGACGGATTTCCCACTTCAGTGTGGTACCCAAACAGGCATTCGCATAATGACCTATTACCGTGATATAACGAGCGCTATCCTAGGAAAGCTGCGCTACGAGTGCTGCGCAAGTGTGGACTGCTTCGATTATGTTTTTTTTTATGTGATTATGATAGAACCGATAGAAGGTCCTCTGAAGCACGTGCACGCTCAGTAGGAAAGTCACTAGCGATCACCCATCCAACTCCTGACCGCGGCGGACGTTGCTTTACTTAGCTGATCGATTAAGAACGGCTAAGCAAACTTCGCTACGAGCGCTTCAAACAAACATGTTCAAATTAACATTTTTGTCATAGTCCTTCATTTCAGAATAAAATTAGATGATACTTTATACCTTTACTTAAGATAATATAAAAAAAAATGTAAATACTCAAATTACACGTGATTTTAGGTGGTGGCGGGGAGAGAGACTACTTAAACCTCACGACGTACCACCAAAATGGAGGGGGTGTTGCAATTGCAAAAAAAAACATCATGTTATTAATAGACGGTCCCCAATACGATAGGCCGTTAAGTTGGACGGACGTACGGAAAATGCGGACTTATAGGGCCTATTTCAGAATGTTCGAGTAAGTTCCGGTTATACGTCCCAGAACATATTTATCAAATAAACACTATCTTTGCGTTTCACAGTCATCGATTTAGCCTATCCATCGGTTAAAGCTTGAAACGCGCTGCATGTTAACTGTAATTTTTATCATTCAGTTATTTTATGTGTTGGTTAGCAACCAGAAACTTTATTAGGACATTCTGAAACGGACCCTTAGAAAAGAGTCCCGTTTTATAGTAAGAAAAACCCTAAAACATAACTAAGTGTGTATACTCGCGGCACTAGCTCTCTGATTAAACAATTCCTAACAATTGAGTGGTAATCAAAGAGGTCATCATCAATTGAGGTCAAGCCGCCGTATTTGACATTAATCGTCATTTAAGTCATTCGGATTAGCGATGGGGACTTTGGACGGCTCCATTGGGTTAGCGGTTAAAACGAACTTGCTACACTTAAGGGTATATTTTAGACGAACGCCCCCATACAAAACGCAGCTCCAATCTCATTTTAATAATAGCGAATAAAACTCAATGATTTTTTACCTACGTTATCACTACCCTAATATCTAGGTTTGTGGTTCATCAGATTTTGATTAAATTATACAGTTTTGAAATTACACTAGTTCAAAAACTCGTAATTTTAGATAAAAGAAAGACCCAACTTTAAGCATCTCTTTCAAGAAAAATAAGCATGTTTTAAATATTTCTATTACACCACAAACATGGGGAATATAATGAACTTTCTATAATGGGAAGTTATTTATACATGTGTACTATACTTTTTAAATAAATCTGGAGCTACGAATAACTGGCTCAAACTCCTAAAAACGAGTGCTATATACTAAACGCTATATAATACAACTTTTAATTATTAAAGAAAAAGGATAGGTCTAATAATACACTATATTTACATGCGAGTTTTTTTTAATAACAAGTTGAGTTTATATAAAAGTTCAAGCTTTGGCTGGCGGGTATATGTCCTTAAACTATGCAAATTTGATCACGACTGCCCAAACAAGGAGTAGGTATTATGTTTTCAGGGTTCATGTATGTATGTCTGTGAGTTTCTTTATTCCACCATAACTTCTAAACGGCTTAACCGATACAAAACACAAATACAATTTATTTCAGTAGATTGGAATTAATTTCTTAGAAACAATCCTTATATATATAAATAAAAATACTTTACTAAACTTACTTTACACCCTATATATATATATAATACATGTTGTTTGTCCGCAATGGACTCCTAAAATACTGAATCGATTTTAAATTTGATTTGCACACCGTGTGCAATTTGATCCAGATTGAAAGATAGGGTAGCATACATCTCAATTTATAGTCGCAATTACCCGTGCGAAGCCGGGGCGGGTCGCTAGTATTATATAATTCAAAAGTCGGTAAAGAAGAAACGGATAGTGTGCCGTAAAATAAGAAACAGATTTCAAATTAAATTTTTAGTTCAAATGAATATTCGTATTTAGATATAACATTTAATTTTAAAACTTTATGTACATTAATCTGTACATAAAGTTTTTTTTTGCTGATATGTTAACAAAATGCTGCAAACTATATTAAATATTCAGCTACTACAAAGAAAGCATTTAGTCCACCTACTTGCCATTGTAGGCTTTCAGGTAGTCTAAACACTCCAGCCCTTTACCAGATGACAGCGTGCCCAGCATGCACAGAATTAATATTCTTGAACCGGCTCCGCCCGCGCGTATGTCGGTTATCGCGCAAAAACATTAACCTCTTTTTGCGCAGTTGGATAAAAACTATCCTATGTTTTTTCCTGGGTCTCAAACTATTTCCATACCAAATTTCATTCAAATCGGTCCAGTAGTTTTGGCGTGAAAGCGTAACAGACAGACAGAGTTACTTTCGCATTTATAATATTAGAACTGATTGCATTGTATCAAATGAAGTAGATGAATTATATATGCCTATTGGAACCAACAATACCGCAGCCGTAGGTGCAACAACTATCAATGTGACAGTTGATGTTGTATTAATCTGTTTTGATTTCATATTTTTGCTAATAAAAATGACCTAGAAATTAGTCTTACGTATGACAGTTTTTTATGCTATTGTGACGGAACAAGCTGATGTTAAGCGGATTACCCTCTGCCTATAACAGATGCATTTCGGCACTAACTCTACTACGAATTGCACTGCGCCCGTCACCTTGCGACATAGTTGTTAAGTGTCAAGTGCTTGCTGCCGGAACACACCGTTAGGTGTTTGGCGACAGCTTATCTACTTGAGGGTGGTCGCTAGACAGGCGGGTATTCGCAAAATGCCCTTCCACCATGCGGTGAAGCTCAAGCCCGCGGCGGGATCCGAACCATGGACCTGCTATGTGGCAGTCCATAGTCAATGCCACTGAGCCATCACACCTGTTAGACCTAAGATCAATCCCAAAAATGAAATCAAAACTGAAATATACGACATCAACTGTTATTAGTACAACTGTCACACCTGACACCTATTTTTGGGTTATTTTTATGTTAAATGTAGCCCAAATATGTATGTATATCAAAACTTATATATAAAATTTTGAAGCGCTCGTAGCGAAGTTTGCTTAGCCATTCTGAATCGATCAGCAAAGTTAAGCAACGTCCGCCGCGGTCAGGAGTTGGATGGGTGACCGCTGGTGACATTACTACTGAGCGCTTCCGTGCTTCGGAGGGCACGTTAAGCCGTCGGTCCCGGTTGTTGTCTTAGGATGGCAGTCGTTACAGCATGGTGGTAGGGCACTTTGCGAATGCCCGCCTGGCTAGCTACCACCCTCAAGTTGAAAATCTGTCGCCAAGCACCTAACGGTGTGTTCCGGCAGCTGTCCTTGAGAGCTAGTAATTCTAGGTTAGCCTGTACAACATCTTCGACCACATCATCACTTACCATCAGGTGAGATAGTGGTCAAAGGCTAACCTATCAGGCATTAAAAAAAAAAAAAAAAAAAACAATATTTCTCGGTCATCTTTACGTCATTTGGAGCTTACATAAGAACAAAAATTTAATAGTTATTCCAGAATGTTATTAATGAATGTGTCTTTATGAAATTTTTTCCAGGTTTTTTTTTATCCGTATGGCTTCTCCACCATTTTACAAAACACTATGGTATTTTTGGAGACATAAACAAATCAGAAAAACATTGATAAGTTCAGTTGAAAATTCCCGCGGTGCAACCGCATGACTCGAGTCCTATACTTACTATACTTTTTAAAGCACGCCCGTCGCGGTAAAATTTGGATTCTGTTGTTTTTGAGCTTAAATTACATTTCTTTACATATTTATTCGTAGTTACAACCATAATTTAGTTATCAAGGTGTGGAGTTGCTGGATAGTGACAAGAGATGGCGCTGAAAAGTTGTGCTGATACTCAAATACCACCTGAAAGCTAGTTTTTTTTTGTTAAATAAACCTTATGTCGTACACAATAAGATGTAAAATATAAATACCTGTTCCTGCGTGAGTATGAGCGACGTCGGCGGCCGAGGGCTGGATTGGGGTGTTTCCACCGGAGAGAACCATTTGACGGTGGACTCGGCGTAGGAACGCGGCTGGACTGGACCACCGATTGCAAGCAGAGGACTTCTTTCTGTTGAGGTGCCGCCGTGTTGTACTGTTGGACGATAGAAAAGCTACGTTCATTACTTTTTTTAATGTAATTTTGACGGAACAAGCACGAAGCCCACCTGATGTTAAGCAGTATCCTCTGCCTATAACAGACGCATTTCGTTACTCTCGGCAATCATTGCTTCAAAATTTCTTCAAATTTAGTCCACCTTGATTTGATGACAAATAAAGTGTGTGGCTTAAGCTGAAAACTATCGCCTGTGGAAATATTGGCCAAGTCTTCAGTATTAAAACTTTGAAGCGCTCGTAGCGAAGTTTGATTACCCGTTATTAACCGATCAGTCCGTCACGGTCGTGACTTGGATGGGTGATCGCTACTCGCTAGTTAAAGCACGTTAAGCCGTCGGAGCCGGTTGTTGTCTTAAGATGGCTACATCATCACTTACCATCTTGTGAGAAAGCGGTCAAAGGCTAGCCTATCAGGTATAAAAAAAATAACAAAACAGTGAACAAACGATTCGGATTAATCTTGGAATATAGATAGTTTATACAATATATTCATCCTTGTCTACGACGGTAAAACCGCGGGGCATACATAGTATTTTTGTAAACATATTGTAACCATGGAAACTATGGAGTTACCTGTAAACAGATAAACTTAGTTGCCACAAAATCCGATAGATGGTGTTGATTTTAAAATATCATATTATTTCGCTTAGTGGTTTCATACATAGTAATTATTGTCTAAAAGGCTTATAATTATATATACCGCAACTGCTAATGCATGCCTTAATATCTTACCGATAGAGTCCAATATTTGCTTCGCTTGTAACTCCTGAGGCAGCACCCTAAAGTCCAGAAACCACGCTTCCCCCCACGCCAACACGAATGATGTAAGTATCAAGAAAACTTGATACACTGGCTCGACTGCGTTTGGCCACTGGAGGTAAAACAAGGTAAAAGGAGGTAAGTATTAATTCTTCTTTGGAAACGTTATTATTACATCTCCAACATCGTTAAAATTTCGGCTATATTTATAACTCAAGTTAAATATAATATTAATAATATTTATTTCTAATATTATATATATATATTTTCTGTTGTTATATTTATTCAAATACAATATCAAATTCTTAATATAATAATAACAAAAGTTAAGGGTACGTGAAGTCTTTCTTAAAGTTTTGCGTCGTAACCTCAAACAGAGCTCGTAACCGAGCTTGCCTATCATTTCAAGTAGTGAAGTACCATTTTCAACACTTTTTAAAAGCTATGAGAATTCACAAGAAAGGTTGTCGTCAGGTAAGCGACCAATTATAAAACAAAATATAGAACCTTTGCTATATATTCCATTTTATTTTGTTTTGTTTAATAACGGCATACCGACGGTAAAAAAAAAAACCATGATACTCCACGGAGTGCTACACCCACGGTAAGAAAAGGGGGAGTGATTTATTCTACCTCCTCATATATACATACAGACGGCAGAACAAACAGACAAACAGCGGGCTCCCATTAATAGGACTCCGTTTTGTCCAAACGGGTACAGAACTCTTTAAGTAATAAAACCAGCATGACAGTGCAACGACATCTAACTTGGTAAAATGATCATTCAGTCTAAAAATGCACGCCCCACCATATCTTTACCACTACATGCAAAACAGTGTATATACGTAATATATGCTACCCTGACAATAAGACACCGTGGTGTGTGTACCGGGGTACGTTCCTGCAATGCTTTGGGCAAATATTGGTCGAGCTACATTTGCTCGATTCTCCTGGAACATCCTTTATAGTTACTGTCAAAATATGATTTTGATAGCGAAAAAATATTTTCTGAGAGAGAGTTCTGGATCATTACATAAATAAACATTTTTATTAATGCTCATAGGCTAGTCTAGCCGTGACCGCTATGTCACCTCATGGTAAGTGATGATGTGGTCGAAGATGTTGTTCTTTGCATAAGTTTATTCTTTTTTAAGTTTCTTCGTTGTTAAGTTTATTCGTTGCATACAAAAGTACAAATCTTTCCTCTTTATAATATATAGATTGTAAAATCTGTCACATTTGACAGCTAACCAAGATTTGGCCGATTCAAAAGATAGTAAACTTTTGGCTAGGCTGAGCATAATTAGCTCTGACAGGTCACCCAGAACGGGTATCATCAAATCTTATCAAGATCAAATTAAGATTTTTTTAAAAGTTATTGCCCATGATTTTTACAAAACAATAATTTAATTTAATTTAGACTATGCGGAGCCTGAAGGGCTTATGAGGAGTCAATGAGTTCGGTCATATATAATATACAAAATAACAAATTACTTATAACAGAAATAGCTATTTAAATTACATAATCAGAGTTATTTAATAACATAAGTTTCTTTTTTAGTATTTTGAAAGGGCGTGAAGGTATATATATCCTGTATGTGTTTAGGTAAAGTATTAATTAAGTACAAGATAATTGTAGGTTCTCATTTCATATGTATTATCATATTTAGGTAGTTGAAATGGTTTAGAGTTATTTAGGGTACGTAAGATGTTAGGACGCGTATATTTATTTGGTATTGTATTTTTAGCTCTATTGAAATACTGGAACGGTGTGTATCCGCGGTTTGAGCCAAATTCGCCTGGGCTGAAGGGATGCTGGAATGTACCCCTAACTTCACAGTAAATCCACTGAACGCACACATACTTCAATAATCACTTTTAGTGAAATGTAATGCATTTTTAGAGTGAAAGATCTCTGATAATGAATTACATGTGTACTTACGTCAAAAACGAAAACCTTAGCTATTAAAAATGCACACGTTCCACCCGTTGAGAGCTGAAACAAATAAAGAGAATTGTCTTAAGGGAAGTATATTCATAGCGCTTACCATACAAACGAAGTTTTGTCATAATTAAAGTGAAATTTTTAGTACACGTACTCGGGCCAAATATCTTTACTTTTATTTATTGAACTGTAACGGAACATGCACGAGGTCCAGATGATGTTACGCAGTTATTTTCTGCCTATGGCGAAAAGTGACTAGAGAAAAATAATGTCCCGGCATTAGCGGCATCCCCCTACTTATATGATATTAGCGGGTGGTTGCCGCGCATTTGTCTGTGTATAGGGCTTGCTACAATATTTGATTGTCCTTATTAACAAGACACATGGTACCAGTATATGCTACCAACAATATATTTTTTATGTGATTCGACGAGCACGAAACCCATCTGATGTTAAGCGGTAACCTCTGCCCATCACACACAGACATACAGTTGTCAAGTCTCATGTACCAGTAATTTTACTGGCTCTCAAGGACTGCTGCCGGAACACACCGTTAGGTGCTTGGCAACAGATTTTCTACTTGAGGGTGGTAGCTAGCCAGGCAAGCATTTACAAAATGCCCCACCACCATGCTATAACGACTGCTATCCTAGGACAACAACCAGGACCGACGGCTTAACGTGCCCTCCGAAGCACGGAAGCGCTCAGTAGTAACGTCACCAGCGGTCACCCATCCGACTCATGACCGCGGCGGACTTTGCTTAACTTAGCTGATCGGTTAAGAACGGCTAAGCAAACTACGCCTTGAGCGCTTTTTGAGTGACGATTTTCATTGCCCTTCACACAGTTACATACAGTTGTGAAGTCTCATGTGCCTGTAATTTTACTGGCTATCAAGGACTGCTGTCGGAACACACTGTACGGTGCTTGGCGACAGATTTTTTACTTGACTAATAAAATACCTATAAGGAGACGAAGAATATAGATAGATAGATAGTTAACTCTTTTTTGTACACACCACTTCATTACAATATAAAAAAATAAGAAGAATTAAAGTCAAGTGTTACAATGGGCGGTCTTATCACTAACAGCGAATATACTTTAAGCCGCGCGCTAAATCAAGTATTAGACAATCGATATATTAGAGCAGGCTGCGTGGGAACACACACTATTGGCACGATTAATTATAATTAATAATGATAATAATAAATTAATATTATTAAAAAAATAATTACAAAATAAAATAATTAATAAATAATATTATTAATTTATATTAATTTATTTTTTATTATTTAGTTTATTTAATTAATATTATTTATTTATCATTAATAATCATTATTAATTTTATTATTTTATTTTATTTATTATAATTACCATTCCGTCATGATGTATTTTCATACCCAAAGTGTGTTTCCCAGGTGGTCATTCTGGTCCCCAAGATACAGGCCTAGCCGAGTTTGGGGCCCGCTGACAATATAGTGTTTGCTACATAATCAGTACTAATATTATAAATGCGAAAGTAACTCTGTCTGTCTGTCTGTCTGTTACGCTTTCACGCCAAAACTACTGGACCGATTTGAATAAAATTTAATATGGAAATAGTTTGAGACCCGGGTAAAAACATTGGATAATTTTAACCAACTGCGCAAAAAGAGGTTAATGTTTTTGCGCGATAACCTACTTTTACGGTTAATTTAGCAATTATAATGTAACATACATTTGTACTTTCTGTGAAATAAATATATACTTTACTTACAGCTATAATAATCCAACTGTTTATATAGAATATGCCGTAGAAGAGCAGCAAGAACAGGAATCGTATGATAGCCACTAGCACTATGTCGAACAGCGACACCTTTATGTTGTAATGTATCATCTCTCTGTCGAAGATCTGCTTTAAAGTCTCACCTCGCATCTGAAAAACAAAGAAAAATTTATTCGAAAATGTCATAATGTTTATTTGCCTAAAAATATGGTAAAAATGTAATAATATAATTAAATAATTACATCTATACAGTTGACAGATAGAGAGAGATGTCCGTTCATGTTTTTTGCCATTACAGCATGCAAATTATTAGAATTTTGCAACGTCAATACAATAATACTAATGTCTAGAAAAAAAATCGGCCAAGTGCGAGTCTGACTCGCGCACGAAGGGTTCCGTACCATTAGCAACATTAGATTTCATTTATAACCATTTTTTGTTTTAACGTGCGCGAGTCCGACTCGCACTTGGCCAACTTCTTGTATTTGTTGTTATAGCGCCAACAGAAATACATCATCTGTGAAAATTTCAACTATCTAGCTGTCACCGTTCTTGAGATACAGCCTGGTGACAGACGGGCGGACGGACAGCGAAGTCTCAGTAATAGGCTAATAGGGTCCCGTTTTTACCCTTTGGGTACGGAACCCTAAAAACGAATCACTAAACAATATTATATAAGTATAAAATTAATTGATTTGAAAATAAATATATGTCAATGAAATTTTATTAAGATTATGTTGCAATATTGCTATTATTAAAGAATTCGCTCACTGAATAAAAAACATCTTGACAAATCACTTATGCAAACCAACTCGAAACATGTTGGCATTCATATTCGTATAACATGGATCAATAATGTTGAATCGATGATGGCACTGGCGAGATTGATGACTTCATTCAACTCACTTTTTTTTTTTTTTTTTTTAATGCCTTATAGGTTAGCCTTTGAGCACTATCTCACCTGATGGTAAGTGATGATGTGGTCGAGGATGTTGTTCAGACTAACCTAGAGTTACTGGCTCTCAAGGACAGCTGCCGGAACACACCGTAAGGTGCTTGGCGACAGATTTTCAACTTGAGGGTGGTAGCTAGCCAGGCGGGCATTTGCAAAGTGCCCTACCACCATGCAAAACTCACTTGCGCACTAGAGACTGTTTACAATGAATAGATTCAGGCGTTTTAGTAAAAAACTCACGTGAACCAGTCAGATAGCTCCGACTATAGTTTCAACCACATTCGGCAGTCAACGCGGGCGTCCCGAGCTCTCCTTAAAAAAGACCACCGGATGTGGTTGAAACTATAGTCGGAGCTATCTGACTGATTCACGTGAGTTATCCCGTATTATTTACTGAAAATAGTGAAAACCACGTCAGTTTTGATAATAAAGATTCAGGCGTTACTTTGCGAATACGTATTTAATAATAAAAAATATATAACATTTTAATTTATCGATCGTGCGCTCGAATAGTTAAGACCCCCTGCTTGATGCTTTAGAAGCGGGACGCGTCAAAAACAGTTCCGGTTTGGCAGCGTGGCATTTATGACGTCAGGTCGGCTTAACAGGAAAATTAGGCGAAAATGTCAGTTGATATATTTTTTCACGTGTTTTTAGAAAATATTAATTTAATGTTAGCTTAAAATTTTTGATAATACTGTCTTATAATCGAATAAATATTACAATCCAACGAGGCAAGCGGTTCACACTGCCAGTGTGGAATGAAATTTAGATAACCTACAAAATGTTGTCTAAATTTAATATTAGAAATAATAACTTTACCAGAATGGTATTGTATAAAGTTTGATGTCTAGCTCCATCTAGTTTGGATCCATTGAATACAAACCAAAACGGCCACAACAAGTCAGTACGTCAGTATGCATGAAAGGTGTAAGTAACAATTTTTCACGGTATTTTTTTGCTCTACGTACATGAGGCAAGCTTATTTCCATCAATACAACTTACCATTACACATATAAGCCACATCAAGCTAGTGAAGAGTAAGTCGAAGGTGACGAACAGACAAAAGAACCTTCTGACAGTAGACATCTTGCCATTGGGCCTGTGACCGGCTACCAGGTCTTCGGACATGAGATTCACTGATTGGGAATGTGCTGAAATCATAGAGAAAGGTTACTCTTAATTCAAAAAATATATACAAAAACTGACTTTAAAAAGAGAATATTCTTAAACGAAAAATACACTAATAATTAAACAAGCGACCAATCCCGGCTGCGCACGGGTATTTAAAAAAAATTACAAAAAAGAACTTTACCGAAAGTTCATCAGGGATAATGCGGGATTCTAATTGTGATAGAGTCTAATTGTGATTTTTGAAATCGGTCGTAATATAAAAGTGTTACCGCGTCTCTCCCACCCATTTCACTCACACATCAATGAAATTAATAAGTATTCACATTCTGCCACGCACACCAAGATTCCCGCTGCAAACTAATACACTAACTAATCTTACACATGCAAAAATGGGTTACGCTTCAGCCTGTAACTACGGTCACTAGTTACACACACACAGATACAGCCATTCAAATACTGTTCCATTGCGTCGTCGAAGAACTGATTAATTTGTTGATTAGTACTAAACACGCAATGTTTTTTTAGAAACAAGCCTGATTTAGGCCAGATGAGTTCGCACGTGCCACTCCTCACATATCCATCTCCCTTGTTTCCTGACCTGAGATAGATAATATACTCTTTCATAAAACTTTAATGCCAAAAATTAATTGAATCAGTTTTGTGTTTTTGAGGAGAAAATAGTGAAATACGAAACGTAATTCTCGTAAATTTTGATCCAATTCCTTGCACGCATTGTTCTTTCTTTGATGATGTATTCTGTAAAATATTTATTCTGCAAATAAACATTTAACTTGAAAATTTTCAATTAGTTCCAGGTGCTAATTATAACTCTATTCTGACTAACAAAATACATTTGAAACCTGTATTGCAAACTTCAAGGTTTATGTTACTAAAGGATGTATTTATTTCGAATCTTAATACGCTATATGTTTCTAAATATAACAAGTACTATCGCGTGTAAAGCGAAAATACAAATTATTGCAGCACAAAATGTTCTGCCCCGGGCGGGAATCGACCAATAATTTGTAAAAATATGATTTTTGCTCAATACGCGATAGTGCATGTAATCATATACATATAAAAATATAGAAGGGTAGCGACATCATATCGAGAGTTAAGTGTTTGAAAAAGCACTTCTTTCGGTCAGATGAAGTCTAGTAGTCTGGTTGAAGGCCGCGCACCGTCCCCTGTCACGGATACAGGAATACAATTAGAGCTCGAAATTTCGGCTGGAAATAGCGTGCCCAGGTGGCCGAGTGGTTTTAACACTATAATATATTTTCGCCAGGAGACGTGCCTAAAATCACCTCGTTTTTGCGCTGCACTTAGTAAAATATAAAAGCTACTTTTGTACGAAAATCGTTTACACTAACTCACCTTAATGATAAGAGATCATCAAACAAACGGTACTCACTCAGTTGGCGATAAGGCGGGCTATTGATGCTGCTTAGCAACGACTCGGCCGCCTCTCTCAAGTGGGGATTCGCCATTCTGACCTCTGGAACCATTCATTTGTTAATTGTTATTTAAATATCAACTGATAACAATTATATAGGTCGTTAATGTTTTTTTTTATTGGACTGATTGGTTACTATTGTATTCATTAATGTGCAGTGGAGTTATTGTCATCTACAGAATGAGTCATTTAGATGGGTCACTATGGGTAAGTCTGAAACGACAAGTCATACAGAGGTCTCTTATTAAGAAATGTTGGGCATTTTGCAGATGCCCACCTGGCTAGTTACCACCCTCAAGTAGTAAATCTGTCACCAAGCACCTCACGGTGTGTTCCGGCAGCTGTCCTTGAGAGCCAGTGAAACTACAGGCATATGAGACTTAAAACTATGTCTCAAGGCATTACGAGCGCAGTGTAATTCGTAACTTGTGACGAAATGTATCTGTTATGGCAGGCAGGCAGAGGTTAGTCCACTTAACATTAGGGGGCATCGAGCTTGTTCCGTCACAGTAAATTAAAAAAGGGACGGAAGAAGTGTAGGTAGTATCAAAATTATCTGCTAAAAATATAAACGCGGTCAGCACACATTTTGCAGGGTGCATTATCAGTGTGTGCTAATAAGCTACTGATAGGTTTATAAAACCGAAAACGTACTCCCACTTATCACATCGTTCTATAAAAATACTTAGCAACAGAGAACAATAAATAATAATAATAATAACAATAAATAATAATAACAATAATGAGCTCTGTTTTCTACTTATGATTGCCTCCTGGTAGAAAAAAGAGCTCAGAATTTTTAAGTGTAATATTTTTAGGTCATAAGTAGATATAGTTAAATTGTTTATTTATTTTTGTATTCGTATATGTACTGTTAATTTTTTCATTTAATCAGTACTAATATTATAAATACGAAAGTAACTCTGTCTGTCTGTCTGTCTGTTACGCTTTCATGCCAAAACTACTGGACCAATTTTAATGAAATTTGGTATGGAAATAGTTTGAGACCCGGGAAAAAACGTAGGATAGTTTTTATCTAACTGCGCAAAAAGAGGTTAATATTTTTGCGCGATAACCGACATACGCGCGGGCGGAGCCGCGCCCGGAAAGCTAGTGTAAAATAAAACAATTAAAAGAAATTAAGAGATTTCGAAAGACAAATAAAACCTACTGAAGACGTAATAAAATTAATTTTACAGATAAAAGATTGGTATAAAACAATAGTCACACATAAAATTCCATATTACCCTACAATGAACAATATAATTTAAAACTATATTATTGTTTATTTAATATTTGTTTGCAGTAAGTTCGACTTTCACATAATTTTGCCATATTAAGGGCCCGTTTCAGAATGTCCTAATAAGGTTTTGGGTTGCTATGCAACACATAAAATAACTGAATGATAAAAATGACAGTTAACATGCAGCGCGTTTCAAGCGTTAACGTTGGATAGGCTTAGGCCTAATTTCACCATACCATGTTTGTTTACGCTAAATCAGGCATTAGCTAATGGGTCTTTAAAAATAACAGAGCTGTTAAATCAGTCTACGTTCTATGAAGTTAACTGAATTAATCATCCATTAACAGTTGGTGGGACACTCGGTTCAGTTAACAGTCCGTTAAAAGGATTAACAAAGCGTCAAATAAATAACAGAGTATGGTGAAACTAGGCCTTAAATCGATGACTGTGAAACGCAAAGATAGATAGATAGATAGATAGATAGATAGATAGATAACACTTTATTGCACTTTTAAAATTATTAAAACTAGTTACAAAAAATATTAAAATAACTTAAAAATAGTACAATCGGCGGCCTTATTGCTAGGCAGCAATCTCTTCCAGGCAACCGTAGGCTCAACAGATACTTGCATGTTAATTTAGATGGAGGTATAGACTAAAGTGCGTTATGTATGTAATCAGAATAATTAATACTCAAAATATATATACGTTAGTAAATTTAATATTAAACTATAATAGATAAAATAGATACATTAAAATACAATCAAAATAAAAACTAAAATAATTTTAAAATAGATACATAATACATAATAATTATAATAATATATATATATATATATATATATATATATATATATATATATATATATATATATATACATTTATATAAATATAAACAACAATAATATAAATAAAAATTGGATAGTTAATCATGATGAATTGAAGAAAGGTAAAATTTCTTAACTCCTTTTTTAAATGAAAAAAGCGATGTGGCCTTTCTAATTTCTACTGGTAAAGAGTTCCAAAGCCGAGCAGCTTGCACAGTAAAAGACTTATCATAAAAGGAACTTGTGTGTGTAGGCAACTTCAATAGTAAATTTTCTGATGACCGAAGATTTAAGTCATTGCAAAAGCAAAAGAATTCAAATCGTTCTTTAAGATAACACGGGGCCGAGGGATTAAACAGAACATTGTAGAGAAGGGAGAGGACATGAGTATTCCGGCGAAGACGAATAGGGAGCCACTTGAGCTTTTTACGAAAGTGAGAAACATGGTCATATTTACGCAAACCAAATATGAACCGAATACAGAAGTTTTGAAGTTGCTCAAGTTTGTTTAACTGATCCTCAGTGATATCAATATAACAGGTGTCAGCGTAGTCTAGGATAGGGAGAAGAAGAGATTCTGCAAGTGCAATTTTAGTAGCAGTTGGTAAAAAATTTCGAAGTCGCCTTAATAAACCTGCTGAAGCAAACATCTTACAGCTAACGGTTTCAAGCTGAGGTTTCCATGTCAACTGCTGATCAAATGTGATGCCAAGATTTTTGACTGTCATACTATAAGGTACAGTGATTCCATCTAAAATTATAGGTGGCAGAGTTTTCCAGTCTATTTTGGATATTATACGTGAGCTACCCATAATGATGACTTGAGTTTTTGCTGGGTTCACTCTAAGTCCAAAGTTTGTGCTCCACTCAGTTATATGACGCAAGTCATTGTTAATGGTTGTAATAGCATCAGATATACTAACTAGGGGGGATTGAGAATAAATTTGGAGATCATCTGCATAAAGGTGGTAGGAAGAAGATAACTGATTAGAAATTGAATTAATGAAAATTGCAAAAAGGAGTGGAGACAGCACACCACCTTGGGGGACGCCGGCAGTCAGATCGCACCATGAAGAAACATTTTCATCAAGGCGTATTCGCTGTCGTCGTCCGTACAAATAACTATGAAACCAGTCAAGATAGTGTTTTGTTTAATAAATATGTTCTGGGTAGTATAACCGGAACTTACTCGAACATTCTGAAACAGGCCCTAAGTATTGCTCATTCAGTCATTTGGTACAGAATTAATTTATGGGCATCTGATGTCATACTAAGTGAAAATAATTACTAAGTGAAGCATAATTTCATATGCATGGCATTCAGTCCTTAAGTCTGTGATAAAAATTTACTAAAATAATAGACATGGGAGACCTCAGTTTATAAATATGGCACAGCATGGCACAATGAACTCAAGCTGTCTTGTTTTTTTATATAACTTTTAGCTAACACCTTGAATACAATTTCACCTGATTGAAGGTGTAAACAAACTCTCAAGAACAACTGCTGGCGCATACCATTATGTGCTTGATGAAAGATTTTTTAATCGAGGGTGGTTGCTAGCCATTTAGCACAAGCCTGCTGCAGGATTATAACAATGAATCTACATGCAGCAGTTTATGGCAACTGGGCTATCCCTTACTCAATATGCCATCTAGATTTATATTATGTTACGGATACACAGCAAGTGTATCTACTACATTTTTAGTTATAAGAAATCTACTAACCAAGTTTTTAGTTTTAGTATTCAATATTACGTATATTGAAAAGCTCTTTCAGAAGTATTCTAGTATGTAATTGTTTTAATATCTTTTAGTACCTACGTAATAGATTTTGTATAAACTAATATTAAGTAAAAAGGTTCAAGGTGGAGGGCCAGGAGTGCCATAGCACAGGATCAACCTAGTTTGGGCTTTGATTTAACATTTAGAAATATACTACCAACTATACCATAACTACCACATATGAGAAAAAACTTGGTGTAGGACTTAGGAATGTACCTGGATCATAGACTAACACGGAGAACTCTTCTAGAGAAAAAATATGATGTCCTGAACTTTTGATACCAAAACCAACACTGGTTACTACCTAATAGCTTAGTAACTAATATACAAGGTTGCATTAAAATCTATCTGGACATATGGTATAAAGAACTATGTGGATGAGCAACTCCAACATCCAAGTCATACATAGAGCCCACAATGGAATTTATAGGATCAATCATATGCACCATGGTTTCTAAAGACCACAGAGCTGCATAGTCAACTCCAAGTCCACATGGTTAGTGAAGAGATAAAAGCATCAACAAAGTACGAGAAATGCCTTAGTACACATCCTAACCACCTGCTGACACAGTTGACCACTATTAATTACCCTAAGAAGCTTAGCAGATATTGCATCATAGATCTACCAGAAGGCAGATGATAGGAAGCCAAGGCAGGAAGAGGCACTCAATGGAGTACTCCCAATACCAAGCAATGTTATTTTGTACATGACGCATTTATAAGTAGTAGATGCCACCCCATACTGTACTTTACATACTTGTTTTGAAATTCAATGAACGGGTCATTCCAGGTGGCAGAGCTGGACTAAGAATATCCAATAAATGCTCAAAGTTACTGTGCAAACATTGGATGTACAAAATCAGGACTCACTTTCTGAAATACATGATGTAGATATTTGTATTGTTATTACATTTAAAGATCCTCAAGAATCCTGCCAAGTGTGAGAATTATCACAAACACAATTGAGGAGGGCTATGTTTATCAGCGGCCTATATACGTCGTATGGCTTTTGGTGAGATATGATGTATGTATATATATATAATGGAGCATTAGGCAACAAATTGTTATTTTAGAGTAGGAATTAAGTTAGTATAAGTTAGCATATGCTGGTCTTCCCCCTACTCCAGCTTCAACCATAACCAGTAGGTATATAAATTATTAAGCTTGTATTCATAGCATATTCAACATTAGAACAAATGATACAGAACCTAGCAAATATAAGTAGAGAAGTTGGTCTGGAAATCAATGACAGTAAAACAAAATTGATGACAAACTCAAGGTAAATAGACATCATGGTAGATGGCAAAAAGATAGAATATGCCAAAGAATATATTTACTTAGGACAGATAATATCCCCTTCAGATGAAATGACAAAGGAAATAAACAGGCGAATAGCTCAAGGATGGAGAAAATACTGGTCCCTAAAGGAAATAGTGAAAAGCAAGGATCTAGGCACTCACATAAAAAAGAAAACATTCGAGACATGTATTCTACCAGTTCTTACCTATGGATGTGAAACTTGGTCAATAACACTTCACCACAGGGAAAAGCTAACAAAATGCCAACGTGCCATGGAGAGAAGCATGCTAGGGATCAAAATCAAAGACAGAGTCAAGAACGTAGATATAAGAATAAGAACAAAACTCACAGACATTCTTACCCGGATAGACGTCCAAAAATGGAGATGGGCCGGACATATGCTACGCCACCCTATCAACAAATGGAGCAAGCAAGTCACCCTCTGGCAACCAAGAGATGGTAAAAGAGGTAGGGGTTGTCAAGTCAGGAGGTGAGAAGATGACTTGAAACAGACAGCAGGACCATTCTGGTTGAGAGTAGCAAGGGACAGGACCCATTGGAAGAAATTGGAGGAGGCCTATGCCAAAAGGCACACCGAACTTAGGGACCTCTTGTAACCCTATGTTTAGGAATAAAAGGCTATTATTATTATTATTATTCATAGCATAAACACACTGTATGGTCCTAGACCATATTCTTAAGGTAAATGTTGTAAACATCTGTAAAAGGTATATGTATCAGAACTTTAACAATAAGAACATGCTTTATGATTATTTAATATGTATACTGTAGGTGTTTTTTTAAATAAATAAATAATAATAAGTTCCTTTAAAATAAAAAATAAATGCTTGATTTGCTGGTTGATAGGTACAAATCACTTGTAATGTCCTGGTTTTAGTGTCAATAAAGAGTTATCGTATTGCACTTGCAATGGGATTGAATCGATGCTAATTGCGAACTGGTTGTTTACTTACAATGATGTCAAAAATCCTTACGCAGGAGAATGTGTGGTTGTACCGTATACACACATAGATTAAGAGTTACATTCATATAAGTAAGTACCTGTATGATTTTAAGAACAGAATATAATACAAACATTTGTCCAACTTGTGATTTTATTGTTGGTCTATTAGGAGAATAAGCTGAACTTATAATCACTAAATCTAATTGACAATACAAAAGGAACCTTGCGAGTTCGTAACAAAAGGGCTTATAAGTTGAATGAACAATGATTATTGGAAATGAATTATATGCATATAATGCTTATCATACCCTCAGGGAAGGTTTCCTGAAGGGTAAAAATTTGTCCCAGTGAAAAATCATTATCTAAGTAGGTATTTAATCACAACAGTGTTGAAACAAATACAAATGAAGATAAAGACATGAATCATACTTTGGCAAAATATTATTGAAAGGAATAATAAAGCGTAATAAATGAAATCTCAAAAGAAACTTGATTCTTTACATAACGAAATATAACAATAATTATGGAAATGAGACAATTTCGTAACAGCTAAGACATTGATTTCTGAAACAAGTTTACAACCTTCGGACGAAATTGAATATTTTCTGCATTTATGACAAATCTTTACCTATCTATTAGCGAGAATTTAGTCGCTACAATACACCAACCCAATAAAATTATTAAGAAACTTAAACAAAGACTTACAAGAGTGGTTTAATCTCTAGGTCCACAGGATAAACATTATAAGTTTGCACTTTGAGCTTATTGTAATGGTCCAGGTAACATTGTATTAATAAATGCACATATATTTGAACTAATTATGTTACGAAATATTATCAGTAAAACCATTAAAACAACCCATTTATTTATGAAAATACGGAGAGAGAGAGAGCAACAAACAACCAACGCAAAACGAAAATAAAGACAGACTGACACTGACCTGACACTGATTTCTTCTTACTTCTTTACAGACATTGACATTTGACAGTATTTGACAGTGTTTGTTTTTTTTTTATTAAATTGGATTTGAGTCTTTAGTACAATGTCATACGTTAATTATATAATACCCATTATTTAAGCTCTATCAGTAATTTACATAAAGGTAAGGGGGGTAAGGGGAGAACGGTACTAACATCTTAACCAACCCAAATGTCAACCCCACCTGCACGCGCCGGAGGGCGACGGCGACCAATCGGTTACCGTGGTGCTCCCTGCTAGACAACGAACGGGGCTCTGGCGACCGAGTAAGTGGCGGTATACTTAACCACTACCCTGGCTGGGCAATCGGTCGGAGGAGGCTTAGCAAGCCTTGAGGATTAAATACCCTCAAAAAGGAGCAGTGCAGAAGACGTGGGGTGCTACTGCACATCACAATGCCCTAAGAACACCATCTCGGACTTAACAACACAACAAAACTATGAACTTTACAACCAGCAGAAATATTGTGCCCAGCAATCCGGCTAGCGCCCGGCGTCGGGGGAGTACCGGGTCTTCTGATGTGAAATGTATAACCGGAGAAGAAAATGCGATTACAGAAGCCATGCCATTGTCAAGAAGAAAGAAGAATGAACAACTATTGATAGCCACATGGAACGTAAGAATTCTTATCAAGGCTAGAAAACTCGAAAACACCATTCAAGAAATGAATAGACTCAAGTTGAGTATTCTGGGACTCAGTGAGATCAAATGGTCTGACAATGGTATAATAAATAAAGAAGACGTAACTGTATACTACTTTGGGAAGCCAGCAGCAGAAAAGAACCACCATTACGGTGTCGGAATGATGATAAAGAAGGAACTGTCAAAATTAGTAACCAACTTTGTTCCATACTCGGACAGGTGTATGTTGTTGCAGTTCAATGCTAAACCTTTCAACTTAAGTATCCTTCAGGTCTATGCGCCAACAGTTCAAAGCACAGATGAAGAAATAGAATCATTTTATAAAGAAATAGAAGAAGTAATGGACGGCATCAAATCCCAAGCCATGATTATTATGATGGGTGATATGAATGCAAAGATTGGTAAAGGAACAGTACTCGTAGGTAAAACAGTAGGGAACTATGGTCTAGGCGATAGAAACGAAAGGGGCGACAGATTGCTGCAGTTCTGCGTCGAAAGGGACTTAATTATAACTAACACCTGGTATCAACACCCCCCTAGACGACTATACACGTGGACATCTCCCCAAGACACAGCTGACCATATTGTGAGGAATCAAATTGACTTTATAATGATAGAATCACGGTATAGAAACTCAATAGTTAACGTTAAAACGTACCCTGGTCAGCACCAGGGTACGTTATTATTAACTAAATATAAAATAAGTAGTGTATATGTTACGGCTAAACATAGATGTGAACTTAGCCAGCTAAACTTAGGTTTATCTTCGAGAAGACGTCAATTTTAATTTGTTATATCATTAGGCAGCTATAATTACCTGTAACAGCAGGCTCTTGGCTAAAAATGTAGACGCAATAGAAAAAGGAAACAATATAATAATGTTATTAATTATTAAATGAAATATCACTCTCATTACAAAATTAGGTACTTATTATGTACCTAATTTAAATTACAAAATAAAACTTCGGTGACACACCAAAATAAAACTGCAGTGTTAATTACTTAAAACTACGATCATAACATTATCTATTAGTCATTAAAATAAAATAATTACGAGCTATTTATTGGAAGGTGATATACTAGAGTGGCATTTCGAAATAAGATCTTCGTCGCACGCGAATCGTCTCGCCTCCGCCTCTTCAAGCGACATGTTGGGTCCCGCGCGTCCATCCTATACCTTTTTAGCCGTTTCTTTTCGGTTATTATGTACATTAACCGGCTAAACGTGAAAGTCGCGACGCTAACTAACATAATACCGAACTTTAGCTGTTGCTCGAAGATAAACCTAGGTTTATCCGGCTAATCTTAAGTTTATCTTCACACTTACCTTTAGCCGTAGCATATTATGTATATATGAGAATGTGGTCAGATGCTAGCCTACCGACGACACTAAAAAAAGTTATAGACTTATACTACATCCAGTAGGATAATATTGAATAACAGTTTTTAATAAAGGCAATAATCAGTTGTGATGTTGAATAAACATTTTTGCCAAATAAATTTAACTGATTTCATCACTCAAGAAGTTGAAATAATTTGTGGAAGTCGGTATCATAATAGTTCAAAAGTACCTCTTATAACAATATTGGTATGGTACCGACTTCGACAAGTTCATTCACACTTTTGAGTGTTTCAGTCAATTTTATATTTATGTAAAAAAAAAAACTTTTTTAGTTACCCTTATATAAGTACTTACAAGTAGTACTTACGGGATCGATTGTCATTAACTGTAAATGACTATATCATAACACACTTTTCAGTTATTTGAGTGTAACTAAAAAATGTCTTGACCGATTTTGATAAAATTTTAATGGGATCACACGGGAAGCATAAGCTTCCAAATAAATACAAAAAATATTAAAATCGGTTCATTCAGTCAAAAGTTCTGAGGTAAACATAAAAAAGTACGCGTTGAATTAAACCTCCTGCTTTATTGGATATCGATTAAAAATAACGTCGGATCTAACAACAGATCATTGCTACAGAAGATACGTGATCGCCCTGCCGATGTACTTACTACGTTTATTTTGTTGTTCTTGCTACGAGGTTAACAAAATATATAAGGAGTAAACAAATTAATCGACCTAAGTAAGCAATAAAAGAATAATGAAATGATTAATAATTTATTAAAACTCTCCAACAATTATATAAAAGTTACATAAACTACATCAATCTCTCCATAGCACGATTTCGACTGCTTTGGCATTCATTTTTACGTATGCGAACACTACACGTGCCATAATTTAATATCTTGATCCATTAATACCATGGATTAAAGTTATATGTAACAGACACACAGACATGTAATAATAATTCACTGAACTATACTGAATATAAATTTGATAAATAATTAATAACTATTTACTTTTTATATAACTCTCAAAAGTAGAAACGCCATGCTACTACACATACGCGATATGGATCACAGATGGCAATCCATCAGATCAGCATCGATTTTGAGACGTGTAGCTTTCGCCAAAAAATATGTTTCTCCCTGTGGTTTCTCCAACGAAGTCATACGAAGTTCCGCAGATGTGACGTTATAGGCCGGCCGCTGAAAGGATGCGTTTGACAGTTCGTTTTGGACCTATATTTTCCCATTCAAAGGAACATAGACAGTCTAACCACATAATATTGTATTAGTCAGGCATTTAAGTATCTATAAATAGGGTTTATTGTATATTTTACAAGCCACGACGACATTAAAAACACGTACTGTCAAACGCATTCTCTCGGCGGCCTGACTGTAGTTTAATTTATTTGCAAATAAATCCTTCTTAAATAAGTCCCACTGCAGATACGAATAACTAAATAGGTAGGTACATAAAACAAGAATAAAAACATATTAACTAAATATTACGTCGATTGTTTGATTATAATTATTATACAGCTAAAGTATATGCAACCATCAAGTTGCATATACTTTAGCTGAAAGCTTTTACAAGAAAGTTAAAATGTCCTCATAGGTACCTACCTAACCCAGTAATTACCCTAGATGGGCAAAATTCTCTTCCCCACCTAGCTTTCTCTGAAGAATCCACTCGAATAAATTACAGATCTTCAACACATTAATATTATAACGCTAATGCATTGACTATGCAGACGGCGCCGAAAGTGACGTCATTCAGTGCACTTTCAGTTAGCAAAAAGGAATGCAGAAAATAGGTTATTAAATAAATTCTACCAATACCTGATTCATAATCCATAACAGCCCCTACAGATCTCACCTTGGATCCTTATTTAAACACAGCAGTATGATGCTAGCACATGAAGGATAGCACACGAATAAAGAAAGGAACAGAATGAAAGCTGCACTAATCCATGCACAGCTATGTGTGCGTAACTAGTCACTGACAAGATGCGCGTGAGTTGCAGAGGTTACAGCAGCGCCCGCTCGCGTACAGAACCGGTTTGAGCTAGTTTAGTAGGCGAGAAAAGTTAAGTTGTCAAGAGGTTTCTTCTTTCTTTATTTCAGGCAGAGTGCTAACAGTATACTAAGGCGCAGACAGCACAGAATGTGATTCCAATCAGCATATTTCTTGTTTATTAGCATAAAATTGAAATTGGAAGGTTATCATTTTTACAGTTACTATCTATCAGTACAGACCTTTTTACTCACGAAGTCTTGCCCCTCCATATTTTCGAGTGTAGTTTGCAACTGCTACTGCCTACCCAAGCCACCCAAGCAGTCATATTTCACATTTTATTTAATTACTGCATTAATAATTTACTGTTGAGGGGCACGGCTGATTTGTTCGTCAACTGGCAAGCGTGCAACACGCGCGTGCACGCGAGTTGACACCTACCAATTTTACCTTTTTTCGTCGTCAATTCGCGCGCACTTTATTTATAAAGTACAGTCATATAAACAAGTATTGAAACCAGTTAAGTATCGACTGATTAAGTAACCTGAAAGAAAGGAAGCGATTTCGCTTCACTCACATAATATTATGATTTTGTTGTTTTATTTGCTTAGTTTTAGGCAATTTTCAGAATCAGTACTTCAGTACTTATATATATATATATATATATATATATATTTATATATATTTATTTATATATATATATATATTATATATATTTTATATATATATAATATTATAAATGCGAAAGTAACTCTGTCTGTCTGTCTGTCTGTCTGTCTGTTACGCTTTCATGCCAAAACTACTGGACCGATTTGAATGAAATTTGGTATGGAGATAGTTTAAGACCCGGGAAAAAACATAGGATAGTTTTTATCCGACTGCGCAAAAAGAGGTTCATGTTTTCACGCGATAACCGACATACGCGCGGGCGGAGCCGCGCCCGGAAAGCTAGTAGATAATAAACCAAAGTGATATACCTAGTGGATTTGTGATAGTTAATAATTGGGACTTACGCAGTTTTTTTTGTAGGTACTTACGTCTTACTTAGCTGATGATGACATCTCAGTAGCTCTTTTATTTTTATAGCTCTTTTATCTATTCGCGTGGTTCACGCTCGCAAGTTGACAAATAAGTCGCGAGCCTTCGTCAGTGAAAAGATCTGTACCTAATTCAATACCACCTAGCAGTCCCTACCGAGCCAACTCTATTATCAGGTGGATCTTTAATACAACAGTACGACGCCAGGACCCCTACAGACGCTAGGCACAGCGACAGTATACTGACTGCGCAGACGGCGCCAGATGTTACATCATTCAGTGCAGTTCCGGGTAACGGCTGCATGGACAGCAGGATGAGCAAGCCAAACGCGTTCAGCAGGGAGAACGAAGATAGGACAATGTAGCCTGTAAGAAAAGAAAAAAGTGATGAGTGGTGACGGCTCAGGAGCCGTGAAGAGCTGCTTTACCTACTCTGCTGTAGGTAAATGTTCTTGAAGCAGTGATAGCTCAGTGGCTTTGGCTATGGATTGCCGTGCAGCAGGTCCATAGTTCGAATCCCGCCGCGGGCTTGAGCTTCACCGCATGGTGGTAGGGCATTTTAGTCAATACCCGCCTGACTAGCCACATCATCACTTAACATCAGGTGAGATTGTGGTCAAAGGCTTACCTATGAGCAATAAAAAAAAATGTCTTGCCGCTACATAGTATAGTGGTAGGACATTTTTAGGATGCTCGACTAGCTCAAGTAACGCATAATAATATTTACATGTCAACATTGTACTTGAAAAAACGAGAGAAATGGCACCCGAACCTCGAACATGGCAATGTCAAATCAGGCGACTTCTCCTGATTGAGCCTCACTAGTATGCGTATGTGCTACTGCATGATTGTCTTCCTGTCTTTGTCATTCATTAAAACGTATCTACCATTATGTTCCTTTTTCATTTTTATCGATGCACGTCAAAGATAATTAAATTAAAATGTAATGTATACAACCGGATGGGTATACATACAGTCTACACAAACGAATAGGTAAGTAATAAATACATAATAATAATTAAAGTGTATAGAATGCAACAAATTGCATAATTGATAATTTCAAATAGTCACAAAATATCAAATCAATCAATTTATAAATCTACCTACATTAAAAAATTTAATATCTGATTCATCTTTTTTTTTTTTATTGCTGATAGGTAAGCCTTTGACCACAATCTCACCTGATGGTAAGTGATGATGTGGTCGAAGGTGTTTAACAGGCTTAACCTAGAAATACTGGCTCTCAAGGACAGCTGCCGGAACACACCGTTAGGTGCTTGGCGACAGATTTTCCACTTGAGGGTGGTCGCTTGCCAGGCGGGCATTCGCAAAATGCCCTACCACCATGCGGTGAAGCTCAAGCCCGCGGTGGGATTCGAACCATGGACCTGCTGCGCGGCAGTCCATAGCCAATGCCACTGAGCTATCACTGCTTCATCATAATTAGATGTGTCATTATAATTTTGGTTTTTAAATTTTATACATCATTGTTCATTATTTACATTCCATAAACTCCTGAACACTGCAAACTCATTACTCATTCAACCAACTCTTTACCGGCTGGTAAAGAGTTAGTTGAATGAGTAATGAATATGTACAAAATCTGTTATTTTAGTGAATAATACTGAATTACTGTACTGTAACAGCCGGATCGTCTACTGCTGAACATAGCCTCCCCTATTAAGGGGCTATTTGCCATAATCCCCAGGCTTGGCAGACGTCTTGGGGATCGCAGTGTAAGTTGACAGTTCTTTAGAAGGCGCTGCTGCCCGCCTTCCAGTATTTTTCCCTGAGTAGCCTGTTACGACACCCACGGGATGATATGGGGAGATGCAATTCTAACCCGGCACCCCACGGGGCATAATACTGAATAACTCTCGTGAATAAGTCAGTCAGGCATCTCTGACTATATTTTCGACTATAATAATATATTCGTATTTATCAAGGAGAGCTCGAGACGCCCACGTTGACATTTCGCCACAGGCCTCGCAATGAGTGAAACCGTGTTAATTTTTATAAAAAGTAAACCTATTACACATCTACAGGGTTATTGGAAGCTAACAACCTCTTAGAGTTGACTTTTGTTAGTACTAACCAATATCTTAAAGTTACAACAAGCACGAGCCCCACCTGATATTAAAAGTCTCTTCTGCCTGTCATTTATTATTATTTATATAATCTCATTCGGTAATATTCTAATTATGAAATGAAATACAGACCTTTATTGGCATATTTTATATACATACTTCTTTAAGAAAATTAAAAAATTAAATTAAAGCATTATTCTCCTAACAAAACAATGCCTTAAAACAATTTTTTTATTATTAAAGTACACTGTGTCTCGACCAAGGAGGTTTCAACTCAATTTAAGTACACATTATCTGTGGTGAGTGCGCTGCGCGCGCAACGCGCTGGTTTTTATATTGCATTTTATTTTATGTAGCTACCTATAGCCATGAGATTAAATAAAGTAGTGTATGCAACTGCATCTATTTAAGTATTAAAACACTCGTGTAATATTATTTTGAAACTCGCCTGCGGCTCGTTTCAAAAAACTACACTCACATTTTAATACCCTCTATTATATGACAGTTGCATAAACTACTATTATTACATTCCTAGAAGTAAATGAAACAACTAACACCTGCGGTATATGTGGACGTCATTGTCAGTTTTGCATGGGGCTTTACAGCCACGTAAAACGGTGTCCTCCAATGACTCTTAAAAACCTTTTTCAGACACTGACCACAATCGTCTGTAATCGACGCAAAAGACTACGAGAAATATATATTCAAAACTCTATTCAAAGGGAGCGCGGCGCGGTCCGGTGTTGCCGCGGCGGGCGCTCTTAACTCGGAGGCATTGTCTTTTAGTACAAGACACAGAACTTAATAGTGTTAGACAGTACTAGAAAAACTTAATGTTTTTTTCTGACAGATGTTTTAGGTTCTGAGTAGAGTCGTAGAACTAATGTTGTATTGTTAAACGGGGGTTGTCCAAAAGAGGTTGTGAGCATTTTTCCAATTACCCTGTATATCCAAGCATTTAAGAATAACTCTGTGGTCGCTAAGCACCTGTACTGTACTGTAACAGCCGGATCGTCTTTCTGCTGAACACAGCCAACTACATAGGTAGGGGTATTAAGGGGGTATTTGCCATAATCCCCACGCTTGGCAGGCGTCTTGGGGATCACTGTGTAACCTGGCAGTTCTTTAGAATGCGCTGCTGCCCACCTTCCAGTATTTTTCCCTTAGTCGGCACTTACGACACCCACGGGATGATATGGGGAGGTGCATATCGAACCCGGCACCCCACAGGGCACGCTAAGCGCCTAACGATATTTAATCTGTTAGCTGTCCTTGAAAGCCCGTTCTCATTTCTTATACCCACTCTTAAAATCTTCCACCACATCGTCATCAACAGAAATCAAGGGCTGACCAGAAATATAAACATGTATACATACCAGAAATATAGTTCCTGTTAGGCAACAGCTGGTGCCTCCTGGACCTCAACCCCAGTAGACCAAGCAGGAAGCAGGTGAAGCCCGACATCACGCCGAAGTCCAGGTAGTACCGACGGCCCAGCTGGAAATATGAAAAATATACAGTTAAGGTTTCTGTGTTTGTTTAATAGACGAACTTTCTGGGAAAGGCCAGTTCTTTGTCTTCCACAAAGTGTTAGCAACCAGTCCAAGGATTTTGATCAACATCTTTTCTTCATCTTCCTTTGGAAGTCATAAGAGGTCAAGAAAGACAATTAGGTACCAGAAGGTGAGAGCAGTGGACTATCAGGGTGATACAGGACCTACATTATGAGTTTGAAGTGCTCGTAGCGTAGTTTGCTTAGCTGTTCTTAACCGCTTGGTCGGTGCGGTCATGACTTGGACGGGTGACCGCTAGTGACATTACTACCACGGTTATGTTATCTATACAGTATCTTAACTCGGCTCTGACCTCGAAATAACTACCTACCACCGCGCGGTACGTAAACATGGAATAGTGCTGCCCGCTTCCAGCATTTTAATATCATTTGCCTACTTTGTGTTTCCATTTAGTTTTATGATTGTAAATATACTTTTTTAGTATAAACAAATAAAAGACTGTGAATTAAATACTTAGGTAGTGTTCAATGAAAATGCGTGTTTTTTTTTGATTGGTAGATTTCATTAAAAAACCATGTTTATTTTTGAATAATAAATCAGTCTTATAAATTCAGTCCAGTCCAGTAGTTTTGGCGTGAAAGCGTAACAGACAGACAGACAGACAGGGTTACTTTCGCATTTATAATATAAGTACTGATTATATATTATATATTAGTAGGTACTGATAAAATACCACGTCTTTATTTTGAATTATACAAAGTAACAAAACAAAACACACATGCCCCGAGGTTTTAACACAAGCTTACCTATACCGTATCGTGATTCATGAACCGCCTATAACTACCTATCTCACTCGTGTCATTCCTTTACTCTATTCACTTATTTTATTATTAATCCAGTTAGCTTTTTTTTCGGGAGATATAAGGAAATACACTTATCCATTAAAAAGACACGCATTATGAAGGTAACCTACCTACTAGTAAGTAAATTTGAAGGGCACAAGCAAATAACAGGGAATGTCCTAATTAATGAATTTTGAGAAAATACAATTTGAAAGTTTAAAAGTATATTATTTTTATTGAGATCTATGCATGCATTAACTTTTGCTTAGAACTAATTAAATGCTTAATTAGTAATATTATTTTAATGTTAAATAGATATTTTAGCCTTTGTAAAAATAGTAATCCTATCAAAACTAAATGAAATATCTTTTAACAAACAAAAAACAAGGAATGTCCTATTTCAGTCATCTGAATGTTTGGTACTTGGATCATATTATATTGAACGGTACATAAAAATATTCAACTTCTCTGGTACAAAATGGCATTAAACACAAAATCTTTATATTTTACTTCGCTTATTGGCAAAAATTCTTTATATGAAAAATCAGGAAGCACTTTAGGAGTTTCAACACTCGTAAATTTATAGTTTAAAATGTTTGTTTTCTCCCAAGCACCATTATAATTTTCTCTATGGAGTATAACATGACCATCTTTAAATACCATCTTTTTCGTTTGTTTCTGCAGAGGGACCTCAGCATTTTATCAACAATTCTACCCTGAAAATCATAACTGTCAGATGTGACAATCCTTGTTCTTTGGCGTAATGTCGTGGACATTCCCATTTCTTTTCGTTTTGGCCATAAACAAAACTGCATTTTTGGCGCCATCTATTAACTTTTTTTTAATTCTAATGATTGGAATTCAAAATAACGTAGACGAAGATATGATTCTATAAAAAAATAGAAAATATTAAAATTTGTGACATTCCCTGTTATTTGCCTGTGCCCTTCATTTATTTTACCTTTCAGAGTATCCAGGTACTTAATCTAAAAAAGGTTATCTCTGGATGCGTTATTGACGAATTCATGCAACCAAAAACAGCGCAATATATCCTATTCGTCATATTAAATATGTACATGAACTTATTTTTTGTTAAAGAAAATTACACACCGTCCATTCGTCACTGCGACGCAGTCGTGACTGTCTGCGGGCTGAGCGCGGGCTGAGATCGAGGCGCGTAGGTATAACTCGCGTTTCGTCCGTTTCTATGAAGTTGAAATACTGCATAGATATACATTACCGTGTTACTACTGAGCGTGCACGTGCTTCGGAGAGCACGTTAAGCCGTCGGTCCCGATTGTTGTCTTAGGATGGCAGTCGTAATAGCGTGGTGGTAGGACATTTTGTAAATGTCCGCCTGGCTAGCTACCACCCTCAAGTAGTAAATCTGTCGCCAAGCACTTAACGGTGTGTTCCGGCAGCTGTCCTTGAGAGCCAGTAATTCTAGGTTAGCCTAAACAACACCTTCGACCACATCATTTCTTACCTTAGGTGAGATAAAGGACATGGGCTTACTTATCAGGCATAAAAAAGTACTTAGATATTAGAAGACAACGCCTTTTCAATACTCCATTATTGCTGATGTTTATTCGTAACCAGTGGTCACAACCACCCAAATATGACTTGATTTATGTGATACTTACATAATACATCATATAGAATGACAGGCTGGTGCTGAGACCTCCACAGAGCGTCAGCAGCAAACCAGCAATGGTGAGCGACGCAGCGCCGACTGACGACTTGAACGTTGCGAAGGATTTGTATGTGTCATCGGAGTATGTAGATGGTGGCGGCGCAACCCTGAAGATGGGAGAAAATTGAGTCAGTTTCTTATTAGTACGAGTTGTCTTTTTCCTAGCTGTTGTCCTCTGTGTAGAGTCGGTACGGCATGTTATTCTTACCAAGTAGTTACTTGGTAAGAATAACATGCCGTACCGACTCTTAAAAAAAACGAGACTCGAACTTAAAAAAAATTGGTACTTAAGTTCATTCAAATTCGAATCCACTTATTTCAGGTCAATTGTATTATATATTCACCGAATATAAACCTAGCTGATCGGTTAAGAATGATATTTCTCTATTTTACACTGGATAGTAAGTGATGGTGTGTTCGAAGATGTTGTTCAGGCTAACCTAGAATTGCCCCAAAGGGCCATTGCACTGTGGGTGGCGAGGGGCTACCGATCGGTGAGCTTCGCAGCGGCGTGCGCTTTGGCTGGCACCCCCCCCTGGGAGCTCGAGGCGGGAGTGCTCGCCAGACTGTACGAGTGGACGGCGGGGCGTAAGGCACTTGGAGAGCACCCTGCTCCGGAGGAGCGGAAGGCTATCCGGCGTGAGGCGAGGGACGCAGTCGTCCAGCATTGGACAGAGGACCTCGCCGCCGCAACCTTTGGCCGCCGAACGTTGGACGCCCTCGGGCCAGTCCTGCAAGGCTGGCTCGAGCGGTCCCACGGTTTCCTTTCATTCCGTCTGGTGCAGGTGTTATCCGGGCACGGATGCTTCGGATCATACCTGCACCGGATCGGAAGGGAGGAAACACCAGCGTGCCACTGTGCGGAGGCGGAAGACACGGCACAGCACACCCTCGAGGTGTGTCCGTCGTGGACCGAGCTGCGCCGCAGTTTGGTCGCTGTAGTCGGTCCGGACCTCTCGCTCCCCAGCGTGGTCAACGCCATGTTGGAGGGCGAGGGGGCCTGGGCAGCGGTCGCCTCCTTTTGTGAAGACGTAATGTCCCAAAAGGAGGCGGCAGAACGCGCAAGGGAGGAAGACCCCCTTGCCGCGCCACTGCGTAGACGCAGAAGGGGTGGGAGAAGGCGATTAAACCTTCCCCCTCCCGGTGGTGAGTAGCGAGAGACAGGCGCGGGGGCCCCTTCTCTCGCATTGCACGTGCTCACCACCTCCGTCGGGCGGGAATGGCCGAGCATTCCTGGCCATTCCCGGGCCCCTCCCGTTGGGAGGGGGGTGCAGGCCCCGCTGTAAAAGCGGGCGGTCGTCGGCGAGGGACTGGACGTAAAGGCTCTGCCAGTCTCCCAGTCCTTCACCAAAGAGACGATGCCGGAATGCCGCTGGGTTGTTTAGTGGGTATACCGGTCTTCTACCGGGGAGTCCCACATACCCCCTCCATCCCCCGATGGGGGGGCATGCGTAATGGATTTTTCCCAGCGTCAAAAAAAAAAAAAAAAAAAAAAAAAAAGGCTAACCTAGAATTAGTTAGGCAAGCGGCGATTCGCAACCATTACGCAAACACTGAAAAGTAAGAAATAACTTGTGGAAGTCAATACCGGTACCATGCTGATTTCAAACACTCACATTATCATGGTCCGACTTCCACAAGTTATTATATACTTTTCAGTGTTAGAACGCGCTTACGTTAATTTCATTTTTTTTTTCTTTTTTTACTCATGTTTACAATATCATTCACGCGTATAAAATACCGTTTCATCAACGAAGAGTTATACAGGTATGTCAATTCGTTTCCCATTTTATTGACAACATAGAACTTAAAAACTAGGTAGTCAACTGGGACCTGGGAAGCACACCCTTTATATAAAAAAATAATTTCTTGAATCGGTCCTGTCATTTTTGAGTAATCGGGAACCATACATAAAAGATTAATTGAGAACATCGTCCTTTTTTTAAGGTTTCTCAAGCAAGATTCTACTTTTACTTTTTTTTTATTTTTGCAATGACGCCTGCTCCAAGGATTACATTACAAAATTACAACGAGAGGAACAATAATATTTCGCAATTAATGAAACTTGTGCCTGTAACTTAAAAACCACTCAACCGATGTATGGGACAAATTTGGAAGTTTACCCTACCAAATAAGAAAATAACCATGAATATCAATTCATAATTGACGGAGTAATCCCGTAACGAACAAGCAAAATACACAGTCGAATTGTGAACCTCCTTGGAAGTAACTTAAAAATAAAATTATGATTTTGCGTCAATAATTTTATCGTGAATATTATAATACGCATATATTATAAGCTGCAGGAGTATTATTATATGTTCTATGCTGCAGTGCTTAGTAGGTACATTCATTACATCTACCTTCAGCATCGGGTCTTTGTACCGATGTCGTTTTCGATTTGGGGTGCCGGGTTAGAATGTCACCTCCCCATTTCTTTCCGTGGGTGTCGTAAGAGGCGAGCGACTAAGGGAAAAGTGCGCCAAATGAGCACCATGCCACTTCTAACATGGATGTGAGTAAGGTGTTGCGTTAGACGCACAACAGGGCTGTATAAAATCTTAGTGCGCTGGCAGGGTGTTATACAATAAATGTTCTTGCGTTCCTGTCTTATAGTTGTTAGTGTAAACATAACATTTGTAATTTATGTTCTTGTGTTTTGTCCAGTATGTTACAGAAACTATTTTGTATATTATTCTGAAACTGGGCCCGCTGAATGGCAATAGGCTCGCCCCCTATTACATGGGACCTTAACCCCACTCTGCCTATCCGTTCGGGGAATACAGGCGTGATTATACCTATGTACTTTTTGACTAATAAACAGAATTAATATAAAAAGTGGTGGCACAAAATAATGGTACTTACCGCGGCACAATAACTGCAGTAGTCTTATCCTTCCTCATACTATTTCTCCTCTCAAACTCCCTCCGACTCTCTCTACTTTCATCTCTATCTAACTCCAAACTCCTGTTCTGTCTCGCGCTGGTCACAAAGACATCTGGTCTCTCCACCTTCTCAAAATCTTCAAGACCATAGCTCAACTTCTGCTGGGCTTTCGGGGATATGGGAGAAGTCGCAGCACTTCTACTAAGTGTGAGATTTGCACAAGACTTTGATGGAGTCACCCCGTGTGTAGGAGTGCTTGATAGCATCTTCTTTGGTGTGCTGACATACCGAGGACTCTCAGATTTGTTTGGGGTCATCCGCACCGACGGCTGACTTGCATAGCTTTTCAGTTTCCTTGGAGTTGACAGCAGCTCGTGCAGCTTCTGAGTTGCAATCAAATTCTTCTGGGACATTGTTGGGGATGTGAATGTAACATTGCTTCTTCTAACTGGTTCATCGTCTTCCGAAGGCACTATCGCATAGCGAAGGGTCTTCCCGTTAACAGTCTTGACTATTTCTGTAGGTATCTCTTTCAGTTCATTCTCATCTGGTCCATCAACATTATACTCTTCAATTTCACTCACATCCGCTTCTACTATCCTCTTTTTTGTAGGAGAATAATCAGCAATGTCTTCCAGGTCCTGTATGACTTCGTATCTGTGTTTAACACGGCTGTTTTCAAGTCCGTCATCGCTATCAGCGTTTCTGTCGTATTTGGATTTTTTCTGCTGCTTGAATTGGGCCATTTCTAAGTCTTCACTTCTGGTTCTACATCGGACTTGTCTCGTCTGCTTGTGGACTAGAGAAGACTGCCGTTGGAACTGCCTTTGGAACTTGGCTGGCTTTGGTGGCAGTTCAGGAGGTTCATCTCTGTTTCTTGCTGCTCCAGCTGGTGACATTCTCAAGGGATTATCAGATATGTCTGTTCTTAGGATCCTATTGCTTAGTTCCATGTGTTTTCTTGGAGAAATGGCTCCTAAAGGAGGCATTCTCTTCCTCTCTGGTGAGATAATCTTCTTCATACATTGTTGCGCGAAAACTGCTTCGCTTTGAGCGCAGAAGGCTGGATTTGAATAGTATTTGTAAACTATCTTTGGAGAATCCATGTTTTAAAGTATTTTTATTTATATTAAGCGTATTCTTTCCCCGAGTTTCTGCAAGGTGCGTGCGTCAGACCATGATTCCTGTTGATGAAGGGTGTTCCTTGACCGGAACGGATCTTTGACTTCTTAGACTTAAATACTTAGTAAACTAAGAAGGTTCTAGATGCTAACTTATTTGAAAGCTTCTTGAATAATGACTATGCGTAGTATATATTATAAATAAACTAATTCACTATGTACACTTATACACTATAACGGTCACAGTGTGATAACAGTTTCACGTAATTTTATTTGCGGTTTTTCCTTTCAATTTTATGTAATTACGTACTAAGTTTTCTTTTTAACTGCTTGTTATTCACTTCACTAAAAATATTATTATTACTTCTAACGGTTCGTATGTGTACTTCGATCAACGGTCACCTTTCAACTGCCGAGGGGGATTCCATTTTCGAAAAAAATCGGAAACGGCGGCGTCGGCGCACCCCATGGCACGCGCTATAAATTGAAAAAAGTTTGTAATGCGTTTTCGATCTTCTACTTTTTGCTGTAAGGTTGAATATCTTTTAATTTTAAATAAGCAATGGGATTCAATTGCCTAGCTTGAAAAGGCCGTAAGCTATTGAAACGTTTTAAATGACTTTGAGGTTTCTCTGGTAAGATACTGGGCCTATAATTGATTGTATCGGGATAGTTAAAACATGATATTTTGCACAAATTAATGAATGAACTTCAATAAAGAGCTTTTCGAAGGGTGCAGGGAAAGTTCCGATGGTAGGTACTTAATAATAATAAAGGTGCACGCTTATAACGATAAAATATTTAGCAGTTTTCAATGTCAAAGCAGCGTTTTTAAATTATACAAATATGTTATATATAGAATGTTCATAGTTTTAAAATGTATTTAATTACGATAGTGTTTTTATTAAGATTTTAAGTGAAGAGATGGTCCAGTGTCCCGTTTCTTGGTAAGATTTAATCCTGCCCATCACGGTTGTAGGCTGTAGTGTCACCGTTCAGCTCAACTCGATATGGGAACAACTCCTGACTGCACTCGGAGACAAACCCTTTTTAACCGACTTTAAAAAAGGAGGAGGTTCAAAATTCGTGTTTTTTTTTAATGTTTGTTACCTCAGAACTTTTGACTGGGAGAACCGATTTTGAAAATTCTTTTTTCTTTGAAAGCTGATGCTTATCGTTTGGTGCCATATATATTTCATCAAAATCAGCCAAGCCGTTTTTGAGTTACACTCCAATAACTGATAAATATTTACCTATCTTGATGATATAGTCGTTGACAAGGAATGACAATGGATCCCGTAAGTAGCAAGGGTCACTAAAAAGAGTGAAAATAAATTTTAAACCAAAAAATTTAACTGACTTCAACACCCAAAAGTGAAATAACTTGTCGTAGTTGGTCCCATGCGCACAATACTGTGTGAAGAGGTACTTTTGAACTATCATGATACCGACTTCAACAAGTCATTTCACACTTTTGGTTGTTGAAGTCCGTCCCAAAAATGTTGTATTACTCGCTTAGTTATATCACGTGCTACGGTGCCCTTCATGCCTAAACAAAAAAGTGTTTTCACAGTACCTAATGCTTCGAGCATAAAATCTGATACTACCGCTACCTATCAAGGGGTCCCTTTGCTGGTGGTATAGTGGTAACCACGTATTTACCTCCTAAATTCACCACAGGGAATATCAAAATAAAAAACGGGTCAAAATAGAAAATATTCAGTGTTTTGAAGCATCCGTACCGTAGCCCACTCGGTCGTTCGTAATCGATCAGCTAAATTAAGCAACTTCCGCTGCGGGAATGACTTGGATGGGTGACCGCTATTGGCATTACTACTGGGCGTGCATGTGCTTCGGAGGGCACGGTTATCCGTCGGTCCCGGTTGTTGTCTTACGTTACGATGGCAGTCGTTATAGCAGGTGGTAGGGTAATTTAGCGAATGCCTGCCTGGCTAGATATCACTCTCAAGTAGAAAATCTGTCACCAAGCACCTAAAGGTGCGTTCTAGTATTTGAGGGTAAGTAATTCTAGGTTAGCCTGAATTGAATACAATTTTTATTTTTATTTATACCTATCAGGTATATTTAAATACAAATAAAAAAAGTACTGTACCACTCGCCTTTTTTTTCCAATAACAACAAGTAAATAACATATTATATTCCTCGTGTGCTTATAAACTTAGTACTCGCAGAAACTACTTTTGTGTCAGTAAATGTGCCTGTGTATCAAGCGTGGCACTTATCATCAAGCTCGCGACATGTTCGCCTCGTATAAGGTGCAAATCCATGACCCCTTGGGCTGGGGGCACGTGCGGTGCGAGGTAACGGTCGCACGCAGCTGTCCGACAGCTGTGGACAGGGGTACGCAACCTTGGTAGTTTCCGCGGGTAAAGGCAAAGATATATAAAACAAGTATAAATTAATTAAACAAGTAAAAAACCAGATCGCAAATTATTTATTTACGTTAAAAGTTTTATCGTTCAATTGAAATTAAAACTACAAGTTATTTTTATTGTTAGTTTCATAGGAATAGTTTTTAAAAGTCCCACATTTTATTACCCCACTCGATGAGTTTGGACGCCATATTGTGAGATAAGTATTTTTTTTTAGTGCAAGGTATGGCGTCCAAAATCTTCCTTTTTTATTTTTTAAGGTAGTGTCACTTGTGCTATCAAGACGAAACAAACAATACCACATATGTTAAAATCGGTTAAGACATTTAGAATTTATTGTGGAATAAAGAAACTCACAAATATACATAGGTACATGAACCTTGAAAACATAACACTCCTTTTTTGGGCAGTCATGTAAAAATAATGGGTACTTCTTTCTCTTTAATTAGATATTAATAATTTGACCACAGTCTCACCTGATGGAAAGTGACAATACGGTCGACGGTGAAACATGATTGCCTAGCAGATACCATGTTTCCTCTCTGTACTTGAAGACAACCAGTAGTGGGCCATAGCAAGGATGTCTGTGGGCCTGCGATGGCTTTCAAGTTGCCTAAATACTTTTGTTGTAATAGCTGTAGTATTATCTACAGTTTGTAGTGTTGTAATAATAAAGGTAAACTTACCGCCGGTAAAAAAAAGTGAATAAAATTAGTCACGTTAAATATTTAATAAAAATATTAGTTTGAATAGAAAAGATATGATATGAAAAAAAATATATAAAATAATTTTAATAACCGTGTATTTTACATTTTATAAAAATATCCGTCGAGCATGCGTAATTGCGAAAATGAAAATACAGTTTAGACAACTACAAACAAAGCCCAAAAAGCTTTGTAGTTGTCTAAACCGAGAATTGTTCCCATTGTATGTTAGTATTAAACTTAATAAAACACCTACTAAAATTGATGCTGCAGGAATTAAGTAAGAAGTTTCTTTGTTCTCGGTGATAGTGAAAGAATAGTTTCGGCAAATGCGTATCGGTACTATACTAATTTTGACCTTATTAAGGCGGTGTTCCACTTAACGCCACTATCGTTATTTTCGGTTAATGTAAATGTTATAATATAACCATAGACGCAAAATATGGTCAAAATTATAGAAAATAACGACAGTGGTGTCAAGTGGAATAAGCGCTTCATCGAGCGATCTTCGATAACGTAATGGTTAAGGCATCCGGTGCATTATCGGGGGAAGTGGGTTACATTCCCATCCGGAGAGAGAAACGCTCAAAAATGTGATAAAAATGTGGCAAGTTAGATTTACGGTGAATTTGCTAGTTCCCATTATTTGTCTAATTAACGGCCGATAGTACGGGTTTCGCCGAACCGTTCAACTGAATTAAACTACAAACATGTTAAAAGCTAATTGACAAATTTGTCTTAATTTTTCAATTTGCTTTAAACTTGTTTACAATGAGTAAACCCGATAATTCTAACTGTATTTTTTTCATTAATGCCTTCTAAGCGATAAAATAACAAAATAGAATTCGATCCTCAACGTGAGTGTTTTATCCGGTAAAATTATAATATTTAAGTCAAGCGGCTTAGTGCTCTATTAACTGTTTTAAAATTAAATGGTATTATTTAGACAATTTTAAATTTAGAGAATTTTTATAGAAACAACTACATTGTGTATAGATTCAATAGAACTTAGAATGAGACAATAAATCTTAATTGAAGCTTCGCTCTAGGTGATTCACGGATACTTTAGCTTCAACACTGCAGTATGGTTTTGATAATCTCGGGTAAATCATGGATGCAGACAGAACATTCAAATTGCCAGGAAATTGTTCATTTTTTCATGGGTTTACATAACAACTAGCACTAGTTTTTCGTCAGAAACTGACTTGTTTATGAATAACCAAGAGAAGTGCCAATATACTTATTCTTCGCACCAGCATAATCTTTGAAACAACTGAATATCATAATTTTCATCATCATTTACACAGTATATCTAGGTATATTATAACATTTTCTTAATATGTTTTTTTGCATATTTTCTTGACCTTGTCTTAGCGTTACATACGATACCTACAATTACTCATTATTACATACCATCAAAATTAAAAAGTGAATAAATCATTTACAAATAAAACAATAAATAAATTGTAAGGCTAATAAAATTATTAATTTGGAAGAGTTTATTTACAAATGTACATAATTAAATATATTGTAAATTGGCAATACAATCGGCGGTCTTATAACTAAAAAATCTCTTACAGACAACCTTTGGATGGATAGGACAACACAAACTTTAACGATATTGTGCAACATAGATATCAGACATTAAAAATAAAATTAAATTGCATTATACATATTAAATATAATAAATTACTGATTAATTATTATATAATGTACTTACATACTACTGATAAAAAACACGTGCACTGACATAATCCCTCTATCTCATTATATTTTCTATTACATTGTAACCGTGTTTTAAAACACTTTATATCATTACTAGCTGTGCCCGCAACTTCGTTCGCGACTGCCTTACCTGCAGACTAATTATTCACATTTGTGCACTATTTATCTCACAACGCTGTGGTCTGCGGTGAAGCACTCTTATTAAAACATAGCTCAGAATGAAGCTTTTTACTTTGAATTTGAAAACTCACGGGTTGTATTTTCCGGAAGACAGTAGTTAAATAACTGAGAGAGTTCTTTCCCGGTTCGCACAATAAATGTTGAAGCAAAGTACCTTGTGCGTTTCTTAAGAATTTAGATATTAAAACGGCGGTTTTGTTTGACGGTAGATCGAAAATATATAAAGTTGTGCACTTCCATTGCGTAGTCTCCGAAATGTATCCGGCAATAAAAAGACATATATTGTAGTTTAAAAAACTGATTGTGGCGAATATTCCAGAGTTTAAAGTTTTATCCTAGCAAGCTTGCAAAACTAAATAAGAGTGCCGGACTGCCCGTGGGGTGCCGAGATGCCCGTGGGGTGCCTGACAACCCGTGGAGTGCCGGGCTGTCCATGGGGTGCCGAGCTGCCCGTGGGGTGCCGGGCTGCCCATGGGGTGCCGGGCTGCCCGTGGGGTGCTTTAAGTACCACTATTCTTACAAAAAAGAATGACGTTAATGAATCACAACTAAGTGTACATTTTGACTTTCATCCCCTTTCCCAAGGGAACTGTGCTGAATTTCGGGATAAAAAGTATCCTATTTCCTTCTTCGTAGTATGAACTCAAATTGTACTAAGTTTCATATAAATCCATTCAGTAGTTTTGGAGTGATGCGCGGCCAGGATACAGATAGACAGAAAGACAAAATTTTAAAAAAATACAGTTTTTGCACCAGTACCAGCTACAGAGTGCTCTCAAAAAATATTTTCAAAATAACTGCAATGTACAGAATTGGACCTGTTACAGTTTTATTATAAGTATAGATAAGATAAGATAAAATATTTATTTTATTTATTTATTTATGGCACACAATACAGAATAAAATCAATACGTTACTAAATAACAGAGTTACATTTATCAGTCTAGATCTTATTCCAAAATACACACATCAAAAGTGGCTAGGGATCAAGTACGTTTTCGAGTAAATCAAGTAAGTTTTAAACACATCTCATATGGATCGATCAGGGGCAACCTGAATGCTCAGATTTATGCGGAGAGTATTGTTTCAGAAGTGATCATCCTTTTGCTTTGCCCGTTTCGGTAATTCGATTCGTCTAATGCACGTCCACACACGGCTAGAGTCGTACGTAACTCGCACTCTTGCCGATGCTCGCATCAACGTTCTGCCGTGGTCTGCTCAATCGCTAGACCTTAACTCCAGTGAACATCCATGGGATATGCTACAAAGAAGAGCTCTACTAAGTATGGATGCCGTGCATACTCCACAACAGCTTTTTGACTAGTTAGACAAAGAACGCGGGCGGCCATTTCTCAAAGTGATTTTGATGAACTGATTTTAAGCATGCCAAATCGCTGTACTTGTGTGATTATTGTAAATGGTAGATACACAGATTATTAATTAATATAATTTTACAATAAACATAGCAAAAATCCAAATTTTTCGTTTATCTGCCAAAAAAGTCAATAGTTCAAAATATACATGATCTCTAATCACTTTTGATGTGTGTATGTGTACACAACATAAACAAAATAATACAGCAGTATTAAATAACTGAACTGATAGGTAAATTATAGATACTTAAATATAATAATTAGGTTACAAATACATTTACATATAGTTGCACTGCAACATTACTTTACTAGCTATAAAGTTTATGAAGAATGTCAAAGACATCCTTTTTAAATTTAGGTAACTTGTCGTTAAATGCATCAATATTGCAATGATGGTTTACTAATACATCGTTGTATTGGCGACAAATCCTGACCATTGGATTGTAGGACGAAGTATTATTCTTATACACTTGTATTAAAAAAATAATATTTTTATGTGGATAGCGAGAATAAGGTTTTGTATTAAAATGTACCTATATGAGAAAGAAGAGAAGGAGAGTAAATTTTTGAATGAATGATTTTATACAAGCAGATAAAATCAAAATATTTGCGACGTATTTCTAGTGACGACACTTCAAAGTCACATAATTAGATAATAATTTATTCCAGAAAAGTACATTCGAGGAGGCATGCAGACTTACATTTTAAACACATTTAGAGTAAAAGAGGAAAGCTATAAAATATATTTATTATAATTGTTTTCGAAGTATATTTAACCAGAAACGTTTTTTTTCTGTGGGAATAACAATGTAACATAAGTAATAATACTTTTGTTGCATTAATCCTAATGACATAAATATAATTTTATTTTGGCCACAGGCCTCAAACCAGGCGGTAACGCTAGTATCTTGAGTGCCCACCACTCGCTAACTTCGTAAATAGGTATCATATTCATATACGTTCGCTTAGTTGCACTGTACATATTTTCATGGTGGGACGATGCAGATTACAAATAAGAAAATATTTTTTATATATTTTTTTTTATTATGAAACATTATTGCCTTGAAAATATTTTCTTGGCAATATGTTTCAAAATAGTAATTTTAATTTTATAAATGTATGACACGAACATGTTGCCCGCCTGATGGTAAGCGGTAAGTAGTGTAAGTAGTGTCACTGACCTCGTTTTGCTTGACACTGCACAGCGCTCACCACTCCGAGACATCAGCTACTATATCTCGTTTGCTCAGTAAATTTAATAATGTATGTGTAAAATAATGTCAAATATTGGATGCCTAAAGTGTTGGACAGTGATTCAAAGATCCCCAGTATAGAACTACATGTACTACATTAGGGTTCTAAGAATCACAGACAAGTCTTTCTGTGTCTTCGCATGATCTTTTTTAAGTCACATTTCGTACAGACTGCATTACCTAAATGAATAAATGTGTACATATTTTGGAAGCCGACGAGCAATAACGGAACACGCCACGGACAGATAGATTAAACACACATGTAACTTTTATTAAACACATGACAACAATAATTAAAATTATTTCTTTGATAAATGTTGAACACCTCTGGCATTGTTCAACACTCGTCACGGCCACGGCTCCCGTGCCCGTATCGTCTATTGACATGCCCGCCGTAGAAAAAACGATAATAATGCCTTGAACGCACTAAAGACTGACACCCGGCTTCCCAAACACATATTAGCGATAAAATTACGCAACTGCCTATGCTATTATCGAACACAGATTTGGTATAATAATTTTTCATCACATTTGCACGTAAACAGTATCTAAACATACTTAGCTTAACTTGGCCGTAATGCCCCATATACCTTCGAGCATTCTTTTTGTCATGAAGCCCAGGGTCAGTAAGTATTTGTTTTTAAATTTATAGCACAGCACACATTGCATGCAAGTTCAAGCAAGGAGTTTATACGCAATTAAAAAAATGACTTTAAATGTTATCTAAACAGTAATTTCATTGCAATTTGGCTAAATGTTACTTAAATACTCAATTAATAATCGTTTTTAATAGTTATTTGAATCAAAACGACGAAATTATTTTTTTACACTCCGTCATGGCTGTATAAAATACCTACGTAAGTACTAAGATTTTTCAACTCTCTGCGTAAGTATTTGCCCCGAAACATTTGTATAATCTGTGGTGTGGGCAAAAAGCCCGCCATGCGCCATCTTAAAAAAGTTCTTGTATTTGGTAATAATATTTGTGCCGACTTGTGCAATATTAACCTCACCTACTTTGTTTAACCTATATATAAATGAGCTAATTGTCACGCTCAGCAGTCAGCACGTCGGATGTCACGTGGATGGTATTTCTGTCAATAATCTGAGCTATGCAGATGACATGGTGCTGTTGAGTGCGTCGGTCTGTGGTTTACGGAGGTTGATTTGATTCGTATCTGTGAGGAGTACACATATAGTCACGGACTTACATACAATGTGTCCAAAAGTCAGTGTATGGTTTTTACGGCTAGTTCTAGATGTCCTCATAATGTGCCACCAGTTTATCTGAACAGTATTCCGTTAGACTGGGTGGATCAATTCAAGTACTTGGGGCACGTTATTACAGCTGACCTTAGGGACCACATTGAGTTGATTGACATTGAGAGGGAGCGGAGGGCTCTGTCGATTAGAGCAAATATGATAGCCCGTCGGTTTGCACGTTGTTCAACAGAAGTTAAAATAACGCTCTTTAAAGCATACTGTACATCACTATACACGTGCAGCCTTTGGGCTAACTATACGAAGAGGATCTACAGCGCCCTCCGTGTCCAATACAACAATGCGTTCAGGGCGGTGTTGGGGCTGCCACGTTTCTGCAGTGCCTCGGGGATGTTTGCAGAGGCACGCGCAGACTGCTTCCACGCGACTATGCGAAAGCGTGCCGCGTCTTTGGTGCGCAAAGTGCGTGCCAGCCCCAACACCCTTCTGGCGATGATAGCTGACAGATCAGACTGTCGATATATTCAACATTGCTGCGACAGACACGTCGTGGCAATATAATTATCAGTAACTAATGAATTAATCATTATAATAAATAAATTATAGGCCAAGCCATATAATAAATTATTATAATATTCTTGTATATGGGTGTATGCCTGAAATAAATATATTTTATTTTTATTTATTTTTATTTATTAAAGTTATAATTCATAATTAGTTACCCGCAAATGTGATGAAAATAACTAGATTTTACTAGAGCCTCAATCGTGATTCCTTACTCACCGCATGTACCATCTAAGTGACTGTTTGTTATCACTACGTAATGTCAAATCTTTCCGAAAATCTTTTTTGCATAGCTTATCAAGATGCGTTTGACTAATTACCCGCAATCAATCAATTACTGTAAAAAAACGTCAATTGACGAAAAAATAATAAATAATTCAGTTAAAAAAGATATTTTTACTAGGTAACTCGGAGGACTGGAGGTTCTCTATTCGTATTTCGTATGTTTTGTGCACCGATTATGATGTTTTTTATATTTGAATGCTGGTGCTTGTCATGCAGTCCCATTTAAATTTGAGTGAGATCTGACGAGAGGTATTTGAGTTATCCCTAATAGTGCGTAAGTCGTTTTTTTGCTCAAAATATGTTTGGCATAAGTACGATGTTTTCTCTTACAGATAAGATGGTACATACGAAATTTAAATAGGTATAGGTACTACTTACATAAAATGGTTTACTTTGGAAACTCATCCGATCATACGATCACTCATTTTGGAGCAGTGATGGCTCAGTGGTATTGGCTATGGACTGCCGCGCAGCAGATCCATGGTTCGAATCCCGCCGCGGGCTTGAGCTTCACATCATGGTGACATTTTGCGAATGCCCGCCTGGCTAGCGACCACCCTCAAGTAGAAAATCTGTTGCCAAGCACCTAACGGTGTGTTCCGGCAGCTGTCCTTGAGTGCCAGTGAAATAACAGGCACTTAAACTTAACAACTATGTCTTAAGGTGACGGGCGCAGTGCAATTCGTGACTTGTGACGAAATGCATTTGTTAAAGGCAGAGGTTAGTCCGCTGAGCCACGAGCTTATTCCGTCACAATAACAATAAAAAAAACACAAACGTCGATATCACGTATGCTGCTACACATTAGGTAAATCGTGACTGAGTGCTTACTACAAATGAAAGCATTCCCATGTTGATGTCGGCCTCGTAGATATCTTCCGCCAACTCTTCAAATTCAATTCAAATTCAAAATCATTTATTCAATTAAAAATTCGAAGTGCTGGTCGAATTTCCCGCCACGCCAGCCTTAACGATATCATTCGCCGGGCTTTTGCCAGCGCCAATGTTGCAGCTATTCTGGAACCAAATGGTCTGATGCGTGACGATGGTAAAAGACCTGACGGCATGACTCTGGTTCCGTGGAAGTTAGGACGGCCCTTAGTGTGGGACGCTACTTGCGTAGACACTTTAGCGCCGTCACATCTTTCTGAAACCAACGTGGGGGCTGGCGCTGCGGCTACTTCGGCGGAGCGACTAAAGCGGCGCAAATATGCTAACCTCGGTATGGGTTACATATTTGAGCCGTTTGGTATGGAGACGTGGGTCCGTGGGGTCCGGGAGCTCATTGTATTTTCCAAAACTTATCTGAGCGCTTGGTCGATGCGACGCGTGATCAAAATGCTGGCACATATTTGACTCAACGAATAAGCATTGCAATTCAAAGGGGCAATGCTGCCAGCATGCTGGGCACGCTGCCAACTGGGAGTGGGCTGGAGCATTTGGACTGCCTATGAGTCTGCTATGACTTATAGGTTGTATAAATGCTTTAATTGTAGTAGCTGTATATATTTGTATAGTATTGTATATAATATAGTGTTGTATATAGTTCATAGTATTTTATTCAATTTAGGCGTCTACGACGCTCTTAATATGAAGGTCAATTACAAATTTTAATATTGAAATATTCTACATTGTACTGCCACGTTCAGCAAAAAAAGTAAAAGTAGTAAAAGTATAAAGCCACTGCGAGAAGAACGGGCAAGAAACTCGGGGCCATTCTTTTAAACGTCTTTTAACAATGTGTTACAACAATACAATATATATAATTAGTATAATATACGTTTAAATTGTTAAATAAATAAAAATTAACAAAGTTACAAATGATGATTAATTGAATACATATATCTACTTCATGACAAATATCGTTATAGTACGAACACTTGCGAGACAGTAGTGAATTTCGACCATAATTGGTGCGATGTTTGGGTATAGAGATAAGCCGGCTACTAATTCATGGACTATACATTAAGATATTTACGATCACGTCAGGCCAATATGTTAACAATTTTTTACATCCGTTAACATTTTTTTAAAGGAATGAGACATCTGCAATTTTACTTCTATGCCCAAGTGTGGACATTTTATAATGCTTGAGTCGAGATAGGGCTTCGACAGCGGTTATCAGCGTAAGCGAGATCGTATAAAAACTGTTTATGCAGTTTCTCAAATGCTGCAATATTCTATTATAAGGTGGACGTAGCAATAAATAGTACATAATGATACAAGTGAGCTAAGTTGCTCATTATACACGAGGCTGTGGGTTGCAGCCCGAGCCGTAGGCGAGGGCGTAAATTAGCCGAGTGTATAATGAGCAAGTTGCTCACGAGTTTCATACGCACTTATTCAACACCCTTGCAAGGAAAAAAATATATATTGCACAAATGCGATACAAACAACATACGAAAATTATGGAAAATAGCGCGCAAGTTTTTTTTTTGCGCGCGGCAAATTAATAATGGTTGATTACATATACTTAGCCTTAAACCTCTTTGTTGTATTAAATCTGTATTACCCGGTTAAATTGAATTCAAAATTCAAATTCAAATTCAAAATCATTTATTCAATTTAGGCGTCTACGACGCTCTTATGAAGGTCAATTACAAATTTTAATATTGAAATATTCTACATTGTACTGCCACGTTCAGCAAAAAAAGTTTATAGAGCCACTGCGAGAAGAACGGGCAAGAAACTCGGGGCCATTCTTTTAAACGTCTTTTTACAATGTGTTATAAACAATATAATACAATTATTACAATATTTGTTTAAATTACGTAGGAGACATGTGATGGCTTGGCAGAGGTGGAATTTTCCAAGCATTTTTGTCGTTTAAGTAATCACAAACTGTGTAGTAGGATTTCTTCATCAAAATATTTTTCACGTGCAATTTGAATTTTCCTTCTGTGAGCATTGTAATATGTTCGGGAATTTTATTATAAAACCGCACACAATTACCTAAAAAGGACCTTTTATTTGTCTTTGCTAATCTAAAACATGGTACCGTTAATTTATATTTGTTCCTAGTGTTGTGATGATGGTTGTCAATGTTTAATTTAAATTTACTCAAATTTTCCGAACATACATAATATTTTCAAATATATACAGACTCGGTAAAGTTAATATATCAATTTCTTTAAAAAGATCCCTTAGAGATTCCCTAGGATCCATTTCATATATGGCTCGAATTGCACGCTTTTGTAAGATAAAGATTGTCTCTATCTCAGCAGCAGCTCCCCACAGCAATACACCATACGACATAATACTGTGGAAGTATGCGAAATAAACTAGCCGTGCAGTAGCTACATCTGTTAACTGTCTTATCTTACAAACTGCATATGCAGCAGAACTAAGTCTTCCGGCTAGATCATGTATATGTGGATCCCACTGTAAAGTTGAATCCATTTTGATTCCCAGAAAGACTGTCGCTTTGTCAATAGAGAGTTTATCTAGGCCAAGCCTAATGTTTGGTTCAACATAAGGAACATTTGGTAATGAAAACTTTAAACATTTGGTCTTTTTTGAATTTAACAGAAGATTATTAGCGGCGAACCATCCAGAGATCATAGATAACACATTATTTACATGAATGAGTTCACTATCTTTCCTATCTACTTTAAAAATCAGAGAGGTATCATCCGCGAATAAAACAATATCACAGAAATCTTTGACCATGCAAGGCAGATCATTAATATACGCTAGGAACAGAAAAGGTCCCAAAATTGATCCCTGCGGTACACCTATTTTTACGAAAGACCCGGAAGAAGTATTGCCATTTATTCCAACCATCTGTAGCCTGTCAGACAGATATGACTCTATATTGATGATTATGATTGAAAATGCTCTGTTTACTCGCATATAATTTGCAGTTAGGTACTAACTTAACTTTGTAGGGATAATTCTATTACACACTAGTGTATAATATTATTATGCACGAGGGTGTTATAGTTCGATTTATGGCCCTAAGAATGATAGCTCACTTTACGAGCAAGGGTGTTGAAAAAATAGATACTTCTGGGTACTTGAAAGTTCTGGTTTGTCTTATAACAAATCCAGTCAATGTCTTAATTATGTCAAAATGTGAATTGACTTGTCACTTTGTGGCATAAAAACGTTATTTTTAAATAGGGTTATGGAACCCTAAAGTTGAAGTTTCAATTCATGTTGAAGTTATTCTTAAATAAGTACAGGTACAAATCCTTGGCATGCATCACTTGCGTCTGTACCTATCTTTAGCGGCGGCGGCAGGCCGCTTATTTGTTTTTGCGGTTCAGTAGGAGGATAGGAACAGTGCGGAACTCTTCGGAAAAGTATAAGACATTGTGATTATTATCATAAGACAACGAACTGATAATAAAGTCCATTATGGCATTACAGATATCAGTTATTATCTGAGATATTTTATCGAATTATTGATAAATTATGATAAAATAATTGAATTCGCTACAGTGATTTGATTGTGTTTGCATTGAAAAGTGAGTTTCAAAACATTGGAATTTTCGTGTTAATAATATTTCGTGCTTTGGTGAGCGTTATTTTATATAATTATTTTTAAACCATGCGTACCGTAGCTTGCCGGATTCGTATCGCAACTAGGTCCAAGTTTCGCTAAGAAAGATAAGTAAAGCAGCGTTTTTTTCCGTCACTGTAATAGTTACCGCAAGTGGCATTTAAGGGTATATTTTAGACGAACGCCCCCATACAAAACGCAGCTCCAATCTCATTTTAATAATAGCGAATTAAACTCAATGATTTTTTACCTACGTAATCACTACCCTAATATCTAGGTTTGTGGTGCATCAGATTTTCATTAAATTATACAGTTTTGAAATAACACTAGCTCAAAAACTCGTAATTTTATATAAAAGAAAGACCCAGCTTTAAGCATCTCTTTCAAGAAAAATAAGCATGTTTTTAATATTTCTACAAAAGAAAAAAAAATTAAGCCAGAAACGATAGGTCTAATAATACACTATATTTACATGAGAGTTTTTTTTTTTATAACAAGTTGAGTTTATATAAAAGTTCACGCTTTGGCTGGCGGGTATATGTCCTCTGAGCGCTTCCGTGCTTCGGGGGGCTTGTTTCCCGGTTGTTTTCTCTTAGTTGTTAGGTTTTGTCGGAGGTTTCGGGTGGTCTGAAAACTCCGACACTGCATGGCGGCAGGAAATTTTACGAATACCCACCTGGTTAGTTGAAAATCTGTCGCTAAACACCTACAGTTCTCAAATTAGCCACTGAAGAGTGGGTGGTGATTTTATTAATATAAAAATCAAACCAACACGGTGATAGTTAAGGTAATTTCTTTGCCCAAAATGCAATATAATTTGAGAAAGGAATACTTTTTACATGGACGCCATTCTTTGATTTTAAATTGTAATAAAGATTATGAAGAGATACAAATTTTGTGCCGTAATTTTACTATACTTAGTTAATTTTACAAAGAAATTTTTAACTTAAGTATTTATGGCGCCATCGACAAAGTTTACGTTCGAAATGATATCAAGGATCCGAAAATTAGCTTTTTTCTATTTTTGTAAAAACATTTTTTGCATGGTGGTAGGGCATTTTGCGAATGCCCGCCTGGCTAGCTAACACCCTCAAGTAGAAAATCTGTCGCCAAGCACCTGGTGAGATAGTGGTCAAAGGCTAATTTATCAGGCTTAAATAAAAAAAAACAAAGTCAGGTTTGATAGGGCCCTTACCATTGTATCTTGGCAGCTGTCCTGGAGATCCAGTCCCCATTTCTTCACGGATGGTTAGTGACGGTGTGGTTGAAGTACCACACCATCACTAACCATAACATGAGATTGTAGTCAAAGGCTAGCCTATTGGCAATAAAGAAAATTAAACGCTATAATAGAAGTTTACTATTGGCATAAAATAACTACTAATTAATATTAAGAATAGGTATGTACGTCACTGCTCGTTTACTATTAATATTAAATACTTCGTCACCTCTAGCTCTATAAGATTGTTTCCTAAAGAAGTGAATGTTTCTAATCTAGGGGTTAAAGTATGAAATTGCCGTTTTATTGTAAAATATACTTCGTGTCAACATAGAACCTTAAATTCATGGTTTGAGTTTTCTGAGTGAAACTTTTTCCACATGGTACCTATGAAGTACTTCTCTTAAAATATGTGCAATATTCGATTATCAACTTTCATTTGTTTTTTTATTCAGCTAAGACAAGAAAGATGGACACTTCGAAAATTCAAGTGATTTCTGAGAACGAGTTCCGTCGCGGAACTAACGCGGCAGAAACAGCTCTCAATATCATCAATGTTGCGTTTGGAGAGGGGACTGCTAATGAACGCACCTTGCGATTTTAAAGTTTATAATGAATTATGATGCCGAATTCTTTCCAGTTCTAGAACTTAAGAGCATTACATAGCGCGTACTTCTCCATACAAAAAGAAAAAGCTCTTTTCTACCTCTTAATATTGCCCGATTTCGGTGATCTTTGTGTTCATGTATTGAACATATCATTGACTAGGCTTGTACGTTTTATTTATTCCAGTTATCTAAATAACTTTGAAGTTAGAAGAAACTTTAAAGCTTTAAAGAAAGCGGAATATGCTTCTAGAAATGCATAGGTACTATTACATGAACACAAAAATCACCGAAATCGGGCAATATTAATGAGAGATAGAAAAGAGCTTTTTCTTTTTGTATAGAGAAGTACGCACTATAGATTGAAGGTTGATTAATTTATCACAAACTAGACCAATTTGCAGCTACAAGCTGAATAACGACCCACAAAAGGTTCTATATAACAGCTTTTAGCTGATTTAATGATCAGACGTGTTGTATTAAAATGCCAACAATATAACACCATACACGTGGATCTTTAAATAGCTCGTGGACTATTTTACCCTTTTAAAATGCTCTTGTTCAGCTTTTAAAATAAAAGCTGACTAAATGATTAATGTTATTCTAATATAACACCGACAGTCACTTAAAAGGCGAATAATGTACTTCTATACACGCTTTATACGGGTATAAAGCACATAGAAGTAAATTTGTTCACATTTGAACAGCCATTGAACCATGTGTAGCCAATGTCAACACCTAGAGATCACCAGTGAACTGAATGGGAACCCTCATAGAGAACAAAATGCACCTTGGGATATAATCCTCTTAAAAACGTCCTCCAAAACATTCATGAATTGTTTCGTACAAATAACGTCTCCATGGCTCACACCTCGTTGCAGTTGGTAAATTATTAAGGTCGTAAATGAACCTAAAATCTTAAATTTAACAGTTCCATCCGGATCAAGTACATTTTAATCAATTTATGACAAGTCTGTAAAAATAAATAGAAGATAAAGACTGCATTTCAAAGACATAAAAGATTCCGACCTTATTTCATTAAACATTTACCGACACTACTTTATGACCAATACCTAACTGCCATTAAAAGATAAAATTATGATATAACACAATTTTAACTGCCTTCTTCCAGTAATCATAAAATAATTAAGTTCTAATCGGCTTCTAAATAATAAAAAAAAATAACCAAATAATGGAACTGACTTCAACACTCAAAAGTGTGAAATAACTTGCTGAAGTACCAAGATAGTTCAAAAATTTTTAACCAAAATATGGAACCGACTTCAACCCTCAAAACTGTGAAATAACTTGTAGAAGTCGGACGTCGCCGTCGGTACCATGATAGTCCAAAAGTACTTACCATCACAATATTGTGCGCATGGTACAGACTTCGACAAGTTATTTCACAGTTTTGGGTGTTAAAGTCGTTTCGATGTTTGGGTTAAAAAAATATTTCGCTCTTTTTAGTCACCATTCACCCTTGCTACTTAAGGGATCGATTGTTATTTACTGTCAACGACTATATCATCAAGATAAGAAAATAATTTGCAGTTATTGGAGTGTAACTCAAAAACGGCTTGACAGCTTTTGATTAAATTTAAATTCACACGACAAGCATCAGCTTTCAAATAAAAAAGAATTATCAAAATCGGTTCGCCCAGTCAAAAGTTCTGAGGTAAAAAAGGCAAAACGAAGACCATCTATTGAGACCCCACTGTTTGTTTTTTCCGTCCGTATGTCACTGGACTCTCTGGCTCGTAAACGATATAAGTTACATGTTTTTTTTTATTTGTGTAGAATATTAACCCAAAGAGGAATATTGGACTTTTATAGGAAAAGCCATAGAGAAGAAACAGCCAAAAACTATTTTGCACCTTTGCATGTAATCATAGAGTAAAGTAGGTACCTACGTAAACGTTAGACTTAAATCTCTTTGTTGTTACAAATCTGTAGTACCCGGTTAAATTGAAAATGCTCTGTTTACTCGCATATAATTTGCAGTTTAACTACAACTTAACTTTGTAGGGATAATTCTATTACACACTTGTGAGTAATATTATTATGCACGAGGGTGTTATAGTTCGGTTTATGGCCCTAAGAACGATATAATAAAGCCCACTTTACGGGCAAGGGTGTTGAAAAAACTAAACAACATTAGCTGTTTGTCGACAGATTTTCTACTTGAACGCCTATGCTAGCTGGGCAAATATCCCTACCACCATGTAAGATCTTTGTTTATGAGTTAGATATAAGTAGAACACGAACGCTGCGCTGAATGATAATATAACCTAATTTTTTTATTACCTCAGTAATAGTGAGTGGAAATGGGTCTGATACCGTGCTTGAAGACACAAGACGAAGACGAAGACCACTCGAAGCAAATAGACCGGGAAATCAAGCAGTGGATCAAGACGTACAATGAGGTGAGATGCTCAACATCATGCTCAACATCACCTATGATGTATATAGGTAACGTGTGGTATGCTGGAACATATTTGGCTCAAGACTCAACAAATAAGCATAGGATGTTCTATGGCATTGGCGCCGAGGCGCTATGCTGCCAGCATGCCGGGCACGCTGTCACCTGTTCATGTTAATGATCCTTTTTATTCAGTGTTAATGGGTTGGAGCTAGGGTTGCCAGATCAAGGTATGTCAATTCTTGGACATTTTAGGGTTCGAAAGGGAGCTGGTACTTTGCTCTCAAGTTTAAATCCAAATAAATATACAAACAAACTGACATATTAATTAATACAAAAAAATAAAATAACATATCTCAGCGCTTGATCGATACGAAGCGTGATCAAAATGCTGGCACATATTTGGCTCAACGAATAAGCATTGCAATTCAACGGGGCAATGCTGCCAGCATGCTCGGCACGCTGCCAACTGGTACTGGACTGGAGAATTCAGACTGCCTATGAGTCTACTATGACTTATAGGTTGTCTAAATGCTTTTATTGTAGTAGCTGTAGTGTTGTATATAGTTCGTAGTATTTTATTTAATAAAGGCATACCGCCGGTAAAAAAAAAAGAATTAATACATATTAGTTGAATTTAGTGATTTTATATCTCAGAAAAAATAAATGGAATTATTGTTACACACACAAATTTATATGTTATCTAAATTATCCTTATAGGTACCTTATACTCGTAGTGTCCTTATAGGTACAGGCCTATCAACTTTAAAATCACACGCACGGTCGGCATGCGCCTTGCTTAGCACATATTGGTGTCCGTACGTTGGTGAAAAAACTAAAACTAGTGTATTCCGGGATAATAGAGAGAAATTACTGGACATGGGACAAATCACCTCATTCCGGGACTATCCCGGATTTCCCGGACGTCTGGCAACCTTAGTTGGAGCATTTAGACTGGCTGCGGGCCTGCAATGGCCTGTAGGTTGGACAAATGCCTTTGTTGTAGTAGCTGTAGTTTAATATACAGCTTGTAGTGTTTTGTTAAAGGCATACCGCCGGTACAATAAATATCACTATTAATAAGGTCTACGCTTTGCCTTTTCGTTACGGATTCCTAAAATACGTCTTATTTTAATTTTCAAGGCAATATGTCAACATTAAGTTCATTACCATTACCAATCTAATAAGATTTCTGGGCATTTAAGCACATAATATAATAATAATAATAATGCGACGCGTGATCAAAATGCTGGCACATATTTGGCTCAACGAATAAGCATTGCAATTCAACGGGGCAATGCTGCCAGCATGCTGGGCACGCTGCCAACTGGGAGTGGGCTGGAGCATTTGGACTGCCTATGAGTCTGCTATGACTTATAGGTGTCTAAATGCTTTTATTGTAGTAGCTGTAGTGTTGTATATAGTTCATAGTATTTTGTTTAATAAAGGCATACCGCCGGTAAAAAAAAAAGCACATAAACAATATACTTAGTACAATGTTACAGTATCTCAAAAAAAAAAAAACAGAACCGACTTCTACACTCAAAAATAAATTGGTGATATAACTTGTTGAAGTCGGTACCATGATCGTTCAAAAGCACCTATTATCACAATATTGTGTACCAACTCAAAGGTGTGAACCAAGTTATTTCACACCTTTGAAGTCGGTTACATTTTTAGGTTAAAAATATATTTTCACTCGACCCTTTTGCTACTTCAATCAATTGTCATTCATTGTCAACGACTATATCAACGAGATAGGAAAATATTTTTCAGTTATTGCAGTGTAACTCAAAAACGGCATGACCGATTGTGATGAAATTTAAATGGAACCAAACGACAAGCATCAGCTTTCGAATAAAAAAGAGTGTTCAAAATCGGTTCACCAAGTCAAAAGTTCTGAGGTAACAAACATAAAAAAAATACAGACGAATTGAACACCCCCTTCTTTGATGTCGGTAAAAAAATAGGACATTTTGGCTGTAGAAAACAGTTTCTTTCGTTGTAACTCGTTATTCAACTTTCCACACTGCGGGCTGCGATTTGTTGTTTATCATTTGAAATATGTGTGGAAAATTGCTTATATCTGCTAACGTGGGAATGGTTATTGACATTTCAACCTCGATAAAAGTGTAAGGTTCTAATAATGTTTATCTGCAATCGTGGCGCACGTCACCTATCTAGGTTTATGTGTGCGCCTTTATTTCTTCCATATGGTGTTGTTCACTGTCTACTGGGAAGGGTAAATTATAGTACTACATTTCAGTGACCACCATTAGTTGTTGTCTGTCAGAATTACATTAATTTAGGTACATAAAATGTTACAATAATGAGGTGGGTCGAAGTACGGACGATCGGTACAAACGCGGGGGGGCAACTGAGCGCATGAGGCTACTTTTGCAATATCATCACTTTGCGCTCACGTTGCACGTTTCCCTACAAAAAGTTACAAAAAACATAATTTACTTCAATTATAACCAACGCTAGTAATTATACTCTTTACTATAAATTGGCGTAAATTTGCTACAATATATGATCTTGCACCTAGAAATTTCCATAAGTGAGGTGAAAATAATGAATAGTTACTTTGTGTTTAGTGTTACTTTGCGGAAATCCATATTTAATAATAACAAATATTTTTAGAAGTATCTTAAGATAACATTAAATAATATTTAAATAAAACACTTAAAAAATTATATAAAAATATATATCTAGTGACAATTCCGAGTGATTGGCTCGATCGTGCGCTCGATGAGTCAAGAACTCCTGAAGATGCTTCGTTTAGAAGCGTGACTAGTTGAATATTATTCCGGTTAGACTACGTGATGTTTGTGACGTCACGCAGATAACAGGAAAATTAGGCGGAATTGTCACTAGACATATATTTTTAAAGTGTTTTATTTTAATATTATTTAATGTTTTCTTATGATACTTTAAAAAATATTTGTTACTAGCTTTCCGGGCGCGGCTCCGCCCGCGCGTATGTCGGTTATCGCGCAAAAATATTAACCTCTTTTTGCGCAGTCGGATAAAAACTATCCTATGTTTTTTCCCGGGTCTCAAACTATCTCCATACCAAATTTCATTTAAATCGGTCCAGTAGTTTTGGCGTGAAAGCGTAACAGACAGACAGAGTTACTTTCGCATTTATAATATTAAGTACTGAAGTACTGATTATTGAGGTGAAAATATTAAGTTGTGTGTTGCGCTCGGCAGGAAAGTTATTTTGTTTCTCGTACCTTTGAATCCTTCGGTACGCTCAGGATTCTATATTTTGAACCACGCGCATTGCTCGTGGCTCAATCTTAGAATCCTTCACTTCATCAGGTTTCAGTAAATGCCACGCCAAATAACAATTTTGCAGTCTTGCGTAACAAATAACTATTGTCAGGAAAGTACAGTATTTTTGTTTATGCATGATAGGTTAGCCCTTGACCACTATCTCACCTGATGGTAAGTGATGATGTGGTCGAAGGTGTTGTTCAGGCTAACCTAGAGAATCAATAACAATACTGTAATCGAACCCAGAACTCCTAGATTCCATTACAAAATACTCCTAGATAACGTCGTTAGCCTGAACATCTTCTGCGACCTAATCATCACTTACCATCAGGTGAGATAGTGGTCAAAGGCTAACCTATCAGGCATAGAAAAAATAAAAAATCCAATCGATGCTGTATTTTATCTCTGCGAATGAGGCAGTAAGCTTTAAAAGGTGCTTTCAAATTAATTTCAGGCAATAAAACTACTGCTGCTGGGGACCGGAGAAAGCGGAAAGACCACTATCATAAAACAGATGAAGATATTGCACGTGCAGGGCTTTTCGACTAGGTATGAACTTTGTTTTTTTACCCGACTGCCCAAAAAAAGGAGAGTTATGTTTTCAGGAATCATGTATGTATGTTTGTGAGTTTCGTTATTCCAACATAACTGCTAAACGGCATAACCGATGTTGATGTATATAAATATGAGATATCGTTAGATTTGTCTTGATAACTCAAGTGACTCAAGTAGATAAAAAAAATCTTGACTTGTTTAATATTTATTTGTAATTTCCAGTGAAAGGGTAGAGAAAATAAAGCACATAAGGTACAACGTGCACGAATCTATCTACGACATAGTGCACAATATGTCTGCGCTGAGCATCGCCCTGCAGAGCCCTAAGAATGTGCAGTCGCAGCAATTTATACTGAAGTTTGGACCCCAAGGACCTTTCGAATACACTGAGGTACCTATAAAATAAGTAATAACACGGTATATTTATTTATTTGCTGATAGATAAGCCTTTGACCACAATCTCACCTGATAGTAAGTGCAGATGTGGTCGAAGGTGTTAAGGGTTCGTGGCTTAGGCCCACATTGGTCGACGCACCTGTGGCTGACGCCCCCGATTCTAATAAATTTAGTATATTTTTTTTGTCTTATTTTCACTAAGTACAGTAAACGACAAACGTCTTTCTTTACCAAATTATCATACGTACCATGCATACTTGACGCAGTTATTAAAAAAGAAAAAATTAAATGGAAAACGGAAAATAAAAGGTTTAATCTTATAGTTTTCCGTGTTTAAGTTAGTAGTCACTTATTTGCTAATACCTAATGTAGCTTTCTATCGGTAAAACAACCTTTTGAGTTTACCCATTAAAACAAATATACAACAATAAGAATAATCAAAACTTTTCTATTTAAATAATTATTAGTTTTTATTTCGAAAAACGTTGGTAAATTTTGTTAGTAAATAATAAATTCCCATGTGAACTCTTATCTTCCATCTTTAATCAACACGTCGACTAACTGGGCCGAAAAACACCACAAGGCAGAATGAAAATATGATTGCCAAGTTCACTGAACAATACGAAAAAAAATGTGCATGGTCAGGTTTTTACAACAAATCCCTTTGTTTTGTGGAAATTCGACCAGAAAGTAACATTTTATTATTTATTAACTAAATAGAGATGAGTTTGCTTGTTAATTTTTATTAAAGGTAATAGATGTGTTCTATAATATATATATTAGTTTTTAAAGTTGATTCTTTTTAAATGTTACTGAATTTTTAAAGAAAACTACACATTTCAAATATTATATGATGATATATATACAATACAGGTGAACAAAACTGTGATTGAGATTATTTTTTTTTACAAATTTGTATTTGACATAAATAAATGAGAAATAACTAAGACTTTATTTTTAAGATACTTTCAAATTGAAGCATATCTACTTTATAAGTATCATTACGATATAATATATCGCATAAATTTACTCTATTTAGGTATATAGTTAATCGTTTTGTATAACATTTTTATACCTGCCAGTACATTAGAATAAAAGTTGCTTTGATTTAAATTAAATTGACCGTGGGCTTCGACCACAGGTGCGTCGACCACTGTGGGCCTAAGCCACGAACCCGGTGTTAACTGGCTCTCAAGGACAGCGGCTGCCGGAAAAAACTGTAATGCTCATTACAAGTCCCTGTAACTTTTATTAATTATTATCTGCACATAACTGTTGTAACAGAGGGTCCTCTATATAGAGGCTGTGTTTGCAAAGAAGAGGACTACGTACTATTGCACTGTGTTGTGTAGCCACAGAATGAATAAGAATTACAACGGAATCACAAGAGTCTTTCTCATCGACGACATCCTCACCACCATCACACACGTCACACTGGTCCTTCTCCGCGACATTTAGTAGTTTGGGACGGCTTGGGTATAAGCTGGCGGGGGAAATGGACAGAACACCCTAAGTAAGATGTGACTGCAGGAAATATCATCCTCAAATAGAATAGGAATAAATTTTATGCAAAATGCTACTACACAATAAATGACTGTTTAAATGATAAATTTTGACATGTTATTATCTATTTTTATTTCACTGACATAATATCAATATCCTTTTATTTAATTTAATTATTGTATTTTACATATAATTGCAGTAAATATTGTATAATATAATTTACTATAATCAAAAATATGATATGTTGCACATCAGCGCTCACCCAATTTATAAGACCCTTGTTTGTATAAACCTGTGTTAATACAATAAAAAAAATATTTGAATTTGAATATAATATTAATTTCTTTTGCAATAACGCATGCTCTACGGATTACATTACAAAATTACGTGAGGAAAACTTAGTCTGCCGCTGGCATGCTCTGACCGCTGAGCCAACATGACTTACTGTCCCCTGCCGAATACAGCCTCCTCCTTTCGGGCGGTTTGCCATAATCCCCCCGCTTGGCAGGCGTCTTGGGGATCGCAGTTAAAGATATCAGTTCCTCACAAGGCCCTGCTGCTCACCTTCCGGTAACTTTCGGTTCTATTACCTTTGGTCGTCTCTTATATCTCTTGTTGCAAAAACGACAGCGATTTGTATCAGCAGGAAAAACAATCCAGAACTCAAACTACACCTACAAGAGAAGGAAATAGAATGGTCAAACCAAATAAAATATTTAGGAGCGACCATAGACAAGAGACTGACAATGGCTTACCAAACAGACCATGCAGTAAAACATACAAGAGCAGCACGAGCATTACTAAGGCCCGTGCTCAACTCCAAATTACCGATGCGTACCAAGCTGGGTATATACAAGACGTATATAAGATCGCGACTAACTTACGCAGCCCCAGCTTGGCTACTGCTCTTCATCGAATAAAAAGAAACTGCAAGCGCAGCAAAACATTGCCCTAAGAATCATCACGAGAGCGGGTCGATACGTGATGAACAAAACCATCAGCGACAACCTCAAGATCGAGTCAGTGGAAGAGTTCATCGTCAGGCAAACAAAGAACATGTTCGATAGGGCGGACAATGGACCGCATGTGCACCTCCACGGACTCGCTCCCTTGCACGCAAGACCACCAGACGCGACAAAAATGTGGAGATCACTCCCCAGAGATCTTATGATAACTGAGGAGCCCTCGGATGAGGAAAACTCCACATAAGCCTAAGAACGAAAACCATAAGATTAAACAGCAGGAAGAAAGCACACAGTTAAGTACTGGTGCAGACAGACGCTGTGTAGAGCGGCAATTATGAGTAGCCTACACAGCGACCAAGATACCGTGGGGTAGTGGCCCCACGAGATTAAGCAGAGGCCATGAGCCCAGGGTCGATGCCCCAACCAACCCTTCAAGGTTGACGAAACAATGATGATGACGTCACCCACAGGTAGCAACGGGAGGGGAGGGGGGGGGGGATATTATAGCCCGGCATCCCACGGAGAAGAGCATGCCCCGGATGCCCAATACCCCGGATGGCGCGGTGGTCAATCCCGCACATGACTATAATTTTTACTCTAGTAATTATGTAATTGTAGAGAATAGATACATTTACTAATTAAATAATTAAACATTTCAGGAATATTTTGACCACGTTCGAGCGTTATGGCGCGATGGCGGAGTGAGAGAATGTTTCAAGAGATCCAACGAATATCAGTTAATAGACAGCGCGGAATAGTAAGTAACCACAACCTAAGAAAATCATAACGAAATAATGAATAGATTCAGGCGTTACTTTGCGGAAATCCATATTCAATAATAACAAATATTTTTTAAATATTTCAAGAAAACACCAAATTAATATTTTAATAAAACACTTAAAAAATACAAATATATATCTAGTGACAATTCCGCCCAACTTTCCTGGTAACCCGACGTGACGTCACAAACGCCACGCAGCCAAACCGGAAGAATTTTTTCTTCCTGGTAACCCGACGTGACGTCACAAACGCCACGCAGGCAAACCGGAAGAATTTTTTCTTCCTGGTAATCCGACGTGACGTCACAAACGCCACGCAGCCAAACCGGAGGAATTTTTTCGACGCGTTTCGCTTCTACACGAAGCATCCTCAGGAGGTCTTGACTCTTCGAACGCACGATCGAGATCTTTTCTCGAAGTGTTTTATTAAAATATTAATTTGGTGTTTTCTTGAAATATTTAAAAAATATTTGTTATTATTCATAACGAAATACACAAAAACATATAAGCGTGAGTCGGACTCGCTAACCACGGTTTCCGCACCAACTCAGCTCAAATGTAGGTACCAAAAATTCGCTAATCATCTCGAACTGTATGAAACAAAAATTATATATCATCACTACGTAGTATAAAACAAAGTCGCTTCCTGCTGTCTGTCACTATGTATGCTTTGATCTTTAAAACTACTCTGAAGCGCTCGTAGCGAAGTTTTCTTAGCCATTCTGAATCGATCAGCAAATAATTTCCAGTGAAAGGGTAGAGAAAATAAAGCACATAAGGTACAACGTGCACGAATCTATCTACGACATAGTGCACAATATGTCTGCGCTGAGCATCGCCCTGCAGAGCCCTAAGAATGTGCAGTCGCAGCAATTTATACTGAAGTTTGGACCCCAAGGACCTTTCGAATACACTGAGGTACCTATAAAATAAGTAATAACACGGTATATTTATTTATTTGCTGATAGATAAGCCTTTGACCACAATCTCACCTGATAGTAAGTGCAGATGTGGTCGAAGGTGTTAAGGGTTCGTGGCTTAGGCCCACATTGGTCGACGCACCTGTGGCTGACGCCCCCGATTCTAATAAATTTAGTATATTTTTTTTGTCTTATTTTCACTAAGTACAGTAAACGACAAACGTCTTTCTTTACCAAATTATCATACGTAAACAGCCAGTTAAGCAACGTCCGCCTCGGTCATGACTTTGATGGGTGACCGCTGGTGACATTTGACATATGTGCTTCGGAGGGCACGTTAAGCCGTCGGTCCCGGTTGTTGTCTTAGGATAGCAGTCGTTATAGCATGGTGGTAGGGCATTTTGCGAATGCCCGCCTGGCTAGCTACCACCCTCAAGTAGAAAATCTGTCGCCAAGCACCTAACGGTGTGTTCCGGCAGCTGTCCTTGAGAGCCAGTAATTCTAGGTTAGCCTGAACAACATCTTCGACCACATCATCACTTACCATCAGGCGAGGTAGTGGCCAAAGGCTAACCTATCAGGCATAAAAAAAAATAAAAAACTAAATACACAAAACCATATAAGCGTGAGTCGAACTCGCTAACCAAGGTTTCCGCACCAACTCAGGTCAAATGTAGGTACCAAAAATTCGCTAATCATCTCGAACTGTATAAAACAAATTATATTATATAATTTTAGAGGTTCCTAATATGATGTCAAGACTCAAGAGTAACCTTTAACTTTTCAAGAGTTACCTCTAAAGAAAACATGTTAGTATTGTCTAATGACAAAAAAGCTGTGAACGTTTATAAAGACAATATGTACCTATCAGCATTGCACCGTGCGAAGGCGAGGTGTGTCGCTAGTATGTCATAAATGAGATCCTTAGCGGGAGTCCAACACGCACTTGTCCAATTTTATTATTTATTGCTTTACGTTTAATATTAAATCAAATCAAATCATTTATTTGTTTGTAAACATGTGTAGGTATACATACTAAATTAGCATGCAAGGTCTTATTATAAGGTAGTTAGCACATACATGTTTCGCCCTGAGGCATACCAATCTAGAATTTAAAATAACATAAATTAATTTAAAAATAATTAAAATAATCAAATTGAAGGTAAAATAATGATGTCAATTTACTTAAATAGAAGACGTTCGGTAAATTATATAAGATAAAAAATGACAAATTAGAATTAAAATAATTAGATTTAATATAGTTAGAATTTGTCAGTCAGGAACTCCCCAATATTATAATAACATTTGTCTACTAATATATATTTCATCTTTCTTTTAAACAAGTCTGTATTTAAACATCTAATAGAATTCGGTATATGGTTGTAATGTAAAGCAGAGGAGCCATACAGAAGACGCTCTTATGCATAAGTGCAGTGTTAAACTTGTGCAGGCACAGTTTGGTGTTGTCTCGTCTGTTACGAACGACTAAATCTGTTAGTCGTAGAAACAGTTTTGGATTCTCCTTTACAAACATAACTATGTCAAGTACATTGAAGGTAGAGTTAATATCCTGTGATTTCTAAAATATGGTTTGCAGCTATCTATCTGGCTCAAATTAAACATCTGTGAACTGTGAAATATTGGACTACAATCATACCAAGTTTGACACTTGTTGTATGTAAGTACTTTTTTTACAGAAGAGCAAAAAACATGGAAAAATAATGTTATTACCGAGTTAGAAAAAAAACGTTATGCCACGTTAAGGGACACCATTTTTAATCAGAATTATTTATTAATAAGATTTCTTACAGGTCATTCCGTATAACTAATACTATGAACGTAATAATAATTCAAAAGAACAAAAACTAGGGAAAAAAAATACACGTTTTCTACAAGTTAGAAATAACGTATTTTTTCAACGTTTCTGTATGGGGAAGGAAAACCGTTCTTTTAGAATTATTTATTAATAAGGTTTCTTACAGGTCCATTTCATATAATACTGTGAAAGTAATCATAACATAATTTTAATAAGTCAAATTATATAATTTTTATGGATCACTGATCGATTCGTCTGTGAGAAATACTTTCACTAAATAGTAAGCCTAATATCTAAGTTAATTATTATTATGTGTTGCGCAATACACCATACTTACGCATACTCGTATTTTGTGATAATTTCAACCACCTACGGTTTAATATGGCTGATGGTGATGATGCGGTCAAAGATGTTGTTCAGGCTAACCTAGGATTACTGGCTGTCAAACAGCCAAAACGCATCTTTTGGTGCTAGTGATAGCCTTTCTGCATGAGGGTGATTTATTTTATTTTTGTTTTAAAAATATAAACACATTATTACAGTTAGGTATTGTGGGGTAACTCAGTAGAGTCAGACAGGGCTTTCATAATGCAAAAAAGGTGTGTGAGAGCTATAAACAAGGCATGGTTCATGGACAGTTGGAAACAATTATTTAAACAATGCAATATTCAGCCACTTCCGTAATGTACATTAGGTACTTACATATTTTCGTTAAAACACATCCTAAATGTTTCGAAAACGAAATGAAATCATGCTGAGGCAAAGTCGTGCCAAGTTCACAAACCAACCTCCCTGCCGTAAATATATTTATGTATTTGGAGAAATGATTTTAAAATGTGCATAGTGGTGTATAATAATTTACCAGAAGATTTTAAAGCTAAATTAAATAGATGGCTAACTAACAATTGTTTTACAGTTTACAGCATGAAAGAATAGGTACTTAAACTTCACTAAGTGATGTAAATCTAATTAATTATTTTCATAATGCTAATTTAAATTATATTGATATGACATTTTAAATAACTTGGCTAATTAAATTAACATAGGATATTAAAAATTTGCACGCCTGCTTGCAGGCTGAATACAGTGACCTAACATTATTATATACGAACTCAAAATGTAATTTGTTGATGTATTCTGGCAAATAAACATTTTAATTTGAATTTAACACCAATGCACCGTGATATACATACATATTACTTACACATAGTATTTTAAGTAAAGTGATAGCTATACAGACTGGTATTCGCAAAATGCCTTACCACCATGTACGTCCAAAGATACCATGCACGTCTAAATATCAAGAGTTCGATGTCGTTGAAATTTTCACGCATGTCCTTGAGCCTATTATCTATGCTTCTGGTTGGCAGTTATTCATTTTATTATTAGGGCGAGTGAAGCCAGGCTATCACAATCCCATAACCGGAGCATTTTGTCGTAAGTACACCTTACTGAAAAAATATCACGGCTATAGATTTGTGCTTTAACATAGTAATTTAACTTCAAATGTAACTGTCATAAAATAATATAATCTCAGCTGGTGGTAAATAAGTGATCAACGTCGCCCACAAACATCCACAAACCCAGAGGTTGCATTGCCAGTCTTTAAGAAGGGAATATGATCTCTTCTTGAAGGTTCCTAAGTCGTATCTGTACGGAAATACTTCACGGCAACTGTTTCCATAATGTGGCAGTGCTAAAAACTAAACTACTAAAACTACTACTAACGCCATCTGTTTCAAAACTAAAGAGTTAACTTCGCAGCTACAGAACTAAACTACATCATCGTAGTTAATCTACTAAATAACTAGTCTGACCATGAATACTGTTACATAAATACTATTTTGTTTTTTTAACTTTTTAATTATGTTGCATTTGGTGCGCGTTTATTATTTTAAAACTTTTTTGGATTTCGCGCCGTATCTCTTATTTTTTTGTGGTCATTATTTATCAAATTATAATATGGAATAGTATTAGTTAGTATGTAAGTTGACTCAGCATTCTTATGCTAGGCGCTTTGTTGTTTTTTGTTATTAATCATATTCCTCGTTTTGCATGATTATTATTGATTACACTCGTCATTCCAAAACGTCATTTCTTTTGTCAAAACTTTAGCCGCGTACCTATCGTTGCAATTTTCAAGTTTCTCGCAAGTCATTAAAATAACTGTACCTACCTTTGGCAAAATTTTGTGTAGTGACTCACTATTTGTACAATGTACCTTTATTTTTCGTGATATGTCATGTGGCAATATCAAATTGAGTTTTCAATAACCTAACCGAAACGAACACCGTTATTTTTCAAGCCAACCTTTTCTCAGACTCAAGTCGAGTTACTGCTCGATTCAAATACATTAGTACTTTTCTTTTATTTCACAGCTTTTTGGACAGAATAGACCTAATAGAAAAATCTGATTTCATGCCATCTGACGCTGACATACTGAGGTGTCGACAGAAAACCTCCGGCATTCAGAAAATTGAGTTTAAAGTGAAGGTAAGCTGTTTTTTCTTAAAATTTCTTGTACAGCTCCCGGGTTAACAATCAGGACTGATCCACGCATCTCTTAAAATTAAGATATCGAACCAACAATACTAGAATGCTAAATATTTATATGGCGACCAATTTTCTACTTGAGTGTGGTAGCTAGCCAGGCTGAGATTTGCCTTTTTTATTTGAAGCTGATAGGGTAGCCTTTGACCACTATCTCACCTGATGGTAAGTGATGATGTGGTCGAAGATGTTGTTCAGGCTAACCTAGAATTACTGGCTCTCAAGGACAGCTGCCGGAACAAACCGTTAGGTGCTTGGTGATTTTCTACTTAATTTCTACTTACGGTGCATTCGCAAAATGCCCTACCGGGTAGTCGGGCATTTTGCGAATGCCCGCCTGGCTAGCTAACACCCTCAAAAAAGAAAATCCGTCGCCAAATCTGACTTGACCGACTTCAACAATCAAATCTGTGATAAATGAAATAACTTGTCGAAGTCGGTACCATGCGCACAATATTGTTGTGTGATAATAGGTACTTTTGAAGTATCAGGGTACCTACCGACTTACAACAAGTGGGGTTTAGTGGAATAAGCCGTAATTTCACACTTTTGAGTGTTGAAGTCGGTGCCATTTTTTGGATTTTTTTCGTTATGCGTTGTGAACCCGCTTGATTTATAAGAAGATGATGATTATGTTTACAAAAATTTGTAGGTACCAAAATCAATGCATGGGGGCGTTCAAGACTTCTGGATGTTTGACGTCGGCGGGCAGAGAGGTGAAAGAAAAAAATGGATACAGGTTTGTATCTCCATTTCCTAAAAGCGACTATGGCAGATCTCTCTTCTACCCGAGAAACATGGGAAGGATGAAACATGGACCTGCTGCGCGGCAGTCCATAGCCAACGCCACTGAGCCATCACTGCTTTAAAAATTCAGTTATTCCTTTGTTAGAAAGAGATGAAGTCTTAGAAATTTTAAAATAAATTTTTTCCAGATTAATAGAAAAATTTCGGATGGGAAAAGATAACTTCCAGCGGGACCCGCAACCCCAGAATTCCGATCTGATGCATTTCCAATAATGAAAGGAAGCGGTTGCTGGAAAGTCGTTTTTTTTCCATTAGTTTTGCATACAATGTAATGCAATGTTTCCGACTGTGGATACCCAGATAATGTGAATTATTTAGGTTGGTAGTAGAGATTGCAACCCGGTTTGTTTCTCAACCCGGCCGGGTCCGGCTGCATTCGTAGCCAACCCGGCCGGGTCCGCCGGGTTGTGTAAGCCAACCTCTAAAGTATTCTATGAAACTTTTCTATAAAGACAATGATTTAAGGTTGATATTTATTTCAAACTGGCTCATGAACAATTATCACAATTAACAATATCATTCAAGTCTCAAAATCATTACAAAAATACAAATGTACGAGTGTAAAAATTTAAGTCGTCAATTTAGTCATGTGTAATAAAAAAATTTCCTCTCGTAAATTTTTAATTTTGTAATGTAATCCGCAGAGCTCGCGTTATTGCAGACATAATAATATAAAAATCTCAAAATCACTCTTAATATATTTTTATTTTATTTTTTTTTTTTTTTTATGCCTGATAGGTTAGCCTTTGACCACTATCTCACCTGATGGTAAGTGATGATGTGGTCGAAGATGTTGTTCAGGCTAACCTAGAATTACTGGCTCTCAAGGATGGCTGCCGGAACACACCGTTAGGTGCTTGGCGACAGATTTTCAACTTGAGGGTGGTAGCTAGCCAGGCGGGCATTCGCAAAGTGCCCTACCACCATGCTATAACGACTGCCATCCTAAGACAACCGGGACCGACGGCTTAACGTGCCCTCCGAAGCACGGAAGCGCTCAGTAGTAATGTCACCAGCGGTCACCCACCCAACTCCTGACCGAGGCGGACGTTGCTTAACTTTGCTGATCGATTCAGAATGGCTAAGCAAACTTCGCTACGAGCGCTTCAAATATATTTTTACAATTGGTTACTTTTACTTATGGACGAAGAAGTAACATTAGTATTAGTAGTTATTCATTTTTATTAGTTTAAACAAGCAGGTCTTTCCCTTTACTCTTTGATTGGGTCTATTTGAAAACATAGTATACAAATAATAAACTAATAACGCAGCTTAAAGTACTATACGTGTCATAACATAACAAATTAAATTAGACAGATATATTTTGCTAGCTTCGTTATAAACAAAACAAATTTTTATTTCCTAAAAGTTAAGTATTATGTTTTTTCTTAAACTTTGAGTGTAACTATTATTAACTGAGCAAATAGCGAAATCTTATATGCTAGGTTGTACTGCATACAACCAAACGCAGCGGATGCCATGCCAATGTATATTCTACTAGTTGGTGCTCCTGCGCAGCGCGCCGCTGTTTTACTTACCGGGTCCGGTGACCGGGCCCGGGCGAGCCCGCTCCGGCCGGGTCCGGTTTGCAATCTCTAGTTGGTAGGTTGATATACTACGAACGCTCAACACCGATTGATAGCGCAATTTTTAATATTATTAAAAAGGCATTGACACATGCATATTTTTAATGTAATAATACCGACATACATTATGAAATGATAAAATAAAAACATTGATTATTTTAACTGACTACCAAAAAAGGAAGAGGTACTCAATTCGACAGTATTTTTTTAATTTTTGTTACCTCAGAACTTGCTACTGGGTGAATCGATTTTGATGATTCTTTTTTAATTTTACCTAAGCTGGTGATTCCCGTTTGGTCCCATTTAAATTTTATGAAAATCGGTCAAGCTGTTTTGAGTCACACTCCATTAACTGTATAGTGTTTTCCTATCTTGATTATATAGTCATTGACAGTGAACGACAATCGATCCCGTAAGTAACTAGTAAGGGTCACTAAAAAGGTTTTTATTTTTTTTACAGTGTTCAATCCGATTTCTACACTCAAATGTGTGAAATAACTTGTCGGAGTCGGTAGGTACCATGCGCACAATATTGTGTAATAGGTACTTTTGAACTATCATGGTACAGACTTCAACAGATTATTTCAAACTTATGGGTGTTGAAGTCGGTTTCATTGTCTGTATATTTTTAATGTAAATAAAAGTACATAAATTATGATATGAGAGGACTGATTTCGTTGCTCTCAATGAGCTTACTGTAACCTAGTTACGACTTTGTCTATAGAACATAGATCTTCTGAAACCAATGTTTTTTTACTGTTTTTGTATCAATCATTATGTCAAGTGATAGTCTCGCTGGAACGCATACGCTGTGGCATCACATGGCCGCCTAACATATGCTGTATTACGTAAAATAGGATAGTATTACTTGTTCTTCTTAGCTACAGACACAGAATAAAAAGAACCAAGTAGGAACACTCCGCAAAGCCATTCCAATAAATAAACGACTCTAGCTACGAAGCAATAAAGTGCACTTCAGCTCGCAAAGCATGGAGTACCTAATATTTATATTCACCTACAAGCCGTCTCTCTTTCTATCGCATGTGCACGCATAGCTCTGATCTCTTCTGGCGCGGCACGCACCGTACAATAAGCCCGTCCGGACGGATACGCCTATGTACATGTAGCGACGTACCGCGGAGTGCGGAGTGAGCCAGGGCTGACACAGACAGATAGCTCCTGAAGTCATTGAGACCCTTTGCAACAAATTTAACTTGCACAACATATTGTAGTACTTATCTGCGCATATCTTTTTTTTTAATTTATTTTTTTATGCCTGATAGGTTAGTCTTTGACCACTATCTCACCTGATGGTAAGTGATGATGTGGTCGAGGATGTTGTTCAGACTAACCTAGAGTTACTGGCTCTCAAGGACAGCTGCCGGAACATACCGTTAGGTGCTTGGCGACAGATTTAACTTGAGGGTGGTAGCTAGCCAGGCGGGCATTTGCAAAGTGCCCTACCACCATGCTGTAACGACTGCTATCCTAAGACAACAACCAAGACCGACGGCTTAACGTGCCCTCCGAAGCACGGAAGCGCTCAGTAGTAATGTCAGCAGCGGTCACCCATCCAAGTCATGACCGCGGCGGACGTTGCTTAACTTTGTTGATCGATTCAGGATGGTTAAGCAAACTTGGCTACGAGCGCTTCAAAATCCATCTTCACTTACCATCAGGTGAGATAGTGGTCAAATAAAGCCCCAATATGTGCCTTAATCAGCGTAAGCGTAATTCATAAGGTACCAACCTCTAATAGTTATTTTTTTCCTGCCACTTGTAAAATAATTTGGCCATTTTCCAGGTGTTCGAAGGTATCCACGCAATCTGGTTCCTGGTGGCCTGCAGCGATTACGACCAGACCCTCAGGGAAGAAAACACCCAGAACAGGCTGAAGGAAGCCCTGGTCTTGTTCGAGGATGTCTGGCAAAGCAGGTGAGATAAGAAGGAACGGCACTGAGTACTTCCGTGTGTCCAGTTGTGGTTTGATGGCAGTCGTTTTTAGGTAATCTGTATAGGTATTAGTAGAGGAGACCTGGGAGGTCGACCTTCACCCATCTGATAACATGATAAGACATATTTTATATCAAATATAATTTATTAACAAACATGCCTATCATAATTTGCCTATCGAATTTTCATAGAATTATTTAAAAGAATTCATTTTAATCAAGTTTCTTTCATCACCTCTCTTTTCATAACCGAATTATTTTCATCTCAACTGATAGTTTTTAACACACAGAATATGCCTAGGTAGGCTTGCCTACTTATTTCTGTGCATGGCTAGGCAGCCAATTAAAAAGAATAAGAGGAATAAGTAGGCAAGCAGATGTGAACATGTAAGTCAATATAGGTAATAACCTTAATAACACCGATCTGTTAATTAAACAATCGAAATTGATATTATAAGTAAGATATTTTAATTACAAAACCAATCGTTTAAGCTTGCCTGCAAAATATCGTATATAAAATAAAAAAAATATTAAAATTTAATTAAAAATAGCTATGAAAACATTTCGATAGGCAAGTTATCATAGGCATGTTTGTTAATAAATTATATTTGATAAAAAATATGTCTCAACAAGTTATCTGATGGGTGAAGGTCGATCTTCACCGGCTCTTAAACTATATGTCCAATTAACAGTCTTATTCATGCTCGCTGGAGTCGTATACATTTTTTTTTGTTATTGTGACGAAACAAGCACGCGGCCCAGCTGATGAGCTGTAAACTTTGCCTATTACAGATGCATTTCGTCACAATTAACTAATTGCACTGGGCTCGTCACAGAGATATACCTATACAGCTGGGAAGTCCCAGCTTGAGGTTAAATGCATGGTGGAAGGGCATTTTGTGAATCCTCGTGAAAGCTCGTTCCGTCACAGTAACATCAAAAAGAAGAAAAAAAAACGTGTTTTTCATCATTATCAGCCGGAAGACATCCACTATTGAATAAAGACCCCATAGAACGCCACAAAGAGCGGTTACTAGCCGCTTGTTACCATTTGCTACCCTCAACTTTTACCATGTGTCAGTCCACCTAGTAACCAGCTATGTAGCGCAAAGACGTCTTCTGGAATACGGTAACCACTCGAGAACCTTTCTTCCCCATCGGTTTTGAAGCGCTCGTAGCGAAGTTTGCTTAGACATTCTAAACCGATCAGCAAAGTTAAGCAACGTCCGCCTCGGTCATGACTTGGATGGGTGACCGCTGGTGACATTACTACTGAGCGCTTCCGTGCTTCGGAGGGCACGTTAAGCCGTCGGTCCCGCTTGTTGCCTTAGGATGGCAGTCGTTATAGCATGGTGGTAGGGCATTTTGCGAATGCCCGCCTGGCTAGCTACCACCCTCAAGTAGAAAATCTGTCACCAAGCACCTAACGGTGTGTTCCGGCAGCTGTCCTTGAGAGCCAGTAATTGTAGGTTAGCTTGAACAACATCTTCGACCACATCATCACTTACCATCAGGTGAGATAGTGGTCAAAGGCTGACTTATCAAGCATTAAAAAAAAAGAGGTGTGGCACTCGGAGACTGCCGCGGTAAAGCTATTACATAGCATTTTTTATTAACTTATGCAATTATAAATCTCGACTCGTTAGTTGTCAAAGCCTTTTTTTCTGCCAAAATTTAGTTCCTTTTACGCACTGTAGAGGCGCTGATCAAATATAGTATCACCGCTGTGCCGGTCGGAGTGGGGGGTGTTAGGTTATTTTCGTTACGGAATTTCTGGATTCGGTCTCCACGCTCAAGGCCCGCGATAGAAGCTATGCAATAGCTTAATAAAGGTTTATCAATTCGTCGATAGAATGAGTTAACGTTTTAAAATTATACTTAGTTAAGTATACAATAATCAAGGTCAAGAGAATGCTACATCATTAATTAATCAGGTTTCTTCCTCCAGGTTCCTCTTGGAAGCCGGCGTGATCCTGTTCCTGAACAAGCAGGACATCCTCCAGCACAAGGTGGAGACGGGCCGCGGGATCGGCCCCCACTTTCCTAGCTACCAGGACTTCCACGAGGGACCTGATGAGTATACCAGGACACGGCTGTTCATAAGGAGTCTTTTCGCTGTTAGTACCAATATTTACTTCTATAATATTACTTTTACTTTAAGGCCAGCTAAGCGGATAAAGGGTTCCTCTTGAACACCTGCTGGTAAGTGATGATGTGCTATAACGACTATACCATCCTAAGAAAACCAGAACCAACGCGACGTCTTAACATGCCCTCTGAAGCACGTCACGCTCAGTAGTAATGCCACTAGTGTTAACCCAACTCATGACCGCAGCGGACATTGCTTAGCTTAGCTGATCGGAAGCTACGCTAAGAGTGGTTCAGAACCTGCCCCTATTTCAATGTTAACTGTAATTCCAGGATGTAACAAAAAAGAAGCGCGAACGCAAGAACATGTCCGCCTCAGCTGAGCGGTTCGTGCTCCTGGAGGCGACGCGGCCGCGCGAGTGCTACTTCCACTTCACCACCGCCACCGACACCGACAACGTGCGGACTGTCTTCAGGGACGTCCATCAGATGATACTCACCCACATTCTCACTAATATAGGGGTTTATTGACAATCTGGAAATATATATTACCATTTACAATTAATTTGGTCTTTCATTTTATTTTGAGTAGAACTATGGTCACAAAAGAAGGTGGGAATGAGATTTTATTTTATTTTTATATTGTGACGGAACAAGCTCGAGGCCCACCTGATGTTAAACGGAGTAACCTCTGCCTATAACAGATGCATTTCGTCATAAGTCACGAATTGCACTGCTCCCGTCACCTTGAGACATAGTTAAGTCTCATGTGCCTATAACTTCACTGACTCTAAGGACTGCTGCCGGTACACATCGTTAGGTGCTTGGCGACAGATTTTCTACTTGAGGGTGGTCTATAGTCAGGCGGGTAGGGCTCGAGAAAGGTATGTTAAGGTGGTTTGGACATGTGGAGAGAATAAATAAAATGAGATTGACTAAACATGTCACAGGACAAGTGAACGGAAGTTTTGGAAAGGGAAGACGTAGGCGAACGTTCCGAAATCAACGTTCTGAAAAAAGGCCAGGTTCAGGAGTATCCTAAACCGATGCTCATGTGTGAAAGGTGTAGATGAAGCGAAACAGATATGTCAGGGCCTCTACAGTATCGAATTTCGGGCGCGAAAGAAAGGTAAAACACGTATTGGCTCACTTTTGTTTAACTTCGTTCGTAGCATAGACTTGCAAGCATTTGCCTGTGTAGATGGATAACATATTTTTTTAATCGGATTCGTATGGTTTGTACATTTTCCAAATATGAAATTATACGTATTCGTTTGCTTAAAAGTAGTCAAAGTCGAGTTATTAATATGCAGAATGAACAAAAATACTAATGAGGATATAAATACATATGGATAACAAAGAAATTAACGTAAATTTTAAAAATCTAACCTGTATTTTCTAGAACCGTAGCGACACCTCTCGCTGATCCATACCATGTGAAAATGTTCTTTAATATCTTTTCTTTAGGACTTAAAACTGATTGAGGCATAATGGCGCTCTCGGAGTAGTATGGATGATTCCATAGGGACAAGATTTATGATGAACGATGCGGTCCAACCATAGACTATATGAAACAACAACGAACTGCGTAGCGCAAATTCGATTTTCGTTGTCTAAAGTGTCGCTCGTAACACGAAACTTTGTTGAGTAGTAGTAGCGGCCCAGGATCGTAGTAAGTGGAAACATGTGGTCTCTGCCTGCCCCAACGGGAAAGAGGCTTGTATGTTTTATGTATGAAGTAGAACTCTTTGTGAACAAGTTCATCCAGGAAAGTACTGCCACAATACCTATTTCTACCGCAACGCCTAAGATTTTTTTATCTGTAGATGCGTTGTATGCCCTCCATATTTACTAGACGAATTCTGGGTAATTACCAGAGTCACTACCAGTCTTGCACTCCCGTGCGTCCGGTGAATACATCGCCACTAATCGTGTCTTTTAGGAATAATCTGTGGAAAATATGCCTTCCTTGTGTCTTTAGACTCTGCACCAATTATAAAAGCACTGTGAGAGATAAGAAAACTGTTTCATTTCACGCGTAATTATTGCTTTTATTAATGAAATAGAAAATATCGACATTTTGTTTTATCTAAGGAACTATTCACAATGAAATGGATGAGCGAGATATGTGTATCGGTAGGTGTGTGAGAGTGAAAGAGATCGCAGTGTAATGGTGATCGGAACGTCTCGTGGCGGTTCGGTGGTAACACGAATTGCTTATTTATCTCTTTCTTACAACAGATATGACGCATAATATTTGAACGTTCTTTTCTCGTTCTTTCTGTCATTACAAACTGCATATACATGTGCGTAGGTATGTAGATAGGTAAATTCTAGTAAGCTTTTAGAGCAGTGGTGTTCGGATATAACTACTCTAATATTTCACCTCTCTGCGCAACGCAGTAATGTTCGCATCACTGTGTTCTATTATGAAGGGTACTTATATAGGTGCCGGTGAAATTACAGGCACATAAGACTTTTTGAAGAAAGGTCGTTACTTTTTGTCTCTGGGTGATGCGCGTGGAGCAGTTCGCTACTTGTTGTTAAATGCATCTGTTATGGGCAGAAGCTATACCGCAGTTAAAAAAGAATATTAGAAAACAAACTTCAACACTCAATAGATTGAAATAACTTGTTAAAGTCAGTACCATGATAGTTCAAAAGTATGTATTACCAAAATCACGTGACAAAATATCGTGCGCATGGTACCGACTTCGACAAGTTATTTCAAACTTTTAAGTGTAGAAGTCGGTATAAATTTTTTGAAAAAAAAATTTTGACCCTTTTTATGACCCTTACTACTTCAAGTCATTCACTGTCAACGACTATATCATCATGATAGGAAAACACTAGGTATACAGTTATTGGAGTGTAACTCAAAATGACTAGACCGATTTTGATTAAATAAATGGCATCAACTAAAAAAGAATCTTGTTTGTAGGTAGTACAACGCAAGTTGAACTATAGGTGTCGCTCCATCCCAATACGATGGTTGCATGAAGAACGAGAGCAAGAATTACAGTTATGAGTCAGTGTCATGTTAGCTCAATTGGTTAGAGCATACCCCGGCTAAAGGGGTGGATGGACGCGGGTTCGAATCCCGCACATGACTATAATTTTTCCTCTCGTAAATTTGTTATTTTGTAATAAAAAAGAATCGTCAAAAGCGGTTCACCCAGACGAAAGCCCTGAGGTAACAAACAGCAAAAAAAAAATACAGTCAACTAATGAGTGCCTGCCAGGTGTGTGGAAACCCATATCCAAGCAAAGCGAAGCGACATGTTGCGCTTCCATACAAACGTTTTAATTGATTGTTTTTCTTCTTATTTTACATAACAAATGCTTCAAACATAGTCTTCTTCATAACAAAATTTCTTTAAAAATATCTCGAACGATTATGAAAACTAGCAAAAAGCTGAGCTTTATTAGGGCTCCTGTTAATTTTACAACCTGATTCTAGTGGTGTCATCTAGTATTAAGTAGATTAAATACGATATATTGAGTTTAGTTCTGTTGCAGTGATGATAATTCTTTGGTTTTCTAACAGATGGCGTAAGTAGTACAATAATAATACTTCATTATATCCAATGAATACTTACAAAATGATGAATGTTATTTTTTTTCAATGGTTATAAAATTATTTTTTTTTGATAGATATGAAGCTAAATTACTATGTAAAATCACAAATCTATAGGCGCGTTAGATTTTTAGTAAAAGGGGCCACAAAATGATATATGGCTCACTTTTATAACGAATATGCTAGCCTCTGATCATTATCTCACCTGATGGTAAGTGATGATGCGGTCGAAGATGTTCTTCAGGCTTATCTTGAATTACTGGCTCTCAGGAATAGCTGCGGGAACACACTGTTGGGTGCTTTACGACAGATTTTCTACTTGTGGGTGGTATCTAACCAGACAGGCATTCTAAGGAGACTGAGCTCGGAGTGTTGTAATCCAGCATGGTATCGACTTCAACAAGTTTATCAATATTTTTCAGTGTGAAAGTTCCAATTTTTAACCAACTTCCATAAAAAGGGGGATGTTCTCAACTTGTGACTTTGATATTGAGTGTATTTTTCTTTTTAATGGATGGTATATCTTTATTAATAAAATACTACGAATTATATACAACATTAGATATACTACAATATAAGAATTTAGATAACCTACAAGTCATTGCAGACTCGCAGGCATTATAGTTTTATTTTTTAATTATTCAGTTACATTCAATTACATAGATTTTCTTGAGTGGTTTCCAATAAAAGCAGCAGCGCCTTCTGAAGAACTGAACACCATCTTACGATATGGTTCCCGAGAAGTCTGCCAAGCGTGGGGATTATGGCAAACACCGCTAATAGGAGAGGATTTGTTCAGATGGGATGGCTGTTGATGTGATGTGATATCTTGAAAGAGTCAGTAAAATAGTATTTGAATAAATTAATTCTTCATTTTTTAAAGTGTACTATCTTCCACCATCTAGATGTGATATTTTTCCACTCAGCTCTCTTGACAATCATCTAAACAATATAAATAAATTCTTATCATATAATGTTTTATCAGAAGGCAATTTTTATATTCACTAGGTAGTATTATCTCTATCTTCCGCAGTCTTCTTAGGCAGCAACTACGGTTGGATTTCGGGGAGGACACCGGCTTCTGAGAAGATGTCTTCTAAAAATATTCTGTCCAGTTCTTCATCATTTCTGATGGCTAGGAGTAAATGTCTGGAAGTAATTGTGGTTTCTTGGTTAAAAGTAGCAGCAAATGCAGAAGGTGTCAAGATTTCCGAGACTATATACGGCCGCCAGGTATATAGCAGCTGCTTCATCTACTCGAGGAGCATAGTGGCCATGCTTAAGGACCTTGTGGACCCGTCCTACTGAGAATTTGAGACCAGCTCGTGATGAACGCGATTTGTTATTTTTTACGTCAATTGGCATTATGGATTTTTGAGAAAAATACCTTGTAGTGATGCTATCTATATATGGGTTTGTTTGTTGTTTAGGGAGGACATAGATGCTGGCTACCGCCTGTGCGGTCGTCCAGCTCCACCGGGTTTTGGGCGAGGGCCTGGCCCTACAATAGCCCGGGAGGGAGAAGTGCCGAAGGCACTTCTCCCGAGACGGGCGTAGAAGGCGAAAAGCGCTTTCTACCTCCGTCTCCTGCGGACGCCGAAAACGTACCGCTATTATAGGAGGGGTTGACAGCGAGCTCAAGGGCACCACTGTGGTTCGGACCTCGGCTTGTCTCGCTGTCGAGAGACATGGGGGGGATCGGAGCAAAATGCCTCTGTGCAACTGCAGTGTTGCACAATTGGGCCCTACTGAATAATACTCTTTGACTATTTGGAGAGCAATTTATCGTGACCTTGTTTTTGCCTCGAGCTCGCCGGCGAGCTCGGTGTTTGATTGTGTGACCTCTGATTACCTCACACCTGGGGATTTTACCTCGACGACTTGCGGATAACGCTAAAGCTGCCAATGTAATGGCTGCGATGGGGTCATCCGGGTCGTCTAATACCTGCCGTGGTCGGCGACGGGGGGGTTTGAAAAATGGGATAGAAGAGGCAGTCGAGTAGTTCGATGCCTGGACAACCAATGGGTTCGGGTGGTGGGGCGCTCGATCAAAGTATCGGCGGGCGCAGTCCTTATTGAACTGCGCTAGAGAGGGAAGCTATATATGGGATAGAGTTTGCGGTTTATATTGATTTTAGTAGCTGGCAACTAGTGTGTAGGTGCGGGAGGTACAGGTTTGTCATAATTAAATATTATGGCTACTTCTCCGAGATTGCGGTCTTTGACTGATTCATCTGGTCAAAAATAATTTATGTATTCAGACGGTAATTTTAGTGTTGAAACAGATTTGCTTGGAATATGTGTGTAGCCAAATTTCACCTCACTTTCAACTCACCTTTATTTCTGATGCTACGAAAGACTTGGGTGGTGTGAACTTGACGTGCTGAATTAATGTATTATCTGTGAAGACTTGCGTATATTTCATAATATGTAAGCAAAACAAGAACCCGCGTTGCTATCTATGGCTAGCTGGGCCGATTGTCTAATACAGACATATACCATCCTCAACTTACTATCTTAAGGGCCTGTTTCAGAATGTTCGCGTAAGTTCCAGTTATACTACCCAGAACATATTTATTAAACAAAACACTATCTTAGCGATTCACAGTCATCGATTTAGCCTATCCATCGGTTAAAACTTGAAACGCGCTGCATTTTAACTGTCATTTTTATCATTCAGTTATTTTATGTGTTGGTTAGCAACCCGAAACTTTATTAGGCCATTCTGAAACGGATCCGAGTAACAGAATAAGTTATCTACTTTTGACAAAACTAAAGAACCAATCATTTAAACAAAATGTTACAGTTTAATGGTTTATATGGGTTTTTGACCACATGAATCAGATAAATCAGATCTTTGTACAAAATCTTCAAAAACCCGTGAAACCTATTTACATCGGTATTCGGTTTTAACGATAGGAATATATAACCCAAACGTATATCTCGATTCTAGTTTAAAAACTCTGTAACATAATTTGTAAAGTAGATACCTACATCAAATAGAAGCCCGTTCGAATCAAAAACATATGAATTTAATATTTATTTTCATGTCTCTAGATTGACGCTGACCGAGCTGCAAGCTTACCTTCGAGACCGTTCGTCGCATAGCTGTCATGACATCTTTTATTAAAAATAAACAATGTAAATTATAATCATATCGAAAGAAGATCAGTAATTAGCAATCAACAAAAAAATTGTCAAATCTGCGTTACATTACTTCTAAAAATTAAGTATAAGAAGTAAACTAACGTAGATTTGGCTATTATGGTTTATAATGACAACAGATCTTCTTTCGGTGTGATTAATTTACATCGTTAATTTCAATAATATACCACGGTATATATGTCACAGCCAAAGTAATAAATCTGGATATTATATATACTGTCTAGCCATTATATATAATGTCTACTCAATTTAGATAAAGTGATAATTGACACAAAATTTTACACAAATAAACGATCGAAATGTATTACTTTAAGTAGTAATTATTAATAATTCACGACACATATTGGTAAAAGTTATAAAAAGGGGTTAAATATCATTTAGTCTAGGGCAAAGTCATATTTAGGTGCGACGACGAGCGAAGCGAGGAGGAGCGTTAGGTTACTTGTGACTACAACAACGCGCGAGCCGAGCGAGCGAAGCGAGCGTGCCGCGGCAGCGGCCGGCGATGCGCCACATAAATTACTACTATTCTTATATTTATTTTTAAGCTCTTTCACCATTCTGGTGCGCCCTCCGTGACCAATAGAAATATGAGTCTCATGAATAATATCAAAATTTTGTGTCAATTATCACTTTATCTAAATTGAGTAGACGTTATATATAATGGCTAGACAGTATATATAATATCCAGATTTATTACTTTGGCTGTAACATATATATTAGATACATCAGCGTTACGTTTCCTACTCATCTATTTTACTGACGTTGTGTTGTGAGTAATTGCTGTCACGGAAATCCATTTTTATCTGAGAAATATAAAGATTCATATATACGTAAAACTAAGTGGTATAAAATATATTTAAAAAAAAAACTGGTACCGACTTACACGAAACTTTACACTGAAAAGTGTGAAATAACTGGTGGATGTGAGTACCATGCTGATTTAAAAATTGACCTCACATTAGCTTGGACTGACTTCCACAAGTTATTTCATCCTTTTCAGTGTTAGAAGTTGGTTCCGTTTTTCTTCAAAATTTAATAATCAAAATATTTTTTTTACTATTTTTAGTCACAAGCTTATTCACTCGCCTGGTGTTCTCGTCGACAACAGCATAATATACTATTAGATCATCCATATAAGCGAATACATTTTTCAGTGAATTGACTATAACATATTATAAACTACTCAACCTATTTTGATGAAATTTATATGGTCGGAGGTATACCCTGGTACCAATAATAATTTTGAGAATCGGTCCACAAATGGGAGAGAAGTCGGTGAACATAAAAAAAATAAAAAAGTACTAACAGTTGAACATAGAACCACGTCCTTTTTTGGAATTCTATAAATATAGTAAAGAAACAGTTTGACATTAAAATAAAAATGGAAACCGGAAGAGCCTCTCCTTAATTAGTCAATCAATATTTTTATATTAGACTTCGTGTCTTGTGAAGACGAAATAGGTTATTTTTATATTTAGTTACCTACCTAAAGGTACATTTTATGTATTATGTAATTTTTGCACTTGATTCAAAGCTTCGCTGGAAAGCTCATGTGAAAAAGAAACGCGAAGAGTTAGAAATTCGTTACAAGAAGATGTAACGAATTCAAAATAAAATAAAATTGTCTTGTACAAGCAAGTCCTTATGCCAGTATGGACTTATGGCTCAGCTATGGGGCTGTACCAAACAAAGCAACATCCAGATAATCCAACGATTCCAAAATAAAGTACCTACTCAAAGGTATAGTCAATGCACCATGGTACATTAGAACAGTCAACCTCCATCGAAATCTCAAAATGGAAGTCGTTGTGGATATAATAAAAAAACATGCAGAAGCTCACGAACATAGACTTCACCACCACGTGAATGTTGAGGCAATCCAGCTCCTTGACAACACAGACATAGTGAGAAGGCTAATAAGGATAAAACCTTTTGAGTCAGTGTAGTTAAGTGACAGTGATAAGTAGTGAAGTGAGTGCTACATATAAAGAACACAAGAACACATAGTGTCTTCCCCTTAATAGAGACAATAAGATAGGTGTTAATGGACACATTCTTAACTTTACTCTATTTTAGCAGTTTAAGTCAAACTAAAATTACTCATTAGTCCGTATTTTTGGCTAGATTGTAATATAATGACGTACTAAAAGTACATCATTAGACAAAAAAAAGTAATTTTTAACTTACCAAACCTTGAGCGTTGTTCAAGGTTTGGTAAGTTAAAAATTAATCCCATTTATTTTTCAACGTATAACTATATAACATACAAGATGTTTTACGACACAAACGAAAGTAATACCTCCTGCACCTACTCACTAGTTGCCAGTCACTAAAATCGATATTAATTGCAAACCCGTTTTATGTACATCGCAATTCTACACATTTTTAGCTCTTACGAATCCAAAATGTCTGCAGTCGAAAAGAAGATATCGCGGTCAGCGCGAGCTGGGCTTAAGTTCCCCGTATCCAGGATTCACAAGATCCTACGTGATGGGAACTACGCGCCTAGAGTAGGCGTTGGTGCTGCAGTATTTTTAGCAGCAGTTATGGAGTACCTGACAGCGGAAATTTTGGAACTATCCGCGAATGCAGCCAATGATAATAATAAGAACAGAATTGCTCCCAGGCATTTACTCCTCGCGATCAGAAATGATGAAGAATTGGACAGGATGTTGTCGGGAGCAGTGATATCAGAAGCTGGTGTCCTTCCGCATATACTGCCGCAGTTGCTGCCTAAGAAGACCATGAAGAGAGATCAATGAAGAGTACCTATTAGGTATAAGTAGATTTGTGATGAATCACAATTTGACAAAGTCCCTTTCGGGACTGCAACGTGTCTGTGTTTCTTATACAATAACAACATTTGTCAAATGTATTCACCCTTAAATAACTCAAAGAAATATATTCTAAAGAGGAAAGATTTGTATTTTTGTATGCAACGAATAAACTTAAATTTCTGCGAGCTTCTTGCTTCTCGAGCTTCTTAAGGTTATAACATTAGGTCCATGCGGTTCAAGTGCGCTAACAATTAAGAATCGTAGTTGTTATCAAAAAAAAATAACGGTATTTATTTTGATGACAAAAAAAACAAACTGGCTCTTGTTATGTGAAACCTCAGATAAATAAAGTCATGGCACACGATACAAGAGAAGCTAAAAACATTTTAAACAAAAATGGAACCGACTTCAACACTCAAATGTGTGAAATAAATAACTTGTTGAAGTCGGTACCATGATAGTTCAAAAGTACCTATTATCACAATATTGGGCGCATGGTACCTATTCGACAAGTTATTTCACACTTTTGAATGTTGAAGTCGGTTCCATTTTTTGGTTAACATTTTTTTTACTCGTTTTAGTGACCCTTGCTACTTACGGGATCGATTGTCATTTACTATCAACGACTATATCATCAAGATAGGAAAATATTTTACAGTTATTGGAGTGTTACTCAAAAAAGGCTTGATCGATTTTGATGAAATTTAAATGGGACCAAACGACAAGCATCAGTTTTCAAATAAAAAAAGAATTATTAAAATCGGTCCAACCAGTCAAAAGTCCTGAGGTAAAAAACAAAACAACATACAGATGAACCTCCTCCTTTTTTTGATGTTAGTTTAAAAGGATCCAGTTTGAGTTCTTTAGTGTGATTCCTACTCAGTTTGAACAGTTTTTATAAGTTTGTTTTATTTTAGGTTTGTAAGTAATTAGTTTATTTCATTTTTAACGAATTTTGTAACTTAAGTTCGTATTAATAATTCTTATTATGATGCAGTTTTATTTCACAGATACTTCGATTTAGTTAGGTATATATATTTTGTATATTATGTGTATATATACATATGTATATGTACATATATACTATGTGTAAGTATTCCATGTATAATGTGTATTGTTTTTTTTTTTTTCAGATTTCTTTGTTTCATACTAACGTTCACAAGTCTTCGTTGTCCTGTCCATCCAAAGGTTGTCTGTAAGAGATTGCTTAAGCGATAAGACCGCCGATTGCATTGCCATTGTACATATTTAATTAGAGGTAATATATTTGTAAATGAACACATACATTTAACTTCAATTGCTTTATATGTCAATAATTGTTTTGTAAATATATTGTCCTCATTTTTCTTTTGTTGGTATGCAATAAAGAGTTATCGTATCGTATCGTATCGTACTTCATAAATTAAACGTTAAAATTATTAAAACTTACGCTCATATTGATATCTAATATATTATATGAAGAACACGGGTGTTTGAGGGTGTACTTACTACGAGTGTAAAGCGTGACGCGACCGCGGCGGACGTACCACACTCAAAATCCTGAGGAAGGCTTCCGGTAGAAGCCGAAACATTGTCGATAGCGATATCGACTCATAGTAAGTTCACGTTCAAACACCCGTGTTCTTCATATATTAAACGTTAAAAGTCCATGTTGAGATCGATCACAACTTTGTGATGCATATGATTGTCACATGCATAAATAAACAGTTCATATTCACTTTTTTAATTAAGAGCATGTGTTATTGCAAACATATTAAAATTATAGGGTTGCGTCATCATTAACAAGATTAAAGCTAATTGCAAAATTAGTCTTGTTTGTAGTACAACGTAAGTTGAACTATAGATGTCGCTCCATCCCAAGATGATGGTTAAAAAGAACGATACTGCGGGCAAATACTGCGGGCAAACCTACATCCCTGATTTTAATCCAAGGAGTAAGTATTGCATGGACACAATGTACTTTTTTTTTTTTTTTTATGCCTGATAGGTTAGCCTTTGACCACTATCTCACCTGATGGTAAGTGATGATGTGGTCGAAGATGTTGTTCAGGCTAACCTAGAATTACTGGCTCTCAAGGATGGCTGCCGGAACACACCGTTAGGTGCTTGGCGACAGATTTTCAACTTGAGGGTGGTAGCTAGCCAGGCGGGCATTCGCAAAGTGCCCTACCACCATGCTATAACGACTTCCTCATCCTAAGACAACAACCGGGACCGACGGCTTAACGTGCCCTCCGAAGCACGGAAGCGCTCAGTAGTAATGTCACCAGCGGTCACCCATCCAACTCCTGACCGCGGCGGACGTTGCTTAACTTTGCTGATCGATTCAGAATGGCTAAGCAAACTTCGCTACGAGCGCTTCAAAACATACTCGTATATTGAGTAATGACACGTTTGGTGATACTATTGACATATATTATTGTTAGACAGAAACAAAAGAAAATGTGCAGCCCTGAAAAGGGCTTTGTCATTAATAAATTACACCATCACCTTAAATTTCCTCATAAAGTTACTCTTCTAATATTTTTATTATATATTCCAAATCATATTTATGCCCGTTCACCTCTCACTCTCCTAGCCAGCTGAATGTCTTTAGGCATAATGGTGACCCTTTTAGCATGGATCGCGCAAAGATTCGTATCTTCAAAAAGGCCGACCAAATACGCCTCACTAGCTTCCTGAAGCGCCATAACTGCTGAACTTTGGAAGCGTAAATCCGTCTTGAAATCTTGGGCAATTTCTCTTACGAGCCGTTGAAACGGCAATTTTCTTATCAGCAACTCTGTGCTCTTCTGATAGCGGCGTATTTCGCGCAGCGCTACGGTTCCAGGACGGTATCTGTGTGGTTTTTTGACGCCACCAGTTGCTGGTGCGCTTTTTCTAGCGGCTTTTGTCGCTAGCTGTTTTCTTGGTGCTTTGCCGCCGGTTGACTTGCGAGCGGTCTGTTTTGTGCGGGCCATCTTGTTGCTCCGTCAGCGACAAATCACAGAATGATTCAAATTTTTCGAATTCGTCGCTTTTATAGGTGCAATTTAGTTGGGTACAGAGAGGAAATGAGGGTAGATATATATTTTAGAACGATTATTATAGGTGCACGTACTTTAGAAGCAGTGATGGCCCTGTTGGAATAGATGGTGTAATGACACGTAGCTGTTCCGTTACTTCGAATATCACCGCGAGCTTGAGATTGACCGCAGGGTGGTAGGGAATTTACGAATGCTCGCCTGGTAACTTCATTCCCAAGTAGAAAACTTGTCGCTAAGTGTCTGATTGTGTGTTCCAATAGCTGTTATGGCAAGCTCCCATTCTAGCTTAGCATGTAGACCGTCTTCAACTGCATGATTACTTACCAACAACATAGTTGAGACATTCGATAATCTGTAAGGAATAATCGTACTGCTGCAGAAATAGTTATTTGTTGTGCAAATTTGTTATTTGGTCCTTTTATTGAAATCTGAATAAGGTTCAAACTATATAATAGAACCTACTGCATACTGAAGGTTTTCTAAGGTCCGAGAAGCAGAAGTAACATTGCTGCCGAGCGCAATACACAATTTTTACTGATAAAACTAGGTGCAATAAAAACAGCTTAAATAATGTAGTAAATTTGCGTTAATGTATGGTTAAACAATAGTCACTAAAATTGGTTATATTTAACGCAAATTATTTTTTCTAAATCTTTAACGAGGTTTGAATTTATAAACCATTTCTACTAGTGGATGAATATCATTTTTCGATCCAGATGGCGACTAATAAACATCACTTCTCGAGCTTGGGATGTGAACACAAACTTTCTATTGTATAGTTCAATTTTGATGGAGTTTTTGTTGGTATAGGTTATGAAAAAAAGTAAGTACAAAAAGAAAGAAAATATATTTACTCATGACATATGAATTTACCTAATTATGCTATTTACCTCACTTTTGAATAAGTTTTATTTATTTTTATATATTTACTAGCGGCCCGCCCCAGCTTCGCACGGGTAATTGTGACTATTATCTTTCAATCTGGAGCAAATTGCACCGGTGTGTAAATCAAATTTTATTTATTTACAAATCGGTTCAATACTTTAGGAGTTCATCGCGGACAAACATAGTGACACGTAATTTTTATATATAAGTAATGATTTATTTATTTTTGATATACCAACCCTCATCTGATGGTAAGTAATGTGATACAATCGAAGATATTGTAAACGCTAATATAAGCTGAGTTGATTTTGGTTAACATCAAATCGATCGTCAATTTAATTATTCCCTTGGAATAAGGTTCAATATGAAACTTTACATTACGACGAAAATTCTTCCGGTTTGGCTATGACGTCACGCATAATAGGATAACTCACTAGATACATTTTTAAGTGTTTTTCTAAAACATATATATAATGTTTGTTAAAATTGTATGTTAAAGTTGTTATTATCTAGAAGTATATAATGTTTGTTAAAGTTGTTATTATCCAGAAGTGTCTTCTTGCAGTAGTGCCTAAGAGCTAGTAATTATAAAATTACAGACTTGACTAGAATTGTGTCCCAGGGTGATGGGCACAGTGCAGTTCGTCTCTGTTATAGGCATAGGTTACCGCTTCAGATCAGATAAGCATCGTGTGCGTCTCACAATCCCATAAAAAATAGGTGGGCACTTATGTTGTTTGCAAAAAATTATATAAGCAAAAGATGTTTAATTCTAGAAGCTACAAGCAATCTTTTGAAGTAATGGTGGCCGAGCGGTAATAGCTATAGACTGCAGTGCCGCAAGTCCAAGATTCGAACCCCACCGGTGGCTTAAGCTACACCACAATGTGGAAGGGCATTATGCGAATGCTCGCCTAAGCTCAAGTAGAAAATTTGTTCTCAAGAACCTAACGGTGTGTTCCGGCAGCAGTCCTTGAGATGCCTATTAACACCTTCGATCACATCATCACTTACCATCAGGTGAGATAGTGGACAAAAATGTATCTATCAGAAATTAAAAAAAACCTCAATTTAAGTAGATATGAATGTAGATTAAAACTGAGCAATTGGTTACAAAACTAACTATTCAGTAACAGAAAATGAATTATCTATATAAATGCTATAAAAATCTCTGCCTATAACAGCTGCATTTCGTCACAAGCACAGATCACAGAAACTAAAGGATCTCTATGGTCACAAGTCACGAATTGCACTGCGCCCGTCACATTGAGACATAGTTGTTAAGGCTCCTGTGCCTCTTATTACACTGGCTCTCAAGGACTAAGTACTGCCGGAACACACCGTTAGGTGCTTGGCGATAGAAATTTCTACTTTAGGGCGGGCATTGAAAAGTCCTTTGGATGTAAAGTTAATTGTTCAAAAGTAATGTTGACCAATGGTTCATGGACCAATCAACTGTTGCTAAAACGTTTCAGAATCTTCGAAAAATGCCCTTCCACTATGCGGTGCAACTCAAGCCCGCGGCGGGATTCGAACCTTGGACCTGCGGCACTGCGATCCACAGCCTATGCCACTGAGCCATCACAGCTTCAAATTTTGATTAATATTCTAAAATTGAAATAATGTAAATTAATGTAATTAATAGTTTTAAATGATTTAGGATGATTTTATTTTGATTTTCGTCATGTATAAATGCAATCTCAATCATTTCAATTTGTTTATTAGGAAGTAAATAGACTTCCCATAACAGGGAATCCTAGAGGGAAATCTTTTGATATAAATTATTTTTTTGTAAAACAGTGTCATGGAAAATTAAATTATTATTATGTTGTCTTAGGTTTTCGCGATTGTTACACATAGTAATCAAACAAATGTAAACGGTTTAAATCGCGTAGGTAAATATACCATCAAGATGATAAATATATCATCAAGACTCAGTCACCCCGTGACCATGATCACTGCAAAGTGTTTGAAACGTTGGGACAAAAATAATGATAAATATACGCGATTTAAACCGTTTAAATTTGTTTTAAATTATTATTATTATTATTATGATCTAATTGGACACTGTCTGATAAGAATATTGAGTGGTCTAGGAAATTAATGATAAACATGTATATTATATTAATTAAAAAAATAAAAAACCTAACTGCAAATTGTTTGTTTTCGTTAAAACTTTGATCGTTCATTGAAATAAAAACTGCAAGTTTTATATTTATGTAACCTTTTCTTAAATGATTTCCTACTCGATGGGGTTTGAAGAAAAAAGAAATCTCTCACAGTATGTGTACGTCTACAATCTGCCAGTTTGGTTTTTTATGTATATTACCACTTGCGATATCAAGACGAATCTAACGATATCTCTTACATTAAAATCGGCTAAGCCGTTTAGAAGTTATGGCGGAATAAAGAAACTCACAAACATACATATATGAACACCGAATACATAACTCTCCTTTTTTGGGCAGTCGTGTAAAAGTTTGATTGAGGAAAATCATGTGTACAGCAACACAAGTAACATGATGCTGTTTTTATTGCTAGCCTTATTATTTAGCCTTTTGTCCACAATGTCACTGATGGTAACTGATGATGTGGTCGACCGTGATCATCAGGCATAATCTAAAATGTCTTGATTTTAAAGAGTAGATACATCCTATTTGATATTTAGTTAGGTTTGTGTGCCAGCAAGAGCTTGCATGTTCCGCAAGTTCGGCAAGTTGAGCAAGCAACTTGCCGAACTTGCCGAACAGGTATACGTGGGACAAGTGAACGGAAGTGTCGGAAGGGGAAGACCTAGGCGAACGTTCCGAAATCGAATTGAAGACGTTAAGAAACAAACCAGGTCAAGAGTACCTACCTACCCTAAACCGGCGCTTATAATAAAACGTTAAAATTGTTAATAATAAAAACAAATTGGTATCCAGAAGACTTAGTATAAACTCAACCAGTCTTGCAATGCATCACAGCTATAAGTATAGCCAATAGCCCAGGTAATAAATTATATGGCTTAATGTGTTAATCTATTCTATACTTATAATAAAACTGTAACAGGTCCAATTCTGTACTACTGTACTGATGCCGAAACTGTATTTTTTTTTATTTTTGTCTGTCTGTCTGTCTGTCTGTCTGTATCCCGGCCGCGCATCACTCCAAAACTACTGGATGGATTTCAATGAAACTTAGCATGGTTTGAGTTCATACTACAAGGTAGGATAATTTAGATTTTTATCCCGAAATTCAGCATGGTTCCTTGGGAGAGGGGATGAAAGTCAAAATATACACTTAGTTGTAATTTAATAACGCGTAGTCCGATTTCATACGTTCTTTTTAGGGTTCCGTACTCAAAGGGTAAAACCGGGACCCTGTTACTGATATTTCGCTGTCTGTCTGTCCATCCGTCCGTCTGTCTGTCACCAGGCTGTATCTCAAGAACGGTGATAGCTAGACAGTTGAAATTTTCACAGATGATGTATTTATGTTGCCGCTATAACAACAAATACAAAAATTTGGCCAAGTGCGAGTCGGACTCGCACACGTTAAAACAAAAAAACCGGCCAAATGCGAATGGGACTCGCACACGAAGGGTTCCGTACCGTTATCTGAAATTTTATTGTACGGGTGCCCCCTTAATTATTTATTCTAATTTAATTAATTATATTTAAAGGAAACATAAAACCAAATATTCTGTGAATAGTTAAAGCGTTTACCAGTCACCTTTATTAGTATCGAGCAAGAAACGGTAAAAAAATCAAGGTTGTTTTATGGGGGCCCCCCTTAAATATTTATTTCATTTTTAGTATTTGTTGTTATAGCGGCTATAGAAATACATCATCTGTGAAAATTTCAACTGTCTAGCTATCACCGTTCTTGAGATACAGCCTGGTGACAGGCGGATGGACGGACGGACAGCGAAGTCTTAGTAATAGGATCCCGTTATTACCCTTTGGGTACGGAACCCTAAAAAGGTTGAAATATGAAATCTAATGTCGTATAGCTAATGGTACGGAACCCTTCGTGCGCGAGTCCGACTCGCACTTGGCCGATTTTTTTAATTAGAATAGTGGTTCTTTAAAAATTATCACGTAAATATTTCAAAGTCATCGGGTTTGCAGTTCAGAAATTACAGACCAAATAACTTGACACCCAAAATGTACAGAAACCTTTGAACGTACGGCTCATCTTGAGCTGGCAGTCGCACTTTATCGTATAGGTATGACTTTGACTTTGACTTTGCTGATACTGATGCAAAAACTGTTTTTTTTTTTCTGGCTGTCTGTCTGTATCCCGGCCGCGCATCACTCCAAAACTACTGAATGGATTTGAATGAAACTAAAAATGAATTTGAATGAAGTTAAAATGTACACTTAGTTGTAATTTATTAACGCGTAGTCCGATTTCAATAATTCTGTTTTTGTTATAATAGTGGTAATTTAATTATTTTCCCGTAAATATTTCAAAGTCCTCAGTTTTTCAGTTAAGAAATTACAGATATCACAAACTAAATATTTCGTTTTAAATAACTTGAACCGCGGAATGTTGAGAAACCCTTGAACGTACGGCTCATCTTAAGCCCACAGGCAGCCCGGAACCCCACGGGAAGCCCGACACCCCACGGACAGACCGGCATCCCACGGGCAGCCCGGCATCCCACGGGCAGCCCGGCACCCCACGGGCAGCACGGCACCCTTATTTAGTTTTGCAAGCTTGCTACGATAATACTCTAAAATGTGGTACATTCACCACAATCAGTTTTTTTAACTACATATCTTTCTTTTGCCGGATACATTTCGGAGACTGCGCAATGGTAGTGCACAATGTTGTCTTAGGTTTTCACGATTGTTAGACTTAGTAATTAAACAATTTTAAACGGTTTAAATCACGTAAATTTATCATTATTTTTGTTCCGACGCGACGTTTCAAACACATTGTAGTGATCTTAGTCACGGGGTGACTGTCGGGACAAAAATAATGATAAATATACGTGATTTAAACCGTTTAAAGTTGGAAGTGCACAACTTTAGTAGATTGTTATACAAGGGTCGAAAGGAATTGATAACTTTCACCCGCGTTCAGCTCTCTACTTTTCATTTCGAATTTAAAGAAAGTAAAAAAAAGTAGCTTTTCTAAAAATTATTCATTGAAAAAATAACATACTTACTAAAAAAATATGGAGAGGTTGAGAACTATTTGTGAAATTTTACGTAAAATTTTGTTTGGAATATTTACGGCCAGCTATAGCCCAAATAGGAAACTTTCTGCTTTTCACTACTAATATAAGTAATAACGATATAAAAATAGTATGTTTTTTTATAATATTTATTTTGATTTTAATAACATGAAGAAGGTAAAAAATAGTAGTTTTTCAAAATATTTACTAAAATAATAAACATGAGTAGAAGATACAAAGATACACTAAGAGTTAGAACAATGAAATTTAGGGAAATTTTTAGTTAGTTTATTTTTAACCTACACTTTTTACCTTATATTTAGTTACTACCCTGCCAAACATAGAACAGTTGTTATTATTTGTTTTATAACAACTTAACATATAATAAAATCTTAGACATATAACTTTGTTTACACCAATGGTTACCATGATTACAAGTCATTCCAGCCCAAGAGAAGGAAGCATTTACTATGAGTTTTTCCCGGCCTTAGGTGGGAAGGAGCGTCTCCTACCCGCTACTCAGATCAAACAAACACTACTTTCCGAGAATGAGAAATAAAAAAATATTTTCGATCTACCGTCAAACAAACCGCCGTTTTAAAATCGAAATTCTAAAGCAACGCACAAGGTACTTTGCTTCAACATTTATTGTGCGAACCGGGAAAGAACTCTCGGAGTTACTTAACTACTGTCTTCTGGAAAATACAACCCGGGAGTTTTGAAATCCAAAGTAAAAAGCTCCATTCTGAGCTATGGTTTACTATAAGAGTGCTTCACCGCAGACCACAGTGTTGCTTAATATGAGATAAACAGTGCATAAATGTGTATAATTAGTCTGCAAGTACGGCAATCGCGAACGAAGTCGCGGGTACAGCTAGTAACTAATAAAACACTCTAATTGTTAGATATTCAAAATTATTCAATTTATTTAACAACAAAATTATCCACTAAAACACAGGAGTTGGTTATCTCCATTGAACAAATAGTATCACACGTTGCCCTGCGTTATACTAAGGGTCTGTTTCAGAATGTTCGAGTATAAGTTCTGGTTATACTACCCAGAACATATTTAATAAATAAAACACTATCTTTGCGTTTCACAGCCTATCCATCGGTTAAATCTTGAAACGCGCTGCATATTCAATGTCATTTTTAACATTCACGGACCCTTTAACTTTACTAGGAAATTGCACAGATGAGTGCAATTAGCTAGTAAGTAAAGTTTTTTTTTACCTTTATAATGATGATCCAACCTGTTAATCGAAATACAGATAAAATAGGTATACTTTCTGCGCAAAAGAGGGCACGGCCGGCGCTCTTAGCTCGGAGTAGGCATTGTTTTTTACGAGACAAAGAACTTGTCGTGTCAGACAGTACTAGAAAACTTATTGTTTTAGGTTTTGAGTCTCATAGTAAAAGGCAATGCTTCCTCCGAGCCAAGAGCACCCGCCGCGGCATCACTGGACCGCGCTGGGCTCCCTCTAAATAGAGTTTTGATATACATCTTTTAACAGGTTATCCTCGTGCTTATCCTTCACAAACAAATAAAAAAAAGCAAACTTTCATCTCAAAATATTTGTTCTACTAACAGAAGTCGTTAGCATTTGAGATTGTGTTCACCATAGTCAAGACATGTTGTTGTAGTATCATGTGGCTGTGCAAGCAAGTTTAACGTATAAGTCCTAAAAGGACGAATAACATTAAGTAGTTTTTGAAGGGCAAGCGGCTGCAAGTTCGGCAAGTTCCTCAAGGGGCTGCAAGTTCAGCAAATTCAGCAAGTACGGCAAGTTTGGCAAGCGGCTGCAAGTACGGCAAGTTTGGCAAGCGGCTGCAAGTTCGGCAAGTAGGAACGGCAAGTTCGGCAAGCGGCTGCAAGTACGGCAAGTTTGGCAAGCGGCTGTAAGCTCGGCAAGTAGGAACGGCAAGTTCGGCAAGCGGCTGCAAGTACGGCAAGTTTGGCAAGCGGCTGCAAGTTCGGCAAGTAGGAACGGCAAGTTCGGCAAGCGGCTGCAAGTTCGGCAAGTTCGGCAAGTTTGGCAAGCTTCTACTTAGGAGTTTGAGTTACACTCCTATAACTGAAATATATCTACCTATCTTGATGATATACTTAGCCGTTGACAATGAATGGCAGTCGACCTCGTAACTAGGGTCACTCAAAAGAGTGAAAATTTTTTTTTTACCAAAAATGTAACTGGCCGATCAACACCCAAAAGTGTGAAATAACTTGTCGAAGTCAGTACCATGCACACAATGTTGTGATAATAGGTACTTTTGAACAATCATGGTACCGACTTCAAAATGTTATTTCACACTTTTGAGAATTGGAAGTCGGTTCCTTTTTTGGTTATTTTTTTTTTACCTATTTAAATCATTTACATATTAAGCACACCAAAAATCACACAGATTTCTCCGATATGCGAACTAAAGTCGAGTTTGTTTACAAACAACAATAGATAAAGCTGTATGTACACAAAATTACAAAAACAAGTTGACAGCTATGTGTCGCACTCAATCACACATAACTTAAACTAATGCGGAAAAGGGACAACGGTATTTTTTCACCGCACAGTAAAAGACGATTCGAGCCGATAACAATGTTACTTTTACGAAGTGCTATGCTATGATGTATTTTAATTCGAAAGTCGAAGCGCTCGTAGCGAAGTTTGCTTAGCCATTCTGAACCGATCAGCAAAGTTAAGGAAGGTCCGTCTCGGTCATGACTTGGATGGGTGACCGCTAGTGACATACTACTGAGCGTACACGTGCTTCGGAGTCCCTCTGTCGGTTCTGGTTGTTGTCTTGGGATGACAGACGTTATAGCATGGTGGTAGGGCATTTTGCGAATGTCCGCCTGGCTAGCTCACACCCTCAAGTAGACATCTATCGCCAAGCACCTAACGGTGTGTTCCGGCAGCTATCATTGAGAGCCAGTAATTCTAGGTTAGCCTGAACAACATCCTCGACCAAATCATCACTTAATATCATGTGAGATAGTGGTCAAAGGATAACCTATCAGACATAAAAAAAAACAAAATATAGAAATAGGTTACATAGGTTACATCTTGTCCATATCCCACGCTATGATAGATTAACTCTTTATTGAAACACCATAAGTTAGAAAACTATAACAAACAAAAAATAAGACTAAGTGATACAATGGGCGGTCTTATCGCTCAAAGCGATCTCTTCCAGACAACCCATTTTTTTTATACAAAAGGTGACAAACAAGCAGACGGTCCACCTGATGGTAAGTGGTCACCGCCGCCTATGAACACCGGTAATATCCGCAGCATTACTGGAGCGTTGCCTACCATTGAGAGAAAGGACTCTATTCACGCCTTCTTTTGAAGCGGTTTAGGTTGTAGACCTGAGGAAAACCTCAAGGGGAAGAGCATTCCACAACTTACAGGTACGTGGCAGAAACAGACGATTAAATCGGGTAGTGCGAGACTTCCACGTATCTATAATGTGTGGGTGGCTCCTCTGACGATAGCGGCCAGTTCGGTAATAAAAGCTTGAAGGAGGAATGAGGTCAAAAATCTCTTCAGAGCATTCCCCGTTATAGTACCTACCTGTAGAACAGGCATAGCGAGCCAACGTCACGACGTACGCTCAGCGATTCCATTTGTAAGAGAGATTACATAAAAAAGGCGACTCGGTTGTTTCACAATATTAAACATTTAACAAACTTTAAGTAACTAAATTCAATCTTAAACACTTTAAATACCTACCTAAAGAGATCTTATTTGACATTATCTTAGTATCCCACGATATGTGAGGTTGGCAACAATTGTTCCCCTAGTTTCGTGGCTCGCGCACATGTCCTTAAAGAACTCCATTTGTACCTTCTTTAGCCTTCTTCTGTCTTCTTTATCCGTCAACGTTCATACTCAATAATCTTCTCGTCCTTTCCCATGAGGCTCTTGGCCTGTTTTTTTCCTAGATTGGTATGGGTATCCATACCAAGCTAGTAAAAAAACAGGCCAACTTCGAACCAACGGAACCCTCCGTGCGCGAGTCACACTCGCACTTGGCCTGTTTTTTTACTAGCTTGCGGGTTCCGTACTGTAACCGTCCATCTGTAACCTAATCTTGCAAGTTACGGACACTTTTCATTGTATAGGAGCCCCCTTAATTAAAAAATATAATAATTAGGTAATTCTATTTAAAGAGAACATACAACTAAATATTCTGTGAATAGTTAAAGCGTCTACCTGTCACCGTTATTAGTATCGAGCAAGAAACGGTAAAAAATCAAGTTTGTTGTATAGGAAAAAAAATATATTTTATTTTATTTTTAGTATTTGTTGTTATAGCGGCAATAGAAATACATCATCTGTGAAAATTTCAACTTCAAACTTTAATCTACTCATCAAAGTTTCTGTCACTGAAGAGCCTACGATCGATAGTAGGTACCTGGGTGGAACTAGGGTATTTCTAAATCTAATACGCCACGACCAACGCTCTGGGTCGTACCTCGTTCAAAGGCTGGCCATCGCCATACAGCGTGGTAATGCATCCAGCGTGATGGGCACCTTTGGACCAGGTGCGACCGGGGGCGGGCTTTTTTGTTAGTCTAAGTTTATTGACTTTTAGTATCCTTAAATTTATGTAAATTGACATAATAAATGAAAATTAATTTCAATATGTTATTAAAAGAATCGAATACTATAATACTAAAAATAGGAAAGATTTGTGATTCTGTATTTTTAAACGATTACAAAAAAAAATACTAAAAAATGGAAACGAATTCAACACTCAAAAGTGTGAAATAACTTGTTGAAGTCCGTACGATGATAGTTCAAAAGTATGTATTATAACAAAATTGTGTGCATGGTACCGACTTCGACAAGTTATTTCACACTTTTGGGTGTTGAAGTCGGTTCCATTTTATCTAAAAAAATAACTCTTTTTAGTGACCCTTGCTACTTACGGGATCGATTGTCATTCATTGTTAACGACTATATCATCAAGATAGGTAAATATTTTTCAGTTATTTATGTGTTACTCTAAAACAGCTTGACAGATTTTAATGAAATTTATATGGGAAAACACGACAAGCATCAGCTTTACAATATTAAAAAAACAATCAAAATCGGTTCACCCAGTCTAAAGTTCTGAAGTAAACAAAAATAAAAAACAGACGAATTAAGTACCTCTACCTTTTTTAAAGTCAGTTAAGAAGTAAAAATCTTTTCACCTTTAGAATCCCATCATCCCTGATGAGCAAAGGCTATAGATTACTACAAAAAAAATAGTTTTTTGTCAAATACCCGTACGAAGCCGAGGCAGGCCGCGGTATGATGATAACTGCATAAAATATAAACAATACGTTTGCCTTTGTTGTTGTCTAAGAAACATTAGATTTTCGGCCCTGAAAAGGGCCTTGTCATATATTACAAATCCAAACAAAATAAATACTATTTTTATATATATTTTCTAAATTATCCACCAAAGCCGTATAGCGTCCTTCCTTGCCTCTTGAGAGCATAGACCACATCCATCGCTGTCACAGTCTTCCGTTTAGCGTGTTCAGTGTAGGTAACTGCGTCACGGATGACATTTTCAAGAAACACCTTCAACACACCACGAGTTTCTTCGTAGATTAACCCAGAAATACGCTTCACGCCGCCTCTTCTCGCCAATCTTCGTATAGCTGGCTTCGTTATCCCCTGGATGTTGTCTCGAAGAACTTTCCTGTGGCGCTTGGCGCCTCCCTTCCCTAATCCTTTGCCACCTTTGCCGCGACCTGTCATTTTATTAGATGTGTACAGTGCTGCAGTCGGACGCGTAATACCGGAATTTTTCTGCGAGCGCTGTATATATAGTGTGGTCGATATGTTTTAGTTTCGCGGGTAGTTTGTAATTCACTGTGTTGAGTCACATTGTTATCGCTGAGTTGCTTTCGTAGAATACTGGAGTAACATTGAAGCACTTGTAGCGTAGTTTCCTTAGTCATTCTTGACCGAACTATAATAATAATAATCAGTACTATTTAATATTATAAATGCGAAAGTAACTCTGTCTGTCTGTCTGTTACGCTTTCACGCCAAAACTACTGGACCTACAACACACGAAATCCATTATTATACTGGACACGCAGAGCACTGACAGCTGCCTGCGTACATCTAGTCCACAGACGCGAAGGTTTTGAAAACTAAGCAACGTCCGGCGCGGTTACGACTTAGATGGGTGACCGCTGGTGACATTACTACTGAGCGTGCACGTGCTTCGGAGGGCACGTTAAACTGTCGGTCCCGGTTGTTGTCTTAGACTCGTATTAAAAAATGCACCAATCAGTTAAGATTGTTCTTAGGACGCAGTTTTTAACCAACTTCCAAAAAAGGAGGAGGTTCCCAATTCGTCTGTATTTTTTTGTTTTGTTATGTTTGTTACCTCAGATCTCTTGACTGGTTGAACCGATTTTGAAAATTCTTTTTTTATTTGAAAGCTGATGCTTGTCGTTTGGTCCCATTTTAAATTTCATCAAAATCGGTCAAGCCGTTTTTGAGTTACACTAAAAAGATTGAAATTTTTTTTTTAACAAAAATGTAACCGACTGCAACACCCAAAAGTGTGAAATAACTTGTTGAAGTCGGTACCATGATGGTTCAAAAGTACCTATTATCAAAATATTGTGCGCATGGTACCGACTTCGACAAGTTATTTCACACTTTTGGGTGTTGCAGTCGGTTCCATTTTTGTTAAAAAAAAATTTGACAGATGTTACATACATTATTAATGTCAAAACTGCATTTATTAGTATGACCTTAGGATGACAGTTGTCATAGTCGTCGGTATTAGCACGTTTTGGGAATGCTCGCTTTGCTAGCTACCACCTTCAAATAAAAAATCTGTTGCCAAGCACCTTATAATGTGTTCCGGCAGCAGTTCTTGAAAGCCATCAAGTATTTTTGAAGCAAGATATTACAGGAACATGAGACTTAACCAACTGTACGTCTTAGGGTGATGGGCGCAGTGTAGTTGCAGAAATGCATCTGTTATAGGCAGAGGTATTCGCTTAACATCAGGTGGGACTTGTGCATGGTCCGTCCTACAATTGGTTTTATAGTACCTTTAATCTACACTAATATCATAAACAGGAAAGATTTGTATTTTTGTATGTAACGAATAAACTTAAAACTACAGGATCGATTTGAAATATTTAACCATTAGAATCCTTCATTATCCCCGATGAACACAGGCTGTAGAACATTTTCCAATAATTTGATTTTCTTTTTTGTAATTTTTGTTATACCCGTCCGATGCTGGCGCGGCACGGCCCGCTTGTCTGTACATACAAGACAAACATAAAACGTATTGGCGTATTGCAGTGGAATAAAATATAAGGTCAAATCTTATGATAAACGCTTGAAATATTTCATAATGGTTTCACTGTCAACTCGTAGAGAGATATTAGATGTGGTATTTTCTTATAAACTCTTGAGATATCATATAAGCTGTCCTGGACTATTGAGTAGGTTTAATTATAAAATTCCCTGGAGTTACCCTCGTGGATATATAAAACTTTTATGTCCTCCCTTTCGACATACTGTTTTAGGAGCAAATTCCGTGATTCCCAGACTGAGTAGATCTTTTAATAATTGTGCCGTGACAGCCGACGCATTTGCGGAACCCTTAGGGCGGTTTCGCAAAAATATAACTGACTTCTTAATCAGTCAAAGTGCGTAGAAGAAGTAACAAATTAATATCATTTGTATTTTAATTACATGTAATTACTAATAGCATGTTGAGTTAAGAGATTATACATTAAGCAATGTACTATAGTAGAAAATAATGTCGTGTACTTACGTTAAAATGTAATAATTGTTGGCTGAGCAGAAATAAATAAAAAAAATATATAAAGAAAACACACATAAATTGTTACACTGAAACAAAATAGTACATTATGATACAAGTCAGCTAAGTTGGTAATTATACAAGAGGCTTTGGGTTGCAGCCTGAGCCGCAGGCGAGGGCGTTAATCAGCCGAGTGTATAATGAGCAAGTTGCTCACGAGTTTCATAAGCACTTCTTCAACACCCTTACGAGGAAAAAAAAAATTGCACAAATGTGATATAAACAACTTATATATATTTTTGTTACCTCAGAACTCTGGACTGGGTGAACCGATTTTGAAAATTATTTTTTTGTTTGAAAGGTGATGCTTGTCGTTTGGTCCCATTTTAAATGTCATCAAAATCGGTCAAGCCGTTTTTGAGTTACACTAAAATACCTGAGAAATATTTACCTATCTTGATGATATAAGTAGTCGTTAGCAATGAATCATAATCGATCCCGTAAGTAGCAAAAAATCCCGTAAGGTCACTAAAAAGTGACCTTACGGGACACACTTATGGATGTTGATCTATTTAAAAAATATTATTGGAGAAATGTTATTATAACGTAAGCGAATTCTTGACTGACAAATATCTGAATTAATTTTATATTAAGTATTGACAATATAATAATTTTTTTATCTATCTAGAATACAATTACAACGGGGTAATGCTGCCAGCATTTTAGGTACTCTACCCGTGGACAGTGACCTGAGCTCTGTTTTCTACTTATGATTGCCTCCTGGTAGAAAACAGAGCTCAGAATTTTTAAGGGTAATATTTTTAGGTCATAAGTAGATATAGTTAAATTATTTATTTATAGTAATTAAACAACTTTAAACGGTTTAAATCGCGTATATTTTTCATTATTTAATCCCGACGTTTCAAACACTTTGCAGTGATCGTGGTCACGGGGTGACTAATTCATTTTATTTGTCACATAAGTTATTAAGAAATTATTTGGTCTACCGTCAGATTTTTTTATATTAATCATAACGTTCCCTATTCACGCAGTATTCGCTCACAGTGTCCAGAGGTCTTGCAGATTTGTGTCGGCCTTGGGATTTAATTAATTTTATCACAGGATCCCAAGCAGGTGGTACTTGCCAACCATCATCTCTATTGAAATTTGGGTACTTTTTGATCTCAATAGCCTCGCGTAACATTCTTGGCATAAACCGGTTCTCTCTAGCGAGGATTTGTATGGCTTGTCAAACCGAATGTAGTGGTTGGGTTTGTCCTGGGCATGTTCACAAACCGCGGACTATGTGCAACAATCGCGAAAACCTAAGACAACATTATTATTTATTTATTTTTGTATTCGTATATGTACTATTCATTTTTTCATTTAATCTAGAATTTAATTTATTATTGACATTGTATTTACATCATATTATAACTTGTGTGAATTATTCATGTACTTTTTACTAAAATCATATTTTTTTCTTATTTGTTATTGTTATCTTTTAGTGTTACAGATACTACATCATTATTTTATTTTTCACAAACACTCATATATTTATCCACCATTGGCGTGTTTCACTTTTTTGTCTCCCGCAACAGTCGATAGTTGCAAGACAAGTAAAAACTTAAAGCCAACGAAAGACTTTGGATAGTAAAAAATAAATATTCAAGATGGCGCCAAAGGTACCAAAAAAACCACTAAAGTCTATGGAAAAATTAGTAAAGAAAGTCATAGTGAAAAAGAAAATGAAGAAAAGAAACTATCAGAATTTCGGAATTTATATCTACAAGGTTTTGAAGATAGTGGACAATACGAAAAATATGACGATTTCAAGGCGTTCAATGAACATAATGAACAGTTTTGTTAATGATTTAATGGGAAAAATAGCTGAAGAAGCTGGAAGACTAGTAGCAAAATCTAAGAAGAACACAATGGCAGCAAGAGATGTTCAGGCAGCTGTAAAACTTGTTGTACCGGGCGAGTTGGCACTCCACTCCATTAGCGAAGGAATAAAGTCCATCACGAAGCACGCCAACAGTTACCCAGCTGCAGACTAAAGAAACATTGGCAGAAATTTGACAGAGTTAATATAAATTAAGATAAAATATAATTAAAACAATTGTTAATATTTAGTTGATAGTTAGTGCTAGTTCTAATTGTTTATTTTCAAAATACAAGGTCCTTTTCAGGGCCGAAAATCTATTTGTTTCTGGACAGACATGAATCAAACGTATATCCCATGCTTATTTCCTTGTCGATTATTATTTACTAGCGTTCACACTGTTCGGTCACACTGGTGACGGTTAGGAACTAATATTCCTAACTTTAATGCTGTTTGTATAGCAGTGTGCTAGTTTTTCTTGCTTATAGGCTACCCGGAAGACGGCTGCCTGTAAAACACGTACTGTCATCAGATTTTAAGGCGAATGGTAAGGGGAAAACACTACGAATAAATATGTAAAGAAGTGTAACTCTCATACAGTGACCGCTATGATTTCGGACTCGTCGACTTCACAATTAACAAAACATGCACGTTTCCAACTTCAATAGTATTGGTTAATTGATTTGGCGCTTAGAAATGATTGTATCTGATTGGTCGCGTCAAGATCATGTAGTCACCGCCGTCATTCCTAAAGGCCAAAGCCAAACAGCACTTTCATACATAATACATAGCACTTTGTGTTTCATACAGAGAATTCTATGAGACTAACAATGTTCCGAACTACTTTTTGATTTAATGTAAAGTTCCTGTTGCATAAAATTATCCAGGGTAGTAAAGTATTAGTATCCAAAATATTATTATTTACCATTGACCTATATATACTAGACGCGACATCTCAAACGAGGATAGTCGACCGGTGCAAGTATGCTGGCCGGCATTCTCTCCCCCACACGTAGCTGGGCACTCGTAAAAATTACACGCACATTACGTTCGAATATTGTGTATTATCAATTATGTATTTTGAATAAACAATTTTCGAACGTAAAACGCATGTAATCTCTACGAGTGCCCAACTGAGTGTGGGGGAGAGTATGCCGGCCAGCATACTTGCACCGGTCGAATATTTTCGTTTGAGATGTCACGTCTAGTATATATCGGTCAATGTTATTTACCCGTTTATGAAAGCTATTCCTGTATGGCTTCTCCAGAATTTTAGATGATCTAGAAATGCAGAAACTTTGTTACTGGGGAGGATGGTAAAAGTATCATCTACGTACCGTTTGTAGATCTTCGCCACAGCCACAGCTGTGGAGAGAGCTCTCTCCTCGAAGTCTTCCATGAAAATATCGGCAACAACGGGGGAAACCGGAGAGCCCATAGCTACACCATCAATCTGTATGTAGAAGTTATTTTCCCAGAATAGATAGCCAGATGTTAGGCAATGTTCCAGTAATTCTGCATATTCCATGGCAAGGTCATGCTCACTTAGTCTTTTCTTGACAATTTCAATGCAATCATGTACAGGTGGGCTGGTGAATAACGACTGTACATCAAACCTAACCATAACTTCATCATCAGTCAATTGTAGATTTTTAATTTGACTGACAAAATGGTAAGAATCCTTGACATGCGCACTAGTTTGACCGCGAAGTGGAGACAGTATTTTAGCAAGGTGTTGAGCTAGTTTGTATGTTGGTGAGTCAATTTGGCTTACGATTGGGCGCAAAGGAACGTCTGTCTTGTGTATTTTTGGTATTCCATACAGTTTTGGTGGTTTCACACACGAAGGTGCCAGTGCCGTGACGTCTAACCCAAGAGTATCGGAGTGTTTACAAATTATTTCCTTAGTTTTTGTTACCATTTTAGCTGTTGGATCACTTTTTACTGGTTTATATGTGCTCTCGTTATGCTACGTTATAAAAATTTCTGACGGTAGACCAAATAATTTCTTAATAACTCATGTGACAAATAAAATCGTCCCGTGACCACGATCACTGCAAAGTGTTTGAAACGTCGGGATAAAATAATGAAAAATATACGCGATTTAAACCGTTTAAAGTTGTTTAATGACTACACTATAATATTTTTGCAGAATTAACACACAATTAACGACATCGCACTACTGAGACAAAGTCCGATCATCGAACTATAAATATTGTGACTGATATTGTGACTGATCGGACTGAAGATCTCAATAGTCCGATTGTCTGTATCACCAGACTACTGAGACGAAACAGTAATATTAGTCTACTTATGGAATTACTAAATTATGGAACTACTGATACTAGACGAAATAAACACTATCTTTGCGTTTCACAGTCATCGATTTAGCCTATCCATCGGTTAAAGCTTGAAACGCGCTGCATTTATCATTCAGTAACTTTATGTGTTGGTTAGCAACCTGAAACTTTATTAGGACATTCTGAAACGGACCCTTAGTCCCAACTACTTAGTAAAAATATTGGGGACTACCGAAAATGGTTGGAGAAATGCCAGTCGAATTGAGAACTTAAAGTACTTATAGCCGAGCTGTTATGACTAAGGACTGCAGTACCGCAGGTTCATGGTTCGATTCTCGCCGGCGGCCTGAGCTTCAATGCATGGTGGATTTTGCAAATGCCCGCCTGGCTAGAAACCACCCTCAAGTAGAATATCTGACGCCAAGCACCTAACAGCGTTCCGGCAGCATTCCTTAAAAGTCAGTAAAATTACAGGCACATGATGAGACTTAAAGCAACAGCTGTATTCGTCCATATTTTTTATATTTACTTCTTTCCATCCTAAGGTTGTCTGTAAGAGATCGAAAACACCACCCATTGGACCTACATAAGTTAATTACTCCATGTATTGTTTCCATTGTTAATTTGGTGTCAATAGTTTTCGTATCGTATCATATCGTATATCTCAGGGTGATGGGCGCAGTGCATCTGTTATAGGCAGAGGATACAGCTTAACATCAGGTGGGTCTCGCGCTTGTTCCGTCACAATAACATAAAAAAAAATAACTACCTTGAAATTTCGTTAAAAATAAAACAACAGTATGAACTTTACATCTATTTACTCGCAGACAAGCGACACGACACACAAACGCGGACAGACAGACGTGCAGACAGGGACAAATGTACAGTACAATCAGACACGAATGATCTTCGTGCCGGGCTCCCAGCGGTAGCTCCTCACCTTGTTCACCAGCGAGTCCACCACGGATGGTTTACGTATCGATTCCGTTGAAGTATAGTATTCTGGGAAGTAAAGATTTCTTTCAGTGCAACACTTGCAGTTGCTGGCTTAAAGTGCTATTAGAACCTCGGCTGCAGGCTGCGGATGCAGGCTTCGTGCAGCCTGCATCCGCAGCGTACAGCCATAGTACTACATAGACAACCAATCGACATTAAATTAAATTTTATAAAATACTTTTTTATTTTTGTTATCATTAAATATGGATTTCCGCAAAGTAACGCCTGAATCTATTCATTACTAATGTTATAGGTGAACATTATTGCTATTAAGTTTACATCAGGCGGCTCAATTTAATTAAGAAAATTAAAGAAATTCAGAGTTTAAGGGTTTTTAAATATTTATTGATGCATACATAGTGAAGTACTTTAAACGCACAATTCCTTTACACACTTGATTAAAGTGAGAACAGACAATTTCGTAAATTATTAGGTAGTGGCCGCGCTGGAACGTATAATAGGTACGATGTAGCGCAGCGCAAGTAACGTAACCACCTAAAAATCCTAAAATTTGGTGTGTTTCGTGAACGAAGATAGTACTTATTTTTGATACAGATAGTACAATTTCCGTACAGTTAAAATACATAAGTCATAGTAGTAGAGGACACGTGGGAGGTCGACCTTCACCCATCAGATAACTTGATGACACATTTTTTTTTTATCAAATATAATTTATTAACAAACATGCCTATCATAACTTGCCTACCGAAAAGTTTTCATAGATATTTTTAAAAGAATTAATTTTAATCAAGGCTATTTCATATCCTCTATTTTCATAACCGAATCATTTTCATCACAACTGATAGTTTTTAACACGCAGAATGTGCCTAGGTAGGCTTGCCTACATTTCTGTACATGGCTACCTGGCAAGCAGATGTGAACAGCTAAGTCAATATAGGTAACTACACCGATCTGTTAAACAATCGAAATTGATATTATAAGTACTGTAACAGTCGGATCGTCCAATGCTGAACACAGCCTCCCCTATATAGGGGGTATTTGCCATAATCCTCACGCTTGGCAGGCAGCTTGGGGATCGCAGTGCAAGATAATATAGTTCTTGAGAAGGCGCTGCTGCCCACCTTCTAGTATTTTTCCCTTAGTCGACTTTTCGACACCCACACGAGAAGAAATGGGGAGGTGCAATTCTAACCCGGCACCCCACGGGGAAATATTATAAGTAAGATATTTTCATTACAATACCAATCGTATGCCGGCTAGCCTGAAAAAATTCGTACAATATATTAAAATCTATTCAAGTCATTGTAGGGCCAAACTTACCAACGTTAGAAGGCTGACGCTGCACAGTTTCATCGGAGTTGCGTCTCTGCATGCCGTTAGCTGTGTACGCAGAGGAGGTGTCGAGTCTGTCACACGCGGAGTCAGTCCCGGAGGTGGAGTGTCCGCTCTGCACCTTGATCCGTCCGCTCTCGGAGGTGACGTCGCCCTGCGGACGGTTCACTATGCCCACGCAGCTGTGGAACTTGGAGAACTTGTCGTGCACTCGGTGCTCCAGGTCCACGTGGAGGCTCAGTTGCCTTCTATATCGGAAAATATAATAAAAACAGAGGAAGAATTTTCAGCGCAACCAATCTGTATCAACCCATCGCTTTCATTACTTTTTTAAACCTTATAGCTTTGACCACTATTTCAACTGATGGTAAGTGATGATGTGGACAAAGATGTTGTTCAGACGAACCTAGAATTACTGGCTCTCAAGGACAGCTGCCGGAACACATCGTTAGGTGCTTGGCGACACTTGACACTTGTGGGTGGTAGCTAGGCAGACAGGTATTTGCAAAATGACCTAACACCATGTTATAATGACTGCACTTCTAAGCCCAGAACCGACGCCTTAACGTGATCTCCGAAGCACGTGCACGCTCAGTAGTAAAACTAGCGGTCACCCATCCAAGTCATGACTTACGTTGCTTAACTTAGCTAATTGATCGAGAACGACTAAGCAAACTTCACTACGAGCGCTTCGAAAATTTGTTTTGACTTGACTATGGGCCCGAATGACCCGTAGAAGTAATCAAATGAGCCCGTGGGTTGATCGGGCTGTGGGCTGAATTGATCATATCATCAACCAAAAAGCATTTTCCAATAATCCTATATTGGACCTTCATGTTAATTCGTCTCTCGAATTTATTACAAGTTTACAACATATAGAACCCTAGATTACATAGAGTAAACAATTTATTATCTATAGTAAAAATGAAGTCTTTGTTATCAGCTCTATATCGCTCCTCCTCTCTCTTGTCTCCGACCTCTTGAGGGACGTACAATATAAATTATTAAACTATAAGTATCTTTTGGCATCCACAATAAAATCCTGTGTAATAAGGTTGTGTATTTATGATAAATATACGAAGCTTATACTGAACTCTGCTTCACTATTATTTTTCATCTACGGACCTCTGCCATACAAAAACACTTCAATGAATTAACAAATGTATAATCAACACTTGATATTAATCAGCTTGACAAGAACAACCATCAAAGTGTTACTTAAAGGGCAACTGCCGGAACACACAGCCAGGTGGGCATTCGCAAAATTCACATTCAAAAATTCAATTCATTCAAAATTCATTGTTTCCAAAATACACATTGTAAGAGCATATGCGTTGAAGCAACATCAGTGATTCGTCATCTTATGATGGTTTTGCGCAATTTTTGTTGTAAACTCACTCCACATATAAGCCATTTTTGCGTCAGGCATGATGTGTTTTCCTGTAATTGGACTTTCGCTATAAATTGTCTATTGAACTCTGTATGAAATGCTTGTTTCGTGTTAAGTCTGTTGGAAAACCTTAATAAATAAATAAATTCCCTTCCACCACGCGCTGAAGCTACTAAGTCCAGGGCAGCATACGAATTATGGAGGTCCATTTTTGATTTTGCTGACAACAGTTTCGCTTTAAGACAGATATTGTACAGTCGGTTTATGGTCTCTACCACAAAAATATTTTTTTGTCTATGGTCTTCACAAAAATAGGAAGAACTTTTTTGCTTCGTGACCTCCTTGTATTTACATGAAAAATATACCTTGTCTAGATCCACCTGCATATGTAACTTGTACAACTCACCTAAACTGGAACTGTTCCCCACAATAGTTGCAGACGGCCAGGGACTCCCCCGATGATAAGGACTTGGCTTCAGTCTTCCTCCGCACGTTGCAGCAACTAGACGTGCGCGTCTTGTCCGACTGTTCAGATTCACAATATGTCGCCGTGTCAATCTGAGACCTGAAATACAGACAAATACCTATTTAATTATAATACGTAATTTTTTTTTACAAATTAGACCGACTGTATTTTTTAATTTTAAATTTACACTCCACAGAGTTCAGGGTCCGTGACTTTTTTCAACTATGATTTATTTTATTAATAAACAAGAAATATGAAATAGGAAACATGCAACATTCCAAGGGGGAAATTAGGCCGACTTGTAACATAAATGACGCATTATTAGGGCTAACTCAAATACTATTGGTCAGAACTCACTCAATGACAAGCACCAGCGTTCAAATGTCAAAAAATAATCAAAATCAGCACATCGGCCTATAAAGAGGTATGAGGTGAGGTGAGGTTACACACACAATAAAAATACAGTCGAATTGAAAACCTCGTTTAAAACCCTTTTTAACCGACTTCCAAAAAAGGAGGAGGTTTCGTTTGTATTGTTTTTTATGTTTGTTGCCTCAGAACTCTGGACTGCGTGAACCGATATTGAAAATTCTTTTTCAGTTTGAAAGGTGATGCTTGTCGTTTGGTCCCATTTTAAGTTTCATCAAAATCGATCAAGCCGTTTTTGGGTTACACTAAAATAACTGAAAAATATTTACTTATCTTGATGATATGGTCGTTAACAATCAATCATAATCGATCCCGTAAGTAGCAAGGGGCACTAAAAAGAGTGAAAAAAATATTTAACCATAAACTGGAACCGACTTCAACAACCAAAAGAGTGAAATAACTTGTCGAAGTCGGTACCATGCGCACAATATTGTGATAATAGGTACTTTTGAACTATCATGGAATAGACTTCAACAAGTTATTTCACACTTTAGGTGTTGAAGTCGGTTCAATTTATTGGCTACATTTTTTTTACTAGGTAGGTATCTAAATATGGTTTAATGCCATATTTCTAGAAATCGTACCTTAAATTCGACTCCGAAGACCTATTCTTCTTGATCTCTGACAAGATCTGGTCAGGGTCTGAGATCTTGTCGAAGAACGAGACGATTTTCTTCAGTTTCTCTTCTGGTATATTCGTTTCTGGATCAGTCTGGGTGTTGCTCGCGATTTGGGACGTGTGACGGGCCGTGGAGATGCTTGAGAACTCGGCGTTCAGCTTCAGAATAAAAGCAATGGTAAAAAATTACGCAAAATAAGAATACCTGAGACATAATCAGTGTCATATTCTGCCTACTACTTAGTACCTAGATATGAAGCAAGAGCACTATAAGATTATAAAAACAATTAAAAAAACATTATAGAATCTGCCAAGTGAAGATAGATGGCATAGTTATCTGGAAAACTAATAGTAAGCGAATATGTAGAGGACGTTGGAAGAAATGCCATAGGGGAGGGGAGAGCACTCGAATGACAATGTCAAAACTCTAAAATGACGGAATTCAAGATGGCCGCCATACAAAGTGTTCCGAATTTCCGATGCCGCTGAAGCCAGGCCATTTACCAACGAAACCAAATTCTTTCAAACTCCCAAACTTATAGGTACCGTTTTGGAGAAACTTATTTAAATGTTTAGTAAATCGGCATACAAGTTAGCCTATAAGGGTAAATCCAGCGTACTAAGATATTTCTACGTACCGACTTGGATGGGTAACCGCTAGTGACATTACCACTGAGCGTGCACGTGCTTCGAACGGCCCGTTAAGCAGTCGGCTGTCCTGTTTGTTGTCTTTACAGCATGGTGGTTTTTACAAATGTTGCCTGGCTAGCCACCACCCTCAAGTAGAAAATCTGTCGCCAAGGATCTAACAGTATGTTCCGGCCGCTTGAGAGTCTTTAATTGTAGATTAGACTGTACAATATCTATGACCACGTCATCAGGTGAGACAGTGGTCAAAGGCTAGCCTAAATAAATTAATCTTAGTATCTGGTACATACTTTGGTAATTCCTATATGTTCATTCTCATGCGCCACCTTATCCTGTTCCCTCTCGAACCCCTCGTGGCAGTAGTGGCAGATCACCTTCCTGTCCTTGAAATGGGACAGGTTCAAATGATCGTTGTAGTTTATTATACCTGGAAAATCATGTTTAATTTTTTATATACATGGTTTCGCATAAACAACTACACTAATTGACCGAGCGAGAACTTCAAACAGTTCGAGCGATGCGTCTCTGCTTCAAGTTCGACAGAGATGCTTTCGTATGTCCGGTTGTGCTCCTCTACATTTATCATCCGATTGTCACGTAATTTTGTGAGCAGGTTTGATAAGTTCATAAATTTTTATTGTCGATTTAGTTAATGGATTTATTTCAAAACTAGCTTTCCGGGCGCGGCACCGCCCGCGCGTATGTCGGTTATCGCGCGAAAACATTAACCTCTTTTTGCGCAGTCGGATAAAAACTATCCTATGTTTTTTCCCGGGCCTCAAACTATCTCCATACCAAATTTCATTCAAATCGGTCCAGTAGTTTTGGCGTGAAAGCGTAACAGACAAACAGACAGACAGACAGACAGACAGAGTTACTTTCGCATTTATAATATTAGTACTGATGATATAGATATACATTATAACATAAGGTGTTGAAAGTATGGACGCCTGCGCTTAATTTAACGGCAACCTCCATACGCACGTCAGTTGCCTTAAAGTGATAGGCTCTTTCTCTTGTATAATCAATTATTTATTTTCCATGTTTTTGTAGCCCGTATATTAATTCTAGACAAACCCATTATCAAATATGTAAAATTATTGTATATTTACTACTTATTTCTGATATAACTAGCCTTCACTGGGGCCCGCGTGTCATTGATTTTCTTGGTCATAAGTCAAAGAAAATCATTTATTACTTCCATTACATACCTATCTAGATTTTTGGATTTCTTGACCCATTCTCCCATTAGCAAGCACAAAGGTTCACTACCTTTATTCAATTGTAAGCTATTCAAGGGCAGACTCGCGAGGTCTACAGCTCCGAGAGCCACTAGTAGGTAAATGCGTAAATTTGTGAGAGAGTGAGTGAGGATCTGAGTATGATGTTACGCTGACAAAGCTGCACCGATTTTAGAACAAGAGAACACATCAGAATTATGATTCACATGTAATTTTGGCTAAGCGGTCGGAGCACACCCAAACCATAGGGGTGGCGCCTGTTCTAATCCCGACTATTAACTTCACCTCGTTATAATTTTGTAATGTAATCCACGGAGCATGCGTAATTGCAAAAATAAAAATATTTAAACCTAACCGTGTAGTTACAGCAGCTGTCATTGAAAGCCAGTCTGTCATTCTAGGTTAAGTTACCACCTTCGACCACATCATCACTCGCGGTGCAATACGAGTAATTGTTTTCTAATTCTAAGGCCCACCTAATATCAGGTATAAAAATTACACAGTTTAATCTTACCATACGTCATCATATTGCACCCCACAATGGGACACTGCCTAGTAGTCATATCCATCAAACAGTTCTTTTGGACAGACTGAACGCAGGATAGTATAGCTGGACTCTTCACATCCCTTAACGCTATATCAGACTTTATCTTCTTGCTCCTTCTCAGTCTACGAAACCTCAATCCTCTCCTGCGGCGTTTCTCGCGATTCGTCAACGTTGAGTCACTGGCTAGGTATAATTCCTCTTTAGAGAGGTAAGACTCCTTTCTGATGCCAAAAAGTCTTTGAACGAAGCATTGGAAACGCGTCAGCTTACGCTTTTCGTTCAGAACTAGATACGGTAATGGATGTGCGTGTGCGCACGAATATGGGACATAATTGTGTTCTTTTTCATGACAGGCGCAAGTTTCTTCGTTAGGAGCGTAGTCCTTCTCGCTTGGATTTGATAAAGTCTCGGCGTATTTGTCAATTTTGGTATCAAGTTGAGTCGAAATGCAGGATTGATCGATTTGTAGTTCACGAATGATCGCGGTCGCGACTGAGGTGTTTTCGTATTCGGAGTTGATGTCGCCGCTTGAAATTTCGTTGGTGCCGGCGCACGCGTCGGTTTTGGTGCGGTGCGAGCGTTTCCGGCGCCGGTTCACTTGTGTTTCCTCTATTTTGGGAAGGGGTTCGGGGAGAATGCCTGAAATTTCAGAATTGTTCATAATTTAATTGGGTCGTCACTTTACCTAATTCTTTCCTTGAATCATCACATTAGTTCATTAGTTACTTTTCCTAATTCGACACTTTAGTTCATTCGCTACTGTCCCTAATCAAACACTTGCTCATTAGCTAATTTCCGTAATTAATCAATTTCTTGAATTTGATACATTTCTTAAGAGCGCACCGAGGTTTTTAGGCGCGCTGTGCATGTGTGCGTGCTGCCGTCACCCGTCCCCGTCCGATGGCCGAAGAATGACTAAAGCGGACAGAGAGGAAGCGTCGCGGCTCTGGCTAAAATGGGCGGAACTTACGTGAATTTAAGTATTTCCTTCGTATAGTAAAAACAAATACCTATTTGAAAAATGTAATGAGTAGGTATACGTCATAGAAAACACGTTTTTTTTATTACCTATTCAAATACTGATGAATTTCCGTGAAGTATTAACGTCGTACTAAGGGTTTATTTAGTTCTTTAGATATAACTTTGTTTTTTTTCTATCGAGGAAATTTTAAGTACCTAATCGTGTTTCCAAAGTATATGATTTAAAGCATGAATCCTTCAATATAATGTATATGAATTGCATAAAGGGATCATACGAAACACTATTACGTATCGTTGCCTTGGTGCAGGCTTAATGAACATTTCCTATCTTGTTAGTTTGTTCCAGTCATTTATAAAACAAATTGAAACAAAATGCAAAACCCGAGATTTATTATACTGAAAATAAACTCTGTTGGTGCGTAAAGCTTCACTTCGGAACCCCGAATTCCTAGGCTCAATCCCCGAGTTGGAAAGTAATAGTTTTATCAATTTTCATTTTGAGAAGTCTGGTACAATCCGCCTAGTCCCCTAAAATTGCTACGAATAGGGTCGCGATATCTGGGTATTTAGGTACACTGTATTGACGTCCATATCAGAACAACTGTTAGCCTGGATATGATACTTTAAGTTTTGGTTTGGCTAATTTTTAAATATCTTGGATTTATATTTATTGGCATCTTTTTTTGCAATTTCCCGTACAACGAACGGCTCGTACACAACGGCTGGTACTTAAGCCTGCACCGAGGTAGCGATACGTAATTGTGGTTCGTTTGATCCCTTGCTGTATCTTTATTTCTTAAGAGGCCTTATTCCAGCAAAGCCATTTTACAGCCGTTTTCTCAAGGCTGTTGCAGCTAAAGTATAAAAGTTTTTGTTTTTTAAATGATGCAGGAAGAAAGTTTATTGTTTTTTTAATGGAGTGCATTAAACAAAACAATAAAAAAAACAACTGAAATCCGACAAAAAATTTTTTACCAACTCATGTTTTCATAAATTTCTTCATCAGTGTGACTTCAACAGTCTTTTTATCGAACAAAAATTATTCGTTTTACAGATTGAAAAATATCAGTAAACCAATCATATTACCACCAATGGAGTGCATTAATAACATTTTGATAAATATATGTTACAACTGAGTAAATAAGGGATTAAAAGGGCACTTTTGGCACAAAAATACTATTCAAATTTCTTGTTATTTCTACAAAATCTGGTATTTTATCAAATAAATAAATATGTAATTCATTAGTTGAAGTTTTTATTTAATAGATAATAATATTATGTCGTTCATTTAGTGAAAAATGTATTTTAGAAAATTTTTTCAATATGACCTATAAATTACGGAACACAACGCCTTGCATCTCCCCTCCGCTCCGGCCACCACTGCCGCGTCCCCTCAGGACGCGAGCGCGCGCCGCGAAAAACCGCCTCCGCCCCTGTTCATTCAGGACAAAACCAAATGGGACATGCTGTCCCGTTTAGTTTCGGATCGTGGGATCCACTACACTAATGCCCGCTCCACGCAGCAGGGCATTAAAGTTCAAGTGTCCACCATTAGCGACCACAGAGCGCTAACAAAGCTCCTCCGTAAAGAGAGCATAAGTTTTCACACTTATGCGCTCGAAGAGGAGAAAGTCCTCCGAGTGGTCATCCGCGGTGTGCCCAAGGAGGTACATACCGATTCGGTATGTGCCGACCTGAAGGCACAAGACTTCCCCGTACATGCAGTTCACCGTATGTACAGCGGGAAGGACCGCAGTCCCTACGATCTAGTACTCGTAGTACTAGATCGTACACCTGAAGGCAAGGCCATTTTTAATTTAAAAAAGGTCTGTGGCCTCTCAGGACTCGATGTCCAAGCCCCATACAAAAATGGGAGTCCCTCGCAGTGCCATAACTGCCAACTATACGGGCACGCCTCCCGTTTCTGCTTCGCTCGCGCTAGGTGCGTTAAGTGCCTAGGCGATCACGCGACAGCAGCGTGCACTCGCACCCGGGATTCACCGGACCCACCCAGCTGTGTTTTATGCGGTGCTCAAGGGCATACCGCGAATTACCGTGGTTGCCCTAAAGCACCACGAGTGAACCACAGGGTGGCAAGGCATAGGCCGACCCGTCCCTCTTACGACCGTTACCAACGGGTAAGCCCTAAACTAACGGTAGTACCTGCCTCACAGGTAATACCCGCGCCGCTCCCAGCCCGTAACGCATGGTCTAAACCACCCAGTATGGTTAAGACCGTCGCTACCGCCCGCGCCCCGGCCCGCGCGCCCACACCCGCGCCCGCACCCGCACCCGCCTGCGCCGCGGCCCCTGCCCGCGCACCGGCCCCGGCTCGCCCCGCGCTCCCGGCACCCGTCGCCAACACCATTCGCGCGCCTCCCCGCGCCGCTTCCCGGCCACAAGCTCCACCTATGCCATTGATGGCTGCCCCTCTTCAAGAGGCAATCAACCTAGTCAGCGATCTGGCTATGTCGGTTGACATCAATGAGGTACAAGAGCTATTCCACAAGATGCAATACGCTCAATCCCCAGCGGACGTGATCCAATACACATTGGAACACGCGAATTTACTTAGCGCCCTTAAGCGCTTCGTTCCCCAGGCCCCTCCCCAGTACAACCACTATGGGTAGTACAACCGAACGCACGAAACCGTACTCAGTTTCGTTAGCGTCATTTAACGCTGACGGCCTCTTCAGACAACGTGACCTCGTCCACGACTTTTGTTGTACCCACCTTATCGATATCATATGCGTGCAGGAAACCTTTCTAAAACCGGGGAAGGCGAACCCTAGGTTTGCCAATTACAGAACGGTACGTGATGATAGAGTGAACTCCCGTGGGGGAGGCACTCTTATCTATTACAAAAGGTCCCTGCATTGCATTCCCCTACCTACCCCGACTCTTGTTAATATGGAAGCATCTTGTTGCCTCCTAGCTATGACTGGTCATCAACCTATAGTCATAGCATCCTGTTACCAAGCTTGCAAAAAGCCGATCGTCCGAGCTGACTTAGAAGCCCTATTCTCATTAGGAAGCGCCGTCATTCTGATTGGCGACTTCAACAGTAAGCACATCCTATGGAATTGTAACGTCAACAATCCCAGAGGTATTGCACTTGAAAACCTAATCGCAGAACTTAACTTTGACATAATTGCGCCCACTGAGCCCACTCACTACCCTTATATGGAAGACCACCGATCTGACTTGCTTGACATGGCACTATTCAGAGGCGTAACACTCCGGTTACGCTCCATAGAAGTGGTTCACGAGCTTCACTCTGACCACCGACCCATTATACTGCGACTAGGTCCCGACCCAACGACTGACCTCCCCCGCCCCACTAAGACGATAGTGAACTGGAAGCAAGTAGGCGATGCCCTAAAGGCTATCAGTTCACCGGACCTAGACAAGATCCCTGACGACATCCTGACAAAAGATGACGTAACCCTTGCGATCGATTCGTTCACCAATCACCTCTCCACCGTAGTAGGTGCATCCGCAAAGGAGGTCATAGTGCCGGACGACCGGCGCCTTGTCATTCCAGCGGATGTGAGACGATTGGTGACGGAGAGTAAAGCAGTGACCCGACATTACGACTCTTACCCCAGTAAAGAGAACAAAACTAAGAAACGCCACTTTGAACGCATGGTTCAAAGTCGCATGTCTGAGTTGCGTGATCAACAATGGGGCGATAAACTTTCAAACCTCGTGCCAAGCCACCATGCTTACTGGGACTTGGCGCGAGGCTTGAAAGGAAGTAACCATAACGACATGCCTCCCTTATACAGACCAGTCCCACTAGTCCCAGCGTTCTTTGACGAAGACAAAGCTGAGTGCCTAGCTGATAGCCTAGAGGCTCAGTGTTCCCCTAACGTAGATCACGTTGACCAAGCTCACCTCGATTCGGTGGATGCTGAAGTCGAACGTAAAAGCTCTGTGGTCACCTCTGAACTCCCACCAATCACCTTAGCGACTTATGCTGAGGTGGAGAGACTGATCAAGGCCCTCCGACCGCGCAAATCCCCCGGTGCCGATGGCATCTCCAACAGGGTTCTTAAAACCCTCTCTCCTCCTCTCATCCATCTCTTAGTCAGCATCTTCAATGCTGCTATGAGCCACTGCTTATTCCCAGACACCTGGAAATGTGCAAATGTCATTGGCATTCACAAACCAGGCAAAAGCTCATCTGACCCCACCAGTTACCGCCCCATCAGCCTCCTCAGTGCCTTAGGCAAACTTTACGAGCGGTTACTTGCAAACCGTCTCCAGTCCCATGCTAAGGAACACCACCTTATCCCAGATGAGCAGTTTGGCTTCAGACCCGGACACTCATGCGTCCAACAGGTGCACCGCCTCACGGAGCACATCATTGAGGGCTTCAATAAGTACCCCAAACCCCAGACTACGCTAGCAGTCTTCCTCGACGTAGCGAAAGCTTTTGACAAAGTCTGGCACAACGGCTTGATCTACAAGCTATACCAATTTGGCGTGCCAGAACGTCTTGTGCTCATCCTACAAGACTTCCTTAAAGCCAGAAGCTTTCGCTATCGCGTGGAAGGCACCCTCTCCTCCCCCCACCCAGTCAGAGCCGGAGTCCCTCAGGGCTCCGTGCTATCACCTATTCTCTTTGCACTGTATACCAGTGACATCCCACGCTCTCAGCCCAAAGTATTCCTAGCCCAATATGCGGATGATACCGCCATTTACACCACTGGGTGGCATATCAACAGACAGTCCTATTTCGTCATGCAACGGGCCATCACCGAGATCGGTGACTGGTTCCGAAAATGGCGCATCGCGGTCAACCCAGCTAAAAGCACAGCTATGTGCTTTACTGAGAAGACACGCTCCCCTTACCCGAAACCGCTTATTTTGTTCGACGAACCCATTCCCTGGGTTCCTAGAACAAAATACCTCGGAGTCACCCTTGATCGTCATCTCACCTTTAACGATCACATAACAACCGTCCGTAACAGAGCGGCCTTCATAATGGGTCGCCTTGGTCCCCTACTTCGCAAAGAGAGTAAAATGTCTCTTAGTAATAAGAAGACACTTTACACTGCCTGCATCCGCCCCATCATGACTTACGCATCAGTAGTGTTTAGTAATGCTAGTGAGGCCCACCTTCATAAACTTCAAGTCATCCAAAACCGTTTTCTTCGTAATGCAACCGGCGCCCCGTGGTATATCCGGAACACCGAGTTGCATTGCGACTTAAACCTTCCCTCTCTAGCGCAGTTCAATAAGGACTGCGCCCGCCGATACTTTGATCGAGCGCCCCACCACCCGAACCCATTGGTTGTCCAGGCATCGAACTACTCGACTGCCTCTTCTATCCCATTTTTCAAACCCCCCCGTCGCCGACCACGGCAGGTATTAGACGACCCGGATGACCCCATCGCAGCCATTACGTTGGCAACTTTAGCGTTATCCGCAAGTCGTCGAGGTAAAATCCCCAGGTGTGAGGTAATCAGAGGTCACACAATCAAACACCGAGCTCGCCGGCGAGCTCGAGGCAAAAACAAGGTCACGATAAATTGCTCTCCAAATAGTCAAAGAGTATTATTCAGTAGGGCCCAATTGTGCAACACTGCAGTTGCACAGAGGCATTTTGCTCCGATCCCCCCCATGTCTCTCGACAGCGAGACAAGCCGAGGTCCAAACCACAGTGGTGCCCTTGAGCTCACTGTCAACCCCTCCTATAGTAGCGGTACGTTTTCGGCGTCCGCAGGAGACGGAGGTAGAAAGCGCTTTTCGCCTTCTACGCCCGTCTCGGGAGAAGTGCCTTCGGCACTTCTCCCTCCCGGGCTATTGTAGGGCCAGGCCCTCGCCCAAAACCCGGTGGAGCTGGACGACCGCACAGGCGGTAGCCAGCATCTATGTCCTCCCTAAACAAACAAACAAACCTTGCATCTCAGTTTGCGCCTAGCGCTCGCGGAGGGAGGACGTATCGCTGCTCGTCCCGCGCCCTACACGTGCCGCAACTACGGTGCGCAATGAAAATATAGCGTGACCGAGTTGTTTTGATCTATGCGTATGCTTTTATTATTGTAAAGGTATTTTTGTTGAGACCATGCCTTTTTCATTATTAACTAGGATTTATTATTTCCTGATAGGAATTGAATTTTTAACCGACTTCCAAAAAAGGAGGAGGTTCTCAATTCGTTTGTATTTTTTATGTTTTTACTCAGAACTTTTGAAAGGGTGAACCGATTTTGAGTATTATTTTTTTGTTTTAAATCTAATGCTTGTCGTTTGGTCCTATTTAAATTGCATCAAAATCAGTCAAGTCGTTTTTGCGTTACACTCCAATAACTGAAAAGTATTTACCTATCTTGATGATATAATCATTGACAATCGATGTCGTAAGTAGCAAGGGTTACTAAAACTAGTGATCAATTTTTTAACCAAAAAATGGAATCGACTTTTTGGATTTTGCCATAGTAAAAAAAATGTAACCATAAAATGGAACCGACTTCAACACCCAAAAGTGTGAAATAACTTGTCAAAGTAGGTACCATGCGCACAATATTGTGATCACAGGTACTTTTGAACTATCATGGTACCGACTTCAACATGTTATTTCACATTTTGGGTGTTGAAGTCGGTTCCATTTCATGGTTACATTTTTTTTTACTATGGCAAAAACCAAAAAGTTGCGTAGTTGCTATATATAAGAAAAAATTTTATAAAAAAACTTGAAACTAGCTAGAGGCTAGAATGTATTTTTTTTCTAATTTGTTCTTTATTTTTTTTTATTTTATATTAGGTATTAACTTGGCCAAACAGATGGAAACGAAGTAATACATTTTTACAACAAGTGTCTTTTACACGAAATAATAGGCCATCAAAAAGCACGATCTATGCCTCTAAGAAATAATTTTATTTAAGGCAAGACTATCTAACGGTCTGTACCGTGTACTGATTTGGTTAAAAATAAAAGATGTTTATAATAATATAGACGTTATATATTTTATTAAACAATTAGTACCGACCCTGAGTTAGGATTTAAGACCTCTATATTAAACGCACCTTGTTTTCTTTCCGTAGCGACCACTAAAGCCGCTCCGCCAACGGGGCAGTTATACAAATATAATGAACCAAGATATGCATGCACAAAGCAGGTATACAAACTACGAAACTAAGTTGTTTGCCTATATACAATGATGGTTAGAATTACATAATCGAATATAGATACCTACACAGTAGTCCATTGAAATGTTACAATTTAAGACCGAATATTGCATTTTTTAGAGGGCGCAATTTTACTTTTGAGACATATGTGGGTGGTCCATAGAAGCTTAACCTCAAGTTTGTAGGGTCGCCACCCTTGTCCTCCGGCCGCCATCTTGGAAAAAGGGGTGAAAACACTTATTTCGCGAAATCTTGGAAACTATGCGTCTTACAAAAAAATCTACAGCATATAATTTGCAAATTATTTTGCCTACAAATATGATTATATAACTTTTTGCCCTAAATTAAAAATTTAAGAAGTTATAACCAAAAAGAGTGAGAAAATTTTCATATTTTTTTTTTGCTCTATAACTTTCTTTTTCTCATTTTACAAAAAAGATACCTCAGACCAATCTTGTTGATTATCATTTGAGGAATATTTTTATGATTTTTTAATTTATTTCATTTAAAACACTTACAGCGCTACAAAGTTGACCAGGTTCATCAATGCTCATGGGAATCCGGTCAAAATGAAATGTTTAACTTATATTTTTCATATCCTTAAAAAAAAAAATTCGTACATCTTCACTTATTCATACCTAACTGTTTTCCTTACCAAATATAACTTACCGAAGGATAAGCAGGTAGAAAAGGGAAAAGGAGTTACCGTTTGGGGATAAAGGAACATCTGCCTGCTACGACTATTATTATTATACGCAGGCTTAGCTGTTTCTTCTACCTCAGTTTATTCTCTTAGTTGTGCTACATTTTTTGTTACGTGTAAACGTGTTGAAAATTGTGGATATTATTTTCAGTTTAATCAATTAAACTGCGGGTTTCGGAACATCATCTACAATATTGTTCTGGGGTAATTTTTTTGTAAAATGGATAAAGAAAGTTATGGAGTAAAAAAATATATTTTTGCTTATAACTTCTTTAATATTTAATTTAGGGCACAAAGTTATATACGTACCATATTTATAGGCAAAACAATTTGCGACAAATTATGTCCTAACGAATATTTTGTAAAACGCATAGTTTCTGAGATATCGCAAAATACGTGTTTTCACGCCTTTTTCCAAGATGGCGGCCGGGGGACAAGGGTGGCGACCCCACAAACTTGAGGTTAAGCTTCTTCTATAGACCCCTATACATGTCTCAAAAATAAAATTGCGTGCTCTAAAAAATGCAAAGCTCATGTAACTTTTCAATGGACTATAGTTATAGATAGGTGTGCTAATGTTAGTCAATGAGAGGTTTATTATTAGGTTCATTTAAGTCTACTTTGTATGTAAACTGTAAAGATGCGAAATGAATTTACAAAGTTACATAACATTCCACATTATTTATCAAAAATAAATAACACTTCAAAAAGGATCAAAATGTTTTATTCCATGCGACATCGTCTTTGACCGCTCGATCCTTGCTAACGGTGTGCTCGTGTGCGCCGCGCTACGATAAATGCCTAAATTTGAACGATAGCGCAAGGCGTAAAGACTCTTAATTTTGAGTTAAGTAATTAATATATAGTATATTTAAGAATTCATTCTATAAATAATACACTTTGGAAACACTATTACTTAAAATTTACTCGATTGAAAAAAAAAACACAGTTAAGTCTAAAAAACGAAAGAAACCCTTAGTACGGCCTAAATACTTAACGGAGAGTCATCAGTATTTGAATAATAAAAAAAACAAGATGTTTTCTATAACGTATACACATATTTTTTTTCAAATAGCTATTTATTTTTATTATACGAAGGAAATACTCAAATTCACGCATGTTCCGCCTATTTTAGTCAGAGCCGCGATGCTTTGTCCCTATCCGATTTAGTAATTCTTCGCGCGTCGGACGTGGACGGATGCTGTTGGCGTGCCTTACCTATGCACACATACGCGGCGCGCCTATAAAGCTCGGTGCACCTTTAACATTTTTATGTACGAGCCGTGAATTAATGAAGTGGTCGTAGTGAAGGTTGCTTAGTCGTTCTACTGTGTAGACGCACGCATTGCCGGTCAATTTTATAAGACTTTCGCCAGCTGCCGCACTTTTCTATATGCCTCAAACGCACACGTAGGTACCTACTTAGATTATTCCACTCACACTCCATCTATTACACAGTACGCAAATCTCAGTTCATATTGTTATATTACACATAATTAACCTGTCAACTGTTTTATGTTTTAGCGTAATAAGCTCGGAAGTGTAAGAAATAAAATTTATGAATATCCCCGCTCGCACGTTACGACGTACGCTTATTACCTAGGCACTCAGTTTTTATTTACACAATATGTCAACTAGGACTAGGCACATCAAGAAACCTGACAAAATAGTAGTATGCGTAGAATATATTTTTAACGTTATTGTGACAGAACAAGAACGAGTCTCGCCTAATGTTAAGCGGTAACCTCTGCTTTTATCAGATGCATTTCACCACAAGTCACGAATTGCATTGCACCCGACATACAGTTGTTAAGTCTCATGTGCCCGTAATTTTACTGGCTCTCAAGGTCGGCTACTGGAACACATTGTTAGGTTCTTGGATCGAACCAGGGACCTGCGGCACGGAAGTCTATAGCTATTACCGCTCCGCCTGCATCATTGCTTCAAAAAACTACTGAGCGAACACGTGCGAAAGCGTCCTCTGAGCATGGCAGTCGACAGTCGTTACAGCATGGTACTACTACCATGCTATGACGACTTTTTGCGAATGACCGCCTGGCTATCCGCCCTCAAATTAAAAAAAAGATATACCCAACGGTGTATTCCGGTAGCTGTACTTGAGAGCCAGCAATTCTTAGCAACATTTTCGACCGCATCATGCATTAGATTTAAAATTCTTTATTCTCAACCCATACAAATTACATTTGAATGTAAAATAACAAATAAACGTAAGTATACAAAAGCATTACCAGATAAAATTGTGGTCGAAGGCGACCGCCTATGACCATAGTATAGCCAGTAAGTATATAGTATAGACATTACATATAGGGCGTTCGGATAGCCTATCAGTTCCAAAATAAACACCACTCACAAACGCTAAAAATGATCACGTAGGGCGTTTGTATTGGGACTTCGTGAGCGTTTGAATCGTTTTCGCTCACCGTTCGGATAGCTTTGAAAACGCTACAAATGACAACTTGGACATTCATATCTACCTTAACATTTTATGAGAAATATTGTGGTTCCTATCATAAAAATTGAACTGGCGATGCCTCCAACACAGACCTATATCTTTGGCTTCAGTTGTTGCACCTATATCTTTAGCTGCAGTTCCAGAAAACGTTACTTTGGTTTTCAGCGGTTGTCAAAATAAGTATAAGACGTTCGGAGAGCATACAGTCATTGGTGGTCAAAAATAGAAGAAGCTTCTTTCCGAACGCTAAGATACAAATGCCACTTTTGAAACTGCTACAAACGCAACCGAGCCAAAACGAAGGCACCTAGTATGTAAAATAACGTTGACTTTGGTGCAGCCGTCAATCTGACGGTTGTGGGTTGGAATTCTAACTTAGAATTGACAGGGCATTTTGTTAATAGATACTGTCTAGATAACACTCTTAAATAGAAAATTCGTCTCTTCATGCACGGTCTTGTCCTACGTTGTGTTTTAGAGGCTATTCTTGAAATTACTTTATTCTATATCCAAAGTTAAGCCTAATACTATCGTTCTCCACGTAATCCCGTGTCAACGATTTTCAGAAGAATGGCTGATGAAGAATAATGCAGGTTGAAAAACATGGCGAAGTCGGTAGGATACCCATTCTGATCTACCTAACGATCTCTTCTACCACCTAGTGCAAATACATATTAAAATTACAAACCAATAACGCTCGCGTCATAAATTTGGAAAAGTTTCTTCAAACACTTGTACTTCGCTTTTAGAACCTCGTGTTTTTTCTTTGGGACCCATTTTCGGCCCAAGTCCTCCACCTCCAACTCCGGTATACTCGTCAAAGCACTTTGCATCCTAAAGCTCTTATGTATATAACACACAATTTTGACCGCCAAATAGAATAAAATACTACCTATGACTTCGTAATTTTGGTATGGTACCATTACGCGAAAGAAATATTGGTATTTTTAATTCGTAAACATGTAAATTATATTTGAGTGCATAGTGTTGTGACATTTCTGAAGTGATTATGTCATAGACTTCAATTTGAAAATGGAATATTCTGGCATTTAGTAAAGAGGATTTCAAATCTTCTGCGCAGGCTTTAAGTAACTCTGTTGATTCAGATCTGTACACTGAGCAAGTACCATAAATCTTCCCAGCTTAAGACTGAAACCGCATTCTTGAGGACCTTATGTTAACCATTAAATTATCTTTGAAAATCTCCTGTAATTTTTTAATGCAGTCTAAAAAGTACACACATACGTCCATAATATCAGCCTCTTTCCCGTAGTCACGAGTCCGTCTTGGTGAGTATCACCGCAGTTTCAGATATTCTGTCTAGAAGCAGAAGTGTGCTAACAAGGGTTTAGGCGGGTAGGGTTTGTAGCAAGTGTAATTAACTAGGTGAAGGAGACTTTACAACTAACCTCCCGGAGTGACAAGAGCAGTGCAGCGTCAAGCACAATTATGACACTGCAACCATAATGAACAACCAAGACGTTTACCATCAGGCAAGAGTATTAAAACCTTTACTTACTTAACTTATATGGATTTCATTCAGTAGAGTTATCCGTTACCCAAGAGAATGCCATGGTAACTTTTTACCTCATTTTAACAATAACGTCATTCATTTACCCACTATACTGGTTGAAACTGCATGGAATAATAAGAAATCCTGCCATTATAATTCCTGTGAAATAAAACGTCCATGAAAACAATCCCTCAATTATACGACAAAGACATTAGCTGTTTATATGGAAATACACTAATAAACACACACACACACACACAGGGTACAGGATTTCTGTGTAATAAGACGTCTATGAAAACAAGCCCTCTACCATACGACAAGACATTAGCTGTTGATATGAAAATACACTAATAAACACACCCTCACACACACACACACACTCACACACACAAACATACCCTCTCGCACACACACACACACACACACACACACACACACACACACACACACATATACACACATACACACGCAAAAACTCACATTCAATGTATAATTTTATTTCAGCGTATATATTAAATATTTAATGCTAAATTTTTCGGGGAAGACACTGCCCTGCTGCAACACAGTAATTATACTAAAGCAGCAGGTTGGGCTTCTACATTAGTTAGTAAGCTCTTGAACAAGAATAAACATTTTGTATTTGTTTGGGGACTCCGGGATATATCGTAAAATAAGAGTAGTTGGACATCATAGAGCGGTACCAAAAGCGGCTTGAAACCCGCATGTACACACGCGCCACAAGTCCACAACACACACTTTGACAAATACCTAGCGTGTGTAGAGTGCGCTAATCGGGGCCGTACTTACCGCACCAAGCGGTCCTGTCCGCCACGTTAGCTTATTTTTACTGTGCAAAACCAGTGTTCACAGCAGCTGCGGTCTCTAATAATAATAAATAATAATAATATAAATAATAATAAATAAATTTATTTGTCATAAAAATATGTGTACAGTACATTAATATTTGAACCCATTGCCTCCGAGCAAATTCAAATTCAAAGTCATTTATTCAATTTAGGCGTCTACGACGCTCTTATGAAGGTCAATTACAAATTTTAATATTGAAATATTTTACATTGTACTGCCACGTTCAGCAAAAAAAATATATAGAGCCACTGCGAGAAGAACGGTCAAGAAACTCGGGGCCATTCTTTTAAACATCTTTTGAGCTAGTGTAAACAATGTTTCAGAGCCAATGCCCTCTCCCATAGTAGATGAGCTTAGATTTAATATGACAACAAACTTAGTTACAGTGTTTTAAAACATATAATTATTTATTACGTGTATGTATAATTTTAAGTTTATCTTAATACGAAGGAAAAAACAATATAAGATGTAATGAAGCACTCGTCTCACAAGGGTAATAAGTGTCAAAAACAATGGTCTCTCTAATTCAAGATACCACGATATCGCCGGTTTCCTTATATTCCTGCTACACATATAATATACCTTCTTCTCACGGTATACTTATGTACTTACATCATTATATTTTCGCGCAAATATCAGATATATTCGTCTGAGTAGCGTAGAAATATTAATCACCAGCTTTCCGGGCGCGGCTCCACCCGCGCGAATGTCGGTTATCGCGCAAAATCATTAAACTCTTTTAGCGCAATTGGATAAACTATCCTATGTTTTTTCCCGGGTCTCAAACTATTTCCGTACCAAATTTAATTCAAATCGGTCCAGTAGTTTTAGCGTGAAAGCGTAACAGACAGACAGAGTTACTTTCGCATTTATAATATTAGTACTGATATAGGTACTCATTGAACTTTATAAAATAGGTACCTTATGAATAAGTTGAGCTCATATACCCAGTTATAATGTTAGTTATCTAAACTTGTGTCTTGCTATAGTGTTTATTACACGACTGCCTAAAAAAAGGAGAGTTATGTTTTTAGGGTTCATGTATGTATGTATGTAGATATGTTTGTGAGTTTCTTTATTCCACCATAACTTCGTAACGGCTTAACCGAATTTGATGTTTGTGATATCATTAGAAGCGTTGAGTTATTTAAGATTACAAAAATCGAGTTTGTAGGTACTTATTGATTTGTTATAGTATCAACGTAAAACATAGGTTCCTATAGACCTTACAGATATGGTAACAACATAAGTCATAAAACGGGAGAAAATTTTAAGAAAAAGGATCTGTCCTAACATTGAATTATATGAATTAAGTTGTGAAAGTAGGACCCTGGAAATGTGAGCTCAGATTTGATTCAGCATGGGCTGACTTCAACAAGTTGTAATCACATTTTCCAGTGTTAAAAGTGGGTTCCTTTTTATCTTATTTCTTTAAGTCGCTCATTCCTTATTGTAATATATAAAATACTTTTACGCATAATTTTCAGTGAAACTTAACCAAAGTGTGAAGAGCTCTATTCTACTAAAAACATACGTCAATACATAGTATAAAACATACGTCAATACATAGTATAAAACATACGTCAATACATAGTATAAAACATACGTCAATACATCGTATAAAACATACGTCAATACATAGTATAAAACAAAGTCACTTCCCGCTGTCTGTCCCTATGTATATACTTACTGTATCAGCCAGATCGTCCACTGCTGAACACAGCCTCCCTTATGTAGGGGGTATTTGCCATAATCTCCACGCTTGGCAGGCGTCTTGGGGATCGCAGTGCAAGGTGGCATAGTTGTTAAGGGGGTACCGAGCTTCTGGCGCTCAGCGATTTCAGGTATTCTATGCGCTCCGCGTATGTGTGCGTGAGTAAGGCACACAGTGACGCCGCGCGCCGCGCTGCCGCCGCGCCCCCTCTGCTGCCGCCAACAAGATCAAGCAACTAAATAGCTATGCGCTGACCCGCCGCGCCGAGCTGCGCCATTCGACTGGCTAGGGTGCTACTAATATTTATTTACAAAATAAAACAATACATTTCAAATACTTTTATTGAATATGTTCAGGTAAAAAACGTTTTTCCACATTTATTATTTTTTATTTCTGACTTATCGGTACTTCAGTAGGTATACATAATTTACTCTTCCAAGTAAACGTAACCAATTTCCAATTGACTAGCTAGGGTGCTACTTATTTATATATATACATAATAAAACGACTAGTTTTTATTTATATACTGTTACTGAATATATTCTTATTCACGTAAAAAACCTTTTTCCACGACATCGAGGTACGTCAGTAGGTACATATAATACAGAACGGGTATATAAATAGGGTAAAAATCCCAGTGATCGACCCTTTTCAAATTTACATTTTTCACTCAGAGTAGACGTACTAAATCGATTTCCGTAAAGTATATATATACATACGTAGGTATATTATGTGCGACCACGAATAATCACCAAGAATATCCGATGTTGGTATATTTTTGGACAGAGTAATTTACATCCCCTAGTAGGTTTTTGAGAGACACCTAATAAATCTACATTATAGTAATAGTACTTACGCAGCAATCTCGGCTATTTGCGTAGTAATGGGCACTTACTTGAAAAAATCAGCTAAATAAGAAATCGAAAGATATTTAGTAGTAGAAGAGAATAGTAGAAATCTTTACAAACTTTAAACCGAATTTTTTCAGTGATTGTTAGTGATGTGACATGATTTTCAATATTTAAATGCTTTATTCAAAGTCAAAGTCATTTATCGTACAAATTTTATATTGAAATATTCTACATTGTACTGCCACGGTCAGCATACAAAAATTGTATGGAGCCACAGCGAGAAGAACGGGCAAGCATCGACGGCAACTTGGGGCCATTCTTTTAAACGTCTTTTAACAATGCGTTACATTTACTATATAATAAAATTCTTACAATATTTGTTTAAATTACGTGGGTGACAGGCGGTAGCTTGGCAGAGACGGATTTGTCCAGGCATTTTTGTCGTTTAAGTAATCACAAACTGTGTAGTAGGATCTCTTAATTAATATATTTTTCACGTGTAACTTGAATTTCCCTTCTGTGAGCGTTGTAATATGTTTGGGAACTTTATTATAAAACCGTACACAATAACCTCAGAAGGATATTTTGTTTGTCTTTGTAAATCTAAAACCTGGCACCGATATTTGATCTTTATTCCTATAGTCTGTTTTTTTTAACAAACGGGTACTGAACATTTTACTGCGTTGCTATTGGCTCACGTAAACAACATAAAGTCCGTTCCACATGAACGCTGTAGTTACATGTATAGTGACATTCAGTTGAGTCTTCGACTATTACCTGCGTAGAAAGTTCAACAGAAGAATGACGATATTTTTTAACATTACAAGAATTGAAGTAAATAAACTAAGTATGCAAATTTAAACCATAAAATAATGACGTAATTTTTTCTACACTACAGTTCATAAGTATTCAATATGAACGGCCCTTAACAATTTCAAAACAAGAACAAAGGCATTGACCAATGACGGCAATGACCCTTCTCACTCTCTCAATATCGGAAATGTGCAAGAGACATACTCAGTACTCGTTTGTTAAAAAAAACAGACTATAGTGCTGTAATCGTGATTGTCACAGTTTAATTAAAATTCACTTTTTTTCGAAAATACATAATATTTTCAAATATATACAGACTTGGGAAAGTAAAAAATATTAATATTTATTTAAAGATCCCTCAGAGATTCCCTAGGATTAATTTCATATTGTCTCGAATTGCATGCTTTTGTTAGATAAAGATTGTCTCTATCTCAGCAGCAGCTTCCCGCAGCAATACACCATACGACATAATACTGTGGAAGTACGCGAAATAAACTAGGCGAGAAGTAGCTACGTCTGTTAACTGTTTTATCTTACGAACTGCATATGCAGCCAAACTAAGACTTCCGGATTAATCATTCATATATGTGGATCACACTGTGAAGTTGGATCCATTTTGATTCCTAAGAAGACTGTCGTATTGTCAATAGCGAGTTTATTAGGGCCAAGCCTAATGTTTAGTTCAACATTAAGTAACATTTGGTAAAGAAAAATTTAAACATTTCGTCTTTTTTGAATTTAAGAGAAGATAATTAGCGGCAAATCATTTACAGATCATAGATAACACATTATTCACATGAAATAGTTCATAAATTTTAAAGTTTTTGCAGGGAGGTTCGATTGAATTTCTGATAATGAAGTTGACTACACAGGTATTTGGTTAGTTATGGCAAGGAACATGAAAGTCAGAAAGAGAAAATAACTAAGTTTTTTTCCCGCTTTGTTTCAGGCATTAGAATCGCGGGAAGAATTGTTTTTTTTGGTTATTGCATCTAAAATATATTTTGGCTCACGAATTTCTGTCTAGCCTTGAATCAATATCAATAATTTCTGATAGCAGGCAATCGAAGTAAAATGTTTTTAATTTTTTTTTCCATATTCTTCTCCCAGAATTCATCATCTCTTTTTATTTTCTCTATTTTTATATTTTTTTCAGTCCACACAACAAATAAACAAATTGCTTTCCTAGTGATGTGTAGCTGACCTTGCACCTGGTAAAACAAATCATGTTGTTTATTTATTGTCAAATTCAAATTCATTTATTCAATTTAGGCGTCTACGACGCTCTTATGAATGTCAATTACAAATTTTAATATTGAAATATTCTACATTGTACTGCCACGTTCAGCAAAATATATTTATAGAGCCACTGCGAGAAGAACGGGCCAGAAACTCGGGGCCATTCTTTTAAACATCTTGTAACAATGTGTTATATACAATATAATACGATTATTGCAATATTTGTTTATATTAAGTAGGTGACAGGTGATAGCTTGGCAGAGGCGGAACTTTCCAAGCATCTTTGTCGTTTAAGTAATCACGAACTTTGTAGTATGATTTCTTAATCAAAATATTTTTCACATGAAACTTGAATTTTCCTTCTGTGAGCATTGTAATATGATTAGGAATTTTATTATAAAACCGCACACAATTACCTAAAAAGGACCTTTTATTTGTCTTTGCTAGTCTAAAACCTGGTACTGCTATTTTATATTTATTCCTAGTGTTGTAACCGTGGTTGTCACTATTTAATTTAAATTTACTCAATTTTTTCCGAACATACATAATATTTTCAAATATATACAGACTCGGTAAAGTTAATATATCAATTTCTTTAAAAAGATCCCTTAGAGATTCTATAGGATCCATTTCATATCAGGTTTCCGTTTCTCTCCTGATTCCAGATTTCTGCTATTCCTTCTTCTACTGTTTTGTCTTTAGATGAATACGGACACTTGATTTCAATGATTTTATCATATATCAATCCATCTGGACTTGCCACCAAAAATGGCAGTTCAGAATCGATGAATAAGCCACATTTTTTTATACCATTGAAGTTAGCTTCTTTGTCGAGTTTGAGTACTTAAGCAAACTGTTGTAACGCAATATGTTCGTGTTCCTTGCCATAACGAATGGATTTTACGTGGCTTAATTCACCAGTCACATTTACAAGATTTTTTACTAGAGGTGCACATTTTATAAGGCCTCTGTTGCATACCTTTCCAAAAGTAGACGCAGTAAGGCGTAACTTTCTCTCTTGGTGCCATTCAATCGAATCTGCCTGCAAAATAGTTCTTTTTTTAAGTGACTGGCGATCATCATCAGAAAGATTAATTTTCTTCATAAGTTTTGATTTAGCAAAATCAAATTCAGCTTGTTCTAGATCTGGCTTTTGACAAGACTCGCCATAATATTTGCCATTGGTAGTGTTTGTACACTTTTTTGTCACAAAAGATTTTGATGATCTCCGTTTTTAAATCATCAATTCTTTTTTTATCGCGTTTAAATTCTAAGCGTCTAACAATAGGATTAGGACTTTGCATTAAAATCTTTTTGCAAATTTACGATTATTTAGTGGTTAGCGGTGTAGTTAGCGAACTGTATAAGACTGTCGACTTGAATAATGAATTCGTTTACCGCCAACAAATTTCGCGATAACATTGTTTAATACTTCTACTATATTACTATTTACATCATATAAATAGTAGTCATTAGGCTTTTAGTTTACCAATCTGGACATGATTTTCATGATAGCAGCAAAAATATTACTAGACTTCATTTCAGCAACAAAATCTTTAATTCTGTTGGTTCATTTTGATCTATAATTTGGCAGAAATAAGGTTTGCATAGTTTGTGATTTCCGAAAACGTGATTTGGTGCATTCAATTACTTATTTGGGTGAAACTTGAATCTCTTGAATTTATATGTTTGACAACTCCTTTAACACATCTACGCAAGTGCAGTATATTTTTTCCAAGTACTTTGCGATATTTGCAGGTGTTTTTGGTTAATTCGTCTAGTTTCGTGCAAAAGTAACAGATGATTAGTGCATTCAATTTTTCTACCAATAAGTTTCCATAAGGTTTTGCTTCTAATATGCTCTTATATGCACTGGAGTCCCAATTAACTTGGAGTAAATCAAGCCCTGATTTGGTAAGGAATGTTTAAACCCTTCAACTATTGCTACGGATTCCATTCCACTTGAGGATACTTCGTAATTTTTAAGTTGGGATTTTTTTGTTCTCTGACCGTGTACAAATCATACAATATTTGTTTTTAACTGCAATTTAAAGGACTTTTTTTGTTCTGTAACCAATAATTACCGCAGCAACCGCCAATGCGTTATATTTGTTTTTAAATGATCTTTTTGACCAACAACCATCAGCAACTACGGTAATCATAGGTACTCCGTCTGCATTAATATTACTCTTCTTTTGCTGCTTCTTCAATACATTTTTGTTTTGCCGTTTCCATAGTTCACAGACTCTTGCGTGACACTTGGCAAATGATCCAACATAGAAGGTATATCAAGTAAGGCTGACACTTGTTCTAGACCTGCGTATCTTACACCTATAGATATGAAACCACCTACCACATTTTCGGTGAGATCAAGTTCTTTGTTATTATTGGATTTTTCACAATTATTAAAACTTAATTTGGCGTTGCACATTTTGCAAACACACCCGTACTTTGATACAAACCCTGTTCTTTTTTCTCCGACTACTTTTAAATGATTAAAATTGCAACTAAATGCAGAGTCATGCTGCAAAATTTCCTGCAATTGTTCAAATAAATACATGAATACGACAACTCTATTTCCACTTATTCTTATCTCTTCTACTTTTTCTTCTGGTTTTATTATTATATAATCTTCTCTTGATCTGATTCACCAGGCAACTGATGCGTAGAAACCTAAAAATTAAACAAATTTTAATTAAATCAAAATATATTTCATTTTATTTATCTAAAAACAAGGTTAAGCATACCTTCGTTTATTTAAATTCATAATTGTGTAACCATAACCATATTTGAAATATACATTAAAACACAGAGAAAAACTATCTCAGAGCAAACAAAGTTACCACCAATCACCACTTCCGAAGTAAATATATGTAAGTATTATGCTTAATGTACACAGATAAATCATGAAACAATTTTACTAGGACACATAAAACCATCATGATCAATATCGAACTTACTTCAAGGCATTATTTCCTTTGTGTGAGTAATTCATGTTATCATCTATTTCTTCCTCCGCTGAAAGACAAAAATGTTGTGCCTGTGTATATGGCACCCAGTAATAAAACAGATATTTTAATTTATATATTACAACATTATATATCAACAAATAGTTTTTAAAGGAACTTTTTATTTATTATTTGATAATTTAATTCCATAACAAAAACTAACCAGTTTTTTTTATGGAATTACAATTCTGGAGTGTGGTAAATTTTACAATCCGTATCATCCAATACCCTGGAAATTCGGAAATATTTAGATGGTTTAGTAAATTAGCAATTGAAATCAAATTTATTATATTATTTCTTTAAACACGTCACGTTCAAGTACGTTCAAGTCATCGGTTCATCAGATGACTTGTAAACGTACCATTAGTTGACAGTTCACGAAGTATCATCTAATGATACCCTTTTTGAACAATAAAATAAATTAATTTATATATATAAATACCCGGCTGTAAAATAGACAATTTAAAAGTATAACTAAAAAGACCGAAGCGAAATTGTGAATAGCAGACATTTTTTTTAATTAATTTATTCTATTGACTTTTAGTGTCCCGGCACACTGTTTAAACAAAATCTGTGTACTTGAATTATATAAGTTGGATGAAATGTAGTAATGATTGATTGCTTGCCAAACAAAACGGACAAATATGGGCTACGAATATTTATAACTATTATTAATTTCAACTAACGCTGGCCATTTTTACGCAATCAATAACTTTTTTGAGCTATTTATTAATTGTAATTTCTTTTAATTTCCTTTATCTTGATGGCCTACTTAAAAGTAGGTCTATATTTAAAAATATAGTATAGGTTTGGTATTTATTTTTTAAAAATGTATGTCACGCTACAAAACCAACATTTATTTTTACCCATCTAAGTTCCTTGTGTTCCAAATACAAAAAAGTGTGAATTCTATTGTTGAAGTCAGTACATATCGTAGTGATTACAACGTATGGATTTAATATGTTCATTCACGTCTGGGAAGTCAGTTTTATATTTTGTCAAAGAGTTTTTAAAAGTTTTGTTTATTGTATATTTACTATACTTACCTAGGTACAGAACTAGGTACAGTTACCTAAGTAAAAAATATTTGTGTTCAAACTTTCCCGTCTGTAGTGGTATTTCTGTCAGCGTGTCATCACATAAATCAAAATATGTGCTTTGCTGTGAAATGCCAACATTTGGTACATTCACCCTATAAATAGAAAATTTTAAAGATTATGGGTACTCAATTAAATCTAATTAAATTATTAGATTTAATTGAGTACCCAAACTTGGAAGGTATAATATAATAATTGTATAAGTATTACATGTGATACAAACGAAGCATAGAATTTTCTTTCAAAATTTTCTGCCTGTAGTGATATTTGTTGCATCGCGTCATCACATGATTCAAATGTATTCCCTTACATTTTCCCTATAAATAGAAAAAATAATGGTAAAATTTGAATTCGTTTTAGTAGGTAAATATTGCTGAAATAAAGTAAATACTCGTTTTAAACTACCTACGCAGTTATAGGTATGTAGGTTGAGTATACTTACGAAGTAAGAGTATTCTCTATGTTTTCCATACTCTCGGCCTGGAGGAGTCTTGAAAGATAAATTTGATTGTGTTTGAAACATTTCAGTGTGATTTTAAAATAAATGCATATTGGGGTAAGTAAAATTAGGAACAAATATATGAACTTTACCTACTTTATTTCTTCATGGAAGCGATTTGCATTAATTTTTCGCCAACCTCTTCACTTCTTTGATTTGTTTACTTTGTTCCCCATAGTAAATAAACAAAATCGTTACGTAAACTCAAATATAGTTTTTAAAACCGTGCGTGAACTCAAGCGATACGTGTTCCCCGTCCGACGGCCGCAGCGGTACTGAAGCGGATAGGGAGGAAGCGTCGCGGCTCTGGCTAAAATGGACGGAACGTGCGTGAATTTAGGTATTTCCTTTGTATTATAAAAACGAATACCTATTTAGAAAATATAACGTGTATACGTTATAGAAAATAAATTGATCTTTTTATTAATCAAAGACTGATGGCTTTCCGTGAAATATTTACGCCGTACTAAGGGTTTATTTAGTTTTTTAGATATAACTTTGGATTTTTTTTCTATCGAGGAAATTTTAAGTAATCGTGTTTCTAAATTGTATGATTTATAGAATGAATCCTTAAATATTATATATATGAATTGCAGAACTCAAAATTAAGAAATAAAGATACAGCACGGGATCAAATGAACCACAATTACGTACTGCTGCCTCGGTGCAGGCTTAAGAAAACGCTGCTGCTTACCTTCTAGTATTTTCCCTTAGTCGACTTTTACGACACCCACACGGGAAGAATTGGGGAGGTGCCATTCTAACCCGGCACCCCACGGGGGATGTATATGCTTAGATCTTTAAAACTACTGAACGGATTTTGATGAGATTTTTTTATAGATACAGAAATTCAAGAGGAAAATTTATAATATGTATTTTTAGCATCAGAAGTGGTATTGAATTAAAAAGCAATAACAATTTTATAACCTAAGAATAATTTACATGTAATTACTGTTTTGTTTTACTATAGAACTAACATTACCTAATCAAACAGCCATAAATTCAAAACAAAATAACAGGATAAATCACCAAAATAACAAAGAACTTATTTTATAAAAAATATTTATTTTATTACATAAGTAACTATAACTATTAAGTACTATATCTAATATAATTATTTCTTAGTAAAAACCTTCATCACTTTCGATAATTTACATGAAACTTAAAATATTATATAATTAATTTATTATTCTGTATCGTTCATATCCAGTACAATTTGACTGCTATTGACAACTGTATTCTCCTGCAGTAGTAGTTGTACGTTAATTTCTTGTGTGTTCTGAAATATCAAAATGCATTATTTCGACGTATTCTATTAGATTCTCTGCTTATAGCTCATTGACCACTATCCCGCTTGTTGGTGAGTGATGAGGTGGTAGAAGATGGTTACTAGACAGACCTATTTCTGACTCTCAAGGTAAGCTACCAAAACAGACTGTTAGGTGCTTGGTTACAGATTTTCTGCTCGATGGTGGTGACTACATCCTCAAAGTAACAATTTTTTATTTATAAACCAGAGGCAATGAGCAGCGTTGTAATGTAATAAATTTCTAGGAATCTCTCAACAAAACTGCTTTTACAACACAAGATGGTAATTATGATTTTTGGAGATTTCCACTTGGTTTAGTCAATGCATCGTGATTTTTTCCAAAAATGATGGACAAATTGAAAAACCTTAGATTTGGTGTATTATTATATTAATACACTAAAAGCTAATAACAGCAGATGGTAATAATTTGGAAATATGTTACTGCAAAGGTCTCCTTATAATGTTAAGTAGAAATTACAGAAAACCTTACAGAACGCAAAATATGTGTATAATATTTAATGTGTAAAATAATTAAAATCAACCGCAACGCATGATTATGCAACATTACAGAGTAGTTGAAGCAGTGATGGCTCAGTGGCATTGGCTATGGACTGCCGCGCAGCAGGTCCATGGTTCGAATCCCGCCGCGGGCTTGACCTTCACCGCATGGTGCAATCATAAAACATGGTGGTACCTGATTACTATCATCGGCAGATTGCGCATGCGTGTTGTCTGTCCGTTGCAGTATGGCCGGTCGACGGATGGTATTGGGTATGACGCTGCGACGTATCGCTAAGTTATCTGCTCTGTTCACTGAAATATACATAAAAATAATTTAAATACTTATTTTTATACTTTTTATCATCAATTTTGTAGTTATAATATTATCAGGACATGTAGCCTTATTTCTGCATATAAATATTTTTTTGTTTGTTTGTGTGTTCTCGAAGCGGTGGGTAGTGGTATATGATCAGTCATCTATACTCTAGGTCCCATGTAATATCAAGAGAGTCTATTGTCATATATCAGGCACAGTTCCTTTTAATTTCCTGTACGAAAAACCAGTGATCTCTTGGCCGATCCGAATTCAAACCCGACTTTTGTCACACTTAGTAAATAAACGTCTTAAAACGGATGTCAAGTTGTGTCACGCAGCTATACCTAATTTTAGCACTAATATTTATCTAACTTTCCATTAATTAACTCTAATCGTGACAACGTTAATTTCAGGGTTTGGGACGAATAATTAAAGGTATGAGGTATTTGAAAACAACATCACAACCAGTCCCAAAGTTTCACAAAAGCCCATCCACGTTGTTTTAATCCTATTTCATATGGGCTGTGCCTATTGCCATAAATATCGAGCAACTAGCACACTGAAATTTCTTTGTCATAGCATCCAAGATTAGTCCAACCCGGATATCGAAACTAAGACTTCGCGATTCCAAAGCGACGTGTTATCCAAATCACTAACGTGGCAGTCAGCTGTCAAAAATCCAAGATGGCGGATACAAGATGGCTGTCATAATAGCTGCATCAATATCACTTAACCGATCCCTACGTATAAATCATCAAAGCTTTTCCAAAATAATATTTAAAATACCCCTGTGGCGGGTGGGGCGTTAAAATTTATTGTGCGCTAAACTAGTTCAGAGTAGTTATGTTTTTAAAAAATAAATAAAACGTTTTTACAACATATACAAATATTTTCTGAATATTCTTCTGTGCTATATGCCAATAATACTTACTAAGACATGTTTGATGATGAGGTAATGATGACCAAGCGGCAATGGCTATAGACTGTCGTGCCGCAGGTTCGATCCGTGGGGATCGCTAGCTTGAGCTTCACCGCGTGGAGGAAAGGTATTTTGTGAATGCTCGCCTGCTAGATATCACCCTCAAGCAGAAAATACTTCGCCAAGCTCCTTACAGTGTGTTCTGGCAGCACTCCTTGAGTGCCAGTAAAATAACAGACAAATGAGACAAGTGTCAGTGTAACGGGCGCAGTGCGATTCGTCACTTGTGACGAAATGCATCTGTTATAGGCTGAGGTTAGTCCGTTTAAATTCAGATTGGCCTCGTGCATGTTCCGCCACAATAACAATAAAAAAAAGCTCTAACTATAATTAAAAAAATTGAAAATGAAGCGCAACATATTATTAGATATTTTAAGTGGTTACCTAAATTTTGTTGGTGCGGCTTCGGGCAAGTGACAAGCGTTTTCGGCACGTGGCTCAACAAAGACAATGCTCTCGCGCTGTTCGGTACCAAGTTCGTTGAACCCTGCAATAATAGTACATTGTGTATTAAGAGCGGTAAGAAAGGAATTATGATCGAGGCTTAGGCTTTCTGAGTCGAGGTTTGTAATTCCCATACCGCCCGTGAAACATACAATGCTTTTCATCACATTTGGGAGTAAATAATTATGAATTATAGCTTTAATATACAAGTCAGCACAACTATTATTACGAAATGCGTGATTTTTTTATCCGGATGGCGGGCTTTTTGCTTACACCACAGATTTATACAAATGTTTCGTTCAGAAACGTTAAGGGCAAATACTTACATAGGTAATATAGCCATGACGGAGTGTAAAAAATAAAAAAAATTTTACGTTTTGGTACAAAAACCTATTAAAATTGATTATTAAGAACATTAGTTGAGTATTTAAGTGACACGTAGCGAGATTGCAATGAAATTTTTAAATTTTTGTTTAGATAACATTTTAAGACAATTTTTCAATTACGTGTAAACTCCTTGCTTGAACAATACCTCTGCGCTGTGCTATAAATTAAAAAAAAGACGTGTGGACACTCGGAGACTGCCGCGGTAAAGCTATTACATAGTATTTTTTATCGACTTATGCAATTATAAATCACGACACGTTAGTTGTCAAAACCTCTTTTTCTGCCAAAATTTAGTTCCTTTTACGCACTGTAGAGGCGCTGATCAAATATAGTATCACCGCTGTGCCGGTCGGAGTGGGGGGTGTTAGGTTATTTTCGTTACGGAATTTCTGGATTCGGTCTCCACGCTCAAGGCCCGCGATAGAAGCTATGCAATAGCTTAAAAAAATACTCAACAACCTTCGGTTAAATGACAAAAAGGAAAACATGTGAATCATCAGCCCTTAACGGCTGGTTGGGGCATCGAGCATCGGCTCATGGCCCCAGCAGAGCCTCATGAAGCCACGGCCCCATGGTCACTTTGTTCAGGTTCTTTTTATTATCAGTTTCTCTGGAATATAATGTATTGCACCTCCTGTGCTTTTACTGTTGCTTCTTCTGCATCTACGTGATTGTGTTTTCTTGCTGGGTTCAACCATACCCGGAGGCTTCCGAGGCACCCTCAAGTAGCAACTCACGGGGGAGGGAACGCCAGCTCTTCTTGGCGTCTGGAAGCCGGGCATGTAGTGGTGCTATCCTAAACATCTTTTTTGACAGCCGGACAACGAACTTCTCCACTGGCTCCAGCGCCACGTCCTTAGCGATGGTGTAGTTTCGTACGTAGCGCCCCGCGCCGGTGATGTTGCCTGGATTCTTAACCTGTTGCTTTTCGAGCAAAGGTGCTACCAAGCATGCATACGTCAGGAAAAAGAAAGCTCGAGGGTTTTATATGGGGCATTACGGCGACGTTAACCTGTATGTTTAGATACTGTTTACGTGCAAGTGTGATGAAAAATGTTTTACTTATCAGGTTTGTATTTACCTTTTATATTCAGATAAATTTTGAGGTAACGTTGATACCGTTTTTTTATGAGTTGTATCAGTTTTCTTTTATTATTTGCCTTACCTTGAGAAAAGACATCAGGTTGATTTCGACGACGCGATCTTGTGGTACATTGTTGATATTCATGAGATTCATTATTTGCTCCAAACTTGGTTTCAAGCCTTGCATCTGAAATGACATACTAATATTTTCAGCAAAAAGTTCGGCAACAGTCCAATTAGTTTTTTTTTTAAATTGAACCTACTTTCTACTCTAAAAGGTGTGAAATAGTTTGTTGAAGTCAGTATCACTCTGACAATTCTATTATATAGTATGTAACACATTGTTAAAAGACGTTTAAAAGATAGGCCCCGAGTTTCTTGCCCGTTCTTCTCGCAGTGGCTATAGACATTTTTTGTGCAGAACGTGGCAGTACAATGTAGAATATTTCAATATTAAAATTTGTAATCGAACTTCATAAAAGCGTCGTAGACACCTAAATCGAATAAATGATTTTGACTTTGCCTGTCAACTTTGACTTTGATTCAAAATACTGAACACAAATTATGATGCTCCGATTGAAACAAGTTATTTTATACTTCTCAGAGTCGGAAGGCGGTGTGAGTGTGTACACACGCATAATGCACGGTGTATATTTACACACTCACACCGTTCACCAATCCAAACCTCAACCGATTTAAATGTAACTTTGAATGTAGATAGTTTAGATCTTGGATTAACACATAGGATACTTTCAACATTATTTACGCGTGTGAAATCGTGGGGCGTAGCTAGTGCTCAATCACAATAAGACTATCTGTAACATTCTTGATGAATAGCAAAGTCCAATATTGGAGTGTTTGCTATAGCTTTGAAAGCTTGAAGTCTCGGATTCGATTCCTAGATCGGACATTCAGCAGATGTTTTTTTGAGGTGGGAACTGAGCTCAGTAGATATAAGCGTATTATTAATTGATAGGGGCCTATTATGAAAATAAAACTAAGGCTACTTGGCAGATTATTAATGGTGCCAATAAAATTCATATATTAATACTATTAGAGAAATAAAATATAATAATGATATCATAAATGATTCAAACAAAATTGCTAATATTTTTAATGACAATTATGTAGATATGGTTAAAACACAAAAAAATCATGTCATTCGAACTAATAATGTTTTTCAAAGTAATAATTCATCAGTCAACTCAATTTATGTCTCCAGTATCAGTAGAATATGAAATTAAAATTATGAAAAATCTAAACAATACGAACAGCGTTGGATTCGATGACATATCTACATTAGTTATAAAACACAGTGCAGAACAACTCGCTAAGCCGTTTTGCCATATAATCAATTTAATTTTACTATACAGAGCATACCCAGATCAGCTAAAATTAACGGTAGTCAAACCTATGTTCAAAAAAGGTAACAAAGACTGTTGCGAAAACTACCGTCCAATAGCTATTGTTTCAGTTATGTCAAAAATTATAGAAAGGTTATCCATAACAAAATATATTATTTTATGGAGAAGAACAATATTTTCTGTACAGAGCAACACGGTTTTCGTAAAAGCAAGTCAACAAATACTGCTGTATACGACCTGATGAGAACAGTGTCAGAGTCTATAAACGATAGTACGCCAGTTGTTTCTATTTTTGTGGATATGTCGAAGGCTTTCGACTTTGTATGCCATGACATACTTCTCAAAAAGTTATATTGTTATGGCATAACGGGGACCTGCATTAGATTTAATTAAAAGCTATTTAAGCAACCGTCACCAATAGACTGAAATTACGTATATTGATGACATGAAAACGCAACGTAAAGCAACATCAAATGTAAGGAAAATACAGTATGGTGTGACACAGGGTAGTATATCAGGCCCGCTTCTATTCCTATTATACATTAACGACATGCCTACTTGTATCAACGCAAAAATTGTATTATTCGCAGATGATTCCACTGTTTTGTTAAAATGTGAGAATCCTGAAAATTTTGAGAGTAAAATCAATAGCACACTAGCAAATAGTATTAATTGGATGACAGAAAATAACCTTATCATAAACCTTGGCAAACCACAATTTATGCAATTTCATCTCCCACAACAACAACAAATAAATATAGACGTTGCATTCCAAAATAAAAAAATTAACAAGTCAAGGAAATACGCTTTCTAGGGATCATGCTGGATGCTAATGTAAATTGGAAAAGTCATGTTAACTGTTTGCGCAAAAAAAAATCTCGCTTTGCACTAAAAAAACTGACACAAATCTCCTCACGCAAGACAGCGCTCGCCGCATATCACGGTTTTGTCTCTTCAAATTTGCGCAATGGAATAATGCAATGGGGTAATTCTGTAGATAGCATATTAGCTTTTAAATCACAAAAAAAAAAATATTATAGCAATTTTATTATAAAAACTAACGTGGTTTTCACTCATTTTAGTAAATAATACGGGATAACTCACGTGAATCAGTCAGATAGCACTAAGCTAACTAACTTGCTAAGCGAGACGTCAACGCGGGCGTCGCGAGCTCTCCTTGAAAAAGACCACCGAATGTGGTTGAAACTGTTACGGCGCAAGGGCTCGAACAATCTAGAATAATCCAACGTCAGTAAACAAGTAAAAGAAATCAAGAATGTACCTACTCTTCACACAAAAGGTTATAAAAAAAGGGTCGCCTTTGTCCTCAGGCAACTAGTAAACAACCACAGTATAAGTAGTAGTTAGTTCGTGGAATTCCATTCAAAAGTTGTTTACGTTAAAAGGATCATTTATGGCCCTTATTGTTTTTCTATCTAGACTATTAGTGAACATTCTGGAAAATGTGAATTTTGAGTATAAATAGGGTCGGGTCCAGGCCAACCAGTCAGTCTTACTTTGAGTTCGAAACGATAAACAGTGCGATTATCTTTGGACCAAGTGCTCCAGGCGCGAATAGTGAAGTACAGTGAAGTTTGTGAATAGTGTTCTGTGAAGTGCGATTAGTTCAGTGTTTTAGTGTAGTCGGAAGTGACTGTAGAACTGTTGAATAAAGGTGTCAGTGTGTCGAAAACGTATTGCATTATTTATCCCGAACCCCCAGCTCGTAACAAATTGGTGTCAGAATTGGGGATAAATAATGCCTGTACTCCCAAAGGAAGACATTGAGGGAATCCGAACGAGGAGTCAGCGGCAACAGGACATCGACCAACGAAGGTTTGAAAGAGCTACACCACCAGTGCTCTCCGAAGAACAACCAACCGTCGCCGCTACACCGGGAACCTCTTTGACTATGGCTGCTCCGACTGCGCCTGACTTTGCTGCGCTAATGGCGATGCTTCAAGAGCAAGCCCGCCGCCAGGAAGAGCAAGCCCGACGCCAGGAAGAGCAGGCCCGCCGTCTTGAAGAGCAGCTGCAGCAAGACAAGGAGGAACAAGCCCGGCGCCAGGAAGAGCAGGCCCGCCGTCTTGAAGAGCAGCTGCAGCAAGACAAGGAGGAACAAGCCCGGCGGCAGGAAGAGCAGGGCCGCCGCCAGGAGGAGCAGGCTAAGGAACAGGCCCGTCGACTGGAGGAACAACTGCGACAGGACAGGGAAGAACAGACCCGTCGCCAAGAGGAGCAGATTCTTCTGATGAAAGACCTTCATGCAACGTTCGGGAAGAAACTCCAAGTGGTGGAAGATCAGGTCCATCAGCATGAGAACCGCTTCGAGAAAGTGGAAGCTAGAATGGATGACATGCAAAAGACGCTGGGCATTTTAAAGACTGGAGCTGGATTACCTGCGCCAGTAGTACCTGCATCGTCACTACGAGGATTCAAAGTACCACCTTTCGACGGAACCTCTTCGTGGTCGGCCTATAAAATCCAATTCGAGGCCGTCGTGAAGGCGAATGGTTGGAATAAAGATCAGGCTATGACAGCGCTAACTCTGGGCCTTCGTGACCAAGCCCTTACAGTACTTGAGGCTCTAGGAAAAGACATAGAATATGACCAGCTTCTGGAGGCATTGGAGTCTCGCTTCGGTGATGCTCATCTGGAGCATGTGTTCCGAGCCCAGCTCAAAGATAGAACTCAGCGAAGCGGTGAAAATCTTCAGCAGTGGGCGCTGGAAGTGGAAATGCTTGTACGGAAGGCGTATCAATCTTCACCGGCACTCATCGACGGAATCCTACTTCAAGCATTTGTAGATGGAATACGTGACTTAGAAGTGAGAGCAGCAGTGAGGCTGGGTCACCATGAATCAATAAAGGACGCCCTAGCTCATGCTTTGGAGGTAGAAGCTGTGCGGCAGGATCATCGATCGCATTACATTCGCGAGGTTGACACACGACGTTACCGTGATGACAACCAGGGATTCAGCCCTCGATGTTTTGTATGTGGAGAAAGGGGTCACTTGCGATATAACTGCCCGCAGAAGAGCGATAGAAGAAACGACAGAACATGGGAAAGAAAACTTTCTACGACTGGTGTCAATATGCAATGGACCAGGAAAGGAGATACACTATCTGATACAAATTTTCCAACATTCAGCCCGAGATGCTACGGCTGTGGAGAAAAAGGGCATTTAAGATCCAGTTGCCCCAGATTGAAGTTGACATCAGAAGACAGACTTCGACAGGGATGGAATCAACAGCGCGACCGACTTCACTCTAATATTGAACGCAGCGACATTAGAGAAACTCACGACGGCAAAGTGAAGGAAGTCATACCAGTAAGGATGGTGAGAACAGTTATAACCGACGACTGGAAGAAATCCATGCGACGTGCACAGGAGGATGATGCGAACATCAGGCCTATTCTGACATGGATGGAAGCTGGCACTGGGAGGCCCAAGTGGAATGATGTTGCTGGAATGGGTATGGCAACAAGGGTTTATTGGGCGCAGTGGGACAGCTTGGTGATCCATGGTGGTGTGCTGTGCCGCAAATGGGAGAATGTTCGGGGAGATAACTATCACCTGCAAGTGGTTGTTCCGGAAGCGAAAGTTCGTGAGATTCTACGGCGATGTCACGACGAATGTTCAACATGTCACCCTGGAGTGAGAAAGACACTGTTAAAGATACGAGAGCAGTTTTATTGGATCCATTGTCGGAGTGATGTTGTAGACTGGTGTAACAAATGCAGTATTTGTGCTACTAGAAGAGCATCTCAAGCAAACAGTGTAAAGAGTTTCGTGAGTGACAATCGCAACCAGAAGAATACCTGTGACCGTCAAGATCAATACAGAAATGGATTTTATACCGATGTAAAGAAGACCCGGTACAGTGGAGAACTTGTTAATCCCGGATTTACTGAAGGGTCTATGGTGTGGCTGCATAACCCTGTACGCAGTAAAGGGAAGTCACCGAAGCTTCAGCCTAAATGGGACGGACCATACCTGGTTGTGACTAAAATCAACGACATCACGTACCGGATACGGAAGGGTCAACGAGGAGTTTCTAAGATTGTTCATGTGGATCGATTGGCGCCATACTGTGGTTCCAACTATGCTCGGGACGAGCATGTCTTAGGAGGGGGCAGTGTTACGGCGCAAGGGCTCGAACAATCTAGAATAATCCAACGTCAGTAAACAAGTAAAAGAAATCAAGAATGTACCTACTCTTCACACAAAAGGTTATAAAAAAAGGGTCGCCTTTGTCCTCAGGCAACTAGTAAACAACCACAGTATAAGTAGTAGTTAGTTCGTGGAATTCCATTCAAGTTGTTTACGTTAAAAGGATCATTTATGGCCCTTATTGTTTTTCTATCTAGACTATTAGTGAACATTCTGGAAAATGTGAATTTTGAGTATAAATAGGGTCGGGTCCAGGCCAACCAGTCAGTCTTACTTTGAGTTCGAAACGATCAACAGTGCGATTATCTTTGGACCAAGTGCTCCAGGCGCGAATAGTGAAGTACAGTGAAGTTTGTGAATAGTGTTCTGTGAAGTGCGATTAGTTCAGTGTTTTAGTGTAGTCGGAAGTGACTGTAGAACTGTTGAATAAAGGTGTCAGTGTGTCGAAAACGTATTGCATTATTTATCCCGAACCCCCAGCTCGTAACAAAACTATAGTCGGAGCTATCTGACTGATTCACGTGAGTTATCCCGTATTATTTACTAAAAATATTATAGCAATGTTTGGAGCCTCTCAAAGAGACAGTTGTAAATTGTTATTCAAAAAATTAAATGTAATGACTATGCCTTCACTGTACATATACGAAGCATGCATATTTGTAAAGGAACACCTTAATTTATTTACTCAGAAAGAAACTATGCGGCCCCGTAAAACTCGTAATAAAATAGAAATAAATCCGCACTGTCTTTCAAAAACTGTATTTTTCAGTAAAAGTATTTATGTGATGGCCACCAGGGTATTTCATAATTTGCCTGATAATCTCAGACCAAATAAAAAGTCAAGACAGAATGTTGTGAACAGAGAAGTGAGGCCGGTTTTCGAAACATATGTGTGTGTGTCGGTGTTGCCATGATAATCAAATTACCTTATAATAACGTTACCAATTTAATAACGTAATTAGTATTAATACAACAATAGGGTTCTGATGTAACGTGTCGGCAAAAGTAGTGTCGTTAAGTAAGGGAAGGGAATGGAAAAAGTGTTTCAGAAATAACATTACTGGGTATTTAATTTACATGCATTTATTTCTTGTAACTAATGAGTGATGGGTTTTTTATGCAATTGGGGAAAAAAGCACAAAGCCCACCTGGTGTTAAGCTGTAACCTCTGCCAATACAGATCATCACAAGTGGCAAACTGCACTGCACCCATCACCTTGAGACATAAAAATGTTAAGTCTCATGTGCCTGTAATTTTACCGGAACATAGGAATGTGACATTAATGCTTGGCGGTAGAAATAGGTATAGATAAATATTAGTCGTCGATTTAAAAATATTCCCATGATAGTTCCTTCTTACTTTTCCGAATGATTTCGATCCAATTTTGTTTAATTTTAGGACTTAATTCGGAAAATGAAAAAATAATTAAATAGTAACACTGGTAAGTGACCAGTAAAGCGTGAACAGTTAAGAGGGAACTTAAATTTGAATATGAGGTATCAGCAATTATAATTAAAGGTATCAGCTTTCCAACAATAAATAAAATGACGGAGTTATGAAGTAACAAAGATTTAATCAAATAAATTAAATTTAAAAAAATACAACTGAATTGAAAACCGGGTCCTTTTTGAAGTCGGTTGAAAATTTGAAATGTTGAAACTGAATGAATGAAATCCATCTTTTAAATTTGCAATTAAATTACTGAACCGATTTTGATAATGATATTGCGTCGTAGGCATCTACGACGCAATATCTGTATTTAAAAAAAATATAATCCAATTGAGAACCTTCTCTTTTTTTAAGTCGGTTAAAACACATTGATCAACTATTAAAAAATACTAATAGCAATAAGTTGTGTATTATCACCCAATAATAGGGTAAACCGTATAGGCTTAATAACGGCAACACCAATGCCACCAAGCCGCAATAGTTCGACTGACCAGTCAAGGCGTAGTTTCGTTGTACATATGTGTGTGTAATCGTGTTTGTACACGGCGAGGCGTAGTTTTACCGGCCTCACTGCTCTTTACACAACATTCTGTCTTGACTTTTTATTCGGTCTGAGCTGATAATATGAAGGAATTGGAATTAACTAATTTTAAAATGATTCTGAAGAAAATGCTTATTGACAAATGTTACTATACCATTGATGAGTACTTGAATGATAAAATACAATTATAGTGATTAACAATTATGACACATTATATTATTTAAATACAACAATCTGATTCCTTGACATTATTTATAATAATTAATATGTGTTTTATGTATCTTCATTTGTTAATGCATGTGCTATTTGTCAATAGATAATTATGATTAGTATAATTTAGAAATTTAAAATGTATACTTAATAATATTGTTCACCATCTCGATATGTTACAGAGTCCTTTTTAATAATATATGTAAGAACTGTATACACTTTAACCTGTGACAATGCAGTAAAGTTATTTGATTTGATTTGATTATTCGACCCCATATTTGGCCCTTATTTGAGACCAAAACATAACAACCATCTCACGAAGCGGTGGGATTGGTGTTAAGACACCTCTGCCTGAGTGGTATTAAAAAGCTAGACTAGGGAGTGAGAAGTCACCCCGCAAGAAAAATACTAGATTTATGAGATTGCCTACACAAGGCGCTGGCTCTCCTGAACGCTACCACGCAGATCCAGGACTTGGATGTATTTTTTGACACAATACGGACCGTATTGTACGGATATATTTAAAGTTCATGTTCATTAAACGAGTCACCGCACAAATTTGTATGTCAGCAATTTTATATCATCGTGATTTAGGTGATTTGTTACTACAGTTAGTTCGCGCATGGACACTGTCCGCTAAGCTTTAAATAAGTATCATATCAACTAAAAACATCTTTTATTTGTACCTCGTACAGAGAATAAAGTAATATAGAATCTAAGATAGTTTGCGCTCTGATATAATACTGTGAGTTAGCTAATGTTATTAATAAATAAATAGAAGGGAAGCAGCGCCTCTTAAAGAACTTTTGCCATCTTATACTGTGTATTTCCAAATCACCTGCCAAGCGTGGGGATCAAGGGTAATCCACTAATATGGGAGGTTTGAATTCAACGCTGGACGTTATGACTGTTATTATAGACAGTAGGTATATATTTATATATAGTAGAGTCCCGTTACCTCGATGAGAGTGAGTGTGAGTGGATGCTTGGTCCTGGTGTGTGTCCGCAGGTCGAGCCGAGTGCGCAGCCGCGCGCCGCACCGCCCGCACCACCACCACCGTCCGCACACACCCACACCCGCGCCCACACTCACACCACTCGCACTCACACCCACACCGTCTCCGACACCTATCGATCTGTAACATAATTGTAGGTACACACACTTTATACAGAATAGTTTTATATTTATAAGGATAAAATTACTCAGTATGTTCATAACTTCTTTTTCTTGAAGTTGTGAACATACTGGGTAATTTTATCTTTAATCTTTATCTTGGCATTTAATTATGTTTTTATTCCATTCAAAGATCTAAGAATAGTTTATGTCACAATACTGAATTGGCCTATATATCAGCTTAGCACACAAAAAAAATCAAGCATCTACCGCAATAATTCACGTCACCATAAATAAAAATTCATAGTACTCGGCAATAGGTGAAAAATTAACAAAAAGTCATGACTCCGAAAATACGAAAAGTCGCGGAACATACATGGGGTGATTCAGATAGCCCTCCTCCCAGCCTACCTCCCAGCTTCAGTATGTCACTACTTCTTGGGACATCCTGTATAAGAGCCTAAGGAGTTAAGGAGTTTCATTATAAGGTAGGCTTAACGCGCACTGCGATTAAGCGCACACAGCGCGGTTTGAATCCGTTCAAAAATGTAACGTATAACTTCCTATACAAGTGCACGGCATCAGCGATTTTGGTCAGAGGCTGATTTTAATACATAATTTTTTTAAATAAAAAAAATTTTTTTCTTTAGAGTTACAGTTGATAGTTCGAAAATACACTTTTTTGTATCTATATACCTACTATATAATTGTATTGTGGCGCACAGACAGCGATTAACTCGGTTCTACATTCAGTTTAGGCTGATGCTACACTGAATGGAGCGCAGCAGCTAGACCTTGTTTAATATATAGATGGCATGTTATGTTCTTTGGATCGAAAATAGCCCCATTAGACTGCGATACATTCTTTAGTAAGTAAAACAATATCTGGATGATATAATATAACATCTTTGATCAGTTAATTGATGTGTGAAACCTATGATGGAGGCGTTGTTTATGTTTTCTATTTTTTTCCAAACCAAAGCCACAGAGACGCTGGTCGCTAGAAATATATGGTAGTAATGAAATAAACCCGGCTAGAATATTACCACCCCATATCTACCCGTGAGTGTCATAAGAGCTAGAATATCACCACCCCATATCTACCCGTGAGTGTCATAAGAGCTAGAATATCACCACCCCATATCTGCCCGTGAGTGTCATAAGAGCTAGAATATCACCACCCCATATCTACCCGTGAGTGTCATAAGAGCTAGAATATCACCACCCCATATCTACCCATGAGTGTCATAAGAGCTAGAATATCACCACCCCATATCTACCCGTGAGTGTCATAAGAGCTAGAATATCACCACCCCATATCTACCCGTGAGTGTCATAAGAGCTAGAATACCACCACCCCATATCTACCCGTGAGTGTCATAAGAGCTAGAATATCACCACCCCATATCTACTCGTGAGTGTCATAAGAGCTAGAATATCACCACCCCATATCTACCCGTGAGTGTCATAAGAGCTAGAATATCACCACCCCATATCTACCCGTGAGTGTCATAAGAGCTAGAATATTACCACCCCATATCTACCCGTGAGTGTCATAAGAGCTAGAATATCACCACCCCATATCTACCGGTGGGTGTCGTAAGAGTCGACTAAGGTTAACACACCAGAAGGTGGGCAGCAGCGCTTTCTGTGGAACTGATACCTCACACTGCGATCCCCAAGCCGCCTGCCAAGCGTGGGGATTATGGCAAACCCCCCACATTGGGGGAGGCTGTGTAAGCAGTGGACTATCCAGCTGATACAGTACAGTAAATGAATTGAACACATTTATTAGAACGACAGTGCAATTATTTGGTGCTTTGTACCCGATTTCATACCTTTGACACCTATGGTACGATCAGGATTATATTATTGATCCACTCGATTAGCTCGTTTCAATCCACCAGGTGGTAGGTCTCTTCAGCAGTATTCCGTCTTAGTGGGTACCACTGCAGTTTCAGATACCCTGCCTCGAAGCGGTACTGCGCAAGCAATAGTGAAATTACTGGGCAAACGAGACGTAAGGCAGTGTCATGCAGATGTCAGAGAAGATGGTGACACTGCAACTGTGAACGGGCGTGACGCTTACCATCAGACGGGCGACTAGTTCACTTTTCAACATCATAACATAAAAGAAACTTAGAAACATTCACTTTCTCAGGTTTAAATAAATGTACTCACGCCAAATAACAACTTTGCAGCCGGGCATGATAATTAACTAGTAATTAGCTATCAATAACAACTTTGCAGCCGCGCATGATAATTAACTATTAATTAGCTATCCCACTGGGTGGACTGACAACATCGTGAAAGTCGCTGGTAGCCAATGGTTACAAGTGGCTAATAGCCCTTCTTTGTAGCGCTCTATGGGGAGGCCTTTGTTCAACAGTGGACGTCTTCCAGCTGATGATTATGATGAATTAGCTATCCTGTAATTGACCCTATAACTATCCCACAACTTGAAAATTTTGTGGCACATTTTACTGAAAAACTATCACCCCTATAGATTTGTGCTTTAACATAGTAATTTAACTTCATATCTAGATGTGTTAACTGTCATAATATATATAATTTTACAACCATTAAAATAAATGAACATTAACAATTTTGTATTCATTGGATAGAATGTTATTCTACTATTAACGCCATCTGTTAGAAAACCAAAGAGCTAAAAACGCTGCAACAGAACTAAACTCAATGCTCAAATACATCGTAGTTAATCTACTTAATACCAGATGACACCACGAGAATCAGGTTGTAATTTTTTTTTTATGTTATTGTGACGGAACAAGCTCGAGGCCCACCTGATGTTAAGCGGTTTCCTCTGCCTATAACAGATGCATTTTGTCACAAGTGACGAATTGCACTGCGCCCGTCACCTTGATACATAGTTGTTAAGTCTCATGTGCCTGTAATTTCACTGGCTCTCAAGGGGAACACACCGTTAGGTGCTTGGCGACAGATTTTCAACTTGAGGGTGGTCGTTAGCCAGGCGGGCATTCGCAAAAAGCCCTTCCACCATGCGGTGAAGCTCAAGCCCGCAGCGGGATTCGAACCATGGACCTGCTACGCGGCAGTCTATAGCCAATGCCACTGAGCTATCACTGCTTCAAAAATAAACGCGAACCCTCGAAAAGCTCAGCTTTTTACTATTATAAATGTAATTGTAGTATTAAATACCATATAATGAAAATATTTAACACAATCTGATAGTTTTGAATTTTCAGGGTCTAGTATGTACATACCTGCCACCCCAGTTGCTACCAGTGTTACCAATGTCGATCGGTTCCTGCATGGATAGGTCGCTATGCTCCTTCTTCCGATGCTTGTATAACGCGTTTTTATTTGGCAACACTTCGTCGCAGTCACGGCAAGGTATTCTGAAATATATATTTTACAGTTTTAAAATGCCGAACGGGTTGAAAACAATTAAAGGGCTCATAGAGTGGTTTATTCTTAAATAATCAGCTAATTTAAGCAACGTCCGCCGCGGTCATGACTCGGTCCGCTAGTGACATTACTACTGAACGTGCACGTGCTTCGTAGGACATGTTAAGTTGTCGGTCCCGGTTGTTGTCTTAAGAGCGTGCCAGACAGTTCGCGACCATGGTCCCGAACCATGGTTTGGAACTGTGGAGATGATGGTTTGCGACCAAATTACGTTTGACTTTCCAACGCCCTTGGATTGCGAGCATGCGTTGTCGACCGTGGTTCGGGACCACTATTTCCCACTGTGTAGACGCCGGTCGCAAACCACGCGAGGGCAGTATGCCGCTGCAGCCGGCGAGAGCGCATGCATGGCGCGTCGCGTTTTCCTCTTTGAGATACGTAGGTATAAAAGGCACGACCAAATATAATGCATATTTATGACGCCTGAATCCATTCATTACATTATTTATGACATATTTTTCTTAAAAATTTCATATTTAGATAGTAATTTTAAAACGCCATAAATTAAGCGATATCGTGTGTAGTTTGGCCTTAGTTGGGTGCGTGTTATGCGCGGGAGTTCGACACACACGTTGGTTCCGAACTGTGAGGTAGCAAATTCCGACGGTGGTTTGGAACAAGCCGCTTGCCAAGGCCAATGGGAGGAGCCCGTGGTTTCGAACCGTGTAGATCCTACTTTAGGATGGCAGTCGTTATAGCATGCTGATAGAGCATTTTCACAATGTCCGTCTAGTTAGCTACCACCTTCAAGAAGAAAACTTGTCGCAAAGCACATAACAGTGCGATCTGGCAGCTGTCATTGAGAGTCAGTAATTCTTAGTTACCTGAACAACGTTTTTAACCAGTTGCCGTCACCACTCAGGTGAAATAGAGGTCAAAAGCTGGCCTATCAGCGACAAATAGAAATAAATCATAATAGTGCTGAATTTTTTGAAAAGATGTCTCTGCTCGACTTGTTTTCATAATTAAGAAAGAAAGAAATAAATCATTTATTAAGGACATATTAAACACACGACAGAAAAGAAAAGACATAAGACAGTGAAGACAACACATAAAAATATAGATATGGTAAAAAATTAATAACATTTCTACAACACATGTTCAACATAAAATTAAATATGTAATAACCACAGAAAAGAGAAAGCAATTTATATATCTATGATAATAACTACTGTCATGTGCAGTCCAGAAAATGACTTGGCTCAGCATTATGCTGCGGACAAACCTATAGCGCTGATTTTCAGCCAAGACCTAAGTGACGCACGGGCACAATGTAAAATAAGAAAACGTAAAAAATAAAAGTGTAAAACGTTGGATACTAAAAATATAACTAATTTTTCTCAAACAAGCTTGGAAATGTACGAGCATTATTTTTACAACCTTCTTCGAGATAAATCGAAATTGCTGTACTGGCCATGCGTACATGCGCGCAGCGGCCGGCAAAAAGTGTATGAAAATCTGTATCTGTCGTGTCAAAGTCTAGCGGCCAAATAAATTGCATAGTAAACTCATATCTGTCGTGTAATTTAAAAATGGAACGATCTTTTACTTCGAAGCAGGGCAACCAAGGAGGTAACTTATCAAAGGTTTTATTAAAATTTCGATCTGGCTTGCAAATAGAAGGCTGTTTATTGAAAATTGTACATTTAACAACTGTATCTTCAAATAAAAATGTTTTAATTTCCGCGCATTATTTGAGAAAAGCACTATACAAGCCTTGGCCACAACTAGGCATTGATGGACTTACGTATGTGTGCCTCGGTTTCGCCTCGGCCCACATTTACACGTTCGTCCATCAATGCCTCCTTTGCTAGCCGCTGCAGTAATGTACTATATATATCTTTATTTATATTAGGCGTTCGGATAGCCTATCTAGTACAAACAGAGGTTAGAGCTGAATAACAGGTGGGTCTTGTGCGTGTCACGTCACATACCCAGTTGGGAACTTGTGCAGGGGACAAAATCATGTCATCGAGTAGACAAACGAATCAACTGAATCGTAAAAGCTGAAGTCTTTTTTTTTTTATGCCTGATCGGTTAGCCTTTGACCACTATCTCACCTGATGGCAAGTAATGATGTGGCCGAAGATGTTGTTCAGGCTAACCTAGAATTACTGGCTCTCAAGGACAGCTGCCGGAACACACCGTTAGGTGCTTGGCGACAGATTTTCAACTTGAGGGTGGTAGCTAGCCAGGCGGGCATCCGCAAAGTGTCCTACCACCATGCAAAAAGTCCTATAAATAACTTCACTAGAACAGGTTTCTAGTACAATATATTTACTTTATACATGTTAGAAAGTTATATGTTAATCTTGATCATAATTAATCTCCTCACTACAAGACCCATTTTGTTTTTGTCAGATTGAATTCATATTCAGGATTTGGGCAGTTTAGGAGGTTACTATCGAATTGAAATAATGCTGAAAATAATCTATACCTCTAACAAAGGGTTTTTTTTCCTAATGTCCTGCTAATAGGGCAGATGCAGGCTACTGCTTTTACTTATGTTTATTTATTTTTACTTATAATGAAAATATTTAACACAATCCGATAGTTTTGAATTTTCAGCGTCTAGTATGTACATACCTGTCACAGTATGACAGGTATGTTATATATACAGGGTGGAAACTTTGAGCGGGGCAGTAAGGGGAAGTACCTTATCCGTTGTAGCTACTCGGAAATGGTCTTAGGAGACTATCCATATTTTTTTATATAATTTTGATGCCCATTCACAGATTTTCAAAAAAAATTACAGTTAGCTAGAAAATAGCAATTTTACACAAAAACATTTTTTGATGCCAATCGATCCTGTTTCTAATACTGATCAAAATCTTCTATGGGACCAACCATCGTTGGAGTACTCAAAAAGTCACAAATTGCAAAAAACTTTTCCCGTACATTTCGTATGAAAATTTTACGCAAAAGCTTTTTTAGTGATGGTACACTAAAAAAGCTTTTGGATGGACAAAAAGATCTCGATCTTTTTTTGTTGACTGAATAAAAAGATAAGTTAAAAAACAATTCAAATTTCGAACTCAATAAAAAACAATCTTGAAAGTTTGTTGGGCCAGAAAAGCTCTGAGTGTGTTGTGATTTTTACACTATGTGTATAATTGGACAGATAAGAGAAAAATAATCTCCAATTTAGAACGTTTAGACTTGCTAGAAGCATATTACGTAAATAATAAAAATACACCATCAAGTTATGTTAGTTAATAAAAACAGAAAATTAATACATTGCCTTCTTTTTTAAAATACCTATGTGTAAAATTGTACGTGATCATTTGTCTTTTATTTTAGTTGTTGTATTTCAGTTCTCACTCAGACGTCAGAGAGTCAACATAACTTAGTCGTAAAAGTAAACAGTTTTTAAAATACCCTCATCATGGCAAAGTGTAACAAATGTAACAAAACATTGAACAAAAAAGCCCCTATTTTGGAGTGTTCCCGTTGCCAAGTAGTTGTGCACGCCACGACAACTTGCACAGGATTAAGCACCAAGCAGTTGGCAGCCCTTAAAGCAGCTGAGAGTCTCGAATGGAAGTGCAATGACTGCAATCAGAATAGCACACGCAGGTCTTTCACTCAATATGACGACTCAGAGGAAGAAGACGATGAAGAAATATCTGGAACCACAGCCTCATCAAACGTTAAAAAGCTACTACAGGACCTAAAAAAAGAGGTAAGCGCTATAGTGATGCAAGAGATGCGATCAGTTACCAGCTCGGTTCAGTACTGCAGTGAAAAAGTCGATGAGTTCACGGAATCCATGGAAGTTTGGTCAGGCAAAATGAAGGAAATGGAGAAAAAACAAGTTTACTTAGAAAATCAAAATAAACATCTGCAACTAAAAGTAGACGCACTGGAACAGCGTTATAATGAAATGGAGCAACAACGACTGGCTGATCACATTGAGATAACAGGTATTCCAGACTCAAGTGAAATAAGTTTGCCTAAATTAGTCGAGGATGTAATGAGTAAACTCAATGCACAAAAAGATGACGTTCTCTCCATCAAACGCCTACCTTCCCGCCGAGCAGGTTCCAGTCCAGTAATTGTGCGGTTGCGACAGGAATCCACTCGACAACACATGATTTTGTCATCTCGTGACAAACACATCCTTGCTAAAGATCTTCTACCTAATTTGTCAGGACTAACAGCTACAGACCAAATATACGTTCGTGAGGCGATATCTCCGTACTACAAGAACCTATTATGGCAGGCGAAACAAGATCTTAAAAATGATTTTAAATATATCTGGTTTAAAGAGGGTAAAATTCTAGTACGTAAAAATGAAAATGCTAAGGTGTATAAGCTAAGATCGAAGAGCGACATTCAGTCACTCTTATTGCCGAGCAACAGAGCCTAATCTTATTTTATCTGCATACTTAGAATAAACCACTCACCTGTATGGCAATGCCTAGCATCATGTCTGTCCTAGATTATAATAATACTAAAGAACTATATAATTGTCTTGACTACTTGGATTTTAAAAACTTAGTACCTTATAATATTCACAATTTAACATGTCTCCATATTAACATTAGGTCGTTGATTAAAAACTTTTCCAAACTGGAACTGATTGTCGCTGTATATGGTACCTCAATTGATGTACTTGTCGTCACTGAAGCCAACATATCTGAGAATATTCAAAGTCTATTTAACCTCAAAAACTATACAATGCACACTAAGTTACGAAAAACTCGCAAGGGCGGTGGAATAATAGTATATGTCAAAAATAAACACAAATTTTCACTGAACAAAACCACCACTTTAAACTACGAATGTATTATTGGTAAAATTATGACAACTTCTTATACGGTAACTTTGTGTGCAGTGTACAGACCTCCTAAAGGTAAAAAGCAGTTGTTTATACTGGAAATCGACAACATGCTTAAGAAATTTTCTAACACTGATTTTATACTTCTCGGAGACACAAATATCAACTTACGTTGCGATAACAGCAGCAAAATATCATACATGAATGTAATGAGCGGACACAGTCTTTCATGCGGTATCTATGATTATACGAGGATAGAAATGTTAAAAAATAAAGTCACAAAAACTTGTATAGATCACATATTTTTCAGATCCCGCATGAGAGATGCGTACACCGCTGCACTCGGCACAGTACTGGCTGACCACAGAATGACTGCAATCTCGCTAACATGTAACTCGAATCTACAGAGTGCTCCTATTTATGTGAACAGACTCAATAATGATAAATTAAATAATCTATTACAACAAGTTAAATGGGAATCAACTCAAAGCATGAACTGTCCTAACGAAATCTACAGCTTTCTAAATAAGGAAATAAACAACTGCTATAATGAATGTAGGTATCAGAAAAAAGTGCGCAATACACAGCGAGATATGATACGATAGAATGGGTCGACAAAAACGTGTTAAATTTATGTAAAACAAGAGATTCATTATTCTCACAATGGATTAGAGATACAAGTAACAAAGAACTCAGAGCTAGATATAATAAAGTAAGAAATAAAACCAACAAAATAGTACATAAAAATAAAAATAGATATTATAAATTAGAAATAAATAAAAATAGAAATGATATAAAAAAAATATGGCAAATAATAAATAATATGACAGGCAAGATCAACAGCTCAATTGATACTATTATTACTAAAGCTTTTGAATCGGAAGGAAGTAACAAAAATATCGCCGATAAATTTGCCTACAAATTTAAAGATAATGTTAAATGTATTATACCAACCTGTTCATCTAAACTCTTGAATGAAAATGACTACATAAAACCACTCGACAAATCTATTTACTTTCCAAAAGCAACTGATAAGGATATACTCAAAATTATTAAAAATATCAATCCCCACAAGGCTCCTGGAATCGATGGAATTCGAGCTATTGACATCGTACGACTATCTAATAGAATCGTGAATTCTATCACGCGTCTAATTAATACGAGTATCGTAACTGGCATCTATCCTGAAGAACTAAAAGCTGGAGTTGTGAGGCCAATTCATAAAGGTGGAAGCACAAAAGACTATGGGAAATATCGTCCCATAACTATACTTTCCGTATTGGACAAAATAATTGAGAAATATGTGTGTGGTGTCATACAAAGCTTTTACAGAGTCAACAAGGTATTATCATCTCAACAATATGGTTTTCAACCGAATAAAAGCACCACTCTCTTGTTATCTCGTTTTACCGACGAAATTAATGCTTATCTCAATGAAAAAAAACATGTTGTTTTAGTCTTTATAGATTATAGCAAGCCATTTGATACTCTCAGTCATGACCTGCTTATAGATAGATTAAATAATAGTGGCTTACGAGGTAAATTACTGGAATGGTGCCAAAATTACCTAATAAACCGCAGCTACCAAGTGAAAGTAGGTGATTCACTCAGTGACAGTATTTATGTTACTGAGGGGACAGCTCAAGGCTCAGTTTTAGGACCTTTGCACTACTTAACATACGTAAATAGCCTTAATAATATAATTAAGTATTGCTCTGTCTATCAGTTTGCCGATGATACGTGCTTGGTGGCTGCAAATAAAAGTACAGAAATTGCCCAAAATTACATCCAGGCCGACTTTACAGCCATATGTAAGTGGTCTCATGACGCAGGTTTGGTGCTTAATGCTGATAAAACCAAGCTTATACATGTGCGCTCCAGTCACAATATCTGCACGGAGGGTATCAATGTGGTTGCTCATAGTCACGAATGTTTACATAGTCCCAACTACCGATGTGGAATTAATTGCACTAACATCGATCAGGTGACTGAACATATATATCTTGGAGTGGCGATAGACAATCGATTTAACTGGGCTAAGCATATTGATAGAGTTTGCGCTAGACTACGTGCAGTTCTAGCTAAATTTTATTTAATTAAAAATAGAGTACCATTCAACGTCTTGTTGACAATGTACAAAGCTTTAGTCGAAAGCATTATATCCTATGGATTGAGTAGCTATGGTCGTACCTATAAAACGTACCTTGATCAAATTTATGATGTCCAATACAGACTATTGAAGCTAATAGTTCCAAAAAAAATAAAACAAATATATGCAGATAACCCGTCTGGTCTTTTCAAGTACTGTGGTATTATTCCCGTGTATAAAAAGGTTGAATATACCTTACTAATTGAACAATTCTTTCGAACTGAAATTCAGACCTTAAAAGTTCAGAACAAATTTACTAGGAGTGTATCCAATAAAATATTGACTAAACCTACCTTTTGTAACGTTTATGGTAAAAGAGCATCTCAATACATAATACCGGATTTAATAAACAAACTTCCTATGGAGGTTAGAAATAAATTAACGGAAAAAAATATTAAAACTATATTGAAAAAATATTTTCTTGGCTAATGCATAAACTGGAGCATCCTTTATCAAGCATACGCACACACTTAAACAATACGTCGAATACTGTACCGCTTGTGTCAACATTTTTGTATGTGTGCACCGTTGTCGGCTGTTGCTGTGCTATGAGTATTACTCAGCCAGCTCACCTGACCGGTTTTAAACCTTATCGCTAAAGCTGAAGTGGGTTCGTGTGCGCGGTAAACATAGATGTGATTTTGCAGACATTCTTGTTTATAGCATCGTTTTATTTAAGTTATTTATAGTTTTCAGTAATTTTATTATTTTTGTTTAATGTATAATTAACCTCGAGAACTGATGTTTGTCTAGATAAACCTAACATTGGTTTTTAAGACAACAATAACCATTATTTGTAAACTTCTTTTGATTGATAAATAAATTAAAAAAAAAAAAAAAAAAGTTACACAAATTCTTTACAAAATGTAAGGGAAACGTTTTTTGATATTTGTGACTTTTTGAGTACTCCAACGATGGTTGGTTCCATAGAAGGTTTTGATCAGTATTAGAAACAGGATCGATTGGCATCAAAAAATGTTTTTGTGTAAAATGGCTATTTTCTAGCTAACTGTATTTTTTTTGAAAATCTGTGAATGGGGATCAAAATTCCATAAAAAAATATGTATAGTCTCCTAAGACCATTTCCGAGTAGCTACAACGGATAAGGTACTTCCCCTCACTGACCCGATGAAAGTTTCCACCCTGTATATATATACCTATCAGTAGAGTATTTTTTCTATGGAGCGTAATCTTCACTAGATGTCACTACAGGATTTTACTCCACACAACATGTATATACTTTCCTGTGTCCTGTGGGTAGTACAAATGCAGTCAGGAGGCTTAGCAAAGTTGATACAAAAACAATCTCGGTATAATACTATTTCAAAATTAACTCTAAATTACCTATTAACTATAACAGCCGAATCGTCAACTGCTGAACACAACCTCCCCTATTAAGTGGGTATTTGCCATCATCCCCACGCTTGGCAGGCGTCTTGGGGATCACAGTGTATGTTGGCAGTATGTTGGTTCTTTGGAAGGCGTTGGCTGAAAAATACTGGAAGGCCCACCTTCTAGTATTTTTCCCTTAGTCGCCTCTTACGATACCCACGGGATGATATGGGGAGGTGCAATTCTAACCCGGCACCCTACGGGGAATATGATATTTACCAACCTGTAATTAGGTGCAGTAATTTTTCCAGTATCGGCTTGCGCAGTACTTTGTCCCGGTCCCGGCTTGCCATGCAGTTTCTTACGATGGTACGCCAAGCTCCAACTATAAATAATGTCACATACGGCCAATTAAACTTAGCTTCTAACTAATTATTAGAAAATGTGTTTTTTTTTCAATATAGACTGCAATCGATCTCGGTTTTCTTAACTCGGCTATTAAGAATAGCTCGATTGAGTTAAGTATTCTAATGTATACGAATAAATATGAAAAGGAGACAGTAATACTTGCTGCTTTGATTTCGGACTCTTAGAGTACACAATTAACAAAACATGCACAATATTTCAAATTTGAAATTAGATTGGTAGTTGATTTGGCGCTCAGAAATGATCGCATCCGATTGGTCATGTCGTGGTAATGTTTGCGTTCTGCTGTTTTTGAGCTTGAGTTGCATATTAATTAGTAGGCTCTAATTTTTTTATTTTAACCGTCACCGGGTGCGGCCATCAACTAAACTACGGTACATTATCTGATCGAAAGAAGTAACTCTCGGTATGATTTCGCTACCCTTCTTTATTTCTAAATATGATTAGCAAGCTATGATTGACAAGCACTATCACGTGCTAAGCGAAGTCACACATTAGCACACATTTTTCACTTCATGCGGGAAGCGAACCCGCGTCTTTATTTTATATTTTTTATGACGAAGCAGTGGTAATTAGCAAGATTTTTTTTTTATACATAATAGAATATATTATACATATTTCTTCTACTCAATGACTTCTAGACAAAAAATAAGAAGAAAAATAAACTTTTTTCCACCGCCACATGTAAGGTATCCCATGCTCCCTAGCAAAACAAAAAAACTATAGATTTTTGATTTTCCCTTCATATAATTTGGAACTGCGCGTTAACGAGGGTTTAGTATCCGTACGTACCTATTAGGGAACGTCATTTCACAGTGCGTACACTTATGTTGAAAGTTCTCGTCGGGATGTTTCATCCTCCTGTGCACCTGAAGGTACGTCCAGTGCAAATACGAGCGGCCGCAATCCTGGAACAACAATATATACATGTGCTGATATATTTCAAAGTGCTGGCAGGGAAGTTTCCTTAGCCGATCAGCTTAGTTAAGCAACGTCCGCCGCGGTCATGACTTGGATGGGTGACCGCTAGTGACATTACCATTGGCACGTTAAGCTGTCGGTCGCGGTTGTTGTCTTAGGATGGCAGTCGATAAGGTATGGTGCTAAGGCATTTTGCGAATGCCCGCCTGTCTAGCTACCACCTTCAAGTAGAAAAATCTATCGCCAAGCACCTAACGGTCTTCCGGCAGCTGTCCTTGAGAACTAGTAATTCTAGGGTAGCCTGACCTTCAACCACATCATATCCAGGTGAGATAGTGGTCAAAAACCTATCAGATATTAAAATAATACATATGAATTCCTGATTACAGTTTCCATGAAAATACCATAGTCTTCCTGTACACTTACAGCTCCATGCGGAACCTCTGTATGGAAGGAAAAATTTAAAAAAAATATGTTAATGTAATTTAGATGGCCTTTCAATAGAAAGTTACACGGATCAGCGATTGAAGCAGTCGTCGTGTCGTGGATTGTTATTACCAGCAGAGACGGTAAAATATCCACGACGCCTACCTGATGTTAAGCAGTAAGCTCTGCCTATAACTGATGCGGTTCATTACAAGTGGCGAACTGCACTGCGGCCATCACCCTAAGATGCAGTTGTTAAGTCTCATGTGTCTGTAATCTCACCGGCACAAATACCTTTCAAACCGGAACACAGTAATGTGATCAATGGTAGAAATAGGCTGTTCGTTCCCGGACAAACTCCCTCCGAGTTCTACTACTAGACAAAAGAATGAAATGCTTAATAAATTACAAAGCATTTCATTTTTCTTCATTTCATTTAATTCCTTAACATGTTCTGCGCGCTACTGACCAACACCCGAGGCAAAGCCGCTATATAACACTAGCTTTCCGGGCGCGGCTCCGCCCGCGCGTATGTCGGTTATCGCGCGAAAACATTAACCTCTTTTTGCGCAGTCGGATAAAAACTATCCTATGTTTTTTCCCGGGTCTCAAACTATCTCCATACCAAATTTCATTCAAATCGGTCCAGTAGTTTTGGCGTGAAAGCGTAACAGACAGACAGACAGAGTTACTTTCTCATTTATAATATTAGTACTGAAGAGAAGAGTGCACTTGTAACGTCTTCCAGTGTTAACAGTGAGGTTGAAGCAGGAGCCGGTTGTTAAATGTACAATTTTTCATACTCGTCTATGAAGTTCAAATTCAATTTATTTGCAAGAATATGAGCAAGTATTCATATAATACAGTATATAAGTTATTAGTTTACTGCAACACATCTTCACATTTTACCATGTTTCATGCAAAAGTACAGGCCCAAGGCTTCCTTATAAACAAATTTATGTACTTGCATAGATATACTACCAGCGCTCGTAAAAGGTAACTAAATGAATAACTATTTAATCTTGTTATTAATATTAAAACAAATATATAGATATTATATCATCAAACGTCATTAATAAACATTTACAAAATTAACAATTGATAATCGTGTTATGTACTCTTAATCCACGGAACTGTATCAACAAAAGTGACTCAGATCGGTATTGCGACATCCCGCCGCCGATAATTCAGGAGAACGCTGAGGAGGCGCTATTGCAGCATTTTAGACACCGGCTTCGTTAAAGGAAATGAATCAGAAGTGAATCACTTTACGTTCTCACTTCTAACTATCGTCACTTTGCATTTTCTATAATTATTTTAATTAAGTATATTTTTTATTCATTAAAGTTTTGAAGAATATTTCGGTTTTTTCTGCCTGTCCTAACTATCGTAACACAAATATATATGTCTACATACCCTACGGTTCAATTCACGCAAATATGCGCTATTTGCACTGTATGCACGCAAACGGTCGGTTCATAACTTGCTAAACAGACACCACGATAGCATAATGACGTCATCTTTGACGTCACCTCCGGCCGCAAACAACGCTCACAGAAAAGTGGTAGTGCAATGTATGCACAAACGTCAAACTCAAATCTTGACAGATAGATGAGGAGATTTTTATTGTTGTGGTTAGAATGTTGAACGTACAAACATCTGTTCACAAAATAATGCCTTGAAATGCAATACTTCTTTTATCAATTATTGATGTGAAGGTTATTTTGGGTCAATTTGTGAAAAAGCAAATTGACAGTTAGCAGATGTTATAAGCGCGGCTACATATCGGTTCACATCGTTTGCGCGCAAACAGTGCATATTCTCGTATTTCAGTTGTGAACCAAGCTTTTGCAGTGTATGCAGTGACAGCAGTGTTTGCGTGATTTAAACCGTAGTGATAGATATACTACCAGCGCTCGTAAAAGGTAACTAAATGAATAACTATTTAATCTTGTTATTAATATTAAAACAAATATATTATAGATATTATATCATCAAACGTCATTAATAAACATTTACAAAATTAACAATTGATAATCGTGTTATGTACTCTTAATCCACGGAACTGTATCAACAAAAGTGACTCAGATCGGTATTGCGACATCCCGCCGCCGATAATTCAGGAGAACGCTGAGGAGGCGCTATTGCAGCATTTTGGACACCGGCTTCGTTTAAGGAAATGAATCAGAAGTGAATCACTTTACGTTCTCACTTCTAACTATCGTCACTTTGCATTTTCTATAATTATTTTAATTAAGTATATTTTTTATTCATTAAAGTTTTGAAGAAACACAAATATATATGTCTTCATACAATAATGGTAACTAAAATTACTTATTCATTCCGTTCAAATGTCAAATTTCTAGCGTCAACCATCTAATACCTTAAAATGTTGCCAACTGCTGTCATAAATAACAGTAATATACTAATACGAAGTAAATTATGTATATTGGTCATATAAATACTCTGTTACAGAATAATAGCATACATAAAGTAGAAAAGCAAGTAATTTCCGCTTAAATAATGCTAGGTAAACGGATTCTGATAAACTTTCGTGAACTGAACTCATATTTCTTAATAGTTACCTATCAATATTAATTCGTGCGTGAATAGACCCGGTAACGATTAAGAAATATTGATTCTAATAAAGATTTAGGTAAAGGATTGTATATTATATTTTTGGAGCCATTAAAAATACCCGTTGATCACATAGGCCAGATTTATGACCTGATATATAAACTTTATATTTGTGGAGTTGCCTTTCACAGTAGTCTTATAAAGAGGAAAGATTTGTATGTTTGTATGTAAAAAATATAGCTTAATATTATTTCACCATTAGAATCGTACGGTATCCCTAATGAACATAGGCTATAGAATACGAACGAAAAACAATTTTTTTTAGCGCCGCTGCGTCTACGATTTAACATTCTGCTGTTTTGAGCTTGGTTTGCATTTCTTTACATTTTATTTGTGTTTTATATATACTATAAACTGGCATCATTAAAGTATACTATTCGTTCCATTAAAGAACTTACAATATTAGTTATTTAATTTGTTCGCGCCACTTACGTTGGCACATTTATTTATTTCTACCCTCTATTCCTATTTTATATTTCGACGACTATCTGTCACCCCACCGCGCCTGCAACCAATCCGCTTGCCACCGCCGCCGCAAGTAGACGCGGCGAACGGCCCTTGCCCAACGTAGCTACCGCACCGCGCTCGAATCGAATGTTCTCGATTGCCGTCCTTTGGAATTATCCGAAATACCGAGGACACTGGGAGCTAGCTGCCTTCGTACAGGTAGCCTCCTACCGCCCGCGAATAGAACTTACAGTCCACAACCGCGGTGGTGAAACTACCTGAAGAAGCCGTGAAAAAGCGCTGCAAGGCTGGACCTCCTCTCTGGACAAGACAACACGACGAATTAACGGATAAACAGGACCGAGGTTCGTTGCGCTAAGTGCAGTGCCAGTTGGGAGACCAGGTTAGTCGTCACCATCTTACCAGCTATCCTTCCCCCCGCGATTTTTGGAGACGTGCTCAGCTGTATGTTATATACTTAGCTGCCGCGTTAACATTTTCTGGTTCTTCGACCACGGATATTTTATATTCCTGCTTTCTTTGCGAAAGAATTCCTTATTGCAACCAAATCGCACCACATTTTATCTACGATATTTTGCTACAAATATCGTGTTCCCGCATAATTACACTGCTCATTGAGTATCTCTGTATTTCCTACCACGCTATTAGCGATATATTTTCTGTATTCCGCATATCTAATTAGCTACAAGATCAAATTTTCTTCAATTAGTTACTTTATTCGCAAGTGAAGGTAATCTCGCGCTTCTTATCTACGTGCTCGTAACCGCCCAGTTATTGTTAACTATACTTATACTTAACTATATCTACCGCGTGCCAGTGCATGTCGCAGGCACTACGTAAATTTCTTTAGTTAAAACTATACTTTTATAGATTTATATTTTACATCAAAAATGACTTCTCGTACTAAAGAACGGGAAGTATCTGAGAATCCAAAACCTCTGGATGCTTTTCAAATAGAAAGAATAACCTTAATTGGTAAGCGTGAAGCCATTTTTGCCCGATTACAAGATATTTATAACCGCTCCTTAAATGCTTTCACAAATGAGACTGATAAGGATTTATTTTTATGTGGAATGATCTCACTAGATCGCTTACGTTCCGAATTTAAGGAAATTGTAAACTGCTTAAATGTCACCGAGTTGTCTATTAATCCCACGTATACGGTAAATTATCAATGTATAAATACGTTCGAGGATATGTATTGCCGCTGTCAATTTGTTTATAATAAACTTAATCCACCATTGACACATGCAGAAAGTACTAATTCTCATGTTGCACCGCAACGTAAATCTATCCGAATTCCGGAGCTCGAGTTGATGGTCTTCAATGGCGATCCAATGACCTGGAGAATATTTTACGAATCATTTAAACGGACGATTCATGAAAACCCTGATTTCACTGACCACGACCGCGTTCAATACTTGATAAACAAGTTGACGGGCCGAGCGCTTTCGGTTTGTTCCGGCATTGTACCTAACGCAGACAATTATTCACTTATTTGGCAGACCCTCATCGACAAATATGACGATAAGCGTAGTTTAGCCTCCGCGTATTTGGATCATATGCTTGATTTTAAATCTTTAAATACCGCAACTACTAAGAATTTAGAGTTATTTTTAGATAAATTCTGTACGGCAGTGTCCAGTTTGCATTCACTCAAACTCGATAACTTGTCTGATTTCTTCTTATTACAACTTGCTTTAAAGAAGATTGATCCAGGTACCGCACGCTCTTTTGAAATGCACATACGTGGTAAATCTATGCCTACTTATGATGAACTAATAAGATTCATCCGCGAGCAAAGTAAAATATTAGAAAGAACCACGCAGTCTTCGCACATACGTGGTTTTGATAACAAACAGGTTCCTACAAAGTCTACGCATTCATTAGCCGCGTCATGCGCTACTCAGTGCCCGCTATGTAAACAAACTGAACATTACAATTTGTATAGATGCCCTGCATTTAATAAACTTTCAATTGATGATAGGTTTACTTTTATAAAACAAAACAAAGGTTGTACTAACTGTTTGAGTGTAACACATATAAATGCCGCATGTAACTCTAAATATAACTGTCGTCATTGTGGATGTAAACATCACTCCATGCTATGCCGCAAAGAGTCTTCCCCTCGCGAAGATGCTCGCACCTACCGTGCTACATATAGTGCTGCGTCACGCGCTCCGGCGCAGCCTTCCCGCGCCCTAGTCGGCAACGTCACCGCCCGTGCTACGGCGCCTTCGCAACCTGTTTCGCGCTCAGCTGCTGCCGTCGGTCAGACGCCTGATATTCCTACCGCTTATCAGTCACCACAGCAAAACGTTTCGCTCTGTAACATACGCCCTGTTTCACAATCTACAGATAAACCTGCTGATACCACATGTTTATTGGGAACAGTGCTGGTTTATGCTACAGATTTACATGGTCGTAGACACGTTATTAAGGGGCTGATTGATTCTGCTAGTCAAAGTAATTTTCTAACGTCAAAATGTTGTCAAAAATTAAATTTAAAATGCAATAAAGTACTGAACACCGTGGTGAAGGGCATAGGTTCTGCATCCAACCCGATTAAGGGGGCTGCAACTATTACTTTATCTTCGCGAATTAATGATAATTTTATTTCGATTGACGCCTACGTTATCGACCGCATCACGGACCACTTACCATCGGTTAAAGTTGATGTAACTTGTCTGTCATACCTAAATTGCCTTCCACTGGCAGATGATAATTTTTACGAGCCTTCTGAGATAGATATTCTCATTGGGGCACCGCTCTTTGCAGAAATACTGCTATCAGGCCGCGTCGCTGGGTCACCTGGCACACCTACCGCTTTCGAAACTATTTTCGGTTATATTATAATCGGAACCGCTCCCATTACATCCGCGACTATTTCCACCAGCGCTTCCAATAATTCTGTAATTATGAACGATTACTCCTGCTCTCAAATTTCCCTTTGTAGTTTCACAGAAGGGCCCCGTTTAGAAAATCTTGTTCAAAAATTCTGGCAGCTAGAAGAGGTGCAATGCACACCAACTTCGAGTCCAGCCGCTATTGAAAATGAAAATATTATCATAAATAATTTCTCCCGCGATTCTACCGGACGCTATTCTGTAGCATTACCATTTTCACGCGATCCCGCAACCGCCTTAGGTAATTCTTTTAACACCGCTAAAAAACGCTTCATGTACCTTGAGCGCAAACTCGTAGCTTCACATTCTCTGCGATTGGAGTACGATGCTATTATAAGGGAATATATAGAAAAGGGATATATTTCGCTTTTAGATAACGTTGATCATTTATCAGGCTATTACATTCCACACCACGCAATTGCCAGGTTGGATAAAACGACCACCAGATGGCGCATGGTTATGGATGCAAGTGCTGCCACCGATAACAAAGTATCACTTAATGAAATTTTATACGCCGGTGATAATTTGCAAAATGACCTCTTTACTATCCTCTTGGATTTCCGCTTATACCCAATCGCGTTTACATCTGATATCAATGAAGACGACCGCAAATACCAAAAATTTATGTATCGTTTCGATCCTGCTTTACCGCTCGACACTTACCATATAAACCGCGTGTGTTTTGGTTTACGAAGTAGTCCGTACCTTGCAATGAGAGTACTACGTCAGCTATGCGCTGACGAACGCACCCGCTTCCCACTCGCTGCAGCCGTTATTGAGAACAACACATATATGGACGACGTCTGCTATTCCATGTCATCGTTGTCTCAATGTCTACAGCTTAGAGATGATCTCCGCGAGTTGCTCAAGGCCGGGGGCTTTGAACTTGTCAAATGGGCCAGTAGCACACCAGAGCTCATTGAGTCTCTTCCGATCACTGATCGCCATATTAGTAAAATAAATTTCGAAGAGCCTGATACTAATCTAAAGGTTTTAGGTCTCCAATGGTCGCCTGCCTGCGATGCATTCATGTTCACCGTGAATATGGAGAACCGCCCAGTTACTAAACGCAACATATTATCTTTAATTGCAAGACAGTATGATGTTCTGGGGCTCATAGCACCAGTCATCATGTACGCAAAATTAATTCTACAAAAACTTCACAGTCTTAAGCTTGATTGGGACGAACAACCGCCGTCAGACATCATTAGTATTTGGCAAAAATATACCCACGAACTTCCATGTATCGAACAAATACGCTTCCAACGTCATTTAGGCGTTGAGGAAAATTCAAAAATTTCCATCGTATCCTTTGCAGATGCAAGTGAAAGTGGGTTTGGTTCTGTGATATACATTCGAAGCCAATCAAATCCAGATTCAGCTCCAGTGACACGTTTAATTTGTGCAAAATCCAAAGTAGCTCCGCTGAAAACTATTTCAATTGCCAGATTGGAACTGTGTGCATGTATGCTTATGGCAAAATTAGTCCGCCGCGTAATCGATACTTACGGGAAAAGACATCCCATCGATAAAATTTATTGTTTCACCGACTCCATGGTTGCTTTACAGTGGATTATCGGTTCACCGCATAGATTTAAAACTTTTGTAGCTACCCGCATAACCAAAATTGTTTCCACGGTACCCGCTGACAGTTTTCGTCATGTGATTAGTTCACAAAACCCCAGCGACTGCTTATCCCGCGGACTGTCACCCGCTCAACTATTGAACCACCCGCTGTGGTTCACTGGTCCCGCTTGGCTACATCAAGACCCTACTGAATGGCCAGTTACTACTATAGTTCCCGCTAAAGATAATTCGGAATTACCCGAATCAAAAAAAATTGTCTCGTTGCCCGCGATTCAGCCAAACGAAGATATTTCTAACCCTTTGTTAGACTTATCAACCCGCGTATCTTCCTGGCTACTGCTCTTACGCATAGTCGTGTTAATTTATCGTTTCATCAAGAAACTACCGCGTTCGAATTGTTTTACCGCTGACGATCTTAATTTTGCTGAACTACAACTTCTAAAAGCTTTGCAAAAATTGCATTTCCCTGACATCCTCAAAAGCCTACATTCTAATGCTCGCTGTTCATGTGCGATACAACGACTCGTGCCGTTTCTAGATTCCGACGGTCTTATTAAAGTTGGTGGGAGACTCAGAAATTCTGATCTGTCCTATGAACAGCAGCATCCTATTTTGTTACCGCGCAAAGACCGCATCGTAGAGTTGATCATATCTTATTATCACCATCAAAATTGTCACACAGGGCCGCACGCTTTAATGTGTATTTTAAGACAAAGATACTGGATCCTTTCCTGTCGAAACATTGTCCGTTCCGTAATACACAAATGTAACTTTTGTTTTAAAGCAAAACCGAAACCAACGTTCCCACTGATGGGAGATTTACCTGCATGTCGCGTAAACGAAGCCGCTGCGTTTAAATTTACGGCTACGGACTACGCTGGGCCAATACCTATAATTCCTTTTAGAAAACGTGGCGTACGCTCGATCAAAGCTTATCTATGCATATTTGTTTGCATGGTAGTACGCGCAGTGCACGTTGAACTTACTACTGATCTCAGTACAAGCTCATTTCTATCAGCTTTCAAAAGATTTCTAGCTCGCCGTGGTTCAGTTTCAGTTATGTACTCTGACAACGGACGGAACTTTGTAGGCGCGAAAAATGCATTGTCCGAAATATACTCGCTAATTCATTCTGATGAATTCAATACATCTCTATCAGATGAATTGTCAGCGCGACGCATACACTGGAATTTGAATCCACCACGAAGTTCTCATTTTGGTGGCAACTTTGAAATTTTTGTGAAAGCATTTAAGGGACATCTTTATAAGACAATCGGTTCACAATTGCTCACATATGAGGAAATGTTAACCGTACTTACGCAGATCGAGTGTGTTATAAACTCACGCCCGCTTACGTTATTGAGTGAGGATCCTTCTGAGCCCACTGCATTAACTCCCGCGCACTTTTTAATGTCTACACCGCTTAAATATTTACCCGCGAGTGCGGTTCCCGATGAACCTGCTCATTTAGTTAAACGTTACGCTTTATTGGATCAAATGATTCAGTCATTTTCGAAACGATGGAAGTTGGAGTATCTTCACTTGCTTCAGTCTAGAGGAAAATGGAATACACCTTCAAATCCCATAACGATAGGTTGCATTGTTCTTATCGTTACTGATAATATTCCACCGCTATCTTGGCCTCTCGGTATCGTTGTAGCCACTCATGTGGGCACCGATTCAATATGTAGAGTGGCCTCAGTTAAAACCGCGACTGGTGTCTATAAAAGACCCGTCGTCCGGTTATGTATTCTTCCTACCCAATAATTTACTCCTTTGCCACCCGGTCACTCCGCTACCTTCTAACAATATTATCTTTGTAAAAACCAATGGTTTTTAGGCCGGGGGCAATGTTCGCGCCACTTACGTTGGCACATTTATTTATTTCTACCCTCTATTCCTATTTTATATTTCGACGACTATCTGTCACCCCACCGCGCCTGCAACCAATCCGCTTGCCACCGCCGCCGCAAGTAGACGCGGCGAACGGCCCTTGCCCAACGTAGCTACCGCACCGCGCTCGAATCGAATGTTCTCGATTGCCGTCCTTTGGAATTATCCGAAATACCGAGGACACTGGGAGCTAGCTGCCTTCGTACAGGTAGCCTCCAACCGCCCGCGAATAGAACTTACAGTCCACAACCGCGGTGGTGAAACTACCTGAAGAAGCCGTGAAAAAGCGCTGCAAGGCTGGACCTCCTCTCTGGACAAGACAACACGACGAATTAACGGATAAACAGGACCGAGGTTCGTTGCGCTAAGTGCAGTGCCAGTTGGGAGACCAGGTTAGTCGTCACCATCTTACCAGCTATCCTTCCCCCCGCGATTTTTGGAGACGTGCTCAGCTGTATGTTATATACTTAGCTGCCGCGTTAACATAATTTTTTAAGAAGGGTAAACTGGAACACATGCCTGTTTTATCTTTAGTGTCATGGGTATACCGGTAAATAACATTACCCGTGGACAGGTTTTTTTTAATTTTTTATACTACTAAGGTGGAAAACAAGCGTACGGCCCGCCTGATGGTAAGCAATTACCGTAGCCTATGGACGCTTTCAACAGCAGGGGTATCAATCGCGCGTTGCCGACCCTGAAGAAATCTCTTCACGCGCTTTTTGAAGAACCCCATGTTGTACTCCAGGGCAGGGAGCTCTTTCCACAATCGGAGCGTCCGCGGAAGGAAGCTCCTTTGAGCCGGCACAGTACGAAACCGTTCTGGTTTTGATTGGATTTGATTGAGGTTGGACTCCCCGTCGATGGCGAGAGTTGCGATGGTGGAAGGTAGCCGTGGGCATAAAGTAGAACAATTCTTTAGAACACTCTCCGCTGTACAGACGGTAGAATCACACATAAGGAGGCAGTCTCTCATCAGACTAAGGGGCTCTAAACCGCTTGTGAGCTCGGGATCGTTAACAATAAATTGGTCGATCCACCGGGAACACGCATAATAGGCCGTTTTTTACAGTTCCAGTTACCACTTACGCCAAATTCTCAAGGAGGGTTGACAGTTTTTTGTTATCTGTGCATGCGGCAAGTCCTAACTAGTTTTATAATTTACTTTAATTTAGTTCTTACTCCAAAGATAAGTTTTGATTTTTAAAGAACAAGCACGAGGCCTACCCGATGTTAAGCGGCAACCGCTGCCTATCAAAGATGCAGTTTACAGGTGACGAACTGCACTGCGCTCATCATGTTAAAGGCTCATGTGCCTGTAATTTAATTAACTGGCTCTCACTCAATTGCATGCAGCCGGAACATTGTTAGGTCCTTGGCGACAGATAAACTTCTACTTGAGGGTGTTAGCTAGCCAGGCGAGCATTCACTAAATGCTTCAGCTTCACCGCATGGTGGACCCTTTCAAGCTGAAGCCGACAGTGGGGTTCGAACCAGGACCTGCGGCACCTCATTCCACAGCGATTACCGCACGGCTATAATAGGTCCATCGGAGGATCTAAATACGTTTTCATCAATACTTATGTTAAAAAAGATTAATTCGGGATTATTAGTACGCTGTGTTCTGGTAACACACGAACCTTGTCTTATCACTCATCAGGCAAAACGTCAAATTCATCAGTCTATTTCTAAGCAATATCCACCTGTTAACAAAAGAAACAGACAAATCAGATTTAAGCAACTTACAATATCCAAACGAATTTTGAATTTTTAAAATAATATCAACAAAAATAACGTTGAAGTATTGTTATTGCAGTGATATTATTGTGTGAATCATTACTGTTACTGGACGATTTACAAGAAATAGCGTTTGTAACACGGACTAACCACCCTGTGGACTGCTAACTTCAGAGCTATGTTTTCCGCAACACGTATGCTATTTGAAGGATACTTAAACGGCACGCCTACGAAAGCGTTCTCAGTTGCGACCGTGCAATTGCCACGTCAACGCGTAATAAAATAAAAACAAAAAATGCCCTCCTACGCAATTTAATGGTGTGGGAAGAATTCCTCGACATTGAGTTATAAAAAAGACAATATTACTTTTCACTAGTAAGTAAATTATGAGAAGATATATCAATTTATATATAATTTTGTGCAGAATTTGTGCCGAAGGCAAGTTGGTCCTAGTTTGCGACGCGCCAATTAGTCTATTTCGTTCTAGCTCGAGTTTTTGATATAGTTTTGTCTCGCTCTTGTAAATCTTAGTGATGAGGTGTAAATTGGTTGCGTTAGTGGCGATTATAATGTGCTATCGTTTATGTTGTAATATCGTTGTGGGGTTCATTTTTGGGATTATTTTACTGTACATTATTATTAACTTAATATAGTTTCCGGCAAGCTTATAATAATCGAATGCTTAAATATACAAAGCCAATAATTCTATGGGAGTGAGTTGGTATTTTACGAGGTTTATTTATAATTCTAGTAGATTTATGACTATTTAGTATTTAGTACGTAAAATGTCGTGAATGTTAGGACGTTTTAGTGGTTGTTAGAACTCGCCTCCAAAATCTGTAAGTATGGGTAAATCTGTCTGTACCTGTATCGGTGGTAGGGTATTCAGCAAAATCTGACCTAGCTAGTTAGTAGCTATTAACCTAGCTAGCACCTACCACCCTTAACTAATAACCTAATTAGAAAAAGGTATAAGCTTATTGTATTTCTATCATATGAGGTAAAAGTCATATAGGTCATACCTATATGACCCTCATACCATAAGGACGAACAAGCATTTGTTTACATTAGCGGCAAACTCGAAAGCAAATTCGCTTTTTATGCACACAGGTTTGCTGATCGAGCTCATACATCACTGAGAAAGAGTGGAGTTATCTGATTTTCTAGTTATTGATTACTTACCCATGTATGGCACATTATATTACACACAGTACTTACATTGGTCAAAGAGAACGCTTATTATAATTGCATGCAAGAAATTGCATGTAATATAGTTTTATATTGTAATCGTATTGCACCCAATATATAGATAAATATCGATTATTATAACTGTCAGCGTCCCATCCCTAGTAGTTCACTTGTTATGATTTATTGCTTTGTGCGGACCAATCATGAAGCATCGCTGCCCCCCGCGCGTCGCAAAAAGTTTCGGAATTGTTTTCACTGAGATAATTGTCCGTACGCAGTCCACAGGGTGGTTAGTCCGTGGTTTGTAAGTATAAAATTACCTATATATCTCTATATATCTAATCGTTGTCTAAGATAAACTGATTAGCTTATAGATACGGTAAAATGGCGTTACATTGATTGGGTTTTAAACTGTTTAGTCATGATAAAATATGTGATATACATAGATCACTAGCTTTCCGGGCGCCACTCCGCCCGCGCGTATGTATGTCGGTTATCGCACAAAAATATTAACCTCTTTTTGCGCAGTTGGATAGTAACTATCCTATGTATTTTTCCGGGTCTCGAACTATTTCTATACCAAATTTCATTCAAATCGTTCCAGTAGTTTTGGCAATGTTAAAACAGAGAGTGCATATAATATAATATTTTAATAGTAGAAGTAAAATATCAGTACTGAAATTCGTATGTAATTACATATCGGTACAAATACTTAAATGGGATTAGTAAAATATCAGTACTCAAATATAAATAGAGGAATAATGTCTGTTCAGATTATTGTGTGTGTCATTTAACCATTATTTTATATCTGTACCGAAATATGTGTGCGCGGGTGTATGAAGAAGAGCGGGGTACTGCTATTTTTGGATAACTGGAATATAATGGTATGACCTCATACAGAAAAATATTGTACAGATATTTATACCGGTAAACCAGGCATGTCAAACTCAAAGTCATTGGTGGGCCAAATGCGTAAGGACCGTAAAGTTAGTGGGCCGCAAAACCTAACCCTAATGAAAAAAAAAACATTTCACAGACAGAGCGGTCATCATCATGAACCAGAATACTTCCACTCACTGCTGGATGTTGTTTCAAATCCCCATCCAATGAAAGGTTTGCTATAATCCCCATGCTTTGGCAGGCGGGTTGGGGATCGCAGAATGCTCACCACCGTTAATCGAGAGGACACTGCTGTCCGTCCTACGGTAGTTCTGAATGCAGTTTTAGGATAATGCTAGTTTACCCAGGTTAGGAAGGGTAATAGAGGGTAATAACATAATAGCAGGAAAATGGTATTTCAATTATTAACAAAACCTTTTTCCAGGAATATGACATCTTTTGTCTTTAACTAAATTACCCATTTGAGGTGTAACTTTATATGCGGAAATTAGTTTTAAAACTGCATTGACGTGAGGGCAGTCGCGTCGCGATACTTGCGGTCTCGCAGTAGATATGTTTCCCTCTCATTAGAGAAAATAATTGTTCACATTTGTAGATGCTCCAAAGATGTTCCAAACATTCATATAATTTTGCAAGCAAATTTCCATAACCGAACTTCAACGACCCATCATTCGGTTCAAATCTGGGCCGCATCAAGAGGCTATTCTTAAAATTGGATCGGGCCGCAGGCATATGCCCATAGGGCCGCATGCGGCCCGCGGGCCGCATGTTTGACATGTCTGCGGTAAACAGTCCCTGTGTTAAATCTATAAAATGTTGAATTTCCCGCCATAAGTCGCAAGCGTTAGCCGTAAGTATATTCAAATTCTATCTATCTGTAAACTACACAATTGTTATCTTTGAGTTTGGCGGCAAATCGATAATTTTATCGTCTTTAGGCTTTATCTTTGGACAATAATCGTGAGATTCTCGAAGCAATACACTGCTAATAAGTGTTATTATTTATTATTATATTAATAATTAATAAGTGTTATTATTTATTATTATATTAATAATTAATAAGTGTTATTATATTATTAAGTATTGGTTCCGTCACTAATGTATGGTAGTGAAAGTTGAATATGGCAAACATGAAAGTTGATTATATGCAGTGGAGATGAGAGCATTGAGAAGCATGATGGAGTCAAACGGAGTGACAGGATAAGGAATAATGTAATAAAGGAACGATGTGGTGTGAATGAGGATGTAGCGACTAAAATCGAGAAAGGTATGTTAAGATGGTTTGGACATGTAGAGATAATGAATGAAATGAGATTGACTAAACAGGTATACGTGGGACAAGTGAACGGAAGTGTTGGAAGGGGAGCACCTAGGCGAACGTTCCAAAATCAGATTGAAGATGTTCTGAAAAAAGGCCAGGTCAGGAGTACCCTAAACCGACGCTCATGTATGAAAGGAATGATGAGTGTAGATGAAGCGAAAGAGATTTGTAAGGATCGTAGCAAGTGGAAATCTGTGGTCTCTGCCTACCCCTACGGGAAAGAGGCGTGATTTTATGTATGTATTTTATAATAATAATAATAATACGATAATTATTTGGGTAGGATATTAGTAATTGTCATCAGGTGATGAATTTGAGGATTCCTATACATAATTATAATATATGTAAACAGTGTTTTTTAGCTTTTAGTACGATAAATAGGACTAAGTACTAAGCTTACGCTTTACTTTGAAAACTATCGCGAATTTAATCCATATTAACTTATTAAGAACCAGCTAGGATCCGAGTTATATTTACCGGAAAGATTCCGATCAGTTCGGACTGTTTAAAAGTCCTTCAGTCCTTCGTGGTCGTCGCTTCGCGCAGTCTTGACCCCCAGACGAAGGACTTCAAAACAGTCCGAAACTGGTGGGAATCTTTCCGGTAAATATAACGCAGGTCCTAGCTGATAAGTAAGTAAGCCATTTGTCCAGTCCGTCCTTCCTTTAAAGGGTACTGTATCTACTGAACCGTATGGGTAAAATATTCATTTTTTTAAATACAATTACATCAGAAGCATTTTTTTTGTACTACGAGTGGGATTCGATTCGGGATTCGACTACCCGTTTCTATAGCCGGGACGTACTCTTCCAAATTACCTATCGTAGTGTCGTAGTCTAACTCAAAAGTTTTACTTTCGCTCCTATAAACAGAAAATAGGTACGAAAGGCCGTCATAAGGCGCTGACAAGTGCTCTTCTCATCTTTACTTGAACTGATTTTCAGCATATTGTAAATCGTTTGTAGCAGTAGGAAGATTATATGTTAATCGTGATCAGTGTGATCACATTATCTAAGGCCAAGAAAAGTCCGAAACACGTTTTCTTAAAATATTCTCGATGGCATAAAAAAGTAGACTTTAAATCACGCTTCTAATGTAAATATCTTAATAATTTACTTATGAATGTGTATGAAGATATATTAATAAAGTAGCAAAACCTTATCAAGAGGGATAAGAAAAGTTACATTTTCTATTTACGTTACTAGTTTTGTGTTATTACGCTTACTTGCAGATTTTACCTAAACTTATCGCGATTACACCATCTTTGCATCTCTTTCACTCCTACGCAGTCCGATATTTCAGCATTTGACGGGGACGGAATGTTTAATTTTTGTAGAATATGTACTTATGTATTATTAAGGTGAACGTTATAAAATATATATTTCGTTCATTTTTTTTATTATTATTAGCTTTGTCGCCGCTGTGCTCGCTCTTTGGATAGATATTTTTTTTTTTAATAATAATAATTAATTAAATAAATAATTATTATGTATTCAACTTCAAGATTTTTTTATTTATTATAATCAGTCCTACTGACCAGAAACTGTTTTTAGTGTTCCTACACTTAATGGGACGGTCACTGGTACAAAATATTTGGGAAAAATAATATAGGTAGGTACATTATCAACTAAAGAAAGAACTAAGCATTACATTTTAGTACAGGTAATTTTCAATGGTGTATATTTCAGACGGCTATCAGGGTATCTTGAATATTCATGTTCATTAAAGTCCAAATAGTTCAGTAAATAAACTTAGCTACAAAAGCGATTTTTTATTAATATTCCGCACTGACGTATTTTTCCACCTTATTACCTTAAACATATAAAAGTATAAAATGCCTGGTAAACGATCAAACATGTTTGACAAACACATTAGGAAAACATCACGTTTTAATGAATTAAGATAAAATCAGTACTATAATATTACTAGCTTTCCGGGCGCGGCTCCGCCCGCGCGTGTGTCGGTTATCGCGCGAAAACATTAACCTCTTTTTGCGCAGTCGGATAAAAACTATCCTATGTTTTTTCCCGGGTCTCAAACTATCTCCATACCAAATTTCATTCAAATCGGTCCAGTAGTTTTGGCGTGAAAGCGTAACAGACAGACAGACAGACAGACAGACAGACAGAGTTACTTTCGCATTTATAATATTAGTACTGAATATAAAAGTATAAAATGCCTGGTAAACGATCAAACATGTTTGACAAACACATTAGGAAAACATCACGTTTTAATGAATTAAGATAAAATCAGTACTATAATATTACTAGCTTTCCGGGCGCGGCTCCGCCCGCGCGTATGTCGGTTATCGCGCGAAAACATTAACCTCTTTTTGCGCAGTCGGATAAAAACTATCCTATGTTTTTTCCCGGGTCTCAAACTATCTCCATACCAAATTTCATTCAAATCGGTCCAGTAGTTTTGGCGTGAAAGCGTAACAGACAGACAGACAGACAGACAGACAGACAGAGTTACTTTCGCATTTATAATATTATAGTACTGAATATAAAAGTATAAAATGCCTGGTAAACGATCAAACATGTTTGACAAACACATTAGGAAAACATCACGTTTTAATGAATTAAGATAAAATCAGTACTATAATATTACTAGCTTTCCGGGCGCGGCTCCGCCCGCGCGTATGTCGGTTATCGCGCGAAAACATTAACCTCTTTTTGCGCAGTCGGATAAAAACTATCCTATGTTTTTTCCCGGGTCTCAAACTATCTCCATACCAAATTTCATTCAAATCGGTCCAGTAGTTTTGGCGTGAAAGCGTAACAGACAGACAGACAGACAGACAGACAGACAGACAGAGTTACTTTCGCATTTATAATATTATTAGTATTAGTATAATTAGTATATTAGTATATTAGTACTGATAAATGTGAAAGCAACTCTGTCTGTCTGTCTGTTACGCTTTCACGCCAAAACTACTGGACCGATTTGAATGAAATTTGGTATGGAAATAGTTTGAGACCCGGGAAAAAACTTAGGATATTTTTTATCCAACTGCGCAAAAAGAGGTTCATGTTTTCGCGCGAACTAACATACGCGCGGGCGGAGCCGCGCCCGGAAAGCTAGTAAAACATATTTCTCAAACTTGCGTGTAGTTTCGGCTTTATCATAAAGAACTTGTTTAAGAAACACCGCCGCATACCTCCAAACATGTTTGGCACACACTTAGTTTAGGACAGCAACCTAGATTTCAATCAAACAAGACTAAAAGCGTCAAACACGCCTTCAAACATGTTTGATAAACGTGTCATCCAAGGCCGCAGACAATCAAATAATTTGAAAAAACACGTTTATTTTGATAAAGATGTTTGATCGTTTAGGGCACATTAAAAACACACAAGCCTTCTTCATCAACCGTGGTGTGATTATACTTCAAATTCAGTACAAACTTCAAATAAACTCAAATAATAAAAACCGGTCAAATGCGTGTCGGGGCCAAGTGGATTTAAAACTGATATAAAAAATTAACTCGCACATAAAATAAATACTTACATTTTGAGTTGTTTATATTATGCCTACCCTCTATGCGATTATTCAATAATGGAATAATCATCCGGTATCTTATTTCTCATTTTAAAGTCACGTAATTGCCTCAGAAGTAAAAATCGGATCGGAACACAAGCACCGATCGTTGACAGGTTCCATTATTGAGGATGATTGAGCTAGGCGAATGTTCAAAGCGTCCTAATATCATTACAAAATTACAAATTTACGAGAGAAAAAATTATAGTCATGTGCGGGATTCGAACCCGCGTCCATAATTTTTTCTCTCGTAAATTTGTAATTTTGTAATGTAATTCGCCTAGCAGGCGTTATTGCAAACTTAACAATATTAAAACGTCCTAATATCAATTATAATATTGTTTCAGATACATCTAAAACCATGTCAGAAGCATATCGGCAAGCATTTAGATCGAGACTAGAACAAACGGGTGGTTTTCCAGCTATATACAAAGCGATGGACAGCGACGATCTCGCAAACGTAGTGCAAGCAGCTAGAGAATCTTTAAAAAATGCCGCCCACGCACACGTTCGGCGCAATCAAAAGTCCGCCGAAGAGTCCAACAAATGGAGAAGAGAAGGCAACACCTATTATCTTAACGGAGACTACAAAGAAGCAATTTTATGTTTTAACAAGGCCCTCGCTTTCGCACCTATTAACTCTTTGGAAATGAAATTAGCATATGCCAACACTTCCGCAGTAATGCTAGCTATTAAAGCATACCAACCTTGCCAAGCAAATATAACAGCTTGTCGAGAATTGGGATGCCCAAATAATTTGGTCGCAAAATTAGAAAAACGATACGAGGAAACGCATAAGTTTATCATGCAAGAAATGATGAAACGAGCACCACTGCACTCTGACAAAGGTTTGAATGAATATGTTGAGTTTGAAGTTGCAAGAAACAAAGAAGTACCGTGCGCTAGCAAATACGTCTGTATACAAAACAACGACGGTATGAAGACTGTAGTCGCAGCGGCAGATATTAAATCAGGAACAATCGTAGCTATGGAACGAGCGTTTGTAAGCATGCAAGTTGAAAAAGAACTTTACAAGTCTTGCTACAACTGCCATAGGATGTGCCTATGTTTTGTGCCCTGTGAAGGTTGTAGTTATGCACTTTTCTGCACTAAAGAATGCAGAAGCAAATGCATGGATGAGTACCACCGCATCGAGTGTCAAATCATCGAATATTTGACTATGTATGAAAAATCGGATGAAAAATTAATAACGAGAGCAGCAATTAAAATGTCGTTGAAACTCAACTGGGACGAATTAAGGTACTTATCATTAATTTTTAGCACGATTCTATAATTCTGAAACCTCACCCAACCTCAACCTTACTTTTCGCTACGTTAACGTTAGTAAGTGATCTTGTAATAACATGTGGGAAGAGTGAATGGAGAGTATGAGGGATTGCATTAGGTGGGACTTTGGGATACAAGAATGACAAAATATATCGATCGGCCAGCTGCGATTGCTTTCATGCTTGCCATTGTGATTATGTTTCTTCAGAACAGGCACCAACCAAAAATAGTGGCAATCAGATTTAGATATCAGATAACATCATCGTCCATATTAAAAAATCAAGGTCAATCTGGCCGTTACCAGATCAAGGCCCTCTACACAATCAAAGTTACAATCTAAGATTAGAGACTTCGCGGTAAATACTGATGAAGTTGCTTAAATTCAATTGTTTCAAACAAGTAAACTCTGAATAACAGCATTTTTCGTTTTTATTTTATTTATTATTAATGACCCCAAATTAAGGGTACGAAAAACGTAAGGCACTAAATTATGAAAGTATATTCCAAAATAGATTCACACGCAATTTTTTCAACATAATGTGTCAAAAACACTGTATGGTAGCAATGTTACATTTTGACAGTTATGCGGGACAGTCATGGGAGTCGATTCGAATGGAAGTATATTGAGACATGCTACAACAAATCGTGATAAAGTTCTTTGTAATACAATTTCAGTGTTGCCTCACAAACAATGGGGGAGGAGCGGTTGAAAAAGAGTACCGTGAAGGAAGCTTTCGACGTTAGCAACCCCCTTTCAATTCTGTGCTACGACGACAGTAAATATGCCATACAAGGAAGGATATTCAACGGCAGCATCATTTGCGCCATTATCATAGAGCTTCTCATTCGTATCCCGGGATATTTTCCAAAAGGTATGTGTCGCGCTCATGATAATTAGTTCTAAAAAGACAAGACTCTTTCATATATCCTTGCAGTAGTTAATCGTATATTTTTCTAATGAGCAGCAAGCCTCTACATAGGGTCGAGGTGTTTTCGATTAAAATGTACATTGTACCTGCCTATTAGACAGGCAAACAACAGTACTTATTACTGCCTCAAAATGTCATTAACTAAATAGGTCAATAGTAGCCGGTATATCCTACTAATCCTATCCTACTAATCCTACTAATATTATATATGCAAAAGTTTGTGAGTGTGTATGGATGTAATAAGTAAGTCAAATCTTCCTCATATTTGACATAATCTCTCAAATATATCAATACTGAAGTCAAGTAAGTTCGGCGCTTAGCTATGCGGTTTCTCAATGACTCTGCTAGTTTTCTTGCCAATGTTGTCGTCAGTTCTTCAAGTTTGCGTATCATAAATCTTAAAGTCGTTTCGGCAGTAACCAGGTCAGAATCTCAACGGCATAAGACCTCCACAGCTAGTTTGACAGGCTGAAATACTCTGTCTAAGTTTATCAAAACTGTATACTCTTCTGCACTTAAAGAGTAATTCGAATTAATGTCAAGACCTAAACCGCGCGCAACCGCGCTACGATACACACACCGATTTTGCTGCGCCGCTCAATCTCGCAATCTCGCGAGATCTCGTACAAAAATTGAACGAGACTTAGTCTCGCAAAATATGGACGAGATCTCGCGAGATCCCGATCTCGCGAGAACGAGATTGCATTCCCTAGGATGTATGGATGTTTGTTACTCTTTCACGCAAAAACTATGATGTTAAATGCTTTTAAGTATTAAAAGCATACAGTAAACATGACCATACCACAATACTGTACTTCTCTGTGACTGCTGCTGTTTTTGAAGCTTCCTCTACTATATCCTCATTACTAATCTTGTCCATTGCAGTATTTCTAGACATCAGACATTAATCCTAACATTTCATATCTGCAACATGCAGTCTTTTCATTCATAATATTGTGTCTCTATTGTTGGAAATTTAGAGACTTGTGACATACGGACGGACTATACTACTTACTACGTTCATAAATAATTATGTTCATAAATGTATGTTCATAAAAAATTAGTAAATTTAAATTAAACCTTCAAAATCACGATAACAACACTAGGAATAAAGATAAAATTGCAGTGCCAGCTTTTAGATTAGCAAAGACAATTAAAAGGGACTTCTTAGGTAATTGTGTGCGGTTTTATGATGAAGTTCCCAAACATATTACAAGTTACAACGCTCACAGAAAGGAAAATCAAGTTGCACGTGAAAAACCTATTGATTAAGAAATCCTACTACAGAGTTTGTGATTACTTAAACGCAAAAAATGCTTGGACAATTCCGCCTCTGCCAGCTATCGCCTGTAGCCTACGTAATAAAAAATAATAATTATGTAAGTTGAAAGAAGTTTAAAAGAATGACCCCGAGTTTCATGCCCTTTCTTCTCGCAGTAGCAGACAGTGTTACTTTCGCATTTATAATATTAGTACTGATTTTTGTTAGTGGGTATTGCTCAATAAACTGCATAGTTAGAAATCTAGAATTTCTGTTATATTAAGGTACAACGTTTTATAATAATGAAGGTACTTATTGATGGGTACTCTATTCCAACAACATTTTCACCTTAATCACTGATATATGTAATAATGTAACTAGTTTTTAATCTGTAATAGAACATTTTGTCTTAGTGGTTTCGATTTGGAATCCTTATCAAGCGAGGCCTGACTCACAATCGGCCGCTTTATTTACAAATCTACGTAACTTTATAACATACAACATTTTTTTTACTCTTCTTCTACAGATGAAACCAAAAGTAAAGAAGCAATAGACGCAATGAGCCGCATCATGCTGCATCTATATTCTACGTTCACAAACCGCATTGAAATTCTTTGCTCAGCCGTGGACTACGACAACCAAACGCTTAAATGTGGTGTTCAAAGAAACTACGGCTGGTTCTCGTTTACGAGCAAGTTGGCGCACTCCTGCGAGCCCAACTTGTTCGTCTTGGGGCTCAATGATCGAGTGGCGTTAGTAGCTTTGCAACGGATCAAGAAAGGCGACGAGCTCACTATTTCTTACGTGTAAGTTTAAAGTAAAATGGTCTACGATACGCTAGTGTATTGGCACCTCTGCCCACTTCGGGGTTTTTTTGTTAATTTTGAGCACTCGATATTGCACGTGTGCGTTCGCCCAGCAAAATGTATCGCCTTTTCAAGAATTGAATGATGCAGATAATTAGTGCCTTACATTGTGTAAATGTGCCCGAAATTTTATATTTGTGCGTTGAACGGCTTCAGAGTAATTTAAGAAAAACGGATTCTGCTGCACGAACGTTCGCCCAGCAAATTTTTTTTTAATTGATTGGTCTAGCGGTATATTAAATATGCAAACAGATAGCTTGAATACGAGCATAAATGTGCCGTGAAAGCTAAATTTGTGCCTCTTAAGATTTCAGAGGTATTTCGTTTTTTGCTGGGCGAACGCTTTGGCAATTGCTATATATCGAAAACGGTTGAACGCACATTCATGATTTTTTGTATACAGATATAGTAAATTTGTGCATATTTGTGCCGGAATTTTCATTTACATGACTAGCATGGTTCATGAGCTATTATTATATTTCCTAGAAAATGGAAAAATGTTCTGGCTCTCCAACTAACAAGACCAAGGACTTCGCGTTAATGCCAACTGGTACAGGTTATATATTCACACGTTCCTGGAAAGTTTCGCCGGCCTACTACAAATCATTGGCGAGTTCTTAACGATTTTGTCTTTTTTTTGAGGTTATCTTGAGTGAAATTTTTAGAATACGAAAACACTAATTTTCTTTGAGCTGGCTTATGACGAGCTTCTACAAATATTATGAGCGCTATTTTAATAATACGTATGCAAAAAATCGTGTATGTATATCCATAACTTTAAACAATAATGATAAAAAACCATTCGAAATATATTTGGTAGATTACCAGACCAATTTCGAATGAACATTAAAAAGCAGAATCTATTTTTCTTAAATAACTCTGAAGCCGTTGGACGCACAAATATAAAATTTCGGGCACATTTACATGATATAGGGCACTAATTATCTGCATCATTAAATTCTTGAAAAGGCGATACTTTTTGCTGGGCGAATACACACGATATTTCGGCACTGTTGCAAGCGCAATGATCACGAATGAACTTACAGACGAACCGGCCTCCGTTGTTGTTAGGTTAAAAACACACTAAATATCCCTTTTGTAATTGACCGAGCCAAAACTTAGTTTGAGCGAAGCGTCTCTGCTTCAACTTGGACAAAAATGCTTTCGTATGTCCGGTTGTTCCCATCTACAGGTCGCATTTCTCAACTGATTCTCACGAAATTTTGAGAGCAGGCTTTATAAGTCCATAACTTTTTTTCGATTCAGTTTTTGGAAATTTTTCAAAATGACGGAGATATACATCATAAGAAATCGAAAGTGTGGACGCCTGCGCTTAGGTAATTTAATGGCAATGTTAAGCTTTGGTAATTTAATACAAATACGTACGTCAATGGCTTAAGTAATAGGCTCTCTCTCGTATAATCAATTATTTATTTTTCGTGTTTTTGTAGCCAGTATATTAATTCGAGACAAATACACTACCAAGTATGTAAAATGATTGTATATTTACTACTTACCTACCTATTTCACACAACTAGCCTTTGCTGGAGTCCGCGTTTCATTGTATTTCTTGAACTTTCATGTCCAGGAAAATCATTTATTATTTACATTTACATATCTTGATTTTTGGATTTCTTGACCCATTCTCCCATTAGCATGCGCAGTCAACCTTTATTTAATTGTAAGCTATGCAAGGGCAGATTCGCGAGGTCTACAGCTCGGAGAGCCACTAGTAATAATTTTAGTGTCATGATGTGTAGGATAATGACAAGTAAAGGGTTTTCATGACGGGTATCCTACAAAAGGAGAACGTGAACATGCACTGAAGAAACTTCTGAGAGTTATCTGAGGTAATCACTGACCGTCGCGTTCTCGACTATAAATATTCGTAAGTGCAAACCGTAAATAATAAATTAACATTTAATCTATCTGTTTTGTTTCAGAGATCATTTTTATGACATGTTCCTTTTACACAAATGCGCCAGTCATAGTCAGTTCCGGCAAAAGAAAATATTGAAAGCCATTCGCCACCACTGCGAGTGCAGAGTCTGCGTTCAAGACTGGGACAGCACATCTCAAGTAGACGGAGCATTATCTCAGTTGACGCAGTCGCAAATAAAGGCATTTCAGAAAATGATTCGCGACGTAAGAAATCCCACAATATTCAATAAGTTAAAGGCGGCTAGTGAAGCACTGGACGCCCTTACAGGAGCGATCAACACGACACAACACAAACAAGCTTACCAGCTATTAAGGTCCGCCTTACATGTTGCTCAATTACGTATAATTTATAATGTAACATACGTTGCTGAGTCTGTACAGTACTAAAAGCTCGCACTTACAGACTAAGGCCCCTATTAAAGAATCATGTAAAAATATAGGATCATATTTAAAACTGTGTCTACACTAGCAAACGTTACGTAATTTTTTCTTTAAAAATGTTAAGACTTGTTTGGTACACAATATACTGAAATTATTGTTTATACGTGTTGGTGCCAAAAGTTGCCAATTTTTATTTGGAAGAGTTTTTTGAAGTTAAAACTATAACAAAAGATCAATCTCTGGAAATGGCTCATAAATAGCATAACGTTGCCATTTTTAGCTGTTTTCAAAGCTTTCCGAAAGGTGTAAGAAAAGGTTTGAACCATTACTTACACCTTCTGCGCACGCCGAATGTGATTCTTTTTAACATTTTTTGTGGGTTTCTTCCAAAAGGGCTGGATAGATCTCAACAGTTAAGATATCTTTATATACGTCTTACAAATTCAAATGTCCTTAGTTACCTGTTTGTAAAAATGGCGGATTTTTGGAGCGATATAGTCATATGTTAATAAAAAAATAACCAAACCTGTCAAGTCGGGTATCAATATAAAGGAAATTTAAAGAGGTTTACAAATATTTATAGTGATATGTATAAATTTAATGAAGAGCCATTTCACATTTTGATGCGTGTATCGAAGATTTTAAGAGTTTAATTTACTATCATAGGAAAGATCTACAAATTGTTGAAAAATTGATAAAAATAGAATAATCCGTCCCCTTTTCAGTTAATTTACAAACATTACTTCAAGTATTTTGTAGTGACCAATCTCCCGCACCTTGTTTTACGAATTTACGTAAACATAGCCATCTTCTGAGCTCTAATTCTCGTATAAAAAATCATCAATTAACTTTTAAAAAAATCTATACATCAGGCATATAATCTTGTTGACACATAGTGTACTAGAATATCGATAATTTATTATAATTATGGAATAAAAATTTAAGACCTTGCGCCAATTTCCGCGAATTATATAAGCATTTTAACACGATTTATTGCGTTAAATAAAGTGTAATTCCAAACAGATATTATATCAGAAGAAAATGCATTCTTCAATTAATCCAATCTCAATTAACTGTGATATTAACTCTGTTTTGTTGGTCAGGAAAAAATATTTAACATAACTCTAAATCATCATTGTTTACTCATGCCAATTACACATATTTTTATATCACCACTTATATTTATTTATTAATAAGTGCATATATCAAAATAAGGTACTCACAGTCACGCTATTCCGTCGTCACTTCTTTCGCTTGTGTAAGCGATTCACAAAGCCATTTCATAAAGTCAGTAGCGTGATTTTGTGAAATGGCTCTTAATCTAACATAAAAGAAATAAATTAAAAACTACTAAAAGACCTTTAAGAACAATATTGCGAATCCCGCATTAAATTAAGTAGCAGGCGGGACCCAATTGCAAATTATAAACCAAAGATAATTAATGGGTTCCATTGGCAACATAACTTTCTGCAGAATGATCAATCTTGTTTCGGTCAGTGATTTGAAATATATAGATTAGTTATATCCGAACACCACTGCTCTAAAAGCTTATTAGAATTCACATATATACATACCTACGCACATGTATATGCAGTTTGTAATGACAAGGAAAGAACGTTAAATATTATGCGTCATATCTGTTGTTAGAAAGAGATAATTAAGCAATCCGTGTTACCACCGAACCGCCACGAGACGTTCCGATCACCATTATGCTGCGATCTCTTTCACTCTCTCACACCAAACGATACACATATCTCGCTCATCCATTTCATTGAGTTTTGTTCCTAAGATAAAACAAAATGACGATATTTTCTATTTCATCAATAAAAGCAATAATTACGCGTGAAATGAAACAGTTTTCTTATCTCTCACAGTGCTTGTATAATTGGTGCAGAGTCTAAAGACACAAGACACGATTAGTGGCGATGTATTCACCGGACGCTTGGAAGTGCAAGACTGGTAGTGACTCAGGTGATTACCCTGAATTCGTTTAGTAAATATGGAGGCCATACAACACATCTACAGGTAAAAAAATCTTAGGTTTCGGTCTAATTATTACAGTTGGGTTTTAAATTTTTTGATTAAGTATTTGATTAATTATTTTATTGCAAACATTGCGATGCGGTGTGACGTATCCATCGATGCGCGCTTTGCCCTCGGTGTCTCTTCTTGTAGATTGAACTTTGTCCTGTTTTTGAGTTTTATACTATCTATTTTAAGGAGTTGTTATTATATTTATCCAATGAGTCTAACGTTTAATGCTTGTAATTTTAAATAATACAAATAAATTAATAATACTTAATTGTTGTTACTTATTTTTTCACCACTAATATGTCGCCAAGCAATTAACGGTGTGTACCGGAAGCTGTGTTTGGAACCAGTAATTCTAGGTCAACCTGAAGAACTTCGTCGACAGCGTCATCACTTGCCATTAGACGAGATATTTGGCGGCCAGCCTTTGACCACTTTTTTTGTCATTAATTTTTTGTATTTCAGATTTAGACAAAATACACTTGTCTTTCGCCTTTTGTTTTTAAAAACAGTTGTTACCCCCATACCAAACCAGAAGAACAATTGTTTGTATTGTATTACAATGTATTGCACAATAAAATAAAACGCGCACATCGATTAATGTGGGATTCCCCCGTTGAAGTAAATGACTTAAACGGGGAAATCCCGCAGCCCGCGATAACCAACGTACGGTGTTGCCAACTTTTGAACTCACGCTTTACGCGGGACAAAAAGAAGCTGCATTTTCTGACTTTTGTCAATTCTGATATAAAAAAAATTGGGAAGATTTATTAATATTTGCTAAGCAAGCAAATAGGTGGGGGGGTTTAATTGATACGGCAGATACGGCGGTAGCTACGCCCCTGTTACAGAATATTAAGTAAAATAAGAAATAAATGGAACCGGTATAGCGCGAGTCTGACCGCTTCAGACTAAGAGTTGAGAACACTAAATGTATTAAAAAAATAATTATCAAAAAAGCGAAACTGACTTTAAACACTGAAAAGTATGAAATAACTTGTGAAAGTCGGTAACGCGCTAATTTAAACACCGACCTCACATTAGCATGGTTCGACATTTATTTATTTTTTTCATTTTTTAAAAATCTATTTCGTTATAATGAAGACCAATTCCGACTTGCACTTGCCAGGTTTTTGTCAGTAAATACATATATGTACTTATATATTATGTTACGACCAGAAATTTAAAGCGTTCATTGGGAGTATTTACAGTGCGTGTTCTGGAAACACTAGCTGTGACTCTGCCTGACCCCAGCAGTAGTGACAACTTCGGGGTTTTCCCCCAAATTTATGGGGTTTATATAACGCAATAAACTCACAAAATTTTAAGTTAAAAAGCGACTTTTGTGCGCAAACATTTTTAGAGTTTTTAAGATCCTTAACTTACAATAAGATCAAACGACAGCATATACATGAAATAACAGTAAGACAGAGATATTATGTTTTATATTAGTGCGAAAGAGACATATGGGTAATAAATTGATTCAGGCGTTACTTGGCGCAATCCATATATAAGTAACTATAAATGTTGAAATCTATAACATGCCGACTCAAAACACTAATCTCACGGTTCGACTTCCACAAGAAATTATTATTCGTCAATTCATTTCTCAAATTATAGTATAATTAACAGGTAGTTTCCTTTAGTTTACAGGCAACTATTGCACATTTTCAGAGAACTCGATTAAAACATCGAGTTGTAACGATAATTTTTCCCTCATTCATGTCCGTCCCTATCGAGTAGTCTCATTCCTTTTTTGTGCACGGCAACGAACGCATGCGTCTTTACAAAAATGCCAAAACACAGTGCTGCGGATAAAATAGTGCATTACAAACGTGTTGTCGCTCCCTGGTTTTCGAACGCAATCGGATGTGACGTCAGCAACGCGCAACAACCTCACAGCGAACTTCACGTCGTGGTGGCGTCAAAATGGCGGCAAAGGGAAGGTGCGGACGGAACTCACTTTTTCTCGAGCCTTCGGAGCGACAAGTAGTCTCTTAAACTAATTTATAATTTATAGCTACTTATCACATTGTGTAAATATTCTTAAATACAAAATATTCTAGTTTTGCTAAAAAATTATAATAAAGTGTTCTAATTTAAATAGATTAAAGTAAAATACATAGTTTAAAGTTAAAGTTATATATTCTTAACGGTTTTTGTTTAGATATTTGCGTAATATAAAATAGTTTAGGTGAACCTGTGTGTAAAGAAAATAAAGTAATTTACTAATGCTGTACCTTTTCTCTTAAACGGAAAATAAGAAGATTGCAAGAAAAAGAAAAGAAACGACGTCGCGTACGACGTCCTTTGGACACGTCCGATGATGAAAATTCTGATGGTAAGTTCTTGTAAACAAATACTTTCTTTGGGTAAAATCGGGATTGACTGCGAGTCAATTGCGATAACACAGGTAGCTGCGAGCTTCCTGTGATAATAATATGCAGAAAATACGTGGATTCCACTGGATTTACACGTTTATCTGCAATTATTGTCTGCGAGACAATACCATTTCAAAGTACCCACATTAAATATCTTTTTTGTTCCTTTGTTCTTACAAAGTATTGAATAATAAGTAATACATGATTATTCTATTTTTAGATAAAATCATGGATATAACGCACAATGCGATACCGGCAGACGATTCGGACGAAGACCGAATGCTTGGGGCAGCAGCTTAGAGGTGCCGGCGCACGACGCCGGACAGGAAGCCGGCCCAGCATCATCTGAGACTCCACCGGAACCAAGCCTTGCTCCCGAACTCTTATCGGCACTGGGTGCTTCTACCTCAGATACTCCGGACTTCGGTGAGCCCATCCATGATAGTCTGGCTAAGTTATGGGACCCGTTACTAAGGAAAGGTCTTGCCAAGGAAGAAAAGTCGGATCTAATGAAGGTATACCTAGTTCCGTCCAATTGTCTATTTTTACAAGCACCAAAGCTCAATGCTGAAATCTCAGCTGCCACTTCCGACATTGTAAGAGCACGGGACAAAAAACTGGAAAATTTCCAAATAGTTCTTGGTGCTGGTACCACAGCAGTAAATCGGGCCATGGACATATTGCTAAAATCCGACGACAAGGTCCGTGCTCTCAAATCCTTGAGTGACGGATGTCGTCTCCTAACAGATTTACACTTCTCATTTTCGTGTGACAGGAAGAAATTAATCACACCTAGTCTAGAAAAGAATTTTATACACATGATTCAAGATGCTGAGAGAGACGAAACACTCTTCGGCAATTCGCTTGCCGACAAAATTAAGGCTAGCAAGGCTATTGAGAAACAAGGTCAAGAGATCCGTAAGCGAACGAATCCAAAACCTTCAACTTCCACTCCGCAATCGTCGGTCAATCGTCCCATTAACCAGGGAAACTGGACTGGACCTCCTCGTTACTCATCCTTCAAGAGGGGGCGGGGAGGTCAAAGGAGGAGAGCCCTTGCGTGTCGCCAGCCCTATCTGACGAACACGACAAACAATCAAACACCGCCGCCGCCTCCGAAAAACTTAAGTCACTCCAAGCCTCGTGCCAACACACAACACTAGCAACGACGCAGGTACACGCTGGCCGTGTATCATTTCACTATAACTGTTGGCTTAACATAACTAGCAATAGTGTAGTCCTGACTTGGATAAAGCAAGGTTATAATATACAATTTTGCGAAAAAGTTTCACAGGCCGTTATACCTCGTTCAACGATTACCCACAAAGACAGTCATGATATGTCTCTTGCTATTCAAAAGTTAACCGAACTAGGTGCTGTTAACCCTTGTAAACTATGTCATGACCAATACATTTCTAGAATATTCCTAGCTCCGAAACTAAATGGCACTAAAAGGTTCATACTCAACTTAAAGCCACTAAATAAATTTATTTTAAATGCTCACTTCAAAATGGAGGATTATAGGACGGCATCCAAACTCATACCACGTGATGGTTTTCTGGCCACAATTGATTTAAAAGAAGCCTACTTTTCCGTTTCTATTTATCCCTCTGATAGGAAGTATCTAAGATTTGAGTTTGAACGTTCTTTATTTGAATTCGTATCTATACCATACGGTTTATCAGTAGCGCCTAGGGTGTTTACTAAAATAATGAAAGAGGTAATAACTTACCTACGTAAACAAGGTCATAAATCGGTAATATACCTTGATGATATCCTGTGCATTGCCGACAGCTTTGAAAAGTGCACAGATAATGTACACTCTACATTACAATTACTAAATTGTTTGGGTTTCGTTGTTAACTACGAAAAAAGTTCCCTATACCCTAAAAAGGTCGCCAAGTTTTTAGGTTTTATGTATGATACCCATGATCTAACCTTATCTTTGCCCTTAGATAAGCGCTACAGCATCGCACAATTAGTCCGTCAGTACTCTAGTTTACCCTAGTTTTTAGTAAATGCACCATTCGCGAGTTTGCAAAACTGATTGGTGTTCTCGTCTCAGCATGCCCGGCCGTTAAGTACGGGTTTTTGTACACAAAAGTTTTGGAAAGGTATAAATTTTTAGCGTTACAGGAGAATAACAATAATTATGAAGCCAAAATAAAACTCACAGCGGAGATTTTAGATGACTTAAATTGGTGGAATGCTAACATTCATAGCTCCTTTCAACACTTCCAAAAAGTTGAGTTTATATAAGAAATCTTTACTGACGCTTCTCGATCAGGTTGGGGCGCAGTTTGCGCCAGCAATAGGGCAAACGGCACATGAAAGGCCACTGAGAAAGAACACCACATCAACTATCTAGAATTATTAGCAGTCTTTTTAGGTTTAAAATGTTTCATTAAAAATGAATCTAATTGTGCGGTATTGCTACGAGTCGATAACACCACAGCTATAAGCTATGTGAATAGGATGGGTGGAATTCAATTCCCACACCTAAATAATCTAACGAGAAAAATTTGGCAATGGTGCGAGAGGAGAAATATTTGGATATTCGCTTCTTACGTCAATACGAAAGACAATTGCGCGGATTTGGATTCTAGAATAATAAACCCAGACACCGAATGGGAATTATCTGATAACGCTTTCCAAACAGTAGTTGACCTCTTCGGTAATCCAGAAATTGATCTTTTCGCCTCTCGTAACAATGCCAAGTGCGAAAAGTTCGTATCATGGAAACCCGACCCGGACGCTTTCGTCGTAGATGCTTTTACCATAACTTGGAAACATAGATACTTTTATGCATTTCCGCCATTTTCATTAATTTTAAAATGTTTGCGAAAAATAGTCGACGACGAAGCGACCGGCATACTTATATTTCCACATTGGCAATCGCAGGCGTGGTATCCCTTATTAGACAACTTACGGGTGTCTAAAATACATTTCTTCAACCCTAGTAAATGCTTGTTACAATCGCATTCCAGACAGTATCATCCTCTCCACGCGCACCTTACCCTAGGTGCCGTGAAGCTCTGCGCGGCGTGGCTGCCCACCCGCGGACCTTGACCTGATGCTTGCCTCTCTCGCCGACAACACACTAAAGCAGTATGGCGTCACTTTGAAGCTCTGGTGGCAGTTTTGTATGAATAATGATAGTGAAGTTTTCAATGACTCCATTATACTAGTTTTAAACTTTTTAACGGAGCAGTTCAACAACGGTTGTTCGTATGGCTCTCTTAATAGTCACCGTTCAGCATTGTCACTTCTCTTAGGTGATCATATCAGTTCAGATAATCGCGTTAAAGGCCTACTTAAGGGTGCTTACAAGTTCAAACCCAACCGTCCCAAATATACGTCCACTTGGGACCCTCAAACTGTTCTTAACTATATATCTGATTGGTACCCAAATATAGAATTAAGCATTGAAAAAATAACTAAAAAATTAGTTATTTTATTAGCACTATGCACGGCGCATAGAGTCCAAACTTTCTCGCTGATAAAACTAGAAAACATATCAATACACACTGACGGTATTAAGATAGCCATTACGGACACAATCAAGACCTCGGCTCCCGGACGTGACCAACCTATCTTATTTTTACCTTGGTTTTTAGAAAACATAAAAATTTGTCCCGCTTCACTTCTCAAAGATTATATTTTTGTAACGCAAAAATTGAGAACTTTGAACGCGAGCAATCTACTGTTAACTACAAAGCCGCCACTGCGCAGTCGATCAGCCGCTGGATTAAGCAAGTGTTGTCCGCGAGCGGTGTTGACACGCGCACCTTCAGTGCGCACAGTACGCGACATGCGGCCACTTCCGCCGCCAGCGCCGCTGGCATCAGTGTAGATACTATTCGTAAGACAGCCGGCTGGACGGGCACGTCTACCGTTTTTGCTCGTTTTTACAACCGACCAATACTAGAGGATAATTCCAGCGAATTTGCTAGAGGCGTTGTATTCTCGTAATATATTATATCTTTACAGATAACTGTTCTAGGTAATAAGGCTAATTAATTACCTACGTTTGATTTTAAGAACTATATGTATTATAATTCCTAAACTAGTTATATGTATTATGTTAAACATCTTTAAGAACAAATTAGTAAAATATTTAGATAGATGATGTTCTGCCATTTTCGGTCTTATAAGTATTTTAAGTATATTTTAAAGTTTTAAAGTATAATTATTAATTTATAGATACCGTTATTATTTTCTTCGTATAAAACTTATTAGTAATTACAAATTAAAAAAATAAAATTTTCTTGTTGACAAAATTTGTTGCTCAGCAAGAATAATGTTCTACCTTTTTTAAGAATGTTGTAAACACCCATAAGGGGTATATATATCAGAATCAAATTGGTTATCATGTATTTTAGAATTTTGTAATATATATACTGTTGGTGTTTCGTTGTAAATAAATAAAATGTTCATTAAATACAATTATCAGAAGAAATAACTGTGGTTTTATAACTAAATAGAAGGAAAACAAACCTTCCGTCTCTGAACATCTACCTGTTTATTATACTATAATTTGAGAAATGAATTGACGAATAATAATATATGATCAATCGAACTTGTGAAGTTCGATCAATATTATTTGAGTCAATTCATTCGATAATTATAGTAACCCAACCCACCCAAATAAACTTAGTCAAGTACTAGCTTTAAGCCCATGATAGGAAGCTTTATTTCTAAATAGATACTCTAAAAAGAATGAGACTACTCGATAGGGACGGACATGAATGAGGGAAAAATTATCGTTACAACTCGATGTTTTAATCGAGTTCTCTGAAAATGTGCAATAGTTGCCTGTAAACTACCTGTTTATTATACTATAATTATCGAATGAATTGACTCAAATAATATTGATCGAACTTCACAAGTTCGATTGATCATATATTATATATTTTTCAGTTAATCGACTATAAAAAAAAGGTTAAAGGTCGGCAGCACGTTGGTAACGCCCCTGGTGTTGCAAATGTCCATAGGCGACGATAACCACTTCCCATCAGGTGGGCCGCCTGCCTGTCTGCCTACTTAAATAAAGGCAATAAAAAAAGACTAACAAACAGATACATTTTTCAGTTACTTGAATGTAACTTAAAAGTACCTACTCAACCTTTTTTTTAATGTTATTGTGACAGATCAAGCTCGAGGCCCACCTGATGTTAAGCGGACTAACCTCTGCCTACGACAGATGCATTTCGTCACAACTCACGAATAGCACTGCGCCCGTCACCTTGAGACATAGTTGTCAAGTCTCATGTGCCCGTAAATTCACTGGCTGTCAAGAACTGCTGCCGGAACACACCGTTAGGTGCTTGGCGACAGATTTTCTACTTGAGGGTGGTCGCTAGCCAGGCGAGCATTCGCAAAATGCCCTTCGACCATGCTGTGAAGCTCAAGCCCGCGGCGGGATTCGAACCATGGACTTGCTGCGCGGCATTCCATAGCCAATGCCACTAAGCAATCACTGTTTCAAGAATCTATTGTGACGAAATTTATATGAGACCGACCGAGGAGGAATATACTCTAGCCAACAAAAAAATAATCAACCAAATCAGTTCATATACGGAATAATGACGTAACCAAAATACAGACAAAAAAACGAGTTGATAACCTCCTCCTTTTTTGAAAGACGGTCAAAAAATGCAACAAAAAAATAGAGAAACGCGGCATAAAAAAACATTTTAATTTGATTTATTTGATGATTTTTATGATAGATATGATATCATGTATTTATAAACTTTAAAGCAACATAATAACTGAAACCTATTAAACGAGATGTCTGACCACTTAAGGATAAGAACACTCAATAAACTAAAAAAAACATATTATTGGTAACTTAATAGTAGCCAAAGACTAACCCATAAGGCATAAAAAAAATCTTGGTAACGGAACATAAAACATATAACACAAATGACAGAATGGGAACTGGTCAGGAACCCTCGGTATACGAGTCCGACTCGCACATGTTATGTTTTTTATCAATAAATAGACATAAGTACTTAAATATTACATATACGAGTATGTACTAAAATATTATCGATCAACATTTTAAGGCCTTCCGTGGGAGCTTTTACGTTGCGTATTCTAGTAACACTCAAATTGTGACTGTCTGATTCCAGTAGTAATAACAACTTCGGGGTTTTCCCCTAAATTTATAGGGCTTACATAACGCAATAAACTCCCTAAATTTAAGGGTAAAAGTGACTTTTAGGGTATTTTTTTTTTGTTGGATTTGAATTGGATCGAACGACAGCAGAAATGGAATGACAGCAGGATGAAGAAACATTTTTTTTTATATTAGTGCGCAAGAGACATACAACTAAAACTCTATTAATTATTGAACTTGGCCATGTACGTTAAAGGGAACGAGTGTTACTAACGAACTGCGTGTTTTTACCTCATTTTACTACAGCATAAAAAGGACCAGAAGATCTCTCTGCAAAAAACGTTCATATAAATAAGCAACTCTGCTACGACGCATTAAAGAGCAATTCAGATCGCACACCGCTGAGTACCTCACATTTTATATTCACCTACAAGGCGCCTCTCTTTCTATCGCGTTATTCTCATCTCATCCGACGCGGTACGTGGGTTAGGGTTATGATTTTGTGCTCAAATGATTTTTGTACTTTTTACAGCTTTGTATGTATGTATGATTAATAGGTTTAGGCTACTAATCATTCGCCTCAGTACTAAAATATGTATATCCTAGTTCAGTCAAAATAGAAATAAGAAATTAAATACATTTCAAACATAGGGTACTTACATAGTTTTAGCAGAATACTATTTAACTAGGTATGTACCTATCTATGTACACGTATATCTAAAAGGCATGGGTATTTGGTTAAAATGTTTGTTCAACCTGTTTCGGTACCAGCTTCTTTGATCCGGATTCACTTTTTTTTATTAATAGCTGATAGGGTATCCTTCGTTGTTAACTCACTTGATGATAAGTGATGACATAGTCGAAGATATTCACGCTAAACTAAAAGTACTTGCTCTTAATGTCAGCTACCGGATCATACCTACTTACCGTTAGGTGCTTGGTAACAGATTTTCTACTTGAGGGTGGTAGCTGGTAAATCCGGCATTCGCAAAATGCCCTAACCCATGCTATAACGCATGTCATACTAAGACAACAACCGGAACCGATGGCTTGTGGTGAACCGGAACCGGATCGTGCTCTCCGAAGCACGGAAGCGCTCAGTAGTTATGTCAATAGCCCTCACTTGTCCGAGTGATGACCGCGGCGGACGTGGCTTTACTTAGCTGATCGTTTAAGAACGGCTAAGCAAACTTCGCTACAAGCGCTTTAAACTTATTGTCCCCATTAAAACACAACTGACACCACCTCATATGGGAAACTGAAAATAGTAATATTAGTTAACATTACAAACCTAGGTAGGCGGACAATTCCATACTTCCTCCTTTCTACTACTTTTTTCCATTTTACCTCTCTTTTAAAGGACATCCTTTGGATGAGGAAAACTTTGATGGAGAAAAACGTGAGGTTAGATTACAACAAAAGTCTGAACTTTTGTCATTTGACATACACGTGTATGTCATTTGTCATTTGACTGCATAAATTACACTTTTGTGTAATTTATGCAGTCAAATGAATTGCTGTATGATCTTGCCCTCATTTCAACCTACCTAATAGATACTAGGTACGTAAACAGACTAAAAGTACCAACACGGGATACGGCGCGTTGAAGTGAGAAGACGTGCGTCCCGGGCGGTGCGCGGCATCGCACTGTTGAGTAAGCCCGTCTAAACGAAGCCGCTCGCTGATCTACTTGTAGCTCTGTACCTAAAGTGAGGAGTGCGCCAGACCTTATTTTACCTTCATTTCGTTGAAAAGTGTGCATAGACATCTATCTGTAGTTATTTCGTTCATTTGTTTTCAAGATTTAATTATTGCGCCAGAGCGTATCCGGTCGCTTTTTTGTTTTTATCTTGGAAGATAAAAACAAAAAAGCGAGAACAAGAAAGCTTGTTTATTATACTATTGCCCAGAACAAAGGCAATAGTATAATAAAGAAGCTTTCTTGCACGACTGCCTAATAAACGGAGAGTTATGTTTTCAGGGTTCATGTATGTATGTATGTATGTTTGTTAGTTTCTTTATTCCACCATAACTTCTTAACGGTTCAACCAATTTTAATGTATAATATATCATTAGATTTGTCTTAATAGCCCAGGTGGCACTGGGTACGTAAAAAAGAAAAAAAGTAAAAACAAACTGTCGGATTTTAGACGCCATAAAAGAAGAAAATTTTTTTTTTCTTCCAAACCCCTCGAGTGGTGTATCAAAATGAAGGGCTTTAAGAATCGATTCCACAAATATATAAAATTTACAGTTTAAATTTAAATGGAACGATGAAACCCTTTTCGAAAATAAATCATTTGCAGTCGGGTTTTTAATTTTTGATTAATGTATACCTACTTGTTTTGATATATTTTTTATCTCTGCCGATTGTGCCATTTTAGAACGATGTAAAAACATCCTTCGAATTTACGAGGCTTTGTTCAAGTATCTAACTGTACATTATTGCAAAAATAAAACATTTACAACAGTAAGATAATTAAAATACTTTAAAAGAAGAAGCGCTCGCAGCGAAGTTTGCGTAGCCGTTCTTAACCGATCAGCAAAGTTAAGCAACGTCCGCCGCGGTCATGAGTTGGATGGGTGACTGCTAGTGACATTACTACTGAGCGTGCACGTGCTTAGGAGGGCACGTTAAGACGTCAGTCCCGGTTGTTGTCTTAGGATGGCTGTCGCCAAGCACCTAACGGTGTGTTCCGGCAGCCGTCCTTGAGAGCCAGTAATTCTAGGTAAGCCTGAACAACTTCTTCGACCACATCATCACTTAACATCAGATGAGATTGAGGTCCAAGCAGTGATTTGAAATATATAGATTAGTTATATCCGAACACCACTGCTCTAAAAGCTTACTAGAATTTACCTATATACATACCTACGCACATGTATATGCAGTTTGTAATGACAAGGAAAGAACGTTCAAATAGTATGCGTCATATCTGTTGTTAGAAAGAGATAAATAAGCAATTCGTGTTACCACCGAACCGCCACGAGACGTTCCGATCACCATTAAGCTGCGATCTCTTTCACTCTCACACCAAACGATACACATATCTCGCTCATCCATTTCATTGAGATTAGTTCCTAAGATAAAACAATATGACGATATTTTCTATTTCAACAATAAAAGCAATAATTACGCGTGAAATGTAACAGTTTTCTTATCTCTAACAGTGCCTGTATAATTGGTGCAGAGTCTAAAGACACAAGAAAGGCATATTTATTGTCCACAGATTATTCCTAAAAAACACGATTAGCGGCGATGTATTCACCGGACGCTTGGAAGTGCAAGACTGGTAGTGACTCAGGTGATTACCCTGCATTCGTCTAGTAAATATGGAGGCCATACAACACATCTACAGGTAAAAAAATCTTAGGGTCCAAGGCTAACCTATCAGGCATACAAAAAAGTAGCTTAATATATTTAGGGCATACTAGGACGAATAAAATAAAATACTTGGAGGAACATTTATGTTGGAGCTGGCAATACTGTCTAGACTTTTAAAAGGCAGGGGCCAAGCCAGCCAGGGTAATAACGGCATAACCAAGTTACTCGTAAGTGCAAACGGTACGAAACTGAAATATCAGAATACATAGCTTTTATTTGAGATAAGTAATTACAAAATTAACGACGAGTTTTAGAATCACCTCTCAATAAATACTCTCACTATACAACGTATTCCAAATTAAGTGATACCTATACATTTTTGTGAGGATATATTCTTGTAACTCGAAGAGAGAGAGAGTTTCTGAAAGAATGTAAGTACAAGTGCTTACATATAACTATAACGTAATTTATTACTTTTCTATCTATAAGCTTTCACACTATGGTATTCGTGGAAAAGCTTTGAATCTTATAGTCATATCTGTCAGACAGGTTAAAGAAGGTTGGCAAATCAAAAAAAAACAAATGGCAATACTTCTTCCGGGTCTTTAGTAAAAATAGGTGTACCGCAGGGATCAATTTTGGGACCTTTCTGTTCCTAGCGTACCTATATTAATGATCTGCCTTGCATGGTCAAAGATGTCTGCGATATTATATTCGCAGATGATACCTCTCTGATTTTTAAAGTAGATAGGAAAGATAGTGAACTCATTCATGTAAATAATGTGTTATTTATGATCTCTGAATGGTTCGCCGCTAATAATCTTCTCTTAAATTCAAAACAGACCAAATGTTTTAAGTTTTCTTTACCAAATGTTCCTTATGTTGAACCAAACATTAAGCTTGACCCAGATAAACTCTCTATTGACAATGCGCCAGTCTTCCTGGGAATCAAAATGGATTCAACTTTACAGTGGGATCCACATATACATGATCTAGCCGGAAGACTTAGTTCTGCTGCATATATGCAGTTTTAGACGGCGAGTTTTAGATTCACCTCTCAATAAATACTCTCAATACACAACGTTTTCCAAATAAGTGATATAGGTACATTTTAGTGAGGAAATATTCTTGTAACTCGAAGAGAGAGTTTCTGAAAGAACGTCAGTACAAGTAACTGCATATAACTATAATGTAATTTATTACTTTTCTATCTATAAGTACCTATAAGTAAATCCAGTAAAGTGCCATCAATACAGTATTTCGTTAACAAAACCTAAATATACTTACAATGTACAAAATAACAGTCATTGTTCAAGTTTTTAATTGAGGACGTCCCAATCATTTTAATATCTAAAATAAATATTTTCCTTACTAACAGACTTCTAAAAAAGGAGGAGGTTCTCATTTGTTCTGATTTTTTTTATGTTTGTTACCTCAGAACTTTTGACTGGGTAATAAGTCTTTTTTTTATTTGAAAGCTGATGCTTTAAATTTCATCAAAATCGGTCAAGCCGTTTTTGAGTTACGCTCCGATAACAGAAAAATATTTTCCCATCTTGATGATATAGTCGTTGACTGTAAATGGCAATCGATCCCGTAAGTAGCAAGGGCATCGAGAAACTAACCGTCAATTAAACCCTCGAGGGTTAATTTGACGGTCCGGATAATTAGGCAACTAATATGTGATATTGCGCTCATTCGAAATTTAAAATATTATTTTCATCCCACCATCTCGGAAAGAGTATTTTTAATCTTCAATGTCTGAGTGGAAAAGCCGTTTTTATTCTCTAGAGTCTAGAGGATAAAGTAAATTGAATTTAGAACATCGTGTGCACTAAGTTTGTGAATTAAAAAAAAACATTAAACCTATTTACTGCTTACTTACCTGTCATAATGTAGTAATTAATACCTAAACTGAAATAAAAGTGTACTTATCTTGCGATTGTATACGTTTTTTTTATGCATTTAGTCATTTCCTCACTGAGGTGGAATGAAAAGTTACGTGTTGCACTCGAGTGCAAAGATTTTTCACCTCGTGCTCTTTTGATTCCCTCGCTAACGCTCAGGATTCTAATTTTGAATCACTCGCTGCGCTCGTGATTCAATTTTAGAATCCTTCGCTTGCTCGGTCATCAAAATTGAACACGCGGTTAAAAAGCAACTTTGCACTCTTGTATAACAAATAACTATTTTCCTAGTGAGTGCTTACAGTGTGGTAAAGTATTGTTTTTTTTTATAACTGATAAGTTTTATAATAAATCATATTGGATGTCACAGGTTATTTAGGACGTCATTGGACCATATTCACTTAGTTTTAGTGATGTAAGATATAGTCCTTACTTTATATTTATTATCCTTATTTTATATTTTGACATCTAATATTTTGACCTGCTTTATTTTATTATAGTAATTTGTGGACATATTAATTTTATTTTAATTGACTGTTTGTAATATTTATGCGATTATTTTATTGTTAAAAAGTTATTTTGCTTGTTTCTATGTGTTTGCTATCATTAGTGTAACTCGCTATGTAGCGGTACTAATTATGAATTAAATAAATAAATAAATAAATAAATTATTTCTTTCCTATATTAAAATTAAAACTTATAAAACGATATTTTTTAAGCACTCATTCTAACTTATATATTTTTGTAATCTTCTGTATTTCTTTCTTGCATCTATGTAAAAACAGACCAAAAACCGGTGAATGGCTCACGTGAATTTAATAATGTATATAGAATTGTTAAAAATAAGTCAAAAAAATCCTATCATAAAATTCTGAAAGTACTCATTAATAAATTAATAGTACTATTATATTGAATTTGCAAATCATTCCTACCCTAGCTTGTGATAAGAAACTAATGTTGATGTTGTTATACTCTAGCAATAGGTAATGCTATGTACATTTGGGTAAATTCTTACAATGGTGAACACATAATGTTATACATATAGAAAGTAGTTTCTACTGTCTACTTACTCCCTATAACCAAGCACGTAATAACATAGTATCCACACTCAACGTTCAAAATAGAATAGAGATATTTCATCAAAATATAGATTTTATCGATATCGATTAAATTAGCACATTAATAACTTCCCATCACTATAAACCACGTTGTGGTGGCTTAGCCAATTTGAACGCGTTTTGATACGAGAAAAGTTGTCTGAATTCATTTCGTACAAAGCAACTAGAATGGCTTCTCTTTCGGTTACTTTCTCGAAGAGCAAGGGTCATCAAATTGAGAGTAAAAAAATTAGTTCAAAATGGAACCGACTTCAACACTCAAAGGTGTGAAATAACTTGTCGATGTCGGTACCATGCGCACTATTGTGCGATAATAGGTACTACCTACTTTTGAACTATCATGGTACCGTCTGCAAGAATTATTTCACACTTTTGAGTGTTGAAGTCAGTTCCATTTTTTGGTTAAATTTTAGATATATAGATAAATAAACATTAGGTAGATGAAGTCTACTCTAATATGTAGATTATGTTTTTTATGAAGTGTAACGAATTAGAATTTGGAACACAGTTAAAACTATTTAAAATTGTAAACAGTTATCACGGAAATAAATACACGTTTGAAGCGCTAGTAGCGTAGTTTGCTTAGTCGTTCAGCGTTACGCAACGTCCGCCGCGGCCATGACTTGGATGGGTGACCGCTAGTGACATTACTAGGTACTGACCGTGCACGTGCTTCGTAGGGCACGTTAAGCCGCCGGTCCCGTTTGTTGTCTTAGGATAGTAGTCGTTATAGTATGGTGGTAGGGTATTTTGCGATTCTACGCCTGGCGACAGATTTTCTACTTGAGGGCGGTCGCTAGCCAGGCGGGCATTCGCAAAAAGCCCTTCCAATTCGTATGTATATTTTTTTTATGTTTGTTACCTCAGAACTTTCTACTGGGTGAACCGATTATGAGGTGTCTTTTTTTATTTGAGAGTTGTCGTGTAGTCCCATTTAAATTTAATCAAAAGTCAATTATTTGGTCAAGCCGTTTATGAGTTACGCTCCAATAACTCAAAAGTTTTTTCCTATCTTGATGATATAGTCATTACCAATGAATGACAACCGACCCCGTAAGTAGCCAAGAGACACTAAAAATGGGTATTTATTTTTTACCAAAAAATTTAAAAGTCTTCACAAGTCAAGAGTGTGAAATAACTTGTTGAAGTCGGTTCCATTTTTCGGTAAAATAAAATATAGGAACATATTCCTTCGACTGAGCACCGAACAGTGTAGTGAGAGCGTAACACCGCGACAAAATGTTAGTGTCGTATGACTAGATTATAGCCATTGACCTATGTTTATTAATACTCAATAATTGTAATATACCGCAGTGACGCACGACCAGAGGGCCGATTCTCTTAGCTATTTAACGGCGTTAACGCAACTTGAATGCATGAAAATTGTTTTTAACAGTATCCGTAGTCTGCCCGCTATTTAGGTTCCATCGCAAGTCAGTGGCTTGCTATCAATAGTTTTTTGTCATATATGCTGTTAGCTATTTTGTTGCGATTGCGTTGCTGCAGTGGCATAATATCGGTAGTCTGTTCCATATTTTGACGTTTCTTATTATCTTCTTATTACGTATCTTATTTCACTGGCAACATTTGCAAGCCATAGCACAGCCATACGATAGCGACGCGATTGCAGTACAACTGCGATTATGAGCTTGAGAATTAGCAGACTACCGATTTGACATTAACAGCGGTTCGATTGCAGAAGCATCGCAGTAGTGTGGCGTTTGTTCAACAGCTAAGAGAATTGGAGCCAGGTGTACCATTATGTTATTTATTAATAAAATAATCTGATTGAAACCACAGAAAAAAAATATCTGGCGATTATGTATGCATATACGTTAATAAAAGGTTTTATTAACATAATTTATCTTTGATATTCAGAATCACTGTCTATTAATTCATAACAATTTTCAAGAAAATGTGATTACAGACGCCGATTTCAATTATTTGATAGTCAGTGATTGTAATGGGAGCAGACATGGATCAGAGTTGAAAATACTATCTATAATAATGACTAGATTCAGGCGTTACTTTGCGGAAATCCATATTAAATAATAACAAATATTTTAAGAAAACATAAAATTAATATTTTAATAAAATACTTAAAAAATACAAAAATATATCTAGTGACAATTCCGCCCAACCTTCCTGCTAAGCCGACGTGACGTCACAAACGCCACGCAGCCTAACCGGATGAATTTTTCTACGCGTTTCGATTCTACACGAAGCATCCTCAGGAGGTCTTGACTCTTATCTTGTAAAGAATGAAACTGCCGTATCATTTCATATAAATCAGAGCTATGGTGATTACCAGAGGAGTAAGCTTTTTTAATTTGAACAGCTATTTGGTGTTTTACTGCAATATCAACTTTACCTTTAAAACAAGATATTTCAGAATTTACTCACAAAGTTTCGAGAGTTTTCTGTGACAAATTAGGGGTAAGATTATATTTTTAACCTTTTCCTAAAAGATAAAGTTCTTACGTTTGAAATTGGGTATTACTTAAGTTTTTTACTATTACTATCTATAATAGTCTAAGAGCCGATGAAGATCGACCTTCACCCATCAGATAACTTGATGAAATATATTTTTTATCAAATATAATTTATTAACAAACATGCATATCATAACTTGCCTAACGAAATGTTTTCATAGATATTTTTAATTGAATTAATTTTAATTAAGGTTCTTTCATCACCTTCACTCTTTTCATATCCGAATGAATTTCATCTCAATTGATAGTTTTTAACACACAGAATATGCCTAGGTAGGCTTGCCTATTTATTTTTTATTTTATTTTACCTTTTGGTAAATAACGATGTGATTCTAGCATGTCGGTAAGCCAAGGTTCTGGACTACGGCTTGTTATCATATCAGAAAATAGCCGTAAGGTGGTTTGGGATTATTGCAAACCACCCTTACTGGGCTGTATTCAGCAGTGGACAAACTGGCTGTTACCGAGCAGAGTGCATGCACGCAGCGTTTTCCATATAAACGTAGTTTAGTTATATTTTAAATACCAAGTCTTCAAACTAGATGAAACTTTGTATGCATATTGCTGAGCCTAATATCTATCAGCTTCTGATTTGCTAGTTTTTCGATTTATTATATCCCTAATCGTAATTCTTATCATTAGTGTAATTCGTGTTTGTGCGGTACTAATTGAATAAAATAAATAAATGTCAAAATAAAAATTCTCCATGGAAGTTATATGTACTAACGTACAACAGTACTAATTACTTATTGCTTTTTTATAAAACTACCTACAACCCACACCTACATTAAACTCTTACACACAACCAACACAGACACACACACACACAGTCATTTCCCTTTATGAAAACCTTACATTTAGTAAATGTTCCTTAAAATGTTTCAATTTGCATTTGAACATATTATATGTATCAATTGATGTAACTGTCATCTTTTAGGCAATAATCCTCCTAAATGGGCTAATCATTACTGTACCCAACTCAATCCTTCAACTGTTTTTAACACAATATGCATGTTAATCATTATTAACGTTTAGCTATTACCTCCTAAAATCACAATTAAGACAATTAGTAGTGAAATATCAGTTTCCTACTAACGGAGGGCTTTGTCGCCTGTAACACAGTTTTAATACTAGCTCAGGCGACACAGGTTCTTTATACAATCCTTGTGTCTTATAATCAAAATAAATTAGACATTTAAAATTGTAAAGACTCAAGTAAGTATTGTAATAGCTCAGTAAGTTTGGCAATAAGTCATTATAAATTTACAAATTATTGGAATACAAAATGTTTTGCCCCGGGCGGGAATTGAACCCGCGTCCTTCCGATTTCGCGCCGGATGCTTTCGAAGGATCGGAAGGACGCGGGTTCAATTCCCGCCCGGGGCAAAACATTTTGTATTCCAATAATTTGTAAATTTATGATTTTCGCTTAGTACGCGGTAGTGCTTGTAATCATAATATAATAAGTCATTATTATTATTACTTGCATAAAATTCTCATAGAAAATGATTATACGATATATTTTTGAAAATACTTCATTTTACGGAAATCTGGCAAACCAGATGTATAGATATTAGGCTTAAATATTTTACATGCAAAGTTTCACCGAGTGTGAACACTTAGAATTTAAAATATGACGAAACTGCGTTTGTATGGAGAGCACTTCGTGAACTCTACTCTTAACAGGAAAACACAATTCGTTGACAGATTTTATTCTTGCACTATTTCAATATTGTTTCAGACACATCTAGTCATCTCCAATAATGGCCGATGCGTTCAGACAAAATTTCATGTCGGCACTGGAACAAACCTGGTTTAGTCCAGCTATAAGCGAAGCGATAAATAGCTACAATCTTGCAAATGTAGTGCATTATACAAGAGAAACTATAAAAAACGCCGCTTATAAACCCGCCCGACGCTTACAAAAGTCGGCCGAAGAATCCAACAAACTTAGAGAAGAAGGTAATGTTCATTATGTCAATGGAGAGTACAAAAAAGCAATTTTATGCTTCAACAAGGCTCTTGCTTTCGCACCTATTAACTCTTTGGAAATGAAATTAGCATATGGCAACACTTCCGCAGTAATGTTCGCTATCAAAGCATATCAACCTTGCCAGGCGAATATAACGGCTTGTCAAGATTTGGGATGCCCAGAAAATCTGGTCGCTAAATTAAAGAAACGATTCGAGACAACGAAAATGTTTATAATGCCAGAGATGACGCTGCGATTGACGCTACACTATGACGAAGGTTTGAATGAGTATGCTGCGTTTAGGGTTGCGAAAAACGATGATGTACCATGCACTAGCAAAGACGTCTGTATACAAAACAAAGACGGTGTGAAGACTGTAGTCGCAGCGGCGGATATTAAATCAGGAACAATCGTAGCTTTGGAACGCGCTTTTGTAAGCACGCTGACCGATGATAAGCGTTACAAGTCTTGCTACAACTGCCATATGATGTGCCTATGTTTTGTGCCGTGTGAAGGTTGTAGTTATGCACTGTTCTGCACTAAAGAATGCAGAAGCAAATGCATGGATGAGTACCACCGTATCGAGTGTCAAATCATCGAATATCTGACTATGTATGAAAAACCGGATGAAATATTAACGACGAGAGCAGCAATTAAAATGTCGTTAAAACTGAACTGGGATGAATTAAGGTATGCAAGTTTTTTTAGAGTTTCTTTAATTTTGAAGAAACAAAGTTTATTTTTTTCTATGCCACTTGTTTAAAAACATTTATGTGTGTGCGAAAGACTTTGCAAATTGAGACATGTCTACCTGCATTTTTATGGGCAGGCTTTCAATATCTAAACAATATTTACACAATACATATGAGTTCGTGTATGTATATGCAATAATATGCATACAACCATGAAGCTTATAACAGCGCGGTAAGCGGTTCAGTACGAAGGCTGTTGAGCCCCTGTGACCATGAACCTATTGTCAAACCACGCTACGCCATTCGTATCTTAATACACAGACTAAATCAACCAATACGAGTTTAATATGAGTTTTTAAACTGTCACGGTCATTAACATTATAATTATTATTACCAACGGTATATTTACCGTGTTTTTGGTTAGTTTTGAGCTCCTGTTATTTCGGCACTGTTGCAAGCGCCATGATCACGAGTGTGACAACACCTCAGGAGGAACAGCAAATTAAACAATTCACTATACACCTTTCCATATTTATTCACAATCACTGAAATCAATGACAAAAATAAAATAATGATTAACAGTACCAACCTTAATCTAGTCACGACGGCAGTCACCGAATGAATGTCGTTCGACAAGATGGCTGACGGGAGTGAAGTAATTCAACCTCGAATGACAGCAACTTCATATTGACTTTGACATATGAATAATTGTGACAGTTATTGTTTTGAATATAATGGTTTGTAGGTATATATTATACAAAAGTTATTAAAAAGGGATACTCGCGTAACAGTCGGCCATCCTATACGAACGAGTCTCTTCGTTCTATCGATAATCACATTATTTAGAAAATATTTTCATACATATCCAAAATCAAGTTAACAAATCAATCAAAACAAAACTAATCTCAATAATCTTTTTTAATTCTATAATTAAATTTCGTAGAAAATAACTAGGTATTGAATCTTTTATTTAATTGGCTCATATTACTAATGACATCATCAAATAACTTTAGTTGAATATTTTAACTTCTTATATTATAGCTGCGCAATACGAGAGTTACATTCTCTCGCCCCGCACAGCTGCGATGTCTCGGACCACTCATGGGCGGCGAGTTCGCCAATCTTGCCCGGTACGAGGACACCCCTCGCTGTTATGGTATAGTTGTGGGATGCGAGAGCTACTTCCTTCACCCTTGCTCCGCACAACTGCGATGCTTCGGCCCACTCATGGGCGGCGAGTTCATACGCCACACTCTTGCCCGGACCGAAGACACCCTCACTACTATTTTATAGCTGCGCGATGTGAGAACTACTTCCTTCATTCTCACTCCGCGCAACTGCGATGTTTCGGACCACTCATGGGCGGCGAGATCATACGCCACTCTTGCCCGGACCGAAGACACCCTCACTTTATCACAACATATTTATATATCACTGGTCTAGTAAATCAAATCAGTATCGCTATCTGTTAATTACTATATCGCTTCATAATCATAATATATGTATACACATTAATTATTATGGGGCTATATTATTCGTATATATATCATTTGAATCTACTTTTAACTATTATTTAGTTTTCACTTTCATCATTTTCGTCTTCACTCGAGGAGCAAGCAGCAGCATGAAACTAAGCCAAGGAAATATTTTATCTATCGCAACAACCGTCTCGTATCTTGCCCCTTTTCTAGTTAGAGGTGTGTCCTCTACGAGAAATCTTTCATTCGGCAAGACTTTCTTATCCGGTAAGGTCCCTTGCATTTAGCTTCTAACTTTTTGATTGACCTGGCCCTGTCTCTATAGCCCTAGCAATTCTTATTAATTCTATGATCTCTAAGTGGTTCGCGGCTAGTAATCTTCTCTTATAATCAAAAAGACTAAATGTTTAGTTTTCTTCACCAAATGTTAGTTATGTTGAACCAAACATTAAGCTTGGCCTAGATAAACTCTCTTTTGACAATACGACAGTCTTCCTGGGAATCTAAATGGATTCAACCTTACAGTGGAATCCGCTTATACATGATCTATCCGTAAGACTTAGCTCTGCAGCTGCATATGCAGTTCGTAAGATAAGACAGCTAACAGACGTAGCTACTAGCTACTGCTAGACTCGTTTATTTCGCGTACTTCCACAAATTCAAATTCAAAATCATTTATTCAATTTAGGCGTCTACGACGCTCTTATGAAGGTCAATTACAAACTTTAATATTGAAATATTCTACATTGTACTGCCACGTTCAGCAAAAAAAAAATTTATAGAGCCACTGCGAGAAGAACGGGCAAGAAACTCGGGGCCATTCTTTTAAACGTCTGTTTACAATTTGTTATAAACAATATAATACAATTATTACAATATTTGTTTAAATTACGTAGGAGACAGGTGATGGCTTGGCAGAGGTGGAATTTTCCAAGCATTTTTGTCGTTTAAGTAATCACAAACTGTGTAGTAGGATTTCTTAATCAAAATGTTTTTCACGTGTAATTTGAATTTTCCTTCTGTGAGCATTGTAATATGTTCGGGAATTTTATTATAAAACCGCACACAATTACCTAAAAAGGACCTTTTATTTGTCTTTGCTAATCTAAAACACGGTACCGTTAATTTATATTTGTTCCTATTGTTGTAATCGTGGTTGTCACTGTTTAATTTAAATTTACTCAAATTTTTCCGAACATACATAATATTTTCAAATATATACAGACTCGGTAAAGTTAATATAGATAGATAGATAGATAGAAAACACTTTATTTGCACAAGAACTTAAAAAATAGCATTACAAAAAGGCTTATATATAAAATAATCAAGTGCAAAATGGCGGCCTTATCGCTTATAGCGATTTCTTCCAGACAACCAAGAATAGAGGATTTATAATATATTCGATGTGGGAGGCAGTATTACGAAAATTATAAAACTTACTGAAATTATCATAAAGTTACTGCATACAAATAATTTAACCTATATTAAAATTTTACCATGTATATACTTACGTGTAATAATACACATATATAAATACCTATATACATACTACATAATAAATGAACATACATATACCTAAATACTATAAATACCTACTAATACAAGTACAGGAAAGCGAATGATAAAAGCTAGCTATTACTAGATAAGTAATGTTCTTTAACTCTATTTTTGAAGATATATAGCGACTGCGACTTACGAATTAATACTGGCAGACTGTTCCAAAGTCGTGCAGCATGTACAGAAAAAGATTTATCATAAAACGATGTTCTGTGCGGGGGTAATTTAAGAAGTAAATTTTCTGATGACCTTAATGACAAAGAATGTGTTGATTCAAGAAACTCAAAGCGGTCTTTGAGATAGCGCGGGGAAAGCGGATTAAACAAAATATTGTAAAGTAGAGAGAGGATATGAGTATTCCGGCGAAGGCGTATGGGAAGCCACTTGAGCTTATGTCTAAATTTGGAAACATGGTCATATTTGCGCAAACCAAATATGAACCTAATAGAGAAGTTTTGGAGACGCTCAAGTCTATTTAGCTGGTCCTCCGTTAGATCTAGGTAGCAAACATCAGCATAGTCCAAAATGGGAAGTAATAAAGATTGGGCAAGCGCAACTTTGGTGGCAGTCGGAAGAAAGTTCCGAAGTCGTTTCAAGGAGCCCGCAGACGCAAACATCTTACGACTAGTTTCTTCTAGCTGAGGAGCCCAAGACAGTGACTCGTCTATAATGAGCCCAAGATTTTTTACTTGCTTTTTGTATGATATCGTAACACCATCAAAAATTATTGGTGGCATTATATTCCAGTCTAGCTTAACCAGCATACGGGAGCTACCTATTATAATAGCTTGGGTTTTTGTTGGATTGACACTTAATCCGAAAGCGTTGCTCCATTCAACAATGTGTTTTAAGTCACTGTTGATGGTTTCCACACAAACAGAAATATTTTCTTGATTAGCTTGTGAATAAATTTGCAGATCATCAGCATAGAGGTGGTAGGAAGAAACTAAATTCTGAGAAATTGAATTGATAAAAGCAGCAAAAAGAAGAGGAGAGAGAACGCCTCCTTGAGGGACGCCGGCTGTTGTGTTACACCATGAAGAAAATGAATCTTCAAGACGAACCCTCTGTCGGCGTCCAAACAGATAACTGCGGAAAAAGTCAATTTCGGAAGGAGATATGTTAATAGAGCGCAGAAGACTCAAGAGAATATCGAAATCAACGCTATTAAACGCGTTGCTGAAATCAAGAAGGGTAAGCACAGTTAATTTGCCCTTATCCATACCATCGCGGATGTCATCAGTGACCTTAAGTAATGCAGTAACTGTGCTATGGGCAGGACGGAAACCGGACTGAAATTGATTAAGAAGGCTGTTTCTGGTAAGGAAAGTATTGAGTTTGTTGTGAACAAGGCGTTCCAATACTTTGGATAAGAAAGGGAGAATAGATATTGGACGGTACTCAGAGTGACATTTGGGGTTAAATTTTTTTGGTAATGGAATGATAAGAGCATCCTTCCATAATGTAGGGAAAACTCCGCATGTGACGGAGTAGTTAAGGATGTGAGATAGAACAGGAAGGATAAGATCAAGGATTGGGACTATCATATTACGACTAATACCGTCGATACCAACAGCATTTGACGTAATAGAGAGTACGCTCTTTCTAACATCACAAGCCGAAAATTGAGTGAAACTGAACGGAGAAAAGGCGGGAGCTGTAGTGGTTGAAAGAAGTTTAAGAGTGTTGGCTTTTGCAGTTACATCCATAACAGAAGTTGTTGAAAAATATGTGTTAAGGGCGTTAATGTCCAAGTTATGAGGAATAGAATCTTGTCTTGGTTTACCCACTCCCAATGACCTTAGAAATTTCCAGACTTTAGCTGGATCTTCATTATCAACAGATTCATGTATATGTCGGCGTTGGGCATCCCTACACACCCTATTGCAATTATTTCGAGATGAATTGTATTTAGATTTATTCACTTCGCTGGGATAGAGTTTATATTTAGACTTAGCAACATCTTTTTTGTGCATCAATAATTTTATGTCAGCTGTTAACCAAGGTGCAGGAGAATGTTTTAACTTTACAGGTTTTAAAGGGGCATGTATGTCATAAATTTGCATAATAATGTTGTTAAAAATATTAATTTTATGGTCGACTGATACAGTGTCTAACAATGATGACCAATCAATATTTTCTACGTCACTGCGAAGTCTTCCAAGGTCCATACCACCAAAATTGCGTTGCAATATAGTTTTAGGCTTAACTTTAGGAGAACGAACTTTGTATGATAGATAGATTAAATCGTGATACGAAAAAGAATCAGCCGAACATTGACCATGCTTAGCAACATGCATTGGAGAAGATACAATAAGTAAGTCAATAAGTGAAGGTGAGCAGCTTGGGAAATAATGTGTTGCGTTAAGGGGAAGAATATGCATGTTGCTAGAATGTATAATGGACTCCAGTCTAGATGAACGGTTATCTTTTTTGAGGAGACAAGTGTTGAAGTCACCCATTAATATGGAATGACTGTAAGAAGGAAGTAGATCTTCTAAGATTTTTTCAAAGGAGGGAAAGAAGTTAATAAGAGATGAGGGGCTATAATAGACTCCGAGAAGAATTTTTGTGTGAGAAAGAAGAACTTCAATGAAGAGGTTTTCACCAGAATCGTCAGGCGGAGGTTGAGCAGACATATGAATTATTGAAAATGGAATATGAGCTCGGAGATAGATCGCTACACCACCAGCACGACTGCCAGTACGGTCATTACGGATGAGGTGAAAACCGGGTAAGGGGTAGCAAACTGAAGGTAAGGATGGCTTTAGCCAGGTTTCAGAGACAAGTATAGCATGAATGTTCTTTTGGTGTTCAAAAGCAGCCAGCATGGCAGGAAAATGAGCTGGAATACTCTGCGCATTTATGTGAACAACATTGAGATTTCTAGGCACATCAGAGAAATACAATGACAAGGAGTCGGAAAGAGTTGGAATACTTACATAGCTATCGTTACCATCGCTTGAACTGTGGGCAGAAGAAATCGACACGTAGTCGTCGTCGCTATTGTTATCTAGTAATTGTAACATTTTAGTAACTATTTAATATATATATATATATATATATATATATATAAACTTGCTAACCTAAAAATTTAAATAACTTCTAATAAACTTAAATAACTATTTGCATCTCTACCCACCATATGTGTAACTAGATCTACAAAAAAAGATTATTAAAACAATCAAGACAAGAAACACAACACAAATAAATGAGAGAAAAAAAATAAACAAACAATTCAAAAATAAAAAAAAAAAAAAAAATGGTAATGTTAATCACGAGTAAATTATAAAGTAGGTAACATTATAATTATTTAGTACTAAAAGGCTAACGGCGTGACATGAAGCATGTATATCATAAGTACATGCCATCAGTAGAAGAAATAAGCTACAAAATATATATCACCGCAGATGAAGATACCAATACAAAATTAACAAATTAAATTCAATTTCAAATGTGACAGATTTTACAATACATAGTAAGCTACGTACAAGCTATGCCATAAATTAGTGATTACTAAATTACTATTATTATTATAAGCCCGATTTCCAAAACATAATGAAATTATTTTACCACATAAAAACATCGATATCAAGCTATATCTTAAAAGTAGCTACTAAGGTAGTTCCAGGAGCATCGAGCAAATCTAGCTCGACCAATGTTTGGCTAATGCCTTGCAGGAACGTATCCCTGGACCCGAAGCAGCCGTCACACGAATTATGACATAGCGCTTGATTTGAAGTTGACACTTGACAGTCTCATCATTTCAAAAAAGTATAATATTATGTCATGGTCATGTTGATAAAGTTGAAAGTTAAAAGAAAATATTAAATAAGTTCTAATACCTGCATTGGAAAGGAAATAATGTGCATAAAATAAATGTGTGCAAGGCAGGTAGAAGAAAAATTTGTACATATAGACATATGTTACCCACAAGTGCGACTCGTGATGAATGCGAAAATCACAATGTATATATTAATACTTCCTTCCTGTAGCAGCGGCTCGTCTTTGCTTGGTCGGTACTGGTGCCGGCGGTGGTGTAGCGATCTTCTTTACGACCTCAGCTGACGCTTGTGAAATCGCGACATTTGTGGCCCCAGATATGATACACTCCAACTCTTTCATGCACCGTACTCGATGTTTTGTTCCCTCGGCGTCTTGGATGTAGATCGAACCGTCGCGAGTCCAGCATTTTGATACGCCAAAGCGTTCCCGAGCAGCCATAAAGGTCTCGTGTCGGGTTTTTGTCAAGAACTCTGACACAGTTACTCCCGAGCCTTTAAAGTTGGTTTTTGAAGACCAAACATGACTACGCAGTGCCATGTTGCAGAATTTTACAAGCATAGGTCTCGGCTTGCCAGGAACAGAAGCTCGCCCTATTCGGTGGCAACGAACTATGTTACTCTTCACAAAGTCAGGAACCTTGAGCTTGTCTACAACTAATTTTGCAATATATCAATTTCTTTAAAAATATCCCTTAGAGATTCCATAGGATCCATTTCATATATGGCTCGAATTGCACGCTTTTGTAAGATAAAGATTGTTTCCATCTCAGCAGCAGCTCCCCACAGCAATACACCATACGACATAATACTGTGGAAGTACGCGAAATAAACTAGCCGTGCAGTAGCTACGTCTGTTAACTGTCTTATCTTACAAACTGCATATGCAGCAGAACTAAGTCTTCCGGCTAGATCATGTATATGTGGATCCCACTGTAAAGTTGAGTCCACTTTGATGCCCAGAAAGACTGTCGCTTTGTCAATAGAGAGTTTATCTAAGCCAAGCTTAATGTTTGGTTCAACATAAGGAACATTTGGTAAAGAAAACTTTAAACATTTGGTCTTTTTTGAATTTAAGAGAAGATTATTAGCGGCGAACCATTCAGAGATCATAGATAACACATTATTTACATGAATGTGTTCACTATCTTTCCTATCTACTTTAAAAATCAGAGAGGTATCATCGGCGAATAAAACAATATTGCAGAAATCTTTGACCATGCAAGGCAGATCATTAATATACGCTAGGAACAGAAAAGGTCCCAAAATTGATCCCTGCGGTACACCTATTTTTACCAAAGACCCGGAAGAAGTATTGCCATTTATTCCAACCATCTGTAGCCTGTTTGACAGATAAGACTCTATTAGATTCAAAGCTTTTCCACGAATACCATAGTGTGAAAGCTTACGAATCAGAGTGCAGTGTTCTACACAGTCGAATGCCTTGGAAAGATCACAAAATACGCCAATAGCATCATGTGAACTCTCCCAGGCTTCAACTATATGTGACATCAATTGAACACCTGCATCTGTAGTGGATCTGCTCTTAGTAAAACCAAACTGATTCTCATTCAATATATTATGCTCATTAAAATGAGATAAAAGTTGTTTGAGCATAATTTTTTCGAATACTTTACTCAGAACAGGTAAGATGGAAATAGGTCTATAATTGCAAGGGTCAGATGCAGCCCCCGACTTCAAAATTGGAGTGATTTTACATAGTTTCATTAAGTCGGGGAAATTTCCTCTATCGACACAAAGATTGAATATTGTTACTAAGTATGGTGCGATAATGCAAATTATAGACTCTGCCACTTTAACTGACATACCCCACAAGTCTTCAGTACTCTTTATGTTTAAACTTTTGAATGTCTTTATAATTTCAAAATTTGTCGTGTATCTAAAAGAAAAGTCCGGTGTTTTGCAAGGAAAATTATGTTTTAATAGGGCTTCTGCTACATTGGGACAAGAATCCAATGATTTAGTGACTTCTAGGGGTAAGTTAGAAAAAAAAATTTCAAATATATTCGCCACTTGTATTGGATCAGAGATTTGATTTTTATACACAGTATTATGTCATATGGTGTATTGCTGTGGCGAGCTGCTGCTGAGATAGAAACGATCGGATCTTTATCTCACAAAAGCGTGCAATGCAAGGCATATATGAAATGGATCCTAGGGAATCCCTGAGAGATCTTTCAAAGAAATTGATATTTTAACTTTACCAAGTCTGTATATATTTGAAAATATTATGTATTTTCGTAAAAATTTGAGTAAATTGAAATCACACAGTGACAATCACGATTAAGACACCGGGAATAAAGAGAAAATAACGGTGCCAGGTTTTAGATTAGCAAAGACAAATAAATGATCCTTCTTGGGCAATTGTGTGCAGTTTTATAATAAATTGCCCAAACATATTACAACGCTCACAGAAAGAAAATTTAAGTAGCAGGTGAAGAACATCTTGATAAAGAAATCTTACTACACAGTTTGTGATTACTTAGCGACAATAATGCCTGGACTGGTTAGCCCCTGCCAAGCTAGCGCCTGTCACCTACGTAATGTAAATAAATATTGTAATAATTTTACTATACAGTATGTACTTAACACATTGTTAAAAAAAACGTTTAAAAGAATGGCCCCGAGTTTCTTGCCCGTTCTTCTCGCGGTGGCTCTATAATTTTTGTTTGCTGAACGTGGCAGTACAATGTAGTATATTTCAATATTAAAATTTGTAATTGACCTTTATAAGAGCGGTCGTAGACGACTAAATTGAATAAATGATTTTGACTTTGAATTCTTACTAAATCACCCTAAGTAAGTTTTACTCTCGTTTCTTCGTTTACCATATCGTGTTATCGTTTTTAGCCTTCGGACAATGAGCTGAGTCACGGCCGATGTAATTACAGAGGGTACACTTAATTATTGGTTTTGGGCACCTGTAGCTGGGGTGTCCTATGTTTTGACAATTGAAACATTTGACTGTTCCTTTATAATTACTGTTCCTGGATTTGTTATCAGGTGATTTACTTGGATTGTTGCCTATTTATGTACTATTATGCCGTCTATCCCGATTTGGATCCCTATTATTGTCCACTTGGTGTCGGTTTTGCGTTTTGATGGTTTTAAAGAATTCTAATACATCCTCGGACTTATCGAACTTAGCAGCCTGAGCGCCTACGCGAACTCCTCTATCGTCAATCCCGTAAAGTAAACAATCTACTGCTTGCTTCCCAAATATCTTACATCTATTCAATAGGTTTATCTTTGCAAAATAATACAGTTCGAAATATTCTCCACTCGTCTATTAAGCATTTCAGTTAGAAGTCCTGCGTAATTTTCAGTCGCTGGAAACGATTCTCTCAACATCGCTTTCCATTCTCCCCAAGTATGCTTAATAGACGGCAAGCCCTGGTACCAGGTCTTTGCGAGTCCCGTAAGCTTAGGCAGGGCATAGTGAACAGTTTGCTTTTCGCTCCAATTATAAATTTTAGAACATTCATCCACTTTGTCGAGCCAATTATTAATCGTCTGTTCTTTCAACATTGGATCGAATTCCGGAATCATATTATTAAAAGCAGAGTTAGAAAATGTTTCGCGATCCCCTGCCCTTGCTTTAAATGGATTTAGAAATTATTCGAATAAGTCTACCGTTGACCTAGTTTGTTTATTTATTTAGATGCACAATACAAATGACAATCATTACATCAACTAAGTGTACAATATGTATATTATATAAATATATTTAGTTTTGAACTGGATTGTAATTTAAACAGATGTGCATTAAACAAAAAGTACCGAACGGGCACTTTTGTATTCCAATAAAATAAGGAGTAATCATATATTTACAAAAAGATAATTTATAAACCTGTGAGTTAATATAATGATGCTTATGTGGGCACGAGTGTACGAGCAAGCAAACAAGCCAACCGATGTGCTGCAAACTATACGAGTAGACATATTTTCATTTTCTTTGTTAATAATAATTATAATTATCCACATAGCTAGCAGCAAACAGCATCAATTCAACCACCATGTACATACATGCCCACACATCACTTATATATTATTATTGATAATTAACTTTATTAGGACCATACGGACACGTTTCATCAGACGTGCCCGAACTTTCCGTATTGGGATAGAGGATATCTTTCAAAATTTTTATATAACCGCTGAGTTTAGGATAGAAAATATCTAACTCTGGATAATTTTTTGATAATTCATTATATTGACGGAACATTCTAACTAGAGGGTTGAAATACGAGATGTTGTTTGTGTAAACATTGAGAACAAATAAATTAGTAGTGTTAGACCGACGTCGGCTGTATTTTATATTCAGGGATATATTTGAAAGTAGATTAGGGGTGTCTGTTATAGAATGAGTAACTTAATAGAGATAAATAAAATCAAAATACCTACGGCGCGACTCTAAAGACTGAGTCTTAAATTTAGTCAGCCTCATCGCGTAATTGAGGTGTGATCGTCCCAGCATCTGACGGTAACATAATATTTTTAGGCATTTTTTCTGTACTCTTTCTATATTATCTATGTGAATTTTGTAATACGGAGACCAGACCGGGCTTCCGTATTCCAAAACACTTCTGACAAGTGTGAAGTAGAGATACAAAAGACTACGAGACTTTTTAAAACCTTTTGTCGATCTTAAAACAAAACCGGGAAGTTGGTTGGCTTTATTTGTTATATGTTGGTAATGAGGACGGAATGAAACCTGTTCGTCAAAAAGGATGCCTAAATCTTTAACGACATGTGACCTATTCAACACCTGTCCGTCGATAGTGTAATCATTAATGATTTTATTGCGCTTATTAGTAAACGATATAGTAAAGCATTTACTGACATTTAAGTACATATTATTTAACTTGCACCAATTCGACAATGTATTTAGATCTTTTTGCAAAGCATGGCAGTCGTTTGATCTAGTCACGACGTTGAAGATCTTTAAATCATCAGCGTATAGAAGACACTGCCATGACAGGCGCTCATTATGGTCATTAATAAATATGACAAACATGAGGGGCCCTAAATGAGACCCTTGAGGTACCCCTGAAGTTACCTCTATAGGAGACGAAACGTACCCTCTCAATGCGACCAATTGACTCCTGTTATCGAGATATGAGCATATCCAGCGGAATAAGCTACCCCTGATTCTGTGCGTAGCAAGCTTACTACAAAGTATTCTGTGGTTAACCTTATCGAAAGCTTTAGAAAAATCCGTGTAGATAGAATCGACTTGACCCCATACAGCAAAGCTTTTACAAAGATAATTCTTATATTCCAAGAGGTTAGTAATTGTTGACCTATTTTTAACAAAGCCATGTTGCTTGGTGGAAAGGACTGGACAGAAGGAGTCTGCCGTCTCTTCGAGACAGGTTCATTCGCTCTCAAGTAACTTGAGTCTCTCGCTCTCCAACGATGGCTTACGTTCGCGCTGTCGCAGTGACCTTGAGCTGCTGAGGCTTCTGGTCCTGGGACGGCTGCCGTGAAGGTTTCTGGTCCGGTTCCGAAATCGCGATCGTCGCTCTCGCGGTGTATCCTCATCACGATATGTGCGGCTCCGGCTACGTCTTGAACTCTCTCGTCAGTCACTCATTCTCTGAAACTCATAAGTTTTATGTAAATGTCTGGTGGCTGGCAAAGCAATAAAAGAAAGAAAACGATGTACACATACTGGGATTTACCCTGTATCGTGAGTGCGTTTTGCAGACAAATCACACATGCACCAACACATACCCGAAACAACTACCTATAGGCTATACAGATATTTGCTCCAAACGGGAATCGAACCCGCGTGCCGCAGTGCAGCAGCTGATCACCTAGCCATTGCGCCAAACGTGCTTTACGATTGTGAAAGGCTTACAACAACAAGAAAAATATAATTCTCGAATTTTGATATAAGTGGATTTAGGATACGTATACAGATAGATACAGTAATACTACCACAGAACGCAGGAAAGAGAAAGAATAAAAAAAATAAAAAATAAAATAACACAAACATAGCAATTGCGGATATTTATAGGTAATTAATTGAAGAATACTTTATAAAATCCATTCGCATCTTATAAATTGATTAAACAATTTAATCATTTGATACCTGTTTTCTAACCATTCACTATGTTAGACATAAGCGACACATGTATTTTTCCTGCGCGATATCGTTTTTTTATGTAATCCGATTTCATCTGCACGGTATCTAAATAATTTGCAAGAATAAATGTTCAAATCAACTAATGTGAGGTTATTTTATGCATGTAACTGTCTATTTTCACAATCCGAAATATTTTACACTACTAAAAATACATTGGATAATGGCGGTCGAGCAGGTGGAAGTGATAAAATTTGACTTTCTCGGTTCAATATCCCACTTCTGAGATGTAACAACACCTCAGGAGGAACAGCAAATTAAACAATTCATTATACACCTTTCCATATTTATTCACAATCACTGAAATCAATGACAAAAATAAAATAGTGATTAACAGTACCAACCTTAATCTAGTCACGACGGCAGTCACCGAATGAATGTCGTTCGACAAGATGGCTGACGGGAGTGAAGTAATTCAACCTCGAATGACAGCAACTTCATATTGACATTGACATATGAATAATTGTGACAGTTGTTGTTTTGAATATAATGGTTTGTAGGTATATATTATACAAAAGTTATTAAAAAGGGATACTCGCGTAACACGAGTAAACTGAAGTCTATGCGAGTGGATGGTAGGCACTAAGAGCAGACGAACCGGTCTACCCTCTTTCTAGTACGTTTTTTCGGCAAGGCGATGATATTATTTGTTATTAAGTTGCGTACGGATCTCGGTTGCGAACGGACGTGTTTACGTAGCGAGTGCATTAAGCTTTTATCAGTTAAAATGTCAACGGAATGTAACGGTTGTAAATCAGTGATAAACGATACATTATTTATGGAGTGTTCTGTTGAAAGCTGTAAAAAGCAGTACCATCTTAAGTGTCTTAGTATGACTACGGAGAAGTTCGAGGCTTTCACGGAGACGGACAAGAACAATTGGATTTGTCCAGAATGTGTGTGTATAATACCTAAAAAAGGTAATACCAATACGCCAGTTAGAGGTAATATCATACTGAATAAAACATTTACACCAAGCAGTTACGTTAACACGGGGCGTGGAAATCATAATCTTATTCAGAATGATTTGTCCATAAGTATGCACCACGAAAGTAAGGTCCTACAAGAATTACAGGAGTTTCGTTTCGAGATGAATCATCGTCTGGATAAGCGAGAAAGGGAGTACTCATTGCTACTAAACAAATATACTAACATTGAAACTGAGTTACGAGAACTTCGTAACATAATGTCAGCAGTTCAAGAAAAGGTCACGAAAGTTGATTTATTACAGACTGAAGTTAAACAGTTAAAGGAAAAAAATCAACAATATGAAGCGATATTTAAGGTAAATAATTCCTTAGTTCCTTTAAATGACATTTCTCATGAACCTAAAAGTACGTTTGCGCTTGATAAAACTCAAAATCAGACGAGGGTAGACGAGTCAACGAAACACGGTGGGGCTACGAAAAAGTCTAAAAATGTACTCCTTTCAAATAAAAATCTAAAGCAGGTAGACGACTTGATGGTGGATCAGTGTAGGGCCACTAAACCTGAGACTGTGATCGACACGTCAAATCACAAAATGATTCAAAAAGAAAGTCATGGAACATTGGAAGAATCTCTGGATAATACAGTAAGAGAAGCAAATTTACCAGTAACTGGAGATAATTGGACAATTATAAATAGGAAAAAGAAAAGATACCCTACCAGCGAGGTGAAGCGCGGAGGCTGCACGAGTACAATAGATATACAAGGAGCTGCAAGGAAAAAATATTTACATGTCTGGCGTCTCCAGAAGGAAACGACCATAGAGAATTTGGAAAACTATACGAAGAAAATATGTGGGGATGGAGTATCAATAAAAGTAGAAAAAATAAAGCATAAAACGGAAAGAGATTATGCTTCTTTTATAATAGGTGTTCCAGAAAATGAATACAATAAATTGTGCCAGTCTGAAAACTGGCCCGTTAATATTGAATTCTGTGAGTGGATTTGGTTTCGTAGACCACTACAACATGCAAAATAACGCAAAGAAGCCTACTAACGTTTCCATAGTTTATCAGAACGTAAGAGGGCTACGAACAAAAACTAACAATTTTTTTCATGGTGTTGCAACTTCTAGCGCTGATTTATTCGCCGTTACCGAAACAGGATGTAACGATTCCATTCACGATGCAGAATTAATTCCGCCTGGTTACACAATTATCCGAAGTGACCGTACAGATGGGCGTAAACAGGGCGGCGCGTGTTTAGTGGCCACGCCGCGCTATGAGCTGAGACGTATGCAGGTACCGGTGGATGTAAACATTGACAATCATTTATTCGAGCTAGTTTGTGGTGCCGTTTATTTGCGTAATAGATTTTTATTTTTAATATGTGTCGTGTATATCCCGCCTAGGAGTGCGGAAAATGAATATATGACAATGTTTAGAGTAATTGAAGAATATTGTAAGAACTATAATGAAATTATTGTACTAGGCGATTTCAATTTATATTCTTGCACTGTAGAAATATGTAATTACTTTGAATATTTCCAATCGTATTGTGGATCCACTCAGAGTAACAGCATAGGTAATTGTGATGACAGACAATTGGACTTGGTACTAAGTACGTTTGAAGACTATGGTAGTGTGAGTGTATGTGAGGCGAATATATCGCTTTTGAAGGTTGACCCTTACCACCCTCCGCTTGAGGTGTCGGTGTGTTTGCCTCGGCGGTGCCCGCTCGCAGGTGACGTCGAAGGCTCGGGATCAGCTCAAATGGATGCGCAATTACAAGGTGGCACCCATTATAATTTTTATAAAGCTGACTTTTTATCACTATACACATCGATAGCGAACGTAGATTGGACACCAATATACGATTTAGATTTAGAGATGAGCTTGGATTTTTTTTATGATAATATTAACTCTATTTTAAGTAACTGTGTTCCTCAGAAAAAGCGAAGCCGGGTAAGCTCAAAGTATATTTACCCTGAGTACAGTATAAGTACACAGCTGATTTAATTCGAGATATAAAATTAAAAGCGGAACTTCATAAGAAGTATAAAATCAGTGGATTATCTACTGATTACGATGCGTTCGCTGAGTGCAGGACCAGGATTAAAAATAAAATCTTAGCCGCGGAGACTCAATATAATTTTAATGTTCAGAATCAATTGCAAAAAGACCCAAAGACTTTTTGGAATTATGTGAACTCCAAAAGAGGTAATAGATGTCCTCGTAAGTTACTGAAGGACGGAAAGATTATTAGCAACGAACAAAGTGCTAGCGAGTTTGCTAAATATTTAAATTCAGTATATAGTACGAAACGAGCACAATTAAATGTGAGTTCAGCGATGGCGGAATCGGGCGGCGAGAACGGAGCGGCGCGTGTCCAACTGGACAGGTTACAGTTAGTAGATGTCCAACATGGTCTTCTGCAACTAAAGCCGAAGAAGTGTACTGGTCCAGATGGTATCCCGCCCTACATTTTAAAAGATTGTCGTCTAGTGCTAGCTAAACCACTTCTACATATTTACAACCAATGTCTTCAAACAGCAAAGTTTCCGGATAGATGGAAGATAACTAGGGTCGTACCGGTACCGAAGGGTAGATCGCGTATTAAGGTAGATGAGTACAGGCTTATTGCAGTACTCTCTTCAGCAGCAAAAGTATTCGAGTCCATTCTACAAAAGAAAATAGCGGTGCAGGTGAGCTCACAGCTCTCAGATGCTCAACACGGGTTTAGACCTGCAAGGAGCACTACCACCAATCTACTTAGTTACATGGGGGAACTGCTGCCAACAATAGATGGTGGAGGTCAAGTGGATAGTGCCTATTTTGACTTTAAAAAAGCCTTTGATTTGGTCGATAATGACATATTGCTCAAGAAACTAGCATGGTTTGGGTGCACCCCAAATCTTTTGCAGTTTTTTGCTAACTACATGACGGATAGGAAACAATATGTCGAATATGCGGGATGTAGGTCGGGGCTTTATTTCACCAGGTCTGGGGTAAGCCAGGGTAGCAATATCGGACCTTTGGAATTTATTCTGATGATTAATGACTTGCCGAAAGTAGTTCAGAATGCTAAATGCTTGCTATTTGCTGATGACCTCAAGCTATCGTTAGTGATTAAGAATGCAGAGGACTGCGAGCGACTACAAAGGGATATAGACAGAGTGGTGTCCTGGAGCAAGGATAACTGTTTGCAATTTAACGCCTGCAAGTGTATGACAATCACGTTCACGCGTTCTCATAAACCGGTTCTATATAATTATAGCATTGACCGAATGCCGATAGTTAAGAGTCAATGAGGTGAAATACTTAGGAGTAACTTTCAGCACGGAACTATTGTTTCGGAATCATATTATTAATATATGCAAAAAAGCTTTTGGGAACTTGGGGTTTATCCTGCGTATGGCCAAAGGCTTTACCAATATAAATGCAATTTCTGCTTTATATAACGCCCTAGTCAGGAGCCAATTAGAATGCAATAGTGTCATCTGGTCCCCTCACGAGACAAAGTATGTTCGAATGGTAGAAAAAATACAAAATAAATTTATAAGATATTTATATTTGAAAAATTATGGAGTATATCCATTTTATCCATTGATGTACCCTACTTTATTTATTCTAGGCATGGTAGGATATAATGAACTGAGGGTCAGGCGAGAGCTCACTCTCGTTTCTTATATATTTAAAGTGCTGCGAGGTAGGGTACACAATGCTGATGTTCTACAGCAGATATACTTGTGCGTTCCGGATGGATTCGTGTGCCGAAGACGGTTACCAAGGTTTTAGGCATTGCCTCATGCGCGGACAAACCTCCTGCGAGAGGCGCCTCTTACGCGAGCATTTCGCTCTCTCAATGACATTGCGGATGAAATAGACCTATTTAGCTGTGCCCTGAGTGAATTCACAAACGTAGCTTTGAGAATTTTATGTTTTAAAGATAATGTATAAATTGCTACACTGTCGCATTGGGTTGCGTACCTGTAATGATAGTTGTAATTTGGATAATAAATAAATAAATTATTGTCATTGTCACTCACACCACTACTTAAATTTCGACATGCAAAACTAACGATATCAGGTCGTGAACTATTTGAAACATTTCTTCGGCTCCTGCATAGGTTAACCACTGGATTCCATGTTCTCAACAGTTGAAACCCATCTTCCCTATTTAAATTTCGATACTTACTTCGTTATTTCGATCGCTTCTCCTACCATTCTCGGTATGTAGTGGCGTTCTGTAGAGAGTGCCTGTGGGTTGTGTAACTCAATCCAGTGGTTAGATCCAGACTCCAGAAGGTGTTGAGCTATGGCTGATTTTTTGATATCATTATTTTTGACGGCCCTTATATGCTCCTTTAATACGACATGATATTTCTAAATATTATGATTACAAGCACTACCGCGTACTAAGCGAAAATCATAAATTTACAAATTATTCATGTTTTTCAACTCCAAATGTTTTCCCGCCTGGGGCAAAACATTTTGTACTCCAATAATTTGTAAAGATACGACATGATATTGTTCGCTTTGTCTGACCGATGTAGGACTCACCACAGCTACAATTGACTTTTCCAACGGAAAGTTATCCTTCAGTGAACGCAGCATATGAGCAACTTTTTTGAAAGGGGTTGTTGGGGATTACAGATTGCCTAGGCAGGGATGGTAGCAGAGTCTTCCACCCAGACAATCCGTTTCGAATCTCCAACTGTCCGTGATACACGGAGCTAATAATTACCAGTAGATGTTCAAGCAACTTACATCAATGATGATCTTGCTGCTTCCGAATACCCCCTGGAAATCGCACAAAGAATATGGAATTGGCCAATCAATATTAATTGTGACTTACCACTCGCAGGGGTTACGGACTTTTCGATGTCACGATGCACAAAAACAAAGTCTCTCTCTCTCTCAAACTCAATTTCAAAATTCACAATTTAGTTTTCGCAATTGCACTCAAAGTCCCAAAAGTTTTATCAAAAAATCCAAAAAGTGAAAACAAATACAAAATTATTACGCGGCGACCAAGGGCACGCGGACCTTGCACCAATTTTTACACGAACAATGACAAAGGGGACAATTCAATATTGGTTATTTTCATGGTACAATAATTGTTTTCTTAGACCATGGTTATTTTCACATAAAAAATATAACCACAGACAAAACGCTCCAAGTGCCGAGGGTCAAAGACAAGATTAAAATATTTACGACCTTATCAGTCACTCCTTTCACATACAGCAAATAAGCTGGTTTTCTTTCAACATTGTATTTCTTGGTTTTGTTGACATTATGAGGCACTGGTGTTTCTTTCACTTTGTAGCCGTTATCCCGCAAGACTTTTTGGATATGTAATAACTCTTCGTTTAGGTGTTCGTCATCGCAGAGGTCATAAGTGCGGTTCAATAGTGTTGTTACCACAGAGTTAAGCTATCTTGGATGGTGATGGTGCGTGGAGATACCGGTCAGTATGGGTAGGTTTCCTGTACACTGAGAACTAGCCTATAGAACTGTCAGTACTTCAGTGCCCAAATATCGGGAGCTCAAAACTAACCAAAAACACGGTAAATATCCCGTAGTGGTAATAATAATTATAATACCTAATATCTTTAGATGAGAGCCAATGATTACCGATGGTCTAACGCTTTTCTTTGTGGCAATTGGGAAGATGTAGGGTAGGTTAAGCAGAGGGTACGTACCAGCAGATCGCATAATGAATCCAACATTTTAATGAATTTCCGATAAAGGACAATTCTGAAGATTTTACCTTACCTACTGATATCTCCGTAGTGATACATACTAGTTTGGATGATTCTTGGTAGCATAAAGTGCTTATCAAGTGTGGTCTCCTTTACTAAACAATAATAATGTTTATTGAAAATTTAAACACTGAAAAGTTGTAAAATGGTAATAAAAGTTGGGCCACTCAAGTTGCGGGTAGGTAGGCCTCGTGTCATATAGTATTTAAACGTTGTTTTTTTTTTCTAGTCTTTGAACTAGTCGCATCTTCAATAAAAATAAAGAATGGAAGCCTTCAATTATGCCAAAACTAATATCAGTGCGGAGGGAAGACCACGCAAATGTGCACTAAAATACTGAAGAATATTTAAAATAATAATAGGCATGTTATATTATAATTCAGCACAAAGAAATTCATGTCAAGTGAAAGAATGTGATGTTAACGTTTGAATAAGTATGGCGGCACAGACTAGCAATTTATTATTGACGAATTTTTACACATGGTATTATACTGTACATACCGGACATCTTTTTTTTTGTTATTTCGTTTCATGATAATGTTTTTAGTGTCGCGTCGCGAACAATGCCGGTATCAAGGGCCGGAAGACAGTGCATAGGCACCTAAAAAGCTGTACCGAGGACATGGCTAGATTTGCGTTGAGCTGATGTGTATCAACAGAAAATAGGCAATTCTTTGTGAAGGTCTATTGGGACATTCTACAACAGATCGTGATAAAGTTCTTCTTTGTATACATTTTCAGTGTTGCCTCAAGAACCATGGGTGAGGAACGGTTGAAAAAGAGTACAGTGAAGGAAGCGTTCGACGTCAGCAACCCCCTTTCAATGCTCTGCTACAACGACAATAAAAACGGCATAAAAGGAAGGATATTCAACGGCAGCGTTATTAGCGCTCTTGTCATTGAACGTCTCATTCGTGTCCCCGGATATTTTCCAGAAGGTTCGTATTACTTCATGCAGTTAAGCTCTATAAGCGAAATCCATATATTTTATTGCTAATTGCATCAAAATGATATTCGAATTTCAATTAAAACAAAATACCACCGGGATATTTAATTATATATGCGACGAAAGTAATCTACTCAAACAATCTAGCCAACAATACTGACTAATACCGCCCGTTTTTATGCCCGTTTCAGAATGTCCTAATAAAGTTTCGGTTCACTCAGTTATTTTATGCAACACATAAAATAACTGAGTGATAAAAATTAGAGTTGACATGCAGCGCGATTCAAGCTTTAACCGATAGATAGGCTAAATCGATGACTGAAACGCAAAGGTAGTGTTTTATTTATTAAATACAAGCTTTCCGGGCGCGGCTCCGCCCGCGCGTATGTCGGTTATCACGCGAAAACATTAACCTCTTTTTGCGCAGTCGCATAAAAACTATCCTATGTTTTTTCCCGGGTCTCAAACTATCTCCATACCAAATTTCATTCAAATCGGTCCAGTAGTTTTGGCGTGCAAGCGTAACAGACAGACAGACAGATAGACAGACAGAGTTACTTTCGCATTTATAATATTAGTACTGATAGTACTGATGTTCTGGGTAGTAAAACCGGAACTTACTCGAACATTCTGAAACAGGCCCTTAAACTGTTAAATAGAGTAAAGTTAATAATGTGTTCATTAACACCTATATCATTGTCTCTTTTAAGATTTAAGGGGAAGATACTATGTGTTCTTTATATGTAGCCCTCACTTCACTAATTGTCACTGTCACTCAACTACACTAACTAAAAAGTTATTTTTTTCTCACTATATCTGTGTTGTCAAGGAGCTGGATTGCCTCAACATTCACGTGGTAGATTAATAGATGACATTAAGGGCCCGTTTCAGAATGTCCTAATAAAGTTTCGGGTTGCTATGCAACACATAAAATAACTGAATGATAAAAATGACAGTTGACATGCAGCGCGTTTCGCGCTTTAACCGATGGATAGGCTAAATCGATGACTGTGAAACGCAAAGATAGTGTTTTATTTAGTAAATATGTTCTGGGTAGTGAAACCGGAGCTTACTCGAACATTCTGAAACAGGCCCTTAATATAATTAGCGGAAATCCATATTTAATAATAAATATTTTAAGAAAACATTTAATTAATATTTTAGCAAAACTCTAAAAAAACATAAAAATGTATCTAGTGATAATTTCATCTGACTTTCCTGTTTTCGACGCGTTTCGATTCTAAGCGATTCTCGAAGCTTTTAATTTATAATATTTATAAAAGTTTTCTTTATGTATTTAAAAAAAGTTGATATTATTGATTTTAAACTTATATCAAGTATCCTGGATAGAAAAAAAACGACATGAGTCCAATTTTCATCGTTATTGCATTACAGAGTTGACCTAGCACTTAAATTCGTGCTTATGATGACCATTAGAATCACCCCATAAGCTGATCATCCACATTGCAGTTCTTCCATTACGCAACTCGTCCAAGCTGACGCAGTTCGTCCAAATCGAGATTCTTTAATTACGAGACTGATAACATGTTTTTGTAAGAAACCTAGATAACAAGAAGAACCTTATAAACCTGTCCCTCTTTTATCAGATAAAGAAGAAAGGAAAGAAGCGATTGACGCAATGAGCCGCATCATGTTGCATCTATATATTACATTCGCAAACCGTATTGTAATAAATTGCGCAACCCAAGACTACGCCAGTAAAGCGTTTGTATACAGTCTCCAAAGAAACTACGGCTGGTTCTCGTTTACGAGCAAGTTGGCGCACTCCTGCGAGCCCAACTTGTTCGTCTTGGGACTCAATGACCAAGTGGCGTTGGTGGCTGTACAACGGATCAAGAAAGGAGACGAGCTCAATATTTCCTACGTGTAAGTATAAAGATTCAAGTAAAGTACAATCACATAAAGAACTTATATGTAAAATAAGACCTATAGCTAGAACAAACTCTATAGGTATTAGAACATAGCTGACAGAATTTGCAATGATTTTCAATAATTATCTAACATTTTTTTTTAAATAAGCTTGTTACCAAGGAACTTCTTCCTTCTCAAATTAGATTAGTTTTTGTAACTAAATAATAAAAATAAATTATTTTTTGGACAACATTGACACAATGTTATAAAAAAATCTATAGCTTAGGAGAATTCATTAATAATAATGTGTTATTAATAAAATATTTAATAAAATTTGCACGTCTGCTTGCAGACAGAATAGTGTGTGTGTGGACTGAGTGACCACATTTATGTTTTTCATAAGTGGTGTCTCCGTGATATCAGGAAGAATTTTGTTATTTTTAGTTTTAGTTTCCACGCTGTGTTTTTTTTCTTCTTAACACTTTAAAATATGTTTTACTGAATATCTGCATATAATAATTACTTATAAGTTATGTATTTACCCAGATTTAGAATTTAGAGTGTGAGAACTGAGAGACCACAGTTTGGGAATCATAACTTAATTATTATTTTTTAACAAATTACAAAACACATTTTACAAATTATTTTATAACTTTTACTAAACCTTGAAGTTACTAAAAAGACAAATATAAACTAAAAATAAATGTGGTCACTCACACACATACAGAATACACGGAACTTACAACTACATTTAACACCTTTAATGACTTTTTTTATTAATTAACCATTGATTTGATTTGATTAAGAATCATTAGATTTTTTACGTTTAGTAATATGTATTGTCACCAACGTCTCTTTGTTATGTTATTGTGACGGAACAGGCGCGAGTCTCGCCGGATGTTAAGCGGACTAACCTCTGTCTATAACAGATGCATTTCGTCACAAGTCACGAATTGCACTGCGCCCGCCACACTTAGACATAGTTGTTAAGTCTCATGTGCCTGTAATTTCACTGGCTCTCAAGGACTGCTGCCGGAACACACCGATGGGTGATCGGCGACAGATATTCTATTCGAGGGTGGTAGCTAGCCAGGCGAGCATTCGCAAAATGCCTTGCTCCTTATCCTATTCTGCAATAGTTAAATTTATTACGCTTATATTCTTTTAATGATTTTTTTAATATTTGAAACTAAAATATTATAAAGTTAAATAAAGACGTCAATGAATATAGATTCAGGCGTTACTTTGCGGAAAATAACAAAGTTAATAATATAAAAATTTTTTGAAAACTTCAACACCGATAATATTCTCGACGAAGACTTCCTGAAGACGTATCGTGTTAAAGTTAAACGCGTAGAGAACTGTTCCGGCCAGGCTACGTGGCATTTTTTATGTGTATTTTTTACATAGGCTTAATTTAGATTGAATTGTCAGTCGATGTATTTTTCGAATACCTATCTCTGGCATTAAATCTAACGCAAAACACCTAGAAAACTGTTTCATCTACGTTTGAGAGCAGGTTGTTTACATTTATCCACCTTACTTAACAACAACTGATAATTATGATGTTCAAAGGCTAACCTACCAACTGTAAGGAAGAAGCTAATTTTAGTAATCTATTGTGTTTCAGAGATAATTTCTTCGACTCGGACGTTTTACGAATGTTTGGTTCACGAGATTCGCAACTCACAATCCGACAAAAGCTAGTTTGGAGCGAAATCCGACGCCACTGCGAGTGCAGAGTCTGCCTGCAAGACTGGGACAGAACATCTCTAGTAGACGGAGCATTATCCCTGTTGACGCAGTCGCAAATAGGCGCGTTTCAGAAAATGATAAGAGACGTAACCCATGCCACAACAATTGATAAGTTAAAGGCGGCTAGTGAAGCACTGGACGCCCTCACAGGAGCGATCAACACGACTCAACATAAAAAGGCTTTCGAGCACCTAATGTCGGTCTTACATAAGGTTCAGTTGCGTAAAATTTTCAATGTAACGTATGATGGTGAGGATAGGTATTATTTAACGGAATTCATAGACACAAAAGACTCGTCGACTCGTTTGGGTCATCCGGCCCAAAGGAATAGGACTTTTATACTGTCTTAACTTGCTTCATTCATTAATCATTATATAAGTTCTTCCTCTGGAGAAAGTGTCACCTTGGAATGTCGGGATTGAGTGTTTTTGGAGTCAACTCAAAGAGGTTGTTAGCATTTATTCAATACACCTGTAAAATATAATACGATAGACCAAAGCCAAGAGGAGTTGTATTGAATTGTCCAACAACAAACAGCATCTAAATCAATAAAAAAATAAAACTCATATTTGGCAGTGACGGCTAGATCTGTGACCCGTGAATATATCGCTTACTAAAATACCATGACTCTTTGAATCATAAAATGGTGTCGCGAAAATGTAGCCGTAAGCTGGTCTAATAAGTTTGTATCTATGTCTTCGTGAGAAAAGATTCTGCAGTATAGAGGATATGTTCCCGAATAGATAGAACTTACAACGTTATTATAATCACGAAGATTAAGTATTTTTCTTTAAGTCGACATGTTGAAGATAAACAACAGCGTCACTGATCATTGCATTATTAACTAGATACCAACGCACCGATAGTGCGAAGAAGAATTTTTGTCAAATGCCACAGTATGCATGTGCAAGTGTCATCATAGTAGACTGGCGGCATCATAATAGAAACAGATAAATAAAAAAGTATTTAATTTTCATAAAGGGGTACGTGGCACCGAACGCGGTTACTTTGTGTGCTCACCACTTTGCACTGGCCACAGCATAAGCATACCAGAACATGACTAGACCGCCAGTCATGCCTATTCAGGTCCTAGCTGGAACATATTGCCAGCAAGGAACACTTTACCGCTGCCGCCACGCCATATCCCACCGCACCGTTCGATTATTTATTATATCATAGAAATGATTTAAACTTCGATTTTTTTTGGTACCAACTTATCAGCAACTGAAGTAAGCAAGCGATGTAACTTTTCATTAAGTACTGTAGCAGTGTGACTGGTTTTAGGAAAATACTAATAAAAAAAATCCCATCGAGTAACAGTGTGACAGTTGAGGGTGTTAATCGCTGGGAACATATCATAAATAGGCACTTAATTCAAATTTGATTATTGTGATAAAAAACGTACATTTATTACAATTACAAATTACCACACAGTATATATTAAATAAATTTATATTAATGTTGTCTTAGGTTTTCGCGATTGTTACACATAGTAATTAAACAACTTTAAACGGTTTAAATCACGTATATTTGTCATTATTTTTGTCCCGACGTTTCAAGCACTTTGCAGTGATCGTGGTCACGTGGTGACAGTCACCCCGTGACCACGATCACGATGACAAATATACGCGATTTAAACCGTTTAAAGTTGTTTAATTACTAAATTTATATTAAATCAATCAAATGAATCAAGAAATGGAAAATAAGAAGATGTCAAGATAATTATTAATATCGGACAACAATCAAAATACAATCATATTTTATGTCAGAATATTTCAATACCTCAAATCCGATAATAGCAGAAAATGTAATAGTAATATTTAGGGTCTGTTTCAGAATGTCCTAATAAAGTTTCTGGTTGCTAACAACACATAAAATAACTGAATGATAAAAATGACAGTTAACATGCAGCGCGTTTCAAGCTTTAACCGATGGATAGGCTAAATCGATGACTGTAAAATGAAAAGATAGTGTTTTATTTATTAAATATGTTCTGGGTAGTAAAACCGGAACTTACTCGAACATTCTGAAACAGGCCCTTAATATAACAAAACCTTTTCCGAAACCGCTTTCAGTCAAATACTGGTAAAATTCTATTGATTAAAAAAATTGTTTGTCGATATGGCAATCCTTTATCCCATTTCTATGTAAGAATCCAGAATGATGGTGAGTTTTAGCCACGTAGTAGGCACTTACCGTCCCCTGCATTTTCACCTCAGCCACAGATTATTGTCTCAGCTAGAATTGTTTGCATTGCCGAATCAAGACAATATCTGTCTACCCTTTTTCCTCAAAGTATACTTTGAATAAGTATACTTATTCTGTCGGGAGTTATTGGCGGAACGAAATATGTATATAAATTTTTTGCGATATATATTGAGGTACATGACTGTACATGTTTTTTGATGTGATACAGATGTACAAACAAAATCAGCTCGATGGTCGAACTAATGAATCAAACTCAGTGAGAACAAAATTTTGTTTTAAATTTATTTAATCCAAATATATTTTTAAGTATCACTTTTATTTTGTGACATTATAACTAAGCAGAATATTAGAATAAGGATCTGTTTATCCAACTTAAAATATCATTGTATTTAAGCATAATATAATTATAATATTGGCTATTAAGAATTGTGTTTTATCCAACTTAAAATATCATTGTATTTAAGCATAATATAATTATAATATTGGCTATTAAGAATTGTGTTTTATTATAGGGATGTACTTAACGATTATTTGTATTTCTGATCTGATGAATGATAAAAACTAAGAATTAAAGTTTATAACACCTTTTGGAAATGGGAACAGATAATATGTTGTTTTGTTGAGAAAGGGTCGAGGTACTAAAATATAAAAGTACACTCCTAAATTGAATCTCAAGTGTAGGTATAATTCAACTTCGATATTCACTATAAATTAGCAATCATACTGTGACATTTTCAAATTTATTAAATAATTATTGAAAGCCTGTACGTACCGTATTTTCGTGTCGCGAAATCGCCAGTTTACTCATTAGACAGTTTCGTTAGGTTGACAATTTCGCTAGCTAGGCATTTTCTTGATTCTTCAGTTCAGGGATTCTAAAGAAGAATCCTGAGTGCAGTGAGGAATTCAAAGTTACTCGAGCTTAAAATAGTTGTTGGCTCTCGAGGTGAACACTTACATTGTATCACCCTCTCTGTGAAAATTAGTTAGTGCAACTTGTGAATATGAATATTATTTATTTAGATATAGTTAGGAAAAATAAGATATAGTATATAAAAGTTAGAGGCAATATTTGATAAATTATGGAAGTGCATCGTAAGAATTTTACCACTACCAGCCGTTACAAATTTATTTACACCTTGATAATTAGAAATATTCTTAGAAAACGTCGTATCGAGATGTACGAGTAGTTTATGAGATACTACATTATTTATAAGGTTGGAAAAAACCTGTAACTTGTTCATTCAATGTTTGTGATTGATCTCTTTGGTGATTGGAACTTTTACTAAAAATATCCACATTCAAAATTTAAATCACTTTTAGTCCCTCAGGGATTAAAAAGTTATTTTAGTCCATTTTTACGGAGATAGCCCAGTCATTTGGTCGAAAAAATAGAGTTTACCTGGAAAGTTTTCCGGGGGTTTTGAAAATTGGCACTTTTATAGATTTTGATATGCTCTTTCCAAATTTCAACTTTGCCACCTCGTATGTTTGCCGCTCGCACCGCCATATTGAAAAAATGGTGCCCAAAAGCAGTTTTTTGATAATAACTCCTTTCCGGCGCATTTTACAGGACCAATTTTCATACCACTTTTCAAAACTCCCGGAAAACTTTCCAAGTAAAAATACTAAATGACTGTACTAAGAATAAACTAGCGTTTTTTTTAATAGATGTGATAAACATATATTTTTGATATTTCTAAACTAACAACTTTAGTACCTACTGTAATCTTAAGACCTAAAGAGAGGTAATCTTAAGAGCTAAACTTGCTTCGTATCCTGCGGGTAGTAAAGCTTTTTGGTCACTGGCAAAATCGGTTGAAGCTAACTTCTGTCGCTCCTCCCTGCCTCCACTGCTGAAACCTGATGAATCACTTGCCCACACCGCAGAGGAGAAAGCGAACTTGTTTGCTTCTCTTTTTGCGGAATCTTCACGTCTGGATACTGGTGGCGAAGCACCTCCGTGTCTACCTAGATGCGAGGCATCTATGCCGGAAATTCGCATCCGTCAGATCGAGGTACGTAAAACACTGCGTAATCTGGACGTGAACAAAGCAAGTGGTCCGGATGGTATACCAGCCATAGTCCTGAAAGTGTGTGCTCCTGAGTTGTCTCCTGTGCTGACGCGCCTCTTTCGCCTCTTAATGGCGACTGGACAAGTGCCGAAAACATGGAAGCTTGCTAATGTGCAGCCTGTGCCCAAGGGAGGCAGTCGTGCTGACCCTACTAACTACAGGCCCATTTCAGTCACTTCCATACTATGTAAGAGTATGGAACGTGTACTAAACCACAGGCTATTGGCATACCTTGAAGGGAATGACATCCTCAGTGACCGTCAATACGGATTTCGCCGAAAACGGTCTACTGGGGATCTTCTTGCGTATGCCATTCACATCTGGAGCGAGGCCATAGAACGGTACGGAGAGGCGCTTGCCGTTTCTCTGGATATCTCGAAGGCCTTTGACAGGGTGTGGCACGACAGCCTGACTAGCAAGCTTCCCTCATACGGCTTACCCGCTGGCTTATGTGCCTGGATAACAGACTTCCTGAGGGAAAGATCAATACGAGTGGTCGTGGACGGCTGCTCATCTGATCAATTGGCAATTAATGCCGGGGTACCTCAGGGGTCAGTTCTCTCTGCAACCCTCTTCTTGCTGCACATCAACGATCTCCTCAAGCCCGGTGTTGTTGGGTACTGTTACACCTAATATATTGCTGACCTAGGCCCGAATCCCTCACAAACCTATTTACGCGGTGTCAGCAGTATTTTTCTCTATATAAACGGTGGCTTCCAAAATTAAGTGCTCAGATTTATTGTGATAACTCCAGGAGTCACCAGACTCAGTACCAGTATACCCTTCAGGTGGAACCTCTGCCCAAATTAGTAGTTAACAGTGAGTTGCGGGAACTTCAAAAGTCAAGTGTATATTAATAATTTTATTTTTTAAATAAAATAAATGTGTGTGTGTCCATAAGTTGTTTTTTTTTAAGACAACTGAATAGGTCCACACAACAGTACGCAGATGACAGCACTATTGTAGAGAGATATTTTGCCGAAGCACGAGCTAGTGGAGCTCAAATCCAGTCTCTTAGAGAGGCCATGGTTGAGCGTATGAACTTGGCCTTGCAAGCAGTCTCCGATTGGGGTGATGCCAATTTGGTCAGCTTCAACGCCTCCAAGACCCAGGCGTGTCTATTTAGCGCCAAGCGGAGTCCGTTCCATCTGACTCCCACTTTCCAGAATGTATCTCTACCCGTGACGAGCCAACTTGAACTGTTGGGTGTTACCCTAACATCGGACCTCAATTTTGGCTCGTACATTGAGTCCAAGGCTAAATTAGCTGCCAAAAAGTTGGGAGTCCTGGGGAAGGTTAGGCGGTATTTCACACCAGGGCAGCTTCTTAACCTGTATCAAGCGCAAGTCCGGTCTTGTGTGGAATACTGCGGTCATCTCTGGGATGGTTCGGCCAAATACCAGCTCGAAGCCTTGGACTCCATTGAAAGACGTGCAAAAAACCTCATAGGCTGCGATTCTTTGGTGAAGACCAGACTCCAAAGCCTTGAACATCGTCGCAAAGTTGCCAGTCTTTCAGTGTTCTACAGGATACATTTCGGAGAGTGTGCGATGGAGTTGCATAACATAATACCTGCATCTCCATTCCACTACCGGACAACAAGACGTACGGAAACACGGCATCCGTATATGGTTGACATTCCTCCTGCTCGCACAAAGCGATTTGCGTCCACCTTTATAATAAGAACAGCGAAGGAATGGAACACCCTCCCAGCGTCATTGTTCCCTGAGAGCTACAATTTGGAAGTCTTCAAGTATAGAGTGAACAGGTATCTTCTAGGCAAGCATGCTCCACCGTAGACCGCATCGTCGCTTACCATCAGGTGAGATTGCGGTCAAATGCTCGCCTATTCGGAATAAAAAAAAAAAAAAAAACCTCATTTAGGTACAACGAAAAGCATTTACGAATATAACTATGACTATAACATAATATATTATTCAACCCCATTGTTAACGCCTTAAAGTGATAATAATAATAAATAGCTCTAACGAGTATCTAATCGGGTAATGACTTAGTAAGGAATGACATAGGTATATACATTTATATGTGACGTGACACGACTGAAACACAATCTAAACTAACTGACGAAGAAGAAAACTCGCGAACAAGGAAAGTAACTACTGTGTACTAGGAAGAATTAGAATTAAGGACTCGAGAGCTCAATGACACACAAGACGTTGGCAGTACCTGATTTTTTATTACATCTTTTTACACTCCTACCCATGTCCGTATGGATTGAGGAGCCACTCCAGGTACAACTACTTAAAAGTAAACTCTGACCCTCATTTAGTAGCAAATCTTAAAATTTTGTTGGACAAATTCTAGAATTTGTAGTATTATACTATTATGAGAAATCTGTGTATCTATGGTCAATGTTTCAAAATTAAATTTTATTATACAACTCATCCTGGTTACATTCAAAAAATATGGTCACTGTAGTTAGTGAATCCTTAAGGAAAATTTAAAATTAACTTTTTTTTATAGTTACCGAATATATGGAGCGATGAATTGTACTTTATAATTTAGTAGTCATTACTGCTAAATATTAGTGTCATTGGCTTTTGATTTCGTTGTGATTTCAGGTAGGTACAATTAATTGTTTGTATGCAGAACGTCAGGATTGAGGAGCCAATTTATATGCGTTGTTTTACCAAATCTACTCAGTTTTACTACCTTATTCCTATATTACAAATTTGAATACTCTCCCTACTAAATGCTAATAAAGTCGAAAGTAATAATGGACCGATCACATGGTTGGAATTCCACCCTCTTATATATAGATTGAGGAGCCACACTAAATGTATCTTGTCTTTTTTAATTTCATCAGTACGAAACTCGGACTTTTAGTAGGTACCATACACAATTATTACTAAATGATACCAAATTTTCAGATATATTGAACCATTACTTTCGAAGTTCTAGGTGGCTCCTCAGTTCAGATGTTTAGATTGAGGAGCCACTTTTAAATTGATATAACTTTTGATGCATTATACTACAAATTCTAGAATTTGTCCTACAAAATTTTAAGATTTGCTACTAAATGAGGATCAGAGTTTACTTTTAAAACCTGGAGTGGCTCCTCAATCCATACGGACATTCCTACCCTACGTAACTAGGCTACCCTCATTATAATATACTATACCAACGAGTTAGGAAAATGACAAAAAAGCAAAGCTGACAATTTAGGCTAAGTGACGAACAAGGAAACTTGCGTATCAGGAAACCAACTTAATAGGGAAATGGACAACTTAGTGAAACTGGCAAATATGGAAATTGGCAAATTCAGAAACTGTCTGATGAGTAAACTGGCGAATCAGTGAAATTGACGAATAAGGAAACTGACCAGTGGTACGCTAATTACTAAAGATTTCTAAATATGATATGTATATGACAGGCACTATCGTGATCTAAGCGAAAAACACCTTTAAATATTATTTGAGCTGAACAATTCTTGTCCCGAAGCGGGAATCGAACCCGCGTCCTCCCCCCGGTTATTGTTTTAACCGTTAGATGGGACGGTGCGGCTATCGACCAGACTAATTATTCCCAGTCTTCGTGCACGTTCACAAATAAACACTGGTGGTGTTAAAGGAAAGCATCCAAAATTTCATCGACTTTGAACACTTGGTATATAAAATATGACGAAACTACGTTTGTATGGGAAACGTTATATGAATACACTAATACCATTAATACACATGAACCTGAGGCATACAGTTGTTAAGGGCGCACCGAGCTTTTTGGGCTCGGTGCCAGATTATTGCTCGCATATGTGTGCGTAAGTAAGGCACGCCAACAGCATCCGTCCTCGTCCGACGGCCGAAGAATTACTAAAGCGATAAAAAGAAAAGGATAGGGTCAAACATCGCGGCTCTGACTAAAATGAGCGGAACATGCTTCAATTTGAGTATTTCCTTCGTATAACAAAAACAAATACCTATTTGAAAAATGTAATGTGTATACGTTATAGAAAACATGTTGTTTTTTTATTATTCAAATACGGATGACTCTCCGTCGGTGTTTATTTCGTTTTTTAGACTTAACTTTGGATTTTTTTTCAATCGAGAAAATTATAAGTATTCGTGTTTCCAAAGTGTATGATTTATAGAATGAATCCTTAAATACAATATATATTAATTACATAACTCAAAATTAAGAAATAAAGATACAGCAAGGGATCAAACGAACCACAATTACGTATCGCTGCCTCGGTGCAAGCTTAAGTCTCATGTGCCTGTAATTTTATAATTACTGGCTCTCAAGGACTGCTGCCGGAACACACTGTTAGGTGCATGGTGTCATATTTTTTACTTGAGGGTGAGCCAGACGAGCAGGCTAGATGTGTCTAATAATTAATATAGACACATCTAGCCAAATATATATAATACTAAAATTATGTTTGGAACCCTAAAAAAGCGACAATGCCGAAACTATTTTCCCGTGCAATTATGAAAGCATTTAGACAAATGGCAATGTTACACTAAAGGAGTAGGGAAAGTCCCGACAATTATTCTAAATCAATGCTGCCAGGTTGCTGATTATACCTCAAAGTTTTAGGAATTTTTAGGGGCTAAGTCTACGAATATTTATTCGTAGGGGTTAAGTACTAATTTCCGACAGCTAGTTTGTGATTTGAAATAAGCGAAGAGCGTAGGGCGAAAAGTCGTAGAGACTCCCGCACAGAGGGTTCCGTACCACGTCACAATATACCAAAACTCGTAATTTTTTCATAGACAATCCTTAACGTGTCGTACGACCAGCATTTGACCAGTATTTAGTATTTGTACGTCAGATATTGGACTATAATGATACCAAAGTTGATGGTTGTATGTACCACCGATTTTACGTTAGAACAAATCTAAAATGGTAATATAACAAGTTTCTTGTATGGGGATTTCATTTCCCACTATTTGTTATGCAATCCTGATGGGTTAGCCTTTGACCACTATCTCACCTGATGCAGATTGCAGAGTGATGTTGTGGTTGAAGGTGTGGTTCAGGGTAACCTAGAATTAATTTAGAATTAGAAGGCATTCGTTAAATGCCCTACCACGATATTCAAATACCTAGCTGTTGTAATTTTATGTGTTATCTACTATTTATTATCCAAATACCAATCCACTTATGTCAATCACATCGACACCATAGCTAAGAAAGCCTCATCAGCATTAGGTTTTATTATACGTAATGCGAGCATTTTCAAAACCATGAAGACTCTTAAAGTCCTATACTGTGCTTATGTCCGCAGTCACCTTGAATATGCAAGTCAAGTTTGGAATCCTAATTACGCCGTACATATTCAAAGGCTGGAACGAATACAAAAGAAATTTACTAGGTACTTAGGATACAAATTCAAAATTCCTCGCTCCAATTATGTAGTTCGCTGTGCTCGTTTCCATCTGTTACCACTTGCAACTCGTCGTAATATTTCTGACATACGGCTTCTCATGAAGATTGCACAATCGAAAATTGATTGTTCTGAATTAGTGGGTAATTTAAGCTTATATGTTCCACCCAGACACGCTAGACCCAGAAGGTTGCTTCACGTACCACCCGCACATACTAACTATCGCAGACACTCATTCTTATTAAGATCACAAATAGCTTTTAATAAGTTTATGGAGCACGAAGGTCACACCATCGACCTTTACTCTAGCAAATTGTCTCACGTTAACCTGGCTTATATATCTTAATTCATATAATTCCCACATACTTGGAAATCAAGTGGCTACATACGACTATTTTATAACCTACTTCTTAGTATAATTTTATTAAGTGTGTGTAAAATACTTTTCTTTATATCTGTGGAGGCTTGTTAATGGCTTTTCTTAATTAAGTTACTAAACCTGTTTCGTAAGGATAGCTGTAAGCCCCCCAAATAAAACTAAAATAAAATAAAAATAAAATAAAATACAGTAATATCTTAATTTCATTCGGGTACGTTATTGTCTGACGGTAGTCTGTGTGCGGCTTTTTGTTGTTTTACTATTTTAATTTGTTTTTTAGGGTGTGCTACTAGAAAACGGAATACTCTTACTAAGCCTCGGCCGAACCGACTTTCAAAGGGCTGTAGCTCAGTAACGGTAATAAGTAGCCGGTTGAAACATTTTCATAAGAATTTTGAAGCGCTTGAAGCGAAGTTTGCTTATCCATTCTAAACCGATCAGCTAAGTCCGCCGCGGTCATGACTTGGATGTGTGACCGCTAGTGACATTACCATTGAGCGTGCACGTGCTTCGGAGGGCACGTTAAGCTGTCGGTCCCGGTTGTTGTCTTATAGGATGGCAGTCATTATAGCATGGTGGTAGGGCATTTTTCGAATGCCCGCCTGGCTAACAACCACTCTCAATTAAAAAATCTGCCACCAAGCACCTAATGGTCTGTTCCGGCAGCTGTCCTTGAGAGCCAGTAATTCAAGGTTAGCCGTAACAACATCTCCGAACACATCATCACTCACCATCAGGTGAGATAGTGGTCACAGGCTAGCCTATCAGCAATAGATTAAGGAAAAACATATTCAATTATGCCCATTGGTAAGGAACTATTAGTGCACCTATGATCAGTTCGCATAATTATGATCAGTTTTTAGTGCGTTTTCATGCGTAAATATATATTTAATGTCATTCAATTGGGAGTATTAGTACGGTGAGTACTGGTAACACTCGGGTTGTGACTATGACTCATCACGTCGTTCCAAGGGCATAGCCCGGTTATCGGACCGGGCCCCGGTATTCCAGTCCAGTAATCCAGTATAGTTACACAGAAGTCGGTACTCTGTGGGTCTGGGCATGTCCAAGTCAAGTGTTAAACGAAAAATTGAGTTTACTTTCGATATTATACTCGTACCTACATGATATTGTGTGAAATTGCTCGAAGATATAAGTAAGGTGTCGATAAGGTTAGCGGCAATAAATAACGTAAGTATCCAGGTGCTATGTCGCCAACATATCTGATATTATTTAGTCATTAATTTCTATTCTGCGTACATTAATTACAGTGAAGTGGAGTCAGTACAGTATATTTCGCTAAATACATCATCTAAAATGTGAATACTCGTCCACCCATTGCGCGTTTTATCGAAACACTAACGGCTCGCCCCAGCTTCACACTTGTATATAACAAATAAATAAAAAAAAGTAACATCTTATTTGAAAATTTCTATAATTAATATAAAATTTCTAAGTTCATGTAGGTTCCAATAGTGAAAAAATTTTTCAAAACGCTTAGTAGTTTTTATGTTTATTCATTATGTACATATACAATAATACAAATCTTTCCTAATGGATAGATTCAGGCGTTACTTTGCGGAAATCCATATTTAATAATAACAAATACTTTTAAAAGTATCCTAAAAAATATTACATAATATTTAAATAAAACACTTTAAAAAGCATAAAATTATATATCTAGTGACAATTCCGCCTAATTTTCCTGTTATCTACGTGACGTCACAAACATCACGCAGCCTAACCGGAAGAATACCCGACTAGTTTCGCTTCTAAACGAAGCATCTTCAGGAGGTCTTGACGCTCGGTAAGTCAAGACCTCCTGAAGATTAGGCTGCGTGATGTTTGTGACGTCACGTAGATAACAGGAAAATTAGGCGGAATTGTCATTAGATATATAATTTATGCTTTTTAAAGTGTTTTATTTAAATATTATGTAATATTTTTTAGGATACTTTTAAAAGTATTTGTTATTATCAAATCTTTCCGCTTTAAATTAAATTTTAAATTAAAAAACCTGACTGCAAAATATTTTATTTTAACTATATTTTAATATATTATTAAGCGTTTTATCGTTTCATTGAGATTAAAACTGCAACATATATTAATTTTATGGAATCGTTTTTTAAAGCTTTTCATTTTGATACCCCACTCGATAAAAAGGTTTTGAAGAAAAACATTTTTTTTACCTTACAATATGGGGTCTAAAATCCATTAGGTAGTTCGTTTTAATGTTTTCTTTTTATGTACCTATAGTGTCACTTAGGGTATCAAGACGAATCTAACGATATCGCTTACATCAACATCGGTTAAGCCGTTTAGAAGTTATGGTGGAATAAAGAAACTCAGAAACATACATACATACATACATGAACCCTGAAAACATAACTCTCCTTTTTTTGGGCAGTCGTGTAAAAAGGCCGCTGTGGAATGGGCCCTGTGGTAAAGACACCGGTAGCGTTAGCTGCTCGGCCATCAATGGTTTAGCTGATGCGAAATTCGTGAATCAATTTTAAAATTTTAACGGTCATAGTGCGATAAAAAACATGATTACTGTGGGTAGATACTTTATGTGATCGTAAGAAGAATTTCTTTTTCAAACACTTAACATTCGCAATGGTAAATTTGCAGGAATCTGCGAACCATTGTGATGTTTAAATCTAAACTGAAATTGCTTATTATCAACCACTAAAAGAAGAACGAAGAAATACAAAGGCATGACGCAAGTGCTTAAATATAAATATATTGTTAAATATAGGTAGGTACCTAACTATATTTAACATAGGGTTAATCATTTAGTGTAGGTAAAAATATATTATAGGTACCTGCTGTAGTATTGATACGATACATGGCATGCCTATGACTGACAAAACTAATGTTAGGTATCAACAACGAGGTATTACAGAATCCCAATATATATATATATATTCATATTTATTTTTGAATTGGCTAATCAGATATTTTGTACTTAATTTTTCTGCTTTTGTCAATTAAGTATCCTTAATTTATTGTATATTGTAAGTTATTTGAGTGTAATATGTAAAGTATTTAATTTAAAGTGTATTTTTGCTATGTCATAATATAGGGCTGTTGTCAAAAACAACCTCCTTGACGTCACAAAGCCTCCAACGGAAGACCAGGCGCTGGTTTCACACTAGCATAATTATGCAAAGTTGGAGACCGTTTTACGACATGTAGCGACTATATATATATTATTGATGGCCGCGCACCGTCCCCTATGACGGTTTAAGAAATACGATTGGAGTACGAAATTTCGGTGACACAGCCGAACCCCCGGTAGCTGAGTAGATAAAGCATCCGGCGCGAAATCGGAAGGTCGCGGGTTCAATTCCCGCCCGGGGCAAAACATTTTGTACTCCAATAATTTGTAAATTTATGATTTTCGCTTAGTACGCGGTAGTGCTTGTAAATAAATAAGTACGCGGTAGTGCCTCATTATTTATTTGCTACTGTTGTAAATGAATTATTTTATTTCATTTTCATTTAATGATGTCACTACCCTTCTTTATTTCTAAATATAATTTGATGCTCTCGCATGCTAAGCGACCTTCAAATTGATAAATTTTTCATAAAGCTATTTATATATTATTTCAGATACATACATAACCATGTCCGAAGCTTTTAGACAAGCTATCATATCAGCGCTGGAACAGACCAGGGGTAGTCCAGCTATATACGAAGCGATGGATAGTTACAATTTTGCAAAGGCAGTGCAAGCTGCTAGAGAAACTTTGAAGAATGCCAGTTATAAACACGTCCGACGCAATCAGAAGTCCGCAGAAGAATCCAATAAACTGAGAAAAGAAGGTAATGTTTATTACATCAACGGAGCCTACAAAGATCCAATTTTATGCTATAACAAAGCCCTCGCTTTCGCACCTCTAAACTCTTTGGAAATGAAATTAGCATATGGCAACACTTCGGCAGTTATGCTCGCTATCAAAGCATATCATCCTTGCCAGGCGAATATAACAGCTTGCCGAGATTTGGGATGTCCAGAAAAACTGGTCGCAAAATTGGAGAAACGATTCAAGGAAACGGAAGTTTTTATCATGCATGAAATGACGCTTCGAATGTCGCTACACTCTCAGGAAGGTTTGAATGAGTACGCTGCGTTTGATGTTGCGAAAAACGATGATGTACCATGCGCTAGTAAGGACGTCTGTATACAAAACAACGACGGTATCAAAACTATAGTTGCAGCGGCGGATATTAAATCAGGCACTATAGTAGCTACGGAACAAGCGTTTGTAAGCACGCTAACCGAAGAAAACCGTTACAATTCTTGCTACAACTGCCATAAGATGTGCCTATGTTTTGTGCCCTGTGAAGGTTGTAGTTATGCACTATTCTGCTCTAAAGAATGCAGAAGCAAATGCATGGATGAGTATCACCGCATCGAGTGTCAAATCATCGAATATTTGATTATGTATGAGAGGCCGGAAGAGAAATTAATGACAAGAGCAGCAATTAAAATGTCATTGAAACTCAACTGGGACCAATTGAGGTATGTAAGGTGTTTGCAACTTTTCTTAAATGCGTATGTACAAGAGAATTGGAGAAGAAGAGGAATGTATAGATTCAGGCGTTACTTTGCGGAAATCCATATTTAATAATAACAAATACTTTTAAAAGTATCCTGAAAAATATTAAATAATATTTAGATAAAACACTTAAAAAAGCATAAAATTATATATCTAGTGACAATTCCGCCTAATTTTCCTGTTATCTACGTGACGTCACAAATATCACGCAGCCTAACCGGAAGAATACCCGACTAGTTTCGCTTCTAAACGAAGCATCTTCAGGAGGTCTTGACTTACCGAGCGCACGATCGAGACTGAATGATGAGATCAGTCTACTTTTAAAAGTATTTGTTATTATTGAAGAAGAGGAAGGTGAACCGTCTAATAGGAAATAGTCCATAGTATTATAGAATAGTGAATAGACAATTGTAATAGAACCGCTTCATTGTGCTAGCCTCAGTCCTATTGGTGGATATTTTCCTCCGACACCGGTCATCTTGTATCATCATACCTTAAATCTGTACTCTGCCTGATTTAACCTTGTTTTGCTACTCCACGGAACACAAAATTTATTCCAATCATAGTGTCGCCATGCTAAGTAAAGCATTTCTCGCTTCATTTCTATATAAGCCAGCTTTCACATCACCACAATAGATATTATATGGAACCATCACATTGGCATTTACTTTTTGACCCCGAAGGCTTTCTTACACCATCCCTATGTAACCCGTTCAGCTCTTCATCGATCGTAGATTTATACAGGTTGAATTTTTGAGCCATCTCAAGAATTCCGACTGTAAGGACAGGTACCTTAACCGTTAAAGGTAAACGTTTTTAGGAGACTATCCACATTTTTTTAAGGTATTCTGAACTGCATTTACTGATCTTGAAAAAAATTTACAGTCAGCAAGAAAATGGTCATTTTACACCAAAACTAACCAAAATGTATGGAAAAAGTTATTCACGTTCACAAAATTTCTAACATTTCTAGTACTCAAACCTCAGTCGGTTCACTAGAGACTTTTGATCCTTATAAGAAACAGGATCGATTGGCATCAAAAACTTTTTCTGTTAAATGACAATTGTCTTGCTGACTGTAAATTTTTTCTAAAATCTGTAAGTGCAGTTCAAAATACCTCAAAAATTTATGGATAGTCTTCTTAAAACGATTTCGTCTAACTATAACGGTTAAGGAACCTGCCCTTACTGTCCCGTCTCAAAAATTCACCCTGTATACTCGTATATTTGTTGATATATTATTTATAACAATTTCAGTGTTGCCTCACGAACAATGGGTGAATACCGGTTGAAAAAAAGTACTGTGAAAGAAGCTTACGACGTCAGGAACCCCATTTCAATGCTTTGCTACGACGACAATAAAAAAGGCATACAAGGAAAGATATTCCGAGGCAGCATTATTTGCGCTCTTGTCATTGAACGCCTTATTCGTGTCCCGGGATATTTTCCAGAAGGTACGTGTAGATCATGCAAAATTACTAAATTAGAATAATAGTTATTGTTGAATTTTAAATATTAAAAAAACCATAAGTTCACGGATATAATTCGTTCAAATTCATACGAAACGAATTGATTCAAACCGCAATATTATCAAATTCGTCAATAGAAATAAATTACAAAGTTGAGTCTCATTTTCATCGTCATTTTATTTGGTCATGGTCAATTTATAAGATATTTTAGGTAAAGAATTCGTAGCTTTCAATCTGCTCCTTTCTTTATTGATGTGCCATGACGTTAGGTACTTTTACACTTACTAAGATGTTTGATACACGACCTAAACTTGAATTTTCTTTCCTTGAAATCAATTTACACAATTCCTAATGGCAACGGATATAGCCCCACTTGAAGAAATTAACCTTTCTTTCATGTTTTCATTTAGTTCAAGCTTTCATTATCTGCTTTCATTACCTCCATTCACAACTCGATTCCAGGTTATTTTTTAAACTCATCCTCTCCAACATACTCGTAGATTCTATTATCTCTAGAGGTTTGTCGATATGCAGACAGTCAAATTTGAAACTCAATCCAAATATTATTACTATTAATGTTGGGTCAACTTTAGTAGCTATGACGAAAATATGCTTTCTGAAAACGCTATGGGTAACACAATAACACAGTATTGAACAAAATCTATATATTTGGACAACACTATGTTCTTGTGTTACAAATGACCAAATCAAATTATTTGGACAATATTATGTACACAATAACACAATATAGCCAAATCTATATTTTATTTCGACAATACAATATTCTTGTGTTACCCTTTCCGTTTTCAGAAACAACTTTTTCAGAAGAACGAACAAAACGCAAAGGGTAAAAAGAACATATTTTGCCCATATCCAAATGTTCGGGCAATATTACGTTCTTGAGTTGCTCTTACTTCACTACTATAGGATCTTCTTTGTGCACACACCCATCACACACACACACACATACTCCCTCGTGCACACACACACACACATACACACACACGCGCACACACGCACGCACGCTCACGCACAAACACACACACACCCTCACACACACACACAACCAATAATTCAAAAGAGCAGAAATTTAATCAAATATGTTTAAGTTACTATCACCCTTTTTTCAATTGTGTAATATTTTAAAAACTGTAACTAATATGCAAACTTTGGGAAGACGCTGCCTTTTGTAACACAGTTTTATAACTAAAACAAAAGGCACAGTAATAATTAAAATTTGTAACCTAACTTAAGTTTTAAAAGTAAAATATTTGTATATTTGTATATATCTTAGCGTTTTCAAAAAGAACATTTTAATTATAATCGCTAATGTGGACCCAAGATCTTCTTAGTTCTATCCATTATCATCTTGTTACCAACATAAGTAAAAACTTATAAATATAATAAATCTCATTGAACAGGCGAAGAACAAAGGAAAGAAGCAATAGACGCAATGAGCCGCATCATGTTGCATCTATATCTTACATTTACAAACCGTATTGAAATACGTTGCTCAGCCATAGACTACGTCAACAAATCGTATCGATATGGTGTTCAAAAAAACTTCGGCTGGTTCTCTTTTACGAGCAAGTTGGCGCACTCCTGCGAGCCCAACTTGTTAGTCTTGGGGCTCAATGACCAAGTGGCGTTGGTAGCTGTGCAACGGATCAAGAAAGGAGACGAGCTCAATATTTCCTACGTGTAAGTACATCGTTTAAGAATTCTGATAGACTACAATCCCATATAGAGCATTAATGCAAGATCTAAAATGAGGCTAAATTCCATAGTCATTTAATAACTGCTAAAGGAATCTAAATGGGTTTCTTGCAATATTGTAGTATTAAAAATAACGCTGATCAATGTTTTTCTTAATGAAATCATATACTTCATAAATATATTTTATTTGAAACTTTATATAATATATTTCAAAAGGAACATTTGATGAGATTATCTTGGGGCCAGTCGTAACCTATGGATCTGAGTGTTGGGCAACAAAGGAGTCGGATGAAGAACCACATGTACACAGCAATGCTAATGTTAAAATTGTGTGATATAACCAAAATGGATATCATCAGAGAAAGCTTGAAAACAGCAATACTGCATGTAGATAAAGCATTTTGCGAATGCTCGCCTCTATATTTATCACCCTCAAGTAGAAAATCTGCCAGCCAGTACCTAACGGCGTGTTCTAACAGCTATTTAATTCTATATTATACTATCAAGAGTTCCCATTCTAGATTTAAGCCTATTTACGATACTCGTTACCATAACTTCTAACCTTAATCACCAACAGGTGTTACAATAGTCAAATCAAAGGCCTATCAAAGGCTAATCAACCTACAATAGTCAAATCAAAGGCCAATCAAAGGCTACTCAACCATGTATAAAGAACTAAGTTTTGAAAGGTCTTTCAATTTGTGTTACAGAGATCACTTCTACGACTCGAGAGTATTTCGAAACTGTAATTCACCCAGTCTGTTCCGACAGAAGGTAATTAGGAGCGAACTTCGACACCACTGCGAGTGCAGAGTCTGCCTACAAGACTGGGACTGCACATCTCAAGTTGACGGAGCGTTATCTCAGTTGACGCAATCGCAAATAAACGCATTTCAAAAAATGATAAGAGATGTTAGAAATGCCACAACATTTATTGAGCTAAAAGCGGCTAGTGAAGCGCTAGACGCCCTTACAGGAGCAATCAACACGACACAACACAAAAAGGCATTCGAGCATCTAAGGTCAGCCTTACGCACAGTTCAGTTACACAAAATTTACAATGAAACGTATGATGCTACGAAAAAGTATAATATAAAGCAGTTGAAATAATATGGACTCAGTGACACACGCACAAAACAGACAGAAATACTCATCCAACGTTCAGAATAACATTACCGTGGTTCAGTGTACCTGTCATTTATGTAAAGTAAATTAGCTTTGTATGTAATTTGAATCTGTCTAACAATAATATGTGTTTTAAAAATATTTAAAAAAACATTAAATAAATATTTGTGAAAAACGCAAAAAAATAAATATAGAGATTGATTCTCGAATAATTCTCGATCGTGCCTTCGAAGAGTCAAGACCTCCTGGGGATGTCCTTCGTGTAGAATCGGTACACGTCGAAAATTCTGCCGAATCTTTACGGTAAAAATATCACACGCTATCACTAAAACTCCACCGTCTGTCTGTCTGTCTATCACTATGCTGTATCTCATGACCCGTGATAGCTAAAGACTTGAAATATTCACAGATGATGTACCTATTTCTGTTGCCGCTATAACAACAAATATGTACTAAAAATCAGCCCAGTGCGGGTCGGACTCGTACAGGTGAAAACTATATTCTTCTCTCCATAAAGGTATCTTAATTTATTAAAGATATTATAAGTATAGATTATGAAATACATAATATTTATCTTTACACGTATACCTGTGATGTGAGAGACTGGTGCCTGAGTTAGGTTTAGAAACCTGTAATACAGGTCACCAGGGCCCCCATTCCGCAGATTATAGGTGAAAAATAGAAAAGTGCATTTATGGAAATACATAACGAAAAGTACGTTAAGGTGTGAGTATTCTAAGATTTTTAGTACAAATAATTATGCATGTTTGAATGTGTATATATTTTTTAAAAGTGTCTGTGTATGTGAGGGAATCATGTGAGTGTAGAGTGTTAAAATGAGAGGGACTGGTTTGTGAAAACAGCATCTGCTATCAGGAGTTCTAAGCAACACTTTCAAATAATTGATAGTAGATTAGATGAGGAATTTTGATTAGATGATTTGACTCACAGTATTGATGATTATGATCAATTTGGAACGGCCAGCATTTTTTGTGTTGTTTCATAATCGAGGGTTTTAAACAAGGTCGGTACTTTTTTGTTACAATTATAAATATGTAATGGGTATATTTCTAGTATACTATTAAGTTTGTTGTATAAGCATGGACCGAGGAAACAGAAGAAATTATGGTATAGCATGGTACGACACTTAGTCGTGGGACAAGTTAAAAATAAGGTTATAAATATAGTGTTTCATATTGTATAGATAATGGTACGGAAACCTTCGTGCGCGAGTCCGACTCGCACTCGGCCGTTTTTTTATTAATATATACTAAATGTAACATTGGAATAAATTCATAATTAATGCATGCATTTAAGAAAATCAATAAATATAATATCTAGAATATAATAGTTTTATTTATTACGTTTTTTTTAATTAGGGATGATATAAATTTATCGATACTGTCGATACGATACTGATTATAACAGCGAAGTATCGAATACAAATATATAGAAGTAGATACCGATAAAATGATAGCCTAACCCCTAACTAGCTTTTGCCTAAGACTCTTAATTACACTATCATGTTTATTGGATCCCATATGACCCTATATATTTAACTTAAGTACTGAATACGTAGATATAACTACATGTAGTTCAGTTTCCCAGCCAACCATATATGATGTCATGTTTTCAATGGATTTATGATAATAGACAAATTAGGGCCCGAGAATCAACGCGACGTTTGAAAATGTATTTACTTACCTACTTCGTAAAAACTAACACACTAACATAAGTGTTGTAAAAAAATGTATTTATTGATGCAATTACAGTTTATAATTAATTACCTAATTCAGTTTAAGATACCTGGACGAATGCCCGCCTGGCTAGGTTCCACCCTCAAGTAGAAAATCTGTCGCCAAGAATCTAACGGTGTGTTCCGGCAGCTGTCCTTGAGAGCCAATAATTCTAGGTTAGCCTGAACAACATCTTCGATCACATCATCACTTACCATCAGGTGAGATAGTGGTCAAAGGCTAACCTATCAGGCACAAAAAACATGACTTTGAATCTTTAAAAAAAAGGATTTATGAAATGACTTGACCTATATTAGTTTGATTACATATATTTTAAAATTAAGACACATTATATTTCGATTGGTAATGACATAATTATTTTATATTTTATTATCAGTTGTATTTTCAAAATAAATGTATGCACTTACTGACTTCTATTTTTAATACTTACACATTTGCACACAATTGATACGTGGGGTGCCGGGCTAGAATATCACCCTACTTCTCTACCGTGGGTGTCGTAAGAGGCGACTAAGGGCAACACACCAGAACTTGGGCAGCAGCGGTTTCTGAGGAACTGAACTCACACTGCTATCACCAAGACGCCTGCCAGGCTTGGGGATTACGGTAACGGCAAAAATATTCAACTAGATGGTAGGTTACTTGATAAATGGTCTAGTAGGAATACCACCGCATACCATCAGTAATTCTGTTGTCAAGCAGACAACTGTGTTTACTGTGATTAAGTCCCCAGTGCCTTACTGGGATACCTACTAAGTATAAGGGGGCGATGAGGATTTAGGAGCTTGTAACGGGAAATGGGGGAGGCTTTTGTTCAGCAGTAGACATGTTCCGGCTGATGATGTTGAACGAAAAATATAAAATGAATGGAATGAAAAAAACGTAATAAATCAATACGTACGCGCTGCGGGTGGAAACACGTTTTCTTAAAAATAAAATCATCGAATAAAATTGCGAAGTTGAATCTAAATTACGCTTGCAACGTAAATATCTTAACTATTCATGTATATATATATCAAAATATAGCAATAAAATAGAACAACCTTATCAAAGACAAGTTTTTGTTATAATAAGCTTTCTTTAGTTTTTCACCCAAACTTATCGCAATGTCACCATCGTTGCCTCTCTTTTACTCCTACTCAGTCCGACAGTGATGAAATTTCAACATTTGTTAGCTTCTTAATGCTGATAGAATTTTAATTGATATAATCCAACTTTTATACACAGACATTTTTGTAAGCACAACACATATTGTGTTGGATATAAACTAGGAGGAAGAATATCATAGACATTCTTCCTCCTAGGATATAAACCGTTTTTAAATCGGTCGTATAATAACTCTATGTTTACGCTGTTACCGTCATCACATCACAGACTTTAGTGTTGCAAGTAGCGGTTGGAGATTTAGAACACCGAGATATCAGAAAAGGAACGAAATTTGAAGTAACAAAATAATTGAAATAGGATGAAACAATATTTTCTTGTTGGGTGGTAAGCGGCAAAATGATAAGACCATTTTTTAAAATGGTAGATAAATGATGTAATAAAACAAAAATTGTTTCCTAAGCTGTAATCCATCTGGATTCAATTACAAAACAGAACAGCTTTAATAAGTAACTTTTTTTTAGGTTATTGTGACGGAACAAGGCTCGAGGCCCACATGATGTTAAGTGGACTAACATCTCCCTATAACATTTAATCACAAGTCAAGAATTGCACTGGGTCCGTCACCTTGAGACATAGTTGTTAAGTCTCATGTGTCTGTAAATTCACTGGCTCTCAAGGACTTTTGCCGGAACACACCGTTAGGTGCTTGGCGACAGATTTTTTACTTGAGGGTGGTCGCTAGCCAGGTGGGCATTCGCAAAATGCCCTTCCACCATGCGGTGTACATTATCGAAGTTTCTTAACGAGTCTTAACTTTTTTTTAATTTTCAATAGCTTATACGTTCATCGGGGATAATGTTGAATGTTCATAGTGAAAGAATTTTTCAAATCAGTCCAGTAGTTTCAGAGCTTATTCATATTAATAATAAATTCTAACAATAATTTATTCTAACAAACAATCAAATCTTTCCTCTTTATTAATATAGATTAGATGTTTGGTAATACTTTCTATTATAAGTTACTTGTACAAGTACAAAGGAAAGCTACGAAAACAACATATTCGTTGTATTCTTAAGCAATAAAAACTTTTAAAACATTCTACTCGTCTCTCAGTCCTTTTAGACGGATAAAGCAATAAAAAGTTGAATCTGTCCTGTCCCCCTGTTATAGTGACGGGGCCACACAGGGGAAAACGTGTAAAGGTTCTATCTTTTCTCATATCGTCGGTAACAGCGAAAAGGCAAACAGTTTTTATTTAGCCCTTAGATAAGCCATAATTTTATATGTCTTTCGTTCCTACTCTTATCTACTTATTTACGATATTACACATTATTTAGCCAAAGTACTCGTAATATAAGAAGTCCCGGAAGGGTGCCGGGTTAGAATTGCACTCTCCCATATCATCCTGTGGAAGTCGCGCCTTCTGAAGAACTCTCATCTTATCCTCATGACGCCCACCAAGCGTGGGTATTATGAGAAAGTTCAAAAAATTAAGAAAGATAGGCAGCATCGTACACTTAATATCATAGAATATTATATAATAGATAACGTCGGTAAAATGGCAACGTTCCATAAAAGTAGCAGGGGAAATCCCGTCAATCATTTGAAATAAATGCTGCCAGATGTAAAATTTTACCTAATAGTCTTTGGAGATTTTTGGGGGCACTTTTTAATTTGATAATTTTAATGCGTAATATTTATTTGACAGTTAATAAGTACGCAGTAACGTGTATCTCTTTGAAAAATACCACCGGATGTGGTCAATACTGTAGTCGGATATAATACTAACTATAATTACCATGATTACGGCTTTTTTACGTGAGTAATCTCTTTTCTGTAACAAAAATTATCCCCAAGATGCCTGCTAAGCGTGGGAATAATGGCAACTCTCTCTCTCTGGGGGGAAACCTTCAACAATGACGTTTCGGTTAATGTGATGATGATATAATCTACTGTTCATTCTATATATATATATATACACTCGAGAGCAATGAATCCGGGTCACTTAAAGAATGTTAAAAATCTCGGAAACTAAAAATGATAGGTTAATGCAATAAATTGTATTTAATAGACAATGTAATACTCCTTAAATGAAAGTAAAAAAAATATGAGTCACCATACATTTTATTAACACAAAATTACATAAAGAAAAAAACTGCTGATCTCTCCTTAAAACAAAAATAGGAAACATGAAATTTTTGAACTTTATTACGATTTTCTTGAATTTTAATACTTCGTATTGCCTCCTCGTGCTTCCATTACTGCGTTGACGCGGTTTGGCATGCTGTACACCAAGTTCCTAATACGATTTTGGGGAATATTCTCCCATTCCTCTGTGAGAGCAATTTTGAGCTCACGAAGCGTGATTGGGGGAGGGTTTCGTTGTTTTACGCATCTGCCTAGCTCGTCCCAAGCATGCTCGATCGGGTTGATATCCGGGCTGCGCGCTGGCCACTCCATACGAGTAATGTTCATCTCTTGAAGGTAGTCATTCACAATCCTACCTGTATGAGGTCGGGCATTGTCATGCATAAATATAGCATCCTCACCTAAATTGACCATAAATGGACCAACGTGATCATTGAGGATTTCTTCCACATATCTTACGCTAGTTAAAGAGCCGTTTTCTATGATCACCAGCTCTGTGCGACTTTCAGAAGAAATTCCGGCCCACACAAGTACAGACCCACCACCGTAGGCTACTTTTTCTTCGATGCATGCTTGCTTGAATCTTTCCCCTGGTCTTCGATACTCTCTGTGTCTTCCATCGTGCTTGTAGAGCATAAATTTTGATTCGTCGGAGAACATAACTTTTGACCAATCTTCAATACTCCAATTTACGTGGCTCTGGGCATATCTTAGTCTCGAAATACGATGCCCACGCTCCAGTTTAGGGCCGTTTGCAGGTCTAAGGGGTTTTAAGTTAGATTCAGCAAGCCGACGTCTTACTGTCCATGCACTTGGGTTACTTCCTCCGAGGCGTCGAAACTGATTGGTGAGTTCAGTTCCTGTGAGAAAGCGATTTCGAAGCATGGTGTTCACCAAGTATCGGTCTTCTCGTGCTGTGGTACACCTGGTTCTGCCCGTTCCTGGTCTGCGTAGGTTAGAACCAGTTTCTTCGTAACGTCGGAGAACTCTTTGTACTGTTGACAGCGACACACCGACAGTCCTGGCTGTATCGCGCTGACTCCGGCCGGTTTCCAGCATTGTAAGTATTCTGGTGCATTCTTCAGGCGTAAGCGACATAATTTCAGCTTGAATAATGAATATAGAGCACTATCAACATGGTTTATGTACCCACATAAATGACAGATTACAAACAAAAGCAAAACCAAATGCTGTAATTTCGTAGTTCCATCTTCGAAAGTGGCCCTTTTTCAAATTTGTTTTTTTTTATGATATAACTTTACAATAACTAAGAAGTTTTAATACCTTCATTTAAGGAGTATTACATTGTCTATTAAATACAATTTATTGCATTAACCTAGCATTTTTAGTTTCCGAGATTTTTAGGATTCTTTAAGTGACCCGGATTCATTGCTCTCGAGTGTATATATATATATATATATAACTTCTTTATTTTTTATTTGTATTGTGATAGTAATAACGACATAAAAACGTAAAACTTAGCTCCGGAAAGGAATGCAAAAATCAACATTGTTTTTGATAAATACCCAATATGTCATACAAACATATTGCGCGTTAGCACGTAGCACGACGGCCGACGCACAAGTCCGACTCGCACTTGAACGGTATTTTTTTAAATTATACTTACGAATCGATATAATATTAATATCTGATTCACGCATAAATTGGGAGTGTTAGGGTGTGGTTCTGGTAACACTCGAGTTATGACTCGTCACTCGTCTCGTCACGTCAAGGCCAGATCCATATCTGACTCCAACCAATGAGCAAAACGGAAACTGGTTACGTTGTTTGCTATCAGTAATCAGTATATTGTCTTCTATGTGTGAAATACAAACTTAATATTTATTTCACTTTCCAATAAATAAATAGGACATTGCATTCCAAGTGAAGAGATGTTGTTGTGTAGAAAAATTTTTGTTACTCGATAGAAATTAGTATAGTGAAAAAAAACGTAACACAAGTGCTCTCCATATTATTTAATAATTTATTATTTCTGTTAACAATTCCAGTAAAGTGAAGTCGGTACAGTATTTCGCGAACGATTAAACAAATACCTACATCGTGATAAAAAGCCATGGGTAAGTAACCTATTGTAATAGGTAGTAGTTTGTTATTCATGGGTCGAAAGGAATCAATTTCCATACGAGGTATTTAGACGGCTATAGTCCGAGTAGGAATTGATGACTTTCACACGTGATAAGCACTCTAATTTTCATTTCGAATTTAAGGAAAGTAATAAAATATGTTTTTCTAACCTTAACATAAAAATAAATATTGATAGGTTAGAAATATTTGTGAAATTTTAAGTAAAATTTTGTTTGGAATATTTACTGTCGGCTATAGTCCGAATAGGAATTGATGACTTCCCCTCGTGCTAAACTCTTCTTTTCACTACTAATTTAAGGGAGACATAAAAAGACTAGCTTTTTTATAATATTTATTATGATTATAATAACATGAGTACAGTACCTATTTAAAAATAATGCAGCTATGTCCAAGTAGGAATGGATGAGTTACATCTATGTTAAATACTTTACTTTTTATTTAAAATATGAGGAGAGTAAAATTAGTAGTTTTCCAAAAATTTTTACTGAAAATAATAAACATGTGTAGAAGATACATATATAAAATTAATGGAGAAGTTGGAACAATTGAAGGTTTTTTTCTAAAAGTGAAATTTAAGGAAAATATTTGTTTGTTTTTTTATAATTACCTTATATTTAGTTACTACACTGCCAAATAATATAGTCTTTTTTATTTAAAATATGGTAAAAATGCGTCTTTCTCGGGGGCCATCCCGCTTAATAGGTGTTGTTTTTAATTCACACTGCTCACAAACAGAATTAGTGACGTGAGTGAAGAAATTTTCTTAAAACATACACTAACTTCAGATGGTCATATTAATTATGTTATAAAAAATGTTTTTTCAGCCTTCACGAAAACAATAACGTATTTGTTATTATTTGTTTCATAAGAGCAGAGTATTTTACAACGAAAAAACTTAGACACCTAGTTTTGTTTACAACAATGGTTACCATGGTAACAAGTCATTCCGGCCCTTTAGGAGGAAGCATTTACTATGAGTTTTTCCCACTCTTAGGTGGGAAGCAAAGTCTTCCACCCGCTACTCGAATCAAACAAACACTACTTTCCGAGTATGAGAAATGAAAAAGTTTTTATTGATAAATTCGCGTTAATTTTATTTCTTAGCAATGTAATAGGTGCCCTTTTATTTACCGTACTTCATGTTTAACAAATATTTCTAAATGAAAATAAATTTATCGTACCTACTCAATTGAACCATAAAAACCGTAAGAACAAATAATTTTAGGTAAATACGAACCCTATTACTAAGACCACTGCATGTGTGTCACCAGGGTGTAGGTCTCTCATGAACAGTCATAGCTAGCTAAGTTTCACAGATGACCTATTTCTGTTTGTCGCTACAAAAACAAATTTTACTAAAATCGCCAAGTGCAAGAAGGACAAGCATGTGAAAACTAAAAATAGATTATGTTATAGTGTCTAATGTGTTATAGATAATGGTAGGTACGGAACCCTTCATGCGCGAGGCCGACTAGCACGTGGCCGATATTTTATTATTAACGAGCCGCTGGCGGCGGTTATAGGTTAGGTATATAAGTATTGGTACCTAGTCAAATTTGGGGAGCACGCAATAGGTTTCTTAAAACTAAGAATTAAAAATACGTGTTGCCGATGCTGAGGCTTTAGTTTTAATGAATAATAAAATGTTACAAAAGACTTAATGTTAACTTATGTTATAACTAGCTTTCCGGGCGCGGCTCCGCCCGCACGTATGTCGGTTATCGCGCGAAAACATTAACCTCTTTTTGCGCAGTCGGATCAAAACTATCCTATGTTTTTTCCCGGGTCTCAAACTATCTCCATACCAAATTTCATTCAAATCGGTCCAGTAGTTTTGGCGTGAAAGCGTAACAGACAGACAGACAGATAGACAGACAGACAGACAGAAATAGTTACTTTCGCATTTATAATATTAGTACTGATACTGATTACAAGAAATGCATGGTTGTTTGCTGAAGAGGTACCCTTCATTTTAAGGCTGAAATTTAACAAAGACTCAATTTTAACCCATATTTACGTAGTGGTCCAATCAGAAGTCATACTCCGTATTCACAAGAAATGGTAGGTGTATGTTGGATAAGCCCCCTCTAGTCCAAGGCGAAGAGCAAGGGGAATGCATAACAACCAATCTTAGAGAGATAGTGGATCGATTAGATTAGTCATTAGATACGATGAAGTTGTGAGCGAATCTCGGAATTAGGGTATTAAAGTATATGATGTTATTGAGACAAAATCAGATATTCAACTCCTGAGTAGGTACTGAAATACCTCGGTGAAACTATACCGTTATTAGTGATGTCGTCACATTTCAAAACTGCCCCAGTTTGAGTGTTTTTATTTATAACTTTTTCATAATATTTTGGTTCGTATCTACTTTATGAACTACCTATGTTTATTTTTCACCCTTCGTACTTTCAAAGTCACAATTGCTGAGCTCTACATTATTAACATTTAGCATAATGACATCTCATTGCTGTGTTGTGATTAAATGATGATTAACATTAACAACTCCAAAGTTCTTTTCTTCAAAAGCTATTTCGCTTTTATTTACGAAAGTACAATTAATTTTCGACATTATTTTTCAACTTTTCATACAATCACATATCATTGGTACATATGTTAATTAATTATATGAAACTGGTATATCAGTATTTTTGCATTGGTCAAATCCTTTAACAAGGAAAATATAGGTACGTAATGTGAGGATCTCATAAAACTAGTCCTTAAAAGAAAGCATCAAGGTTCATTGTATGGAACAAAACTCCCAGCTGACCATTGGCAAAGATGTACAGAGTGTCGTCGGTAGTGCCAAGCTGAGTGTTATGTTGCTGTTGGTACAATTCATTTTGAAATGATTATTTTTTTTCTATTGAATAATTATAAAATACGTATAGCAAAGTATAAGGCTACGATATATAAGATAATTTTTAAAATATTGTAGTTATTCTTTTTCTTTCACTGTATATTGTAATATAGTAAATTGGGCGTGAATTTCCAAGCAATCACTTTGATTACATTTAGAGACACACTAAAAATTTTAGGTATACAATACAAATGTCAATGTGTGCGAGGTCTACTGCAGAAAATGTTGTAGCACATTGACAAATATGCTACAAGTAATGTAGCACGTTGACAAATGTGCTACAAGTAATGTAGCACATTGACAAGTGTGCTACAAGTAATGTAGCACATTGACAAGTGTGCTACAAGTAATGTAGCACATTGACAAGTGTGGTTTACGTTATATGTAAGAGCTACGAAATCACAATGACAAATATGATTGCAAGTTGCGGGCCCAACATAACTACACTCGAGAGCAATGAATCCGGGTCACTTAAAGAATGTTAAAAATCTCGGAAACTAAAAATGATAGGTTAATGCAATAAATTGTATTTAATAGACAATGTAATACTCCTTAAATGAAAGTAAAAAAAATATGAGTCACCATACATTTTATTAACACAAAATTACATAAAGAAAAAAACTGCTGATCTCTCCTTAAAACAAAAATAGGAAACATGAAATTTTTGAACTTTATTACGATTTTCTTGAATTTTAATACTTCGTATTGCCTCTCGTGCTTCCATTACTGCGTTTACGCGGTTTGGCATGCTGTACACCAAGTTCCTTATACGATTTTGGGGAATATTCTCCCATTCCTCTGTGAGAGCAATTTTGAGCTCACGAAGCGTGATTGGGGGAGGGTTTCGTTGTTTTACGCATCTGCCTAGCTCGTCGCAAGCATGCTCGATCGGGTTGATATCCGGGCTGCGCGCTGGCCACTCCATACAAGTAATGTTCATCTCTTGAAGGTAGTCATTCACAATCCTACCTGTATGAGGTCGGGCATTGTCATGCATAAATATAGCATCCTCACCTAAATTGACCATAAATGGACCAACGTGATCATTGAGGATTTCTTCCACATATCTTACGCTAGTTAAAGAGCCGTTTTCTATGATCACCAGCTCTGTGCGACTTTCAGAAGAAATTCCGGCCCACACAAGTACAGACCCACCACCGTAGGCTACTTTTTCTTCGATGCATGCTTGCTTGAATCTTTCCCCTGGTCTTCGATACACTCTGTGTCTTCCATCGTGCTTGTAGAGCATAAATTTTGATTCGTCGGAGAACATAACTTTTGACCAATCTTCAATACTCCAATTTACGTGGCTCTGGGCATATCTTAGTCTCGAAATACGATGCCCACGCTCCAGTTTAGGGCCGTTTGCAGGTCTAAGGGGTTTTAAGTTAGATTCAGCAAGCCGACGTCTTACTGTCCATGCACTTGGGTTACTTCCTCCGAGGCGTCGAAACTGATTGGTGAGTTCAGTTCCTGTGAGAAAGCGATTTCGAAGCATGGTGTTCACCAAGTATCGGTCTTCTCGTGCTGTGGTACACCTGGTTCTGCCCGTTCCTGGTCTGCGTAGGTTAGAACCAGTTTCTTCGTAACGTCGGAGAACTCTTTGTACTGTTGACAGCGACACACCGACAGTCCTGGCTGTATCGCGCTGACTCCGGCCGGTTTCCAGCATTGTAAGTATTCTGGTGCATTTTTCAGGCGTAAGCGACATAATTTCAGCTTGAATAATGAATATAGAGCACTATCAACATGGTTTATGTACCCACATAAATGACAGATTACAAACAAAAGCAAAACCAAATGCTGTAATTTCGTAGTTCCATCTTCGAAAGTGGCCCTTTCTCAAATTTGATTTTTTTATGATATAACTTTACAATAACTAAGAAGTTTTAATACCTTCATTTAAGGAGTATTACATTGTCTATTAAATACAATTTATTGCATTAACCTAGCATTTTTAGTTTCCGAGATTTTTAGGATTCTTTAAGTGACCCGGATTCATTGCTCTCGAGTGTATATTAGAAATCCTTTATTCGTCCTTAGGCAACACCAAGATTGTTTCATTATTTAGTGCAGAGTTTATAAAAACCTTGCCGCTAAGCGTTTATCAGTCACCCGGGAATTTCGTAAATATTGTCCACGATCATTTGTTAGATATATTAAATTAAATTGAATAGCCCCGTGGGGTGCCAGGCTAGAATGTCACACCCCCATTGCTACCTGTGGGTGTCGTAAGAGGCGACTAAAATACTTTTCTTCTGAAGACCTGTTATCTTAAACTGCAATTCCCAAGACGCCTGCCAAGCGTGGGGATTATGGCAAACACCTCTTTAATGGGGGAGGCTGTATTCAGCAGTGGATAAACCATCTGATACAGTACAGTAGTGTGAGAATTTATGATTGTAACGAATGTCTTTTAATATTGTTTCAGATATACATACAAGCATGTCTGACGCCTTCAGACAAGGTTTCATATCGTCTCTGGAAAGAACCGTGGGCAGTTCAGCTATATACGAAGCGATGGATAGTTATGATCTCGCAAAGGCAGTACAAGCAGCAAGAGAAACATTAAAAAAATCCAATTTTAAACACACCCCCCGCAATCAAAAGTCCGCCGAAGTATCCAACAAAATGAGAAAAGAAGGTAATATTTGTTACCTCAAAGGGGCCTACAAAGATGCAATTTTATGCTTAAACAAAGCCCTCGCCTTTGCACCTCTAAACTCTTTGGAAATGAAACTGGCATATGCTAATACTTCGGCAGTTATGCTCGCTATTAAAGCATTTCATCCTTGCCACGCGAACATAACAGCTTGTCGAGATTTGGGATGTCCAGAAAATCTAGTCGCAATACTGGAGAAACGATTCAAGGAAACGGAAATGTTTATATTACAAGAAAAGTTACTTCGTATGGCGCTACACTCTGAGGAAGGTTTGAATGAGTACGCTGCGTTTGATGTTGCGAAAAACGATGATGTACCATGCGCTAGCAAAGACGTCTCAATACAAAGCAAAGATGACGGTACGAGGACTGTAGTAGCGGCGGCAGATATTAAATCAGGAACAATTGTAGCTATGGAACAAGCGTTTGTTAGCACGCTAACTGAAGAAAGCAGTTACACGTCTTGCTACAACTGCCATAAGATGTGCCTATGTTTTGTGCCCTGTGAAGGTTGTAGTTATGCACTATTCTGCACTAAAGAATGCAGAAGCAAATGCATGGATGAGTACCACCGCATCGAGTGTCAAATCATCGAATATTTGATTTTTTATGAAAAGCCGGAAGAAAAATTAACGACGAGGGCAGCAATTAAAATGTCACTGAAACTTAACTGGGACGAATTAAGGTTTGCAAAGTTTTTACATCTTAAGTTTTCTTATTCGATACCTTGACATAACCTTTATTTTTCAACCACTTGATAAACAACATTTGCTTGTATGTATAGATGAAATAAACGCGAAGTGAGTCCTTTCTTACTTCATTTCTATAAACAATATGTACAAAAGATACCAGATCTTATAGACCTTTTTATAGACGAAAATGAGTCTTAACTTCATTAGTATTGAATTAACGAAAGCTATACGATGAGTTTAGACCACTCACCTATATTATTAACCTAAGTGAATACAGAAAGAAAACAGCACAACCTATTTTCACCCTCAAAATATTATTTTTTTGTTATTGGTGTCAATCGCTAGAATATAATGTATTCTAAGCATGTTTAATTATTTTTTTAAAAATATTTTGGTATTGATAAAAATTGTCTTTTAATAGATATAGTTTCAGCGCTAAAACATGGCTGGTTTATATGCTTTTAACTTTAAAGTGATTTAAAAAACTAGAATAAATAAGACGTACAGGCCTAGCCAATAATGTGTTAATTACATGTAGAAAAAAAAACACCGTAATCAGTCAATATTAAGGGGTAGAAAAGAGGATTTCCTTTTTGTATGGAGAAGTACGCGGTATAATATATAATCCTCTTAAAAGAACAAGAAAACTGACTGTTAAAATTTATAGAATCTGTTGTAGATTGAAATTCCCACAAAAAACTCACTATATATATATGTTTTTTTTAGGGTAAAAATAGGTTATGCTGTTTTCTAATAATATACACACTACTAGTCGAATACTTCGTTTCTTCCGCAATAAAACTTATCATAAATTCCGTACCTAGTAGACTCAGAATGTGGCTATATTTTTTTCTAAGGTATTAGGCGGGTGTCTTATAAATTTAATGAGTATTGGCTTTATCGTAAATAAACTATCTTCAATAAAAACAAAATGCCAAAACTTAACTATATTGACGAATTAAGCATATCAATTTAGTTCGAGAAACTTATGTATGACTCACAAGGGGGATATCGGCAATGTACAACTAAATAATTCTTCTTTTTCATATGTTATGTTCTAAATATTCGTAAGCATGTAGTTTCTGCCATTTCATAAGTTGATACGGGAAAAACCATTAAAAAGTGATGACAATATTAACTTCTTAAACTAAAATGTTATAATTAAACTTTCTTGAAGAAACGATTCGACCAGAATCCAAACTCTTCGCTGTATCAATTAGGATAGCGGTACAGTCCTCGACAAATTTGTATACATAGCTGTTTCTTTTTAAGTCGGTATTATTAAGGACATATACCCGCCAGCCAAAGCGTGAACTTTCATATAAACTCAACTTGTTTATAAAATAAAACTCGCATGTAAATATAGTGTATTATTAGACCTATCGTTTCTGGCTTAAATCCTTTTTCTTTTGGACTAATAATTAAATTTTTTATTACATAGCGTTCGTTTTTAGGAGTTTGAGCCAGTTATTCGTAGCTCCAGATTTATTTAAAAAGTATAGTACACATGTATAAATAACTTCCCATCATAGATTGTTTATTATATTCCCCATGTTTGTGGTGCAATAGATATATTAAAAATATCGTGGGTTGACAAGAAAAACTCACTAAATACAGTTTTTGGAAAAAATAACTTTGCTTCACTAAGTTCATTATTTTTCTTAAACCTTTGCTAAGAAAAAGTCATTAAGCTAATAAGTCACCGTAATCAAGTACTAAAAAAGCATAAACCTCATTATCTACACATGTTATCAATTTTACCGGTAGGTAAAATTCATTTCGACATTTAATTGATGATTTCGTCCTGAATAATTCTAAGGACCGACGCAAATAATCTTTAAATTTAAAAAATAAAAATAAAGAAACGCCATGCATGTCCAGCGGACCTATTAATACAGCTATTAATGTTTGTAATAACTAAGGTGCCTATGATTATGCCACATGTATATTCCTAACAGAACGCAAACCGCGTGGCAATAAAACCATTGCTGATAAAATTACTTTGGTCAAAAAAACATGGAAAACTATATTTTTCAGTGTTGGAAGTTTTTTCTTATGAAAAATATTTTTCTTACTTTTTTTAGTGATAAATAATGCTTGTAAGATCATTTACTCGCCTAAAATAGGTGTCATCGTCGATAACAGCGTATACCATTAAATAATCCAGATATGCGAATACAATATAACTTATAAACTACTCCACCGACTTTGATGAAATTTATACGGGGCCACCTCGGCGGTATACCCTTAAAAATAAAATATAATTTTGAGAATCAGTCCGCAAATGGGGAAGAAATCGGTGTACATACATAATCAACTCTGTTTTTTTTCAAATATGTTCGTTTATTTAAAGAAAAGTGACTGTAATCTTATTTTTAACATTTTTATGTTTGCAATAATGCATGCTCTGCGGATTACATCACAAATTTACGATAGGAAAAATTTAAATCATGTGAGGAATTCGAACTCGCGTCCATCCACCCCTTTAGCCGGGATATGCTCTGACCAATTCAGCTAAAATGACAATGAGTCACTCAAATTTTTCCTATCATTCTTTAACCATCGTATTTGGATGGAGCGACATCTATAGTTCAAGTTCAAATCTCGCACATGACTTAATTTTTACCTCTCGTAAATAACCGATTTCCAAAAAAAAAGGATGTTCTAAGTTCGACTGTATAAACATACAGTCGGAGTTCGAATTCCTCACATGATTTAAATTTTTCCTATCGTAAATTTGTGATGTAATCCGCAGAGCATGCATTATTGCAAACATAAAAATGTTAAAAATAAGATTACAGTCACTTTTCTTTAAATAAACGAACATATTTGAAAAAAAACAGAGTTGATTATGTCATTAAATACCCACATAATTCAATTTGATCATAATTGAAGGCAGGTAAAAATCATTAAATAATTTTTTTTTAATTACAATGACATTACTTATGTTTTGAACAAATTATATATATGGTGGTGTAGAATAACTATTATTCTATTACCAAACAGAATTTTAGATCACTAATGCTCAAGACTGAATTTTGAAGTAAAAAAATATTTAAAAACTCATTATCTCGAATGAACACTTAGTGCAGTTAGTGAATTTTACTTGTCAACCCACGATATGCTTATTTTTCTTGAAAGAGATGCTTAAAGTTGGGTCTTTCTTTTATCTAAAATTACGAGTTTTTGAGCTAGTGTATATTCAAAACTGTAAAATTTAATGATAATCTGATGCACCACAAACCTAGATATTAGAGTATTGATTACGTAGATAAAAAATCATTGCGTTTTATTCGCTATTATTAAAATGAAATTGGTGCTGCGTTTTGTATGGGGGCGTTCGTTTAAAATATACCCTTAACGAAAAACTACGAACTAATAAACAATTCTACAGCTACTACAATGGAAACAATTAGATAACCCACAAGTTATTGCAGACTGACAGGCAGTCCAAATGCTCCAGCCCACTTTCAGTTGGCAGCTTGCCCAGCACGCTGCCAGCAATGTGCCCATTTATATTACATATTTTGAAATAAATTATATTTTTATAATATTTTCAGTGTCGCGTCACGAACAATGGGTGAGGAACGATTGAAAAAGAGTACAGTGAAAGAAGCGTTCGACGTCAACAACCCCCTTTCAATGCTGTGCTACAACGACAATAAAAACGGCATACAAGAAAGGATATTCAACGGTAGCGTCATTTGCGCTTTTGTTATTGAACGTCTCATACTTGTCCCGGGTTATTTTCCAGAAGGTACGTATACCTATTGTATATCTCATGCAGTTAAGCCCAATTTTCATTGCAAAAGTACAGAAGCGAGTTAGGAAATGGAACAGTTGACGACTACAGACCGGCGCTGACTGACGGCACTGTATGTTTTTTTCCTGATCAAGTTATTTTTAATCTTATCACAATGAACCTAGAATTCATATTGCTTTATTTCGATACAATAAGACCGTAGCTTCTAGTGTGATGCATCGGCATGCCGCGGCACGTCCATGTCCTGTCATGAAACGAAAAGTATTGTATGTATTTTCTTAACCTAGCAGTTCTTTCTCTCTTCATCTTAAGCAAGAACTAAAATACTAAATCCCATTCAAGCATAAAACGACACCATCGACTTAGGGCATACGGTAGCTGGGCTTTTTGTGGCATGTCTCGTCATGCCATCTATCAGCGCTACGCCTAAGTATTTTCCCGTTAGCATCATCATGTTAAACTTTGGCCCCATTTATTAATGAATTTATATTGGTTTCTTCATATATGATTCACAAGGATCAAGCCCGATTTACATTTCAACAAGTACAGTAGGGCATGAAGATACCGATTATGTTGTTAGTTAACGGCTAATTAGTAAGTGCTGTCCAATTGTGGGCGAGAAAGTTAAATTAACATTGGCAGTTCCTCGACGCAAACTAGTGTAGTTGGATGTGTATAAAGAGAGCTCTATGTTGGTTATTTTTCATATATAAAATGGACGAAGACTTACTCTATATTAATGTTTAAGAGATAATCAGAGAAATCGTACTTTTACTTGTGGAACACATTGAAAAGAAAAAATGCACTGAACGGTACTAAAGTCGCAGGTGTCAACGCCGCGCCGGCCAGTAAAGTTGATGGTGTTGAAGACGTGAGAAAGGGAGCTACTCATCTCTTGACTCCCTTAAAAATAGAATCGTGGTGTTTTCTATATTTAATGGGCCACTTATTACTTAACTCCCTTGAAACGTTCTAACGCGTATACCAAACTTGCTAGGACCGCAAGTTAACTCACTACTGTACTTATCGATGTGTAAATAAATCAACCTTTAGCTCTACATGCAAAATCGCTCAATTATATTGTCATTGGAGTAGATTACTGCATATCGCCTGGCTTTGTTTTTATCTAAATTTCACTAATTCTATTTTTATTATGCTTAGGTTAGCCTTTGACCACATTCTCAGCTGATGGTAAGTGATGATGTGGTCAAAGATTGTTCAGGCTAACCAAGAATTACAGGCTCTATGGTTTTAAACAAAAGTTTCATGTGTTCTGATGATGTATTCTACCTGACTGGTCGTCTGAAAGGAGGAGTAAAAACGAGATGTTTTCCTCCAAGTTAATCTAGTCGAAATATTACACTTTATTAATGACATCTTTTTTTTACCGGTTGTCATGACTTCGAATTGGTTTCTGTAGATGATCTGATTATTGTAGATATCAAGAGCGGTTTTTTTTAATCGGCGGATTTTATCCCTTTATAAGCAAATTTTTTTTTATATTATTGTGACGGAACTAGCTCGAGGCCACCTGATGATAAGCGGACTAACCTCTGCCTATAACATATGCATCTCGTCACAAGTCACGAATTGCACTGCGTCCGTCATCTTGAGACATAGTTGGTCTGTAATTTCACTGGCTCTCAAGGACTGCTGTCGGAGCACATCGTTAGGTGCTTGGCGACATATTTTCTACTTGAGGGTAGTCACTAGAGCTTTACCATGCGGTGAAGCTCAAGCTCACGCCGGAATTCGAACCATGGACCTGCTGAGCAGCAGTCCATAGCCAATGCCACTGAGCCATCACTGCTTCAGCCATCATCTATAAGTCATGTCTAAAGAATTCAACGATATTATTTTTTTCTGCATTTTTATACGAGGGTGAATCAAAAAGTTCTTAGAAGTGCATATATATGAAACCTTTTTGGATCAAGTTCGATATTCAAATTAAAGAGTGTCTATCACACTATATTTATGCAGACTGTCACTTATTTTTGTCAGTTCGTTCGCATGTAATAAATTTTTTTGTGCAACGAGTTGCTAAAAAGTCAAAATTATGGATAAAAGTGAGTTACGTGCGGTGATAAAATATCTCAGTTTGAAAAAAATGTCTACGAAGGAAATTTTTTTGGACATTCAGCAGACATTAGGGGGTGATGCTGTACCCTATTCTACGGTTGCGTACTGGGTGGCTGAATTTAAAAGAGGTAGATCAAGCTGTAAAGATGACCCGCGTTCTGGGCGGCCTTCAACCTCCGTTACAGAAGAAAATGTCAAAAAGGTTGAGAATCTGGTTTTGGAAGACAGAAGAATGACTATAAAACATATAGCTGAGATCCTAAAGATATCTTTTGGTAGCGTTCAATCCATTTTAATTGATTCACTGGGGTTCAAAAAAGTGTCTGCAAGATGGGTGCCACGAATGTTAACCGACGAAAACAAAAAGCGACGTTTGGAAATTTCCAAGCGTAATCTCGAAATGTTCCAGCGTGATCCGGATAATTTTTGCCGTCGTCTTGTCACCATGGATGAAACGTGGGTCCACCATTTTGATCCTGAAACTAAAAGACAAAGCATGTCTTGGAAACGACCATCCTCTCCATCCATTAAAAAATTTCGAGTTGCTCCTACCGCTGGCAAAGTTATGGCCTCTGTGTTCTGGGATAGTGAAGGAATCCTTTTTATTGATTACATGCCAAAAGGCCAGACGATTACTGGACCCTATTACGCAAATTTAATCCCGAAAGTGCGTGAAGCGATTAAAGAAAAACGTCGTGGAAAACTGTCGTTGGGCGTGTTGTTCCTTCAAGATAACGCTCCTGCTCATCGATCGGAAGTTGCGGTCAACGCAATCCGCTGTGCTGGCTTCAATCTCCTTGACCACCCACCATATTCTCCGGACTTAGCCCCAAGTGATTTTCACTTGTTTCCAAAATTAAAAGAGGAAATTCGTGGAACAAAATTTCACGATAATGACGCGGTTATAGCTGCCGTAGAGGACTTTTTCGAGAGTCAAGAAAATATTTTTTTTTCACAAGGAATAAGGAAGTTAGAAACGCGTTATTCTAAATGCATTGCATTGGAGGGAGATTATGTAGAAAAATAAAATATTATTATTTAAATCTTTGCATTTTTTAATATTGATTCCAAGAATTTTTTGATTCACCCTCGTACTTATGGGTATGATTTTTTCAACATGCACGCGCAAATTTTTTTTTTTATGCCTGATAGGTTAGCCTTTGACCACTATCTCACCTGATGGTAAGTGATGATGTGATCGAAGATGTTGTACAGGCTAACCTAAGAATTACTGGCTCTCAAGGACAGCTGCCGGAACACACCGTTAGGTGCTTGGCGACAGATTTTCAACTTGAGGGTGGTAGCTAGCCAGGCGGGCATTCGCAAAGTGCCCTACCACCATGCTGTAACGACTGCCATCCTAAGACAACAACTGGGACCGACGGCTTAACGTGCCCTCCGAAGCACGGAAGCGCTCAGTAGTAATGTCACCAGCGGTCACCCATCCAACTCCTGACCGCGGCGGACGTTGCTTAACTTTGCTGATCGATTCAGAATGGCTAAGCAAACTTCGCTACGAGCGCTTCATATATTCATTTTAATTCAATATCCTAACATTTGATATTCATAACTATAGAGAAGGTTTACACTAACTTTATGTAATCAGCTGGATCAGTCATTCCACATAGCCTTGAATTTTTTCTCTCCTTCAATTGGTATCATAACAGCCAATGTTGACCCAATACTAGTTCCAATCATCATCATCTTTTGATACCAACATAAGAAAAAAACACAATAAATATAATAAATCTCATTGAACAGGCGAAGAACAAAGGAAAGAAGCAATAGACGCAATGAGCCGCATCATGTTGCATCTATATCTTACATTCTCAAACCGCATTGAAATACGTTGCGCTGCCCAAGACTACGCCAACAGAAATTATAGATACGGAGTTCAATCTAACTACGGCTGGTTCTCGTTTACGAGCAAGTTGGCGCACTCCTGCGAGCCCAACTTGTTAGTCTTGGGGCTCAATGACCAAGTGGCGTTGGTAGCTGTGCAACGGATCAAGAAAGGAGACGAGCTCAATATATCCTACGTGTAAGTAAATTAATAAGTCCAGTTAATCCCAATATAAATATTATCTTAAAAATAATATCTAATATGAGTCAAGGCACAGAATCGAGAGAATCAGAAGAATCACTTCGCGTAGCCATTCCAATAAATAAGCGACTCTGCCTGCGAAGCAATAAAGTGCACTTCAGCTCGCAAAGCATGGAGTACCTAATATTTATATTCACCTACAAGGCATCTCTCTTTCTATCGCATGTGCACGCATAGCTCTGATCTCTTCTAACGCGGCACACACGTACAATAATCCCGTTCGTACGGATACGTCGATGTACCTGCAGCGACGTGCCTAAAGTGCGGAGTGCGCCAGTCCTGGCCAAGCTCTACTCGTATTAGGTACTAGCTGTACCCGCGACTTCGTTCGCGATTGCCGTAACTGCACACGAATTATTCACATTTGTGCACTGTTTATCTCATATTAAGCAACACTGTGGTCTGCGGTGAAGCACTCTTATAGTAAACCATAGCTCAGAATGGAGCTTTCTACTTTGGATTCCAAAACTCCCGGGTTGTATTTTCCAGAAGACAATAGTTAAGTAACTCAGAGAGTTCTTTCCCGGTTCGCACAATAAATGTTGAAGCAAAGTACCTTGTGCGTTTCTTTAGAATTTCGATTTTAAAACGGCGGTTTGTTTGACGGTAGATCAATTTTTTTTTTTATTTCTCATTCTCGGAAAGTATTGTTTGTTTGATCTGAGTAGCGGGTCGGAGACGCTCCTTCCCACCTAAGGCCGGGAAAAACATTGGTGTAAACAAAGTTATATGTGTAAGATTTTTCGTTGTAAAATATTCTGTTGTTGTAAAACAATTAATAACAACTATGTCTGGCAGTAACTAAATATAGGGTAGAAAGTGTAGGTAAAAAATAAAATTAAAACTTTCCCTAAATTTCATTGTTCTAACTCCTGGTGTATCTTTGTATCTTCTACTCATGTTTATGATTTTTAGTAAATATTTATAAAAACTACTATTTTTTTACCCTCCTCATATTTTAAATGAAAAGTAGAGTGTTCAACACGGATGTAAGTCATCGATTCCTACTTGGACTATAGCTGCATTAATTTTAAAAATATACTGCTCATGTTATTAAAATCAAAATAAATAATATAAAAAAACATACTATATTTATATCTTTATTCCTTATATTAGTAGTGAAAAGCAGAGAGATTCCTATTCGGGCTATAGCCGCCCGTAAATATTCCAAACAAAATTTTACGTAAAATTTCACAAATAGTTCAAACCTCTCAATAAATTTTTAGTAAGTATGTTTTTTTATCAATGAATAATTTTTAGATAAGCTACTTTATTTACTTTCCTTTAAATTCGATATGAAAAGTAGAGAGCTGACCGCGGGTGATAGTTACCGATTCCTTTCGACCCTTGTATAACAATCTACTAAAGTTGTGCACTTCCAACTTTAAACGGATTAAATCACGTAGGTATATTTATCATTATTTTTGTCCCGACAGTCATCCCGTGACCACGATCACTACAAAGTGTTTGAAACGTCGGGACAAAAATAATGCTAAATATACGCGATTTAAACCGTTTAAAGTTGTTTAATTACAAAGTGTAACAATCGCGAAAACCTAAGACTACATTGTGCACTTTCATTGCGCAGTCTCCGAAATGTATCCGTCAAAAGAAAGATAATTATGTAGTTTAAAAAACTGACTGTGGTGAATGTTTTTTTTTTTTTTATTGCTGATAGGTAAGCCTTTGACTACTATCTCACCTGATGGTAAGTGACGATGTGGTCGTAGGTGTTAACAGGCTTAACCTAGAATTACTGGCTCTCAAGGACAGCTGCCAGAACACACCGTTAGGTGCTTGGCGACAGATGTTCCACTGGAGGGTGGTCGCTAGCCAGGCGGGCCTTCGCAAAAATGCCCTTCCACCATGCGGTGAAGCTCAAGCCAGCGGCGAGATTCGAACCATGGACCTGCTGCGCGGCAGTCCATAGCCAAAGCCACTGAGCTATCACTGCTTCAAATGTACCACATTTTAGAGTTTTATCGTAGCAAGCTTGCAAAACTAAATAAGGGTGCCGTGCTGCCCGTGGGGCGCCGGGCTGCCCGTGGGATGCCGGTCTGTCCGTGGGGTGTCGGGCTTCCCGTGGGGTTCCGGGCTGCCTGTGGGCTTAAGATGAGCCGTACGTTCAAGGGTTTCTCAACATTCCGCGGTCCAAGTTATTTAAAACGAAATATTTAGTTTGTGATATCTGTAATTGCTGAACTGCAAAACTGAGGACTGAAATATTTACGGGAAAATAATTAAATAACCACTATTGTAACAAAAAAAGAATGATTGAAATCGGACTACGCGTTAATAAATTACAACTAAATGTACATTTTGACTTTCATCCCCTTTCCCAAGAGAACCGTACTGAATTTCGGGATAAAAGTATCGTATGTCCTTCTTCGTAGTATGAACTCGAATCGTGCTTAGTTTCATTATATCCATTCAGTAGTTTTGGAGTGATGCGAGGCCGGGATACAGACAGACAGCAAGAAAAAAAAAACAGTTTTTGCTTCAGTATCAGCTACAGATTGCTCTCAAAACATATTTTCAAAATATCTGCAATGTACAGAATTGGACCTGTTACAGTTTTATTATAAGTATAAATAGATAAATATAAGCGCCTTACCCCTCGCGCTTCCCTACCCGCCTTCTGCAACCTGTTATAGGTATAGATTAGACTGATTAGAGCATTGCATGTTATGAAAAATATACGTAGGGAAGTTGTGCTTATCGTAATAAAAAAACTGTATTTTATCGTTTGAAAAATCAGTCTTTTGGAGAGGTCCGACTACAGACCTATATATTATACCTATACGATAAAGTGCAAACGCCAGCTTAAGATGAGCCGTATGTTGAAAGGTTCCTGTACGTTCGGGGTGTCAAGTTATTTGGAACGTAATATTTAGGTTGTGATGTCTGTAAATTTCTGAACTGCAAATCCGATGACTTTGAAATATTTACGTGATATTTTTTAAAGCACCACTATTCTAATTTAAAAAATCGGCCAAGTGCGAGTTAGACTCGCGCAAGAAGGGTTCCGTACCATTAGCTATACAACATTAGACTTCATATTTTAACCTTTTTAGGGTTCCGTACCCAAAGGGTAATAACGGGACCCTATTACTAAGACTTCGCTGTCCGTCCGTCCGTCCATCCACCTGTCACCAGGCTGTATCTCAAGAACGGTGATAGCTAGACAGTTGAAATTTTCACAGATGATGTATTTTTATAGCTGTTATAACAACAAATACTAAAAATAAAATAAATATTTGAGGTAGGTACCCCCATACAACAACCTTGATTTTTTTACCGTTTCTTGCTCGATACTAATAACGGTGACTGGTAAACGTTTTAACTATTCACAGAATATTTAGTTTTATGTTTTCTTTAAATATAATTAATTAAATTAGAATAAATAATTAAGGGGGCACCCATGCAATAAAATTTCAGATAATGGTACGGAACCCTTCGTGCGCGAGTCCCATTCGCATTTGGTCTGTTTTTTTGTTTTAACGTGCGCGAGTCCGACTCGCACTTGGCCAAATTTTTGTATTTTTTGTTATAGCGGCAACATCAATATATCATCTGTGAAAATTTCAACTGTCTAGCTATCACCGTTCTTGAGATACAGCCTGGTGATAGACGGACGGACGGACAGCGAAATCTCAGTAATAGGGTCGCGTTTTTACGCTTTGGGTACGGAACCCTAAAAAAACGTATGAAATAGGACTACGCGTTAATAAATTACAACGAAGTGTATATTTTGACATTCATCCTCACTCCCAAGATCACCATACTGAATTTCGGGATAAAAAGCATAAATTATCCTACCTTGTAGTATGAACTCCAATCATGCTAAGTTTCATTGAAATCCATTCAGTAGTTTAGGAGTGATACGCGGCCGGGAAACAGACAGACAGACAGACAAAAATAAAAAAAATATAGTTTCGGCATTAGTATCAGCTACAGAGTACTGTACATTTTTTTTTTCAAAATATCTGCCATGTACAGAATTGGACCTGTTACAGTTTTATTATAAGTATAGACTCGCACTTGGCTAACTTTTTGTATTTGTTGTTATAGCGGCAACAGAAATACATCATCTGTGAAAATTTCAACTGTCTAGCTATCACCGTTCTTGGGATACAGCCTGGTGACAGACGGACGTACAGATGGACGGACAGACGGACGGACGGACAGCGGGACAGACCGTTTTTACCCTTTGGGTACGGAACCCTAAAAAGAACGTCTGAAATCGGACTACGCGTTAATAAATTACAACTAAGTGTATATTTTGACTTTCATCCCCTCTCCCAAGGGAACCATGCTGAATTTCGGGATAAAAAGCTAAATTGTCCTACCTTGTAGTATGAACTCCAATCATGCTAAGTTTCATTGAAATCCAGTCAGTAGTTTTGGAGTGATACGCGGCCGGGATACAGACAGACAGACAGACAGACAGACAGACAGACAGACAGACAGACAGACAGACAGACAAAAATAAAAAAAAATATAGTTTCGGCATCAGTATCAGCTACAGAGTACTGTACATTTTTTTTTTTCATAATATCTGCCATGTACAGAATTGGACCTGTTACAGTTTTATTATAAGTATAGATTTGATAATTACCTAGGGAATAACCAAGGGTTTTAAAACCATATATATAATCATATTTAAATATATAAATTCATATTTCTTGTTTTTAAAATCTCGGTATCATTTACATAAATCAAACTATTAATAATATATTTCAATAGGGGAAATTAGTACTAGTTACAGTGTAGCGCATGGTGGCAAGGCATTTAGCCAATGCTCGCCCGTCTAGCTACCACATTCAAGTTGAAAATCTGTCGCCAAGCACCTAACGGTGTATTCCGCCAGCTATCCTTGAGGCGATTCCCATACTAAGTTTATGTCTTTTACCGTCCTCACCCTTACTTACCAACAGTTGAAAATTACAGTGGTCAAATGCCTACCAATCAGCCATAAAAGAAAGTTAATGGAGTTGGTTCCAGCGTTATAACCTATACCTTTTGTTCCAGAGGTCATTTCTACGACTCGAGAGTATATCGAAATTTTGATGCTCTATGTCTGCAAGTCAGAGTCCGGCAAAAGGTGATTATGAGCGCTATTCGCCACCACTGCGAGTGCAGAGTCTGTATTGAAGACTGGGACAGCACATCTCTTGTGGACGGATCATTGTCTAAGTTGACGGAATCTCAAATAAACGCATTTCAGAAAATGATTACTGATATTAGCAATGCAAAATCATTATTTGTTGAGTTGAACGCGGCTTGTGTTGCGCTGGACGCCCTCACAGGAGCGATAAACACGATACAACACAAAAAGACTCTAAATGAGCTTACGGCATCCTTATGTACGATTCAATTAATTAAAGTGTACAATGAAACATATGGTGTTGATAATAAGTATAATGTAAAAGCATTCGGACCATCAGCCTTGAAAGAGTATGTTCCGATATAATTACAGTCGAAACCGAATTTACCCCCATCGTTTATAACGACGGATCGGTTATAACGACTGAATGGCAAGGTCCCGGCCCAATCATAAATAAACTGTTAGGAATAATACCCGCCAGCCAAAGCGTGAACTTTCATATAAACTCAACTTGTTATAAAAAAAATACTCGCATGTAAATATAGTTTATTATGAGACCTATCGTTTCTGGCTTAAATCCTTTTTCTTTTGGACTAATAATTAAATTTTTTATTATACAGCGTTTAGTATATAGCACTCGTTTTTAGGAGTTTGAGCCAGTTATTCGTAGCTCCAGATTTATTTAAAAAGTATAGTACACGTGTATAAATAACTTCCCATTATAGAAAGTTCATTATATTCCCCATGTTTGTGGTGCAATAGAAATATTAAAAACATGCTTATTTTTCTTGAAAGAGATGCTTAAAGTTGGGTCTTTCTTTTATGTGAAATTACGAGTTTTTGAGCTAGTGTAATTTCAAAACTGTATAATTTAATGAAAATCTGATGCACCACAAACCTAGATATTAGGGTAGTGATTACGTAGTTAAAAAATCATTGAGTTTTATTCGCTATTATTAAAATGAGATTGGAGCTGCGTTTTGTATGGGGGGTTCGTCTAAAATATACCCTTAAGTAAGCATACCGCTTGTATAACAACATCGGATACGGCGACATATCGCTTAGAACGACGAAACTTAAAGTCCTTCACGTCTTCACGCTTGGCCTATACCTAAAACTAACAATACCGGTATAGCTAAACGAGCATTTTCATACAAAGGGCCATACGAGCTAGTAGATAACACACTTAAAATATTTACGACACCACGTCACGTTTGCAAAAAGAAAGTTGCAGAGTGGTTAGCCAACACTGACTACTATGCGACAGAAATTTTACTGAAGCCAAACACTTAACGTTGCGGGGTCTGTTTCTACATGATGGGTAAGTTCGTCCTCGTACTTAGTTTATTTACTTATTTATTACCATAAACCTGTCAAAATGTTGAAACAGGTCCCATATCCTGCATAATTTACTACAATTTATTTTATTATAATAACTTACTTGTTAAAGTACTCCATAAATAAGTATACCCGGCAATAATGTATTTTTATATTTTATTTATTAATAATTTAGCTCAGATATCATTTATGACTTATCTAATATTATACTTATTACATTGCACATACATACCCCTACGCAGTCACTCTTATACATTCAATAAACAAAGCAAATTCAAACACACCATAACTTATTTTAAGTTAAGTCTCTAAATAGGCAAGACATACTTTTCTAAATTATATTAAGTAACATTTGTAATTTCCTACTGTAGTTATTTATATATTAATTTTATTTTTATACTTATATCATGTTTTAATGAGTAGATAAAATACAGACACATAATATATGGAAGAGACTGAATCTCACAACACAGGCCACCCTAGTGTGAGGTTCAGAGAACCTTAATCCTACTTTTGCTGCATAAAAACTATGTAATAATTGGTTAGACTACTATTAACTTAGACTAAGTTTTTGGAATGAATAAAAGTTATAATTATTATTATTATTCATCGACTATAACGACCAACCGTTGTGCTTGTACCAGCAAAATAAAACAATACGAACAATCTTCAAATGCCATTTGACCTTGTTTCGCGACTTATTTATTGGGTAAGATAGTTGACAGCGTGAATGAAAGGTTGCATTGTTAAGTTTTGGTTTTGAACTTTTGATTGTGTTTTCGCTTTACCATGTCGCAAAAAATAGGAAAGTGTTCAATATTGGAGACACATGGAAATAATAGAGAAAAACTAAAAGCTCTTATCGAGAACAATTCTTTGAAAATTAAACTGTTGGTATACTGCAAGTTTTTCAGAATAAACTTTTTATTAAAAAATCTGAACATACATGACTATTAATTTGGCTACTTGTAAACATTGCTTATAACAACTATCGGATATAAAGTCTGAAGTTATATGGTCCCCTCAATGTCGTTATATCCGGTTGAGACTGTAACTTGCTTTGTGTGTAATTTTAAACTGTGGATTGATGTTAAAGTGGCGATAGTGCCACCTTGATCACATGGTTCTAGGTCTTTTGGTTGGACAGTTATTGGATTTTTCTGACACAAATTGCAGATTTAACAAATAATAGTTTAATTAAAATTATAATTTTGAAGATTATAGATAGAGAAATTTCTTAATTTTGATTTACAAGACCAATGTTTTATTTTAAACTATAAAAACTAATGATAGTTAAATATATGTATATAATTATGATTTTTATATTTATTATTGGTAATTTAATTAATCCGACGTATACTTTGCCACTCCATCAACTACAGTATAGATATACACATGCTAGTTTTGTTATATAATTTGACACAGGATACTTTTACTCCTATGTACTGACAAGTTCTAGGAGCGCGACATAACCAATTTCCACGCAGGCAAAGTCGCGGACGAAAGCTTGAATATAATACATGCGACAGAAATCGATCTAGCGCTATAAATAAAATATCCTACCAAAGTTACACCCCATCGAGGTACGTATGCAATTAAAATGCGTTGACATTTTATTGAAAATTTAGTACAGATCTAACTTGCCTTTATCTGTTTTCGTCCGAGCGGACGACAACTAATTTTTTTTTTAAATATCCTAAAATTCCACCACTAAAATTATATTAGAAACGTAAAAATATATAATACAGAATTCTCGTTTGGTTCGTCGGAAATGGCTGTTAACAAATTTTTCACCTGCGTTTTGATGAGAAAAAGGCAAGGCGTCTACATAAGATTTATTGAAATATCTGCTTATAGAAGTAAATAAATGCGTGTACGTGTTGTTTACTTAAAAGGCTAATTACTGGTTCCAGCATGTTCTGTTTCTCTAGTTCTGAAATACTATTTGCCCTAATTGTGACTTATTTATAGATGGATAGATGGAACTTTTTGAAGCAGTGATGGCTCAGTGGCATTGGCTATGGACTGTCACGCAGCAGGTCCATGGTACGAATCCCGCCACGGGCTTGAGCTTCACCGCATGGTGGAGGTACATACAGACAACAAGGTGGAAGGGCATTTTGCGAGTGCCCGCCTGGCTAGCGACCACCCTCAAGTAGAAAGTCTGTCACCAATCACCTAAAGGTGTGTTCCGGCAGCAGTCCTAGAGAGCGAGTGAAATTACAGGCACATGACAACTATGTCTCAAGGTGACGGGCGCAGTGCAATTCGTGACTTGTGACGTAATGCATCTGTCATAGGCAGAAGATACCGCTTAACATCCGGTGGGACTCGAGCTTGTTCAGTCACAATAACATAAAAAATGTTGTCTGTATGTTTAAGTTAATGTGAATGTTCTGAGTACGTGGAGTGTACTATTTCAAATTAACCATATGAATCAAATAATAATTATAATTGCCAAATGTTGTATGATGCTTATTTAATATTGTCATTTATAATCTGTTGACTGAATTACTTAATTTATTTCTGTAACCATGTAAATTTGATTATGATAAATGATTGTAAATGGTTTGTCCGTTATAATTAATAAATAAATAAATATTCTAATCGACTCCGTCCAGTGGACGGTAACTAGTAGTGGACGGAAAACCAACGGACGAACCCTGTTAGTCTCTAAAGATCTCGTCTTATTATCTTAAAACAAGACAAGATCGTAATGTACGAACAACACCGTTTAACATATAATTGTAGTAAACATTCATACGACACATGTTCTAGGCTCTACACTATATTATAAAAAAAAAACAATCCGGTAGTTTTCACCTGTTGTGAATGAAGTAAAAGTGCGCCGCAGATGATGTAATAGAAGCATGCACATAGTTTTAGAAAATGTTAATTCTTGTTTCGTAGATTTTCGACAGTTTTTATATACAAATGATTTTATGAATACTTACGAAATCCTACAAATAATGTTTACCCTAATTTAATATAAGTGGATCTAAGTATTATATTACTTTGTTAATATGTAGAGCCATGACAAAATATAAATATGTATTTTTTTAAACTTTTTTTTATTGCTGATAGGTAAGCCTTTGACCACAATCTCACGTGATGGTAAGTGATGATGTGGTCGAAGGTGTTAACAGGCTTAACCTAGAATTACTGGCTCTCAAGGACAGCTGCAGGAACAAACCTTTAGGTGCTTGGCGACAGATTTTCAACTTGAGGGTGGTCGCTAGCCAGACGGGCATTCGCAAAAATGCCCTTCCACCATGCGGTGAAGCTCAAGCCCGCGGCGGGATTCAAACCATGGACCTGCTGCGCGGCAGTCCATAGCCAAACCCACTGAGCCATCACTGCTTCAGAATGTATATAATAGTCTAAAAATAATCAACGTATCGTAAACTTTGTAAGATAATAAATTGCTATAATATTGAAACAAAATATGTGATTTCTGTTCATAACATTAGAGATGTGACGATTATTGGTGTTTGTCGATACGAATCATACGATATGGATATACTTCAGACTTACTTATCATTACTACATATATATAATCTCATTCATCATGCACTTATTCCTTTCACGAGATAAGATTAGAGACATCAGCACCGATGAAGTTATACACTCCTTATCAATAAATATAAAACATTAGGCCCATCCCAAAACCGTTTAGTGTGTATTTTATACCTACCTCTCTGACACATAGAAGAATATTTTACAGCTTGTTAAGAAAGCCATACTGTCTCCCGTAAAAAAGCCCGTATTGTTGATTCTAGTACCCTTAAATCAAGAACTGGCTGGTGGCATATCGCAACATTTTCAGAACTCCATTATTTTGTGGACTTCTTGCTTACCTACATTTTTGGAATAAGTATTGGCTTCTGATATATCCGTGGAGGACTCCACGACTTTAGAGAAACATGTGTGTTCCAATATCCTCCCATTAAAAGATGGTAGAAGACGATTTATTACACTGTGTTGTTGATAAGAATGGCAAGAATAGTCCAAAACAAATTACATAGCTGTCGCGATGGGTTCCCTTTTCTACCAATCACACCAGATCTGACAGGATCAGGTGAGTTCCTTACCAATCATATGTAACAACCCCCCTTTATTTACTCTTTATTTTTTTTTTGTTTACTGAAACGATGATTGCTTGTTATCCTATTTTTATCCCTACCGTCGAACCTACCCTACTGTCGAACCTACAGACTCAACCACCTAAGTTAGATGAATACATTAACCTAATATTGAGTGTTAGACTGAAAGTAAATTTGGCCAAGGTGTGAACGTCTAGTCTAGTGGTAGAACCATACATTATGAACCATTGTAGTAACCTAAATTCTTTCCGGGAGTGCTAAGACGAGTTAGATACCTATAAGTTCAGAACTATGTATACCTACATCCTAGTACATAAATAGATATAGCAGAATAAGAAGTTTCCTAATAATATTCTAACTCTCCTAACAGCTGAGTCACTAACAATTTTACTCTGCATTCACATACCAGTTATTAATGATTATATACTTATACATTCCTAAATTTGTCAGTAGTTGTACAATTCAGCTATTATAAAATGTTTTATATCTAGTGTTTCCAGTTCATCATTACATAAAATAATTAAACCTTAAGATTCATTGTCTAAAAGCTATCTAAATCGGGGAAATTGAGAGAATTTGTTTATGCTACTAATTAAGAAATATTAAATAACTAATTTTCCTGCTTTATCAACTGATATTTATGAAATAAAGTAATTCAGATATATCTGGAGTATTAATAGTGATGAGTAATTATAAAGTTTATGTAATTTTAGAACCAAATGTAAATAGTTCCCACAGATATTGTATGTACTACAACTGTGCATGATAGAAGTTTTCTCTGAAGTATATAAAAGAATATTTTTGCCGTTACAAAATATATAATATATTTTTAGAACTAAATGTAAATAGTTTCCATAGATTCTGTAAGTAATACAACTTTTGCAACTGCGAGATGAAAGTTTTTCTCTTAAGTGTAAAAATTAATATTTAATATTCTATGTTAAATATTCTATGGATTATTTACATTGTAGGGGATGAAGCTAGAATGAACCCCATGGGGTTACGACCATCTGGGTGCCCGGGTTGAAGGCCTTTTAAGAATTCAACGTTCTCCGTTCATCATTTTAGCTTAAACCCCTCCTTTATTTAGTGTCGGTGGAGTTTGGAACACAATGCTAGAGTTTTGCTTAATTTTAAGCTTAGTTTTAAGAAATTGTTTTATAATTTTATTTTATTTTCTCTCTTACTTTTATTTTGTGTGATAAATCTTTTCTGTTTGATTGTTTTATTTAAATTCCCAATTATTTTAGGTATGTTTATATTTGGCCTACTCTGATGTAATAATCAGATAGATCTATGTCTTCTGGATTTTTAAAGAGCTGTTGTTGTATAGTAATTATGTGTCGCGGTATATAGGTGACAATATCAACCAGTGACCATGGATTGCTCTAACCGTAATTTTCGGCTACGAACCATCCAAGAAGCGTATGTCTTCAGCCAATGACTAATGTTATCAACAACTTAAATATTGTAGTTTGCAAGACGAAGTAGATGCAAATTATCCTTCAGACAATATCTCTGATCTGAATACTACAACCTGGTAGATTATTTCAGTATTTAGAGTTTTTTTTTATATTCATTTAATTCAGATTTATTTTTATCTTATTAAAGTATGTCCTTAGACAATCTACTCTGAATATATAGTTGTTTTGTAGAATTTATATTGTATATATTTGTTTCTTTATTTATAATTTCTTCCTTTAGTTGTTATTTAAAATAATTTTGGTATATCAGTATGATATAACAGGAATGTCCTTTAGACATCTGCTCTGAACTGATTAGTTTTGTAAATACTGCTTTATTTGTATATTTTACAAATTATTTCCATTAAATGTATTAAATTCTCAGACTTAGTATTAAAATCCCTAAAGCATTACCTATAGATGTCCTACATAACCTCCTATTCCTATTGTCCCTTATAACAACCTGTCTTTCCATAATAGTTACTCATAGGAGCACCATGGTACACTACGTTGTCCATAATTCTCCCATGTAGACCCCGATAACAATGAATCATTAAAGCATTAGTTCTGCTTTAACCTCATATTGTAGAAAACTATATCTATCAATACCCTTCCTAAAAGCCTTAGGATAGTCTCCTAACATATCCCTATACAATAAAACTTGTAACCTGATTTCCTAGTAAATATGCCTAGCCTACCAGGCCTACAGTCTCCTAACATTCGAGCTAAAGTGTAAAACAAAGCTAGGGACCCGTCTCCTACATTTACATTTAAACGTGTAGTGTAAGCCTCTTCCTTAGCCAAAGAATCAGCTCCTAACAAGAGAACTCGGTATGTCAGGCAATCTGTACCATACCTATCCCTCTAGCTGGTTCCCTAGGAGAAACGAACTGGAGTGGTCACGGCTCCGGAAACCTAACAAAATGTGACCAGGTGCAAGTTTGTCCCTAAGTGTGCGGTGGACTCTCATCGGTTAGCAAAGGGGGATTGAATCGAGTCCGGGAAAGTGATACCTACTGGTGCGAATATATACATATATAAAGATAGACCTCCATAATTGATTCATAATCTCAGATATTGCTTAGTGAGGTCGTGGCACTCTTCGACATGCCACAATATCCAGAGAAAAGAATACAACTATTTTGGGAGACTGCTGGTCGCTTGCTGAGCAAGAATACGACCCCTGGATCGCCTCAAAGTCCAGGACCGAAGATAAATGACAATAGGGTTATGCATAACACAGCGAGGTTCAATCTATTGTCACGGAAAACACTTCGTTTTCCTATGTAGATCCTCACTCAATACAGTAGCTGTAATTAAATGTACGCGAAACAAATCCGTATCGACTCAGCTTAATAATTACTGACTCCCGTACGCGACGTAGAACGATCTCGAAGTTACCACAATAGCCGAGCGACACAGAACATTCTAGAATATCGGGGCGCAACTGTACCAGGTGATGATTTTTCGACGACGGACAAACATAAAAGAAATTAAAATGAAGCCGATCTCCTATATATAGCTATTTGACTGAAGGTGACTCGAAGCCAACTCTCGACCAATCAGAAATAAGATATATACATTATTCCAATTTTAAATTCAAATTTGGAATGAAGCTGACTTGAGGTTGACTTATACACCAATCAGAAGCCATCAACTTGCCTTCGTCTCAGCCTCATCCTGATGACGTCACATTCTAATTCAAATTTGGAATGAAGTCAAGTTGAGGTTGACCTATACACCAATCAGAAGCCCTCATCTTGCCTTCGTCTCAGCCTCACCCTGATGACGTCATGTGTTTTTAGGCAAATGTCTCGCTCGAGTTAGTATAATGTCGCGTCTTTCGAAGAAATCCTCTTTAGTAGTTGTTCCCATAAATTTTATTAAACTCCTTACTATCTTTGAAAAAGGTTGCGTAGTTTCTTGTATAATTCCTCTTTGGTAGATATTTTTAGACAACAATTTGTATGATATTAAACATATATGAGTTCTTTTAAAGATATTATTATCCTCTGCCCTATATTAAAATAGTATTTTGTCAGTTACTTTATTTCAATATTTGTGGACTGAACGAGACGCATGGTGGATCGTTACAGCCGACCCCTGAATAAATTTGCGCAGGTCCCTTTAACATACCGGAGGAAATTTTTCACCCCTTATCGATTATTCCACAAATATTGCATTTTAACCAAAATAATATAAGTAGTTCTAATTCGTTGGTGTCTGAATTCAAACAATCGAATGTATATGTAGCCCTACTTCATGTGGTGTGTCTTTTAAACCGAACCAAAAATAGAGATTCCCCTAGCCCCAATCCGAGCTTTATAATGCTTTGACTTTGATTTAAAATCACCCCCCACCAGGGAAACTACTTCTAACGGGACATGGGGTCGTGAATCCCATGTACCAGAAGGGTATGATAAAGATGCTTCCCGTCCAAACCAACTTTTCGTTTGCCAAGAATCACAGCTTTATTATCCCATTCGTTACAGATTCCGTTAACAGCAGAAAGATGCTAATTTACCAAAGCCGCAACACCACGCTCAGACGTGAACATCAAAGCAAAATCTATTTTCGACAGGGAGAATGTGCAGTTGCCGAGTATTGAGTGACAGCTTCGTGTGCAGAATTGGTCCCAATGAAATCAGCTTCTGCTGATGCGTAGTATTGTCAACAGACCTAACCTAACACCAAAGTAACTCCCTCATTGAAACCAATTGTAGAGTGTCAGTTAGTCTATCAAACAAAAAGGAAAAATAAAAGACTAACCAGTTCGAATTCAAACACAAACAAACCGTCTTATACCAATTTGAGCTTGCTAAACTTATAAGCCCTCCGGTCTGTGATACGCTTATTTATATAAATGATATATACATAAAAATATAAAAAAAAGTATAATATATACTTATGATTCATAATATTTACCTCACTAACGCTCCTCGTTTATAAACTGTCATACCCTCAATCTACCATTGGCTATCACGCTACTTATAAATCCAGCAAGCTAAACATTGGCAATAAGAACACAAACTACACATTAATTTAAGTACACATGACCAGTAAATTACAATTGCTTACTCCGCGACCCCCCTTTGTTTAATCATAAAAACAAGTATTTGATCTCAAAACGATCCAAACCCAATTAATTATTCGACAAATGGCAGAAAATTTCCTCATAACAATATTAATCTTCAATTTTTATCACAAGGTTGCGTTTATTATAATGATTGTAATTTTTTTATTTTTATTTAATGAACAATTAACATTTTATATTTTATTGTCTAAGAAAACCCCATTCTACAGTTGTACCCTGTCTCCTCTGTAAGTACAACATCCAATCACAGCCGTAAAATCACAGATTAGTTAACTGCATATTAATTTTGTTGCCAGGATCAAGAATGCATAATATTATAACAATTGTATAAATTCGTGAATTTGATGTCAAATTTAAGTTCCTATTTTAGAAACTGTGTTCTTGTGTGTGAACCCGTAATGTCGAAACAAAGACTTTAGACGAGTCTGCCCTAACCCCATATCAGAATGTGAAAATGTATTCCTAAAGTAGCTGTGTTTATCCTAAATTTGTTTATCTTCGATAGACTCAATCTGTTCTGTACTTATCATAGATATTTACGTATTTTTTTTTTTTAAATGAGTATCTTATTAGGTTTTTTTTTTATATTTATAGTAGGAATTGTTTTGGTTAGCATTGTGTTCCCTTTAGCTATTATATTTTTTTTCGTATGTATTTTATTAATTTCATTGGTCCAAACTCCAGTCGCCAGCTATTATATAACATCAAATCTACATATCATATTTATTATCTTCATAGATATAATATTTATTTAAACATATAAATATTTATTAAAGAGCACTGATATGAACAACTCCCGAAATTGTGGTCTCCAGCCTGTCCGTAGTGTCCGTGATGCACCACCTCGTTCTCCAGTTAATATACGTTATCAAGAAGATCGAAAGATAGACATATGAATGTTATACTACTTAAAATACATGTTGGTACATAGGAGACTAAAATGCAAATACAGATTACTAGTTACTTGTATTCCGTATGTTATAAGTTACAAACCTGTAGTAACATTGCGTGTATAATTTAATTGCTATCGTTTTAACAAAAAAAAAAAAAATCCGTTAAATAAATTTTGTATGTCCAACAAAATATGTTTTGTTTTTTTTTCTCTATGGTACAAACAGGTTAAGGTTGGTAACATTGCGCCTCCTTCCCGACTGAAACTAAATTAGCGCCATCTCTGTGGATTTCTATGGTATGTAATTAGATGTACTATCTAATTGTGAATAGTGTTGCCTAACCACTACATTTATAACATTCCGTAACTTTTCCTTTACTAATCTAAAATCGTTACATTTTCATTACTATCCGACACCATAAAATTAATCGTTAAAGAAAGAAAACCGGCACAACGTTTACCATACTGACGCATCATGGCACCATGCCTTGGCCTTGGCATATTGTTTTTTTTTTATGATTACTTTATTCTTCTAAGATGTGTTAGTAATTAGTACAAATAGACGTCTACTAAATTTTATACCTAATTTCTCCTTGTTTTTCGAACGTTGCTTCTAGACAATTTACAATAATTTAGATCAAGGGAAAGTACCCTTTGAGTTTAACCTACAAATTTTGATGAGTGACTATCAAAGTATAAGAAAAATGTCATACAAACTATTTTTTTTTCTTCCACTTTTAGAGATAACAAATACGTGTTCTATGGGAAATATTTCTATGTCACATAAATTAAATGAGTCGACTATTATTGGTGATTTTGGATATTCTACATCGAAGCAGTAGTATATAATAAAAAGCGTTAGAAGTAAAATGACGAGCAAAATAACAAAATAGAAAATAATGAACAGTCTGACCCTATCTAGCCTGGGATAAAGTCATGAAGCAGAAAATATAACCTTAGCTTGTATTATTATTCAGTGGTACCTATGGAACCTTACGAGACCAACTCGCACTTGGCTGTTTTTTTTTGTATTAAAATTCGACTCGCCGTACGTTACTTTAGATAAACGTGATATGGCAACACTGGTATCGAATACATTTGTTTGAAATTACGCGTTTGCTGAAGAAAAAGCTAATAGCTATTTATTTTTGATATTACGATAAAGCGTTTACCGCGCAGCTATGTTTAGTGAAATTAATAGTTAAAATTGTATTTATTTGTCAGTCAATTCTATTCGCGCAGAAAATACAAAGTACGAATGAAGAAACGCCGGTAGCCGGTAACCTAATTTCACCATGTAAGTACCTAATTTTATATATTATTACAATATACCCGTGATTAGAATCATTGCATCCTTTTTTTGGCAAGATTTTCCCTCGTTTGCCGAAACTCTTTGATATACAAGCAGAAGTAATAGGTGATGTTCGAAATTTAAAATACCTACTCAGCGTCGCATTTTTCCCGCATCTTTGTTAGCGTCATTGCCACTAACTTGGAAATTTAGGAATAAACTCAATTGTCACCATTGAGCTAAATTCTCTATGTTGACCTAACCCTTTTCACATGTAATTGAAAACTACATTATACAATAATTACTATGTGCTGCATATATTATGATGCCTCAGACGTGTTACACCTATACTTACATAAAGAAATACATATATTTGAAATGATGATTAAAAACCAACAAAATACTGTCTGATGGCCAGGTATATATTTCTATCTATTCAATACAATTGTAGTTCCTACTACATAAAATGTCTAGTTTCATGCCTAGTTTTCCCCATCATACAAACATTTATGGTATAATACACTCTGCTAAGACAACCAAACACTGCGATGGTATCCACCAATCCAGCCCATTGTTAGTTAATAATTTTACCCTATTGATACCTATGTAAGTACTAATATATAATTTTATAATTACAGGAATATGACAATGATGAATAAGTTTACTCAAAGCTTTAGCCAAGGTTGCACAAAGCATGCAAGCTTGCTACTCCAGCGCAATGGATAAGATTTCTAAATAATACAATGCTGCCAAGCACTCTCCGAAGCATAACACAAGGATCTTTCATACTCCACTCATCATATTAAGATTAATCAGGTACCTATATACTTCCTACCCCTTTTTTTTGTTTAATTCTACACTTGATTAATGCATTTGAGTTCTCACTCTAATAATTTCACGACCCCATACACTAAGTGTCTGGTAATGCTCCAGTTCCCTCTATACATACTTGGTTCAAAATTAATGTCCTATAAAAGATAGATTTGTTTTATATATTAGTGGTTGTAAAAATTAACTGAAACATAGGCTAATGAGTTGCATGACACAACTAAATTTGAAGCAGATGCTTCTTACAATAAACTCCTGTGTTATCCTGCACTGATAGTAAACATAGTTTGATAGAGATATATTGTACTGACCCCACAACATTGTTGATTATTAATCTAATATAAGCTTTCGAATCCTTGTTACTTCTCTCCTCAAGTAGGCGACTATCCCATACTTATATGTCACTATAACATTTACATCTTGATAAGTATCTGCATACCTTGTAGAATAACTAATAATTTGTATGTACTCTATGTACTTATTTATTACCTAAATAGACGTTCATAATATTCATTAAGGTAAACAAGCAAACAACTTGTTTGATGTTAAGCTACTGGCCTGTAACAAGTAAATACAACCCCTGTATGTGTATCTAATGTGCCTATATATATAACTATACTTTTATTGAATCTTGAACACTGCAGCCTAGTTAAACCAAAGTTAGTCATTTCTCTTATTGTTACATTACCAATTCACAATGCAGTACCTGCTAACATGCAAACTTTTGTTTTCAATTTGAATGATTAACTCATTTTATAGTAAGTGACGATGTGGTCAAAGATAGATGCTAATATAAAATAATTACCTGTTTCCTATGTAGATACTTGTAGTTTACCTAAAATTTTCATAATCTATTTAATAAACAAGATGTTACAGTATTAACTACATATTTAATTTTAATTAATTTTCAGTATATTGTAGGTAAATAACTAGACTACCTCAACAAGTAACACAAGTATATAACTTACTTTCAGAAATTTTGTGTTTGTTCTGTTCGACCCCAGAATAATAGCTATCCTACAATGTTGATAGGTGGTGCACATCTGACAATTTTCCCTTCCTGAAGAAATCCTATGTTTAAATATGCACATGATCTGACATCTGTTAATAGCTTGAGTATTTTCTGAATTTAGTTTAGATATCATAGCACACTACTGTATATATAATATAGTAGGTATATAGAAATACTATAAATGTACAGTTTGGGAATGAATTTGTAAGTTTGTTACACCTTCAAGCTCAAATGACTAAGGTATTTGATTGAGATTTGAAGTATCCATAACCTAGCCAGGACTTGGTTTATATTTTAATGTATTATATTCTAATCTCGACCCCCATTCATTGATCCTTACAAAACTTAGACTTTATTTTTATTACTGACCTGAAATGAAGCTACTAGCTGTTCTACTAGAGTCCTTTTTTTTTGTAGTAACTTGGTATATAAAGAAGCCTGCATGAAATACCTAACATATCACTTCCTTAATTTGCTCTGTCCGTTCTGGCAATATTTAATGTTCATAGATATTTGTGTATTAATTCCCTTCCATCTATATACTGTCAATCTAATCTAATATCTCCTTTGTCAAATTTCAGGTTCCCAATTCATCCCTGATTCTGACATCTGCCTAAATTGGACCACCATTCCAACCCCAACAAGTTCCTGCAACTTCTGGTCTGATTCACACTCCGGGTGCTGGGATGTTATAATTAAGTTTATGATAATCAAATATATTTTAATAAGTTATTATAATAGTCTACTTATAAAAGCGCATTTCTGATGTTAATAAACCTATGGTACACAACACAGGGAGATGATTATCAAAATAAGTTCACCATCCTAACCAGTATTTAGTCATCTGGTGATGAATGATGCAGTTATGATACTATACACTATAACTTATAAAAATGTAACTTACTTCTCACTATTTTTTCTATACCAAACTGTAATGTTACAATGTACAGTACAATAAGATTGTATGTACAATAGTAATTTTCTCAGATACTTTCGACCCCCAGTCTCTAATATTTACTCAAAATCTAATAGCACTGGATCAACTTGATATAACTTAACAAGTAAATGGTAATCAAATAACAATTCCTACAAAGTTTTGATTTTCAAGTAGGTAGATAACTATACCAAGACCATCAAATCACCGTAACATTTTCCACCGTATAAATTCAAACCTTCCATTATCACCACAAAAGTGTGTTTATAACATTTATTAATTTCAAAATTTTTCTATTTACACATCATTGATTAGTCCACACATTTACAGACACAATGACGCTTTACGCTGCTCTTGGCTGGTTACAAAAGTAATCGATTCTGATGTCAGTTCAGCGTAAACACTACAAAATATACCTGCCTTACTCTACACAATAATTCTACAGTACACTGACGGTTAACGAATTGCCCATGTGCAATATCACAATGTTTCTGCTTTGTGGAATTTACTTTCATTTAGTGGAGACATACTGACTTTACAACCTGGCAGAGGAGAATATCCTACTGTTAAAGGTCTCACAATTACTATCATTCATTACTCACTACATACACCATAGGGAATTTTGATATATACTACTTATATATCAAACAATAATTTTGGATTAATAAATGATAATATAATCACACTTTTTAATCATGTCCATCAACCTACTCACAATTTAAATGATTAAAGTTATTTACCTACTACAGTTAATATTTAACATAATAAATCGACATAGATACATCTTGGTCCAGTGTAAATAACAGAACTTCACTCAATTCAGTAACAGTTTTGCATAAGATGATATTCCTGTTTTATACTAAATTGTCAGAAAATCATACCTATCGCCCTCTATGATATCAGATTTATAAATTTGCTAAGAGACTGGAATTGTATTTGGATGCATAAATAAAAATGTACCTATGTAATGTTTAGTTCCAATTTCTCTTGTATAACTTTCACATATTTAATATAAACAAAGCTAGGTTTACTCATGTTAGAAATGCCAACTTTATTAGATTCATACTTATAATTTTCCTATGGTAAATTGTAATAGTAAATAAGCCTAATATCCTATACATAGATGAATTCTACATACTGACAACACCAATCGATATTCTATGTAATATCAATTTTATAACTTTCCATCCACTATGAACTAATCAATAAAAATTACTACAATTAAGTATCTAACAGTTTTAGCTCCCGTCCATTCTCACGTCCATTCTCACGTCAACAAATTGTGGCAAAAGATACCAAAAGCATCTCCTGCCACTCATATCAGTCCAATCACTCAAAACCTGTAGTAACACTATTAAGCCTAACCACTCTATATCCTGGTCACGGCGCACTAAATTGTAACAACCCCCCTTTATTTACTCTTTATTTTTTTTTTGTTTACTGAAACGATGATTGCTTGTTATCCTATTTTTATCCCTACCGTCGAACCTACCCTACTGTCGAACCTACAGACTCAACCACCTAAGTTAGATGAATACATTAACCTAATATTGAGTGTTAGACTGAAAGTAAATTTGGCCAAGGTGTGAACGTCTAGTCTAGTGGTAGAACCATACATTATGAACCATTGTAGTAACCTAAATTCTTTCCGGGAGTGCTAAGACGAGTTAGATACCTATAAGTTCAGAACTATGTATACCTACATCCTAGTACATAAATAGATATAGCAGAATAAGAAGTTTCCTAATAATATTCTAACTCTCCTAACAGCTGAGTCACTAACAATTTTACTCTGCATTCACATACCAGTTATTAATGATTATATACTTATACATTCCTAAATTTGTCAGTAGTTGTACAATTCAGCTATTATAAAATGTTTTATATCTAGTGTTTCCAGTTCATCATTACATAAAATAATTAAACCTTAAGATTCATTGTCTAAAAGCTATCTAAATCGGGGAAATTGAGAGAATTTGTTTATGCTACTAATTAAGAAATATTAAATAACTAATTTTCCTGCTTTATCAACTGATATTTATGAAATAAAGTAATTCAGATATATCTGGAGTATTAATAGTGATGAGTAATTATAAAGTTTATGTAATTTTAGAACCAAATGTAAATAGTTCCCACAGATATTGTATGTACTACAACTGTGCATGATAGAAGTTTTCTCTGAAGTATATAAAAGAATATTTTTGCCGTTACAAAATATATAATATATTTTTAGAACTAAATGTAAATAGTTTCCATAGATTCTGTAAGTAATACAACTTTTGCAACTGCGAGATGAAAGTTTTTCTCTTAAGTGTAAAAATTAATATTTAATATTCTATGTTAAATATTCTATGGATTATTTACATTGTAGGGGATGAAGCTAGAATGAACCCCATGGGGTTACGACCATCTGGGTGCCCGGGTTGAAGGCCTTTTAAGAATTCAACGTTCTCCGTTCATCATTTTAGCTTAAACCCCTCCTTTATTTAGTGTCGGTGGAGTTTGGAACACAATGCTAGAGTTTTGCTTAATTTTAAGCTTAGTTTTAAGAAATTGTTTTATAATTTTATTTTATTTTCTCTCTTACTTTTATTTTGTGTGATAAATCTTTTCTGTTTGATTTAAATTCCCAATTATTTTAGGTATGTTTATATTTGGCCTACTCTGATGTAATAATCAGATAGATCTATGTCTTCTGGATTTTTAAAGAGCTGTTGTTGTATAGTAATTATGTGTCGCGGTATATAGGTGACAATATCAACCAGTGACCATGGATTGCTCTAACCGTAATTTTCGGCTACGAACCATCCAAGAAGCGTATGTCTTCAGCCAATGACTAATGTTATCAACAACTTAAATATTGTAGTTTGCAAGACGAAGTAGATGCAAATTATCCTTCAGACAATATCTCTGATCTGAATACTACAACCTGGTAGATTATTTCAGTATTTAGAGTTTTTTTTTATATTCATTTAATTCAGATTTATTTTTATCTTATTAAAGTATGTCCTTAGACAATCTACTCTGAATATATAGTTGTTTTGTAGAATTTATATTGTATATATTTGTTTCTTTATTTATAACTAGCTGTACCCGCGACTTCGTTCGCGATTGCCGTACCTGCACACTAATTATTCACATTTGTGCACTGTTTATCTCATATTAAGCAACGCTGTGGTCTGCGGTGAAGCACTCTTATAGTAAACCATAGCTCAGAATGGAGCTTTCTACTTTAGATTTCAAAACTCCCGGGTTGTATTTTCCAGAAGACAGTAGTTAAGTAACTCAGAGAGTTCTTTCCCGGTTCGCACAATAAATGTTGAAGCAAAGTACCTTGTGCGTTTCTTTAGAATTTCGATTTTAAAACCGCATTTTTAAAATCTAAAAAAAATTTTAAAATTGACGATAGATCGTATTTTTTTTTATTTCTCATTCTCGGAAAGTAGTGTTTGCTTGATCTGAGTAGCGGGTGGGAGACGCTCCTTCCCACCTAAGGCCGGGAAAAACATTGGTGTAAACAAAGTTATATGTCTAAGATTTTTCGTTGTAAAATATTCTGTTGGTGTAAAACAATTAATAACAACTATGTTTGGCAGGGTAGTAACTAAATATAAGGTAGAAAGTGTGGGTAAAAAAAAAAATTTTACTTTCCCTAAATTTCATTGTTCTAACTCCTAGTGTATCTTTGTATCTTCTACTCGTGTTTATTATTTTTAGTAAATATTAAGAAAAACTACTATTTTTTTACCCTCCTCATATTTTAAATGAAAAGTAGAGTGTTTAACACGGATGTAAGTCATCGATTCCTACTTGGACTATAGCCGCATTAATTTTAAAAAGGTACTACTCATGTTATTAAATAATTTAAAAAAACATACTATTTTTACATCGTTATTCCTTATATTAGTAGTGAAAAGCAGAGAGATTCCTATTCGGGCCATAAGCGCCTGTAAATATTCCAAACAAAATTTTACGTAAAATTTCCCAAATAGTTCTAACCTCTCAATAAATTTTTAGTAAGTATGTTATTTTTTCAATGAATGATTTTTAGAAAAGCTACTTTTTTCACCTTCTTTAAATTCGAAATCAAAAGTAGAGAGCTCACCGCGGGTGAAAGTTACCAATTCCTTTCGACCCTTGTATAACAATTTACTAAAGTGGTGCACTTCCAATTTTAAACGGATTAAATCACGTATATTTATCATTATTTTTGTCCCGACAGTCACCCCGTGACCACGATCACTACAAAGTGTTTGAAACGTTGGGACAAAAATAATGATAAATATACGCGATTTAAACCGTTTAAAGTTGTTTAATTACTAAGTGTAACAATCGCGGAAACCTAAGACACATTGTGCACTTTCATTTCGCAGTCTCCGAAATGTATCCGTCAAAAGAAAGATAATTATGTAGTTTAAAAAACTGATTGTGGTGAATGTTTTTTTTTTTTTATTGCTGATAGGTACGCCTTTGATCACAATCTCACCTGATGGTAAGTGACGATGTGGGCGTAGGTGTTAACAGGCTTATCCTAGAATTACTGGCTCTCAAGGACAGCTGCCGGAACACACCGTTAGGTGCTTGGCGACAGATTTTCCACTGGAGGGTGGTCGCTAGCCAGGCGGGCATTCGCAAGAATGCCCTTCCACCATGCGGTGAAGCTCAAGCCAGCGGCGGGATTCGAACCATGGACCTGCTGCGCGGCAGTCAATAGCCAAAGCCACTGAGCTATCACTGCTTCAAATGTACCACATTTTAGAGTTTTATCGTAGCAAGCTTGCAAAACTAAATAAGGGTGCCGTGCTGCCCGTGGGGCGCCAGGCTGCCCGTGGGATGCCGGTCTGTCCGTGGGGTGTCGGGCTTCCCGTGGGGTTCCGGGCTGCCTGTGGGCTTAAGATGAGCCGTACGTTAAAGGGTTTCTCAACATTCCGCGGTCCAAGTTATTTAAAACGAAATATTTAGTTTGTGATATCTGTAATTTCTGAACTGCAAAACTGAGGACTTTGAAATATTTACGGGAAAATAATTAAATAACCACTATTGTAACAAAAAAAGAATGATTGAAATCGGACTACGCGTTAATAAATTACAACTAAATGTACATTTTGACTTTCATCCCCTTTCCCAAGAAAACCTTACTGAATTTCGGGATAAAAGTATCGTATGTCCTTCTTCGTAGTATGAACTCGAATCGTGCTAAGTTTCATTCAAATCCATTCAGTAGTTTTGGAGTGATAAGAGGCCGGGATACAGACAGACAGCCAGAAGAAAAAAAAAACAGTTTTTGCATCAGTATCAGCTACGGATTGCTCTCAAAACATATTTTCAAAATATCTGCAATGTATAGAATTGGACCTGTTACAGTTTTATTATAAGTATAAATATATTAATTTAAGCGTCTTCCCTCGCGCTTCCCTATTCGCCTTCTGCAACCTGTTATAGGTATAGATTAGACTGATTAGAGCATTGCATGTTATGAAAAATATACGTAGGGAAGTTGTGCTTATCGTAATAAAAAAACTGTGACTGATTTTTCAAACGATAAACGTTTGAAAAATCAGTCTTTTGGAGAGGTCCGACTACAGACCTATCTATTATACCTATACGATAAAGTGCAATCGCCAGCTTAAGATGAGCCGTACGTTGAAAGGTTCCTGTACATTCGGGGTGTCAAGTTATTTGGAACGTAATATTTAGGTTGTGATGTCTGTAATTTCTGAACTGCAAATCCGATGACTTTGAAATATTTCCGTGAGAATTTTTAAAGTACCACTATTCTAATTAAAAAATCGGCCAAGTGTGAATCGGACTCGCGCACGAAGGGTTCCGTACCATTAGCTATACAACATTAGACTTCATATTTTAACCTTTTTTTGTTTTAACGTGAGCGACTCCAACTCGCACTTGGCCAACTTTTTGTATTTGCTGTTATAGCGGCAACAGAAATACATCATCTGTGAAAATTTCAACTGTCTAGCTATCACCGTTCTTGAGATACAGCCTGGTGACAGACGGACGGACGAATGGACGGACAGACGGACGGACGGACAGCGGGACAGACCGTTTTTACCCTTTGGGTACGGAACCCTAAAAAGAACGTCTGAAATTGGACTACGCGTTAATAAATTACAACTTAGTGTATATTTTGACTTTCATCCCCTCTCCCAAGGGAACCATGCTGAATTTCGGGATAAAAAGCTAAATTATCCTACCTTGTAGTATGAACTCCAATCATGCTAAGTTTCATTGAAATCCATCCAGTAGTTTTGGAGTGATACGCGGCCGGGATACAGACAGACAGACAGACAGACAGACAGACAGACAAAAATAAAAAAAAATATAGTTTCGGCATCAGTATCAGCTACAGAGTACTGTAAATTTTTTTTTTTCAAAATATCTGCCATGTACAGAATTGGACCTGTTACAGTTTTATTATAAGTATAGATTTCTTCCTTTAGTTGTTATTTAAAATAATTTTGGTATATCAGTATGATATAACAGGAATGTCCTTTAGACATCTGCTCTGAACTGATTAGTTTTGTAAATACTGCTTTATTTGTATATTTTACAAATTATTTCCATTAAATGTATTAAATTCTCAGACTTAGTATTAAAATCCCTAAAGCATTACCTATAGATGTCCTACATAACCTCCTATTCCTATTGTCCCTTATAACAACCTGTCTTTCCATAATAGTTACTCATAGGAGCACCATGGTACACTACGTTGTCCATAATTCTCCCATGTAGACCCCGATAACAATGAATCATTAAAGCATTAGTTCTGCTTTAACCTCATATTGTAGAAAACTATATCTATCAATACCCTTCCTAAAAGCCTTAGGATAGTCTCCTAACATATCCCTATACAATAAAACTTGTAACCTGATTTCCTAGTAAATATGCCTAGCCTACCAGGCCTACAGTCTCCTAACATTCGAGCTAAAGTGTAAAACAAAGCTAGGGACCCGTCTCCTACATTTACATTTAAACGTGTAGTGTAAGCCTCTTCCTTAGCCAAAGAATCAGCTCCTAACAAGAGAACTCGGTATGTCAGGCAATCTGTACCATACCTATCCCTCTAGCTGGTTCCCTAGGAGAAACGAACTGGAGTGGTCACGGCTCCGGAAACCTAACAAAATGTGACCAGGTCTCAAAAAAGACTCCAGAGTCTCGAGCATCGCCGCAAAGTCGCTAGTTTATCGGTTTTTTATCGGATACATTTCGGTGAGTGTGCAACGGATCTTCACAATTTGATTCCGCCATCCCCATTCTATAACCGGACATCCAGGGATACTCCGAAGCGCTATCGCTATATGGTGGAAATTCCATTTACCCGAACGAAGCGATTTGCTTCTTCGTTCATTATACGAACCGCCAGGGAATGGAATACCCTGCCTGAGTCTGTGTTTCCGGTTAAGTACAATATGGGGGTCTTCAAAACGCGAGTGAATAGGTATCTTCTGGGTAAGCGCGCTCCATCGTCGATCGCATCATCGCTTAACATCAGGTGAGATAGTGGTCAAGTGCTACCCAGTTCGGTATAAAAAAAAAAAAAAGGTGCAAGTTTGTCCCTAAGTGTGCGGTGGACTCTCATCGGTTAGCAAAGGGGGATTGAATCGAGTCCGGGAAAGTGATACCTACTGGTGCGAATATATACATATATAAAGATAGACCTCCATAATTGATTCATAATCTCAGATATTGCTTAGTGAGGTCGTGGCACTCTTCGACATGCCACAATATCCAGAGAAAAGAATACAACTATTTTGGGAGACTGCTGGTCGCTTGCTGAGCAAGAATACGACCCCTGGATCGCCTCAAAGTCCAGGACCGAAGATAAATGACAATAGGGTTATGCATAACACAGCGAGGTTCAATCTATTGTCACGGAAAACACTTCGTTTTCCTATGTAGATCCTCACTCAATACAGTAGCTGTAATTAAATGTACGCGAAACAAATCTGTATCGACTCAGCTTAATAATTACTGACTCCCGTACGCGACGTAGAACGATCTCGAAGTTACCACAATAGCCGAGCGACACAGAACATTCTAGAATATCGGGGCGCAACTGTACCAGGTGATGATTTTTCGACGACGGACAAACATAAAAGAAATTAAAATGAAGCCGATCTCCTATATATAGCTATTTGACTGAAGGTGACTCGAAGCCAACTCTCGACCAATCAGAAATAAGATATATACATTATTCCAATTTTAAATTCAAATTTGGAATGAAGCTAACTTGAGGTTGACTTATACACCAATCAGAAGCCATCAACTTGCCTTCGTCTCAGCCTCATCCTGATGACGTCACATTCTAATTCAAATTTGGAATGAAGTCAAGTTGAGGTTGACCTATACACCAATCAGAAGCCCTCATCTTGCCTTCGTCTCAGCCTCACCCTGATGACGTCATGTGTTTTTAGGCAAATGTCTCGCTCGAGTTAGTATAATGTCGCGTCTTTCGAAGAAATCCTCTTTAGTAGTTGTTCCCATAAATTTTATTAAACTCCTTACTATCTTTGAAAAAGGTTGCGTAGTTTCTTGTATAATTCCTCTTTGGTAGATATTTTTAGACAACAATTTGTATGATATTAAACATATATGAGTTCTTTTAAAGATATTATTATCCTCTGCCCTATATTAAAATAGTATTTTGTCAGTTACTTTATTTCAATATTTGTGGACTGAACGAGACGCATGGTGGATCGTTACACATACCAGATCTGACAGGATCAGGTGAGTTTCCTACCAACCACTCCAGATCTGACAGGATCAGGTGAGTTCCTTACCAATCATACCAGATCTGACAGGATCAGGTGAGTTTCCTACCAACCACTCCAGATCTGACAGGATCAGGTGAGTTGCTTACCAATCATACCAGATCTGACAGGATCAGGAGTTTTCCCTACCACTCACACCTGATCTCACAGATCATAATTGAATTTTAACACTCGTTTTCGATTCCGTATAGTTAATTTAAATATATTTACCCTCCAAATTTACATAAATAATACCTACTATTATAACCCCATCGTACGGATGTGTCGCTAATATAATGAAATTCTTATCCCAAACCGTGACATAGATATATTTCATTATAATTTGTATGAATTCCGGAAGCATTTATAGCCCATTTATTTATCTAATTTCACAAAACTTTATATCAAATAAATTAGAATAATTATCTAGATGTTTAAAAATATATATTATTACAAATCTCTTAGGCATACTCATACAAAGTCTAGTAATAATGTCTAGATCAAAGCAAAATACTTGTATTAATGTCATATTTTGATTGTTTTCCGTATATTGCACTAATAATACATAAATAAATAAAGATCAGGTATGTGATTAAATTCTAGGCTAGCCTGAACTACATCTTCGACCACATCATCACTTACCATCAGGTGAGAGAGCGGTCAAAGACATCAGCTTTAAAAAAAATATATAATTGATAATAATATTATCGCATAATAATATTATAATATCATCGGATAGTAATATTATTATCATGAAAAAATATATGTACATAATGACATAATATGTACGCCTTAGATAAAATAGTCGTATTAGAGAGACGAATTACTTTAGCACTCCGAATGGATTCCCCATGCGGTGCCGGATCCATCGCGTTGTAGAGGAAGAGACTCAAGTCATGCTGCCATCCTTCAGCTTGGACCTTCAGGGCTTTCAACTCTCAGCTCTCATGTTATATATGTTAGCCTATCTATCTTACGGATCTATCTAACGAAATTTAGACATTATTTTTTTTTTGCTTGAGGGAAATGCTTTTGCCCTACCCTTCCACAATGGGGGCGCTGGAAAAGTTTGGGACTTGAACCTACTAAAACCCCCCCGTGAACAGTCCTCCGCCGAGGCAAGATAGGGTCGAGTTAGCAGTCACTATCTTGGCCCGGCGCGGCGGTAGGTCCGAACTCAATCGGGCTTCTGCGCCTGTGGAAATGTGACCCGGCTCACCAAGCCCACCCCCCGTGCAAGCTGGTGGAGAATTGACGTTTAAACACCTCATCCAACTTTTCACAAGCAATACTGGTGTCATCGTATGAAATGTTTTCAATAAACGTATCTGACATTAGAAGTTATGTACAATAATTGTCACAAACCTTTTTATAAGACCTAATACAATACCAATGTGGACTTACCTCGCACAGGAAATGCTTGACGACGGGAAAGTCTAGAATCGCGCGCGCTTCCGCACCGCGCTTGTAGAGGCCGTGCGTCGTCTTGTGCGTAGTACATCTAAGAAATTAAATAATACAAGTAGAAAATCTGTCGCTAAGCACCTAACGGTGTGTTCCGGCAGCTGTCCTTGAGAGCCAGTAATTCTAGGTTAGCCTGAACAACATCTTAGACCACATCTTCACTTAGCATCAGTTGAGATAGTGGTCAAAGGCTTACCTACCAGGCATAATTTTTTTTTTGTGATATTGTAAAATAAACAGAGTCCCTCACCTGGAATAGGTGGCGAAGCTGACTTTGCAGATGTGGCAGGTGAAGGGGTTCTTAACGTCCTTGTGTATGGCGCGGTGTCGGTTCAGCCCTTCTTCTATGTAGAACACGCTGCCGACATATACATTATAATTTAAAGATATAACTCTTAACAATATTAATGTAATTGAAATGGTAGAAAAATTATGGTTTCACAATTACATTTGTTTCCAATAAAAGCAATGCCGGCCTTATATGGAGTATGTTCCCGGTTGTTGTCTTAGGATGGCAGTCGTTACAGCATGGTGTTAGGGCATTTTGATAATGTCCGCCTGGCTTGCCACCACCCTCAAGTAGAAAATCTGTCGCCAAGCACCTAACGGTGTGTTCCGGCAGCTATGCTTGAGAGCCAGTGAAATTACAGGCACGTGAGAGTTAACAACTATGTCTTAAGTGTGTTATAGGAGAGGTTAGTCCGCTTAACATCAGTTGGGCATCGAGTTTTTTTTTTTAAACTCAAGATTGACTCACTCCTCGCAGAATTCACAGCGGAACGCCTTGTCTATCTCCACGATACGTATGACCGCCTTCACTTCATCCGTGAGTTTCCTCAAATATGGCGCAGCAATCGGAGAATCCACTTGTCGCGGTATAGTTTTTGAACGTACTGGAGATTCTGAAAGAAATTAAACGATGTTAAGAATATTTACAGAGATACGAAATACAGAATCGGAATTACAGAGTGCTTAAAAAATATCCAAGAGAACTAGGGCCAAAAAGAATACTTTTAAGGTTTCTCATTGCAACAGCCTTTAAAAGAAATAGTAAATTGTTTACCAGGGGAGCAAACAACCATTTCAGACAAGTAATCCAGTCAAAATAGACAAAAATAAGTCAAAACTTAGCCAAAATTCGCATAGAGCTAAAAATTGGCAGAGACGTTAAATACATCATAATAAAGAAAATGTCAGAAATCCCCTTCGATCCTCCTGCAAAAAAAATTATTCAAGGTCAAACATACAAAATTAAGGTTATTCCATTTTTCTCGAAAACGGTAAGTTTTATCGTGAAATTAGGCCAGACAACAGTTGTAGATCATACAATTCTCTACAAAAATAGTTCAGTCACTTTTACTCTTACGACTCATCATTCGTGAGATATCACGGTTTTAATCATTAGAAAATTCATATTTTATAAGGTATAATATATTTAGCGGTGGACGATGCAGAACTGCTGCTGTTTCATACATTATAGTATCATTATATGATGCACATAATCCGAAAGACGAAAAAATTTGTATAAGACGTTTCGATCCAAATCGTCGATGAAAAAAACTGATAAACCCAATTGCAGTCTTGATTTGAAAAACCTAGGCCAAACAGCAGTCATTATACAGTGGCCGATAGTTGTACATATTAATTTAAATTTGATCATTTTTGACCTTGAACCTTGACCTTGAATAATTTTTTTTGCAGAAGGAGGATCGAAGGGGATTTTTGTCATTTTCTTTATAATGATGTATTTAACGTCTTTGCGAATTTTGGCGTCAAATGTCTATTTTGACTGGACTAAAGATTGTTTCTTTGAATCCAAACCGAACCGAAGGATTCTAGAGTAGAGTCACAAGCGTAGCGAGTGATTCTAAAATAGATTCCTGAGTGCAGCGAGAGATTTATAGTTACTCGAGCTTTCAAATATATGTTGGCTTCCGATGTGGACACTCTCACCCTCTATGAGAAAATAAGTAAGTGCAACTTGTGAATCAGAATAGTAGTTTATTATAAGTAGGAAAAATGGAAAATCTCTTAGAGTTGACTTCTCTTAATCCTAACAAACATCTTTAGGAGATTTTTTTTATGTTTGTTACCTTAGATAACAATCGATCCTGTAAGTAGCAAAGGTCACTAAAAGATTGAAATACGAAGATACTAAGATGTTCAAAAGTGCCTATTATCACAATTATAGGTACTTTTGAAATATTGTGGCACCGACTTCAACAAGTTATTTCACACTTTTGAGTGTTAAGTCGGTTCCATTTTATGATTAAAATTTTAGTGTATTTTTTCTATGCAATAGTTAATTTGTTCGATCTAAATAGTCCAGTTGCTCACCTATAACCTGTACAGTATGTCTGACCAGCCCACTGGTGGGCGATAGCTGGACGGCCGACTCTTCGTTTTCTACTTTTATCTTATTTGCAAAAGCTTCCACGCACTCTGTGGACTTCAGCACGTGCTCCTGAAAAATATGACACTTACTTTCAACGATTGTTTCTGTTTTGTATCTTTTTAATATAAATTCAGTACATAATTTTGTCTGCTTGTGGAAAAAAATAAATGTTGGCACAGCGGTTACAACATACCCCGGCTATAGTGGGGAATGGCGCCGGTTCCAGTCCCGCACATGACTTTAATTTTTATACCACACCTACTCAGAAAGTGTCTCATTGCTCATTCAAAAACGTGTTATAAAGTTTGTCATTTCTCCCTTATAAATATGCGGCGGGAAAAGTTATATGGAACTTCATTCCTTCCCTCCGTAGCAGAAATGTTGTATGAAAATCCATACCTGCCCTGCTAGCACTCTTTTGTGTTTAAGCTGATTACAAAAAAAATACAATACTCAAATCTCAAAAAGATTTTATACCAAATAATTTGAAATAAGAGAGAAAGAATTGAAAGAAAAGTAGGATTTTTTTCGTACTGGATGTTCAATGAAAGAAGGTTGGCATCCTTTCTCTGCCTTACGATAAAAAGAGCGGCAATTTATTTGTTTTTGACTCAATTGATAATATAACAGTACGCTTTTAATTATTCTAAATAATTTTCCAAAATGTCGTCTGATAGTGTGACGATTTTATAGTGACGGCGCCACCAGATATAAAAAATACAGCTCAAAAAGTCATAAAGAACTTACTTCCTGAGTCTCGGCACAAATACGAGAAAACCTATAGGTACCTAATGATTTTATTTTCCTCGTGGGTGTAGTATAAAGCACTATGTATCACTCGGGATAAAGTTCTATTTCTGTTTTCGAGATTCCCTACATAACATACTCTCGAACAGAAATATATTGTTTTCTCCCCTCGATGTACAATGTACTATTTCTCTCGTTGTAATTTTGTAACGTAACATGCGGAAGGTGGGTCATTGAAAAAATAAAAATAAAAAAATTACAGGGTTGCGTTATGACGCAACCCTGTAATTTTGTTAACAAGTTTAAAGGTAATTGCAAAAATCAGTATTTTTGTAGTACAACGTAAGTTGAACTATCCCCATACGACGGTTAAGGACGAAAGTATAAATTAGAGTCACACGTCATATGTCATGTTGGCTTAGCGGTCAGAGCTTATTTTTTTTTAATGTTATATAATGTTACGCGGCCCACCTGATGTTAAGCGGACTAACCTCTGGCTATAACAGTTGCATTTCGTCACAAGTCACGAATTGCACTGCGCCCGTCACTTTGAGACATAGTTGTTAAGTCTCATGTGCCTGTAATTTCACTGGCTCTCATGGACTGCTGTCGGAACACACCGTTAGATGTTTGTCGACAGATTTTCTACTTGATAGTGGTCGCTAGCCCGGCGCGCATTCTCAAAATGCCCTTCCACCATGCGGTGAAGCTCAAGCCCACGGCGGGATTCGAACCATGGACCTGTTGCGCGGCAGTCCCTAGTCAAGGCCACTGAGCCATCACTACTTCATATACCGGCTTTAGGGGAGGATGGCGCGGGTTCGAATCCCGCACATGACTATTATACTATTTTTTTTCTCCTCGTTGTAATTTTGGAGCATGCATCATTGCTGAAGAACACAATATTGCAAATGGTTAAGGTGAGTATGTTACCTAATTTTTTGTTCACTAACAAATAAAAACAATATTGCAAAAGTTTACGTGGTGTGGCAATACGCCCACCGGACCTACCCACTGTCCTCAGGAATTTTCGTCACTTAACACCTCCGAAGTAAGCTAGTACTGATATGGAAAATAGTTCGCGGAAAAAAAACTAGATTCTTTAAACAATGTCGTTTCTGCATTAACGCCTGCCAAGCGTGTAAGCTTACAAAATTATTATAAGCATATATGACAGATTTTCTACCTAACAGTCGTAGTTAGCCAATATGAATTTTTTTAGCGAAAATAATTCTTTTTACTAAACCTTTCGATAATAACAAATACTTTTAAAAGTATCTTAAAAAAACATTCAATAATATTTAAATAATCGAGACCCTAACGCACGATCGAGACTTAATGTCTCGATCGTGCGCTCGGTGAGTCAAGACCTCCTGAAGATGCTTCGTTTAGAAGCGAAACCAGTCGGGTATTCTTCCGGTTAGGCTGCGTGATGTTTGTGACGTCACGTAGATAACAGGAAAATTAGGCGGAATTGTCACTAGATGTATAATTTTATGCTTTTTTAAGTGTTCTATTTAAATATTATTTAATGTTTTTTTAAGATACTTTTAATAGTATTTGATATTATTAAACATGGATTTCCGTCCAAATTAACGACTGAATCTATTCAAACCTTTCGATCTATATATAGTACGATGATGATAAAGCTACAAGTTGATTATTTTTTTTCATGTAACGGGTTCGATTCCCGGTCCAACTATGTGATTATTTTAATATCTATGAATGCAGTTTAAATTGTTTTTTATATTCAAATAATATTATCTTTCAGTATAATGTTCCATCTACAATATTTAATATACTTTCGCTCCATGTGGCATATCCGTGGGACGCCCTGCTTATAAGGACACAGGGGTTAAAATATTATATTTTATAAACCTACCCTACCACCATGCAAAAGGAGTCTACAACATAGTAATTAAACAACTTTAAACGGTTTAAATCGCGTATATTTTTCATTATTTTATCCCGACGTTTCAAACACATTGCAGTGATCGTGGTCACGGGGTGACTGATCACTGCAAAGTGTTTGAAACGTCGGGATAAAATAATGAAAAATATACGCGATTTAAACCGTTTAAAGTTGTTTAATTACTATGTGCAACAATCGCGAAAACCTAAGACAACATTAGGAGTCTACAACGTTATTAAACTATATGCAGTCTATGACCTGTGCGTCGGCTTGATCCCGGAAGGCCCTGCGGCAGTGTCCGCACGCGGGCACCCGCGCGGGCGCCGCCCGCTCCCTGTGCGCCCGCACGTGCATGCGGAGCCGGGACACGCGGGTCAGCTGCTTCAGGCAGATGTGGCATTGGTACGGTTTTATCTACCGGATACACACACACACACACATATAAAACAACAATCAGATTTGTTTTAACCAGCGGTATGCCTTTATTAAACAAAATACTACGTACTATATATAACACTACAGCTACTACAATAAAAGCATTTAGACAACCTATAAGTCATAGCAGACTCATAGGCAGTCCAAATGCTCCAGCCCACTACCAGTTGGCAGCGTGCCCAGCATGCTGGCAGCATTGCCCCCTTGAATTGCAATGCTTCCTTTCACTTTCCTTTGTTAGAATCCCGCACATGATTATAATTTTTCCCATCGTAAATTTGTAATTTTGTAATCTATTCCACAGAGCATGCGCTATTGCAAAAATATAAAAATTAAAATTATAGGGTGCCCCGTGGGGTTCCGGGTTAGAATTGCACCTCCCCATATCATCCCGTGGGTGTCGTAAGAGGCGACTAAGGGAAAAGTACTGGAAGGTGGGCAGAGCGCCGTCTAAAGAACTGCCAACTTACACTGCGATCCCCAAGACGCCTGCCAAGCGTGGGGATTATGGCAAATACCCTCCTTAACAGGGGAGGCATGTGGTGTTTGGCAGTGGACGATCCGGTTGTTATAATATAGTAGTCATCATTAACAAGTTCAAAACTAAATTTAATTAGTCTTGTTTGTAGTACAACGTAAGTTGAACTATGGGTGTCGCTCCATCCCAATACGAATCCCAAGACATTGTCACGTTAGCTCAGTTGGTCAGAGCATGCCCTGGCCCGGGTGGATGACGCGGGCTCGAATCCCGCAAATAACTATAACTTTTCCTCTACTAAATTTATATTTTTGTAAAGTACCCTTTTATCTAAAACACGTGCAAGTAAAGCAGATTTATACAAATCCAATGGGTTGGCGCCAGTCATACAAGACAACCTCTGGCCCAGCCTGCGTTGTTTGGACGAAGCCAGTAATTCTTAGATTTTCCTTTTTCCTTGTGGTGCAGCAAAAATGAATGCGGGACAAATCCAGCCGTTCAAAAAGAAAAAACTAAAAAATCAGCACTTCTATTTGTCAGTCAGTCGACTATTTTCGTAAGCATCACAACGCTAATCACGCATGAACAAATTTTATGTATGTGGCGTTACGATTAATTCATTAGTAATTTTTAACACATTAGTAATTTTAAGCAGAGAAATTTATTTTAATTTCTTTCAGGATTTTACCAATCAATAACTGTTTTACTCAAATTTAGTATTAAACATTATAAAAACGAATGTGCACCGATTTTTAGAAAAAAGATAAGAAGTTGTATCTAACTCGCTCATACAAATGAACGTTTACATATTATTATATTTAATTTCAGAGCAGAAATGGTAGTCAGATTCCGCTGTGTTTCCTGACTGACTTTGGTGCTTGTGCAACTTTAGTAATCTAGAACATTAAAAAAAAAACTAAATTAAGGACTAATTTACTAAAAACTAAATGCAGGAAATAGTAAAAAACTTTGTTGGCGATGTTTGAATTAGTATCTCTTTGGTTCATACTGCATATGAAGCAATGATGGCCGAGCGGTTATAACTGTGGACTGCCATGCCACAAGTCAATGGTTTGATTGCCACTGGAGCCGGCTAAGCTTCACCGCATCCTAGAAGGGTATTTTGCTAATACTCGCCTCAAGTAGAAAATCTGTCACCAAGCACATAACAGCGTGCTTGGCGACTGAGACCCATCTCTTGATAATTGATTACATTAATTTTCTTTTTATTAAGAAGCTTGAACTTTTAGTTTGTGGTTTCTCTTTTTCAGTTTTTTTATGCCTCATATATTGCCTTTGACCACAATCTCACCTGATTGTAAGTGATGATGTCGTCGAAGATGTTGTACAGGCTTACCCTAGAATTACTGGCTCTCAAGGACAGCTGCCGGAACACATACGACTCTTAACCACAATACCATGTTATTCAAGTTTTTATAAACTGTATCAGTCTGTTGGTAGACCAATAAAGAAAAAAAAACACACCGGCTGATTTTCTGCTTGAGGGTGGGAGCTAGCCAGGCCGGCATTCGCAAAATGCCCAACCAACATGCTATCACGACTGTCTTCCTAAGACAACAACCGGGACCGACGGCTTAACGTGCCCTCCGAAGCACGGACAGTGTACCTATACTTCTGCCTTAACACGAATCTGTCGTAAAAACCTGTGCAAAACCAGACCAAACCAGAAACGACCACCAGAACAGAAACTGCCGTAAAACGAATTTATGTTAAACATTTTTCTAATGAAATACCTGTAGATGCGTAACTCCGTGTTCGTCCAAGGTCTGTTTGTCCAAGAACCTCTTCCCGCACTTGACGCACACATAGCGGCGCGTGTCTGTGTGCGTGCGGCTGTGTTTCGTTAACGTCGCCCTGGTGCAAAATGTTCTTGACAATTATTATATTCAAATAAAACATTAAGAAAATTCAATCATTCAGCCGTTAATTTCAAATGAGCACCCACGACATTGTGTATATCCTGGCCTCGCTTAGTATCACAGTTTTAGCATACCACGTTGCCATGGCACGGGTCTTCTCCGAAAGAGAGAGAGAGAAAAGTTTGGGTTGTCTTACAACACTTGGGCCCAGTGCAGCTTAGCGGATAAGAAGTCTATCAGCTTACGAATAAATATGCAAAGAAATGTAGGTCAAGCTCAAAAACAGCAGAAAGCAAACCTTACCGCGGCGGGCGTAATAGTTTAAACAGTGTACCGTGCGGCGGACCAACATTACCTTCGACCAATCGGATGCGATCATTTCTAAGCGCCAAATCAATCGACCAATCTAATTGAATTAGAAAGATTGTGCATGTTTTATTAATTGTGAACTTAATGAGTCCGATATTAAAACGATAACTGTACGAAACTTACCATTCTTTATATATTAATTGCTAATCTTTTATGATTACAAGCACTACCGCGTACAAAGCGAAATCATAAATTTTGCTAATATAATAAATTTATAAAAAAAAACAGTCTTACGACTACCATCTAAACACAACAACTGTGACCGACAGTATAAAGATGTTAACGATTATCTTGCCTAAGATAGAAAGTCTTCTGGCAGTCGGGCAGCGGGCATTGCCAACGTTTCCGCCTGTCGTGCCGGAAGTGCACGTGGTCGAACAGTTCCGTTTCCGTGCCGAACGTGTCGTCGGCGCATTGCGAACATTTGTATCCATCCGAAGTTATATAAACAGCTGACGTGTTTGTGTGGAATTGCCTGAAAATATATATAAAGATTATTCAAATTATACTTCTTATAATAGAACCAAAGTAGAGCCAAAGTACTTCTTATAATAGAACAAAAGCTACCCATACCTGGAACATAGCAATGTCAAATCAAACCAATAAAAAGTTGCCTGTTTGTATTTATGCATTACTAGCTTTCCGGGCGCGGCTCCTATGTCGGTTATCGCGTTTTTTATATACATTTACCTCTTTTTGCGCAGCTGGATAAAAACTATCCTATGTTTTTTCCAGGGTCTCAAACTATTTCCATACCAAATTTCATTCAAATCGGTGCAGTAGTTTTGGCGTGAAAGCGTAACAGACAGACAGACAGAGTTACTTTCGCATTTATAATATTAGTACTGATTACATAGACATTAAAGTAAGACTTTCCGTTTAGATAATTTGTTTGAAAATCGTATGAAATGAAAACACATGAACTGATGTTTCGTTGGCGTTCTTTAAGACTACATAATCAAAACTGTCGGTACAGGTACGGTTTGGGGTTCCGTACCTCAAAAGAAAAAAAAGCCGAACCCTTATAGGATCACTTTGTTGTCCATCTGTTTGTCAAAACCCCTTTTCTCAGGAACGCGTGGAGATATCAAGCTGAAATTCATATCAAATGCTCAGATCTACTGTCCCACGGAGCTGTGAAAAAATCAAATTTCTAAGCCAACCCAAATAAAAGATACAGCTGTTTTTTGCCGCAAATTTTCGACACTCGCTTGTAAGTAATCACAAACTGGGTACTAAGATTTCTTTATCAAAATGTTCTTCACGTGCAACTTGAATTTTCCTTCTGTGATCATTGTAATATGTTTGGACGCTTTATTATAAAACCCCACAGGGACCTTTTATTTGTCTTTGCTAATCTAAAACCACTATTTTATCTTTTTTCCAAGTTGTCTCTATCTCAGCAGCAGCTCCCCACAGCAATACACCATAATTACATAATACTGTGGAAGTACGCGAAATAAACGAGCCTAGCAGTAGCTAGTAACGTATGTTAGCTATCTTATCTTACGAACTGCATATGCAGCAGAACTTAAGTCTTCCGGATAGATCATGTATATGTGGATTCCACTGTAAAGTTGAATCCATTTGGATTCCCAGGAAGACTCTCGCATTATAAGATCAAAGAGATTATATTTAATCCCCTAAAGTAATAGCAAAATATTTTATGAAACTTTATCAATAGGAATTACTGCCGCCGTCACCACTCAATACCGACCTACGGAAACCACTAAAACGTTCATAAAACATATAAATATTATAGAAATTATCGTATACAGTTTAATATTTTAGTATAGTAATATATAAACGGACACGACAGTCGGTCTTATCGCTTAAAGCTATTTCTCAGAGTCAAGAAGAGAAGAGTAAAGTTATACTTACATGTGGAACTTCAGTCTAACTTTAGACGTGAACGTTTGTTCGCATTCGTTGCACGTCAAGATTTCGGAATTCTCGTTCATCTGCTTCGGCTTCTTCTGAAAATACATTATCAATTTTAAAACTAAACAAGCAAATCTCTTAAAAACTAAAAAAACTGACTGTAGCGAACCATATGGATTGTATACATTTTCGTATTCACCTTTCAAAGCCTGTGATTTTGATAGCCCAATCTAGACAAAAATGGTAGATTTTAGTAATTCGAGGCAAAATGTGTTTTATGGACGAGTTCTACGCTTGGATTTTCACTTCGATTGCGAGGAAATGAAACGACGAATTATTAGTAATATATATCGATATTTTATTAAAATTGAAACTTATATTTGTGCAATGCCTTATACCGAGTATGATTGTTTCGAAAAAAAAATCTAGGTCTTTAATAATGTCCCACTATGGGTATTATTAATCATATATGGTAAGCGTCACGCTTGTTCATTACAGTTGCTGTCACCTTTCTCGTTCTGCTTGACATGCACTGCACTCGTCAATCCGAGAAGTTAGTTGTTACGTCTAGATTGCTCAGTCGCTACAGTGCTCTTCACATATAGTAGGGTTTGCACTCTACACCTTCAAGGCAGAACATCTGAAACTGCGGTGGTACCCACTAGGACGTGATATTGCTACAGATACCTACCACCTGGAATATTAATTCAAAAGTATGACATCTTACTTTTGTTTTATCATCGTTTTCTGATTCAGCAGTATGTCGCGGCCTTCCTTTAGCTCTCTGCAATAAATAAGTAAGAAGTCAAGTTTTATTTCTTATAAGTGGCATTAGGGTAGCCTTGGATAGTGTGCTTAGCAACCTCGAGATCCTTGGTTCGATCCCGGGTCAGGCAACTTAATGGATTACTCTGACAAATAAGTTTTCAGTAGCAGTCCCCAATCTGGAACTGTGCCTGTCTTACAATAGTCTCACTCTCTATTATATGGAACCAAAAACATTTCTGGCGAGATGTAGGCGTTTAGAAGGTTAGGGCAGGACCCCTACTAAGTAGAACATGAATGAAGAGTTGTATGCGATTACCGAAAACAAAACAATTCTAGGTATCTGCCTACCCCTCCAAAGGCATCCGGCAGCTGAAACAGTAAATCTACTATCATAAACGCTTAGTACAAACTAAAAAATCAAAGGTGTTCTATGACCCACACAATGAATACATTAGATACTCACCAGTAGAACACCTCTAGTATAAATGCAATATACTAACTATTACCTAATCTGTGTCGCAGGTGTTCTTATTATTTTTTTTTTTTTTTTTTTTTTATTGCCGATAGGCTAGCCTTTGACCACTATCTCACCTGATGGTAAGTGATGATGGGTCGAAGATGTTGTTCAGGCTAGCCTAGAATGACTGGCTCTCAAGGATAGCTGCCGGAACACACCGTTAGGTGCTTGGCGACAGATTTTCAACTTGAGGGTGGTAGCTAGCCAGGCGGGCATTCGCAAAATGCCCTACCACCATGCTATAACGACTGCCATCCTAAGACAACAACCGGGACCGACTGCTTAACGTGCCCTCCGAAGCACGGAAGCGCTCAGTAGTATGTCACCACCGGTCACCCATCCAAGTCATGACCGAGGCGGACGTTGCTTAACTTTGCTGATCGATTCAGAACGGCCAAGCTAACCTCGCTACGAGCGCTTCAAAAATTCTGTAATTTAATGCTTGATCGTTTGCATGCAGAACACCAAGACGATCGAGTTGGGTGTTCCACCACGCACATATTTTAAAAATCTAAACTATCGCCCGTAGAACACCCGAAAACCGTTGGTGTTCCACGGGAGATTTATTTCCCCCCTGGAACACTCAGGTGTTCTACGAGGTTTTCCACGGGCAAGTACCGGACTGACGACATAGAGAAAGCCAGGTGGAACCGATGCATGCAAATGGCTAATAGCCGTTCTTTGTGGTGTTCAATATTTTTATTTTCGTAACTGATTGGAGCTTTTGAACACTACCTCACCTGATGGTTAGTGATGACGCGGTCGAAGATGTTGTTCAGGCTAACCTAGATTATTATTGGCTTTCAAGAACAACTGCCGGAACACACTGTTACATGTTTGGTGACTGATTTTCTACTTGAGAGTGATAGCTAGCCAGTCAGGCATTCGCAAGATGCTCTACCACAATGGTATAACTGCCATGCCATCTCAAAACAATCTGAGAGCGCTCAGTAGTTATGCCACTGCGTTCACGCATCCAAGTCATGACCGCAGCGGGCGTTGCTTAACTTAGTTTATCGGTTAAGAACTAGGAGGAAGAATATATGGAGAAGACATTTATATTCTGTTGGTTGTGAGACAAGAATGGTAATATATACGCTTGCATTAGTTTGAAAGAGACAACATCAGTTTTTTTTGTCTTGCTCGGCGTATGCGATTTCTTTGTTTGCCACAACGCAGTTTTGTGGCAGACAAATTTATTCGGTGCTTGAAAGTGTCCTTTTTTCGTGTTAAACAATGATTTTGAAGTGTGTATTGTAAATTATAAGTTAAATTCAACGCTGCTGCTTCCACCAAACTTGTTGAAATGCAGAATTCTTGGCTGTAAAAACAGAACAGAACGAAATATGGAACACCTTACGTATCACATGTAAGTGCTATTTTTCATATGTCTTCACCATTCTTACACAGTCTATGCGAATCATAAATGAATTTCTGATCATAACATGAATGTCGGCGTGTTAAATTATTTGATAATCTTACATTTTACTACAAAATAATTTCTTGATGTTGAGATTATAATCCATAAAAATTAAGGAGTGTTCTTTTGTCTATCTGTCTCGCTCTACTATGATGAAATTTGTTTAAGGAGAAAAGAGAGTGTGAACATAGATCAAAAATTATACTTTTTCGAATTATAGCAATTTTCGGAATACCAGCTCATGACCGAAGATTTTTCCCATAAAAGTGGGTAATTTTGTATGAACCACTTTTGACCAATTATGCAGTAAAATTAACGCAATTAAATTTTGATTTGCAGTTTTCATAAGGAATGCTGTCCTTCATCGTGTATGGATTCAAGCAACTGGACGACAAAATTAATTAAATTAAAAATTACACAATTTATTAATTAAATTGTAAGTGGTGCCAAAATGTTGAATCTCGATGTTATTCACACATATGTTTTATATACCATAAATCTATAAATACATTATTACTTTGTTTTATTTAAAGTGCACACTATGAAAAATTATAGGTACGAAGGTTTGTATGAGTTTGTTACTCATACAAACCTTCAAGTCACTCAACGCCGAAGTTTTCAACGAAATTTAGCATATAGATTCCGTAGGACCCGGATTAATAAATTGGCTACCTTTATTCCGAGATATTGAGCATTATCGGGGGACTACGATATAACTATTCGACGCGGTTGAGTCAAGCTTAGCAAAGTTATCCAATAGTACCATGGGTTAAGTTATATATATATTATGCCATAGTTTTAAACTCTACCAAAAAAATATTCTGTACATTTTCAGTTTTAGAATCATGGTAATTTTCTAAAACTAGCTGACCTGGTTTTTCTGCCATCAAGGCGGACCGTTCAATCTGTAGCGAGAAATTCAAAATTTAAGTCTGTCTACTCGTATTTGTTGCGAGATCGAATAACATTTGTAGGTATTTAATTTACTCAAATCGGAGATCCTTTTTAGAGTATTTTGTTATTGTATCTTACATATATGTATCTGATTTCATATATTTCTCTAGTAATCTGCAAAAACAGTTAAGAAACAATTATATATAAGTTATGATGCCAAAATACTTTAGGGTATAATTTCCGATTTGCGCAATTTAAAAACAATACACGCACTAAAGTTATCCGATCTAGCAACACACATTAAATTTTGAATACCCCGATATAACAAATTGAACGGTTTAGTCCACCTTAAGGGCAAGACCGTAGTCAAAATAATTTCTAATTCGGGCGGAGCTAATAGAAATGGGCGTTTACTTTTAACTCAAAAAAATATTCAGTCGCACGGCGGCACTAGTCGCCGTACCACGGATAGCGTCGCTAAAATTGTAGACGTTTCGTGCGCTATTAGAAGCGGCAGAACAGAAGTGTAGATAACAACATTTTTATCTGCAGTTACTAAGTACTAGTCTAAGGTAAAAAAATATTATCACTTGTAGGTAATGATATTTTTTTAATAGACTAAGCGAAGCGAGGTCTCGGTGGAGGTCTGAGCAGTGTATATTTCCCCGTCAATGAATCTCGATTGCCTTAGTCGATCTTCTTGAAATTTGGTAGAAAGGTGCCTATTATGCATATCAACAGAATTTGCAGGTAAGAACCTGTAGGAGCTTAATTGGTTTGTGGTTTGCTGAGATTATAGGGTCCATAAAACGAGGTTATAATTTAAAATTCAAAAGTATTATCTCAATATTGTGCTCAAAAAAGTACTTTGACTTCATGAAGCGGTACGAAACACGGTAATATTATCTATACAGTATTTTTACTCGGCCCTGTCCTCGAAATAACTACCTACAGCCGCGCGGTACGTAAACATGCGATAGGGCTGCTCGCCTCCAGCATTTTAATTACATTTGCCTACTTTGTGTTTTCATTTTGTTTTGTGATTGTAAATATACTTTTTTTATATAAGCAAACTAGTGATTCGCCCCGGTTTCACACGAGTATTTAACAAAAAAATCAAAACTTATAAATTCAACATATAAAAAACCAGTTATTGTGACATAACTGTAATAGTAAGACTTATAGTACTGCGGACTTTTTTATAGATGTCTTCTATAAAATTGTAGTATATCATTTGGCTCTATTTTCAATGATTTCCGTGGCGTATGCGATTTACCTAACGATTTTTTTTGGTATTTTTTTCGCTCTTTATGTTACGTTATCGAAGTTTACATACGACCTAACTTTTTGAAAATCTTCTATAGCCTATGTTCATCAGGGATAATGTTGGATTCTCATGGTGAAAGAATTTTTCAAATCGGTCCATTAGTTTCAGAGCCTATTCAATGCAAACAAACAAATGCACAATCAAATTTTTCCTCTATTAGTTTGGATAAAATACTTTGTAAATTGAATAGGAAGTGTGTAAAAATGCGTGTTGTTTTTCATTGGTAGTAAAAAATATTTGCACTTAGACTGAAACGTATGAAATGCTTTATTATTGAATTTTAAAGTATAAAGCTTAATCAAAAATTGTTTTGGCAAACATGGACAAGGTGGAGAACAGGGAATATCTTTTACTTGGTTATAGATACCTGCAGCTATTTTACAATTAATATGTTTTATTTGGACGAATTCATGCAACCAAAAACAGCACAACATATCCTACTCGTCATATTAAATATGTACTTGAACTTATAGGACGTTATCCGCACCAAACACTGGGTTACTGTCATATACTTACCAACTCTAAAACAGAAACATGCAATTTTACTCTTGATCATATTTCTATATATCTATTATCTATAGATAAATAAATATTATGCATAGGTATAATTTCAGTTATAGAAAGTCATTTTGCAATTTTAGAGTTTATTTATGAGATAACATAATAAATACAAATAATAATAAAATAAAAGTTCAAAATTTTAATAGAAGTATAATCCCAATGCAATGCTCAATAATAAAATAATAAAAATAATAAAAGATAACTGTAATGAATAGATTCAGGCGTTACTTTGCGGAAATCCATATTTAATAATAACAAATACTTTTAAAAGTATCCTAAAAAACATTAAATAATATTTAAATAAAACACTTAAAAAAGCATAAAATTATATATCTAGTGACAATTCCGCCTAATTTTCCTGTTATCTACGTGACGTCATAAACATCACGCAGCCTAACCGGAAGAATACCCGACTAGTTTCGCTTCTAAACGAAGCATCTTCAGGAGGTCTTGACTTACCGAGCGCACGATCGAGACTGAATATGTCTCGTGATGTTTATGACGTCACGTAGATAACAGGAAAATTAGGCGGAATTGTCACTAGATATATAATTTTATGCTTTTTTAAGTGTTTTATTTAAATATTATTTAATGTTTTTTAGGATACTTTTAAAAGTATTTGTTATTATTAAAAGATAACTGTAATGAAACCGCCATATAAGATTCACCCTACCGCTACTAAAAGTGGTACAGGCAGAATCGTACCAAGTTTCTGAGTAACATTGGTTAAAGAACCCCACTCGTAGGTGCTTCAGTTATCGCGGCCATTCATCATGGAGACCAGTTGAAGATATGGAAAATACTCCCAAGTCAGACCTCAGCCTTCGGCCTCGCAAGTCACTCACACGAATCATATCACGAAAACCACTTTGTTATTTTCAGTTTAGAATACTTTTATTTCTACTTTTATTCTTTCCCCATGACTCCTTCCCATAGAACAATTTAAGTCAATGGTTTCTAAACATCTATGTATGGCGGCCATCTTAAAAAATGATGTCAACGAAAAATAATTTCTAAATTCGGAATAACGACGCCTAAAACCACCCAGATATTGATTTTCAGACGGATCGGAGCAACTTGAATTTTACCTGCCATCTTGAAAATGTCATTTTGGTTTTTGTCAAGTCTCATTCGACTGCTGCCATTAAAAGTTGTACGAGAAGAATTGTACCGGGGAACCCCACTTATTACAATATATAAAATAAAATTATAATAATAGTACACATTATCACTTTTGCTATGAAAATTGAAACTATCTACAGAAGTAGCGGTTCAAAAGTTACGGGTACATGCTTTTAGAGGTAGTACGAAAGAACAGCGGAGTCATACAGATGTAACACACATTTCAATCCGACTAACTACATACTAAGTATTTAACTTTTAAAGTCAAAGAGATAAAAGAGGTAAGTTCCCTTTATTTGAATGATTGGATATATAAATACCTAGAAAGTAGTTGGTCGTCTCGGAAAGTGTGTTAAGGGTATTGGGAATAGGTTCTCATTTAATTGTACAGTAACCTAATAATAACAAAATGAAATATTTTACCAAGGGTTAAAAGTCTAGATACCTACTAAAATAGGAATTAACAATGCCGTGTTTCTGAACTTTAATCAACTCGCTCAAAAAAGTTATTATAAAGATTTTATAAATCAATATAAACAAAAGTACTTCCCCAATAAATGTTTTACTTGAGTTTCAATAATTTATGACTTCCAAATTAACGTATGGTAAAAAAATATTGTAATATTTCGTAAAATAAATGCACAATAATGATGGCGTAACGAACGGCACAGATCCCACGTCCAAACGGCCCGAGCGCTGCGGGCAGACTGATTTTCGTTGCGATTTCTTCTCGCGATCAGAGAATTTTGTGGCAAAAATTCATAAAAATGTTTTCAACACAAGTTAGTAAGTAGTTCATTAGAGTACAGTATTAGCTATTTAAAAAAAAAAGAATCATTGCATTTAATTCAACTATGCCTCTTAAATTAATAAAAAACAATCTAAAAAGGGTCGCCGATTACAATTTATTACAGAAGAACTAATAAGTTTTAATAAAAACTAATCAACTAATTCACTCAATAAAGAATTAAAGAATATGATATATTTTTTTCGCACATTTTGAACTCATAGTTTCAGTACAAGAAGATTCCAAAAGTGCGCGTTTCACTACGGTGATCGCCTTAAGCAAGTACCATGCAAATGTATTTTTTCAGTAGGCGCGGCAATATTTTTTCTAAAAGCTTCATTGCAATTTGGGTAATGTTATGGGACACTGGCAATTCTGCAATATTAGGTATTTATACTCTGTCTTTATCGGGTATACGCGCATAGGTACTCCATCATAGATATTCTTCCTCCTGGGTTAAGAACGACAAACGCTTTTGAAAGATACAGACAGAAAGATAAATACAGGAACGCAACTTATATTTCTACTTGTCTTTTTTGTTAGTCTATGAGGCGTTATGAAGACTTTTTGTTTGTCTACGCGCTGTGAATAACACATTATATTTTGATAGTCTATGCACCGTTACTAACACAGCATATTGTGTTAGTCTATGTGCCTTCAATGTAATATTATATTTTGTTAGTCTATGCGCCTCTAATAACACACTATATTTTGATAGTCTATGCACCGTTACTAACACATCATATTTTGTTAGTCTTTGCGCCGTTAATAACACATTATATTCCGTGAAGATTCGAACTAACTGCCTATTATGATTCCAAAGTCACAACGTATGCTGTATAGGTCGGCCAGCGTATTGCTTAGTAATAGGGTCTCGATTGTGGGAATCCATGGCAGAAAACAACTAACCCTTATGAAGTCTTCTTTGCTAGGTACGCATATAGTGTTTTCTTCATCCGATTTCCTTTTCCGTCCTCGCCTTCTGCATTTGTGTGAAGAAAGAGTAGCCGGTGTTGGGAAAAATTGGCTGAAAATATATAAAAAAACAACCTCAAGGACACATACTCATCGTCGCCGAAGTGGTAAACAGGGATGTCTTAACATCAACGTTTCCCTGTCTTGTGAATAATTGAATGTATGTATAAGGCGCGAGCTATATTGCTATCAACCGTTCCAAATCTCGGACGATATTACTACTTTTTTGTTAAAAAAAAACATTAACTTGTCAGAGCCGGGGATCGAACCCAAAGACCTCGCCTCGGGATTCCAAAGCAAAGCCCTTTTTCACGACACAATTCGTCGAGGCAGTAAAACAATATATTTCTTTAACTAAATAATTATACGGTCTTTCAATGGCTTTCAGATTACCTAAATAATTTTAGTTGTAGTAGCTGTAGTGTTGTATATAGTTTGTAGGGTATGTTAAAAACCTTATTAACAAGGCAGTCAAAGAAAAATATATATTTTTAACTAAATAATTATACGGTCTACAATGGCCTTCAGTTTACCTAAATGCTTTGTTTGTAGTAGCTGTTGTGTTGTATATAATATATTGTACTTTATTAATAAAGGCACACCTTAATAAATAAAAATATGGCTACTTCGTTATTACGAGGTAAGGTACAAAAATGGGTTTATTCTGAGTAAAACTGAACCGGACGGTAATGGGTTCCGCAGGTATTACATAAGACCAAGCACGTCTGGCTAATTAGTGTGATTAGAAACTTCTGTTACAGCCAACATTCAAAATTACCTGCAACTAAAGCACTTGTGACCTTTCTTAGTTTTATCTTCTTTATTGCCGACCTAAAAGTAAAATAAACCAAATTAATTTAAAGTATATACACTTGTGCTAGCTGATTTTTGGATAGAAATTATTATTTTTATTCCCATTGCTTTTTGCTTGGCGGCAGGTTTTCTTACTTGAATTTCTATTTCAGTATTTATTAGAGTTAGTTGTATCAAATGTACCAGCTAATGATACCACGGCAAATAAACGGCACTGCATAGGGTAGGCATCAGCACAACAACAGCATTCAAGGCTCAGTTTCTTGGCTCGTTTTAATAAATGTAGGTATCTCAAAGTTGAGAAATATCTTAAGAGCAGTTTTTTACAGATTTTTCTTACATTAAAAAAGGTCGACCTCAATAGTTTTAGATGCATTAATTAATATGAGCCTCAGAAACGTAGCTTCACTCTATATTTCGAGATATAACTATAAAAGATGATGAGCGGTAACTAGCCTTCTATCACTATCTCACCTTATGGTAAGTGATGGTGTGGTATAAGACTATAAACAAGCTTTACCCAGAATAGGAACCTTTGTCAGTTATTATAAACCAAACTTCAAGGACTGGCTCTCAAGGACTGCTGCCGGAACACACCGTTAGGTGCTTGGTGACAGACTTTCTACTTGAGGGTGGTAGCTAGCCAGGCGGGCATTCGTGGCAAATCCTTCATTCAAACTATAGGCTTCCGATATAGCCTAATAACTACCATCATAAACGGAGACCAACGACGGCTCAACAACTCATTCTGCTATCTAGAACTGCTTCCTGAACACACTGATAGGTACTTGGCGATGGGTTTTCTTCTGAGGGAGGTAGGTAGCCAGACGAGATTTAGCAAAATGCCCTTTGCCACCATGCTGTGAAGCTCAAGGTTGGTGGGGTCGATCAAGTCTTTCTTAGACTTAATTTTTCCATCTATGGTTACAATGTTATAACGAAAGAGAATAGTAGAGAATAGAAAAGGTATACCTTCAACATATTCTGCAGTTGCCCCATGGCCCCTTCATCCGCGGTCTGAACTATCCAAATCTCTTCGTCACTACTCACACTCTCCTGCTTTACCTCCGTTTTTATTATAAGGTCTGGATGACTCTGAAAGTGATATAAAAATATATTAAGAACATATTTAGGAAATCGATTTATATATACACATAAAATTCCAAAATAAGATATATAACTATGTATTACTACACTGCATAAAAAATATGCATAATATATGTATATACGTCGATTTCCCTAATAAGATAACTAAGTGGTTATAAAATCTAAGTTGTGAAAGAGATATTTTACGTTCCATAATGTAGTTGTTTTCTGTTTCTAATAAAGAAATAATATAAAACTATTTATTGTTACACTGTACAGGGCGTCGCACGGAAAGTACCTTGAATATTGTAGATTGAGCATTTTACTGAAAGAAGAAATAATTTAATTTAAAAAACAATTTAAACTGAATTCATAGATATATAAATAATTATATGGTTGTTGAACCGGGAATCGAACACGTTACACGAGAAAATTAATCACCCTGTAGCTTTATCATACCGATCGAAAGGCTTCATCATAGGGATTTTGCTACAACATTCAAGATACTTTCCCTCCCTGTGGCATATCCGTGGGACGCCCTGTATACAACACTAAGACTAGTACTCAAAAAGAATATAACTATGACACAATCAAAATTGGCGGCATTATAACTACAAGCGATCTCTTTCAAGCGACCTTTTAAGTTAAACTAAGTAAGTATAACTTAGAATAAAAGAGTATCTCCAACCACCTAAGAAGACTACACGTACCTTTGTAGCTACGGGAAAAACTATTAAAGAGACTATCCATATACATAGAGGCTACGCTGACAAGAGCTGGAAAATCACTATTAGAATGCGTAGGTGTGAAAGAGATGCAGAGACGGTAAAATCGCGATGCATTTGGGTGAAAGATTAAGTACAGCTTGTTCACACTAAACTATTAACACGGAATAGATAGACCAGAAAGAACACTCCCCAAAGCCACTCCAATAAATAAGCGACTTTAGCTACGAAGCAATAGAGTGTACATTCGCAAAGCACGGAGTACCTAATATTCATATTCACCTACAAGTTGTCTCTCTTTCTATCGCATGTGCACGCATAGCTCTGATCTCTTCTGACGCGGCACGCACGTACAATAAGCCCGTCCGGACGGATACGCATATGTACCTGTAGCGACGTACCGCGGAGTGCGGACTGAGCCGGACAATAGCAACTGTTATTGCTAGTTTTGTGTGAATAAGCGCTATCTTTCGATGAATACATTGCAAACGCTCGGTTCATAACTGAAATACGAGAATATACACTGTTTGCGCGCAAACAATTTGAACTGATTAGCGGTCGCGCTTATAACATCTGATAACTGTCAATCTGCTTCTTCGCAATGAACCCAAAATAACCTTCACTTCAATTATCGATATTAGAAGTATTGCATTTCAAGGCAATTATTTTGTTAGCAAGATGGTTTTACGTATAAAACTAACTACAACAACTAAATCTCCATACCTATATGTCAATAGTCATAACACGACTGCCCAAAGAGATAATAAGAATAAGTTACAATTATCTACAAGATTACATTACACAGTGGTACAAATATTCGTGGAATGGTCTTATAGAGCACATCAGTCATTGTAATCAGTTTGCATGCAGACGTGCAAATATTTAAACAAGTTTGTCACAACAATTTGCTTATTTCTTAATAACATAAAAAAAAAATATGCAAGCGCCAGACACTTATATAAAGGAGTGTTAAGTTCTCAGGGTTCTTGTATGTATGTACGTGAGCTTCTTTATTAAACCATAACTTTTTAACGGTCTAACCGATGTCAATATAAGATATATCGTTTGATTCGTATTGACAGCATAAGTGACACTAGGTACATAAATATAAGTAAGAAATCAAACTGGCGAATTTAGACGCTATATTATGAGTTTATGTTTTTTTCTTCCAAGCCTATCGAATGGGTTATTAAAAATTAAGGGCGTTAAAACACGATTCCATAAATATATAGTACTTGCAATTTTATGCTCAATGGAACGATAAAACGTTTAACGAATATAAATAATTCGCAGTGGGGTTTTTTACTTTTTTTATACTTGTTTTCTATCGTGGTTTCTGTTTAGCACACTATGAACCGACCGTTTGCGTGAATACAGTGCAAATAGCGCATGTTTGCGTGACTTGAACCGCGGGGTAAGACTGACGAGTCGTGTTGTGTTTTATCTACCACCTATGAAACGGAGCTAGTGTTACAAATTACAATATAGACAGAACTTCCGCAACAAGAAACTAGATGTCACTACATACTACTTAAAGCGCGTCTATATTTCGCTATAAACATAATATATTAGTTAATATGTACATTTTTTTTCAAATTAAAACTAACCGTATCTGTGTTTGAACCCTTCTTATCCAGTTGATTATTTTGTGCCTCATCTAAAACAACATATCAAATTAATACAGTTTATATACAAAGTGTACGCACATGGTATATTGAAAAACATAGCGTTGCTTGCCAGGTATTTTTTTTTCTTAACCGATGAACAAGGTTTAGCAATGTCCACGCAGTGAATTGCTTGGATTCGTCAATTTTAAAATATAGTATATGCCAAATTATGATACTATAATCTGCTTTTTTAACAAACGAGTACCGAAAATTTTACTGCGTTGCTATTGGCCCACGTTATCAACATAAAGTTCTTTCTACACGAAATCTGTAGTTACATGTAGGTACATTCAGCAGTCTTCGACTACCTGCGCGTCGAAAAATATTGCTTGTAACGAATGAATACTAAAGTTGCAACTTTTGAATTAGGGTACCTAAGCAAAACAAAGATCGATTGGAAAAAATGTTGTAGCTAAGTCAACAAATCGTCTCGTCATACGTTTGCCGACGTATCACTGAGAGGAGTGTGAGTTGAACACAATTGTACTCGTTTGGTCTCAAGTGAAGGGCTATGGCAGGAAATAACAAAAGTTATAAAATTTATGAAGTCTTGAACTGTTTTGTTACAAGGAGTAACTAAAGTGGATAGACAAAAATGGCGGTCATGTCTCAATCATGTGACAACCAAGATAGAAACAAAAATGTACGGAGTCGGCAATCATGCACAAAATATATTAGAGCAATTTATTATTGACGTATCTGCAGAAAGTTCATCAGAAGGATGACGATATTTTTTAAGATTACAAGAATTGTAGAAGAATTATTTCATTTAATGTTTTTATGTATAATATATATACTATTACAATTGTGTATTATATCATAACCTCGAAAAAATTGTTACGAGTATGCAAATTTAAATCATAAAATAATAACGTAATTTTTTCTACAGTAAATTTTAGAAGTAATCAATATGAACGGGCCATAACAATTTCAAAACAAGAACAAAGGCATTGACCAATGACGGCAATGAACCATCTCACTCTGTCAATATCGGAAATGTGCGAGAGACATACTCAGTACTCGTTTGTTAAAAAAACAGACTATAGTAAAAAATGCTGGATTACAATGACAATAATGACATAATCAATGTTCACGCGTTTCATAGGACGCCGTATTTCATTCAACACCTTAGTAAAAAAATAAGTTTTGATACATATACAAACACTTAATTGACCGTCTGAGCTAACATGACAATGACTCATAACTAATGTAATTTTTCCTCTCGTTCTAATAACACCTATAGTTAAACTTACGTTGTACTACAAACAAGACTAATTTTGCAATTATTTTTAAACAAGTAACTCTATAATTTTAATATTTTTATTTTCGTAATAACGCATCATTACATACAAAATTATGAATTTACGAGCGAAAAAAATATAGTCATGTGCGGGATTCGAACCCGCATCATTTCACCGCTCTCAATTTTTTATGCTCTGACCGACTGAGCTAACATGACAATGACTCGTAACTCTTAGTTTTCCTCTGGTCCTTTAACCATCGTATGGGAAATTGTAATTTTGAAGTTCTTCAATTTTAAATGCTTTTGACAATTTAATGACCATTCACAAAATATATGTATAATTTGTAATTGTTGAATGAGCACATTTCCCGGAAAGGAGTTGGCAACACAACCGTTCTTGTCGTCTCACAACAATTTGACGAAGCGTTAGGACAGCAATCGTTCTTCATGCATGTCAGAGGCCTACGAGCGGTCTTTTTCCTATTCCTCATAGGTTAGCCTTTGACCACTGATGGTAAGTGATGATGTGGTCGAAGATGTTGTTCAGGCTAGCCTAGAATTACTGGCTCTCAAGGACAGCTGCCGGAACACACCGTTAAGTGCTTGGCGACAGATTTTCAACTTGAGGGTGGTAGCTAGCCAGGCGGGCATTTGCAACATGCTCTACCACCATGCTATAACGACTGTCATCCTAAGATAACAACCGGGACCGACGGCTTAACGTGCCCTCCGAAGCACGGAAGCGCTCAGTAGTAATGTCACCAGCTATCCACATCTAACTCATGTCATGACCGCGGCGGACGTTGCTTAACTTTGCTGATCGGTTATGAACAGCTAAGCAAACTTCGCTACGAGCGGTCTGAACTAGTTCACCGGTTAAGAGGTCCACTACTAGCGCTTATATAATGATGGGTACATTTAATTAGTATATTTAAACAAACCTTGTGTCCCAGAAACAGTATTCATCGAAATGTCAATTGATGTTTCATTGTCCGGTCTGCATTCACCCTCTGAAAGTACACATGTGTCTAATTTTACTAATAATTTTCTTTTCAAGCATTGTTCAAGCGATCAGATCTACCAATGATCAGAGTACACAATGAAGAATGAAGCAGTCATGGCTCAGTGGCATTGGCTATTGACTGCCACGCAGCAAGTTCATGGTTCGTATCCCGCCGCGGGGTTGAGTTTCACCGCATGGTGGAAGAACATTTTGTGAATGCCCGACTGGCCAGTGACCACCTTCAAGTATACCTGTCCAAGCACCTTTTCGGTGTGTTCCGGCAGCTTTCCTTGAGAGCCAGTAATTCTAGGTTTAGCATGTTAACAGCTTCGACCACATCATCATCTACCATCAGGTGAGATTGTGCTTACCTATTAGCAATTAAAAAATATATGTTCGCAGCGAGACATATTTGAGCTTGCATTACGCATTTCAACCCGGCTCGTCAAAACTTTGAGAGAATGTACGATCGATGTACACTCAACCTAATCCCTCCATTTTTTGGTGTATTTCATCCGACAACAAGACGCACAGGAAAACGGCATCATCCGTATATATATAAAAATTACGTGTCACGTTGTTTGTCCTCGATGGACTCCTAAACTACTGAATCAATTTTAAATTTGATTTGCACACTGTGTGCAGTTTGATCCAAATTGAAAGATAGGATAGCTTACATCTCAATTACCCATGCAAAGCCGGGGCGGGCCGCTAATATATAATAAGGCATTACTTTACGTAAATCCGTAATTCACAAATAAGAAATATTTAAAAATATGTTAAGAAAACATTAATTTAATATTTTAGAATAACGATTAAATCTAGTCTAGTGACAATTCCACCCAATTTTTTGCTAAGCTTAAATTAATCATCCCTGGAGTTATATACTTATATATATTTATGGGTTGATCAAAACAATAATTTAATTTCTATTCTTAAAGTATTTGTTATAACGGCAACATTACATGGTCGACATTCAGAATATACGAAGCTCCTTTATATAACTTCATAATGCGTACGGCTGTCACTACTTCCCAAAAGCTATAATCTTGGACTTCAAGTACAACGAGTCTAAGGGCCTGTTTCAGAATTTTCGAGTAAGTTCCGGTTATACTACCCAGAACATATTTAATAAACAAAACACTATCTTTGCGTTTCACAGTCATCGATTTAGCATATCCATCGGTTAAAGCTTGAAACGCGCTGCATATTAACTGTAATTTTTATCATTAAGTTATTTTATGTGTTGCGTAGCAACCCGAAACTTTATTAGGACATTCTGAAACGGAGCTTAAGTAAATAATATCTAAGTGACAAATTGGGACCATCAACATTTGTACTTACTCTTGTTCAAAGTAACATTTTGCACGATATCTTTATCTTTTACACATTTTATAACGCTCTAACTTGCTTAGCTGTGTTTATGACTTGGATGGGTGACCGCTAGTGACATTACTACTGAGCGTGCACGTGCTTCTGATTCGGAGGCCACGTTTAGCCGTCGGTCCCGGTTGTCGTCGTTATAGCATAATGGTAGGGCATTTTGCAAAAGCTCGCCTGGCTTTCTACCACCCTAAAGTTGAAAAAGTGTCACCAGGAACCTGACAGTGAATTCGGGCAGCTGTTTTAAAGTGCCAGTAATTCTATGTTAGCCTGAACACCATCTTAGACCGAATCATCACTTACCATCAGGTCAATACTTAGTGATTTAAAGCTAGCATATCAAGCTATGACTAAATAAATATATAACACTTTGGATTTGGCTCAATGAATAAGCATTGCAATTCAACGGGGCAATGCTGCCAGCATGCTGGGCACGCTGCCAACTGGTACTGGGCTGGAGCCTTTAGACTGCCTATGAGTCTACTAGGACTTATAGGTTGTCTTAATGTTTTTATTGTAGTAGCTGTAGTGTTGTATATAGTTCGTAGTATTGTGTTTAATAAAGGCATACCACCGGAAAAAAAATATACTTTGGATTGTTATTTACCTTATTTCAATTTCTGATAGCCGTAGGCTGTTATATAAAAACAAGATGAAATTTTATCTCAACAAATATTTTTTATTACCTTTGTTTGGTTCAGTTTTGACATCTCTGTCCCTTTTTTCATGCACCGCCATTATATGACCTCGCAGCCATTTGAAGTTTGCATAACCTGTAATATATAATATATAAAATGTATTACTATTGTTTATTTTTATGTTTTTACATTCGCCTGCTTAATGATAAGCGTCACAATTGTTCACAGTTACAGTATTACCTTTCTCGTATTTCTTGGCACTGCGCTCGTCGTTCCGCAAAGTTAGGCCTTATGTCCCATACGCCCAACAATTTCATTTAGCACAGTGCCTTCCACGCCTAAAAAGATGGACTCTAAAGAGACCTACCAATATTGCTTTTGATAACTATCTCACCTGTTGGAAAGTGATGATGTGGCCAAGGATAACAAACGGGCTTAGTGGACAACAGGTAGTGGCTTTAAAGGGCGGCTGCCGGTGCACACCATTAGGTGCTTAGCGACAGATTCTCTACTCGAGGATAACCATTGGGGTGTTGCTGCACATTAAACACCAAACAGACTTCTTTTACACCTTTGCACCCGTAAGAAATAAAAGGACGCAAACACACAATTTTAATTTAAACTCGTGACTGTATATCCCAGAAAGGGTAGGCTGAGGGTGTATAGCAAATTGCGCTAAATATTTTTAAGGTTTTATGTAATTTGTAGCGAGCCTTATGCCATCCACTGTGTACTGTGCCGAATTTTATTCGACCCGTGGCTCAAAGTCAAACCCGGGACCCGCGATTTGGACTTTTATGCCACAACACCCAAAGATGCAGTGATAATTATTAAACTAGGTGCATCCTGCGGTTTCACCCGCATCGACAATGATGAAAAATGGTGACGATAAAAGAATCCTAAAGTGTTAATCCGAAATCTTAACTATCTAAATTCCAAGTTTTATCCCAATCGGTACAGCCATTTTGATTAGTATGACACTGACCATAATCACAGAGTGGACAAGGGAATGTGACGTCATCTTCCATTGTGTGTTTGTGAGCCTCTCCGTGGGACACCACTTCTGAAGTCGACGCGAAAATCAACTCGCAGAATCTGAAACATTCATAGCAGATCACATTAAAATATAACGACATGGTTGCATGGCGGTAGGGAATTTTACGAACGCCGGGATGGCTAGCTACCTTAAAGCATAAAGTTCATCGCCAAGCACCTAAGGGACCATCCATTAATCATGTGAGGCTTGAAAAGGGGGGAGGGAGTTTAGCAAAAACCACTAAATATCACAAGGGGGGCCCTTTGTGTATAATCAGATTTCAACCTTTTTAAATAGCTCCACGCATCAAAACACGCGGGCCGCGGTCCCCGATCGTGTCCCGTTGGATTGAGCGCGATTGGAGCTATACTTTTTTAAATATAGCAAAATCTTAGTAAAATTAACATAGAAAATTCACCTATACTGTACCGCTCCCCATACATTAGGAATACGACATAGTCAAATTCACGTCCCAAAATAGAGTGTAGTATACCAAAATTTGCGTCTCTGGTAGCGCAAATCAACTAAACAATTTAAATAGCATCGTCCCATACTAAAATTTTATACCAGACAGGTAAAACCTGTTATTGCAAATATTTTTGTAAGAAATTTCGTATATTCGTGTTGTCTTTGTTCGTTTCCTATTTGTGTGGTGTTTTTGTGTTTGGTAATTTGCAGCCGCTGGTGGCGGACCATCCTGCGTTGTTTCTAGGTAATTAGCATCAATAGTGAAACAGTTATCAACTTTTTACAGTCATAAAATTCAAAATTTAGTGTATTTTCAAAATTAAAAATCAGATTTCAACCTTTTTAAATAGCTCCACGCATCAAAACACGCGGGCCGCGGTCCCCGATCGTGTCCCGTTGGATTGAGCGCGATCGGAGCTATACTTTTTTAAATATAGCAAAATAATAGCAAAATAACTAACTTTAAGCTTTACAGTTAATTTTACCTATATACCACCTATATACCCTTTTTTTACAGCCCACAGGCTAGCTTTTGACCACTTCCTCACCTGATAGTAAGTGATGATGTGGTCGAAGATGTTATACAGTGCCTTTTCAGGGATAAATCAGGTATAGAAGCTATATAAAAAAACACCAATGATAAGTTACCTGCACTTAAGCTCCTTAAGATCAGGACCCCCACCACCTTCATATACTCCCAAAAACTTCTTAACCTCCTCATCGGCTTCCTCCAGATTGTCTATGATCTTGTCTATTTCCGGTTCCTGTTCTACTTCCACTATCTCCACGTCACTGGAGCTCTCTTTCCTGTCATCATTCACAATTATGACGTCATCGTCGTTGTCTATTGGCTTCGTCACTATTTCCCCATCAGAACCAATTTCGACTTTCACAAACTCATCTTTGCTTTTAATCTTCTTTTGTTTATTGTCTATCGTGTTAGGTTTGATTCGAATTTGGAAGTTTTTCGTCTTTTGGAATATGTATTGCTGGTTATTCTTTATGACCAGGTATTCTTCAGAGCTTAGGAACTGGTTAGCTCCTTTCATTCGAGATGGTTTAAAGTTATCGTTGAGACATTCGTCGCAAATCACTTTTAATTGAGACGCAACTATCTTCTGCGGCGAACATCTATGCATTTTCTGATCTTCCTTATCAAATATATAAAGTTTCTCTGTAACGATTTTGTCACAGATAAAACAGTTTTTATTTTCACCATCAGCAATCACAAGACCATCAACATCAATAGCTTTCGTAGAACTTTTTTGGACTAATCTTGTTGGATCAGTTTTACGTACATGTTTTCTTTCAGTCACTTCATAAGGTAAACTAGTAACTGGAGAATCCTTTAGAATGTTAAGGATCTCTTCTCTAGTGTATCTAAAATCTTCTTTGCTGTTGAAGTTGTCTTTGATCAAACTCCTTGGCGATTTGTTTTTCTTGGTAACATTGTTCAGGACAGCGTATGTCTTGTTGCTTCCTTCGAGGTATCTTGTAAATTGAGCTTCGAAGCCTGTTGTGTTATTGGATACCAGTTTAAAAGGGATCCTGTTTCCGTAAGTGTTTCTTGGACTAGCGCATAAGCTGCCAACAGGGCTGGCTGTAATTTTATAAGTTACCTCTTCAAATGTTACACCTACAATATCATCTTCTGCGTCATCATTAAGTTTAACAAATGGAAGTTTTTCTAGGGTCAAATCCATAAGGGTATCTTCGTTGTCGAAATGTATTTGAGATGCTTTAATTTCTGTCCCATCGTCTAATACATACTCTTCGTCGTAATTAGGGTTAATTTGGTCCAGTGTTTGGACCATATCTGGGTGGTTACGCTCCAGGTTCAGAAGGAATTGATAGACGTTTTCATTGAGATCTACTGGCTGGTCTCTGGTTAGGGATGCGATATCGATCTCGTAGCCAAGGACAGCGCTGTGAACAAGAAAAATAAATTATATATGTCAGGAATATGCATTCGAGCAATATAAACAGATGTCTGTATTTCTGACGAGACAATTGATCTTCATTTTAGCCCCTTTTGACTGTATCATTAAAATCAAGTCCTCTATCCAAGGACTAACCAAGTAATGTGTCCATGCAACCCACCTTCGACACTGTTGTTATTAGAAGCAATATTTTGTTGATAATTTTTGAGTTATTAATTTCCAAAAGTCATTTGTATCTTTTTCTAATAATTCTATTGTTAATAGATTATCACTAACAAAATCATAAAAGCCACTTTGATTTACGCAGTTATGCGAATGCTTAGATTTTACCAAAAGATCACAAAAATGTATTTAATTGTCGAAAAAGCATAAAACGCTAATATGGTTTTGTCGTTTTTTTTTACTAGCATTTTTTTAAATTTATAATATATTAAAGATAATCTGTTATCTGTGATAAATGTTTCTAAAAAAAAATATTTAAAGCACCCTACACTCATCAATAAATTCGGTACCTTAAGTTTATTTACGTGGTCGCAAGCCTGGATCATTCCACAAACGGAAACCCAATCCACTCAGTTTTGCATGATTCTAGCTCGGCTAAACTTTTTTTTTTTTGATGGGGCGAAATGCCTTCGCTCTACCCTTCACCATGGGGGCGGTGGAAGATGACGTGTGGGACTGGAACCCGCTAAAACTCCCTCGTGAGCTGTCCTCCGCCGAGGTGGGGCAAGACAGGGTCGCGTTAGCAGTCACCATCTTGTCCTAAACAACTTAACTAACACCCGCTTATGTCTAAGGTCTATCGACAAGCGTCTGATGCTGTTTTGACGTTGTCCTTGAGGGATCCCAAATGTAGGTCTGGTTTGCCACTGTTAATCAGTGTTGCTGTTTCAGGGACTCTTAGCGCTAAATCTAGGGGAAATTGGTGGTCTTTAAATACATGTTTTCTTCATTAGGGACTATAAAAATAAAGATATATAGAGACTTTTAGAAAGGTAAAGTACGATTCAATTGCTGAACTCTGGTGTCAGGGTGTCTCACATCACGCCAAATACGGCAAAGTTTTAGCTCATGTATTAAAACACAAGGACGCTAATCTGGCAGATTTGGCTATTACAGTCCTATCGGTGGAACATTCCAAATCAGAAATGGAGTGAATGTTTATTCAAATGAATATTGTTAAAATAAATTGAAATATAGGTCGGCGTCAACGACTTTGAACGTGATACTTATCATAAGGAATCAATAAGTATTTTGAAATAAGTTTGCCAGACAAAAACTGTCAACAGTCAATAGGTGTCAAATCCTCCACAGCAGCAGAGCCAGGCAACTTCTTTTGTAGAAAATCTTTTGGAATGAGATGTTGAAGACATTTTCCAATGTAAGGTGTTTCGAAAACCTACATTTAATTTACTCTTTTTTTAAACAAAATCAAAAAAAGAGTATTCAATATAATAACAAATACTTTTAAAAGTATCCTAAAAAACATTAAATAATATTTAAATAAAACACTTAAAAAAGCATAAAATTATATATCTAGTGACAATTCCGCCTAATTTTCCTGTTATCTACGTGACGTCATAAACATCACGCAGCCTAACCGGAAGAATACCCGACTAGTTTCGCTTCTAAACGAAGCATCTTCAGGAGGTCTTGACTTACCGAGCGCACGATCGAGACTAAACGGCCAGCTTTTTTTTTTTTTTTAGGGAGGACATAGATGCTGGCTACCGCCTGTGCGGTCGTCCAGCTCCACCGGGTTTTGGGCGAGGGCCTGGCCCTACAATAGCCCGGGAGGGAGAAGTGCCGAAGGCACTTCTCCCGAGACGGGCGTAGAAGGCGAAAAGCGCCTTCTACCTCCGTCTCCTGCGGACGCCGAAAACGTACCGCTATTATAGGAGGGGTTGACAGCGAGCTCAAGGGCACCACTGTGGTTCGGACCTCGGCTTGTCTCACTGTCGAGAGACATGGGGGGGATCGGAGCAAAATGCCTCTGTGCAACTGCAGTGTTGCACAATTGGGCCCTACTGAATAAAACTCTTTGACTATTTGGAGAGCAATTTATCGTGACCTTGTTTTTGCCTCGAGCTCGCCGGCGAGCTCGGTGTTTGATTGTGTGACCTCTAATTACCTCACACCTGGGGATTTTACCTCGACGACAAAACGGCCAGCGGCTAAACACGCCTTTATATAGGCCCGATCGTGACTCACTGTTCTTTGTTGTAGCTTACAATTGGTAAAGATATACGTTTTTATAGTGATAATTTTGTTTGAAAATATGGTTTAGTGTTATTTTCTATATCAATAATTAAATATACTTATAGATATAATATTACAACAAATTGATATACATTCGGATATAACACCGTGAGTCAAATTTCTACTTCTATTCTACTTCTAAATAAGTCCCGCACTTGGCACCTGGTCCCAATGTACCCAGCACACTCGCCGCATTACCCCGTTGTATCGCCAAGGAGATCTGTTGGGTCAAGAACCAACCAGATCGGGGGTCCCGCCCTCTCTCTCTTAAACGGCGGCCGAGGTTTAATTATATAAAAAGTAATAATTATATATCTATTCTATCTTATATAATTATATAACTAGTGATAATTATATAAAAAGGTTATTGAATTGTTAACAGAATATTTTTAAGTTATATATGGTATGTTTAGTGTTTACAAATATGAGAAATGTTGAATAATATAGTAAACAATATTAGGAAACTAGTTTTAAACTTAAAATTATGAAAGGGTCGCAGAGTGCCGTCAACACTGGTTCGGCGGGTAGCTCGGTTCGGCCAGCAGGCGGCTTCCACGATGAAACAGTCACAGGACCTGCTTGTAGCTACTCGGGACACGTGGGGATGACACGGTGGGTGGCGTGACTCGTAGCGTGACGTCATCACTGGTAGCTGGTTCGACGGGTGGCTTGGCTCGGCACGTTATGAAAAAATAATAAACAAAATATACAAATAATGTTTAAATTGTTAGGTTTCAATTTGATTTAATCTGTACTTAATTAAATGCTTTACATTTTTCTTGTAATTATTCAATTTGACTCCTTTAATAGCTTATTTGATAATTGCGTAGTCCATTAGACATTGATTTGACTGGTTACGTAATACTTGGAGGGGAGAGCAAACATGGCCAGTTGTAGGGAGAATTCGAGTCAGTCTTCAAAAGATTCTCGAAGTGGCCGGACGTTACTGTACTTAATACGCAAAGTGCCGTGTATAATATACGACAGTACTACATATAGGTATACAGTGTTTGATAGTGAGTTTACCCTAATTGTGGAAGATAAGTGTGAAATATAGCAGTTGTGACATGGTAAGCCGGAACTTTATTACAAAATAGTTTGTGGCGGCAGATTATCACTAAAAATACGTAACAGTGGGGATGAAACCAATTGAGTCTGTTCATTCAGCAGCGCGAAGCCTACACTATGTTTTGATATTTCTAACTGTTCTAATACACATAACCTAAACCCCTAGTCACAACAGTGTAAGATTTAAAACGTATTATAATCGAGGAGTTGATGACCGCTTTCAAATAAATGTTTGGCAAAATGAGACTGTTCGGGATGGTCGTTTCTAAACGCGGATTTATGTTCTTTATATCGGATATCAAAATGACGGCCAGTTTGACCAATATAAACGCTGTTACATTCGTCACAGGTAAGTTTGTAAACACCGGATTATTTACCGTTTTCCAGTCGTTCTTTACCGTTACATAAATGACGTAGATTTTGATTTGTACGAAAAGCTACATGGACGTTATTTTTCTTTAATATATTGGAATATTTTTGAGATATTGGCCCCATATACGTTAAGTTGCCTACGTACTTGATATTTCTATCAGAAGGGCAAGAATAAAGAAGTGACCTAGCCCTATTACGTTGTTTGGTCTGAATTAATCGATCAACTAACTGTTTATTGTAGCCGTTGGAAATAGCAATTTGGTATATTATATTAAGCTCTTTATTATAGTTGTCTTGGGTCAGAGGAACCGATAACAATCTATGGACATAACTTCGAAAAGCGGCTAATTTGTGTTGAATAGGATGACAAGAACTGGAGGGAATAGCAACATCTGTGTGTGTTGGTTTTCGATATATTTGGAATTGCAATTTACTGTCAACTCTTGTAAGCGTTAGATCCAAAAAGTTGATAGATTGCTTTGATTCTAATTCCAGTTTAAATTTAATTTTTGGGTGTATATTGTTAAGTTTCTTCACAAAGATATCAATTTGGCGGGAAGTACCAGTCCAACAAATGATTATATCATGAACGTATCTATAATAAAATAAAATTCTAGGTTCTTTTACTATGTGTTTGCACTCAAAGTCGTCCATAAAAAGTTCGGCCATAAGTGGACTTAAAGGTGACCCCATATCTAATCCCTCTTTTTGAAAATAATACTCATCATTAAACCTAAAATAATTTTATTTCATACAGATAGTAGTTAAATTTATAAGGTCATTTACTTCCCCAGGATGTAATCGTTGTTTCTCAAAATGATTCTCTAAGACGCGTAAGCAATTTTCGTAAGGAACGTTGGTAAATAGACTGTCGACATCAAGAGATAATAATTTGGCACCGGAACTTTTATGGACGACTTTGAGTGCAAAAACATAGTAAAAGAACCTAGAATTTTATTTTATTATAGATACGTTGATGATATAATCATTTGTTGGACTGGTACTTCCCGCCAAATTGTTATCTTTGAGAATAAACTTAACAATATACACCCAAAAATTAAATTTAAACTGGAATTAGAATCAAACCAATCTATCAACTTTTTGGATCCAACGCTTACAAGAGTTGACAGTAAATTGCAATTCCAAATATATCGAAAACCAACACACACAGATGTTGCTATTCCCTCCAGTTCTTGTCATCCTATTCAACATAAATTAGCCGCTTTTCGAAGTTATGTCCATAGATTGTTATCGGTTCCTCTGACCCATGACAACTATAATAAAGAGCTTAATATAATATACCAAATTGCTATTTCCAACGGCTACAATAAACAGTTAGTTGATCGATTAATTCAGACCAAACAACGTAATAGGGCTAGGTCACTTCTTTATTCTTGCCCTTCTGATAGAAATATCAAGTACGTAGGCAGCTTAACGTATATGGGGCCAATATCTCAAAAAAATTCCAATATATTAAAGAAAAATAACGTCCAAGTAGCTTTTCGTACAAATCAAAATCTACGTCATTTATGTAACGGTAAAGATCGACTGGAAAACGGTAAAAAATCCGGTGTTTACAAACTTACCTGTGACGAATGTAACAGCGTTTATATTGGTCAAACTGGCCGTAATTTAAAGAACATAAAACCGCGTTTAGAAACGACCATCCCGAACAGTCGCATTTTGCCAAACATTTAATTGAAAGCGGTCATCAACTCCTCGATTATAATACGTTTTAAATCTTACACTGTTGTGACTAGGGGTTTAGGTTATGTGTATTAGAACAGTTAGAAATATCAAAACATAGTGTAGGCTTCGCGCTGCTGAATGAACAGACTCAATTGGTTTCATCCCCACTGTTACGTATTTTTAGTGATAATCTGCCGCCACAAACTATTTTGTAATAAAGTTCCGGCTTACCATGTCACAACTGCTATATTTCACACTTATCTTCCACAATTAGGGTAAACTCACTATCAAACACTGTATACCTATATGTAGTACTGTCGTATATTATACACGGCACTTTGCGTATTAAGTACAGTAACGTCCGGCCACTTCGAGAATCTTTTGAAGACTGACTCGAATTCTCCCTACAACTGGCCATGTTTGCTCTCCCCTCCAAGTATTACGTAACGAGTCAAATCAATGTCTAATGGACTACGCAATTATCAAATAAGCTATTAAAGGAGTCAAATTGAATAATTACAAGAAAAATGTAAAGCATTTAATTAAGTACAGATTAAATCAAATTGAAACCTAACAATTTAAACATTATTTGTAATTTTTGTTTATTATTTTTTCATAACGTGCCGAGCCAAGCCACCCGTCGAACCAGCTACCAGTGATGACGTCACGCTACGAGTCACGCCACCCACCGTGTCATCCCCACGTGTCCCGAGTAGCTACAAGCAGGTCCTGTGACTGTTTCATCGTGGAAGCCGCCTGCTGGCCGAACCGAGCTACCCGCCGAACCAGTGTTGACGTCACTCTGCGACCCTTTCATAATTTTAAGTTTAAAACTAGTTTCCTAATATTGTTTACTATATTATTCAACATTTCTCATATTTGTAAACACTAAACATACCATATATAACTTAAAAATATTCTGTTAACAATTCAATAACCTTTTTATATAATTATCACTATAAAAACGTATATCTTTACCAATTGTAAGCTACAACAAAGAACAGTGAGTCACGATCGGGCCTATATAAAGGCGTGTTTAGCCGCTGGCCGTTTAGTCTCGATCGTGCGCTCGGTAAGTCAAGACCTCCTGAAGATGCTTCGTTTAGAAGCGAAACTAGTCGGGTATTCTTCCGGTTAGGCTGCGTGATGTTTATGACGTCACGTAGATAACAGGAAAATTAGGCGGAATTGTCACTAGATATATAATTTTATGCTTTTTTAAGTGTTTTATTTAAATGTTTTTTAGGATACTTTTAAAAGTATTTGTTATTATTAAATATTGATTTCCGCAAATTAACGCCTGAATCTATTCATTAGTATTCAATATGTTTTTTTTTTTAACTAACTTCAAATAAAGAAGGAGGTTTTGAATTCGACTGTATTTTTTTGAGTTAAGTCTCTCTTAAGTCTCTTTATATGCTGTACCGATTTTGAAGAATTTTTTATATTCGAAAGCTGGTGTTTGTCATGTGGTCCCATTTAACATTTAGCATTGAGCTCTGACGAGAAGTTAAGCGTTGAGTTGACTGAGTGAACCAAATATACTATAAAAATTATTATTTATTTCTAACTAGCTTTCCGGGCGCGGCTCCGCCCGCGCGTATGTCGGTTATCGCGCAAAAACATTAACCTCTTTTTGCGCAGTCAGATAAAAACTATCCTATGTTTTTTCCCGGGTCTCAAACTATCTTCATACCAAATTTCATTCAAATCGGTCCAGTAGTTTTGGCGTGAAAGCGTAACAGACAGACAGAGTTACTTTCGCATTTATAATATTAGTACTGAAGTACTGATGCATATTCGGTAGTAACAAATTAATCCTTTGAAACTAATATTATAAAGGCAAACGTTTGTGAGTATGTTTTTTATGTTTATTACTTCTTCACCCTCAAACGACTGGACCGATTTTGATAAAATTGTGTATGGTAGATAGCTAGATAGATAAAGTATCTGCTGTATAGCGTTAAGTTTTCTAATGATAGTAACGACAGAGAATGGGTAGAATGAAGAAATTTAAATTGTGCCTTGAGTTAGCGAGGCGATAAAGGATTGAACAGAATACTGTAAAGGAGAGATAATATATGAGCATTCCGGTCGACGACGAATAGGGAGCGATGAAAATCGGAGACATGATCATATTTGCGTAAGCCATATATAAATCTTATAAAAAAATGTATAGTATGGAGGTAGATAAGGCGCTAGATTAACACATATCATACATTTTATCAACATCCATCACAACGCGGGTGTAACCGCGGGGCGCAGAAAGTCCCTAATAATGCGTATTTTAAGTTAGAAAACCTTTTTTTGTTAATACTTGAATTTCAATGTGCAATAGATTATTTAAAGTGTAAGGGACAAAGTGTAGAGGAATCTTTCATTATAATACAATCTTGGAACATTTTGATGTAGGTATAGGCGTCAATAACAGTCACGCTGCCAACAGGTACTGGGCTGGAGCATTTAGACTGCCTATGAGTCTGCTATGACTTGTAGGTTGTCTAAGTGCTTTTATTGTAGTAGCTGTAGTGTTGTATATAGTTCGTAGTATTTTGTTTAATAAAGGCATACCGCCGGTAATAAAAAAGTCATATATATATCACTATGGGGTTAATTGAAATAGGTCAAGTCTTACATTCCATCTCGCATATATAACATTCCACAACTTATTATGGTATTTATATGAGAGCATTTAAAAACTAGTTTCATCCGAGATCACCTATAACAGGGGTGAAGGTCAGATAAGTAGTTAAGCGTGACGCTTTAAGAAATTATACCATCCAAGTCGTATTTATTTGCTTTTAATTGGCTGCTAGTTTTTCTCTCTTTTCTGTAATAAAAAAATATCTATTTGTCTAAGAGCTTAGATTTGATTATTTAATAATACTTTATTTATATCAGTTAAAATTATATTAATTGCTGCGTTTTATATATGTTACGGCTAGAACCCGAAGCGCGGCTACGTCTAGTTTTAGCCGGTTAGGACTAGGCGTAGCCATTTACTCTTGGTTAAATCTAGTATTAGCCGATTGTTTTCGGGTAGAACTAGATCTAGCTGGTATCATTCCGGCTAAAACTAGGTCCAACCAAACCCTAGTGGCTGATACTAGGTTCAGCTGATATCATGGCGGCTACAACTAGATCCAACCAATTCCTGTTGGATAAAGCTAGATATAAACAAATTGAAACGTGTAATAGGCGACTAGATCGCGCAAGTCGTGCGCCCCTGCCAAGTTCCTGTTAAGTATTTTGTGCAACTTAAAATGTCACTCAAGTTTGAAGAATTCTTATAAATAACTTGTGTTGATTTATAGAAGTGTGATTGATTATAATACTATTCATTAAAGTTACAAAAGATACAACTATTAAAAACTTATCTTGATTTCAAAGTGTGATAGAAAAATAATAATATTTTTTAAAACTATAATAAAATTTACAAATAAATTCCGATGCAAAAAAAAATTTACACGTTGTTCCTATTAAGTTAAAACAGCCTTCATTAATAAAAGTCAATTATTAAAATAAAGTTGTTGAATTTTTTTTCTACGTTTCGTATTATTGTATCTGTAGAGAGAGCAATATATAATTTCTTGATTTTAAAAAATAAAAATAATCTTGTTGAATAATTTCGACCCAAGGTTACCAGCATGTTTATGATACCCCTAGTACGGCTACAACCAGATCTAACCACCAGGGACTGGTTAGATCTGGTTGTAGCCGCCACGATATTGGCTAAACCTAGTATCAGCCACTAGTGTTATGTTGGACCTAGTTCTAGCCGGAATGATACCAGGTAGACCTAATTCTACCCGAAAACAATTAGCTAATACTAGATCTAACCAAGAGTAAATACACTTACACAAAATACACTACACCTAGTTCCAACCGGCTAAAACTAGACGTATCCGCTCTTCGGGTTCTAGCCGTAACGTACATAAACATTGAAGTTTGATATAGGTGCTAAAAAATAATTTAATTAACGTTTATATTAATTGTACATACTTCCTATATTTTTATTTGAATTTTATAGTCTACATCCTCAATCAATATGTCAATAAAGTTTTTAATTGACAATATTAGTCTACTTCTTCCTCCCATATTCTGCGCTATGTGAGGTCAGCAAAACATGACATGACTCGCATTTACTCTAAAAATTTTTATCAAGGGTGCTTTTTAAACGACTTAAAAAAAATGGAACCGACTTCAACACCCAAAAGAGTGTGAAATAACTTGTTTAGGTCAGTAACATGATAGTTCAAAAGTACCTATTATCACAATATTGTGCGCATAGTACCGACTTCGATAAGTTATTTCACACTTTTGGGTGTTAAAGTCAGTTCCATTTTTTTTTTTATTCTTTTTAGGGACCCTTGCTACTTACGGGATCGATTGTCATTCATTCAACGAATATATCATCAAGATAGGTAAATATTTTTCAGTTATTGGAGTGTAACTCATAAACGGCTTGACCGATTATATTGTCTGAGATAACAAACATAAAAAAACAGATGAATTGAGAACCTCCACCTATTTTGGAAGTCGGTAAAAAAATTGAAACGGATAATATAACAATGCAGCTTGTATACAATTTCTCTGATACTACAAAATGCCAAGGGCTCGACGTGAAGCGTTGACATTTCAAAGCTGACCATTTATTGTACTTTCCAACCTGTGTCGATTAAATTATTTATACTTCAAAATAGCTTCGGTATTGCTACGACAGCTACTCGAATATTATCGCATTGAGAACAATACTCAGGAAATTGGGTATGGCGCTTTTAGGGTTCTTTAGCCACAGGACAAAACGGAGCCCTGTTAATGACACTCCGTTGTCCGTATGTCCGTCCATTTATCTCGTAAACGTACAATACTTAAATATACATAATTTATGAAAAGCACCATATCCTCTATTTAAACAAAAATATAAAAAATTAGGGTTAATAATATATGAAGCGTTGGTAGCGAAGTTCGCTTAGCTATTGTGAACCGATCAGCAAAGTTAAGCAATGTCCGCCGCGGTCAAGAGTTGGATGGGTGACCGCTGGTAACATTACTACAGAGCGCTTCCGTGCTTAGGAGGGCACGTTAAGCCTTCGGTCCCGGTTGCTGTATAAGGATGGCAGTCGTTATAGCATGGTACCATCCTCAAGTAGAAAATCTGTCGCCAAGCACCTAACGGTATGTTCCGGCAGCTGTCCTTGAGAGACAGTAATTCTAGGTTATCCTGAACAACATCTTCGACCACATCATCACTCACCATCAGGTGATAGATATACCATAGTGGTCAATGGCTAACCTATCAAGCATAAAAGAATAATTGAGATTTTTAAGTCTAAAACGGCACGCCCCTCCACTTGACGTGACTATTGCCATTCACTGCACGCATATTGAAAATCACTGCACGCATATTTGTGCAGTGATTTTACTTTGAACTCGGATATGTTTGCGCAAATTGCACACCACACTATGGCTGAAAGACCAATGATTTTTAGGGAAGACAAGTATATTATATGTTGTCGCCGCACAACTCCCCCGGACTTTGGGTAACGGAAGGCCCTCTTATAACTCAGAAAGGCATTTCCCTTTTTTTACACGACTGCCCAAAAAAGGAGAGTTATGTTTTCAGGGATCATGTATGTATGTTTGTGAGTTTCTTAATTCCACCATAACTTCTAAACGGGTTAACCGATTATGATGTAAGAGATATCGTTAGATTTGTCTTGATAACCCAAGTGGCACTAGGTTAATAAAATAAATGGAAAAACATACTGGCGGAATTTAGACCTCATATTGTGAGGTAAAAAAATAATATTTTTCTTACAAACCCATCGAGTGGGGTATCAAAATGAAGAACTTTAAAAAATGACTCCATGGATATATATAACTTGCAGTTTTGATTTCAATAGAACAATAAATCGCCTAACGAAAATAAATAACTTGTAGTCGGGTTTTTAAATTTGTTCATTAATTTATACTTGTTCTCCGAAGGTTGTTGCAATTGAAATTATATGATAAAAAACATTCAACTAAAAATGTTTTTTTAGGACTAACAAAAGTCAAATCTAAGAGATTGTTAGCGTTTTTCCAATAACCCTGTATATACAAATGAAAAAATGTATTAATAATTTACTGCGGAGAAGTGCGCCTTCATGACTGAAGGTTATGAGAACTTTATACAATGATGGCTCAGTGGCATTAGCTATGGACTGCCGCGCAGCAGGTTCATGGCTCGAATCCCGCCGCGGGCTTGAGCTTCACCGCATGGTGGAAGGGCATTTTGCGACTGCCCGACTGGCGAGCGACCACCCTCGAGTAGAAAATCTGTCGGCAGGCACCTAACGGTGTGTTCCGGCAGCAGTTCTTGAGGGCCAGTGAAATTACAGGCACATGAGACTTATGAACTATGATGTCTTAAGGTGACGGGCGCAGTGCAATTCGTGATTTGTAACGAAATGCATCTGTTATAGGCAGAGGTTATCCGCTCAACATCAGGTGGGCCTCAAGCTTGTCCCGGCACAATATAGTAAAAAAAATTTACCCATGGAAAGTAAACGCACTCGTAATAAGATTGCTCTGAAATATAACATCTCTCAAGCCCTTGGCATTTCGACAGAGAAATGATATACATCTGCATTGTTATTGATTCCGTTTATGCGCACTTTTTACGGAAGGGCCTAGGTCACTATGGATTGATATAAAACCTATTTACATACTTTTGATATACCGAAGCGTACGCTATTGAGGCCTCTACTTTTTTAACAGAGTTAAAAAAAGGAAGATCTTTAATTGGACTATTTTTTGTAAAATATATTATATTACCTCATAACTATTTACAGGATGTACCTATTTTGATTATTTTTTTATATTCGAAAGATAGTGCTTGTCATGTCTAAATTTGAAATCTGACGAGTGGTTTCTAAATATGATTACAAGCACTATCGCGTGCTAAGCGAAAATCATATCCAACAAATTATTAGAGTACAAAATTGTATGCCCTCGGCGGGGATCGAACCCGCGTCCTCCGATATCACGTCGGATGCCTAATACCATCTCGGCCACCTGGGCCTTGGCATTTCTGGCGAATTTTTGTGAAACACTTGTATTACTTTAGCCGTCATGGGGACGGTGCGGGGCCATCAACCAGACTACTAGACTTCATCGGATCGAAAGAAGTTGACCGCCTTTGGCAAAAAATGTTGTACTCCAATAATTTGTTTGATCTGACGAGTAGTATTTGAGTTATTCCTGTAATGCGTATTTTATGTTTGAAGTCGGTTATTTCGTTAAAATCAGGTAAGCCTCCTACTTATTCGATCAGAATAAGATAAATACACTACATTTTTGTAATTATTGCACCAGTTGATAGTTGGAAGATTAGTTTTCCAATTAATTCCCAATTCTATGTACTTACCAGAAGTAAATGGAATTGGGGAAAATAAAAAACTATTGAGACACTAAGCCAAGTCTTTGTTCAATAGTGGACGTCTTCCGGCTGATGATGAGACTCCAAAGAAGGTAACTGAACGGGTGTTAAATCAGTCAGGGCTGCGGAAATATCTCATCGTCTCGCCGACGAGATATTTCCTGTGTCCGAGTGGAATAGGCATCCGGCGTGAAATCGGAACATGCGTGTTCGATTCCTGCCCGGGACAAAAAATATGCGCGTTCCACTAATTTGTAAATGTGATTTTCGCTTAGCGCGCTATAGTGCTTGTATATTTAGAAATTAAGTACATAACAGTTGTAATTTGTTTTTTTTTTTGTTGAATTAATAACTATTTAGTGGTAAATTTTTGAAAAGAAATTACTTTAGATTCAAACATTATTAAATGTTATAATATATACACTGACCGGCAAAAAACCCACATTAGTAAATGTACTGTAACAGCCGGATTGTCCACTGCTGAAGACAGCCACCCCTATTAAGGGGGTATTTGCCATAATCCCCATGCTTGGCAGGCGTCTTGGGGATCGCAGTGTAAGTTGGCAGTTCTTTAGAAGGCGCTGCTGCCCACCTTCCAGTATTTTTCTCCTAGTCGCCTCTTACGACACCCATGGGATGATATGGGGAGGTGCAATTCTAACCCGGCACCCCACGGGGTAGTACGAGTTAGTAAATGTACTCGTAATTGGGGACAATAAAAAAATATTGAGACTCCAGAGACGGTAACCGAACGGGTTAACATGTGCTAAATCAGTCAGGGGTGCGGAAATATCTCATCGTCTCGCCGATGAGATATTTTTACGAAAATAGCTACGTTGCGAGGATTGCAGTTAAGTGGCCGATGTAGGAGCTTCTAAAGGATAATAAATCTGAAACTAAGTTCAATCTCAATGCGCGCTTTGCATGGCAGTTACTATACCTTTTGTTTAAGCAAATAATTCAAAATATAGAGGAAATCATACTTTTCAAATGCATGCGGTTGAACTATAAAAAAAATCGGTCAAGTGCGGGTCGGACTCGCGCACGAAGGGTGCCGTACCATTAGCTATACACCATTAGACTTCATATTTTAACCTTTTTTGTTTTAGGGCGAGTCCGACTCGCCAACTTTATGTATTTGTTGTTATAGCCGCCACAGAAATACATCATCTGTGAAAATTTCAACTCTCTAGCTATCACCGTTCTTGAGATACAGCCTGGTGACAGACGGACGGACGGACAGCGAAATCTCAGTAATAGGGTCCCGTTTACACCCTTTGGTACGGAACCCTAAAAACGGATTTGTTGACAAAATGTCCATAGGCATTTATTTTTTAATCCAAACAATTATCCACCGAATAGGAGATACTAAAGGAGTTTAACTTCAAAGAGACCAATATCGGGGAATCGCCGCTTAAATCGAGATTTTTGTCTTACATCCCTGTTAACGAATTTAGCGCCGCCATCGAGATATATTTATTGTATACCAATAGGCACCGCCTGTCTTTTGCATTTGTAAGTGTCAGTTTAAGTTTGTTACGAATAAATAGCATATATTCAATTTTGGCAATACATCTTCCCGATACGGTTACATATCCTTTTTGAGGTCGTAAAAGGCAAGTAAAGCAAAGAATGCGCAAAATGAGGAGCACAGTATGCCACTACTCAGGTCGACGTGAATGTGATTTTGCTGCACGTTTGGCGTATAACCGCACGGCCACAAAAACGAAGCCTAATCTTGTTACATTAAAATTTAGTTCTTGTGTCGTCAGCAGTTTTGTAAGGGAAAACATTTTTTTTATATTATGTTCTTGCTTTGTCCTGTGGACTGACGAAATCGAACAAGTCACGGATAGCCAATGGTTACAAGCGGCTAATAGCCGTTCTTTATGGCGCTCTATAGGGGAGGCTTTTGTTCAACAGTCGCCGTCTTCCGGCTGATGATGCTGATATTGTCCTGTATGTTATAATAGAGAAGGTATATTGCGCAGACCCCACAAAGGTGGGAGATGGGTTGCAAGTTTAGTTCAAATTATCTTAGGCAATCCTTCGTTACTAATTTAAGTAGATAGATACTATACCTACGTTCTATATTCAAAACTTATGCTCTAAGTAAGGTCATGTGCCATCTCTGTTGCCCGAATAAAGAGTCACACTTTAATATTCCCTGAATTAAATATTGTAATGTTATTTTTTTTTTTATATTTTTATTTTTGCCATGACGGTTAATCGCCTTGCGTTTTACATGACAAATATATTTTTTGTCCCTCACATGCGTAAAAGAAATTCTTCTCGTAAATTTGTAATAAATTAATATTAATAGTGTGACTATTTATTCATAATAAATAGTCATATTTTGGATAATATTATATAGGCAATTAATTTCAGCGTGCAACTTATTTTATTTTATATTTTGATAAGTATTATTATATTGAAAGGTATTGATTATTTAATTATTAAAATGAATTATTTTGTTCAATCAGTGATTTTGCCGATTGTGCCGACACATTTGCGGAACCAATAGCTGGGTTTCGCAAAAATATAACTGACTTCTTAATCAGTCAAAGTGAGTAGAAGCGTCATTTGTCTTTTAGTCATTTGTATTTTGATTACATACGTATAATTACTCATAGCATGTTTTTTAGACTTAATGAGATTATACATTAAGCAATGTACTATAGTAGAAAATCATGTCGTGTATGTAAAAATGTAATAAATTGTTGGGTGACCAGAAATAAATAATTAAAGAAATATGTTTTTAAAATTTGCACACCATTGTAATGGTAGAATTATATGGTATATTATTTAAGAAAAACCACCTGCTGTATCCAAACTACATTCTAGTAGTAAATAAATGAATTTGAAATTAGACGGGGTAGGTAGAAAAGTGTCCCCCATGGGGTGCCGGGTTATAATTGTACCTCCCCATATCATCCCGTGGGTGTCGTAAGAGGCGACTAAGGGAAAACTACTGGAAGGTGGGCAGCAGCGCCTTCTAAAGAACTGCCAAATTACACTGCGATCCCCAACACGCCTGCCAAGCGTGGGGATTATGGCAAATACCCTCTTAATAGGGGAGGCTGTGTCCGGCTGTTACAGTACAGTACAGAGAGAAAAGAGGTATTTGGTAACATGGTAGACATATTTTTATGCCTTCTCAAAAAGTAGCGACCGCCGGCGCCGCGCACACATGCAACTTTTAAATATCACGCATAATAAAGTCGATTTACTTGATATGACTAGTATTACATACGAATTATTAATTAAGCATTACCAACTTGAAATATCTAGTTACGGAGTCCAGCGTAGCGTAGGTGACAATTGAAATGCCGATGGTGGCATAAACTGACATTAAAAAGTTGTTTGCCGCCAAAATGACCTCATAGGTCGGCTACTGGCCGCATAGAAATCGCCCGAAGGCTTGACGACATTAAAAAAGAAACCCGTCCGTCAAAATTGGCACGCTTCCTGCACCCTTTCCGCCCTTGAGGCCGTCCACTTTTTTCTCTTCGGAGCGCGATCCATTTCTCGTCTGTATAAAAAGGCGCGAAAAGTTAATCAAATCAATCAGTAGCTTTCGAGCAGTCAACAGAAGTGCACGATGAGATTTCTGGTCAGTGCTCTGTTTAATACGATTTTTAAATCATTTCAATTTTGGAACATGTTTTCATAACGATTTTGTAGTTTCAACGGTTTTGAACACTGAAACGGCTGTATAGTGTTTGTGAAATTGTGATAACTGAAACAACAGCGATTTTGAAATGGACTAGAAAATTCGATCGTCTGGATCTTATTATCATATGATTTAATTAATTACTGATTTTTCCTATTCTAAAATTAAATTTGTGCTTACATTGGAATATTGGGTGTTACGGTCAACTAATAATAATAATGATAATAAAGTGACATAATATGTAAATGCTAACGCAGCCTCGAATAGTAAACAAGAATTATGCGAATGTCGCATATTATGATTAATTATTATTATTTCTTGGCATAATGCGATATAATCTTAATTAAAATATGGAATATGTGAAAATTATAATAAAAACAAAAATTAAATTTTCAAATAACTTAGTAGTCACTTTCTATTTGAATTTACTACGTATTTATTCATCGTTGTCATATGTCTCAACAAAACCATATAATTAAGAACTTTGACTGTTCTACCTAAGGAACTAAAATTTTAGTCAACATTTAATTATTTTTCTCTACTGTAGATTGTTTCCGCCGTCCTCGCCTGCGCCGCAGCTGCGCCCTCTGGCTCACTGCTGGCCGCCCCCCTGGCGTACTCCGCCCCCCTAGCGCCGGCCCTGCCTACCATCTCCGCTGGAGACATCCATGGCGCCGCCATTGACGCCCATGTCGAGGCATCCGACCACTATAGGGCGGCTGTTGACGCCACCCGTCAATTGACCGACAAGGTAATGGTTTTATGAAGTTTTAGATTGCCAGACACATGCTGACAGCTGTAAACAATGAAACTGCAAAAAGTTCGCCATTCAAACATAATCCTGTATAAGACACTAACCCGCTAATACTCTTTGTTCTGGAGAACCTTGCGGTCCTTGGTTGCAAATTAGCACAACTTAATGCTACCCTCGTGTTGGCCTCACTCATAAGTGGCTTTACCCCCTGGGGTTCTTGGTTAGAATTGCACCCGACCATATCTTCCTGTGGTACATAGCCATAAGAGCCATGAAAATAAAGGGGGTGGGCAGCAGCACCTTCTGAAGAGCTACCATCTTACACTGGCATTCCCAAGACGCCTGCCAACCGTAGGAATCAGGGCAAAACCCCTCTAATAGGAGAGGCTTTCTTCAACCAGGAGACGTTATGATTGTCGATGATAGACTTTAGAAACTGCCCAAATACAAATCGTAAGTACCTAGACGAAAACTGACTATGATAATATTTTTGTTTCAGGCCAACGAACTCCACGGCCAGGCCATCAACAACGCCGAAGAGAACGGATGGCGTGCGGTAGATGCTGTGAAGACAGTTGAGGCTCAGTTGGACGGTGCCGCCGCTGGTGCAGCCCCCGTCATCGCTAAGTCTCTGGTCCGTACCCCTGTGGCTGCCTACGCCGCCGCCCCTGCAGTTACCTACGCTACCGCACCTGTGGCTACCTACGCTGCCGCACCCGTGGCTCCTCTCGCATACGCCGCTTCCCCTATCGAATACTCCGCCGCATACGCTGCCAGCCCCTTCGGGTATGCTGCCTCCCCCCTGAACTACGCTCACGCTTGGTAAATAAGGACTGATCAAAAAAATAAAAAGCCAAAAAAGAGGCGAGGACTGCACACTGATTTTTAATTTCAACCCTTAAATTATTATCTCACCCAGCACATTGCCTAACATACACAACCAACCAGTGTTATGCTAGACTTGTCATTATTCATAAATCTTTTGAGCTCCTGCACATAAGATTTCTGTGCAAAAAACAACATTTTAGGACTCTTTTCCATTTTACTTTAAAACTTTCTTTAAATAATCACTTCACCATAGAATTTAGAAGAGTATGGCCCAGCCCCAGTGACGGATGTTCGCGGATTCGAATCCTCGTAGTTCACATTGTTTCTTTCATTGTGATTCTACTCAACTTACGCCATAAACGCAGAGAAAAATAAACTAGTTTTTTCCCATCAATATATTTTCAGTGTATAAAAAAGAAATTAGTATAGCAGGCTACACTGCACTGTTATGGGTAATTGTACTATACTGACCGCTAGAAATACTATTAGCAATACATACACCCAAAAATCACCTTGAAACGGTGATGATAATTTTAAATAGCCTTTTCTAGGATAAGTACCTATATGTATACTAATTCAAAAACAAGCTTCCCCCAGCCGTGTCACACTGGTTCCATTTGGGGACTAATGATACTACGAAAACTTTTTTTTCATCTAATACGTTCGCTTTTGACTATTATCTGTTGATGACCACTGCCTTTGGTCGAAGATAATGAAAGGGTACCCAGAATTACTTGATCTCAAGCAGTTACCAGAACATACCGTTATGTGCTTGGCTCTGTTGCCTCCGCACCTGTGGTTTTTCTTTTTCTTGGCATATTATCTACTTAAGCGTGGTAGCTAGCCAGGTGAACAATCGGCAAAGGCTCTTCCACTATGCAGAAGTTACTTTGTAGTATATTACAATTAAATAAACAAGCCATGTTTGGTTTTCTAGATTTATTTCTTCAGCCCCTGGGCGGTGCTCGGCCGCCAGTCTCATTTTTTTCCGAGAATACGATTACTATAGTAGTAACCACGGTACAGATAACGGTTTTAACTATTTGGATAACATTTACAGAATTGGGACATTCAGTAACCCAAAATTTAATATACCTATGTAATTTTTCTCTATAGGAAAAAGCTTTTAAAATGGGTACTGACTTACTGAGTCTTACTTCGCCGACCACCAACGATTTTATTATTCAAGCATAATTAATCGTTTGAATCAACAAAGAAGAAAACAAAACCGTAGCATAATACCATTGAATATAAAATTAACAAGCCTCCAGAAATCAACTTCGTCTGGTCACCGACTATCTATAAAACATTGAGACCATTGAGAAATTAAGACCATCCCAATCAGCCCAAACACGATACATCTGCACTAAGTTGTTGAAGAGTTCCTGCAGATGTCAGAAGCAGCATCAGGTCAAGTCGCCATATTTTTGTAATCTCAAATCATGAACACCAAACCTGTACAAGTTACACCCATCTCTTCATTTATAAAAGAGTTAATCTTCAAACGATGCAAGAATTGAAGCGATCTTCTAACAGTCGAACTATCTTGAATCATAGTCAAGAACACTCTCGTTGAAGTCACCTTTCATACAAAAAATCGGTGCATCCGTTTTTGAGCTACAATGCCACAGACACACGTTAAACGTTTATCTTTTAACAACTGTTTGCTTCGGCAGATAATGAAACCAATCGAATCATCAGTCAACAACACTCGATAAAATCACCTTACAAACAACAAAACTGAATCAAAATCGGTACATCCGTTTGTGATCTACGATGCCACAGACAAACGTTAAACGTAAACTTAAGACCAACCAGTTTGAGTCTGGAGATAAAACCAAAATACAATGGATTTTAAAGAATTTAGATCCGTCATAGCCAAAACATCCGTTTTCATTACTTTTAAATCAGAATTCCCAATCAAATTTATATGTTTATTGCACCTGTTGGCAAATTAACAACACAAAACTTAATAATAACTTACCTTGGATATAGCATTGAGTTATTCAACAAAATAAAGGTCATATCTACTTATAAGTAATCCAATATGCATAATGGCAATGTTCGTATATAATTTATACATAACTGGACTCTATACTTATAGATTTTATCATTCGTATCGACAATCAAACTGTTTTACCATATATGTCACATTTAAAGCACTTCAGTCGTATCAAGTGGGCCATAGATATTTTTAAAGAAATTGATATTGTAACTTTACCGAGTCTGTATATTAAAAATATTATATATGATCGGAATAATTTGAGTTTATTTAAATTAAACAGTGACGATCACGATTACGACACTAGGAATATAGATAAAAAGCGGTGCCAGGTTTTAGATTAGCAAAGACAAATAAAAGGACCTTCTTAGGTAATTGTGTACGGTTTTATAATAAAGTTCCCAAACATATTACAACGCTCACAGAAGGAATATTCAAGTTGCATGTGAAAAACGTTTGGATAAAGAAAACTACACAGTTTGTGATTACTTAAACGACATAAATGCTGGCACTGTTTCGCCTCTGCTAAGCTGTCACCTACAAATATTGTAAAAATTTTACTATATAGTATGTAACATATTGTTAAAAGACGTTGAAAAGAATGGCCCCGAGTTTCTTGCCCGTTGTTCTCGCAATGGCTCTATATTTTTCTTTTTGCTGAACGTGGTAGCACAATGTAGAATATTTTAATATTAAAACTTGTAATTGACTTTCATAAGAGCGTCGTAGACGCCTAAATCCGATTGTTATATACCTATCACTTGCGCTACCAAGACGAAATCTAACGATATCTCATACATCAAAATCAGTTAAGCCGTTTTGACGTTATGGTGAAATAAACAAACTCACAAACGTACATACATACATAAACCCTGAAAACAAAACACAATTTTTTTGGGCAGTTGTGTTAAAAGAAAACAATTATCTGCTGACCAATCCAGATAACACATACAAAATCGACGTGGAATGGATTTTAATTTTATGATAAAATTCCTCCTCATTTTCTGCATGTCGGTTAAACATACATATTGATTATATCAGGGGATATAAATGATATGTTTAAGCGACAACGTCAAATTGACACGCAAACTTTAATGCCACAAGTTATTAAAACTGGACAGCCTTATAGAGGACAACGTGTGCAATTTGTAAACATAGCAAACTTAAAAATTAATAAACGTATATCCAGTTCTATGTTTATCACTTATAGACTAGACTTAATTACGACGTATTAGACACTTGTTGACAGGTGATGATGTGGTAGACCATATCATCGGCATAAACTAAGAATTTTTGCTGCTGTAACACAGCAGCTGGCCTTAAAGACGTTGTCAAATGCTGAAATTTTGTCACTATCGGACTGTGCAGGAGTGAAAGAGAGGCAGCGATGGTGAAATCGCGATCAGTTTAGGTAAAATTCGAATATTAATCTAATAAATAAATCGTACTTTTTAACACAAAACTAGTAACGTGAATCGAAAATGTAACTTTTCTTGTCCCCCTTGATAACGTTTAGCTATTTCTTAAATATATTTTCATACACATTCATATGTAAATAATTTTGATATTTACGTTAAAAGCGTAATTTAAAGTCAATTTTACAATTTTATTCCATCGAGAAAATTTTAAGGAAATGTGTATCGGACTTTTCTTGGCTTCAGATAATGTGATCAAGATTAACATATAATTTCCTCACTGCTACAAACTAAATACATTTTGCTAAAAATCTGTTCAATAAAATTTAGCACCTGTCAGGGTCTTAAGGTTGAACTGGCTGTTAACTTCTCTATAGAAACTTGTAAGGGTAATCACTCCAATTTCTAAAGTCTAGCACTAACCGTGGTATCGATTTATCTCTTCATTATCTAGACATGTATCGATACGATTTACTAAAAAGATAGTTAAGTTAAAAGTCTCCTCAAAATATTTATATGAAAATGTTTCACGGCTCTTAACTCTCAAATCTATATCTACACTAATATTATAAAGAGGATAGATTTTTTTTTTTTTTTTTTTAATTTTAAATCTACACTCCACAGACTCCAAGGTCCGTGACTTTTTTTAACTATGACATAATTTATTAGTAAACAAGAAATATGAAATAGGAAACATGCAACATTCCAAGGGGGAACAGTGTTAAAAGTTTTTTTTTTCTTTTTTTTTCCGTTAATGTCATTAGCACCAGCATCCAGAGCAGACCAGTATCCTCTAGCAGCACCCGTTCACGAGTTGACGCATGTGCCAGCCATCGCCTTCCTCAACCATTTTTGACGGAAGATGGCGACCCGACACACAACACCGCCGCTAGACAACACCTTTCTGTGAGCATGACCACTCCGGATACCCGTGCCAACGATTACAATAACAAAAATAATTTGGGACTACAATAAAATAATATACCTACAGAAATTTATCTATTTTGTTATTCTCCCACGTCACATTTTAACAGGGCCTCCATTACCGCGCTATTTCGATCTTTGATCGCCATTTTGAGGTTGTAATCATGGATGGCGTTTGGTGTCGCAACCATCGCCTTCCTAACGAACCGTCCTATGGCGTAGTTTTCGTCATCTGCGTAGTATATGACGGTTCCAGTGTGCCGTGAAATTGCAATGACGGCATGCGGGACGCTCTCGTGCAAAGAGGATAGATTTGTATTTTTGCATGTAAAGAATAAACTTAAAAACTACTGGACCGATTTCAAAAATCCCTGATGAACATAGGCCTATTGAACATTTTCAAAAGTTAGGGATCCGAATGAAAACTTCGATAATGTAACCGAAAGTGCGATATAAACACCAAAAAATAGAACAAAGTAATGTACTACAATTTTATAGATCATTAAAAAAAATCGCAGTACAGTTAGTATATTACAGTTATGACACAATAAATACTTTTTTATGTTTAAATTTATAACTATACTAGCTTTCCGGGCGCGGTTCCACCCGTGCGTATGTCGGTTATCGCGCAAAAACATTAACCTCTTTTTGCGCAGTTGGATAAAAACTACCCTATGTTTTTTCCCGGTTCTCAAACTATTTCCATACCAAATTTCATTCAAATCGGTCCAGTAGTTTTGGCGTGAAAGCGTAAAAGACAGACAGAGTTACTTTCGCATTTATAATACTAGATTTCCGGGCGCGGCTCCGCCCGCGCGTATGTCGGTTATCGCGTGAAAACATGAACCTCTTTTTGCGCAGTCGGATAAAAACTATCCTATGTTTTTTCCCGGGTCTCAAACTATCTCCATACCAAATTTCATTCAAATCGGTCCATTAGTTTTGGCGTGAAAGCGTAACAGACAGACAGACAGACAGACAGACGGACGGAGTTACTTTCGCATTTATAATATTAGTACTGATTTTTTTGTTAAACCTCCCGCGCGAATCCGGGCGGACTGCTAGTTATAAATAAAATGTGTATTGATACAATTTCACCGCGAAATGTATGAGCTGTCATCATAATTTTTTCAATTGACAGAAATATATGGTAACGTGTTTTTGTATCCGGCATATAATTTTTCATATCCTCTACTAAAAATATGTTCAACATCAAAAAAATGTCACACCCGAAATAATTTCAATATTTTTCTTTGCTCTATATTATAATTCAACAAATATGGTTTCTTTCTAGAGCATATAAAATATACGACCACACCTACACACGCCAAGTCCGGCATGACATCCGCTATAGGTGTTTATAGAGTGCAATGTCAAGTTAAAAATAAAATGTGTATTGATACAATTTCACGGCGAAATGTATGAGCTGTCATCATAATTTTTTCAATTGACAGAAATATATGGTAACGTGTTTTTGTATCCGGCATATAATTTTTCATATCCTCTACTAAAAATATGTTCAACATCAAAAAAATGTCACACCCGAAATAATTTCAATATTTTTCTTTGCTCTATATTATAATTCAACAAATATGGTTTCTTTCTAGAGCATATAAAATATACGACCACACCTACACACGCCAAGTCCGGCATGACATCCGCTATAGGTGTTTATAGAGTGCAATGTCAAGTTAAAGGTCACCTATATAATAATAATGGACCTTTCTTTACCAATTCAACAAGGACAAGGTTGGCATTTAGGTAGTACTTTTTTAATAATTAGCGTGTCTAATTCTTTATTGTCTCATTTCGATCTAGGGTTGCCAGATTATGGTATATCAATTCCTGGTCATTTGTGTGGATCGAAAGGGACTTGGTACTTTGACCTCAAGTTCAAATCTATATAAATCTACTTTATACAATAAACATTAGTTAAATTAAGTGGTTTTATACGTTGGAAAAAAGAAATGGCAGTTATTGTTACAGGTATTTATTAACTGGACAAAGATATATTACCTTAATTAGGTAATAAATCGATATAACATAAAATTTTACTTAAAACACAATTGAGCCATTCTTTGTTGCTAACTACAAATTTTGAAACTTTTGATCAACATTAAACAATCTAACCTTATACAGGCCTTTTAACTTTGAAATCACACACACGGCTAACATGTGCTGTGCATAGCATATGATTGGTGTTCGTATGTTTGTAAAAAAACCTAAAACTATTGAATTCCGGGACAGTAGAGCTATATTACTGGACACGGGACAAGACACCCCATTCCGGGACTATCCGGCATTTCCCGGACGTCTGGCAACCCTATTTCGATCCCATATAGAGATATGTCGTGAGTTTAAACAAAAGATTGTTCATGCAAGAATAATAAGTCTATTTTTTATGGTAATTGTTACGGAAGTACGAAGCCCACCTGATGTTAAGCGATAAAAGGCTGCCTATTACAGATGCATTTCATCACAAGTGACGAACTGCACTGCGCTCGTTACCCTGAGACACACAGTTGTTTAGTCCCATGTGCCTGTAATTTTACTGGCTTTCAGGCTGCTGCCGGAACGCACTGTTACGTGCTTGGCTACAGATTTTCTACTTCTGACGTGAAGCTCAGGCCGGCAGTCGACGAAATATATAAAATTTTTTCATGAAGGTCTTTACCTTCATGAAAAAATTACGAGAAGGAGAGCGCGCTTATGAAGGACTGCCATAAGACGCCTGCCACGTGGGGATGAAGGCAAACTATCGATGCTGGATACGGATTTACTATTTTTTGTATTTATCTAGTAATATTATGAATAGTTTACCATATGAAGTAAGTAGCAGTTTTTGAAGCAGTGATGGCTCAGTGGCATTGGCTATGGACTGCCGCGCAGCAGTTCCATGGTTCGAATCCCGCCGCGGGCTTGAGCTTCACTGCATGGTGGAAGGGCTTTTTGCGAATGCCCGCCTGGCTAGCGACCACCCTCAATTGGAAAATGTGTCGCCAAGCACCTAACGGTGTGTTCCGGCAGCAGTCCTTGAGAGCCAGTGAAATTACAGGCACATGAGACATAACAACTACGTCTCAAGGTGACGGGCGCGGTGCTATTCGTGACTTGTGACGAAATGCATCTGTTATAGGCAGAGGATACCGCTTAACATCAGACGGGTCTCGAGCTTGTTCCGTCACAATAACATTAAAAAATATATATATATAGAAAGCTGGACATTTTGACTGGACTATATTATTTTAACCTAGACTTAGTATTAGGGTCCTGTTTTCTGGCACGGAAACCTAAATAATATTGTTTGTTGATGACCATAATTTGACTATGCATACAACCAGTCAGACCACATTACACACCATTCCAGTAGAGCAAGGAGTGCAGTTTAAAGTTGAAGGTCACCCATAAATAGTCATAAAAATAAGTTTTTCTTTCTAAGGTACCTATTTATTTTTTACTGCTGATAGGAAAGCCTTTGACCACAATCTTACCTGATGGTATGTAATTATGAGGTTGAAGGTGCTAACAGGCTTAACTCGCTTTCAAGGACTGCAGCCGGAACATGCTAGGTGCTTGGCGACAATTTTCTACTTGAGGATGGTCGCAAAATGTCGCAAAATGCCCTTCCACCATGCAGTGAAGCACAAGTCCGCGGCGGGATTCGAACCATGGACCTGCTGCGCGGCAGTCCATAGCCAATGTCACTGAGCTATCACTGTTTCAATAACCTGTCTTGCTAAATTCACTCTCATCTGCATGCACACTCAAATATTAAGGGTGACCGTGAAATCTCCTCATTCCAGAATATCTCCATAATGGTCATATGTTCACCATGGTTTACCATCAGTATTATTCAAACAACATTGACGCATGTGAAATGAAAAACAAAAATTTTACATAGGTACTTGTTTTTTTTTCAAAAACATTTACGAACTCATTGTGCTGTTACCTCACTCTCAATTTAAAACTCCCACCATAGACACTTCTAAAAGCTCTCATTTCAACATAGTTAAATCTTTTAAAGGTTCTTCAAGTTGGTTTATTACGGCAACACCCAATATTAAATTTCGAATTTGAAGCCTGATCTCGGTTATTCACATTTTTAATTTTCTACTATAGGGTCATGAGTGTAATTTGCCAACTGGAAGCCTAGTATGAAAGTCTGAAGAAGGACTTACTTAGCCTTGTCCAGGAACATGTGAAAGTCGTCTCCAGGCTCAACCCGCAGGTGGACATCTTCTCCTGCAGCATTCTCCAGGCACACCATCAGAGGTTGAGGCTCCTCCATCTTTGACCATCCTATATCATCCCATTTTTTATAATATTCTATTTGACTACTATATCAACTTTGTTACTGATGTTTTGACTTTGATTGGACAATGGTACTGTATCAGACGGATAGTCCACTGCTGAACATAGCCCCCCATTGTGGGGGGATTTGCCATACCACGCCCACGATTGGCAGGCGTCTTGGGGATTGCAGTGTAAGATATCAGTTCCTGTTGTGCCTTCAAATTCAAATTCAAATTCAAAATCATTTATTCAATTTAGGCATCTACGACGCTCTTATGAAGGTCAATTACAAACTTTAATATTGAAATATTCTACACTGTACTGCCACGTTCAGCAAAAAAATTTATAGAGCCACTGCGAGAAGAACGGGCAAGAAACTCGGGGCCATTCTTTTAAACGTCTGTTTACAATTTGTTATAAACAATATAATACAATAATTACAATATTTGTTTAAATTACGTAGGAGACAGGTGATGGCTTGGCAGAGGTGAAATTTTCCAAGCATTTTTGTCATTTAAGTAATCACAAACTGTGTAGTAGGATTTCTTAATCAAAATGTTTTTCAAGTGTAATTTGAATTTTCCTTCTGTGAGCATTGTAATATGTACGGGAATTTTATTATAAAACCGCACACAATTACCTAAAAAGGACCTTTTATTTGTCTTTGCTAATCTAAAACACGGTACCGTTAATTTATATTTGTTCCTAGTGTTGTAATCGTGGTTGTCACTGTTTAATTTAAATTTACTCAAATTTTTCCGAACATACATAATATTTTCAAATATATATAGACTCGGTAAAGTTAATATATCAATTTCTTTAAAAAGATCCCTTAGAGATTCCATAGGATCCATTTCATATATGGCTCGAATTGCACGCTTTTGTAAGATAAAGATTGTTTCTCTTACAAAAGATTGATGAAAAAGATTGATTGATCTCAGCAGCAGCTCCCCACAGCAATACACCATAACACATAATACTGTGGAAGTACGCGAAATAAACTAGCCGTGCAGTAGCTACGTCTGTTAACTGTCTTATCTTACAAACTGCATATGCAGCAGAACTAAGTCTTCCGGCTAGATCATGTATATGTGGATCCCACTGTAAAGTTGAGTCCACTTTGATTCCCAGAAAGACTGTCGCTTTGTCAATAGAGAGTTTATCTAAGCCAAGCTTAATGTTTGGTTCAACATAAGGACCATTTGGTAAAGAAAACTTTAAACATTTGGTCTTTTATGAATTTAAGAGAAGATTATTAGCGGTGAACCATTCAGAGATCATAGATAACACATTATTTACATGAATGAGTTCACTATCTTTTCTATCTACTTTAAAAATCAGAGAGGTATCATCGGCGAATAAAACAATATTGCAGAAATCTTTGACCATGCAAGGCAGATCATTAATATACGCTAGGAACAGAAAAGGTCCCAAAATTGATCCCTGCGGTACACCTATTTTTACCAAAGACCCGGAAGAAGTATTGCCATTTATTCCAACCATCTGTAGCCTGTTTGACAGATAAGGCTCTATTAGATTCAAAGCTTTTCCACGAATACCATAGTGTGAAAGCTTACGAATCAGAGTGCAGTGTTCTAGACAGTCGAATGCCTTGGAAAGATCACAAAATATGCCAATAGCATCATGTGAACTCTCCCAGGCTTCAAGTATATGTGACATCAATTGAACACCTGCATCTGTAGTGTATCTGCTCTTAGTAAAACCAAACTGATTCTCATTCAATATATTATGCTCATTAAAAGTTGTTTGAGCATAATTTTTTTGAATACTTTACTCAGAACAGGTAAGATGGAAATAGGTCTATAATTGCAAGGGTCAGATGCAGCCCCCGACTTCAAAATTGGAGTGATTTTACATAGTTTCATTAAGTCGGGGAAATTTCCTCTATCGACACAAAGATTGAATATTGTTACTAAGTATGCTGCGATAATGCAAATTATAGACTCTGCCACTTTAACTGACATATCCCACAAGTCTTCAGTACTCTTTATGTTTAAACTTTTGAATGTCTTTATAATTTCAAAATTTGTCGTGTATCTAAAAGAAAAGTCCGGTGTTTTGCAGGGAAAATTATGTTTTAATAGGGCTTCTGCTACATTGGGACAAGAATCCAATGATTTAGTGACTTCTAGGGGTAAGTTAGAAAAAAAATTTTCAAATATATTCGCCACTTGTATTGGATCAGAGATTTGATTTTTATTAATAGTTAAGACATATCTTGAATCTCTAGGTTTATTGTTACCAGTCTCAATATTTATAGTCTTCCAAATGGTTTTTATTTTATTTTTAGACTTGCTAATTTTATCTCTAATAAAAAGAGATTTAGCACACAAGCAAACAGACTTAAAAGTTTTGAATAGTTCCTAACATAATCATGAAACTGCTTGCAAGATGTCAAATTTTTCCTGCGATAAAGATCAAACAAATAATCTCTACTTTTTCGAATACCTCTAGTTGCCCAATCACCAAACTTCAATTTTCCATTTATTTGTTTCTTTATTTTTGGACAAACTTTTTGAAACTCAATATTTACTAAAGAAAATAAGTTATTGTAGATGTCATTCGGGTCACAGTGAGAAAAACTTGTTATGCCAAGCTTAGCTTCTATATTGGTACCAAGAGTTTCTAGCCTACTGGTTGTTAACGGCCTATGTTCAACTTCATACCTCTCTGTTTCTCTATTTCCATCAAATTTTATCGCAAGGCCCTCATGATCAGACCTAACACCTTTCAATATTAACTTTTCTTTAATCTTACAGTTTGAGTATATATTGTCTATACAGGTAGATGAAGTGTCTGTTATCCTAGTGGGCTCACAGAACAGAAATTTCAAATTAAATGACTTAAATAATGAAATAAGATCAGTCTCTTGATGTGTTACCCTTAGTTGCATCTTACTACATCCAGGAGAACATTCTAGTCCAGCACCCCACATACAAACACTGGACAATGGTAAACAGGCTAAAATATAATGGAAATTGGCTTTCGAGGACAGCTGATGGAAAACACCATTACTTGCTTAGTGACAGTTTTCAATAGAAGGAGGTTGCTAGCAACAACATATAAATAACCTATATAATTGAGTATTCATAAGCTCAAGCTTCGGCATGGTGGTAGAGCATTGCATACTCAATTGGCTAGCTACCACCTTTGGTAGAAAATCTTCACCAAGCACCTGTGTTAGGTATTTTCAGCCAGGACACTATTAATCAATCATTTATTTGTCAGAATACACAATCATTACAGTTTCAGATGTTAGGAAAATATATAGCAATGCATTCAACCTACAAGCAGGCGTACAAATATTAGTATTTATTCCTAAAAATAAAGTTTTTTTTAAACAATAAAATACATTAAATTATTATACATTAAAATATTCTGTCATGCTATAAAAACAATTGTGTAGTTCAGTTTTGAAGCTGTTTCCGGTCAAAGTTTTTAAGTTGTCCGGTAATTTGTTAAAAACAGTAATAGCCATATTATAAAAAAGAATTTCATAAATAACTTTTAGGCATAGAGGATGGTATAATAAGTTTTTATACTTCTATCTATTTTGTCATGTAATAACATCACTTCTTTTTTGAAAATAGGTTGCAGCTGTCAAGAAACCAAGCCCTATATATGACTCAGATACAGCCAAACATAGCCATGGTAGGCGGCTAAGGCAGCCTCGACAGATATTGTTTGTCTCAGCTTTTTTAAGGCAAACATGTAACAGTTAAGTTTGTGGCAAACTTCATTAACATGTTCTTTCCAATTAAGATTTTTGTCCAAATGTATACCCAAAAATGTATAACAGCTAACTTCTTCTACTTTTTGATTAATATATTTAATGTCAAGGGATACTGGAATTGTATTATAAGATTGAAATCGAATTATTTTAGTTTTGTTTATATTAATATTTAAGTCATTATTATCTATATATTATTAGTAGTAAAGTTGTCCTAGCAAATGCTTGATCATCTAGGCACATGCTATCCCAAATGTAAATGTCAAAACATTTGCTGTTGACTTTAACTAGACGAGTCACTAAAGCATACTAATTTTATATTATTTGATAGTGAGATAACTATATGATAAGAACAATAATGGAGGGAAATTATGAATCAGCCAAATTACTTTTGAAAGGCAGTATTTTCAAAAGGAATTTGGCAAATTCATAATTTCCCTCCTCTTTTTAAAACCAAGTTAAATATTATCAATATTGTTAATATCTAACATGGCTAATTTGACAGCAGTGCAACTTTTTTTGGCGTCATTGGTGAGTATGAGCATGTTTTTATGCCACAGGGAAGTTAACACATACAATTTTAAGCATCTCCACTGTATGGCCGAACATGTAAACCTTGTTAGATACATATATATTAAATCTAGTACTAGGGGTAATGATCATTTTATGATCACATTTTAACAACTGTTAAGAAATGTTTGGGAAATTTCACTTGTTTGAAATATATAGCCTGCAGAAGCCAAAGCAAAAATCATGTTTAGTTTTAGACAGTGGGTATAGTTGAAGAATTGGTTATATTTATGCAATAGGTTGGCGCCGGATTCTGAAGATAATGCACTACATATTACAGAACATTTAATACGATAAGTGGGCATGATGCGTGCAACAGACCAAGTTGAAACTGGCCATATAATAATAATTTTGTCAATCAAATTGAGGTGAAAATTCTCCAATGCTGGCCAGTAACAATTTCATATGTTATTTTCTGGCGGCCGGAAGCCTCAGATGAAATATTTTTTTTCTGAATATATGTAAAAACTCACCGATGATTGAAATCTAGTAATTTTCTAATTTTCATGAAAACTGGCACGATAAAACTGAAAAACAAAAGAATCCATCAACTTGACGCTGTCTGCTGAAAATCAACAACAAAACAACTCAAATCATTACAATACAATTTCAAATCAACAAAACAAAAGGGAAGTGGAAAGTGTGGAAACGGAAATGTAAAGTTTAGATGACCTTGATTCAGAGACAAACAAATGAGTTAGAGAAGGAAATATGTAATACTATTAATCGAGATGAACTGATAAACCGATTAACAATGTCGTGTATCAAGCCCACAGAAAAGTCGTGGCTTGGCTGGGTGACTTAGTATGATAAGAGCCTAGGAGGGCAAAGGCTGGATCCCATGCTAGTTTAATCATTAATGAATGTTGCAAGCTGCAAGTTGAAGAGACCTCATTAAGTTCAATTTTTCTCCAGGTTCTCGACACTAACACTAGCAAAAAGCTGACCTTTGTGAGGGCTCACGTTTATTTCACAGCCTGATTCTAGAGGTGTCATCTAGTATTAAGTAGATTAATAACGATGTATTTGAGTATTGATTTTAGTTCTTTAGCAGTTATGTTAACTCGTTGCTTTTCTAACAGAAGGCTTTAATACACATGCCCTGACCAGACACATCCTTAAATTGTTAAAATATAATATTCATACAATTACTGCAGTGTTAGAAGTTGGAGGGAGGTATATAAATATACTTGTATATAACTTTCGACAACTTATTCGTTCTTATCGTCAGTGGGGGCAGTGGAACCATCAGCAGTCAAAGAATTGTTGTTGCAAACATTTATAATAATGTCTATAATTCCGAAATTCTTAATATATTTCTTAATTTCCGTTAGAAAACAAACTACTGATATACTTCAAAAGTAAACAGCTAAACATAATTTATATGTTTGCAACTGTTGATATTAGACTTTTCTCTAAGAGTCATCCACTAGCAGAACTGCTTACTTTGAATAACATGTAATGATACAATTAGATTATGTTAATAAAGTTATTTATTTAGCATGTAAAAATCTCTTATTAGAAAATTGACACACATGAAACAATAGTTTTTATTGATGGAGAACCGTACACGCTCTATTCAAATATCCTTCATTCTGTCATACCAGCCAGTCTGAAGGTGAACTATTGCAATGCTCTTTCTAACAGCAACTAACATCCAAACATATTTACTCTTGATAAATGATCAATAATGTTGAAAGAGAAAACATAAATGAAAAAGAGTTACGCTTAAAAACATTAGGTTAAACCAAATAAATGTAATGGAAATGGGTAAAAATAGGTAAAATCTGCTTTTCTTCCTTAAAGAGAAACACTTCGTTTTTGTTTTGTACCCATTTTTAGTTGGGTGATATGCCAGCCTATTGATTGAGTGGGCCCGAAGGGCGAACGAAGTGTCTCCATCTCAGTTTGAGAAAAGATGCTTCCCTATGTTATGCCAGTTTTCCGGTTGTGCTACTCTATATGTCACATTTCCCAACCAATTCTCGTTACTTTTTGTGAGCAGGTTCAACCTTAAAAATTGATATTGTTACCGATTCACGTTTTGTTTTTTTTTTTCAAAACATTAGCGATAACATGGAATTGAAAAAAAAAAAAAACATATATCAGTCGCGAGTTCTTCAGCTCACAAAGCTAGTGGCTCTGTATAAAACTTCAGAGAACTTTAAATCTCTTGTTTAAAAATTAATATCAGTGATACTGATTACCATAATTATTGAACAAGACTTCTGCCCGATAGCATATATACAGCGCCCTCCTAGAAAATAATGATTTCAGTAATCAGTCTGGTATATTCGATAGAAAATTTGTCAGATCTCGATTAGACATCATCCACATGGCAGTACTAAAGTTTGTCTATGACATTTCATTCTAAAGTCAGTTAGGTTCCCTTTGAGGCATTACTATTTTTTGGTTGTGAGGTTTATTAAATGCCGTAATTTCTGTGCGAAAGTTAATATTGAACTATTTATTTATATCGTTAAAGATTACCTAGCAATAGTTGTATCAAATAATAAGAATGTGAGTTTCAAAATTGCCGCTAGAGAGATAGCGAGCAATTGTTGACAAATAAAATATCTGTCACTGTCAGTCAGTCACATCACATCATTCTTTATTTTCTTTACTTCACTCACTCAGAAGTCTCAAAATGGCCGATAGTACCAAAATATACAATTTGTAGTTTTCGTGCGATTATTTATAAACAGTCTTGTGTGATAATTTGTTTAGTTTGATGACGTAGCTAGTACTTAGTTACGGAATGTTTCCATTAACTCCACCGGTCGTCAAACGGCTGTTGGGGTGGAAAAAAGGACCTGAGGGATCTTCAGTCGCTGAAGACAAATGGTCCGAAAAAGCAGTGAAAAGTTTGGTAAAGAAATTGAAGAAAAGTGGAGCCCTTGAAGAGTTAGAGAAAGCTATCTGTAGTCAAAACAGTCATACTAAATGTGTTACGATACCCAGGTCAGTTATTGATTTAGATTTTGTAATAAAATTCGTTTAGGATTATGCCGTTTCCTGTTGCAAGCTTTGTGCAGTTGTGTACCTACTTTAACAGGGGTTTTTGATTGGTATAATTTGGTGTGTATTTATAATCATAGCCAAAGGTCCTTCTTAAATTGGATATTTTATTGTGCAATTATTTGTCATAAATGAGATATCATGTTATTTATGAATCAGCTGATATTGCTACAGAATGAAGATTTTGTTTATTTTATTTCGTTCAGAAATCCGTGTTGGAGTGTTCAATCAAACCCGACAAAATAGTGAGGGGCTATTGACCGGAGTGAATGCTCACATGCGAATGGACGTCTCGATTTAATCGATTTGTACCAGACAGGACGCAAAATGGGAAAGGTCAAAACACCGTCAAAAACAAATCGAAGCCTTTGCCAATATGGCTGCCATGTTTTGAACCTTACTTTTTTGTAATATCACAAATTCAGTTTGCTTTCGATCTTGAAAAGAAATTGTATTTTGCATATAAATTGTATATTTCAAGTGAAGATATAATTTTTACAGTGTACCTTGAAGGTAAATATAATGTATTTTCAATGTTCCTGCCAGAAGTGGTATCATAATTTATGCATAATTACGGTGTTTGTGTTCTAAATTCATGCTAAAATCTAAATGTCCTTCCAGTATTTAGCATGTATACATAACCACAAGTATTCAATACTGTAATGAAGAATATATATGATTAGTAGCATTATCCTGATCATTGTGCAAGTGTCTATATTATTGTAACCCCAATTTTAGCCTCTCATGATTTCGGCCTTGATTACAATACTGCCAGCTCCCTTTGATACCAGCCTTTACTCCCTTAGCTATAATTTCATACCTATTGGGTAATGTAGTAAATAGCCTAAATCTAATTAGAATCTCAACAATATCAAATTGCTTATACCAATGTCTAATTAGATTTTATAATTCAATGCTTAGCAACTAGTTTATTTTTGAAAGAAATAGTTGCAAGACAATGTTGAAACGGGGTACATGAATTAATTTACCAAGTAAAATCTGTTACAATTGTATAATTAACAAGTAGGTACAACTTTAGATTAATCAATGTGGAAAAGGTTTAGAGAGTAGGGGCAAGGGGAAGGGGCCATCCTCTTGTCCGTGGATTGCACTTCCTATGCGTTATTGATGTGATTGTAGCTCTGAATTGGCTATTATGTAATTAGTAGGGTAATTATACTTTTGTCGGTAAGTTGGCTAAGATTTCTCTCTTCTCTTTCGATCTTTAAATTAATTTAAAACTATATTTACAATTAATGTCTTAAAATCATATAACTTTTAAATTAATAGATACAACAAAGAGTGTTGTGTTAATGCCTATATGACATGCTGAGCTACCAGCCATTCTTTCTAGAATGTGCATTCGAAAAGTCAGAGCCGCCTGATGATGATGTGTGTGGAATCGAAATGCGCAGATCAAACTTCCTTTTATAACATCCATACCTAATAATAACATATTTGTTATTATTAGGTATGGATTTCACAAAGTAATGCCTGAATCTATTAATTACAATTTAGTTAATTCTTGACACAGAAAATTTTGTTTATTTCTAGATTTATGCATCAAGGTAAAACTGACTAAAGTATCAAAAGATAACACCAAATTGAAAATGTTGTAATGTGGTCACAGCTATTGGAACTGTTAGGTGATTGCAACTAATAGTATAATATTTGTTAGTAGTTGAATAGTTCTGTAATGAAGGCGTTTTTTTACAATAGACCTCTAAATTCCATAATAGCATCAATATAGATAAAAATTACAGTATGATAAACCATATCAGAGAACATTTACTTTATTTTTCAAATACATGTAGTTAATTATTTGTGTATAAATATATTTTGGAGTGTTGTAAAACTGATATATAAAATGGAGTGCAATCTCGAGAATCATTAGAAACTATTAATGTTTTTTGCATAATTATATGTTAAACACATGTGTACATACACCCTGATAAAAATTTGAGTTGGGGTAATCGCAATTTTAGTGTGACAGATTCACCCATCTTTAACTGTATGAAATCTAAGCAAATAGTTGCATTGGTCCCCAAGCTTTAAAATACATATTGCAGTAACAAGAAACTGGACTTTGGGACATGGAATTAACTTACAAATCAGCTTATTTTATCACCAGACATACATTTCAAATAGTAGTAATGACAGCTGTCATTCAACTAGTAGTTTTATGACAACTGTTATTAGTTGCATTGACCCTGTTTGGGGGTGTATTATTACACACTATTTCTACTATTACTCTTTGTTGAAAAGCAGTGAATTATGACCAATCCCTTTGACTTTCCTTTTCACAACCAGATTGCAATTTGTAATTGTGTAGGCTATTCAAGTAAAGAAAATGTGCAACAGAAATGAAATTACAAAACAAAAATAGGCACTTGTTCATTGTTTGTAATAGCCCTGGGTACGTATATATATCCCAGTACCTGAGAAGTTAAACATTTATTTTTAATTTTTTATTGATTATTCATATAACTAAATATTCATGTTTCATATTTTATTGAATATTCATATAATTATCTTTTTAAATATATTTATGCACTGAATTAAGATTTTCAAACATGAGTAGGTAAGACCAAAAGGAGCAGAGAAATGAAGGCATTATGCAAAGTCGAATTAGAAAAAATATACATATCTAATTTCTTTTCTACAACAGTGACATGTAACTAAAGCTCATTGCACAATAATTTAGCAAAACAGATCATAATTTATACCTTGTAAATTTTAAACAGTAGTCGTGTTGCTATTTACTATGTTATCTTTTTATCTTCACTTGATTAAAAAAGAATATTTGATGTTTTTCAGAGTGAAACCCAATGATAATATTATAAACGGCCAGTATCGCAAGGGGTTGCCACATGTTGTGTACTGCCGGCTGTGGCGTTGGCCGCAGCTACAAGTGAGTAATTCTTTTATTCTTTTATCCACAATTTAACTTTTAAAAATTGTTCAACCACAAAATTTTCTTCATTTTTGCGAGTTGGAGTCAATCAAATATTTCCTTTGTTTAAACTTTAAAGCAACTTTTATGCGAAATTAACAATACTGTTCATTTATAATAAAACTTTATCAATAATAATGAATAGGGCTTTTGAAATTATTGTATGATGAAATAGAAAATTTGATTTAAAATTAACAAGTACTTTCACTTTTCTTACCTAAGCGCCTAGTGACATGCTTTATAGTTCACAGTTATACACCTTGACACACACTTTGATATATAACACACACACCCTCCCACACACTCTCACATGTACTCCCTAACACATCTACATATTGGTTTACTTCTTAATACATAAACATATTTTCTGATTTCAATACAAATAATTAAAAAAAAAACTGTCATCAAATATTTCATGTACCTATTACATATAGTAGATTTACAGAGTTCACATGTACATCTTACTCATTGTATAAAATCGCTTTTCTGCGCCCTGTGCATCCAGGCTTTTCAGGCCTTGGCTTAGTTTTGGACTCAATGCTTACCTGGGATTAGATGAAACTTAGTTAACCTCAGATAATGATTGTATACTACTAAATTGTAAACTTATTAAAAATATTTGTATTTGAATAGCACAAATGTTCAGTTGGCATATCTTTTACTTGAATACTAGTACAAGATATGGCAACTGAACATTCAAATATAACATTAACTGTGTTTGTTTATAACAAAACATTGTTAAAGGGTACCAAAACTGAATTTGGCCGTAAGTTTTCATTGGTCACTCACTGGATAAATCTCTCGGATGTCTGTTCTGGGTCAATAAGGAATTTTGTTGTGTGAAAATCTAGATGTGGTTTTAGCTTGGTACAATGACAGAACAAGCTCGAGGCCTAACTGATGTTAAGCAGGCTAACCTCTGCCTATAACAGGTCCATTTTTTTACAAGTCACAAATTGCACTGCACCCGTCACCTTACCAGACTTAGTTGTTAAGTCTCAAGTGCCTGTAATTTCACTGGTTCTCAAGGACTGCTGCCGGAACACACCGTTAGATGCTTGGCGTGAGAGCTAAGTCGTAAAAAATATTATCTTTATATAATTTAAGGACTTTAGTTTTGTCCCATCATAACCTTAATATTTATGTTATCTCATACACATCTTACATATTTTTAATGCATTCTCTGATGCAGGTTCTACCAAAGTATTAGTGTATACTCCTATGTTTAAATTAAAGGATGTTATTAGTGCATGCCTTTGACTTGCATTCTGGACACACTCCATAAGGACATGGTATATATCCTTATGGAGGATAAAAATAATTTAAACCATGAAAAAATCGCCAAAGTGCTAGTCGGACTAGCGCACGAAGGGTTCCGTACCATTAGCTATACAACATTAGACTTCATATTTTAACCTTTTTTGTTTTAACGTGCGCGAGTCCGACTCGCACTTGGCTAACTTTTTTTATTTGTGGTTATAGCGGCAACATAAATTCATCATCTTTGAAAATTTCAACTGTCTAGCTGTCACTGTTCTTGAGATACAGCCTGGTGACAGACGGACAGACGAACAGCGAAGTCTCAGTAATAGGGTCCCGTTTTTACCCTTTGGGTTCAGAACCCTAAAAAGTACCCACATATGGTCTCTAAGTAGTTTTTTTTAATTACAGAGCCAGCATGAACTGAAGCCTGTTGACCACTGCGAATATGCATACCAGTTGAAGAAGGACGAAGTATGCATTAATCCATACCATTATAACAGGATCGATTCACCTTGTGAGTATCTACTCAGTTCTTTAAGAGCCATTTCACAAAATCACGCTACTGACGTTTAGGTAAATGCCAGCGCATCACTTACACAAGCGAAAGATGTGACGACGGAATAGCGTGACTGTGAGTAACTCATTTTGATATTTGCACTCATTAATAAATAAATGTATTAATAAAATTAATAAATGTGCTTTTCCTTATAAAATAAAATAAATAAATAAAATATTAAACTTAAAAAAAAAAAAAATAATTAAGTTGTGATATAAAAAATTGGCATGAGTAAACAATGATAATTTAGAGTTATGTTAAATATTCTTTCCTGACCAAGAAAACAGAGTTAGTATCACAGTTAATTGAGATTAGATTAATTGAAGAATGCACTTTCTTCTGATATAATATCTGTTTGGAATTACACTTTATTTAACGCAATAAATCGTGTTAAAATGCTTATACAATTCGTGGAAATTGGCGCAAGGTCTTTAATTTTTATTCCATAATTATGATAAATTATCGATATTCTAGTACATTAAATGTCAACATTATATGCCTGCTTTATAGACTTTTTTTAAAAGTTAATTTGATGAATTTTTATACAAGAGATAGAAGCTCAGAAGATGGCTATGTGTACGTTAATTCGTAAAACAAGGCGCGGGAGATTGGTCACTACAAAATACTTGAAGTAATGTTTGTAAATGTGGTACAATAACTGAAAAGTGAACAAATTATTATATTTTTATCAATTACCCAACAATTTGTAGATCTTTCCTATGATAGTAAATTAAGCACTTAAAATCTTCAATAAACGCATCAAAATGTTAAATGCCTCTTAAAGGGTCGATGCAGATCAATTAGTATCTTGTAACAGAAAATAAAACAAAATATGAATTAAACAAAGTTCAATTCAATGCGCGCTGCGCGTGGCGGCTACCACCTTTTTTCTTGTCCAAAAGGCGAGAAAATTTGAGAAAATATAAAAAATACTTTTCACATGGATTTGATTGTACGATTATAAAATTTAAGGCATGGTTTTATCAAGGATTTCATTGGTCACATTTTAGCGTGAATTATATGTGAAAATTTAGTTTTTAATTTTTCTTGGTGAGGTGTTCCAAAGACTAATTTGAAAACAGTGGCTTTAAATGTATTATCTTTTATCTATTGATGATGATTGTACATAGTACAGGTTAGGCCCGAAAGGTTAGTATTTAAAAATATCATCAAAACAAAAGATAAAAGAATTTGGGAAATTTGGTTTTTAAAACACACGTATTAGCGGTTATTTCTTCTCGGATATTCGGGTCACTAAAAAGATTGAAAAAAGAAAAAAAATGAAATAAAACTTTTTACCAAAAAATGGAACCGACTTCCGACATCCAAAAGTGTGCAATAACATGTCGAAGTCGGTACCATGCGCACAATATTGTGATAATAGGTAATTTTGAACTATCATGGTACCGACTTCAACAAGTTATTTAACACTTTTTGGTGTTGATGTAGATTTAATTTTTTGGTATTTTTTTATATTTCACTCAATGTGTTCCATTAATATTTACACACATACTGAGACTTTGTATACATACGAGGCCTACCCGTACAAATGCTCGTCAATAATTTACTGTGGAAGGGGGTGCCTTCTTGAGCCTATCTTATAGTAATAATGGACCTGTTAACAGCATTACCTCCGATACTGGTGCCGAGGTGCGGCGAGGGCGAAGTCCGAGCGCCTCCGCCCTACACCGACTATCATCAGCATCTTGAGCATACTGACACGTAAGTAACTCTTTTAAAATAATTTTAGCTTGTTGCTTCACCCTTCTTTTCTGTAGTTTTCTTAAAATTTATATAAACATTCGCATTCTTCAAATTTAAAATAATATTTAAACTAACATTTTAATTTACTTCAACCTTGACCTCGACCAATACATGTCTACCTAGACCTCTACTTAAGTTACCTAGGTCATTAGCCATATCATTTATATCACCCCAATTGCCCCCTCATTAGATACCATCACCTGCATTCCCACACTCTCTTTCATACCCTCGAAACCTGACCATCAAAAATTAATAACTTAGCTGACGTCTATACTATAATGTAGTTACCCTTAACCATCTCCAATTTGACCCTCCCTTAATTTGGCCCTGTCACAAAATCCGTTCTTAATTGACGTCTCTTATTAAATGAACACAGTTATTGTATAGGTATTAATACCCTCATATATGGTCCCCTTTGTATATTTTATTTATATTTTTTTATTATTTAGTTGTTTGTCCGTTAATACCGCAATATAAGCAATATAATAGTAACAATATTTTATGGGCTTATAGACAGACAGATATTTTTTTTTATTCATAATTGCTATATTCGTGTTCAGTAACGTACATCTCCTAAAGCATATATTTTTTGTACAGACTTTGCTTCTACATCCTTATTATAAGTGAAGAGAATAGATGAAGAGAGATACTGAGACTACTTAGCAGCCATGGAACTGCCTTGCAGAAACTCTTTGTAGACTAGGGGACACTAAATATGTGTGCGTAATAAACACCTGATCTCCGAGTCTGTTGAATTTAAACATAATATTAAATACCAAAGTTATATATGTGTCAAAAAGACAGGAACTCTTTGCCGTTGTCAGTTTTTCCCGATGGATACAACATGGGTGTGTTCAAATCGAGAGTAAATATGTTTCTTCTAGGTGAGCATGCTCCATACTAGACTACATCGATGCTTAACATCAGGGTGTGGTCAAACGCGAACCTATCTAGAATTAAAAAAAGACTGATACCTTTCTTTACTTCAATATCTGATTTTTACCTTAATACCTACCCTACTACTAAGCCGCCTATCATTCTTACTTTTTGAACCATATTAGATTGATCCCCCCCTCCCCCCTCACCTGGCACACCCGTTTTCGAAGCAATGATGGCCGAGCGGTTATATGCCGTGTCGCAGTTCCCTGGTTCGATCCCCACCGACCGCTTGAGCTTCACCGCAAGATGGAAGGGCATTTTACGAAAGCCCGCCTGGCTAGCTACCACCCTCAAGTAGAAAATCTGTCGCCAAGCACTTGAGAGTGTGTTTCGGCAGCAGTCCTTGAGAGCCAAAAAAATTACAAGCACATGAGTTTAAAAACTGTATGTCTCAATGTGACGGGCGCAGTGCAATTCGTCACACGACGAAATGTATCTGTTATAGGCAGTGTTTCATCTGCTTAACATTAGGTGGGCCCTAATGTTAAGCAGATGAATTGATGATTATTCCGTCATAATCACATTAAATTTTTTTTAACAAAAAATGGAACCGACTTCGACACCCAAAAGTGTGAAATAACTTGTTGAAGTCGGTACCATGATGGTTCAAAGTACCTATTATCACAATATTGTGGGCATGGTACCGACTTCGACAAGTTATTTCACACTTTTGGGTGTTGAAGTCGGTTCCATTTTTTGTTAAAATTTTTTTTTCAATCTTTTTAGTGTAACTCAAAAACGGCTTGACCGATTTTGATGAAATTTAAAATGGGACCCAACGACAAGCGTCAGCTTTCAAACAAAAAAAGAATTTTCAAAATCGGTTCACCCAGTCAAGAGATCTGAGGTAACAAACATAAAAAAAAAAAAAAAATACAGACGAACTGAGAACCTCCTCCTTTTTTGGAAGTCGGTTAAAAAAGTGGATCTTGCCTAGTCGTTGTTAAATGGTCAACTTGGTTAACCAACATTTACCGTTTTCATTACTTGTTTGTGTGATGAGTGAGCTAGTAGAATTTCATTTATTACTAAGCACTCCCTTGCTAAGCCCTTGAGGGCAAGCACACTACTTGAAAGGTCCAACTGTAGTTTGTATGGCTGTCTTCTAATATGTTTTTGTTGATGATATGATACCTATTTTTTTACAGTATAATGCAGACAGTGGGCGTGGGCTCTCACACCGCCATGTATTTAGAGGCCACTCTCGCGCAGCAAGTGCCAGGCAATACAACACTGTGAGTATATAAGTACACTAGCTTTCGAGCCGCGGTTCCGCCCGCGTTCATTTCTTTTATCGCGCAAAACATTAACCCCTTTTTGCGCAGTTGGATAAAAACTATCCTATGTTCATTCCCGGGTCTCAAACTATTACCATGCCAAATTTCATGTAAATCGGTCCAGTAGCTTTTAAGTTTATTCGTTGCATACATAAATGCAAATCTTTCCTCTTTATAATATTAGTGTAGACAGTATAGATGATAGTACCGGCTTCGCACGGGTGCAGTACTTTAATAATAAACTATATCCATAACATACTTATTATACTGATACTAAATATACTACATAATATTGAAGCAGTGATAGCTCAGTGGCTTTAGCTATGGACTGCCGCGCAGCAGGTCCATGGTTCGAATCCCGCCGCTGGCTTGAGCTTCACCGCATGGTGGAGGCGGGCATTTTTGCGAATGCCCGCCTGGCTAGCGACCACCCTCAAGTGGAAAATCTGTCGCCCCCTCTGTCACACCTAACGGTGTGTTCCGGCAGCTGTCCTTGAGAGCCAGTAATTCTAGGTTAAGCCTGTTAACACCTTCGACCACATCGTCACTTACCATCAGGTGAGATTGCGGTCAAAGGCTTATCTATCAGCAATAAAAAAAAAAAAAAAAACATTATATACATCGTTCACAGCTTTTTGTAGTTTATATTTAAGGTATTTAATTGGATAATGGTACACTGAGAAAAATTTCATGTTTTGACATACGTAATTTTAGCCTCAACATACGTATTTCTTGTTTAAAACGTGACTAGCGTACATAAAGATGAGACAACATGACGTATAATGGCCTTGCTGTAACGAGCATTGTAGATTACAATAATGTATGAAAATCATTCGTTCATTCATTCATTCAATGATGTACTGTCATGCAAATAAGTATGTAACATCTTGACAAAGTAAGGATGTTACTTACGTAGATCCTGATGCAGCCTACTTACGATAAGTATGTTTCCTACGTTTATTATGTTTACTATAAGGAGGTAGTCTACGTCAAACTTGCTACAGCCTATTAATGGTAAAGATGTTCCCTACGTTTACCATGTATTGAACTACGTACAGTAAGGTGGTGGCCTACGTCAATATTGTTGCAGCCTACTTATGGCAAAGATGTTCCCTGCGTTAGTCATGTATCGGCCTATGTACAGTAAGGAGGTACCGTAAGTCAAATTTGATGCAGCCTACTTATAGTAAAGATGATCCCTACGTATCTCATGTATCAGCCTACTTACAGGAAGGAGGTTATGTACACCAATCTTGATGCAGGCTACTTATAGTAAGTATTTTCCATACGTTTGTCATGTAGTGGCCTACATACGGTAAGGAGATTGCGTACGTTAATCTTGATGCAGCCTACTTATAGTAAGGATGTTCCTTATATTTATAATGCATCGTCCTACGTACAGTAAAGAGGTTGCGTACGTCAATCGTGGTGCAGCCCATTTACTGTAGGGATGATCCTCATATGTATCATGCATCGGCTGTATTATAGTAAGGAGGTTGCCTACGTCAATTTTGGCACAACCTACTAATAGTAAGGATTTTTAATATATTTATCATGCATTCGCCTATGTAGAGTATGGATATTACATATGTACATAAACCTGGACCATTATTACGCTTAAGATGTTATTAAGAGCACCATTTGTAGTATACAAAGGTAAACCTCTTTACTATATGAAGGTTGCTCCTGGTTTATTTATGCGCATTGGATTACAATTTGTGCACCCTACTCTACATAGATTGATGCATTCTATACGAAGAAAAGATCCAAACCATTAGTAAACTGCACTAAGGTTTACGTATACAACCTAGCTGTACAAAGGCTGATGCACGATTTAAGTAATTATTCTATATGCAGGCTGCACCTGTAATAAGACAGTAAATAAGCATATTAAATAAATAAATACATAAGGTTAATAAAAATTTATTATCATCGATTTGTGATCTATTTATTGAAAACAATATACAAAATTTTTCTGAAATAAAAATAAATATTTAGGTCCATTATCAATTATCAATTTAAGTTGAAAGACAGGTGAGCGTAGCCAGCCTAAGGTGGTACATGACATTATTAAGGACGTGGTGGAAAACTGTCAAACATCAGATATCAGGCTTAAAAGACATGCGTACAACATTTCACGGAGTTTGAAAAATTTATCTTCGACATGGTCTCCATGTACATTTTATTTTTCTATGCGGAATCAACAATGTATGCGAGGATCAAAGCAGTGCGGCGCACAGTTACAGTTTCAGATTCACCATCTGGAATAAATAAATATTTTATGAAATTTGTTAAATAAAAATGACACTCCCTAAAAAGTATTACCAAGAAGTTAGGAAACAATAGCTTATTAATGTCAGACTACACTCGCTATACCACAATAGTTAATTGTGCTGCACTTGTAGCGTTACGTTTCCAGCTTATTTGTAGTCGTCGGGTATATTCTAAGGGTATTTAAAGTACTTACCACTAGCACTAGTCCCTGGAGTTATAAGAAAAGCCCCTCATTATTTTGTGGATATATATGGTTGAGATCTTGTAAAATCTGCAATCAATAACATTAAGATCTTTCGAATAATTCCACTATGAAAGTAATATGAAACATAAATATGAATTATGAAAGTAAAATATCATGTAGGTTTGAAAATTTAACATACCAACATATACCTTGGGGTTATCGGAGAGTTGGATTGTCATAGGTAGTCGGATGTGTTCTTTATTCTCATAATATTTCTTTAACACCAGTATCAGCAGCATCTGTAACAATTGTGTAGACTTCATTTACATAAATATATTTGTTTTATGTTTAACCGGCCTTGGGATGCCCGGATAAAATTGCACCATCCATATCTTTCTGTGGGAGTTGCAAGTGGCGACAAAAGGGAAAATATCACAACTTGGACAGCTGCCTTTTCCGAAGAACTGTCATCTTACAAACGAGCTCCCAAAGTTGCTTGCCAAGCATGGACATTATGGCAAATGAAATTAAATAAAATTATTGCAATTATAGCCCCCTTTCTTAATAGAGGGAGGCATTTGTTCAACGTTTGACTAAATCATTTATAACTAAAGACTTTAAAAAAACAACAAAGTCGCTTACCTGTGAATGTTGCCGTTTAGCATTTGAATTCACTGGTTGCCGGATAGCCAGGCTGTGTCTTTGGCCTTTCTTTATACACACAGACCCACTTTGAGGCGACTGAACCCCTTTCTTCGTTTATTCAAATTTGATTGGTGATAAATTGATTTTGGAAACTTTGTAATAAAAGATTTTTTATAAATAATCACTGTTGAAAACATTTACATGCGCGCGTGACGCGATTGCCACGGTCTCGCAGAAAACTAATATTATAGCTGTTGCATTACGCTCCAGCCAGTATTGCCACCGCGTAAATCAAAATCAGCCGAGTATTCACATAAAAATATTTAAATATTAATACAATTAGATATTAACTTTGATATCATTGATGCATTGCTTAGACTTTTCAAAAACTATTATAATAACAATTGCTCCCCGCGGTTTCATCCATGTAGACAAAACAATCCATGTTTAGTAGTATTAGATTAAATATTTATAAAAAAAAAACTGAACACTTCCTTACACCCTCAAAAGCTCTGTTTTACAATTAGTATGGCTAGATTAGGAAATACCAAAATCTTCAGGTGAGAATGTGGCTAAATGCTGTTATAAATAAAAAAATATGTAATTTTTCCTGGTCAAGAACAGTAACATTAGTAATGCTAAGTTTTAATAAAACACTTAAAAATATAAAAATATATCCAATGTCGATTCCGCCTAATTTTCTTGCTAAGCCGACGTGACGTCACAAACAACACGCAGTCAAACCGTTTGACGCGTGTCGCTTCTACACGAAGCATCCTCAGGAGGTCTTGACTATACGAGTGCACGATCGCACCTTCTCGACTCACGTGTTTGTGACGTCACGTCGGCTTAACAGGAAAATTAGGCGAAATCGTCACTAGTTATATTTTAATAGTTTTTAAGAGTTTTGTTAAAATATTAATTTAATGTTTTTTTTAATATTTTCAAAATATTTGATATTATTATATTTCCGCAAAGTAACGCCTGAATCGATTCATTAGAAATACTAAGGTTTGTAAGTAAGGACGAGAATGTATATTTGTTATATTTATATATATATATATATATACGCTGAAATTGCTGGACCACTTTGGATGAAACTGAAATATAAATAGAAATATAGATAGTTTAGGTCTTAGATAAACACAACGCAAACTTCTTACTATCATAATCATCATGACCATCATCACTTTTCATTATTGCCTACGTGAATGATACTGCGGGATGCAGTAGGTATATACCAAACATATTTTTAAAAATAACAGAAAAAAACCTTATATCAATTTTTTATTCTATATAGTCAATAGTATACTATAAATCATCTCATCAATGTATTACTTTTTATTATTTCTGTGCTTATTGAACTATTATGATGAAAACACCACGTAACGATACCGATATAAGCAACGTTATATATATGTTGTATGTGATGTAAAAAATGAGGCACAAACTAAAAGTACAAATGCACATAATAGACATAACTAAAGAAGTACCAAATCGAAATATGGGGTTTCAGTGCAGAGTAACTAGTTTTTATTTATTTGCACGCGTATAACAATTGATTTGTTTGTATTTTATACGAACATTAGTACGAGCGCAAAATTGATTGTAAAAGAAGAAATATTGAAATAAGCAATGGTCGAAAATCAGCGTTTATGAAACATTGCTTTCGTATTTTTTTATTCGGCATCTGGCAACACTGATCTTCTGTCGTAAAACAATCTTTAAAATGTCGAGGGAACAGTATATTATTGCGCCCGTAACATTTAAATAATGTTCAAATGCAGTATGTCTAAAAACGTATAATGATGTTCCCTACGTTCATCACGCATAGGCCTACGCGCAGTAAGTAGGTTACTTAAATGAATTTTACGTAAATTTATTGCGCATAAATTCACGTACGGTAAATAGTTTTTCTACGTCAACCTTGAAGCTGCTCACTTGTGGTAAAGATCTTTCTTACGAAATCATGCATCAGCCTACGTACTGGAAGGAGCTTGCATAATTCGCTTACTTATATCGTGCATCGGCCTACGTACAGTAAGGAGTCTTAGCGCAGTCTACTTAAATGTAACTAATAATGTTTTCTACGTACCTACATCATGCATCAAGCTACGTACATATAGGAGATTGTCTACTTATACCTTGTTGTTGCCTACTCACAGTAGGAGTCTGTTTCCAAAATACTTACAATAAATAGACGATCTACTTATAGTCACGACGTAAACTACTTGAAAGTTATTTTTTTTAGTCAAGACGTTTGTGTCATCCTGTTAATGTTGGAGTACATTTATAAAGATGCGACAGCATAATGTAATGTTCTATCTGTGACGTCATATCCATGGACTACTTCCTAGAATGTATCTGCCTATATCGGTTACGTATGTTGAGTCTTGTTGACGGACCCGACAGACGGGTACGTATTTAACGGCAAGATCAGTACACAACATGTTGTAACTAAGTGACGTGTTGATACGCTTCAACATTATTTTGTATTATCCAACATTTTTACGGCTGTAGATTACGTATTTTAGATAAAACTACACATACATTGTGAAAAGACTTCGCTACATTTCAATTTTTTCTCAGTGTATAAGGATTGATGCTGTTTTGCGTAAAATCGCTTCGTAAATAAGCCAATATTTCTCGTAAAAAGTAAAGGATAAAGAATTGTGAGTTAAGGGATAGACATATACCATCGCCACATTGATGTTGGTCTTTTTAAGGTGTACAATACTGTAGTACATTATTTTGATGTAACTCATAGGGTTCAGACAGCCAGCGTTTACAACGTAAGAGCAAAATTTTTTTTATTTACGACATCACATTAGATACCTCTAAAATTATCAGTGTTTCTCTACTATAGTTTGCATGTATTATACATATAAACGTTCGTCTTCAATCACTCTAGCTATAAAAAAAACGCATCAAAATCCCGCACTTTTAAAGATCTAAGCATACATATTGACAGACAGTGGGAAGCGACTTTGTTTCATACTATGTGATATAGTGATTATAATGGTGGCATTGTATGTTGATCTAAAGCAGTGATGAACCATCAATTAATAGCTATCCTTTTTACTATAAAAACTAACGTGGTTTTCACTCATTTTAGTAAATAATACGGGATAACTCACGTGAATCAGTCAGATAGCTCCGACTATAGTTTCAACCACATTAGATAGCGCGTAGCGCGCGTGACTAAGTGAGACGTCAACGCGGGCGTCCCGAGCTCTCCTTGAAAAAGACCACCGAATGTGGTTGAAACTATAGTCGGAGCTATCTGACTGATTCACGTGAGTTATCCCGTATTATTTACTAAAAATAGCTATCCATGGACTGCCTTACCCGAGGCCCATGGTTTGAATCCTGCCGTACAAATGACCTTCGCCGTATGGTGGTAGGTCATTTTGCGACTCGTCTGGCTTACTGTCACACTCGAGTAGAAAATCAGTTGCCTAGTAAAACAAGGATTGTTTCGAAGTTGTTCTTGAAAAAAATTATCGTCATTAAAAATGGATTGTGTTTTCTATGGTACAAATAGGGATTGTTTTATCGATGGTAAAGATAAGGATTGTTTTATCGACACCAAAAAAAAAAGATTACTATATCGACAGTGAAAATAGGGATAGTATTACGAACATTAAAATATAGGGGTTATTTTATCAACAGTAAAGATAGGAATTATTTATCGCCAGTATAAATACAAATTGTTTTATTGACAGTAAATATAGGGATTGTTCTATAGGCAGTAAAATTCGGGATTGTTTCCATAAAATTTAGTGTATATTATGAAGTCTTAATTATGCACGCACAAATCAATCCTATATTAAAACTGTTTATGTTGCTGCCTTAGATTCAGAATATTAAGTTGAAATAATGCTGGGTATTTAGTGGACGGCAGTACATTACTTTGCAAGTTGGTAGGTCATTTTGCTAATGCCGGCCTGGGTAGCTACCACCCGAAAAAACAGCATTTGTCACTAAATACCTAATGATGTATTGTAACGGCTATTCTTGAGTGCCAGTTCCTAGTGTATTACCATCTTCGTTCACAGCATCACTTATCAGCAAATGAAATTTTGGTCACAGGACTAAAAATAAGCAAACCAGCTGTAAAAAAAATACGGTACTAGTATATTGGCCGGCCAGACGCAGCCCCTGCTTTGGAATCCTCATTGCAAATTGGTAAAATTTGCACTATGTGATTCCCCCATAGTGCGATAATCAATGCATGTGGTAAATAAAGAAAGTTTGAGACATTCCACCTCTGCCAAGCCATTGTCAGCTTTATGAAATGTATATAAATATTTAATTATTTATTCAAAATTAAATCATAACCATCATTATAGGAAATTTCTTATCCAATATATAAAGTGTAAGTCTACAAAAATATAATAATTCAGATAGACATAAATTTTCACCATAGCATATTTCAAATAACATGGTCTCCTTGAATTCTGTTATTGTGCAAGCAAATAAGTTAATTTTTTCGGCCTATAAAATAAGAATAGATGCTACCTCCGTAGTTCCTACCAATGATAATTTGAATAGCAAGTTAGTGGTAGCCAGGGCAACACAAACAGTTATGACCGGAAACTCCTCGCCACATACCCATCCGGCACAAACAGCTTCATCATAGACAATACAGTAAAAGCTGCTTATTCGCGGGGTATAAGTTTTTTTTTTTTTTATGATTGATAGGTTAGCCTTTGACCACTATCTCACCTGATGGTAAGTGATGATGTGGTCGAAGTTGTTGTTCAGGCTAACCTAGAATTACTGGCTCTCAAAGCTGCCGGAACACACCGTTAGGTGCTTGGCGACAGATTTTCAACTTGAGGGTGGTAGCTAGCCAGGCGGGCATTCGCAAAGTGCCCTACCACCATGCTGTAACGAGTGCCATCCTAAGACAACAACCGGGACCGACGGCTTAACGTGCCCTCCGAAGCACGGAAGCGCTCAGTAGTAATGTCACCAGCGGTCACCCATCCAACTCATGACCGCGGCGGACGTTGCTTAACTTAGCTGATCGATTCAGAATGGTTAAGCAAACTTCGCTACGAGCGCTTCAACGTTCCGTGAATATGCCGCGAATACAGAAACCGTAGATACGGCACGGTAATTTGTATAGAAATGTAGGGGATACGTTCCAAGAATTCAAAATAAATAAAATAATCATCCTAAAAATTAATTTAATCACATAACAGATCTCATTTTTTAACAATACCTACTATTATTATCTGGCTTAGACAAAAAGTATGTAAAACTTCGTAATTTTCTCCTTGATTTGCCGCTTTTAAAGGGTCCTTTAATTCGGCTTTTAATCAGTACTAATATTATAAATGTGAAAGTAACTCTGTCCGTCTGTCTGTCTGTCTGTTACGTTTTCACGCCAAAACTACTGGACCGATTTGAATGAAATTTGGTATGGAGATAGTTTGAGACCCGGGAAAAAACATAGGATAGTTTTCATCCGACTGCGCAAAAAGAGGTTAATGTTTTTGCGCGATAACCGACATACGCGCGGGCGGAGCCGCGCCCGGAAAGCTAGTATTTTATATATCGCAAAAGAACAGCGTAACACAGCAGCGGCGGCCGCATATGAAAACGAACTTAGGCATAGTGGCAATAAGACTTATATGTATCTCTATTTATATTTGTTTTTTTTTCGGTGGAACCCCAAAAGCCTTTGTAAAAGCCCTGTGGTACTGTTCGGTTAATAAAGAACCCACCCCCTGGTAAACAGTAACTCATTGTCTTGGCAGCTTATTTTTTTATGCCTGATAGGTTAGCCTTTGACCACTATATCACCTGATGGTAAGTGATGATGTGGTCGAAGATGTTGTTCAGGCTAACCTAGAATTACTGGCTCTCAAGGATACCGATTTCGATTTAATGTTTCGACTGGAACCGCGAATAGCGTAATATTTATCCGCAAATAAAGGAAACGAGTCGGATTTTTTTTTTACCCGCGAATACCAAAATCCCAAAGGAGCAATTACTGTATATCCGAATTGGAGATGCTGCTTCTGAATACTCTCACCAAATAATATGCGCGTGTCAAATTCCTTGTTTATTGTGCACAGAAACACGTCGCAAGTGGAGACTCCGCCCCCCGGGTACATCAGCGAGGACGGGGACCCGATGGATCACAATGACAACATGAGTGAGTTTGTACACAATTTTATATTTCACACTAATTTATTATTAATAGTAATTCGCCGCGAGTAATAAGACTTGAATTTATAGAGTACTGAAATTTATAGTTGTAAGCTAATTCACAACTCAAAATGAATAAAATTAACTTTAAAGACATTTGGATAAAACATGTTGTCTTGGTAGTTAGTAGAACAATAAGTATGAAGATAAAAACATTTTGTTTTGTAAGTTAGAACTATAAAATTATGGGCATAATAACATAACATTTGGTTTGTACGTTAAAACAAAATAAATTATAAGCAAAAAACCATTTTTAAAAAAGTTTTTATTAAAACGCTCTAAAAAGAAGAAAATAAATGTTACCTTAAAAATTGTTACTATCAACTTACCTCATTATATATATAAAATTTATATGATCATAAAAGGTTGTGATAGTTAGAACAAAAAATATAAGGATGAAAACATGTTGGCTTGTTATAATGATAAAATTATATAAAGATAAAATTGAACGAAACCCTAAAAAAAATTGCGAAGTTGGGCATCGCTCTCAGGGTTCTGCGTTCCAACAGCCCGTCAAAGCGAACGATATTTGTTGTTTTTGATCACTATGTTATTTTATTTTCTGACTAAATTATTTTTATCCAATATGTATTATCTTTTGACTTTGTGTAGTATTTAATTTGTATGTATTTAATCTTCCGTTTAATTGTGATTTAATTGTAATTGTCTTATGACGTTATTAGATATATAAAATAAATAAATAAAATTTATGAGTCGTCCTTTTTAGTATTTGTTGGTTATGTAGAGGATATAGTACCCATAGTATACTGAAATTTTAGAATTCTTAATAGATTCGTTTAATGGTCTAAAATGTATAACTATTATACATAATAAAATATTTCTATTCTAGCGCTAGGAAATTACACCCCACATAGGGTGCAAAAAAACATAACTTCAGATTTGAAACTTAGGGCCCGTTTCAGAATGTCCTAATAAAGTTTCGGGTTTCTATGGAACACATAAAATAACCGAATGATAAAAATGACAGTTGACATGCAGCGCGTTCAAGCTTTAACCGATGGATAGGCTAAATCGATGACTGTGGAACGCAAAGTTATTTTTTTTTTCATGTTATGTCGTCCTCAGACGGCCAAGTCGCGCGCTGTTGGTTAACAGTCACGCCTGTCTATTACAGTTGCAGTGTCATCATCCTGCATGACACTGCACTGCCATTTTCACTCTGACATTAGTTTTTAAGTAGGTTTCTTTGCCCAGTAATTTCACTAGCTTTTCTAGCTACCCTCAAGTAGAAAATCTGTCGCCAAGCACCTTACAGCGTCTTGGCGCTGTCCTTGAGTGCCAGTAATTCTAGATTAGCCTGATACATCTTCAACCACATCATCACTTACCATCAGGTGAGATAGTGGTCAAAGGCTAGCCTATCAGCTATAAAAAAAATTTGCTTGAGTGCCTATCACACCTAAACACAGTTGTGGCTGCCGGTCTGCATATCACTGCTATGAGGCAGAATATCTGACACTGTAGACTACCGCAGTGTCTGAACAATAAAACAAGCTCTTGCTGTACAGACCCACCCCCTGGTAAACAGTAACTCATTGTGTTGGTAGCTTTTTTTTATGCCTGATAGGTTAGCATTTGACCATTATATCACCTGATGGTAAGTGATGATGAACTCGATGATGTTGTTCAGGCTAACCTAGAATTACTGGCTCTCAAGGACAGCTGCCGGAACACACCGTTAGGTGCTTGGCGACAGATTTTCCACTTGAGGGTGGTAGCTAGCCAGGCGGGCGTTCGCAAAATGCCCTACCACTATGCTATAACGACTGCCATCGTAAGACAACAACCGGGACCGACGGCTTAACGTGCCCTCCGAAGCACGGAAGCGCTTAGTAGTAATGTCACTAGCGGTCACCCATCCAACTCATGACCGCGGCGGATGTTGCTTAACTTTGCTGATCGGTTAAAAACAGCTAAGCAAACTTCGCTACGAACGCTTCAAAAAAAAGCAGCTCAGGAAAAGGGAATGTCCCGGCACCAAGGATGGATAGTCACGGGTTAGATTCCCCCTCGTGGTATTTTTATAATTTTGTAAGAATATTTTATATTTACCACATATGTTTCCCCAGATCTAACCCGCCTGACTCCATCTCCCCCTGGGCTGGGTGCGGAGGCAGCCCCCGTCCTGTACCACGAGCCTGCATTCTGGTGCAGCATCAGCTACTACGAACTGAACACGCGCGTCGGAGAGACCTTCCACGCCTCGCAACCTTCCATCACTGTCGACGGGTTCACTGACCCCAGCAATAGTGAGAGGTGAGAAATCTATCATCAAGAGAAGCTTGGGTGTAAAGCCGCAGTTTTGTAATCTCGTTCCTGGGTACAAACCCCGGTTCCTTGACAAAAAAAAATCAGTAGCTGTCTGGAGTCTGGGACTGTGCACCCCCTTCAACCAAAACACTTGTGTACTTAGGCACATCTATTGACGCTATGTGATGATTTGATATGGCCACTGTATTCTAGACTTGAAACAGATTTTGCTTTATGAATATACTAAAAAATCCAAAGTATAACCGCAACAGTTTATGCAACTATGCGTAATTTGAAGAAAACAATAAAGAAAAAAAGACGAAGATGACAGCTGATTACTCCTTCGCGACAACGCGCCGGTTCATTTGGCATGCATTGCCAAGGCTATGTATATATATATATATATATGGCCCACTCATGAGTGTGATTTACAAGAGAAAAATCATCCATCTTACGAGTGACTAATTTTTGTTTCCGGTTAGTAATTATGACTAAAGAATAACAAATAAAGAAAATCATTTTGTTTTTAGGTTCTGTTTGGGTTTACTATCCAACGTGAACAGGAACGAAGTAGTGGAGCAAACACGCCGGCACATCGGCAAGGGCGTGCGGCTTTACTACATAGGAGGTGAGCTATTTACTGTATAAGACCCTGCGCAGAGAGACATAAGTCCATAGTAACACATTCCGAGTGAGTTGAATATGTGAATGCAAAATGTATAATACTCAATTGATTTTCCAGGTGAAGTGTTCGCGGAATGCCTGAGCGATTCGTCGATATTCGTTCAAAGTCCAAACTGCAACCAGCGCTACGGTTGGCATCCTGCCACTGTCTGCAAAATACCTCCTGGTGAGTTTCATATTTTTTTTATTATAACCACTACCTTGTTTATTCGTTGATTGTGATTGAAGATGACAAACAGGCTGAACCTAAATGAGACTCTCGAAGAACTGCTGCCAGAACATATTGTTAGATGCTTGATGACAGATTTTCTACTTGAGGGTGGCAGCTTGGTATAAAGTGTAGGGTGCTAGGCAGGCATCATGGGGATTGCAGTGTAAGGTCATAATTGTCCACTTGTTACTTATCCCTTTGTTTGTTCTTATCTTTACGATACGATATGGGGTTGTTTAAAACGGGCGTTAAACGTCCATAGCAGATGGTGACCTCTTTCCAACAAGTAGACAGCCTGCCTGCCTATCTACTACTGGGCAATAAAAAAATAGTAAAACATAAGAAATTATTAATTTAGTATATTGTACCCAGGTTGCAACCTAAAAATCTTCAACAACCAGGAGTTTGCAGCCCTTCTCTCACAGTCGGTGTCACAAGGGTTTGAAGCGGTGTTCCAACTCACACGCATGTGCACCATCCGCATGAGCTTCGTCAAAGGCTGGGGTGCCGAATACAGGTGAGGGAATTCATCAATGTATGTAGTGGTGTCTTATCTTTATCCTTATTTTATTGCCGACTAGCCTTTGACCATTATCTCACCTGATGGTTAGGGAAGATGTGGTCAAAGATTTCGTTCACCTTGAGCACTCTAGCAGCTGCTGGAACGCATTGTTGGCTGCTTGGTGACAGATTTTCTACTTAAAGGTGTTTCTAACCAAGCAGGCATTCGTTATATGTCCTACCACTGCTATAACTGCAATCTAAAAAATACAACTTGGAACTGACTTGTTAAGACGCTGAAAAATACTACAATTTTGTCACTATCAAACTGCATAGGTGTGAAAGAGAGGCATCTATGATGACATTGCAATCAGATTGTGTGAAAATCTAAGAAACTAAGCTTATCAACACAAAACCAGTGACTTAAATCGGAAGTGCAACTTGTCCGTCGTGATAAGGTTTTGCAATTTTATTGTTATATTTTTATACATATACATGCATTAATAAATAAGATATTTACGTTACAAGCATAATTTAGAGTCCACGTAATTTCTTAACAGATTTTTCTAATCTTTATTATGAATTATGGATTTATGCAAAGCAACGCCTTAATCTATTAATTTACTACTAATATGTTACTGAGTACATGTGTTGAATCTGAGAAATAAGTTTGTTTTTTTTTTTTTATGCCGTATAGGTTAGCCTTTGACCACTATCTCACCTGATGGTAAGTGATGATGTGGTCGAAGATGTTGTTCAGGCTAACCTAGAATTACTGAATCTCAAAGGCAGCTGCCTGAACACACCGTTAGGTGCTTGGCGACAGATTTTCTACTCGAGGGTGGTAGCTTGCCAGGCGGTCATTCGCAAAGTGCCCTATCACCATGCTATAACGACGGCCATCCTAAGACAACAACTGGGACCGACGGCTTAACGTGCCCTCCGAAGCACGGAAGCGCTCAGTAGTAATGTCACCAGCGGTCACCCATCAAAGTCATGACCGCGGCGTACGTTGCTTAACTTTGCTGATCGATTCAGAATGGCTAAGCAAACTTCACTACGAGCGCTTCAAATGTGGTTGTGCTGTTAATGCCCAGAATTCAGTGATTTGATTGTGATATTTGTTGCAGACGGCAGACTGTGACATCGACACCCTGTTGGATCGAATTGCACCTGAATGGTCCACTGCAATGGCTAGACCGAGTTCTCACGCAGATGGGCTCACCACACATCCCTTGTTCCTCCATGTCCTAGGCGGATTGAGGTAAGTCATGAATCTCTAATAATTATATTGACTCCATATTAGATTGAACAGCACCTGGATCATCCGCTGCAGTAAATTGTCTCACATCCCTTGTTCTTCCATGCTTAAGATAGCACACCTAATAACTAAACTGCTAAAAAAACATCACGTCATTGTATATGCGGTATGTTTACCTAACTGTTTATTAGGGATTCGGCCGGGACCTTGCCATTCGGTCGTAATAACCGATCCGTCGTTATAAACGATGTCGTTACATTCGGTTTCGACTGTATAAATATTAAAAGCTAATGGAGAACTGCTTAAGTAAGCTGTTTAATCAGGGCACAAGGTGGTAGGAGGTCTTATTAGCAACAGTCAGTCTTGGTGGATACCACTGCAGTGTCACATTCTCTCTCAAAGCAGTAGTATGCAAACACTACTGTGCATAAGCGTGAAGGGCACTTTAACAAGTGAAACCACTGTGTGGATGACAGTTAAGAACCAACGTCTCAGAGTAACAAGCACAGTGCAGAGACATGGGAGCTGAGCAAGGTAACACTGCAACTGTAATTATAAACAGACATGACCATGACCATTACCATCAGCATAACGCATGTTAGGCTGATGGTAATGGTCATGGTCATGTCTGTTTATAATTCGTTCCACAACTACATAAAATTATTAAAAAATCTATGATTAGCAATTTAATATGTCCAAAGTCCTAATAATGGCTCTAATTTTGACATCTGGATGCTATAAGGCACTATTTAATGATGTAGTGGAAACTACTGAAATGTTTGGTGTGTCTATCTATACAGACACTTAAATTTACCAACATTATCCTTTTAATTTCAGAGCCTTGGATAATGAACGACAAGCGTGGCATCGCTCGCTAACACAAAGGTTTGTGTGTCCCCTTACAAAACGAGTTAACGCTCAATATGAAATGAATACCTCTCCAATTTGATTCTAGTTGTTTATCTTTGATATAGTGCCCATTTCTGTGCGACAAGATGTACATTCAAATGTCTTTATGATTGACTCAATAATATTAAAATCCAAACAACATCCATGATAGTCACTTGTGTAAGATCTTTTTTAACTCAATAATATTAAAATCCAAACAACATCCATTATAGTCACTCGTGGAAGATCTTTTTTAAATGTTTTTGCAATTGAACTAAGCTGTATTCAATTCAGATAATGATTTTGGTACGTACTACTAGAAATTCACATTAGGTGTGATGGTGGATTAATGAAGGCTTTGTATTTATTACATAGAACTTTAAATATCAGGCGAAAATTGGGTGCTTGTACAGCCAGGTGGGCCATATAAACACCCAAAATAATTGCAAGCAAGCCAATGTATACTTTTCGCACAGAAATATTTGTATGTAGTAATTACTTATAAGTATGCTTTCATATTGATTTCATTTCATTGTAATGTTAAGGAGTTACACTGAATTATTTCTAGTGTTTGATTACAATTAAAATGTTAAGTGGCGCACCGTGATGATAATATATTGAAAGTAAAACATTTGGGTTATGTTATTGGGTGAAATGGAACTTTTCATACTGTAACTAATGGGATGAAATCTATGATATTGGTTATAAATTATAGATTACATATTATGAGTGAAGAGTATACCCTTGAAAGTTTAAAAAAAATAGGACACGTTGGAAAGAGAGGGAAGAATGTTTGAGATGGCTCACTAGACTATACGGAATCAATTTAATTCATAACAAAAATTGGTAGGTGATTGATAAAATTAAAAATTATATATCATATTTTGGATTGATAAGGCTCAAAGTTTGTCTAGATCCAGACTAGAATTTTGATGAAGATCAATAATTTTGATTGTTGAATTGACCAGTGTTAATCCATCTTAAGTTTACAGATGATATTGATCTCAAAATATCCAGATGACTCGATTGATGTTGGTTGAAATGTCATCCTTCAAAAAGGATTAAATTGATGTAATAGATCAATTTATAGTCTATGACTTGAGAAGGATAGAACTATCCAAGCTTCGTTCTCTTTCTAACCTCATTTTATATATGATATACAATGACAGAAAAAATAATTTGCACTTTTACTGATAATAGTAATTTATTGATAAGATTTTCTGTCGCGTATATACATTTAAATATATTCAAATTAATGCTTAGTTTACACTAGCAGCTAAAACGCATAGAAACAAGTTCAAATTTTAAAGTATAAACTCAAATTGCTAATTTATTACAAATGTTTAACAAATTAAAATTAAATCTGTTACTGTGAAGTTTTACAAAACAATTTAAAGTATAATAATGTTGACTTGTGAGAAATGTAAATTAATACAAATTATGTACGATTACTATATTAAAATGTGAAAACTGCTAGTGTAGATTAAATGTTACTATCCCTTTAATATAACGATCAAACTATCTACTAGTCTGCGAAAAGTACATCGTAAAATGAAACTTGTATACAAAAAATATAAGCAATAGATATGAGATTGTATCGTTTTTAATACACTTTTTATATTAAAAATAAATTAGAATAAGTCATAATATTATAAAAAAATGCACATATTATTAAAAAAAATAGTTATTTTATTTGCCATCGTTTTATGCATTTATTTGATCTTAAATGCAGTTGACAATTTGCGTTATGTTTTCGGCGGTTAAAAAACGCTACATATGAACAAGCCATTAAGTTTTATTAACGTTTAGATTATGATCACTATTCTATGAGTAATATGCGTTTGAAAGATTTTGTTTCATATTATTTATCTTAACATAGATTTTAGTTGTAATATAATACCTTGTCACTTTGGAAAGTTATAAAAAATTAAGGTTACACGAACATTTTGCAAATAACCTTATGTTATCAATGCCACAATTATGTACAACAGATACCAAACAGTCTGAAAGCAGAAAAAACCTGTTTTTTTCTGCTGACCACCACAGATTTGTGTATCCGCCATTACGTGGGCTAGAGTAAAGATTTTGCAAATAGATGACAAATTTAGAATTATTGGGGTCGATGACCGATTTTCTTCCTGAGCGGTGAATACACCCATTCCCTATGTCTTTGACAAATCACAGTGATAAATGATAAAGTACCTTTGTGTGTTTGATATAAAGTTGGCATTGCCGTGGCAAGGTTAATATTACATTGTAGGTAGCTGTTTTGTAAAGTTATAACTGCTATCTATATACTAGGTGTAATAATTTGATTTTGGTTGAAGCCACAGTACCTACATAATATAATCCGGGAAATCGTCGTAAAAGATAAACATATTTATTGACTTCTTTAGTACTAATAAAAGTAGAACCTGAGATATGTATAATTTTTTTATAGCAATTAATACGAGATATACCCGCGTCAAAAATTTTTAAATTAGATATGAGTACAAAGCTCGCTTTGCTTAACAAGTTACATTCCCGACCAATAAGCAGACAATTCGTAAGTTTTTATTTGCAACCAAAACTAAACTAAGTAATAGTTCTCCCAGAACAGACCCAAAGAATATACTGATATTATGTGGAGCATAAATTAAATGTTTAATAAATGTGTTTTGACCAAAATCATTGTGTACACCTATCATTATTATTATTCGGCACACAGTGAACTAAATGGCACCTAAAAATATATCGAAAGTTAAAGTAAAATATATTTATTTGGGTATCCTGAAAAGTTAGAATGATTCACTTCAACGTTGGTCCAGTGGCATGTGGCGCCACGCCACAGAAGTAAAAAAAAATACAAGACCTCAACATTCAGAACATACAAGACCTCAACATTCAGAACAGAATTTCTGAATGTTGAGGTCTTGTATTTTTTTTGTCTGTCCATTTTTGCTGTCTCCGCCTGAGTCATTAATATTTTTTCATAAATACCTAAATAAATATAGTTAATTTCGTACGTAATACCATGTATAAAAAATAAGCTAAAGAGAGGTTATTTTGGTAAAGTGTTAAAGGTATTGTCGGTGGTAATCATAGATGGATTTGTAGGAAAATGTCGACGGCATAGTTTATAATTTATATTGTTTATTGCTAAAGGTAGAAGGAGCAGTGCGTTCAAAGATTTTGATATTTTTTCCTACATGCTGCAACAGATTGAAGTATATAACTGTGTCTGGTACATGGCTATAACCTCGCCCTTATTACATAGGATCTAAAAATATTCACATATACTTTCTCTGTGACCAATTCAACATGCGTTTTATTTGCGTAGAATGGTATTATGAAGTAATATTTTGTAATCAAATCGACTGACTGGCCAGATTTTTCATTCGAATAAATATTTGGGTTACGTTTCCCTAAAAATTTGCAAGAAATAGGTAGTGAATGTAATAGCTGTCAAAATGACAGTTGATATCTTTTAAGGTTATGAATGTTCTTAGAATACTTTTAAAATATTTGTTATTATTAAATATGGATTCCCGCAAAGTAACGCTTGAATCTATTTATGAGAAATCAAAGTCAAATTGGTCGATTGGAGCCCAAATGATAAGATATCAACTATAAAAGTTTGTCATGTTTGCATTGTAATATCATAATGTGCAAATACCCCTTCTATCTTTAGTTTGAATATACTTAAATCATTATAAAGCGGGTTCACACAAGTCGATTTTAGTGAAGTAGATATCACCTTAACCAAATACAATTTAAAGTATGCACACGTTCAAAAGAAGCGATGATTGTGGAACTAAGTTACACATATGAAAAAAAATTGGTTGAAAGATTGAACCGTGTGACACCGCTTCTAGTTGTTTTCACATTATACATCATTTTAATAATTTTATTTTACTTGTTTGAATGCAGTCAGCAGTTGATTTTTATATACATTAATATTTCTTGATTTTGTTCAAGTTTATACAAAAATATTATACACACTAGTTTTTCTGTTTTTTTTTATTTGTATTGTTTCTAAGGCGGGACCTTATGAATGCCGTTGACTAGTTGTGAAATGTATTCGGTCGAAATGTTTTTTACTACACTATATATTTTATACTTGTATTTTATTCGTTAAGTCATTTACAAAGGCATTTACGTCTTCTACAGTTTTGTCACTCGCACTTGTTTTTTTAAATCTAAAGCAAATTATTGGATGTGCATTCGATAAATGGTGTAATAGTAGAGGATACGTCATATATCGACCTTCACCCATCAGATAACGAGTGACAGTGTATAAGACATATTTTATATCAAATAAAATTTATTAACAAACTTGCCTATGATAACTTGCCTATCGAAAAGTTTTCCTAGCTATTTTTAATTGAATTAATTTTAATCAATTGTCCTTCGTCACCTTCACTCTTTCCATAAGCGAATGAATTTGATCTCGACTACTAGTTTTTAACATACAGAATATGCCTAGGTAGGCTTTCCTACTTACTTCTGAGCATGGCTACCTGGCAATCAGATGCGAACAGGTAAGACAATATAGGTAACACAGTATACACATGGTATAGCCATCTGTTAACCGATTTGATATCATAAGTACGATATATTAATCAAAAAACCAATGGTATACGGGTAAATTATAATTAATTAATAATATAAAATTGATTAAAGTTAATTCAATTTAAAATATCTATTAAAACTTTTCGATAGGCAAGTTATCATAGGCATGTTTGTTAATAAATTATATTTGATAAAAATATGTCTCTTAGACTATAACTTACTGTTTGCTACTAATGCCTGGGTCGCACTACTAGGGAATGCCGATGATTAGTGTGGCCCAGCCATAATGGGTTATTTTCTTTTTGATATCTCTATTAGTACTTCGAAATAATTTAATAATTTTGTTATTAAATTTTTTTGTTTTTAATGTTTTTGTTTAATAAATCGGCTATTAAAATCAATATCAGTTATCATACCGGTTATAAAGTTACAAATAAAATAGTACTTGCAATAAAAATAAATAATTAAAACAGGTTTGTTCTGAGCATGGCGAGTATTGTTTCGACTTTGCGACATAACATGTTCTCATATCGTGTTTTATATTTTTTCTAGTTGAAATACAAATAAATGAGTCGAATGTACATTATAGGTATTTTGAGTGTAGTAAAATACATTTTTGATTGACGTTGTAAAGAAATATCAAGGTATGGTGCTAGAAAATGTTGGTATTTGGCGTGTTTAGAAGTTTTTGATGTTGTGAGATCGCACTGTAGCGTTTTGTTAAAGTTGTGAATACCATAATTATTCTATATCACATTTAAAAATTAAAAAATGAATATTAAAAAAATATTGCGTAATTAAAATTAAAAAAAATAATTAAGCTCGTTTCTCACTGTGCGTTTTTTCGCCGCTACCGTCATGGATTACCTAATAGTGTCAAGTTACAGAATACTTATGTAAGCGGTGCCTACTGACTGTTTAACCGTGTGAAGCGAACCTAAGATTTTTTTAATTGTATTTTGCTTGTGTTTTTTTTTTAAATATTAGTTATTTTATTGATGTCGATTGTATGGTTTACCATACATATTTTCTGAATATAGATAGGACATGTCAACAGTGTTATCATATACCATGGAAATGATAAAACTGTTGACGTGCCCTATTATAGTTTTAGTTACAAATTAAATTGACTTTTTCTCTTCTGTTTCGTAAGTCATAGTACCTTTTTATATTAGTATTCACAGCATTTCGAATCACGTAGCGATGAAAAAAAAATTAATGTGCTTTGAAAGTATCATGTTATTTATACATTTTCAGTTTGTTAGGTTCACTTGATTTGATATGTTACATTTTATTCGATATCACGGACTTTATATAGAAATCGTTATGAATTATGTATGAATTCTTTTGTACGTATACATTTCGATGTAGTATGTCCACTTTCTTACAAGGAGTTTTCGTTAGAAGTCTGATTAGCGTGCACTTTATACTACAAAAATAGTCCTGTATTCATCGCATAGGGAGTCTATACGTAAGTACTTTGTCCTTTTCTATAATATTTGGTAATTTGTTAGAAAACGTCAAATTAGATACATAGGTACAGATTCCGATTTTGTAGTTAGTAGCTGGCACTTCATACAAAAGCTTAGTTCTTTCTAGCAATGAGCGCGCTAACCTTTACTTGAATTATGTGTACAGGTTGCGATTGTGTGGGTGCATAGCTCTGACAAACACTCACTAGCGCGACGTATTTATATACCACACAACAATTGACACCACTGCTTTCAAAGATCGAGACCCCAGGTTTGAAACCTGGCTATAGCAAACATTTGTCTGTTCTCTCTCATGGTGTAGACGTTTTAACTACCAATAACAAGGTTCAGTTTCGTGTTTAAAAAGAAAATACAATAATAATTTAACGATTTTAAATTTTTTGTTAAGAAAGTTGACGTGCGTACATCGTCTAGTTTAAGTTATGTTACATTTAGATGTAAGCTTTAACGTAAATATATAAGTTTTTTTATTGTATAACACTGGCTTCCATCGTTTGTGAGTTTGTTTCCACTTGCGTTTTTTTACGCTCGATTTGTTTATCCCACAGCGTGTCGTTTCGGCATTCTAAACACCGACCATGTTTATTTTTTAAGTAAACTTACATGAACTCAATTGCAGAACTTTTAAATTAAGCCACAGAAGCTAAAACAAGACACTAAATTAAGAATTCACTGAGAAAATATTTGTTGACTTTCTATTAGCCAATTTTAAGTTAGTTGCTGAGATATTATTTTATTAATTATATTTATTTTGTTATCTAAATAGCGTTACAAATAATTGTTTATTTAGTATTAATCTACAGTTTAGTTGGGCCAAAAATGATTTATTCATTGACATAATATAATTTTATTGATAGCTTTGTTTCATTCGCAACTTTTTACTGAAATAGATTTAATTATAATAAGGTTTATTTTGGAGCTGTAGAAATGTCCTGGAATGAATATTTTTCTTTGCGTTTAAAAAACGCTAGTGGAAACAAACCATAATCTGCGTATTCTGTTGGCGATCTCACAGAGTCAAAGTGAGATGTAGGAGTTATATTATTATATAAAAAAATAAAAAAAACTACAATAAAAATGTGTGGTTTGTATATAGATGTTTTATTTCTAGTCATTATCACACACCTACACAACCCCACACATAACTTTTATATCGAAACGAAATATACTATAATAAATTGAAACTTAAGTATGTACCTTAAAACTAAGTTCCCTATTAAATTCTATGGAAAGCTGTCAAGTAAGGGAATCGGGCCTCCCTATGTATTCCTGCCATGGTAATGTTACATACATAAAATCCCGCATCTTCCTGGCTTGATAGAAATTTTTGTTTATCATAAAAAAATTGTGGATTTCTTATTGCTACAAAGCTGCACGAAACTTACAGTTTAGGGTAGTTATGTTAACAATATTTATTTCACAGTAATATTCTAATTATAAATATGCATCCATTTCCCGTGCCACTATATTAGTCATGAAAAAAAAACAACTGTCTCTTTGATAGCTGTCAGATACACGAAATATTTCAGAGTCAATTATAACCCGAATAGGACTTCAAAATAAGTATACGACATCAACTGTCAATGTGACAGCTTTCATATCTAAATTTAGATTGTTTTTACCGGCAGTATGCCTTTATTAAACAAAATACTACGAACTATATACAACACTAAAGTCCAGTCATTATAGTAAGTTCACCTCGGAATTCGTGATACCCAGCTGTAAGTCTGTAATTACTTGTATATTGACACCCTAAAATTGGTCTCAAAACCTACATATGGTAGGGTGTACGCAACTATTAAATTTCAAGATCAAAGGTCACACAAATTGGTTTTTGGCTCTTTTTTTGTAAATATCTAATTTCCTATAGAATTTTTGCTATTTGTATATACCATCAATATTGTAGAATACAAAATTGTCTACAAATTTTATTTATATTTTTTTTTATACGGTGAACCACTTTCGAGTTAGCGGGCGGAGAGAGCGCGGTCACAGCATCACTTCAGGTTGTGGTTCGGCGATGCGTTTTAAACAAAATTTGTAGAGAATTTTGTATTCTACAATATTGAAATTAATACAAATAGCAAAAAACCCATTGAAAATGAGATATTTACAAAAAAAGATCCAAAAACCGATTTTTGTGACCATTGACCTTGAAATTGAATAGTTGCGTATACACCCTACCATATGTAGGTTGCGAGACAACTTTTAGGGTGACAATATACAAGTATTTAGAGACTTACAGCTGGGTATCTCGAATTCTGAGATTCTTACCTAATATAAGCTTAAATGACTGGACTATACAGCTACTACAATATAAGCATTTAATAATAATAATAATAATAACTTTATTAATCATAAAACTATTGACATATAATGAATCTTTGTACATAGTTGTGTTTAATTTAATTTAATATCTATGTTAGTTAAAGTATTTTTTAATATTTATGTTAAATAGTCCTGATAAAAATTAAAGATATGTACCCGTGGGCCCCAAACTAGGCTGTGCCTGTATCTTGGGCGCCCAAAGTATTGACTGAAAGATTTGACATAGACCGTTTAAAGATGTACGTACCTACGGACTCAACATTGCTTAAATACCAACTAGTAGTAGCTAAATGCACATGCTTGTGTTTTAATAGGGCATTTAAACATGGGATGACATAGTAATATGGAAGTTTAAATGAATTAGCTAGATAAAAGCAAGAATAACATCATACCAGCAACAATTCCAAAAATATTCAAAATAAAATTTATTTCAATGAGATCATTTGACAATTTTAATGAAACTAAAAGTTAACAAACAATTGAGATAAGCAGGCATGGTAAAGTTCGCACTATGTCATTCCGTTTTTACATTTATGTAACATAAAGACTGTTGAGAGTAAAAAATTACGCGGAGATAATTATTAATCCGATCAGATTAGAGCATCAGATTTAGAAAACAATATATCCAGTCAATTAATATCTGAAACAATGTATAGGTCACATGGTCTCAGCTTGTTCAAGCTCAGGTCTTATTATCAAATTTATAAGCACATTGTTAATCCAGTAGTATTGATACCAACTTTAAAACAATAGTTAAGTAACTTGCATTGCACCGCGCCGCCGCGCCCGCGCCGGCCGCGCGGCTCGCTCCGTCGCGCGGCGCCGTCTATCGCACGTCCGGGAACAGGTTTTGCCCGAGCGACCGCTGTCATGCGAAGTGCGCGAAGATAAAGCCACTAGATGTGGCAGCTAAGTAAGTGCGCTTAAACACACTGAGACAATTTTTAACTACTGCTGTTTTACAATTATGGTTTCACAAGAATGTGCCTAATAAGAACTTGTAGTCTTTAAATTAATTACTCATTCTTGTTATATAAATAATGAGTAATTAATGGAATTTAATTGCTTACCTAAATTACTATAATTATTTCTATTACTTATGCTTTAATGATGTGTTATAAATGATAATTCTTATTTGTAAAACTAATTCAATCTCTATTATTTTGTAATAAGTTATGCTCAAAATATAAATAGATAGAGAGAACAGTAAAATATTAGGAAAATATAAAATAAATTAGTGATATAGAATACACTGGTTGAGAGATAAAGCTAAGATTCTGTTTATTCATTCCAATCAATTTAAGTATTTTCTTTTCAATGTTGATTGATATTTTAAAATTCATGACAAGATGTATGTATGCGGTGCGTATTAATTTATCGTGGAGTGTGGTAGTGAAATGGATTAGATGTGTGGGTGTGTAAGGCAAGGGTGTGTGTACGGCAGGGATAGTGAGAGTATGTAGGTATTAGTAGTCTGACAACATGTAACATCACGATTAAAAATTTGTAGTTATTGCAGTAAAGCGTTTTTTCTTAAAAATTGGTAATTGCAGAGCATGAGATTAAAACGATTAATTTAGTTTTTAGTATATTGTTGGAGAAATGCGATATATTATATATATTTATGAAATCTGGGGAGGAATGAGATCATCTATACTTATAATAAAACTGTAACAGGTCCAATTCTGTACATGGCAGATATTTTGAAAAAAAAAATGTACAGTACTCTGTAGCTGATACTCATGCCGAAACTGTATTTTTTTTAATTTGTCTGTCTGTCTGTCTGTCTGTCTGTCTGTCTGTCTGTCTGTCTGTATCCCGGCCGCGTATCACTCCAAAACTACTGAATGGATTTCAATGAAACTTAGCATGATTGGAGTTCATACTACAAGGTAGGATAATTTAGCTTTTTATCCCGAAATTCAGCATGGTTCCCTTGGGAGAGGGGATGAAAGTCAAAATATACATTTAGTTGTAATTTATTAACGCGTAGTCCGATTTCATACGTTATTTTTTGGGTTCCGTACCCAAAGGGTAAAAACGGTCTGACCGGCTGTCCGTCCGTCCGTCTGTCCGTCCATCCGTCCGTCCGTCTGTCACCAGGCTGTATATCATTGAACTGAACGGTGATAGCTAGACAGTTGAAATTTTCACAGATGATGTATTTCTGTTGCCACTATAACAACAAATGCAAAAAGTTGGCCAAGAGCGAGTTGGACTCGCGCAAGTTAAAACAAAAAAAAGGTTAAAATTTGAAGTCTAATGTTGTACGGAACCCTTCGTGCGCGAGTCCGACTCGCACTTGGCCGATTTTTTTGTTAGAATAGTGGTACTTTAAAATGTATCCCGTAAATATTTCAAAGTCATCGGGTTTGAAGTTCAGAAATAACAGACATCACAACCTAAATATTACGTTCCAAATAACTTGACACCCAAAATGTACAGAAACCTTTGAACGTACGGCTCATCTTAAGCTGGCGTTTGCACTTTATCGTATATAATAGATAGGTCTGTAGTTGGACCTCTCCAAAAGACTGATTTTTCAAACGATAAAACACAGTTTTTTTATTACGATAAGCACAACTTCCCTACGTATATTTTTCATAACATGCAATGCTCTAATCAGTCTAATCTATACCTATAACAGGTTGCAGTAGGCGGGTAGGGAAGCGCGAGGGGTAAGACGCTTACATTTATCTATTTATACTTATAATAATACTGTAACAGGTCCAATTCTGTACATTGCAGATATTTTGAAAATATGTTTTGAGAGCAATCTGTAGCTGATACTGATGCAAAAACTGTTTTTTTTTTTCTGGCTGTTTGTCTGTATCCCTGCTGCGCATCACTCCAAAACTACTGAATGAATGTGAAAGAAACTTAGCACGATTCGAGTTCATACTACGACGAAGACATACGATACTTTTATCCCGAAATTCAGTACGGTTCTCTTGGGAAAGGGGATGACAGTCAAAATGTACACTTAGTTGTAATTTATTAATGCGTAGTCCGATTTCAATCATTCTTTTTTTGTTACAATAGTGGTAATTTAATTATTTTCCCGTAAATATTTCAAAGTCCTCAGTTTTGCAGTTAAGAAATTACAGATGTCACAAACTAAATATTTCGTTTTAAATATCTTGAACCGTGGAATATTGAGAAACCCTTGAACGTACAACTCATCTTAAGCCCACAGGCAGCCCGGAACCCCACGGGAAACCCGACACCCCACGGACAGACCGGCATCCCACGGGCAGCCCGGCACCCCACGGGCAGCGCGGCACCCTTATTTAGTTTTGCAAGCTTGCTACTATAATACTCTAAAATGTGGTACATTCACCACAATCAGTTTTTAAAACTACATATCTTTCTTTTAACGGATACATTTCGGTGACTGCGCAATGGAAGTGCTCAATGTTGTCTTAGGTTTTCGCGATTGTTACACTTAGTAATTAAACAACTTTAAACGGTTTAAATCACGTATATATATCATTATTTTTGTCCGCACGTTTCAAACACTTTGTAGTGATCGTGGTCACGGGGTGACTGTCGGGACAAAAATAATGATAAATATATGTGATTTAATCCGTTTAAAGTTGGAAGTGCACAACTTTAGTAGATTGTTATACAAGGGTCGAAAGGAATTGGTAACTTTCACCAGCAGTCAGCTCTCTACTTTTCATTTCGAATTTAAAGAAATTAAAAAAACTAGCTTTTCTAAAAATTATTCATTGAAAAAATAACATACTTACTAAAAATTTATTGAGAGGTTAGAACTATTTGTGAAATTTTACGTAAAATTTTGTTTGGAATATTTACAGGCGGCTATAGCCCGAATAGGAATCTCTCTGCTTTTCACTACTAATATAAGGAATAACGATATAAAAATAGTATGTTTTTTTATATTATTTAATAACATGAGCAGGTCCTTTTTAAAATTAATGCGGCTATAGTCCAAGTAGGAATCGATGACTTACATCGTGTTAAACACTCTACTTTTCATTTAAAATATGAGGAGAGTAAAAAAATAGTAGTTGCATGGTGGTAGGGCATTTTGCGAATGCCCGCCTGGCTAGCTACCACCCTCAAGTAGAAAATCTGTCGCCAAGCACCTAACGGTGTGTTCCGGCAGCTGTCCTAGAGAGCCAGTAATTATCTAGGTTAGCCTGAACAACACCTTCGACCACATCATCACTTTCTATCAGGTGAGAAAGTGGTCAAAGGCTAACCTATCATGCATAAAAAAAAAGTTTTTCTAAATATTTACTAAAAATAATAAACATGAGTAGAAGATACAAAGATACACTAGGAGTTAGAACAATGAAATTTAGGGAAAGTTTTAGTTAGTTTTTTTTTAACCTACACTTTTTACCTTATATTTAGTTACTACCCTGCCAAACATAGTTGTTATTAATTGTTTTATAACAACAGAGTATTTTACAACGAAAAATCTTAGAAATATAACTTTGTTTACACCAATGGTTACCATGGTTACAAGTCATTCCGGCCCAAGAGAAGGAAGCATTTACTATGAGTTTTTACCGGCCTTAGGTGGGAAGGAGCGTCTCCCACCCGCTACTCAGATCAAACAAACACTACTTTCCGAGAATGAGAAATAAAAAAAAAATCGATCTACCGTCAAAAAAACCGCCTAAAATCGAAATTCTAAAGAAACGCACAAGGTACTTTGCTTCAACATTTATTGTGCGAACCGGGAAAGAACTCTCTGAGTTACTTAACTACTGTCTTCTGGAAAATACAACCCGGGAGTTTTGAAATCAAAAGTAGAAAGCTCCATTCTGAGCTATGGTTTACTATAAGAGTGCTTCACCGCAGACCACAGTGTTGCTTAATATGAGATAAACAGTGCACAAATGTGAATAATTAGTCTGCAGGTACGGCAATCGCGAACGAAGTCGCGGGTACAGCTAGTAAACAATATTTTTGGTGGGTTAAGTTCTACGAAACATTCTTTGTACTAGCCAAAGCCAGACAATGCCATATTATGAGCCTAAATTTTATAGGGCAAGACAAGTCTTTCTAGGTCGTCGTAGGATAGTGTGAGCAACCATCTTTTTAGTTTTGATTTGGCTTCATATATTGTAGTGTTTTTTAAGTCTATCGCTTTGCAAACTTCGTTATAGGTGCGTATGTGCACATATTTTGGAAGATGTTGAGCAAAAGTGGATATTACCCTAGAAAGACCATGTCTCAAAGGTCTCTTAGATCTTTTTTTCCTTTTGGGCTTGTGGTCTGATTTATTGTGGGTCTTAGTAAATGCTTTCATGATAAAGAGCTGTCTTACTCTAAGTACTCCTGTCTCTGCATAAAGCATATCAGTAGGGTAGCGTCGAGGCTTACCCATCATAGTCTTTAGAACGGCTCTTTGAGCACGCTCTAGTTCAATCAGGTGGGTTTTGGCTGCCCCACCCCAAGCACCTATGCAATACAGGAGAATAGATTGGCATAGTGCCGTATACACGAGCTTCCTCACCTCAAAGGTAGCCGCAGGGCGTAAAGTTTTCATTACGTAAATTTGTTTGCGTACTCGCTTAGAGAGGAAAGATATATGATGCTTAAACGTTAGGTTCTGATCTATAATAATACCTAAGTAATTTGTTGTGTCAACTCTATTAACAGTATTACAGTTGCAGGAGCAGAAGTTACCGGCAGGATGATGATAGGCATTGGGACAGTTATGGCTGTGAATTTTGAGGGAAGTCAGTTCTGGGCGCGTCGCTGACGTAATATGGAAGGGTATGAAATTTGTTTTCTTCGCATTTAGCGTAAGCAAGTTGTTGTCCAACCATTTTGACAACAGCGACAAACCTTTCTCGGCAATACTGACCGTGCTTTCCCAGTCAGGCTCATGGAAGATGGCTACGGTATCATCGGCGTAGCAAATCAGTTCAGAGTTTTTTAGCTTTGTTCTCAGGATGTCGTCGATGTAGATAGTAAACAATGTAGGAGCCAATATGCTGCCCTGTGGGACGCCGAATCCAATTTCCATTTCTTTGCTCAAGTAGTTGTCAATTTTGACACATTGTCTCCTGTTTGTTAGGTAGCTGGAGAACCACTTGAGCACGGTTCCTCGGATGCCAAAGCATTCAAGTTTTCTTAATAAGATTTGAGAAGAAACAGTGTCAAACGCCTTGGCAAGGTCGAGAAACACCCCTATACATCTCTGTCCGCTGTCTAAGTGTGCAGCCACTAGTTCTGTAAGAAGCTGCACCGCGTTTTCTGTAGATTTACCACGCCGAAAACCAAATTGACGATCTGAAAGCAGGTGAAATTTTTCGAGGAAGTCCACTAGCCTCTTATTTACTATTTTCTCGAGAATTTTGGATATTACGCAAAGGAGAGAGATTGGCCGGTAATTGTCAGGAGTAGATTTAGAACCAGTTTTATGTATAGGGATAACTACGGCGGTTTTCCAGGAGTCGGGGAAAGTACCAGTTGCCATGCTTAGGTTACAGATATATGTTAGAGGCTCCAGTAAACTCTCCTTTGCATTTTTTAAAAGAAGTGGAGTTATATTGTCAATTCCTGCGGAGCTGTCAGATTTGAGATCGGAAATAATTCTACTAATTTCTTTATAATCAGTAGGGTACAGAAAAAGCGAGTTTGAGCATCGAATCTGTAGTGGTATTTTGCTACACAGAGACACTTGTGTCTCATTCAATTTTTGTAAGATATTATCGACCAGATTCGAGCCAGCATCTACAAAGTGCTTATTACATTTATCAATCGATGCTTGTGGGTTGCGTTCAATTTTCAGGAGTTCTTGAGAGTGTTTTTTTAATGGGGCGAAATTGCATATTTCCTTTATGGTTTTCCATAGCTTTTTTGGGTCTTTATGATGTGCAGTTAAATTACCGTTATCATATTCGGCTTTAAGTTTGTGTATTAAGTTGTTACAGTAGTTGCGGTATCGTGTATATATTGTTTTAAGAGTTTGATTGTTTGGTTCAAGTTTTACCTGTAGGTGTAGACGATCTCGGTGCCGCATGCATTTTAGGAGGCCTGGAGTTATCCAGGATTTTATTTTAATTTGAGATCTGCTGATTTAGACAACCTATAAGTCATAGCAGACTCACAGGCAGTCCAAATGCTCCAACTCACTCCCAGTTGGCAGCGTTTAATTTAGATTATAAGGTTCGCTTTCCAAGTGCTGCAGAGACAAAATCCGGCTATTCGATTATTCCGCCTCGCTTTCCCACCTGGGAGGAAAAGTTGATTAAGTTTTTCACTGTTCCGTCCCAGGGTGGATGCGTACAAAACATGGTTTTACAAATCAAAGAAGGTTTGGTATTAGTTTTACAAATCAAAGAAGGTTTGGCGGTTATCCTCTTTAGTTACTATAATTTCCAATATTATATTTGTATTGTAAATTATGAAGCCTAGCCAAAATATTCGCCTGACAAAGGTGGACTAGGAACGAACCCAGGACACAAAGTTGTGACTTAAATTACACAGTGGGCAGATGACAAATCACAAACAGAATATCTGTTTATGGAAACAGGAAAAAGATTCTGCTTCATAGATTTATCTATAAAACATAAGGTCCGCCCGTATCATTGTCATGATCCAAAAGCATCTTCTGGCATCAATACACCTGAAAAGAAAATATAGATGCATTTTAGTGACCTTAGGAGTTAGAAATAAAGACTTTTTAACTATGATATTTTACTATGTCCATACTTTTGAAATAGTGGTGGGGTAGCAATTACAAATTTGAAATTCTGTCTCGCCTTCTATCAGTATTCTGGCCGCAGGAGTTCCTTACATAAGGACCAATCAATATAAACATTTAATTTAGGGCGATGCCCTGTTCACCCACTGGACTTACCGCTGGTGGGTGGACGGCGAACCGCAGGTTTCCTCCTACACCCACTGCACTAGTGTTGGAACCATTTCAAGTGCTTTATCGATATGACAAATAATACTTTTGCTATTGGATTAATTATGAAGAAAGGCCTTAGATGTTACAGCTGTCAAAGTGACAGTTGCTACGTTATCCGGACTACTTAGAAGCTAAGATAATCTGACATGAGTTCCTATATTTCTCTGATAAAAGATCATGATTAGGTGCGATAAAAACGTGAATATAAATAAAATACTTAGTTCAGTGCTTATTGTACTTATAACTCTTATAAGACATTTTGAAGTCATGATAGCCGAGTGGTAATAGCTATGGAGTGCCGTGCCGCAGGCCCATGGTACGATCCCCACCGACGCCATCTACCACAGCCACAAGTAGAAAATCTTTCGCCTATCTAACATTGTGTTCTGGCAGCAGTACTTTAGAGCCAGTAAATGTCTAATTATGAAATTACAGGCACGTGAGACTTAACAACTGTACGAGTATGTATCAGGGTGACGGGCGTTATGGCATGAGGCAGAAGTTACTACTTAACATCAGGCGGGCTATGTGCGTGTCCCGTCACAAACGCACAATAAAAGTTTTGTTTGTCACCCGGACTAGTAAAAGTTCTTGTACTACCGGAATACTGAGTTGTGGTTCGTGCTTAAAAAGTTTCTTATTATAAGTTTTATCATGGGTCTTTTCATCCCATCTTGGATGTATGACACCTGTCACAGAAAACCCTTGAGACTGGCACGCGGTAATGTTTCGGAGATATTGTTTTATAGGCTAAAAATGTGTATACAGAATAGTCCGATTTTGATAATTCTTTATTTTCATTGAAAATACATCTGAGTGGGTTTTTTTATAAATTTCATCAAAATCGGTCAAGTATTTTTTTGGTTACGCACAACTAACTGAATAATGCTTGACATACCTAGATCACTTGGTACCTGGTTGCAAGTTTTGTCGATAGTGACCAGTATTTTAGGTGAGTGAAAATCGACCGTTTAACAAGGCATGGGGTACTAAAAAGGGTGAAAAAAATTCAGCTCAATTTTGACTCGTTCCTCGTGGTGACAATCTGTTTGTTTATACAAAGTATTTTGGGCTTGTTCGCAGCAATATCAAACACATATAAATCCTTCTAAGTAGGTAGTTGAGGACAGTCTATGCTCAAGTGGAAATATCTGGTTCCCAGACCTAAGTAGGTGCAAGATAGTGATGGGGCCATTAAGAATGCGCAAATGTGATATATTTACCAGCTATACAGGCCGTCATGAAGCAAATCCCGCAAGCAGTGAAGAATGATCTCGCCGCTATCTGTAAAATAAAACGGGGTATCTGTAAAATAAGGCATAATTACTTAGTAATAAGGGTCCGTTTCAGAATGTCCTCATAAAGTTTCGTGTTACTATGCGACACATAAAATAACTGAATGATAAAAATGACAGTTAACATGCAGCGCGTTTCAAGCTTTAACCGATGGATAGGTTAAATCGATAACTGTGAAACGCAAAGATAGTGTTTATTTAATAAATATGTTCCGGAACTTACTCGAACATTCTGAAACATTGTAGCAGTAATAGCTCAGTGGCTTTGGCTATGGACTGCCGCGCAGCAGGTCCATGGTTCGAATCCCGCCGCGGGCTTGAGCTTCCCCTGGTGGAAGGGCATTTTTGCGAATGCCCGCCTGGCTAGCTACCACCCTCAAGTAGAAAATCTGTCGCCAAGCACCTAACGGTGTGTTCCGGCAGCTGTCCTTGAGAGCCAGTAATTCTAGGTTAAGCCTGTTAACACCTTCGACTACATCATCAATTACCATCAGGTGAGATTGTGGTCAAAGGCTTATCTATCAGCAATAAAAAAAAAAAAGAAACAGGCCCTAATCATAATATTTTCTGTTTTGTCGAGTTACGAGTTTTTTTTTTTAATAAGGTCACAATTAAACATGTTATATTTTGTTTTCATAGCTGATAGGCAAGCCTTTGACCACAATCTCACTTGATGATAAGTGATGATGTGGTCGAAGATGTTGAAGTACCGTGCTCCGCCCATGTGGAGAAACTTTAAGTTTGAATAGGTAATAAATTTGACACTCCTGTTTTGGAATTGAATGGAAAACTATGCAAATGTAAATGAATAGAATAATAGTTATTTGTTATACAAGAGTGCAAAGTTGCTTTTTAACCGCGTGTTCAATTTTGATGACCGAACAAGCGAAGGATTCCAAAATTGAATCACGAGCGTAGCGAGTGAATCAAAATTAGAATCCTGAGCGTTAGCGAGGGAATCAAAAGAGCACGAGGTGAAAAATCTTTGCACTCGAGTGCAACACGTAACTTTTCATTCCACCTCAGCGAGGAAATGACTAAATGCAAAAAAAAATATTTTTTCGAAAATATTTTCTTCGATTTTTTTGGTTGATGACCAGATGAGGCTCTTTTTAAAAATGCCACTTATTTAGGATAGGTATCGATATGTATGTCTTTTTTCATCTTTATTGTTGCTTTTAGCATCGAATATGCGTACTCCATAGAGTGCTTGCTTTCTTGTTCTCGGATAATTCTATAAAATATGCCAGCAAAACGTTTTCTGAGAAAGTTTTGGCTCCTTTTGCTAGTCGCCACGTGTTGAACATATCGTACTGTTTTAAATACTTCTCGCGTGATTGTTGAGGGAGAAAGCTCATTTGCGCATTATTAACAGTTTCAGTCAATTCTGTTGGCGTCAAACAAACTTCCTCGTCGCTAGAATCGCTCATTTTAGTTTTTTCACTTGTTTTCAAGTTTCTTGTTTTTAATATAAGGTTTAACAATGACGTGAAAAAATGCCGCGTAAAGAACCGCGTACAAAGCAAATTGAAAAAAGAACACCAAGAAGGTTCCGAGTCTGAGTTTTTAACAAATTAAAAAAAAGTTGTATGATATATTTGGCACCATAGAGGTAGCAGTAAATAGGTTTAATGTTTTTTTTTAATTCACAAACTTAGTGCACACGATGTTCTAAATTCAATTTACTTTATCCTCTAGAGAATAAAAACAGCTTTTCCACTCAGATATTGAAGATTAAAAAGACTCTTTCCGAGATGGTGGGATGAAAAATTAATTGCCATAGTAACACGATTTTACAGTGAAAGAACAAAAGTTGAAATAAAAACTATCTAATTTAACTGGCGATACGGTACGCTCAGCACTGTACTGCGTAAGCCGGATGGTTTACGCAGGGCTGGCTTTCATCATAATTTCTTTATTTTTTATGTTATTGAGACGGAACAAGCACGAGGCCTACCTGATGTTAAGTGGATTATCATCTGCCTATAACAGATGCATTTCGTCATGTGACGAATTGCACTGCTCCCGTGAGACATACAGTTGTTAAATCTTATGTGCCTGTAATTTTTCTGGCTCTCAAGGACAGCTGCCGGAACACACCTTTAGGTACTTGGCAACAGATTTCCTCTTTGAGGGTGGTAGTTAGCCAGGCGAGCATTCGCAAAAAGCCCTTCCACCATGCATTGAAGTTCAAGCCGATGACGGTGTGGATTCAACCAGGGACCTGCGGCATAGTAGTCTATAGCTATTACCACTCGGCCATCATTGCTTCAGAAATAATTTGCTCGAACATAGGTGTTAATCGAGTTAAAGATTGAATACTTACATTGGACAATGTTTCCCTCTGGTTAGGTGCAAAGGCTGCGATGGCTCCAATGATGATGCCGACTGAGGAAGGGTTTGTGAACCCGCAGAGAGAGTACGTCGCTATCAGCTCACTTCGGGTCTGTTTGTGATATAACAGTTTAATTAGAGATGGTTTAATTGATTACTTTGTTGAATAAAATAGATTCGGGAGCTTCTTTTCGCAAGTCCATAGGATAGACTAGAAAATGATAAATATCTAATGGAACAAATATCTGAGTTGAGATTTTAATGGACCGACTTGTACGATATATTTTCATATGCTTCATAGAGTTGAAAGTTAGTTCCGTTAACATTTTTGATTGGTGCATCCCTACTGTTCCTATAGGGGCACAGATTAAATAACATTTACTTTCACATAGGCCTTATTGCTTGTTTCGAATAGTATATTTTTGAAGCGCTCGTAGCCAAGTTTGCTTAGCCATTCTGAATCGATCAGCAAAGTTAAGCAACGTCCGCCGCGGTCATGACTTGGATGGGTGACCGCTGGTGACATTACTACTGAGCGCTTCCGTGCTTCGGAGGGCACGTTAAGCCGTCGGCCCCGGTTGTTGTCTTAGGATAGCAGTCGTTACAGCATGGTGGTAGGGCACTTTGCAAATGCCCGCCTGGCTAGCTACCACCCTCAAGTTGAAAATCTGTCGCCAAGCACCTAACGGTGTGTTCCGGCAGCTGTCCTTGAGAGCCAGTAACTCTAGGTTAGTCTGAACAACATCCTCGACCACATCATCACTTACCATCAGGTGAGATAGTGGTCAAAGGCTAACCTATCAGGCATAAAATATATATATATATATATATAATGAAAACGATGCTCATTACGGAGTTCCAATTTCAAACTCAATCCAATCATGGCGTTCCAATTCCCAGGACAGAACATGTCAACACTCACAATATAGAGCAATTGTATTTCCTGTATTATATAAATCACCGCTGTAGGTTCGTCCGCAGAAGTATGCTGAGCCAAGTCCGCACAGAAGTTTTTAATTTTTCATGTTGAACATGTGTTGTAGAAATGTTTATTTTACTTTGTGTAAAAATTGTGACTGCATAATTTTATATGTATGTATGTGTCTTTACTGTATCATGTCTATTGTTTGTTGTCGTGCGTTTAATAAGTCTTAAATAAGTGATTTCTTTCTTTATTCTTTCTTTCAATACCTACTAGTCGCCAATTCACCAGTGGCAATAGCTGATGGCATCTTTAAAAGATCCAGGTAAGTATAGGTAGGCATATTGGCATATGAAATTAAAAACTATTAGATCAAAAGTTATGAAATTTATATAAAATATAATAAATTTTAAATGGGACTAACTGTACTAAAATAATTTTCTAATTCAGCAAATCAGGGGTACATGCATAAAAACATATATACTTACAGAAGAATATAGGACCTCTTCCATCATTGAAGTCGCTTAAGACAAAAAAATAAATAAAACAAATGATATGTTGCGACTAACCGATAAGAGGCCCTGCGCCTTCATTTCTCCGAGCCGTTGGTACGCGACGAACTCGTTAACAACGGTCTTCAGACCGATGAGTGTTCCCACCAGCTCGCACTCTTCCCACGGAACTCCTGATGATAGAACGAGGTCGTGAGAACTTCATGAAAGAAGAATAAAAGTTGATCCATATATTTTTTATAGCGTTGTGGCAAAACTCGCATTTTGCCCACCTCTGCCTTTAACAGATGCATTTCGCCACAAGTGACGACCTGCACTGCTCCCTGGGACATACAGTTCTTTTAAGTCTCATGTCCTGTAATATACTAGCTTTCAAGGACTGCTTCGGGAACACATTGTAAGGTGCTTGGCGGCAGATTTCCTACTTGAGTGTGGTATATATTACCTCTCGGCTATCACTGCTCCATATTGCCTCGGCGTCTAATCTAATTCAAAAGTAATTGGTTTGTTGATTTTACGGCTTTGATGGATCGTGTAACGTTAGGTTAGAATTCGTGGTGAGCAAGGCGTCTGGACAGGTATTGCTATCACATATGATGGTAAGTGATGATGTAGTCGAACATGGCGCTAAGAATTAACCCAGCAGTAGTAGGTAACGGTGCTCAGAGTGCTCACGATTGGAGCGATTTAAATATGCAAGCTTACGGCCGTTTCCTTTACTATTAATTCGGATAAAATAAAACCGTGCATATGACAACATCCATTAACTCGTATCTAAACAAATACATAACCTCCTTAATCAAATAAGTAACGGATTTTCACAGTTACTTCAGAGTACTTGAAAATACTTTCAACTTTTCACTTGTTAATTCTTGTGACAATTGAGCTAGAATAGAATAGAAATACTCTTTATTTATGACAAAAAACTGACAAAAACATAACAAAAACAAACCAATTTAAAAACAAAATATAAAACAAAAACAAATTCTTGTAGTCTCTTGTCACAAAACGGCCTCAACTCAACATAATGCTAGTCGTAAATGACTAGCGTTGGTCTTCCGTTGAGACCGGTTGGTGACGTCACGCACGGTTACATGATCAAGTATTAAAAAAAAGAATATAAAGGAACATGGCACTAAGTTTGTAACAATTAAACATGATAGAAAATAAAAATAAATTGAATAGTACATAATTATAATAAACCAGAAAAATAATAAAAACATAATGAAGAAAGAAGATAATATGTCCTAAATAGCGCTAGTGTAATTTTTTTTAGTTTCCTCACTGTTTTGATGTTCGCGTAAAAAAAAAAAATTAGCTACGTATTCATTCCGTAGTGCCTTGATTACAGAAAGCGCTGTGTAACGTCATCGATTAAAAATAACATCTATATTACCCGTGCAAACATTAAGTGCCGTTCGTACAATATGGACCATCTCAGAGCGTGATTTTACTACCAATAGCGTAATTTGGACCGTGCTGTATAGCATCCAGAAATAGGCATATTCGCAAAGACATTATTCAGAATTTATCTAACTTAAAACTTATTAGATCAAAGTTGTTTAAGTTTTCATAGGACCATCTTAAGAGCATAGCACTCTACCTAAGAATTTTTAAAATCAGTCTAAAATCGATAAAAATATCGATGATCATGCATAAAAGATACACAAAGACCTACAAAGAACCTCTTATTTTGGAGTAGATTAAAAAGCACAATTGCTTTAACTTACCCATAACCCAAGAAAGCGGTATGAAGACCTTCCCCATCAGCCACTCGAGGTTAAGGTCGGGGAAACCAAGCATCCCTCCGACATACCCCAGAACTCCATTGATGAAGGCAACCAGTGCTACGAAAGCCACTACATTGGCTATGATGTTCAGAATCACTGCTATGCCGTTGGTAGCGCCGCGAGTTGCTGCTGATAGAGCGGATTTGTCTTGCCTGGAATAAATCTTTAGCTTTTACTGCTGATAGTTTTACCTAAATGTATAAGGATATCATATTATTTTCTGATTAATTTGTTGATTATTTTGTAATTTCGTGAAATCATGACATGATGATGGTGAAAACTGGTTCATTGTATAATTACTTTATAAGATATATAGCTAGGGTTATATAGGATATATAGGTATTTATATAATTTTATTAGGTACCTTATTTTGAACTGATATAATACAATATATAATTTGTAAATAATATTAATAATAATTAATTGTATCCTTAGGTTTGTTTGATAACTAATGTAATTGATGACATTACCGTTTTAGTTTAAAATAAATAAATATTTTTCAAAACTTAGCGGCGGCTTGGTCGATGCGACGCGTGTAAACGGCTTGCACGTATTTGGCTGAACGAATAAGCATTGCAATTTAACGGGGCAAAGCTGCCAGCATGCTTGGCACATGTTACCTGGTAAAAATATTTTGCTAAAAAGGATTAACCGCCGTAAAAACAAGAACATCTTGGGGTGTTGTAATGTTTGAATGTTGTGAAACGAACTGTATGAAAGAGAATGAATGTAGATAGATAAGGCATTCATTTCTCTCTACAATACACGTACATTCAAATAAAGCTTACAGACAACGGTGCTTTTAACTAATTCCTAATCCATTCTAATATTATAAATGCGAAAGCAACTCTGTCTGTCTATCTATCTATCTGTCTGTCTGTCTGTCTCGCCACATCTACTAGACCGATTTAGATGAACTTTGGTATGGAAAAAGTTTGAGATGCGGGGAAGGACATAGAATAGTTTGTATCCAACTGCGCAAAAAGAGGTTATTTTTTGCGCGATAAACGACATACGCGCGAGCAAAGCCGCGGCCGGAAAACTAGTTTAAAATAAATGTTGAAACCAATAACCTCTGAACACTATTCTTATTATAGTCTAATTGCACTTACATAGTGGTAGGGTTGGTTAGTTGTCCTATCAATACAGAAACGTCTTAAGTTAATAAGTAATTAATAGATTCAGGCATTACTTAATACTTTGCGAAAATCCATATTTGAGAAAAAAACGGTCAATTGAGAGTAGGACTCGTGCACGAAGGGTTCCGTAACATTATCTGTAACTTAATAAACGGCAAAAACCTCTTTTATTGTATGGGAGCCCCCTTAATTATTTATATAAAATAAATAATTAAGGGGGTTTATTTTAATTAATTATATTTAAAAAGAACATAAAATTAAATATTCTGTGAATAGTTAAAGCGTCTACCTGTCACCTTTATTAGTATCGAACAAGAAACGGTAAAAATATCAAGTTTTTGTATGGGATCCCCATATTTAATATTTATTTTATTTTTAGTATTTGTTGTTATAGCGGCAATAGAAATACATCATCTGTGAAAATTTCGATTTGTAGCTATCACTGTTTTTGAGATACAGCCTGGTGAAAGACGGACGGACAGCGAAGTCTCAGTAATAGGGTCCCATTTTTACCTTTTGGGTACGGAACCCTAAAAACAAGTATTTTAATAGTAGTTTATGCAACTGTCATATAATAGAGGGTATTAAAACATGAGTGTAGTTTTAATAATAATAATAATAATAATCGTTTCGGCGAACGGCCTAATAGCGAAGAGCCTCGACCAACACCTCAAGAGACTCTCGCTAGACGGTTGGATCAAGGGTCGGATGCAGAAGGCAGTGATACTCAATACCACACGCATTGTCCGAAGGTTCCTCTCTCTGCAGTCCTAACCGCTGGTAGCTTGGGCCCTGCCCCGCTGCTGGCGGCATTCTAGTTTTAAGTTTTTTATAATATTTATTTTTTATATATGAATGTTGTAAAAAATTTAAAATTATGTAATTAAATAAATGTCGTGATAATAATAATAATAATATAATAAAGCCTTTTTATTCAGACAACAGATATACAATTGTATGTTTTACACACTTAAAATATTCGTGAATTTGGTGCTTCTTTACTCTCTGTATGTCCGTTTGCCAGTTGGCAAAGGCCTCCTCCAACCTACTCCATTCTGATCTCTCTCTGGCTACTCTGCTCCATGTTGATGCCTGATATCATCGTCCCATCTTCTTTGCTGTCTACCTCTTTTTAATATAGGTAGAATGCAGAATTTGCTCTTTGTTGCTATTTGAAGGTTTTTGTCTTTCATTACATCCCTTATGCTCCAATACCTTTTCCAACTGTTTGCTATTCTTCTTTCTATTTCTTTATTTATGTTCTCCTTTGGTAATATCTGCTGTCGGAGGTATATATATTCTTCAACATAGTTAAATTGTGACTCGCCTACATTTATGCTGTTTTTATTTCCATTAGTCATTACTTTTGTTTTTTCGGGATTTAATTTTAGTCCTATTTTTCGTATAACATTATATTAAGGCCTTCTGATGTTTTTGCGAATAAAACAATATCATCGGCAAATCTTAAGTTTGCGACCGTCGATATTTTAACCCAGATTTTCCCATTCAAAGCTTCTAAAGATAATTTCCAAAACGGCGGAGAAAAGATTTGGAGATAGAGGATCTCCTTGCTTTACTCCTTTTTGTAGATTTTTGATTTTTTGTGACTGTTTTCGCAATATTTTTCCTGTGAGACCACAACCCTCCAACAGGTTGTGGTCTCTATCCCCCACGAGGACCAGTCGGCTTGGGGGAGTTTGTGTTATTTTTTTTGCTTGGTTTTCGTTAAGTGGTTGGGTTGTCCGTGTTCCGGTAGTTAATTGCTATTGTTTTTTGAATATGTCAGTGAGAGAGTTTGATCGGGTTCTCATATAATCGAAGGCGTTTCTCCTATTAGTTTTGATAGAATTTATCGTTTGTTGCTTGTTGGGTTTAGTGGTTGAAGTCGCTTGAGGTGAAGTAGATAATTCTCTTTTCCTTTTGTCGGAGTAGGGTCCGTTTACTACCAGTTTATCATATTTTAGAAAAGCGGTATTTCCCTTTTTCTTCTCCTCCAGTAGCTGTGGCAGCAAAGCCTTTCTTTTTTCTATGACTTCTTTAGCTTTATCTTCTGATATATAGATTCCCTTTAAACTTTTTTTATTCCTTACAATTTGATCTTTTTTCCACCCGTTTGTAAATGAGAATAGCACAGGTCTATGTTTGTTCTCGACTTTATTTTTTCCTAGACGGTATAATCTGTTTACTTCATTTTCTTCCACAGATAAATTTAAGTCTCTTTTAAAGATCTCTTTAACGGTTAGAAATAGCTCTGATGACGATTTTTCGCTCTCTTTTAATCCATACATAACTATGTTGTTACTTTTCTTCTCTTTTATTAAATATTTAATCTCGTTCTCCAGATTAAAAATTTTTTGTTTAAATTTTTCATTTTCTTCAAGTATAGGAGTTAGTTTTTCATCTATACGATCCATTATATTCTTTGTTAGAGATTTTTTCAGATCGTTTATCTGTTTCTGCATTTCTATCTTAATTGTATCGAATAATAATTGAAATTGCTCATCCATGTTATGAAATGAAATTGTGTCAAACAAAACGTAAAAGCGAATCGGTAATAATTATTTGTTAGTGATGGCAACACTTAAGGTAGTTGACAGCCTAGCCGACTGACAGTTCTGGTTGACTGATGTTTGTTTTACCAGCTGTCAGGTTGACGTTGAACAAATAGATGATGTAGTTTATTTCTGAAATTCTAACCTCAATTATCGTGGATGTATACTTGAGCTTCACTTTTAATGCGTGGATAATGTCCAAGGATTATTTCTTCTATATCTTCCGATGTTGTTTTGCTTACGTTCGTAGCCCCACAGTTTCCCAAGTGCAACTTTAACTATTTTTAATAAGTGTTTTATTGACAAAGAACTGCACAACCTGTTGACACTTTAACGACCGGAAACGGATTCCAGGTAGTTTTAATACCCTAGTAAAATAAGATTACACGAGTGTTTTAATACCTAATTATATGCAGTTGCATACACTACTTTATTTAATCTCATGGCTACATATAGGTAGCTATATTAAATAAAATGCAATATAAAAACCAGCAGGTTGCGCGCGCAGCGTGCTCACCACAGATAATGTGTGGTGAGCACGCTACTTAAGTTGAATTGAAACCTCCTTGGTCGGGACACATTGTACTTTAATAATAAAAAAATGTAGTTTATGCAACTGTCATATAATAGAGGGTATTAAAACATGAGTGTAGTTTTTTGAAACGAGCCGCAGGCGAGTTTCAAAATAAGATTACACGAGTGTTTTAATACCTAATTATATGCAGTTGCATACTCTACTTTATTTAATCTCATGGCTATATTAAACATTTTTTACCTGTATTTCAACTCTCTGTGGCTATACGCTTTTCTTGATTTTTCTGGCAAAAAACTATTCGTCAGTTTCGTAGCTGTTTCTAAAATGTCAGGTGGAGTTAAATCATCAGTATCGTCGGTGTTGCTTGACATTTTTGCTACTAAAGTTTTATCCAACAAAATATTACTCAAATTCGTATGTACGAAATGGCGCCAAAATGGAAAAAGTCTATTATTGGTCTATTGGCTCGGAACCAGCGCGCAGCGCAGCGCGTTGCGCGCGCATCTCGCTCACCATAGATAATGTGTACTTAAATTGAATTGAAACCTCTTTGGTCGGGACACATTGTACTTTAATAATTAAAAAATTGTTTTAAAGCATTGTTTTGTTAGGAGAACAATGCTTTAATTTAACTTTTTAATTTTCTTAAAGAAGTATGTACATAAAATATGCCAATAAAAGTCTGTATTTAATTTCATAATTAGAATATTACCGAATGAGATTATATAAAATATTTTAAAGCATTGTTTTGTTAGGAGAATAATGCTTTAATTTATTTTTTTAATTATCTTAAAGAATTATGTAGATAAAATATGCCAATAAAAGTCTGTATTTCATTTCATAATTAGAATATTACCGAAAGAGATTATATAAAAGTATTTTAAGAAAACATCAAATTAATATTTTAATTAAAAAAATATTAAATATATATCTAGTGATAAATATGTCTTGATCGTGCGCTCGTAGAGGCAAGACCTCCTAGAGAAGGATGCTTCGTGTAAGCTTCACCGGAAAAGTAGGCGGAATTGTCACTAGGTATATATTTCATATATTTATTTGTTTTATTAAAGTATTAACTAGATGTTTTTTTCAAATATTCGTTATTATTGGTTTGTAGTTGGCATATAGTGTTCGGAATATTATGTCAAAGATGCATTTTTTAATTAGATGAAATGTGGAGGACCTACAAGTCGCATCATGATAAATGTAATAATTTACAGTGTACATACAATAAAATAGTTTTCTATTGCACTTATAAAATACGCTGGATATTTCTAGAATTAATTATAATTCTGAAGATATACTTCTTATATACGAAACATTATAGCGGTATAATAGTACTTATTATTTTTTTATTATTATGGTTGACATCACAAAGAGAAAAATATTCTATAATTGTTATTTATGACCTCAAGAAAAGTTTTTGTCTTCACTAAGTTCTGAGCGAAAATTCACAAAATCTGTTAAAATGGGAGAGCGCGTTTAACTCTTTTCCTAGCCGTAGAGACTTCAACTACGAATGTTAAGTGTGGGTTTCAGTAGCCCACACTTAACATTCGTAGCAAAATTTAAATTTTTATATAAAATTCTAATTAATTAATTATTTTATTTGTTTTCAGTTTTGTAGTAATTGATTTATTTCTAAGTATACAAATAAAAAAAAACTACATAACCAAAAAATAAATGATTGACTTTATGTTGTCCTACCAGCTATTAGCGACATTATATTTCTTATTGTCTTCTTGTGTTGTATTTTATGTTATTAGATAAGACATATTGTACCGAAATGAGGGGATGAGGGAGGAGTGTTTCTGGCTGGGTGGCAGGCTAAATAATTAAAGTCAATTTATTTATAATGAAGTACCAATTTACTTACACTTCAACGGGCTGAATATTGTCTACGCTGGTGAGGGAATGTTTGGTCTCGGGCAAGAGCAGTTTGGCGTAGCAGATCGCAGCGGGGGCAGACATCACGGATGCTGTCACCAAATGAGCTGGCTCTACGCCGAAACCGATGAAGGAAGCGAGGATGGTTCCTGGTGGAAGATACATACGCACACCTATATTATATACAAGGGGCCGGCCAATTTTTATTTTAGTTTACAAAGTTACGGAAGAAGCTCGAGGCTCTTCTCAAGATGTAAACTTTTAATATAAAAAGAACTTACTAAAAACTATTTAACTAACTAACTTACTTTAACTTTACTTTTATATATTTTTTTAAAGCTGTGGATTTTGTTAATAAAGAAATAATAGATTAATTGCGTTTTTCTCAACGTGACGGGACTATTGAGCCCCGATAGACTTTACAACTGTCTTTCTCAATGTTACGATATGCATCTGTTATAGGCAGTGGATAATCCGCTTAACATCAGGTGGGACTCGAGCTTGATCCGTCACAATCACATAAAAAAACTTAACTCTTTATACATACCTACATGTCTTACTATCTGCTGATTGATCTGATTTTAAATAAAATTTTACGCACAATACAATCAAAAGTCACGTGTGTGAATCCGCGGGTGGAATCTAAATAACTCACCAAGAACAACTTTGAAATTCTTTGTGTTACTACAACAATGCGTTATATCGATCAGTTTATTAATATTGTCCTTGCAGCTTGAAACGGGCATAAGTCTGTATGTTATGTTTCGTCACACAAGGTTTGGCCTAATATAACAGGGGGCGAGCATACTTTCATAAACATCAGAAACTATTCTGTTTGTTATAGACAATTCTAGTAGTTATAGTTTTTCTCTCATAAATTTGTAATTTTGTAATGTTATAGACAATTTTACCCCAAAACATGTTCGAACGAGTATCGAACCGAGGACCACGGGAAACAAAGGCGGTGCTCTCCCCATCCCACTAACGAAGCTGTTAAAGTTGATCCTAAAAATGCCAAGCCTTGAGAAAGGGTTAGTTCATCTGTTCTCATTCAACATATATTCTAAAACAGAACCATATCTCTAATATATGAAATTCTCTTGTCACAGTGTTTGTAACAAAACTCCTCCGAAACGGCTTCAACGATTCCTATGAAATTTTGTGTGTATATTCAGTAGGTCAGAGGATAGGTCGTTAACTACTTTCAAACAGGTATATTACACTTTTTAAATTTTTATTTGCCTATTGGTATGGCAAAACAACGTTTGTCGGGTCACCCAGTATACAATAAAATTAGTAGTTATATTGCTCAAATACAGAAAATGCAAGCTTTCTGCATCAGGTACCTATATTATTTACCAGAAACGGTGGCCAAGCCTGAAGACATAACAAGGTGTAGCTCAGACGGTGTCAGAAGTGGCACATATGGTTTTATGAGGAGGATTGACTCGGCCTGCAAAAAATATAACAAATAATAACATATAATATAGTTTCAATTGCCACAGGGCTCATGGAGTTCAATAAAAATTAAACATAATGCCATTTATATGGCTTAAAGAACTTTATTCTCATAATGAGATAATCAATAAAAAAACATCACTTATAATGAGATACAAAGAAACTAAAAAAAGAATAATTGTACAATTGATTAATCTCTGGTACTCGTTTCAATGTGTAATTAATATTTCTTATATTTTCAATAGATTTTACATCATTTGGTAACTTATTAAACAGCTGTGCTCCGCCAACCAATAATGTCTTCTTTCCATTGCCATTTATATAAGTTTTAATGTCAATGCGAGCTGTAACGTGATGGCTAATATTGTAGGTTACTTCTGTTTTAAGGTTAAAGCACACAGCGGCCATTTTGCATCCACCATCTTGGATTATTGATAGGAATTACTATTATGCATTGTGCTTTTTTTTGGCGTTGCACTAGTTGAATTGTTACTATAATACTCGTAGTATTAGCAAAGAAGGGTCAAGCGGTACAGGGCGAGAATATCGAGATTTGTTAGATCTTTGCTATTGAGTTAATCGTATTTTCTAAAATTTGTTCGTAATAATCTTATTTTGGCACCGGAAATATTTGTATAATGTCTGTAAAAGGTGGATCATTATGGATCATTTATATTCTTGAACGTGCATGAGTGTAAGACAGTAGGTAGTAAGACAGCAAGACATGTCACGTGTTTTCGCCTTTTTCCAACACCCATTAGTCTTCACCACCACCCTGTGTTATATTAACATGACATTAAGTTGGCGGTGCCTATGCATGCGTGGTAAGTTTTTAAAATGTTACTTTTGAAAATGTTCGCTCGTGTGTAAAAAGTAATAATGTAAAATCTCTTTCATTTGCTTACACACACGATAATATTCAGAGGTTTTTTTATCATAATTAGTCCGTTTTAATTTACATTCACACGGCCGGTTACTTTTGGAAATTATATTAAATATGAACCAAGCTTATGACATCATCTATTCATATACAATCAATCATATACAAAAATATAACATCTTTACCTACCCAAAAAAATTAACAGGTTTTATCTGTAAAGGAGTATGCGAGAGAAATAATGATTGGTTGCAAAACCACTTTAAGATATCTTAAATTTTCATCTTACTATTTTCCATTCTTGTGCCAGTTGAGCCACAGAATCGTAAGCAAGCCAATAATAAGTTCGTTTGTTAGTCACAGCTATTTAGCATGGAATGATCATGGTGTCTATATGCAGGGCCGTGACATCAAGACATCAAGGGTGGCACGTTTGGCAGGCACCTTTCGTACAATTTGGACAGGTAGTGAGCATACCATTGGTACTAATGACTCAATTCGGACTCTACATTGGAACTTCACCATGGCCACTGCCCTTTCCAATCACGAAGGCTCCACATTTTTTAAGTGTAGATGTAACTATGTTGATCATATTTTCCATTTTATTGTTTTACTGCATTAGCACCCAGCAAATGCAGTATCAATGATTTCTTGTGAAAGGCCGCGAGGCGAGTTTGTCCATGAATAAAAACTAGTGGCACAAGTTAACTCACCAAACTGAGAAAAATATTTCCAACCGCCATAACACTTTCGCAGACCGTGGTGGATGTCGCAGCGTTTAGCAGCTGTCCAAGTTTGATGCAGAACCACTGCAGTGCTCCCCAGAAGAAGAGGAGCTCTACCAGCATGCTTACGTAGAATATTATTGGCAGGGTCTGCAAAGCATTTGGATATATTTATACTAATTATAACACAATATTCTTGATTTCCGGCGGGATTCGAACCCGTGTCATCAGGGCTTACGCACCGGACCCATCAACTCATTAGCCACCGACAAGGTGGAATGAGATGCGAATTTTGTGTTCTAATTTTATTATTCGTAAATAGAGATAGCTATGACTAGAGCACAAAGTCTATAGCTAGCCGAACAAGAGCCGCTTTGAAGATATAAGGAAATGGTGTCAATTATATACAAATTCTCATAATTTTTACAAATTATTGGAGTACAAAATGTTTTGCCCCGGGCGGGAATTGAACCCGCGATGCCTAAACCTCTCGGCCACCGGGGGGTCGGCTATTTCTGCCGGAATTTCGTGCTCCAATTGTATTTCTTTAACCGTTATAGGGGTGCACGGGGAGTAAAATATTTTGTTCTCCAATAATTTGTAAAAATATGATTTTAGCTTAGCACGCGGTAGTGCTTGTTATCATATTAAGAAAAAAATCTCATAAGTTAAAATAACTGTAGTTCATATTGTTTTTTGTAACTAAGAGAATTTGTTTAGAATCGACACCACTAGATCCGTAAATTTGGTCTATGAACCGCTATAGAGCTCTTGTAGCCACAAAAGATGACCTGTACCCACGTCTAAAGTCAATATATTATAGCCATCATTAAGTAAGTACGTAACTGAATAATAAAGAACTATCACCACATATGAAGAATATCGTTCAATGAACCCAATAGTTCATTGCCCTCAAATCCTTACAAACTTATTAGTATGGCGTTCACCCACATAGCACCTAAATCCAAATCGTGTGCGATTATATTCTCCGTAAAGATAGGCAGAGATGTCTGAGCACTCATGTTACACCAAATATTTTAGTCCTACGTGCTATGAGGCGAGCCTATATATATTTGTTGGTCAGGAAAACCCAATACCTTACCGACCCTGCGACCTCGATATTTCAAAGCGGCGCTTTTATACAAACCAGGTAGTGGTATCTATAGCAAAAGCTCGTTTTGATGGGTATCTCAACCGTGTTAGATAATCTGCTTCGAAAAACTATTTGGCAAACGAGACATAAGTACTATTACCTTAGAGTGACGATCACAGTGCAGTGTCAAGCAGAACGAGAACTGCAATGGACAGGCGTGACACATACCATCAGATACACGACTTTTCTGTCTCATCACTTCAAATCACTAACGAGTCAGTCAGTTTACTAATATAAAGCAACTACAGATATTTCACAGGAGGTAATAGTAGGGTATGGTAGGTAATAGTAGGTAATATTAGGTAATAGTAGGTATTAGTAGGTGATAGTAGGTAATAGTAGGTAATGGTTGCTAGTAGTAGAGTACTAACACTAAATGCGAAAACGCCTTCTGTCCTGACGAGTAGTTCTCCAAACGTGAACTCAGCTCCCACTGCACCGTACCCTAAGAACGTTGCCACCTGAAACAATGGTATTTTTTTATTGATAGGCCAGCGTTTGTTCTGTTTGATCAAGGTGGGATTACCCAGTGTCAATGAACATTGTCTGATCAAGGAATGATGGCCCAATACCGTCACTGGCTTGAGTTTTAGGGCATTTTGCACTGGCTAGCAAGCACACAGCGGCCATTTGGAATCCGCCATCTTGGATTATTGATAGATATTTTCGACCACTACTGTCAATAATAATAATATAATAATAGCTCTTTATTTCAGAATCTGGGATCTATAAATTACATTGTTAAGAAAAATTTCAAAATAAAAATAGATTAAAAATTCGATATCAAAAAAAAAAACATTATATAAAGAAGGAAGCCAAAAAAAATATTATTAATACATTGTGACTCAGGTCACAATAGCAACCCAGTGCTTATACATTGCAGTCTGCATAAGTCTATCGGCCAAACTTCTAATGATTACATTTTTACACATGTCAACCCTTGACATGAACGATGCTATCCTTTTGCGCTGTATAGCGTTGAATGAGTCTACACGGGATACAGTGAACATTTCAGACGCACTGCAATACCATTTCAGGCCCATAAGATGCCTGAAAATTTTAAATGTCAATGATGCTGTCGCAGATCTTCCAGTCCTAAAAGTGCACGCCTCTCTATACAACATTTTAGTACGTGATTATATAGGTTGGCTATAGCGACTGCGCGACTTTTTGTGGGTAAATATGTGTATGGATATACCAACCCATAAATGTTGCTTCGAAAGATATCCCAGCAGTAGGAATAAGTTATAATGAAGCACTCGTAGAGCAGCTTGCCTACTCATTATTAGCTGATGTACTTAGTTAAAGCAACATACGCTACGCTCATGGCTAAGATAAGTAGCCGCTATAGTGGCATTACTACTGAGCGGTTCCGTGCTTCAGAGGGCACGGCGGCGGCGGGCGGTCGGTCCCGATCGTTGTCTTAGCATCGCAGTCTTTATAGCATGGTAGCAAGGCATGCTACCGTACTCAAGTAGAAAATCTGTCGCCACGTAACCAACAGTGTGTTCCGGCAGCTGTTCTTCAGAGTTAGTAGTTACAGGTTAGCCTGAATAACATCTTCGGACATGTATCACTTATCATCAGGTGAGATAGTGGTCATACGCTTGCCTATTTGCTATAAAAAGGTTAATTTATAATAAGCCTAATTTGCGATCATACAAAATGCCTTATCACTACGCAAACGTTAATTTACTTATCGGGTGGGTGTAGTTAGATTTACGACACGAAATAAATATGTAGGTAAATGACGTTTATTAATTTTATCTTTATCTACATATCATTATTTAGTGATGTAGTTTATGTTATCGATAAGTTTTGATGATTTGAATTCGATAATTATTGTGCCTCAGTTATTGAATGACCTAGCTATCTGATATTTGTATTTGTAATATAAGATACTGCTTATTTTACATCCTTATGTATTAATTTGATTACATATGTTAGGTACAGCGGATTAGATTAAAGTACTAACTTTGTGGAAATAAAAACAATATTATAAAGATTTGTATTTTTTGTATTTTTATAACGAATATACTTATAAACTCACGGACCGATTTGAAAAAATCTATCACAATTGGAATCCTACATTTTCCCTGATGAACATAGGCTGTATTTTCAAAAGATTTAAAAGTTAAAATAAATTTAAAAAAAATAATACTACGAACACCCCCGTAGGGTGCCGGGTTAGAATTGCACCTCCTCATATCTTCCCGTGTGGGTGTCGTAAAAGTCGTCTAAGGGCAAAATCCTATTAGAAGGTGGGCAGCAGCGCCTCAAGAACTATGCTATCTTGCACTGCGATCCTCAAGCCGCCTGCCAAGCGTGGGTATTATAGCATGTAGTATATACTACATAGGGGAGGCTGTGTTCAGCATTGGACGATACGGCTGATACAGTACTACGAACTGTGAACTATGAACCCTTGCAGTTCTTAGAGAAGACGTTTTGTACCGATTCCAGACGAACGATATAAGAATAGGAACATAATGATTACGATAATAAAAATACCTTATCGGAGAAGCACTGCAGCGCCATCCTGCCCTCGTTCCACCGGATGAAGAGCAGCCCGAACACGAACTGTATGAACAGCCCAGACAGCACGCAGCGCCAGTTCACGCGTCCAGGGTACTTCGAAAATACGAACCCTGGGGTATTTTGTAATGTTTGAATTCGATACATGATTCTTTTAAAGCGTTCGCAGCAGATTTTGAGTTTTCTGAACCGATCAAATAGTATACTTGGATCGGTGACTGGTATAGTGTGAGTAGTATATATGTATTACATGGGGATTCCTGACCACTTTTCATACATTTCTACCAACTTATATTTGCGGTTGGTAAAATATATTTTGTACTAGCTGCGCCCCGCGGTTTCAGCCGCGGGTTGATGGATGATGATAAAATGTGATATAAAGATATAAAGATATAAAAGATATAAAAGTTTTATTGGCCCTTTAGTAATTTTTTTTACAGGCAAGTCCAAGGTACATTTAAACATATTTATACAACTTAAATATATTAAATTAAAGTCTGATTACGTCTATGTAAATAATTGATTAAAATATAATATTTTACATAATATTTTACACTTCATATATAGTTAAATACAATTTGCAGTTATCACGTTTGCACTTGTCCTAAGAACAAAGATTCTAAAAGCTGCATTGACATATATTCTTTTAATGTGTAGAAGGGATTGTTTTCAAAAAAGTGTTTAAGTTTTAGTTTGAACAAACTGTATTTTAAGGTGGTCAAGTTTTTTGGTAATTTATTATACATAAGTATTTTCGAATAAAGACCTTGTTTCTGGACTTTAGCTAATCTGATTTTTGGTACAACCAGACTTTCATTATTTTTTATGATTCTATTTTCATTATTACGCAGATTGTAAGGTAGAACTTTTTCCTGCTTTTCTGGAATATTCCTATCTTCATGAATTTCTAATAAACAATTATAGATGTAAAGAGAAACAACTCTCATAATTTTGTCTTTCTTAAAGTGCTCCCTTGCGGGGCTACGCTTTTTCAGCCCATTAATTGTTCTTATTGAACGTTTTTGACATTTGAGAACTCTTGTTACCTCTGTAGCATTACCCCAAACAGTAATGGAATATCTTATTATTGAATGTATGTATGCATAGTACACGGATATTAGGGATTTTTTATCTAACAAGGGTTTAAGTTTAAAGAGAGCGTAATTACCGCTCGCCATTTTCTTGCAAATTTTATCAATATGTGCTTTGTGATTAATTGTGTTGTCTATTGTGTATCCTAAAAATATATTTTCTTCAGAAGTCTCATTACCATTAATGCCTAGCCGTGATTGATAATGCATTATAATGCTTTTATCTGAGTTCAGAATTATACCATTGGCATCAAACCATTCATTTAGTAAGGTCATAACACTATTTATTTTGTCATCTAATTTTGATTTACTTTTATCTCTCAGACCAATATGTGTATCGTCAGCAAATAAACATAAATCCGCCTCCGTTGGCAGCACTTTACAAAGATCGTTAATATATATTAAAAACAATACAGGGCCCAGGATAGATCCTTGTGGCACCCCTATCGATACATTTCCCGCCCCAGAAGTTTGATCATTAACGGACACAATTTGAGTACGATTATTTAAATAACTTTTCATCATACTAAGTTCAACCCCATGAAAGCCATAAAACTGTAATTTTAATATTAATATGTCATGACGCAAACAATCAAAAGGCTTTGAAAGGTCACAAAATACGCTCGCGCATTTATTTGAACTATCTAGGGAATCAAGAATGTAGTAGACTACCTTTCTTATTGCCATTTCGGTCGATCGACCATTTCTGAATCCGTACTGTGCTATTGTAAATAAATTATTGTTTTCGAAGTATTTAACAATTCTAGCTTTGATAACAGCTTCTAATATTTTTGATAGAGTGGGCAGTGCATATTGCCAACTGGCCTGTAATTACTAAGCTCTGTGACATCCCCTTTCTTAAAGAGCGGTATTACCCTACCCAGCTTTAGTATATCTGGGAATATACCTTCAGTTAAGCATGAGTTCACAACAATAAATACTAGTTCAAATAAATTATCGTTATTTGTTACAATATTTCTTAACGTCCTTGTGCTCATATCGAAAATATCTAACGTGGGTTTTTGTTTCATGTTTAATACTATCTTTTTGAGTTCTTCGAGACATAATGGGTGAAACGCAAAAGTAGTGAATGGCTTATATAAGGCATCTAAGTATTTTAAGCAATTTTCTACGTTTATATTTAGTTTCCTGGTCAGGTTTTGAGCAATATTCCGAAAAAAATCATTGAATAGAGTTGCAATTTTTTCAGGTTCTGTAATAATTTTTCCCGTTTCATCTTTTAAGTATTCGATATTAGATTTGGACTTTGGTCGCTTATTTTCTCCTACCTGCTCATTAATAATTTTCCAAGATTCTTTTATTTTGTTTTTAGACTTATTTATTCTATTCCTTAATTGTATTTTTTTTGCAAATACCATAGTTTTTTTCAAAAGTTTTCTATATTGTTTTATTTTTAATTTTGTTTGTTTACTGGGATGATGGTTTTGTAGTAATTCCAATTTACATAGATTGTTCTTACTTGTTTCAATACCTAAAGTAGTCCAGTTTTTCTGATTATTTCTCACTTGTTTTCTTACTTTTGGAAAAGCGATGTTATAAAAATGAGTCAATGCATCCTGTAAAATTTTCATTCTTTCGTTAGCGTCGTTTGCCATTAAAATTTCTGATTTAATTTTAGTATAGTTATTATTGAACATAAAATTAAAGTAATAAAGATTACTAATAGAAAAGTTTCTCGCTATATATACTGTATTTTTGGGTAAGTTAATTTGGTTTAGTAATTCCAGTTTAATTATATTATGATCAGAAAGTTTATGTCCGAGTACTGATCCTTTACAATCCTTAAAATTTACAATAAAATTATCTATGCAAGTTGAACTAGTTACTTTGTTTTTATTTGTTTCAGTTCTAGTGGGTTCATTTAATACCCATTCACAATTACAATTTTTAAGAATTCTGTCTAATTTTTTTATATTTTTGTCTAATTTTAGAACATTTAAATTTAAGTCTCCTGCTATTACAATTTGTTTATCCTCTCGACTAATTTTATTTAAAAGATTATATAATATCTCAAAAAATAGATTTATATCATAATCAGGTCGATATAGTGCAACGATAACTGTTTTTGAAGGTTTTAATTCTATTGCTGCTAATTCACAATTCGTTTCGAAAGACAATTTGTTTAAATCATTCCTAACCTTATAATCTAAAGTGTTCTTTATATATATCGCCGTCCCACCGTGTTCAAAAAATACTCGGTTATAACAAGTCGCCAGTGTATAGTTTTCAATGCTCATCGCCTGCATCTGGTGATTTTTACCCCAAGTCTCCGTCAGGCATACGTCGCAGTCTATTTCGTTCGCTATATTTTCTATTTCTAAGTATTTTCTATGTATGCTTCGAACATTAGCATGTAAAATTATCGTTTTTGACTTTGCCTTTGGCTTGTTGGAAAATTTGGGCTTTTGATGTTAATTGCAGAGTGCTGCTCGTGGCAGTTGATGAAACGTAGAGAAGATGTTGCATAACATTTATATTCAATGCATCTGATTACATTATCCGTTACAAAATTTTTCATTGTTAAGAAGTTTTTCGTATTTTCATATCTTATATTTGGATCTACATACTTAACATTTTCATTAACTTTTGCCAAGTTAGCTATTTGCATGTTAATATTATATATGTCTTCATCATGCGTGCTGTTATAGCGCAGGCCTGTGATTATTACATTGAACTTCCTTTCCGATTCGTTTAATATACTGCTTAATAGTTTGATGTACTCTCGTTTGTTATAATAATCAAATTGTCATATTTTGTAATAAGTAATGCTACAGTGTCGTTTCGGTCTAGATTTATGAATTTATTTTTGGAATTTTTAAATATTTCTTGAAATCCTGCGTCGGGCTTGCAGGTATTATGCACTTGAGAATCCGTCTTTTCTATTATTTTTGTCGCTATTCCTTGGCCAACACTATCGGATAATATCACTACGTTGTTTTTCTTCAATTTATGTTTGATTTTCATTTCTCGTTCGGCTTTCGCTGGTAGTTTATTCTTTTTAAGGTTTTCGGTTTTTTCATTTGTTATATTTTTAATAGTAGTTGGTGATATTTTAGTCGTATTATTTACTTCCAAAGTACTACAGCTCGAATCATCTAACTCTATTGCTCGTTTTGTTATATTTTTAGCCGATTTATTTGATGTTTTTAGGAGTACTTATCGCTTCTGTAAAAAGAGTTTTCCATTTTGTAGCAAGGTTGTCTTTTTCAACAATTTGTTTTTTAATTTCACTATTTTCTAGCATTAAATTTTCAATTTCTTTGTGTGCTATTTGTAATTCTAATTTTAATTGTGTTATTTCTTTCATTAATTCTACTTCCTTCTCATTTTGTAAAGTAGATGTAGAAATGTCTGGCATGCTATGAAGGTCGTCATCGGTACTAGTTGACTCCTCATCTTCCGACTTATGCAATGGCGTGAGTAAGACTGTCTTATGCATAAGTTTTCTTTTTGTCACGTTAGAAGAGGAAGGAGTATCTGTATATTGACTCGACGCTGGTCCGTTATCCTTATCATAACATGTTCGGCACTTCCACCCTTACTTTTTAGATTTTTCCATAATATTAAATCTTGTGCTCGACACTTCAGCACAATTTATATCGTAGTATTTTTTACAGCAGGAACAGCGTAGTATCTCTTTAGTCTTAAGTATCTTTTGACATTTACAGCAAATAGGGTATTTAATTAGTTTAGCAGTAACTTTTTTGTCCATTTTATATTCCAAAATATTCAGTTAAAGAAGAATCCAAAAAGAAAAAAAAAATATTTATACAAAAAGAATTTTGTGTAGTGAGATTTGAACTTGTGCCATTCAGTTTGTAAAGCGAGTACGCTCACCACGGTGCTGTTTGTTACTACAGTAAGTAAGTGAATTTGCGCGTCGTATGATGCGGCCAGATATATTTGGTTCCAGTTGGGCCGTTAAAGATGAGTCATACGTATGACACCACTTCACTACACGCTTTGATTGTCACTTTTAAAGTTTTTGAGGGTGCTTTAAAATTTACTTACTTTAAAGATTAAAATGTTTTTGTTTGATTTTAGCAGTCTTTAACACTGTTCCCTCGTTTATTTATTATATTTTTACACAATAACAGTTTAATACACTTTTGTTTGATACAATTCGTAATTTTGGTGCAATACTCAATTGCATCAAAATTACGAACTGTTCACTTTGTTTATTTCAACGTTTTTATGATTTTACACACACACTATTAATCCACGATAACACTATCACTAAGTATTTGCAACTATTTCTACACTTTAAACTAGTTATTATAGCAAACAAGTATCATTTAGTATTTTTAATGATTATTTCAACACGGAGCTAACGTTATGATCGCGACAGTTGCGGGGGGTGTTGTGTTAATCTAGCTCATGGTACAATAATATACTACGGCAGGTATTACACTCCGAGACCGGATGTCACGTGACCGGGACACAAGCTTGTCAAGCATACCCTCATCAACGGCTCTCAAACTTTAGGTATACCTAATTTGAGGAAATTGGGGGCAGTAAAATAACAGTTAATAGATTTCACCTTTTTTTTTAATAAAGAAAATCACGTGAAATTGATTTAAGTTAAACAGATTAATGATTCTTGAATAAATTATGGTTATCAAGTTCGTACAGTGTATGTTCGTAGTTTTCTTATAATGGGTACCGTCGATGCTAATAGGCCTAAATTTTTCGTAGATTCAAAATCAAGTAATTATTTTCTATGCCGAAGAAAAAGCCAGTTATCTGTATTTTGGTGTACAATTTAGTTTCAAAGAAAGCTTAAAAATATCGGAAGTAAAAACCAATTAGGTAGATACGTTATATAACCAAAGAAATTTTACATTACATACCATATTTAGTAGTCGCAGTAAGAATGAAACAATTTTGCAGGAAATGAAAAAACTTAAAATCACTGCTATTTCTACTTTTACTCTTACAGTTACTTTTTGCATGGTGGAATGGCATTTTGCGAATGCCCGCCTGGCTAGCGACCCCCTCAAGTAGAAAATCTGTCGCCAAGCACCTAACGGTGTGTTCCGGCAGCAGTCCTTGAGATCAAGTGAAATTACAGGTACAGAGACTTAACATCTATGTCTCCTAGGGGACAGGCGCAGTGCAATTCGTGACTTGTGACGAAATGCATCTGTTATAGGCAGAGGTTAGTCTGCTTAACATCAGGTGGGCCTCGAGCTTGTAAGACAGAGACGGCGATATTTGTCAAAATGGTGGAACCATAGGGAGACAACTTTTTTCATACCATTTACTGAGATGAACATTGATTCATGTGTGACTTTCTATAAGACGTTTGAAATATTGTATTGATATTTTATAACAAAATATTCGCATGAAAAAGAACCATGAACTTGTATTCTGCTGCAATCACGTTTTAATAAAGAGCCAATTTGGTAGTGACGCAAGCCTGTGATTCTTCGGGAGTAGAAGACCTTATTTTCTTAGGCCATGATCTATCTTATTTATACAATTGCTTTTTGACATTTCTTGTCGAGCTAATTTCTAATCAGTTGTTTTTTGTTTCCATGGCAACGCTGCCCGTTTTTTGTTTCCATGGCAACGCTGCCCGCGACACCGGCGCGCGCACTTCGGACGACATTGTTGACGCGAGCCTTCATCCGGGTTGAGACGTCGCAAAAATTTCTAGCGTGGCTTATTAACAGTTTTTTTGATATTTTCGTCAATTTACACAGTATATCTTTTTAAATTATAGCCTATGTGTTATTCTGATATATAAGCTATATTATTGCAAAGTTTCATTCAAATCCGTTCAGTAGTTTTTGCGTGAAAGAGTAACAAACATCCATACATCCATAAATCCATACACACTCACAAATTTTCGCATTTATAATATTAGTAGGATATGTAAGTGTATCTTTTGTGAGTCTGTCGCAACTCGCATCACAGAAACAATCTAGTATATTTAGGTAGGTCGTGACATAGCAATTAGGTATTGTATAAAAACCATTATTTTTCTTTATCATTGACATTTTGTATATAGTACTATTATTTTTTGTTATTTCTTTGTCTCAATTTTGATAATTTTATTTTTTTGACATATTTATATTTTCTTTTTTGACATTAATTTTATATAATTCTCTAATAATTATCATTTTTGACATTAATTTTATATAATTCTCTAATATGTATCATTATCATTAGTGTAATTCGTGAAAGCGGTACTAATTGAATAAATAAATAAATTGGACCACAAAATATTAGTTGGTAATATTATGGTTTTGTCGACGTGTGAGTAGAGATCTGGTCTGGTGTTTGTAGGTGTATGTGAGAGTTGATGTTACGCTGGTCTTGTTGTAACTGTTATTGAAATTGCATCATTTTGCGGTCCAAAGATACACGTTCACATAGATTTCACATACAAAAATGTAAAATGCACCAATAGAAACGTTTCATTGCCTTAGCTTCGCTGAGCGGAGCGATCCGATTGGTGTATTATCTCCTTCTTCATCTTCCTCGCACATTTTTTGACGAATAACTACACAGCCTACCGACGCTGCCAGTTCTTGGGTCCTGGAGACCAAAAGGTGGCTTGAAAACTCCGACACTTTGCATACATGGTATTAGGACATTTTATCAATGGCTGCCAGCTGGTTACCACCCTCAAATGGAATATCACCAGTCACCACCTATCGGTGTATTCCTGGAACTGTTGTTGGGAGCCAGTTTGCATTCTAAGCTAAGCCTCTTTAAGTTTCCTTCGATTTACCATCTGGTGAGATATTTATTGGTCCAACTAAAGCTGGACTGTGCTCAACATAAATATAAGGTGGATATTAATTGATCAACAATACTGCTGGGGGTAAGCTTAAGAATAATAGCGACCACATTCGAAGGTAGGCTAGTCTACAAATTTTACTTACCTACATTATTATATTTCCAAGTTTACGTAGGTACCTATTGTACTGAGTTGCAGGTAACTACACTGAGAAAAAAAATAGGTAACGCAACCCTAATATTTAACCTAATATTAGGGTTTGGTCGGACAACGTAACGTGTCTAGTATCTACAACCGAGTGCGCTAGGTACTACGTGTTCTTTGTTTTACTTACTTACTGGGTAAATATTAACGTTACTCTCTAAGGTAACGTTTACCTATTAATAGGGTGTCCGACCATTAACGTAACGTTAGGTTAAATATGTAATACCGAATAATTAGGTATGAATAGAATACCTACTAAAGTTTACCGATACCTTACGACTAACGTTAAAAATACGTACCAAAACGTCAAACGTTACCATTGATAGCAGATTAAATTCATATAATTTATAGGTTAGAATAACTGAATGTATTTTGTATCACTGACCGAGTATGATGAATTAAAAATACCTGTTGTGTGTTATCAAATAGTTTAATGTAACCTATACTGTTACGCAATAATACGTAATTCTAACCATATCGATTAGGCTGCGGTTAATTTGGTAATACGTAATTGCACCATGGATTCGGCTAGATCGACCTAGCTAATAGATTGTAGTAAAGTAGTGTGTTTGTAATTATTACCTAATAAATGCTTTTAAAAAAACCCACTCGACAGGTCATCTGTACCTTTTGAAAGAATGCAATTAGCCGTATCAAAAGGTTAAGTATACGCGAAATAGTTGGTAGGAGTTACTTTTTTATTATGATACAACAATATTATTAATGAGTAATTGTAAACAAATTACATACGCAAGTAATACGTAGTTGTGCGTAAATGATACCCACTTAGACGGTCTCAAGTACCTTAACATATGTGTTGTTCTAATCTAATTGGAATGCTTTTAGTTAAGCGCTAACCAGTTCTTAGGTTATTGTGACCAAGGCAATGGGGCTCTGCAATATTCTGTATACGTTTTGGTTACCTAATAAAATGTTTCAACGACGTCATGGCTACCATACTATAGGTTCAAGGTACTTAATGTAAAAGGTATTAGTAACTATCTACTAGGTTGTATCAGACTATTGAATTATTTACGGTAACGAACTATGTGCGTACCGGTTACGTTACCTGAACGGTGAACAAAACCTTGTTGATAGGTTTATGTACCTTTTTAATAAGTAGTTGTAAACTAATTGATAAGTGTGCGGTCAAATGACTGGTATGTTATTGTAACCAGATATTCGGTTGTAACCGTTTAATTAGTAGTTAACGATAAGTAGAGATAATCTACTGTTAGGTATAATATATGTAATAAAAAAAATTGTCCAGACCTATTTGACTAGTGAAATATATCTAGTCAGTAAGTTATGGGTATTTTATTATTATTGCTGATAGGTAAGCTTTTGACCACAATCTCATCTGATGGTAAGTGATGATGTGGTCGAACGTGATAGCAGGCTTAACCTAGAATTACTGGCTCTCTAGGACAGCTGCCGGAACACACCGTTAGGTGCTTGGCGACAGATTTTCAACTTGAGGGTGGTCGCTAGCCAGGCGGGCATTCGCAAAAATGCCCTACCACCATGTGGTGAAGCTCAAGCCCGCGGCGGGATTCGAACCATGGACCTGCTGCGCGGCAGTCCATAGCCAAAGCCACTGAGCCATCACTGCTTCAATCATTACACTAATGCTTACAATCGATAAGTAAGTATAATATCAAATACAATATTAAAATTCTTAATAATATAAACAGCGAATTATTCAGGAACAATGCGACTACAATCACTGGTGTTGATACTGGTGGTACTTTTCCGCCAGTGGAAAATAAATATGGCAGCAGAAGCAGGGCAGCCGTCAATTTGTTTTTTTCATTGTCTGTAAAATTAAATAAATACCACGGTAACGATTACTTGCACAGAAAAGTATAATTCAGAAGACTTTAATAAAAGGATTACGACGGCAATAATTTATATACAACAATAATTCTCTGGTAAAATAATGGATACTAACAACATTTTTATACAGCTACTAGGCTAGATCTTGACGGCACTGCCCGGGAACCATTTGTAGGGTATTGAGATAAAGGTACTTGGACCCTTGGACGAAGGTGACTCATCCGCCAAAAAACTTAAGATGTTTATCATATATTCAATAATGAAAGAGACTAAGTAGTTAAATCTATGTATGTACGTATACACAGATAGACCATGAGCTGGAATAAAACATGATAATATTTATGACACCATTGATACAACAAGTAAAAGGTTCCAGTATTCAAAAGTTAGGTAAAAAAACAGTACTATAAGCATGAAAATATACAATAACAATACATTCCTGCGTAAAAGACGCTATTGTATAAGTTTCAGTTCTTTTTTAATATACATATAGGTACCTACACAGGAACTAAGAATAAAATGTTATGTGGGTGTACCCAAAGCTAGATTCTTAAATTCTAATTTAGGTATAGCTATCCACCAAGAAATATGCCTAACTACTGCGAGTATGAATCATACCATTACCTTACAAGTACTTTATAAGAAACTAATGTTAGGTAAACGTATGTAACAATTAGGCAAATTCATAATCATGTCTTCGTAGTAATTGTATCCTTTTTGATGAAAATTTTGCGGAATCATAGAAAGGACCGACTACAAATTTGAAACATTTTATATAACTAACCGCATTCGTCGCTAGCTGGTAGCTAAATCCAACAAGTAGTCAGTAGTAGGTTAGGTATAACTAGAAGTTCCAGTTCAGTTGTATGCATCAAAAAAACTGTTAACTATAAAACCTGATTGGTAATCAATGGCAATCGCCATCTTAATTGAAAATGTGAAAAGCAACGAAACACCTATGCCAAACTTCCAACTGAAATTAAATAGATGAAAATAATTATCACTTACCAGTAAATCTTTTAATTATGTCATCAGGCATCTCAAAATCTTTTAGTAGTTCTTCCATGGAACATAACACTATCAAACCACAATTCATTAATTTATTCGTCCGTGACTCCGATGGATTTTACTTTGTCGAAACGAATGAAATCAGAAATGAAGTGCGTGTACCTGCGCCGCGCTTTCTAGTCTATAGTGTTACCAGATGTTTATGTGAAATTTCCTCCTATTTTTTTTCAATATAACCCCAAATATTAGCATTTTGAAAATAAAACTGAAAGAGTTTTCATTTTTACCATAGAAAGAATACAAAACAAAATATAGTCTTATCATTTTAAACAATAAGTAATAAGTATATATTTTTCTACAACCCGTCTTTGAATGATCGCATTTAATTTTCTGTTGCAATCAACTATTCTACCACCGCCGATACAATTTGAAAATAAGTCGTCGGCATAATAGGTCGCTGCGCGCTTAATTTAATAGTGCTATGTTATACAAACTTAAAATTAGGTTTTTTAATGTTATTGTAAAATATTTTTATAACCTTATAATGTTTCCTTGGCAAAAACCAATTCGTACGCTGAGACTTCTTAGTTTTTTCTAGTTTGATCATCCATTCCATTGTGGTTTTCAGCTCTCATAATGATTTCAATGTAAAGAAAAACTTACAATTTAGCAACATTATCTTTAAATGTAAGCAATATTTAACAATAAGCAACCCTGGCAACACACCTGAATGGCAGAGGGGAGTAACGACGTGAAGTATAAAATTAGGTATATCTATAAATGGCGGCCTTTGGGACACAGTTGAAGAATGTTCCGTTGTGTTCTGTTATTTTATTATTTATTCTTATGCTCTTGGTAAAGTTTTGAAGACCTACAGTACCAGTATAGATAGTATTAACTGCGTATTAGGATACTTAATAATACTTCAAAAGAACCTAATCAATTTCATTAATGCGTGTCAGTAACCGCTTTATTGATGCAACGTACGTAACGGTTTGGTTGTAGCTACTATTTATTTGGTCGTATTAGTTGCGATAGTTGTAAGTTTAAGTACCTAAATTTATGAGATAACTAACAAAAATATGTACATTTAGCACACGGAGAGATGATACTACATTATAATAAATTGTACATATTATGGCTACGTGAGGATATGAACCTTGAGTTGAGACTAGGGCATGCTATTCGGATATCCGAATATCCGAATTATCCGGATATCCGTTGTATATATATCGAATATCTTTGATGTTATTATTCGAATAAAACGGATAATTCGGATATTTATTTTCTAATTATTTTATGGTTTATTATGATTTTAATCATGGTCTTTACGATATGCCGCACGAAACTTACTTTATTAAATGACTACTAGTCTAACGAAATTTGATTAATTATATTTGTATGCCGTAAAAAATGAGATCGAGTTTATTATGACGACCAAGAAGCAAATATTTGATGATGTCTCTGTGATTCATAAGGTGAAACACGGTAGTGATCACCGTATCGTTAGAGGCACATTGAATATCAATGTTAAGCTTGAAAGGTCGCGTCTGATAAACTCCACGCTCCGTCCTAGCGTTGCCCAAATCCAAAACCCCAAGAATTGTGGACGAGATCAACAACGGGTTGGTGGAAACTGTCCACGCGGTGGGGTCTCAGTTCTTTAAGAACCCTCGCCGAAATAAAACAAAGAAAATCTCAGAAGAAACCATCAAGTTGATGGAAGACCGGAGTGAGATCAGACTGCAATCTTTAGCTGATATATCGAACTACAACAAGCTCAAATGACAAATTTCGAAGGCACTGCGACACGACTTGCGCGCCTTCAATACAAACCGTATAAGAGCCGCAATCGAGCGTAACCAAGGCTTCAAAGTGTTTGCAAAAAATTCGTCTATAGGGCAAAGCCAAATGACCAAGCTGAAGATCGACGATGGCAACCATCTCATCAAAACCAGAGATTCTGAGAGAGCTTGAGAGGTTTTATGGACAGCTATACACCTAGACACGAGAACCCGTTGTCAGTGCAGCTCAAGGCAAGAGAGCTAAACTGACCCGACACTATACCGAAGATATTCCGGACATCAGCCTATACGAGATTAGAATGGCTCTCAAAAAGCTTAAGAACAACAAGGCGCCAGGTGATGACGGAATCACGACAGAACTTCTGAGAGCGGGTGGAAAACCGGTACTCTCAGTCCTCCAGAAGTTATTTAATTCCGTCATCCTTGAAGGTAAAACGCCAGCAGCATGCAGCAGAAGTGTAGTAGTACTGTTCTTCAAAAGAGGTGATCAGACCGTGTTGAAGAACTACAGGCCCACTTTACTTCTGAG